>OY856412.1:1136269743-1137520993 GCA_963693085.1 Alisma plantago-aquatica | reverse complement strand
CGTATGGGCGCCGTGGTTTCTTGAACGTCTTCCCGTCTGTGAAAATATGCAAGAAAATATGTAAGGAATCTCAATCCAGCGTCACTCAGCACACACCAGGGCATCCGATCAATCTCAAAACCCGAGAATGGAGGCGTCGCAATTACAATTTCGGTAGAAGCTGACGTGCACCATTGCTGCGGATCTGCTATGCTCTTCCTCTCCACTCCGCTGCCTGCCACACAAGCGCCGCCGCCGAAAGGGGGCCTAATAGTTTGCACTCAGTTTACCACTAGGGTTTTCACGTTTTTTTAGTGATATATTATTAGGGCCACATATAAAGTAGGAAGTACCTCCTCATGGACCCATTCCCAACCGATCACTCATAACCCAATTCAACCCGGCCCAAGTAAAACGAACAATATGGGTCTGATATGGACAGTGGATAGTGTAATAAACTCTTTTTTTGATAAGCCGTTCTGGTTAATATTTATAATGCTCATGCGACCGCGATAAGCTTGATGACCGAGCACAAGCATAAAATAGAAATAAAATGGTTGGTGACACCAAGGTGTATAACCCATCGTTCAAGGCTCATTATAAGAGAGAGCCCTACTAAAGTCAAAGTAAGTCAAGATAGCATATCATTCAAAATGGGTGGGTACCCTATTAACACCCCCATATGTTATCAGACCATGTAAGTAAGATCATTCAGTCGTGAAGATATCTAGCTTTCTCCACCGCTTTCCATAATTCGATTAGTAGGGAGGTCCTTCTGGGCTCGGACTATATTTTGTTCTACATTAAGGGTATATTGTTCCTTGAGTATTCTGCCTCCGTTGCAACCTACAAAGAAAAAATTCTCGATAATAATTGTCCACAAGATGGAGAATGTGTGAAAATATATAATTATGGTTGTCAAAAATGACTTTGTTACGTATGTTCCAAATGGTCCATATGACTCTAGCAATCAAAATGGTGTGCGTGTTGTAGTTCTCATTTGACTTCTAGTGTTACGAAGTCTATGGAAAAATATTGAGGAGTTGATTAGCAAGGATGATGGTGGTGGTTGTGTAGTGAGTCCAAATCTGCCTAACAAGGCGGCAGTCAAAGAATAGATGTTGGTTAAATTCCTCATTATTGTGGAAGAGGGTACATTTAGATGGACCATGAAAGCCTCTAGTTCTCACGGTGACATCGGTTAGTGTTTTGCCATGACTGATCAACCACATCAAAATATGGAGTCTAGGTGGGCATTATACATGCGAGATGACTTTAAACTTTGTGGTGTTCCTCTATAACTGAATATCCTATATGTCTATTTGGTAGTGTTGTGCTTACCCAATGCCCATGAGATTTGATTGGAAGTGTTGTTTTCTAATTGAGTTAAGATGTCTTGGTAAATTGTGTGTCCAGTCCAGTTCTTCCTTATCGACTTGAAGAAGTTGTTCTTATGTGTGCCTATCTTACGCAAAGCTTGAATATTATTGTATTTTATGATGGAGTTCGGGATGTTAGATGAAGGAAGTTGAAGATTGGTGAGTCTAAGCCCATGTCGCCATGGGTCACTCCAAATTTTTGTGTTGAACCAATGGTAAGGTGGGATGTGAATAGTATTGGAAATAATATATAGAGTTTGGGCTAAATATTCCCACAAAGGGGATGTTCTTCTGGAGGCTATGAAGGACCACAGTGGATGGCGTTAGAGGTACTTGTCTGTGATGATGTTGGTCCAAAGTTTATCTTCTCTTTTACAAATTGATGTAGTGATCTTGTGAATAAGACAATGGCTCTAGAGTTTGAGGTTAATTGTAACATCCCTGACCTGGGTTATAACCTAACCCTAGAAGTTTTGACTAAATATGTAATTATATACTTGTGAATACTCCCTGGCATGTAATTAAGTTCCTCAGGAACATTTACTTTCAATTTTGCTCCTTTATATGTAAAGTTGTAGCATTGTTTTGTAGTGCAGGGACCTATGTGCAAATTACCCAGTTAAAGGGGTTAACTTGCAATGTTCACAGGTTAAGATGTTCTTATGATAATAAGACATCATATGAGTAAATATGATGAAGTAAGAAGGATTTTCCAAGCTTGGGCATCAAGATGCAGCTTGTGGAATGATCCTTGTGCTTAAAAACCCTAATTTGGAGTAAAGTGTAATTTACCCAAATTGAGGGGTGTAATTTGTAAAATTCACTTTCTAGAACATCTTTTATAACTTTTTCCATCATTTAGAGTAGAAATGATGAAAGGGGGACGTCAATGAATAATCAGATAAGAAAAATAATCCTTGTGGTAAAAATCACCTAAATATGGGTATGGAAACCTTTCATATATGTACCTTAGTTGAAAGTTGGCTTTCTTTACCCTTAGATCTTGAGATTTCATGAGCTTTGCATAAGTTTAGATGAGTTTGGACGTGCCTTGAACAAGGGGGTACTTAGATGAAAAATTCCATACTTTAGAGGTCCTTATGGTGTAAAAAGGCCTAAAGTATATAAGCCCTTTCCTTGTAACAAGTGAACGAACCTTTCATTTCCTTCACTTCTTCTCTTCTTTCTCAACCGACCAAGGCTAGCTCTGGAGCAGAGAGGGACGACCAAGGGTTCTAGTTAATTTTAGATCATCCCTTTTGCTTGAATTCATGGAGGAAACTCATTTTCAAGGTTAGATTCATGGCTAGCTCTATCTTTCTAGCCTTTCCTTTCCAACGTTTCCTTGGAGAATTCACCTTGGCCGAACCTGTGGAGCTCAAAGACGCCATTAAAGCTTGGAGCTTGAAAGCTTGGAGCTCAAGGAACGACCTTTAGGCGGGTTTTATAACTCTGAACTCTTGCTTTATATGCATACTTTGTTCTTACAATCTAACATGTTAGTTCTTCTCCTACCTCCCTTCTTCCTTGCACTTTTGCAAGAAAAACGGTGGAAGAACCGACCAGACAGAGGTTGAAGATGAGGGGCGTGAATCCCTATGTTACTTTATCAAACGACCTTGGACCCTTTTGGTCCAAACGGTTGCAAACCGTTTAAGGTCAAACGGTTTCAAACCGTTTGCTCTCAAACGGTCTTGCAAGACCGTTTGGATTGAAACGGTCTCAAGACCGTTTGATAGGGTTGACCAAGGGACGGCCGTTTGAGGGTCTGTTGGTAATATGTTGAATTTTTATTCCTGTAAAGAATCAAAGATGAATTCTTAACCAATTGAGAGTTGAAGGCACTTCAACATCCTAACCCTAAACGGGTTGAAATTACTGTTTTAAAGCATAGATCTTGTTGAGTTTTGGGTTGAAGGACCCAAACGGTCTCAAGACCGTTTGGGGGTCCTTCCAAACGGTCTCAAGACCGTTTGGGCACAACCCAAGACCGTTTGGAGGTCTAGGGTTGAGATAATCTAATGGTTTGAAGGTCCAATTGCAATAAGTTGATGAATTGATAAAAATACTGATTTTTAGACCTAATTGGAGTTCAACCCTAAACCAACCGACTTGGTTTTTGGTCAAACTTTTGGCAAACGGTCTCAAGACCGTTTGGAGGTCATCCAAATGATCTCAAGACCGTTTGGGCCAAGTTTGGGCCCAATTGGAGGTCAATTGATAGGTTCAACCTTGAATTGATACACATTGTTGAATATTGATGACCATCCGATTTGAAACCCTAATTGAGATGGACTTAACCCTAATTGACTTTCAATTGAGGGTTAATTTGGTGTCCAAGTGATTGAGGTTCATCCTAATTGACTCAATTTATAAGTGGTTATTATGGATTTGGCCAATTGAGGGCTTCAACATACTTAACCATGACTAATTGTAACTTTTGAACCACTTTGGAGGTCCAAACGGTTTGAGCCCATTTGGACCAAATGGTCTCAAGACCGTTTGGGGCCAAACGGTCTCAAGACCGTTTGGGCTCAAACGATCTCAAGGTCGTTTGGTCCAATCGATCTCAAGTTGATTTGATCAAATGGTTTCAAACCGCATGAGCTTCAAACGGTTTGAAAGTCAAAACGGTCCACGCACCCAAACGGTCTCAAGACCGTTTGAGGGCAAACGGTCTCAAGACCGTTTGGTGGTTGAAGGTTGAAACCGTTTGAAGGTGTTCAAGGTGGTTTGTACTTAATCAATTGATGATGTAATTGATTCAATGATGATCTAATCTAAACCCTAATGGTAACCTAGGTCATTAAGGGACTAAGTGATTAATGAGTTGACCCATGATGGTGATCATGAGGTAAATTACCAAAATACCCTTGAGGGGTTTAATGGAATAAAACCTTGTTTTAATCAAACCCTAATCACATGATAGTGATGTTTTGGCTTATGTTAGTCAATGAGGACTTAACCCAACCTGATCTAGAGTGGTGTTATCACCATCTACTAGTAAGAGGAGAGAGAAAGTATCCTAAGAGAGAGGAAGTACCCTTTATGGTGGAAACTTAAGTAAGATACTTTCAATACACATGAATGTACATGAGTAGGGAATGATCCACCTATGTGAGATCATGGAAACCCTAATTATGATAACTAGTGAATCTTAATCTTACTTAAGAGCTTTAATGATGATGTTTCTCATACATGATGATGTAATGAGTACAATTCACCATGGAGTGAATAGTAAACCCTAATTCTAGGGTGGTGACATGAAAGATGAATAAGTAAACCCTGATTGATGAATTGTTTACTATTACCAGTTGAGTTAACCTTGCAGGTTGTTATGAGATGATGATCATATCCAGGTATGGATTATAATACTATATTCATTGAAAGCATGTCTTAAGCTTTATGAATAAGTGAAATATCTTGATGCACTGCTAGTGACATCTATTGAGATTTATGGGCTGTAAGAGCCATAAATACCATCAAGGTCATGCTTAACAGATGACTTGTGGTGAAATGATTGAGAATTGATGATTGAAAAGAGTTAGGCTTGCTACATTTTAGTATTCTCATTTATAGCTGTTATGCTAATGTTATTGTTTGAAGAACCATGTATGATGTTAAAAGAATACTGAATGTACCTAACTAATCAAGTGTAATGTAGAGCCCTGATCATAGATCCATCATTGTCAGAGTCTAAATGATGGTGAAATAGGTTTTCCCAAGGGAACTCCTGGATCACATACTTTTGAGTATGTGGGGTATATGGATGTGTAGAACCTTACATCCTAGTGTAGGAATTGATGTAGATTTTTATAGTCCGTCAAACCTTCACTACAAACCCAAAAAGGTGAGATGTATCACTATTCTCCCAAAGTAAACACAAACACCGCATCGGTGAAAGATAATCAAGAAATCTTCCGATGACGAAGAGAGTACAGAACGCCACTGTAACTCTAAAAACATAGCGAAGGTCCAGTTTACCCTGGTGAGCTATAAATAGCAGACGTCCTGCCAGATGTCCTGCAAACAATCCTCTAACTGACTGAGGAAGATGAGGTCATAAGAATCCGGCTCTTTTAATGACCTATGTATGATACTGATGTGACTTCTTAGCGATCAGTTGGAGTATGAGTGGTATACCTCATCTCCACAGGGCATAATAATGGTTGAAAAACATAATCAATAGCGTAGTATTACTTGATTGATGTTACACTGGATAAAGTATATGTTCTTCATGTTTCATAAATGTTGAACTCTTGCTTATTATCAAAATTGCTAATGAATGCTTTGAAAGCTTTTACTGCTTAAGTTATTCTTTGTTTGCTTATAAAGCTTCTAGTGGAGAGTTATAACTCTCGCTGGGGCAATTATGTATAATTGTCTCACCCCGTAGACTTCAACTTTTTAGGTGGTCGTCGAAGACGGAGGAACCGGTCTAAAGGTGACCAATCTCAGCAGCAGCACCAGGAGCAGCAGTAAATCTCAGGTGGAGATTCAGCCTGCTATGTGGTGTAGTTAGAGTCAGTCCTATGTGTCCTCTGTACTCTCAGGTCTTGGAGTGTTTTGGTCATGAGTTCTTGAGATTTTGTATCATGTTGTATATAATTACTCAAGAAGTAATTTGACAGAGATGTATACAGTTTAAATCCTTTTTCTATGGAAAAGGCTTGTGGTTTCAAGCTCTTATCTCGAAAAGTTTTAATTTCCTGTGATTTTTGTCTTCCGCTGATTATCGATTGCTTCCGCTCAAGTTTAAATCGTGATTATTTCATGGTTTGGAGATCGGAGCCCACAATTAAGTGGTATCAGAGCTCCAGGTTCGCCGAGTTTACAGAGGCATATGACTTAGGAAGTCGAGTGTATCTCTAGTATTCCTTCCTTATCTAATAGAATCTTCTGCTCCTCAGGAGAAGAAGATACATAAGCATGGCTGAGCCACAAGATGAGTACGTGGCAGAGAGTAGTGCTAGTACACCTCAAGGCGGTGCAAGGGTTCCAAAAATAGAACAGCCTGCACCTGAGCCACTCAGGGAGCCACCCCAGTTTGACCCAGCTGACATGGGTAACCCAGCAGTACAAACGATGTTCGGGCAGTTTATGACTGCCATGACACACATAACCGACAGGATGCCTATGCCTGCACCTAGGGCACCAGTCCAGCCTGAAGGACAAGGTATCGGTAAGACGTTTGAGCGATTATGTCGTGTTGGAGCTACCGAGTACCTTGGGACTGCTGACCCCGCAGATGCTGATCTGTGGTTGACAGATTTGGAGAAGGCTTTCAGGATCCTCAATATCCCTGAAACTAAGAAGGTCAGACATGCTGTCTATCTTCTCAAAGGAAGCGCTGGTCATTGGTGGACAATGGAAGAGCAGAAGAGACCTGGAATAGAGATCTCGTGGGAAGACTTTCGGCGGGAGTTTGTTCATAGATATTTTCCAAAGACCTTCTTAGACGAGAAGATCTCTCAATTTGAGAGACTGAGGCAGGGAGTAATGAACATTAGCGAGTATGAAGCTAAGTTCATGGAGTTGTTGCGGTTTTGTCCGCACATGGCTGCCACAGAAGAAGAAAGAATTAGGAGATTCGAGAGGGGTTTGAATGCTGACATGAGTACCCCCGTGTCTGCCTTAGAAAACCGAGAGGGATTCTCTACCTTTGTTGAGTCAGTCCAAAGGATAGAGAGATCTGTGGTTGAGAAGAGGCAAACTCAGAAAAGATATCCACAGTTCCAGGGTTCTTCATCTAGGGACTTTAAGAAGCCTAGATCCTCTGCACCTAACCCTCCACCACCTAGATCTACTTCTCAGACTCAGTGGTCTCCAAGTAGAGGTAGAGGACGAAGACAACCACCTCAGGAGACTCAGAGTTCTGCATCAATGTCAGTTACTGGACCACCCAGACCACAACAACTGGAGAGAAGCTGCTACAACTATGGTAAAGTGGGACACTTGATGAAGGACTGCCGATCTAAGCCTGTAAGTGTGACACAACCTCTGAGACAGAATCAACAAGGATCTCAGAGAATGCAATCTCAAGGAGCAGCTCGAGGACGTGGACAAGCGTCTCAAGCTGGATCATCAGCACCACCTCAACACCAGGCGACAGCGAGGTTCTATGCTATGAACCCACCAGAGGCAGTGGTCGATCCACAAGTGGTGACAGGTCAGATGGAACTTTTATATTCTGATATGTCTAAACCTTGTGTAATATCTGTTCTGATTGACTCGGGTGCTACGCACTCTTTCATCACTCGAAGAGTGATTTGCAACTGCAATATGACAGCTAGTCATAGGGCAGATGGGTTGTTGTTGGAGACTCCGTTGAGTGGGTCTGTTGTTTTGCAGGAGGTATGCTCTCCCTGCATCCTCTTCTTTTCTAAACATCGCATTCAATTGGACCTTATACCGCTTGATATGCAAGGATTTGATGTAATCCTAGGGATGGATACCTTGGAAAGGTATCGAGTTGTCTTGGATTGTGAGTCCAAGTTGGCAGTGTTTGCTGATGAAAGCAACACATGGATCTTTCAAGGAGAAAGAAAGATTCTGCCCACTTGTCTTGTATCATCTATGGTTGCTGATAAGCTGATGAGGCAAGGATGTTATGCATTCTTGGCCCATGTGGTAGATGTTACCAAGGAGAGTCCCAACCCTGTTGAAGTACCTATAGTCAGGGAATTCGAGGATGTGTTTCCTGAAGAACTTCCTGGTATACCACCACCTCGGGAGATTGATTTTGAAATCAATTTAGTCCCAGATACAAAACCTATAGCCCAGACTCCTTATAGGATGGCGCCTGCCGAAATGGCAGAACTCAAGAAACAGCTTCAAGAGTTACTTGGGAAAGGTTTTATCCGACCGAGCACTTCACCTTGGGGTGCTCCGGTTTTGTTTGTTAAAAAGAAAGATGGATCAATGCGGTTGGAGATGGTATATGATGATAGGTGTGAGAGATAAATTGAGTCGTGTGAGTCTCCCAGCCCTGGATAGGAAATTATTTTGTCAGGAGTTGACACAGTGCTCATATTTGTGGATAATCATGTTCCAGGCGGAGCAAGGGATACGTGTTGGAGAGAGAAAGGCAGCCCTAGATATGAGATGGGGAATGTTTCGTGTTTGCAGCCCAACATGGCAATGTATTTATTCATGATCAATGTGTCAATCATGGATCCAGTGATGGTGGATTTATTGAAATTGATTTTGAGGCTGGAAAGTTTGGAGAAGATGGCCAGGATGCTGACTATACTAATGATCTCAGAGTCCTCAAGCTTGATAAAGACGACAATATCATCAGCATATTGTATGATGTTATGTGTACATCCCCTTGGTTTGTTGAGGGTATTATTTGTGGTAGTTATGTGAATGAGAGAGTTGAGAACATAGGTGATAATGATGAACAGATAGGGCAATAGAGGGTCACCTTGTCGTAACCCATTGGTATTTCTAAAGAATCCAAAAGATGAACCATTGATAAGGGTGGAGAAGGTACATGTACTGATACATGAGTATATCCATGAACATCATTGAGATGGGGAGTTAAGTCCATGCAGACAATGTATAAGAAAGTCCCATTTAACATTTTCAAAGGCTTTTTCAAAGTTCAATTTGAGGGTGAGAACAGGTTCCTTGACAGATTTGAAAGTATATAATGTTTCAACCCGACCAGTGTGGCTCAGGTGGTTCGGTGGCCAGTGTGGCAAGGTGGATCTTCAATTGGTCAACCATACCTAACCCTAGACCTCCAAACGGTCTTGAGTGGTCACCCAACGGTCTTGAGACCGTTTGGGTGATCCCCAAATGGTTTTGAAACTATTTGGGTCACTCAACCCAAGTTTCAAACTTATTTAATTATCAAATCAGCACCTAACCCGATTAGGGTTTTGGTGAAAGTTGGACCTTCAACTAGTGAACCAATTGAAGTTAATTAATAATTATTGATGGAGAATTGACCTACATTATTCTCAACAGGTCTCCAAATGGTCAACGCTTGGTCAAAGTCACCAAACGGTCTTGGACCGTTTGCTTCTATGCGGTTTAGGTGAAACTGTTTGCATTCAAACGGTTTGGGAAACTGTTTGAGCAATAAAAGCAACTGTTTGCTAAAGTAACTTTTGGATATTTATCTAGGATGACATCACCTTCGTCTACCTCTGTTCAACCAAGAACAGGTGTTGTTCTTCACGGAAGTTATAGCAAGAACTCACAAGAGTATCGAAGGAAGAAGAATAACCAACAATTCTTATGGAAAAGAGTGCAATACTAATGCCTAAGGTTTAGAGTTATAAAACCCGCCTCTAGAACTGATCCAGAGCTCCAAGTTCCACGGCTTTAATGGTGGATTGAGATACAACAGTTGTCCAAGGTTCATTCTTCAATCTTTGGATGAACAAGATGGCTAGAAAAGGAAATCGTGTGAAGAAAACCAATTACTAACCATTTGTTTATGGTTTCCACCATGAATTTGAGGTAGATGATGATCAAGACTTACCAAGCTAGTTTGGTCGTCCTTCCTCTACTCCAGAGCTCTCCTTTGGTCAGTCAAAGCAAGGTGATAAGGAAAGAACTAAGGAAACGATCCTTTTGGTGTTCAAGGAAAATAGAAAAAGAGAGTTATCTTCTTTAATTCCAACCAATTTCCACCAAAGCTTCCTCCATTCTTTGGCCACATATCCACCTTATAATACCTTGAAAAACTTCTCCATTATCCAAGGTTTAATGGAAAAGGAACTAAACACCTTAAAGAGTTATGTGTTAATATCCATCTTTTTAGTGGATATTGCTTTGTATTATATTAATGTGAATAGCTTCCACTCAACCAAGATATTTTTGGTGCCCAAGCATGGCACAAGCTCGTCCATATTATTACAAACACATCCTTCAACTTTTGGGTTGAAGGGATTCTTAATTAATATATTTCTTTTTGCATTAAGTTATATTAAAGAGCCATTTGTGCTTAAATCTTGATTATTTCAATATCAAGATTCTCTCTCTTCCATGATCATTCAAATGAGGCGCTCTTCTCATTTTATTTCCTCTACTTGATGCCAAGAAAATAAGAATGGATCAAGTCAGCTTCATTGTTCTGTGAAGCATGTAAAGGTACTGATCATTCCACTTTAGCATGCAATGTTCTCTACGATGTTGTTCTAAGAAACGCATGTGGCCAAGGAGATAATTGTCAAATGGAAAGTCTAAATGATGTCAACACTATCCCTGGTCAAGGTTATTACAATTCCAGTCAGAATAGGAACCATCCCGATTTTCAATATGGAAATCCTTCTGGAGCGGTAAACTCACATCAATTTGGTTCAAACAACCAACAACAGAATTTTGAGAACCAAGGGAACTTTAGGGGTAACTTCCAGAACAGGAATTACAACAATTACCAGAACAACCCTCAGTTCCAAGACCCCAATCAAGTCCCTTACCAGAATCAACAATAAGGACATCAAGTTGGTCCCATCTCTCTTGATGACAAACTGTCAGTCATTGAGAAGATGCTACAGGCACAACAAACTATGATAGTTAATCAATAAGCCCACCAGAAAGCTATTGAATCTCAACTAGATCAACTTGCAGCTAGCATGAAGCCACCTGCTGGAGCTTTTGTTGGTCAACTGGAGAACAATCCTAAACATCCTGAGCAGTTGAAGGCTGTTATGACTCGTTCTGGTAATGTATATCTCGACCCTCCTGTCAAGACACCAGTGGTCGTTATAGATGAACAAGACCAGGTGAATGATCAAGTTGACGAAGAACCTAAATCTATTCTGAAGGAGCAGTCAAGCAATGATAATTCAGACAAAAAAAATTCTAAAAAACCAGCTACAGAAGAGGAAGAAGCAACACCATAACCTGATATCCCTGTATACAAGCAACGTATACCTTTTCCAGCTCATCTAAGGAAAACGAAGCTCAATACCCATTTCAACAAGTTTAAGGAAGCTATGAAGAAACTTCATGTTGATATACCCTTTGTAGATGCACTGGTAGAGATACAAGCCTGGACAAAGTACTTGAAGTCTCTCCTCACAAGGAAATACAGAACTGAGGAAGTTGAGATGGTTAAACTGGAAACTACTACTTCCGATATTATTCAAAGCAAGATGCCCAAGAAATAGAAAAATCCTGGATCTTTTGGTATCTCATGCCATATTGGTGGTTCTACATATAAGAAGGGACTAGATGATCTTGGTGCTAGCATTTCGATCATACCACTTAGCCTTTACAAGAGGCTAGGATTTTTAGAATTTCTTCCTACTGGCATAACTATACAGCTTGCAGACAATTCAATAAAATGTCTATTAGGAATCCTCGAAGATGTCCCGGTCAAGGTAAGCAAGGACGCATATGTTCCATGTGACTTTGTCATTATGGACATAAAAGAAGACGCCAGATATCCTCTCATCTTTGGACGTCCGTTCCTCGCCACTGCAAGAGCTCTAATTGATGTTGAAGAAGGAACCTTGCTTCTTTGACTAGGAAAAGAAACTCTCAAGTTCAAAGTTTTTAAAAATATGAAAAAACCAAGCATGCAAGAAGAAGTGTATCTTATTGATTGCATAGAGCAGATGTCACTTCTCACTCAAGAGAATCACGAATCAGACGATCCTTTAGAAGTTGCTCTATCAGACCCATTAGCTGATGAACCTATTGACGAACAAGTAAAGGATTGCATTGAATTTCTCAACTCTACAAAATAAGATGTTGAAGCTACTTTTAAGGAATTCAAGCCTATAGAAACAATTAAAGACATTTGTGTAAAGGAGGAGACACCTCTCAACCCTGTCACGACACATACCAAACCATTTTCAGGTGTCCATGAGCCTCCTCATCCAGAAACAACTATCCTCTGGAATGCACTGGTAGCTAAACAGACAGAGATTACCGATTTCATCTTCCCTACGCAACAAGATTTGGATTGTGGTTTCTACAAGGAACATCCCTCGGATCCGTATCTGATAGAAGTTAATGACCAGCATTGCTACGATAAAGGGATAATGCATCAACAAATGAACTTTTCTTCTGAGCCTCAACAATACTACATTATTAATGATGCGTTTTCAGATCCCCTACAACTATTCTCCACCTTGGATCGAGCAACAGAGAACAATTCAACATGACTCAAGTTGTTTCCCCATGTGTTCTGACATTGCTCGTTCTGTATGGGGAAGGATATAAGAAGCTAAAATCAAAGTGAAAATTAATGAATGGTTGAGAAAGAAACCACCAAAAGAATATGTTAATCCAGCTCCACCTAGAGCCCCACCATGGTGACAATATCCACGTCGAGCCATTGAGGTAAAACAAAGGTGCTTATCGGGAGGCAACCCGATCAAAAAAATTGTTTTTACTTTTAATTTTTGAATTAGAAATTTTCCTTATTTTTTTTACATTTTAGAAAATTTTGCAATAAATAAAACCGCATCGCGAAATGCTATCTTAAGTTCTTATTAGTCTTTATTTTTGAGATTTTCAGATGAAGGACGCGCACTGATTGGAACACAACCTCATTTGGTGGTTCAACCAGCATGAATTTCCCCCTCCATCTCGGGTTTAGAGTTTGCTCGGGACGAGCAAATTTCTAAGTTCAGGGTGGAGGTGGGTGGTACACACCTCACTTTCCACTTTCACCCATCTATTTCAGATATTAAAGATTTCATCGTTGTATTTTTGATCTTGTTGCATTTTTTATCAAAATTTTCAAAAAAATTTATAAGTTTTCAAAGAAATTGAACAGATACTTGATGAAGTTTTGATGCTTTCTATTTCAATAAAAACCATTGCCTAACCAGCTAGTTTCTCTCAATGCATTTCGAATCATTATACCCTCCTTATTCGAAGCAGACCCTCAAAAGGACCATTTTCTTGAAACTAGCCTTTTGATTGAAATCATCTTGTGAAGCTTATGATTCCTAACATCATGATACTTATACAAAAATGACAAGTGTCTATCGAACTGATAGGGATCAAACACATCATGCTTCCTAACTGACTAGTGGAACAATAACATGGAATATCCATTGGATCCTCATCAAGTCATTATTTGAGCAGAGTTTGATAAAAAGAATGACCCGGTGCACTGAATTGTAAATCAAGTTGCATTCTGATCTGAACTCTCTTCTACACTTCTTCTATCATCTTTGTGCCCCCTCCTTCCATAAAAAAGAAACAAAAATAGCCAAAATAGTGTCAAACCCTAAGTTCGGGGTGGCACACCATCTCCATCTATATCTGTTTCTTCCATACCATATATAGGGGCGTACCACCAAGAAAAGATGCTAATGTGTACACAAAAAGAAAATGCAATCTCGAGTCGAATAGAGGAGAGATTCACACACAAAAATGCAATCAATGAAATTGTAATAACATAATAAAAATCTTGAGTCGAATAGAGGAGAGATTTATTTCTTCCATGCCACCCTTCACTCCCTTTTCTACCTAAAGGCACAATAAATGCCTCCACTACCCTGAAATACACCAGTGTCAGATCAGATGCTCACTTGTTATTCTGCGGGTATCTCTGGACTCTTACAAAACTCTTTGACATGCTTGTTGTTGGAAAAAGAGAGGAGGAAGTGATATTAGAAAGCAAACTCAGGAACGAAGATACGGTAAGATGTGTTCAGTGGTCTCATGAGGTTGACATACTTAGTCATAATGAGCAGAAAGAAAACAATCGTGATGTGAAGATGAGGCAACCACATGAGTTGAAAGTATTCATTTGGCGACTGTTTTAGATTTTGTGTTACTCGAGGACGAGCAACGTTTAAGTTCGGGGTGTTTGATGAATGCATATTCATCATGATTTCCAATCGCCTCTTTGGGACCAATTTAACTCAATACATCCAATTTCATTTACTAAATATCAAAATGTGCAATATGTCTTAATTGGTTCAATTATCAAGGTTTTAACTGAGTTTATGTTGATTTTATGCATGTCATTATGAGGTTCAACCATCAGATGTCACCCTCCTCCATTCAACCCTACTCCACCTTCAACATAATCATCACTACCCCTTGCTTCACTCCATCTTTATCTCCATCAACCATCATTCAAATCAAACCCTTTGAGTGGGTCCCACCTTTCTCAACCCTTAATCTACCCTCACTCATCCACAGTCTTGACCATACAGTTTCATCCATATGGTCTTCACCCATACGGTTTCATCCATACAGTTTTGACCTATCGGTCTTAGTTGTTCATCCATTTCGGTCTTAGACCGTGAGCTTTTCTTCACAACCAGATCGCTGATCAGCGGTCCCCATCAATTCAATCAAATGATCTGCCCTAACAGTCTTGGGCTATCATTTTTCCTCTAAACAGTTTTGCAAGACTGTATGGGCATCTCTCTCTAATATCATATGGGTTGCTTCACCTCGAGACCGTTTAGGCATCTCGATCTGCAGCAGACCGTTTGGAGGACCTCACCTCCTGCTTTCCTTCTTCTTCTTCCTCCCGCCATAACCCTAACTCCTACTCCACTTTCTGTGTGCATTACACCTCCTTCAAACTGCCGCTGCCAACACCTCCTGCTTTCCTTCTTCCTCTACCCTCTCCGTCCAGCCTGCAAACCCTAATCTGCAGCACCAGCTGCACCCCCGCTCCCAGTGGCGCCTTCCTCCTCAACCTCGCCAACGACGCAACCCTAAGCACCAGCCATGGTGCCACCTCCATCTCTGGTGCTGACCTTGCATGAAGCATCCGTACAGCCTCCATCCACAGTGCTCATTGCCACCGCTTTCACCTGCTGCTTCTCTGCCTCGACCACGCCAGCCCGCACGATCTCGTAAGATCGATTGGAGCCAACACACAGTCTCAAGACCGATGGGCGTTGATTGGTCTCTGAGACTGTTTGGGAGCGGAGAATGTTAGGACTGCGAGGACCGTTTGGAAGGAAGTCATGAAGATTGTTTAGTCCGTAGACCACTAGGGTGTCAAAACCATTTGGAGCTGTTGAGCACGAGACCGTTTGGTCACTGACTCGAGACCGATTGGAGAAGGGCAGAACACCAGACCGATTGGTCATTATCGGTTTCCAAACCATTAGAGCCAAAGCTTACAAAACTGTATGGGCATATATACAAGACCAATTGGAGAGAACCTAATACAAAACTGGTTGGATGAGTATCGGTCTATCAAACCGTTTGGAGGATACACTCCAAGACCGTTTGAAGCACAAGTCATCGAAACCGTTTGGGCAAACTGAGAAATTTGCAACAGGGTCCAAAACGTCAAGACCCCAACAGAGCCTATAAATAGGACTAGCAGGGTCCTCATTTGAGGCATCAGATCCGGGATGCTGCCAGGCTGCCTGAGTACAGGATTCGATCCAGATCTGTCATCTACACCAATGTCACTTCACCTGCTGCCCCTAATGCGATCAAGGGACTGAGGAGAGAAGGAAGGAGGAGTGAGAAAGACTGCCCGGTCTATCTTGGCTTCCCTTATTCCTCATCCAGATCTGCTCTGACATGACGTAGAAGACTGCATCACCTTCACCGATCTATGACCACCTTCTGCATCATGCTCATGACATAATCTTCCCTCTCTCTCTCTCTCTCTCTTTCTTCTTATTTCTCGCATCATGAGCGAGTAGTTCCTTTTCGCTGGGGTGCGGGGACTAGCCCCGCTGCCCATGCAAGCATGTCCTTCTGTTAAACATTTCATGGCAATGTATATAACTTTTTATTTCGTTGTTAATCGTTAATGTTTGTAGTTTGATTACCTACTTGTTTTCATCTTGTTTTTACCTATGTTTTGAGAACTTCTTTATGTAGGGTAGAATGTCGATTAATGAGGTTGACTCCCAAACTAGAAATAGAATGGGATTCCTTGAGGTCGTAAGTGTATGATCTGTGAGGGGACGAGCCATCTAGCCTACGGTGACGCTTTTGTGTGCCTAACGCCTGTATAGGGGGCCCGCAAACTTAGTTGGATTTTGTATCTTCTTCATTAATCGTCGATGTTTGCTTGTATATTAATCGATTGCTTGCTTAACATTTAGCACGATTGACTCCCAAACTAGAAATAGAATGGGATTCCTTGAAGTCGTAAGTGTATGATCCTTGAGGGGATGAGCCATCTAGCCCACGGTGATGCTTCTGTGTGCCTAATGCCTATATAGGGGGCCCACATCTTTCGTTGGATTCCTGTATCTTCGAAGCCGTAAGCGAGTGATCCAGATGGTGACGAGACATCTGATACCTGAGGTGATGCTTACGCAAGTCTAACGCCCGTATGGGGATTTTTGCAGTAGCTCCATTTAGATGGTTATATCTTTGCCTGGATGTTTGGTGTTAGGATGTGTTTGCATGTGTCGTGGTGGTGAAACCCGAGACCATCCCAACGACTCCATACCATTAATCTAGATCCAACTTTAATTCTGCTCTTTACTTTCCCGTCCTTAGTTTAATTAATCTCAAATCAACCTTTGGTTCTAAATATTAGTCTTACATGAGCTAGATTCAACTAATGATGATTCTTAAAAACGTTGTCTCTTGGGATTCGATCCTCAACTATACTGCGATAAGACCCGTCCACTTACGGGTGGTATTATTGCATAAGGTTTTGGTAAAAACTCGGGGATCTCAACCCCGAGTGAGTTTGTCCGTGCGATAATATTCCACGTCATCGTGATAAGGGTGGGATATCATAAATATTATCATGGAATCTCTCGTGAGGGCTTTTGATAAGATTAAAATCACTATCTATGATCCATGGAGCTTGCATAAGATTGTTGGCAAGAGTGATGCATGTCGTGATAAGGGTGGGATATCATAAATATTATCATGGAATTTCTCGTGAGGGATTTTGATAAGATTAAAATCACTATCTATGATCCATGGAGCTTGCATAATATTGTTGGCATGGACACCTAACTCGACTAGGAATGGTTCTTTATTAGGACTAGGGGGCATACACACCCGTAAAATGCCATAATGAATTGGTAATAGAATCATGAAGTTGTATTGTAACCATTCCATCCTATAAGGTTACCACCAATAAATCCTAAGGTGGTATCTGTATCCATTTGTTGATGTAATGTCCCCCTAGGTGACAGAGTTGAAAATCAGTCAGGGTTATTTTCATTTCATGTATGGTGATCAGAATGATGCATTGTTGATAAATTTTACTCCTAGTAGTGTGATGTCTATTAGGGGCAACCACACCACACACGTTCTAGGATGAGATTATCACTACAGCAAAAATGCTCGTTAGTAGCATTTCACATACAGCCATTTGTGAAAAAATGCCACTAATTATTCGATCATAGTGGCATTTTCTATATAGATGCCATGAAATACCCTATTATAAAGGAAGATGGATTAATAGCATCTAACATCCTAATTAGTGGCCGTTTGTAAATGTCAGTTCCAATTTTTTTTCCCGAGTAGTGAATTACTTCAAAAATTAAAGTAGATCAATGGGATACTAAAATATAACCAAATAAATGATAATGGAACAATTTTCCCGCTAAGGTTTGTTTTTTGCCGCACCTTTAATATATCCAAAAACTAAATCAAATATCTTCTGCCCTAGGCTCTGATCACGTTTTGCGCCGCCATGTATCCCCTGGTGTATGCAATGGTTTTGCTCCGTTCTGGAACCTGACTTGCTCGCCGCGGGTTATCCATGATTTCCCAAAATGGCACGCATTGCTGTCTCACGAGCCAATGCGTCCCAGCAACAGACGCATTGGTCCCACAAGAGGGCATTGTGTCTTGGTTTGGGACGCATTGTCCTCTTGTGGGACCAATGCGTCTGCTGTTGGGACACATTATACCGATGAGTCCCAGTCGAGGACGCATTGCAGCAATAAGTCCCCATGCAGGACGCCTTGTACCAATACGTCCCAATGCAGGACGCATTGCACCAATGCGTCTCCATACAAGACGCATTGTACCAATACGTCCCCATGCAGAACACATTATTATTTTTAATATTTTTACAGTCACTGATATTTTTTCATGGTTATTGATATGTATATTAACAATATTGATTATATTTGTACATTTACAAATCGTTCACTTGTATTTGGATGTCTATAATATACCCAATTATTATAAATTTGTCAATTTCAATAGCTCGTAACATGCATATGGAATATATAAGTGGTATTGCAACCAACATCAGTTGGTTCCTAATTGATTATATAATAAGAACTTAATAAAAAAATGAGATAGCAATTAAAAACAAGGTTAAAATATGAACCAACATGACGAGAAAATAATACACAACACACAATAGAACAATATGATAGATCCAAAATGAACCAATGTGATATCATGATATGATAGATCTACATACAATAGATGTCTTCACAAAGGCATACATACAACACAGTACAATATATAAAAAACTAAGCACATCCTCCTTGCCCACGACGTCCTCGCCCACCTCCCTCTACATATGGCTTCTCTGTACCAATGTCATCTGGAGACGCCTGAACTGGGGACAACTACGTAGGAGGATGCTGGCGAGCATCATGGTAGAAATGAAAAGATGGAGGTGGGGTGAGGGGTCTCTGAAAACCAGGATATGATGCATCAGGTGGGGTGCATCCTGAGAAATCAAACGGAGTAGATGAATATGTGACATAAGGTGGTGGTCAGCGCTCATGAATAACTGGTGGTGGGAATGGAGTGTATGGAACAGAAGAGAAACTTGCTTCATGGTAGGATGTTGGTTGAGGTGGGGTGATGAATGAAGAATAAGAACCAGCTCCTCCAAAGTATGGGCTTGTATGTCTCCATCCCATGAACTGAGAAGTGGGAGTGAGCTCGGGAGCAGTAAGTACAGGAGTAGGAGTAGGATTAGGAGTAGGAGTAGGAGGAGTAGGAGTAGGAGTGGGATCAGGGGTTGTGGTATGAGTGGGTATGGGATCCCACGGCCGAGCATAGTCAGGAAGACGGTCAAAGTAAGCCCCCTGGATGCTATAGATGTCATCTCTGATCTGTGTAGGGGCGTGCTCTAAAGCCGCTTGGATCACCACCTGTGTTTGCACCTGTAAAACAAAGCATGTACACATAATAAAGACCAATTACATATATTACAAATAACAATGATAAAAATAACAGTTTGTAAAAGAAATAATAATGATACTCACAAATTCTTACTGGCGATAACTTTACGGGTAGTATGTGGCCGGAGGCATAGCTGGAGGGGGCACGATGTACTGCGGATGATACCATGCGTAGTGAACCTGAGGACTGAAGATTATATTAGTTGGTGGAGCGGGAACTAAGCTCTCACGTGTATTGTTCCATAGCTGCACCTCCCATCTATAATGAAGCAGCCAATCCTCAGCCGCATGACCCCTCCCATCAATCCGGCTAAGCCGCGGCAGCTCAAGAGTAGGTTGAACATGAACAAAGCCGAACTTTCCAAGTACTCGGTCGGGGAAGTGCCACTCCACTATTGTGTAGCACAACAAAGGCACTCATGCCAACCAAACATCACTACTCTCTCTACAAATGGCAGGCAATCTCTCAAGAACATCAGCAGTGCACGGAGTCAAATTTATGTATTATTCATATAGACAACATGTATCATATAAAACAGAGTAAATTGCAAATAAATAAAACATATACCATACAACATGTTAGTAGAGGTAAGTAAGTTATACCTGCGAGGGCAAATAGTGATCGACTGGCACATCTACAGCCTACAAAATGCTCAATCAACATGTGTGCAACCCCAATGTGCTTTTCGAATCACATGTACCATGTGTAGCGACTTGTCACTACATCGTCACCGCCTAGCACAATCGACTACTAAAGATCTCATAACTTTGTATATATTCAACACGATTGGGTGAAATCTATTTCTTTAAACTTGCTTTCAATTCTCCACATAACCAGAATCCTATACATCAAGAAAAGAGAACAAGGGGGTGGTTCTAAAGGCGATTTTATAAAAGAACATGAAGCATGATGAAGAACAATTGATCTCATTGTGGATTCTTTGATGTAAGTCTATATTGATAGTTTCTCCTTCATTTCTCTCCATGTTCCTTGGGAAAGTATGCAATATATCTAATTAGAAGTTCTCTTCTTCTTCCTCCAATGAACGACACTTGGAGAAGTAGCTTGATGTTTGACCTACAAAAGGAGGATTTGGAGCTTTTAGCTCTAATCCATGCTGAGTAGACCAAAACATCAAGCCTATTATAAGGATTAGTAAGTTGGGATTCAAGAGAGATGAGTGGAGATGCATCTTTTATCCATGATTTTGATAGAATCTAAGCCTAAAATGTGAAGAACACATCTTTCCTTGTTTACTTTTTTATTACTTTTACCTCAATAAGCCCTACTTTAGATTCCTAATGTATGAAATATTGAAATAGATATAAAGTTGATATAAGTTGAATTCTTTTCGTACTAGATTACTTCATATGATTCTATGAGTCTCATGCACAATATATTTTAGTGCCACCCATACTCCTGGGTTTCCCCTAAAACTTCAATAGTAAAATAAATGCTAGAACGTGTGATCAAATAGATTGATTCCTTGAATCTATGAAATTAAGATGAAAAATGTGTGATTTCTTCTACTATTATATATTATATGATCAATTTATCTAGTATAGGATATATAGAGTTCAATATAACAACAAGTTACTACAATTTTGTTAGATCAATATAGGTGGCATCCAATATAAAGCCTCAATATATTGCTATTGAGGATATTGTCCTACATACTTCATGACCTAAAGTGAAACAAGAGGGCACCACTTCTAACCCCTAAACATTGCTATTCCATATCAGACACTTGCTCATGGATTCAATAAAATGGGATGGGAGGTTAGGAGATCTACTAAAAATTTGAAAATTTCTACCTATATTACGCAAAGTCAGCCCAAAATAAATGCCTTGAAGGACATTGTGGCATGAAATCAAACACATATCATTGTTGTGCCAGAACCACACATCTATGTTGAATGTGTATCCAACTCCATAAAAATTGAGGCTTCCATAGATCTCATCGAGTTCAAGCAATGAATTTCTAGGTGGTGTGTGGCGTCTATGGAATGACGACCAATGTCACAACTATATAGAGAGAGTTATGGTCACTATATGCATTTCCTGGTTGACTCAAAGTTCTATCTTACAAACTATTATGCTAGTCTTGAACCCAATCTAAATAAAATATTGTGGAATCATATTGTAGGGATCGGTTCAAAATTGTCAGCTACTTGGATCTTGGGTGGGAACTTTAATACAATGTTGATTCCTACTGAGAAAATGGGCAGTTCCTAGTTTAATCACATGGAAAATACATCAATTTAAGCAACTTCGATACAATCATGACTTTTTTATTTGGCCTTTACTGACTCTACTTATAGTTACAAGATGATTTTGTTACATGAATACATTGATAGCTTTCTATTTAACATTGGCTTGATCTCTAATGCTCCCCTTAGTATTGTTTGTCACCTGACT
The DNA here is from genome assembly GCA_963693085.1 of Alisma plantago-aquatica. Lineage (NCBI taxonomy): Eukaryota > Viridiplantae > Streptophyta > Magnoliopsida > Alismatales > Alismataceae > Alisma > Alisma plantago-aquatica. The sequence goes on along the minus strand of OY856412.1, from coordinate 1,137,499,184 downwards.
CATACTAACTCAGACCACAACCCAGTCTTGCTTGCACCAATTACTTCTCAAAGACGCAACTACATTTTTAGGACAAAAAAATATGGAATGTTGATCATGAGTTCCATAACATTATTTACACCCATTGGCATCACACTATAGACTTCACATCTGTTATGAGATGTATTACACATATTCTCAATCCATGGGATCGTCATCATGGTAGAGAAAGGCAAATTGATAAAAACAACATTTTCAAGAGTTACAACAAATGTCGAGTTTGTTGGCCATCCACTATACTTCCACTCTAGACATCTAATCTAATATATTGAGTTAGAAACATTAGGATATGTTATATGTAGGACAAGAAGAACTGAGATAGAAATCACCTATTGACTGGATTAAGAATAGGGACAATAATACATGATGTTTCCATACATGTGTTCATGCTCACTATCGAGATAACCTGATTAGTATGCTATAAGATTCTCATGATAATCGGTTGACTAATGCTAAGGACTTACATAAACTGATTTAGTAACACTTTAGAGCACATTTGACTACAAATTTTTAATGTAATCAACAAGATGTAGACAAGTTGTCATCTACCTTCACTGCTCTTATTGTTTAACAACAATACACTATGCAACTTCTACCAATCATCAGAAAGAAGGCCAAACTACAAAGTGGTTGCTCCTCACATGGGTGAATTCAGAATTCTTAAAGGCCCATAGGTATATGATAAACCAATCTATTATGAAAACAATTCATGAGGCTTTCCTTGGCTTCACTCTATAGCAAGATATCTATAATATTTTGCTTACCTTGACTCCTAAACAAAACAATCTAAGTTGTTGTAACTAGTTGATGCCTATTGCTCTTAATAACACATGTTTGAAGCTATTATTAAATTTTATGGCGGACATAATTAAATTGTACCTACATTGTTATGTTTTTAATGCACATAGTAGTTTTATACTAAGAAAAAAAATATTTGATAGTAATATACTTGTACAAGAGTTTATACACAACATGTGAAGGCCCCATTCACCTCCCAATAAGACCATCAAGGTAAATGTAGACTATGACAAAATGTCATGGGCCTTTGTTCTGGACGCCATTACTAAATTGGGAATTCCACCAACAATAATCAACTACATTATGAACTCAGTTATTGGAGGTTGTACAAATGTCTTATGGAATGATGTTAAACTACATACATTCAAGATGAGTAGGGGGTTACCCTAAGGCAACCCCTTTTCCCAATATTTATTTGTTCTCTGTCTTTAAAGGTTAAGTCAACTTATTGAGCCAAAGGTGAATGAATGCATATGGAAACCCCTTAAACTGTCTAGAAAAGGGATAGAATTATTATATTTTACCTTTGTTGATGATTTTATACTCTTTCTTATAGAAGATGTTGCCACAACAAAGACTACCATATAATGATTTGATCTATTTGAGAAAGCCCTGAGTGAGGCAAATTCTTCAGAGAAGACAATGTTTTTTAGATTTATTTGCTAATAATATCTAGTACTTGGGGGTACCAATTATTCATGTCCAAATTACACAAAGAACATATGTACAAACTATTGACAAGATTAAATCTAGGATTACTAGATGAGCTACACTGACACTATCTATGGAGGGGTGTATGTGTGCAAACATAAGTGTTTCCCAAAGGTCTATTACAAGTGATCAATCAATTTATCACTTTATCTGGTAGCAAAAGAGGGTATCCCAGGACCAGACCACAACCACAAAGATAGACAAAGGATTGCCTATACCAACTATGGAAGACTAGAACAAAGCTTTAACAATGAAAGCAACCTATGATGTTTTCTTGACCAGGTAAAGAGTATGGAATAGGGGTGTGGCTCACAAATATTGTATCTATCTCCTAGGGTACCATGCTACACCTTTCAGGAGAATGTTGTCTTCTCCTTTACCAGTACTAAAAATAGTAGCATAATAATTCTCAGTGGTAATGATACTTTTGGATGATAAGATAAGTGGATACCTACAGAAGTGTCTATTCGTTCCAAATGTATACATAGTATACCTCATTATTTACAAAACTTTCAGGTTTCTTACATTGTCAACTTTAATGCGAGATGGGAAGCTTGCTTCCTATGACTTTGCTTCCCCTAGGATATTGTGTACAAGGTTATTTCATTGTGTGTCCCTACTATAGGTGTTAGTCGATATGAATGGGCATGGGATCCCATTGATGATGGAGTATTCACTACATGATTTGTTTATCATGTACCCCATTATAGAACACAAGAGCCTTTATTTGATACATCTAAAACAAATATAATGCTCTCTCTTTTATATGATAAGAGAGTAAGTAAGAAATAGAAGTAGGTAATATGGGAAAAAAGAAAAGCTAAAGACAAGTCTAAAGCACATAACAAAACACACAACATGACATAAAGCACAACACAACATCTAACTAAAGAAACATAACAAAAATAAGGGATATATATATATCAACACTCCCTCTCAAGCTCGATTGTAGATATTAATCATGCCCAGATTGTCCACCATGGTAGTGAATTTGGCCTTGGGAAGAATATTTGTGAAGATCTCTATTACTTGATCACAAGTATGAGTATATGGAGTAGAGATGTTTCCAGATAACATAGCTTCTTAGAAAAAATAAAAATCCACCTCAATATGGTTGGTATGATCATGAAACGTTGGATTACTAGCAATGAAGATAGAAGCTTTATTATCACAATACATAGGAATAAGATTAGGATCAGAAATGTTAAACTCCTTCAGAAGACCACAGACCCACAATTAGTTCACAAGCAGTATGAGACATAGCTCTATACTCAGCTTCAACACTAGAATAGACAACCACAATCGGTTTGTTGTTGTGTTAGGTAACAAGATTACCTCCCACAAAGGTATAGTAACCAGATGTAGATTTACGATCTATTTGGCTACTTGCATGATCACAATCAGAATATCTTATGATTTTACAAAGCCCATATCTTCTATAGAATAAGCCTTTTCCTAAAGAATTTTTTAGATATTACAGAATATGACACACAACATCCCAGTGGCATTGTCTTGGTTTATCCAGAGATCTAATAACTAATCCAACTACATAAGATATATCAACCCTTGTAACACTCAGATATACAAGTTTACTAACTAATCTACGATATTGTTGGTTATCTAGGTACGGAGGAGAAGAGTCAATATCCCAGTTGGTATTAGGATCTAAGATAGTATTACTATGTTTTTCTCCAAGCATGCATGTTTTCACCAAAAGATCCTGAACATATTTTATATGTGATAAACAAATACATGAAAAAGACTGGGAAACTTCAACACCCACAAAATATCTCAATTTTCCCAATTCTTTAGTGATAAAATATTTTTTAGATTTTTTTCGTATCCTATATGCCTAATTTATCACTCCCATATGAGATGCTATCATCAACATAGATGACGAATTGAAAAACTAGAGGAAGTTTTCTTGTTAAAAACTGAGTGATCAGAATGAGAGTGGCGGAAGCTAAATTTTTGAAGAATATGACTCAATTTGCCAAACCAAGCATGTGGACTCTGTTTCAGTCCATATATTGCTTTGCATAACCTGCATATTTTAGAACACTCACTCTTAGCAACAAACCCAGGTGGTTTCTCCATATATACCTCCTTGCATAGGTCACCATATAAGAAGGCATTTTTGACAGCCAATTGATACAGGGGCCAATCACAGTTCACAATAATAGAGATAAGGACACACACATAATTTAAATGTGCAATAGAGAATAAGTCTCAAAATAATCAATCCATATGTTTGGATATAGCCTTTAGTGACAAGATGAGCCTTTAATCTTTAAATTGTTCCAATTAGCTAATACTTTATGGTAAAGATCCAATTACATCCTACATGAGAGAAATTTGTTCGAACATCAACCAAGTCCCACGTATACAAATTAGTAAGGGTCAACATTTTAGTCTCCATAGCCTTGCACCATGGGAGATGCTTTAAAGCATGAGCAACATTCTTAGAAATAGAGAAATCTGATAAAGCAAAGGTACAATTGGCAAAGTTAGTGCCCAGATTAGCAGTAGATTTTTTTTCCAATAGGATGTAGAGTGCAAGACTTGGTCCCTTTACGTTGTCCAATCAGAACATCTAAATCAAAAAATACCTAAGGTTGAGGGGGACTTGTCGATGAGGATGTAGGAATTAGTGAAGAATTGGCCACTGAGGGAGTTGTAGCTTTTAGTCTTTGTTGATACACTTTTAGAGACGGATATGGTGCAACATCAGTAGGAGGTAAGTCAGTTTCAATGGTCCAGTGGTTTATCAACCAATAGATCAGATGATATAGTATATTACATTGCACAGAATAATGACATATGCTCTAAAAAGACCACATCGGCCCTAAAAAACCATTTCTTTGTAGAGGGATCATGGCATTTGTACCCTTTTGGGTACAAGAGTAGCCTAAGAAAACACATTTTATAGACCATGGGTCAAGCTTATTTAAAACATGACAGAAGTTCTTAAAAAAGAAAGTGCTTCTAAAAATCTGAGGAGTCACAACAAAAAAGGGGCATTAGGGTACAAGAGTTGATAAGGCACATGATTGCCAAGAACAAAGGAGGGCATGCGGTTAATGAGACAACAAGCAGTATAGATATCTTCAGGCTAGAGAGTTTTGGGTACATTATAGTGAAAAATAAGGGTATATGAAACTTCTAGAAGGTGATGATTCTTTTGCTCAACAACCCCATTTTGTTGGGGGTGTACAAATAGGGAGTTTGATCAATAGTACCCAACTTGTTACAAAACTTGTTGATGGAGGATTGCACAAACTTAAGGCATTACTAGTGCGAAAAGCCTTAATTGGTGTGTCAAATTGAGTATGGATTTTAGCAAAGAAGGTGGTTATAGTATCTAGCATGTGTGATCTATCTTTCAATAAAAATAGTCATGTAGTTCTAGAAAATTCATTAGTAACATAAAATATAGAAATCCAGATGTGCCTGGAATAGAACATGGACCCCAAACATCAGCATGCACAATATCAAAAGATTTTTTTGAACCAATATAGGGTTTTTTTGAAACACTGACATGAGTTCATTTGCCCAGCTATCAAGTTTCACAATGAAAAATAGAATCTGAGATAACAAAATGAAATGCTTCAATTTTGCAATTGATGGATAGCCCAGTTGATAATGCCATTGTAATCCTGTCACAGATGTAGTAAGCAAAGCAATAGTCTTTGGTTTATCTAAGTAGTATAATTTGTCTAGTCCCTCGTGGCTCGAACCAATCCTCATCCTTGTGCGGAGATCCTGAGATACACAAATGTTGGGGTCAAAAGTAATAAAGCATTGAAGGCTCTTCACAGTTTGACTAACAGATAACAAATTCAACAAAAATTTGGGAACACAAAGAGTTGAGCACAATAAGAGGTTGTCAAGAGTACAAATATTCCCTATACTAGAAATAAGACTCTGAGAACCATCAACAAAAGTAACAGGTGGAATAGTAGAAGTTCTATAGGGTTTAGAAAAAAGTGCAAAATTTCCAAAAATATGGGAAGTGGTGCCAGAATCAATCAACCATTTATTTTTACCTTAATATGTAGATGATTCAAGGAGAGAATAACCTCCATCAGTAGTGGCATCAGTAGTAATTGAAGTGAGATGAGACTAAAGCAACTTTTTGAACTCAAAGCAAATCCAATCCACAAATGGCTGGAATGATGAGGATGGTACATAATCAGGTTGATCTATAGTGACTTGATTGGCCCATGCATGCTTGCCATTCTTAATCCAAAAACAATCTTCACTATGGTTAGAGTGTTTATAGAGATGATAGTATCACTATTTAGAAGAGGATAGGTGTTGACCCGATGATGAAGAACCAAGACCAGGACCATCAGTTTGGTGGCCACAACCACAACCTCAACCTCAACCATGGTCATGGGAGGAGTCTCCTGAGCATATAGCTAGAGAGGCAACATCGAAGTGGTCAAGTGACAAATGGAAAATAATCAGGAGTTGTTGGACCTATTTTAGGACATCACGTAATGTAGGCAATGGGTCATTGGATAGGATATGATCTATCACTCTAGATAATGAGTGTGGGAAGTACACAAGAAATTGCACTAGTTGAAGTTCATTGCGATGACATTGTAATTTAGTGATATCAGTGGAGAGGGGGTGATACACTTCAAACTCATCCCAGAGAGTGCTACATTGATTGTAGTAATCCTCCATAGATTCAATATAAATACTCATTTTTTAGCCATGTGTTAGCACTTTCTTCAGGTTTTTCTTATGAGAGCAAACATGTGAGAGCTGGTTCCAAATGGCTTTGGTAGTCCTGAGAAAACAAGCAACTAGCTAATATTGGGATCATCACTATTGAACATTTAGGTCATGATGCCAAAGTCCTTGTTAGTCCACAGATCATAGGCTTGTTTAGTTTTATGATCGACATTATCAGTAGGTATGGCTGGAGCATTAGAAGTGAGATGTGAGTAATGGCTATGAGCTTTGACATAGAGCTCAAAGACCACATACCAAGTGTGATATTTGGATCCATCCAACTTCATATTAGTAATGAATAGTGTCTAAAGCGGCTCAATAGATGCCATCAGGTAGATATGTAGGATGACAGATATGTCAGCAAGAAGAAGTAGTAGGGAAAAGGACCCAACACAGGGGTAGAAGCAGTAGTTAGCAAGCAACATCGAAAGAAGTAACCCAACTCATGGGTAGTAGTAGGGATAGGGAGAGACCTAATACATGGGAAACAGTAGATATGGATCAATGGATCGTAAGAAACCTATAATGGGGTAGTATACAACAACAACAGATTTGGATCATTAGATCTAAAACCCCATAGGGGCAGAAGAGAAGAGAAATACCTATGCCACCATAGGGAGAGAGTTACTCCACCATGAGACATAGGCAGACAACAAGTATAGTCCTTTTAGACCTTCAATGTGCTATTGTGAGAAAGTATCAGGACGCGTGAAAGAAGGAAAATGGAAGGGACGAGGAACAACAACTTGTTTGCATGCGGCTTTGGGTGGAGAAGAAGGAGAGGTGGGGAGAAGGGATGGAAGTGGGGTGTAGTGGCAGTGGGATAAGGGCTATAGGTGGGAGGTTATGGGTGGGGGGACCACAGGCAATGAGAGGGTTGGAGGCGGTGAGATTAGGGTTGGAGGGGGCAATGGTGGGTGTAGGGGGTGGGGTGGGAGCAGGGAGTGAGGAGGTGGTGAGATTGGGGTGGGAGGGGTGGCAATGGTGAGAGTAGAGGGATGGTGGTAGGATGGGGAAGGAAGGTGTGTAGGAGAGGGAATATGGGCGGAGGAGATGTGCGAGAAGGATGGCGACTATAAGGAAAGCATTAGGGTTGGAAACGGTGGGGGGAAGGTTAGTGTAAGGACCCTGACCCATGTTTTGGGCTAACCCTCTTTGCTTTTCTTATGAAAGGTGATTAGAAAATTAATCTAATCTCTCTGTATGTTTTGGTATCATGTGATAAGCTCATGTTTCCAGTTTGGTCCTGTTTGGATGTTGTTTGAGCAATGTTTGCTTGTTTTGGACCAAAGTGCAATTTACCCAAAGAAAAGGATTATATTGCAATATGTCAAATGTAAATCATTCATTTAGTTCTCTTTCATCATTAGAAAGAGAATGATGTTGTGGGAAGCCTTGTGGAGGACCTATGTTCCAAGTTTGAGCTTGGTTGGATGATGTGTATGCTTTATGTGCTAGTTTTGGTGTAAATTGCAAATTACCCTAAGTGCAGGATAAATATGCAATTTATCAGCTCTATATTCACCTCCATTCTATTTGGAATCATCTAGAACATGTATGGAAGTAGGTTTGCCTTGTTTGGTTGATAGATGAGGAGTGAAATCTCTATGTGGTCTTTATATCATATATGTGCCACATATGCCACCTTGTCCTTTAGTGTATCGGCTAGGGCTTGGAGGTGTGTCACCCAAGAGGGTGTATCGGCCATGGCAGTTGCCCAGCTGCACGATACACATTCTAGAGTGTATCACCAAGCCATGCATGAGCAGCTAGGGTGGCAACAAGTGGTGTTAAGTTCTAGAGCAAGTGGCATCTTGGTTTATGTGGTTATGACACCTCTCCCTTACTACCTCTCTCTTCCTTGCTATATATAACCCCCTTCTTCCTTGACCAAGTGATCCCTTTCGGCCACCTTCCTCCCCCTACCTATATGGTACGATCATGGAAGCATAGGAGCTTAAGGAAACTCCCATGGAGCTTGGGAGGACGAGCACCTTGGCCATGGAGACTCCTTGCTCAAGATCCGACCTTGGTGAGTCATGCTTCTTGACTAGTCTTTCCTTGTGCCTTCTTCTTCATCTCCTCCTTTCCCTCTCAGCCATGGATGGGATGTTGAGGATATTGGAAATGGCTGTGGTTATCTCCCTTCTTTTCTTCTTCTTGAGCTATACATAACCATAATATCTTCTTCTTCTTCTTTTGTTCCTTGAGGTGGTGGTGTTGGAGCCGAAGGCAAGCTTAAAGATTCGGATGGATGGTTTCCATGGAGAAGAACGTGTGTTTTCTACTTGGATCAAGGAGATTCGTGCCTTTCATGGAGAACCTCTTAAGGTGGGTTACATAACTCTTAACCATCTCTATTATGTACACTCTCCATATATGCATATATTGGTTCTTATACTTAAATCGATACCTTTCTCCATGATAGATGTATATATGGAACTTGAAATCTTATCTAATGGGAATTCTACGTTTTATTACTGCCTTTAGCTTGTTTTCCTTGTGCAAGATGGTAATGGGTGGCTAGAGGTTGAAGATTACTAGCCCGATATGGGGCTTTACCCGATACAACTATGATTTTCCTGATACAGTACCTTGCTTAATAAATTATACTTCGATTATGGTTTGTGGCAATACCCCTTTCTCTCCTTTGGACTTGAAAGGTGAGCCTATGGCCTAGATGTTTGGGGTGATATGATGTGGTGACTGATATCTCTTTCCTACCCTAGGGTTAGGTTTGGGCGTTATGGTTGGTGGACACCTAGTTGGCCCCTTGGCCGATCTGTGTTCTGCATGGTGGTTCCTTGAAGTTGTTTCCTGATAACCTCTCCTAGAGTTGAACCTTGGAAGATATTCTAAGTGAACTCTTTGTTGACCTTATGACCGATATGCACATCTACCCAAGATGATGGTGGTTGGCCGACATAAAACCCTAACCTTAGTGTCTTGGATGATATGGAGCTTCAACCCTAGTTTGGGTGATAGGGTTGTCCTGGGTGACATGGATGATCTACCCTTGTTGCATGACATGGCCTTGAGGTTGAAGATGACCAACTTGATATGGTCCTTGTTCCCTTGCATGATACACCTTTTTGGTGCCCTGAACAATACCTCCTCATCTAGGGTTTGCCTTGGACGTTATGTTAAGTAAAGTTTTGTTAATCTTGTTGCCCGATATGACTCTTTACCATGGTAGTATGGTTGGGTGATATGGATAGGTCTTAAGCCTAGAAAGGTGAAACCCTAGGTGGGCGATACCATGGCTGCTTCCCCGACCGATATGAGTGTGGTAGAGGGACTTTTGTGTCGGGCATGAGGTTTGTGCTTGCACGACACTCCCTAAGTGGGTTGCCCGACATGGTGCCATAGTGGTCACCCTGCCCATGGATGACATGGAGTCTTGAACGGTATGATGTCTTGGACGACATGGAGTCTTGAATAGTATGATGTCTTGGATGACATAGTGCCTTGAACGACATGGTGGCTTGGACGATATGATGGAGAGGGTGGCTGATAGAAACCCTAACCCTAATTGAACGATAGGTTTCTTGGCTGATAGAGTAGTTATGATGCCTTTGCTCAGTACATGCTTGGTTACCCAACACATAGGGAGGTATAGGTCATTATATCTCTGAGCTTGGGTGATATGGTGTCTAGGACGACACATGTTGAGAGCTTTGATGGTATGGCTTTAAATATGAAGATCCATATACTCATCCTTATATAAATATGCACCCTAGGATTTGAAGTCTATTGTCTTAGAAAGTATACATCATATCAATGATCATGGACGAGGTAAAAGGGAGTTGACCATGTTGGGGTTGACCTAGAGGATACCTTAGTCACTATAAGGTTATGTGGTTCTGGGCCGACATGGTTGCAAGCTTGCCCAACTCGATATGAAGTGAAACATGAGTTTCCCGACAACCTAGAAGATGGTCCCCTGACCATGATGGGATGAGGTGTGTCTGAATGATATGACCTTGATGGCTTCTTTGCATGACATGCTTTGCCCCATACCAGGAATATGTGGAGCTTACGGGTCTTATCTGATATGAATCTTGTCTGATATCACCTTGGGTTGTGATGTTTAAGCTTTGTAGCTGATACTGGCTTTTAGTGAGGGATTGTTTGGTCGCTATCTACTTTTGGTGAGGGTAGGCGACACCTTTAGTGAGGGTTGTGCCTAACCCGATAACCCTATGCATGTTTCTTGAGCTTACACCTTTGATCATGATGAGCTATGACAGGATAGGTTGTGAACCCTTGTATAGTGGTTACCTATGGTTAATGATAAATGGACCTCTGATAAAGTTGGATGGTGGATCATGGTGTATGATCCTTAAAGATAATCCTTAGGGATGATGTGCTTAATAACTTGAGATGTAGGGTATGGTGGGATACCCCTAACGTGATAGCAGTAGTGGGTATCGATTAATACATCAGTTATGACATTTAGCTGCATATGTTCATAATGATGGAAGGATATTCCAATACTTTAAACCTTAATCTTAATATCACGATAATCATGATATGATCATGAGATATAGGGCATGGTGGATGCTCACAATTTGATATCAATAATGTAATTTGTTTACAAGACACAACTTTGTGCTTCATGTAGTTATAATCATGGATGATGATCCAATCATGTACCTTCAATCCTAATAGCATGATAATCATAAAGATCTATGTCTGGTGATTCAATTATCTCTCTCAATATGTATACTAACCATGTAGGTGTATCCAATTAATTCATAACCAGGTAAGAGCTATGAGGAATATGTGTTCTGTATAACACTCAATGATGATAATCCTTGTTGACGAGATAACATGTATCACCAGTATGATGAGGAAGGTTTGTGGACCTGATAAAGGCTGAGTGCCAAGTTGATGTGTTATCCTCTGATGTCGAGAGAAGGGATTGCTATCCCATGGTGATGATGTAAGCCTTGAGAGGCAGTGGCATTCTGTGATGATGGGATTGAGACCCAGTGATGTTGATCCTTGTGATGGATCTTGATGATTGGCAAGAGGGCAAGTGGTAACATGTAATGTTGGCTTTGAAAAATAAGAGTGACAATGAGATCTATGTTGTTTACTTGTGTTTTAGTTTACATGTTACATAACTTGGTTGAATCTTGCAATATGCTTAAAATGTATTAATTAATGACAAGTGGAACCTTTCATGTAGTTTGCCCTGGCCATATATCCATCATCGTCAGTATTTAGGTGATGGTGAAATGGGTTCTCCTACGGGTTAACCCGGAGCGCATATTATTGAATATGTGAGGTTTCTCCTAGCCGAAAATAGGAGGATCAGAGTGCAACTACAGTTGTGGACTCAAGATGTGTATAAGAGCATGGTGATCAGGCCCATGACTCAGTGTGAAGAAGCATGAATGCATTCATGGCTCAAGAGCACGATGAATAGGCCCGTGGCTCATAATGAAAAGGGCAGCCTGCGGGACTGACCTTGTGGATGAGGCCACTTAAGAAAGAGACTGTGGTCCTGCTTGTTGATTGTTTTGCATTGACCACGAAGAGGTGAGGTCATGGAGTCTGGCTCTTCCAATGACCTTGTATGGCACCGGTTTTGGGCTTCACAGCTGAAGGTTGGATTTGAGCAGGACAACTCACTTCCTCAGGGCATAATAAATCATAACCCAGTCGTATCGAATATATTGCTTAAGGCAAAACACGGAACATTGGTTGAGGTCTTTCATGTATAGTTGCATTAGTTATATCTTGCAGGTTATTTGTGATGAGTTCTTATAAAGCTTATCTTGTCAATCATGTTCCATAAAGAATTCTTGTTATATGCCTCCTGGATAGTTTGGTAAGAATGTTAATAAAGCTAGCTTTGCTTAGTATGCTACTCTTATAATCTGCTTATATCAGTTATCTATGATCTAATAAAGTTGGTAGAGGGTTATGTTTCTCGCTGGGATTGTGTGTCTCACCCCGCTGGTTAATAACCCTTTTTAGGTGGACGTGCCTGGCGAGATGAAGATCATGTGGCTACGGATGATATGTACAGGTATCATACCCGGTGGGATAGATAGTGTCTAGCAGTAGAGTCATATGTGTCGTCCATGTACACTCAGGTCTTCGAGAGAGCTTTTCGATGTTTCTTGTATAATGATCGATGAACGGTTTTCAGTATGTATCTTGATGTAAAGTAGCATGACAAACAATTATTTCATGTAAAGAGATGATGGGATATTATGTTGTAGCACCTTGAAAAGATGTTATGAAATGAAAAGTGTTGGCTCATATCTTATATTTTTCATCTTGTGGTGCTTGTTGTAAATTGGTTTTAATTTCCTGTGATTTTCGGTAATCCGCTGGTTAGCATGTAATCGTGTTTTGTTGTGGATGGGGTGTTACAGTTAGGGAGGATCATAGTTGTATGATACCATATAGAATAGAAGAACCTTTATTTTATATGTCAAAAACAAATACAATGCTCTCTCTTTTATAGGATAAGAGAGTAATTAAGAAATAGAAATAGGCAATTTGGGATAAAAAAAGGCTTAAGACCAGACAAGTCTAAAGGATAAAACAAAACACACAACATAGTATAACACATAAGAATACAAATATCATTAACCGCCAACACTAGGTGGGTCAAGAAAGCTTCATTGATCGCTAAAAACTTGGGATCATAGGAAACTTGGCAATCACAAAACCCTAGGCAGCTCACATCAAGGTCAACCATGTGTTAGGCTACCCATGCAAACCCTAATCTCAACACAATATGCCACCACTCAAACCAAGGCGTAACAAGGCACCCCAAAGCATAACTGCATACAACATGATGTGAAAACATGTGAGGCACAACAAGCATGTAACAAATTACTAGAAAAACCCTAGCAATGGGTAAATTGCAATCAAGTCCAAAACAAGCACAAACATGCATAACTTGCTCAAACAATGTCCAAACTGGACCAAGCTTGAAACATAAGCTTGTCACATGATATAAAAGCATATAATAAGGATTGATTAAGGTTTTAAGAATCTAATTATGATAAGAAAACATGTTCAACCAAAAAGCAAGGTTAGGGGTCTTACAACCATAAACCCCCTAACAAGGATTTTGCCCCCAAAATCATATGCGAACAAAGATGGGTACTTCCTATGCATCTCATCCTCTAACTCCCACATGGCTTCCTCCACACCATAGTGATGCCACAAAACCTTAACTAATACTATATCCTTCTTCTTCAACTTCTTCACTCTCCTATCTAGAATCAACACATGACCCTTAACATACGACACATCCTCATCCAACTCAACCTCCACTGGATGCAACGTCTACTCTGTATCTAGATGACACTTCCTCAACATGGAGACATGGAAAACATCATGCAACCTGTGCAACTCTGACGATATCTCCTGTTGGGTTTTAGGGGAGGCAGAGAAGGCAGCGGAAACAAAAATTTTCTCCTCCCCAAACCCAGAACAAGGAAACGCGTTAACGTCTATATAATAAGAAAGGACGGTTTGTGGAATCATACCTTGTCCCGAGGTTTGCTCGGCGACAATACCTCACGGCTTGCGCGGTCTTCACCTCCGGTCTTGGACGGTGTCTGTGTAGCTCCTGGTCGCACTGGGACTGACGACTCCTGGTCTCACCGGGACTGTCGGGATTGACAGTTGTCCTCTGAGCGGCAGAAATCTCCCGCCTCTAAAGTAGTCCACACGGACCACCTGGAACTCCAATCTCCTTGTCTCACAAGGAATTGGAAGGAGTCGCACCCTCCTATCAGTGTACTAGTCACTGACACACTCTCCTGCCACCAGTCGCTTTCTGTAGTTGTCTTTCCCTTGTTGTGCCTCCCTTATCGGGTAGCACTTGCTCGGGATCTCTCGGTTACCAAAACCAGAGAGAACGACAACTTCACAGAGCAACTGGTTGCACTGAGTTGTACTTTGAGAAGCCCCTAATACCCCTATATATAGGAGGGTCATGGTACAAGGTTCTCTGTCCCAGGCAATATGAGACTAAAGTAGGAGTAGAAGGGTTCGAGATTTTCCACAAAAACAACCAACTCGCAACCTGAACCGGTCGTTTCATTTCTGAAATGGTCGGTTGGGGACCTGAGCCGGTCGGTTGACACCTCAACCAATCGGTTGGGACCCATGAAATGGTCGGTTCATTTCTGAACCGGTCGGTTCGTGGTCCTGATCGGTTCTCGATTGACTTTCCTTATTTTGTTTCTAATTGGTATCAAATACCAATCCTTGTTCTAATCAAATTGGGCAAGTGAAATGAAAAGAAATTTCTCACCAACCTGACTTTCCCAACTTGCTCGGTTGCACCAGTTGAACCGATCGTTTCAACACTTGAAGCAATCGTTTCACCCTATTCATGAGCCGATCGACTCACCACCTAAGCCGATCGATTCACCAAGCTTATCCGATCGGTTCATCACATGAGCCGATCGGTTGGGAATGCAGATTGTACATAATCAGTCAATTGTAGTTTCAATCAATCCGATACTCCAATCAATATGTCCAACACCTTGAACATTATGACATTGAGCTATCAATTAATTGAGTGTTTAATTGAACTACTAAACTCCTTTAGTAATCAATCTAAACATTATTTGTGGAAAAAACTACTCTTCCAGGTTAAATCCTATGTGTGTGACCCTGCAGGTCCTTTTTCACGTTGGCAGTGAAAGTCCATAACACTTATGACTTCACAAGCAAAGAGTGGTTCCTAGTCACACATCAGTGCTACCCAAGTGAAATAGAAAGTTGGAGAACAACTTTCAATCCTACAATCCGTGAATGGTGTTACAGTGAATGTATAATTCCTTTGTCACTGATATCCTGAATGAACTCAAGGCATGGAACAGTCATCCTATCAATGTTCATTCACTTTCTTGATCTTAGAGTATATTGGAAGGGATATGTATGACATCAATATCACATACTGATTCACACATGTGTGCACGCCTTTCTCAATCCTACTCATCAAGTGGCCATGGATATCAAACTCCCTCAGGAGGGACAAATCCCATATCTATCACTCACCCCTCAAAAGCCCCATGTGTCAAAGCCACCCAATCATTACCTTTATAACAACCCATGTTTCAGGATTGCATTTGATGATGTCAAAGTGTGCCCAACGACATGTGTTGAGTGTAGTGATTTTAGGTCAAAGAATCACACTCACCACCATCACTGTGAGTACTGACTGTGACTACCATATCATGGTTCCATGTGTCAAACTCACGGTGGGTCTGTCCGGTACACTTGTTCTCTAACAAGTACCTATGTGTTTGGTTTGATATCTCTATATCATGACTAATGAGATTCTGTCATCAACCAACACCACAATCTAGTCTTGTGTGTCATTGCTGTCTATTTACCTTCCACAATGACATCCGACTAGGGACATAACAAGAATGTACAAACTCTTAGTATCCGTATGATCTCATCGTTCAGGTCCTCAACCTGAAAGCATACGTCATTGAGTACTGTCATTCTCTAGACATTCAATCTGTTCTATCACTATTTCATATGACTGAACCAGAAAGAATTGGAAGCTTGCCTTTGATGTTTATCAAATCAATCTTAATGTATCCCACCAATCATCCCATGATTGGCTCTCAGGGCATACATACCAACATACTCCCACTTGCAATGCGAGCCAATCACCCTTGAATCGTATTCATAGTGATCTTCAAACATGTCCCACATGTTACTGTGCTCTAGTGTGAACATAGTGAGTTATGGCAACACCTTGCCAAAGTCAGTATAAATTGCATGTCTCACATCTCTTCATTGTACGTCATACGTATGAGATGGAGTTGCCGTAATATGCGATCTAGTATTCATTTGCTAACCTTTAGCCACATTGCATGATCAAGGATTCCATACTTGTCATCAATGAGCAGAATATCTATAAGTTCATCTCATGAACTTCCAGATCCATATAGTATCCACTTATGTTCTCTAACATACGGATACTCAGCATTTCCCTTTAAATGGTTTTATTGGAACACTTCCAATTATCAACAAACTTTCACTTTTATATATCTTATATATAACTTGCGATAAATTTTCTGTCCTTTCAGAAGCTCGCATCAATGTAACTATTTACATTGAACTCTTCCTTATCTCCATAGAACTAGTACTTCTCAAGTACTTATCAAGTTCTCATGGTATTCTAGTAACCCTTACTGGAAGTAGACAGACATCCACTCATCATGTCTCACATACGAGTTATCAGGATGAGCACATCATATTGCCATGTCATACATACAAGATGATGAATGCATTTTGTTCTTGCCATGCAAGATAATGGGATGATTACATACATGATAGATCCACATCTATTCTTAGTGTTCCCATTCTTCATAAGAATTGGACACTTGGCCTTGGGATACTAACTCTATGTAACATGGACAAGTTTTCTCCCACTGAATATGTGCATATTGAACCCTTCAGTACAGATGGCCAATGTATGCTTTCTCTTTTCAGGTCAAGAGGTTTTTCAAGAACTATCTCTATATATCTCTATTCCTATTACATAGGAAACATCTCTATCTTCCTTAAAGATAATTTCCACTTTTGGATTTCCATTCTAGAACATTTCCATTTCACATCAACATGTGGAATGTGAATACGCTCCCACTAAATCACAGATCCTTCTTTATCTTTGACATATCAGTCAAACCCCTTTGACTATATCATCAAAGTAAAGATCCAATTCTGAGTTGCTTGTACTCAATCAATCACATTGATTAGTCCATTGTAACTTATAGACTTCATTTGCATTAGTGGATTCATAAACCTTATAGGTTGTGTCACGTACACATCCTTGTTTTATTCCTCATAGGAATGTAGTTTTAGTATCCATATGCCAAATGTCTTAGTCATTAAGTTGCAATCAACAAGCATCATCCTTCTCAAAATGTTATCCATGTGTCTTAACACTTAAGACTTATTTGCACTTATGGATTTTATTCCAATGGGTGCTACCATCAAGGTCATACCTTATGGTTCACATGGATGTCATTTAGGATGTAATGGTCATAAACCATAACTCAAAATTCGGTTCCTCATATTCATCTAGATAGTTGACTCATCACATGAACAACTCATCACATAGATAAACGAGGTGTATTTGTCAAGGATATAAGAACTTACAACTCCTTGTGATTCTTAATGTCCTTTATTAGTGTGCGGTATTCTTTTATTAAGAAGAATTCAATTATTTGATAATCATTCTCTAACTCCTTAGAGTATGATTCCTTCTTGATTTAGACATCACCATGCCTTAATCATGAGTTCACTATGATACACTATCATAATCACTCATAAGGATCTCAAATATTTGGTCCAAGTATTTCATTCATTGATCTCATCAAGAATTAACACTTTACCAAATTTGCACTTCATCTATGATAATCTTGAACACTTCAAGATATTCATATTGGTATTTCTCTAAACACCAATTGAAGTATTAGCATTTGTTCCTATAGGTATGTAAATACATCACATGTATCATACCTAATAGTATAATCATTCTCCCACTACCATTAGTGAAGATTGATTAATCATGTCCAAGATATTCATGTCTCTTACTAGTTCTCTAACCAAAAGAGTCTAGATTTATCCATCACATGGAAGCTAGAAATGAATTTCTCATGATTGATGCTAATTTGATTGTTTGAGTTATCTATAACTTTTAGGTATCATTTTATCTTATGCATATCAAATACCACAAGATAAACAAGGCATTGCCACAAAGATCATATCTTTAGAAATTGAAACATCTCTTTATTGATTGACATCATTGTCATACAATATGCAAAAATAAAGTGTTTCTATCTATTGGAAAATATGAAATAGCAGTTCATAACTGTATTACATGCCTTTAGGCTGAAAATAAACTAAAGTACTCCTATCTATGGCGGCAACACTTGCCCCATTTATTGAGTGCTTTACACTTTACATCTTGGTATCATATATCTCAAAAGTGTTACAAGTTTACTTTCATGACACCTTTAAGTAGAGACATTTGTTGCCTCCTTCTTCTTTTGTTCTTCCATATAGAGAGGACAATTCCTTTTCCAATGTCCTGGCTTTTGACAATGGTGGCAATTTCCTTTCTTGGCCACGCCTCCCTTGGCCTTGAGAGCTGAAGACAGCTTGGGCTCCTGGCTAGCATCAGAACCTTTCTTAGCTTTGCCATTGCCCTTTCGCTTGGACTTGCCTTTCTTGCTCGTGATCACCATCACAGACTTAGGCTTGTCTTTCTTCATCTATGTCTCGAATGTCCTCAACATGTCCAACAACTCTGACAACAGCCTATCAAAGTTGTTCATGTTGTAGTTCATCACAAACTGACTGTAGGATTCTGGCAACGATTGCAGTATCACGTCAATAACCAACTCTTGGCTCAGTGGAAATCCCAGTCTTGTCATGTTCTCCACATACCCAATCATCTTGAGTATGTGAGGACCAACTGGATCTCCTTCTATCATGACGCACTTGAACAGTGCCCTTGAGACATCGTATCTCTCTTGTCATGCTTGATCTTCATACATGTTCCTGAGATGTTGAATCATCTCAATGACACCCATGTTCTCATGTTGTCTCTGCAACTCATAGTTCATAGAGCACAACATCAAGCACTTTGCATCAATGGCATCATCAGAATGCTTCTTGTAAGCATCCCTTTCTGCCTTTGGTGCATTAGGAGCAGGTTCCTCTAGAATTAGAGTATCCAGGACATAGAGCTTTCGCTCTTGAGTGAGAACAATTCTCAATGTCCTATACCAGTCGTGGAAGTTTTTCCCATTTAGTTTGTCCTTTTCAAGGACCGATCGCAAAGAAAAGTGATTGTTGGTTTTTGCCATTTGTACTACAAAGGGAAAATATGCAATTTTAGTCCAAAAACTCATTTTTGACTTATTTGATTGATTTGAAAAGTTGACGATATAATTAGGCCTTTAATTAATTATCGCTCCCACTATTTTACTTCAAATTGATAGCCCTCACCATCAATTTGGAAGATTGCATCGTACAACCTTCTAGTGGGCAGGATCCTGAAATCCTCTAAGTCATGGACCAGCTAGGGCTGTCACCCACTACTTAGATCTCTTAGGTAGGCAACTCTTGCCAATTGAATCATATGCAACTCTTGATAAGATGTCATATGCAACTCCTTGCCATGATCACCTCCATGCCTCAAGGTACTAGATCCCATCTAGATCACCTTGTTAAGTCTGACCCAAAGCAAACACGATGAATATGCACCCTACTAGGGCGGACCCACATATCCATCCTTCATGCTTCCACGAGATAGATGGTGCACCACGCTAGGGCGTGCCCACACTTGGTCGATCAAACTTTTCACATGTGTCGCATTTGGAAGGCATCTAAAACTTAATATTAAATGAGGGATTTGGTTTTATATACATATACATATCCAATCACCACAATATATAGCACGTATCATATACATGCTATATCCCAAAGAAAACATGCGAAACGACAAAAGCGATGATTATGCCCATCCTAATGTGATTCCTCGAGCCAAGAGGAATCACGGTCATCTAGGTCTACATCACATGTAACATGTACAAGATGAACTATATGCTTTGCCTTTTTGGGTTTGATCAACTCATCACATGACTGATCGTCTCGCCATCAGGCCGGTCGGCTGGGTGCCACCAGCCGATCAGTTGGCTCCTCCAACCGATCGGTTCGCCTGGTCGTCGTGCATCTCATCATGGCCGCCACCCGCTCGTCTCGCTCCTCGAATTGGTCATCAACCAATCGACTCACTCCTTGAACTAATCGTCTGGAATGTCAACTGATCGGTTCATGCCTTGAATCGATCGTCTCAGCTGTCGTCAGGATGTCCTCCGTTCTTTGACATAACAGGAAATAAAATTCTATTCTATTTTACATTGTAAAAAGAGAAACCTCGAGTTACATTCGAGGGGAGCAAAGGTAGGAAAGAAAATCTCAAATTATTTCGAGTTACATCAGGAATAGGAGAAGGAAGATCAGTGCGCAGACCGAGATGCAAGCAACCACATACAACCATACACATATAGGGTTTATTGGCCATAACCACACTATACATCCACTACAAAACTCATTTAAGGGTGACACGTATCGAGTGCTTTAATAATACATATCATATATGTAAATTGGGATTTGTGGATTTAGGATTGGACATGCATAAAGCCAATTTTATTCGCATCATATGCAATAAATAAAGGCGACAAACCAAAATCAATCATATCGATGATCCTAAAGTATAGAGCAGTTGACGTGGCTCTGATACCACTGTTGGGTTTTAGGGAAGGCAGAGAAGGCAGCGGAAACAAAAATTTTCTCCTCCCCAAACCCAGAACAAGGAAACGCATCAACGTCTATACAATAGGAAAGGATGGTTTGTGGAATCATACCTTATCCCGAGGCTTGCTCGACGACAATACCTCACGGCTTGCGCGGTCTTCACCTCTGGTCTTGGACGGTGTCTGTGCAGCTCCAGGTCGCACCGAGACTGACGACTCCTGGTCTCACCGGGACTGTCGGGATTGACAGCTGTCCTTTGAGTGGCAGAAATCTCCCGCCTCTAAAGTAGTCCACACAGACCACCTGGAATTCCAATCTCCTTGTCTCACAAGGAATTGGAAGGAGTCGCACCCTCTTGTCAGTGTACTAGTCACTGACACACTCTCCTACCACCAGTCACTTTCTGTAGTTGTCTTTCCCTTACTGTGCCTCCCTTATCAGGTAGCACTTGCTCAGGCTCTCTCGGTTACCAAAACTAGAGAGAACAACAACTTCACAGAGCAACTGGTTGCACTGAGTTGTACTTTGAGAAGCCCCCAATACCCCTATATATATAGGAGGGTCATGGGACAGGGTTCTCTATCCCGAGAAATATGGGACTAAAGCAGGAGTAGAAGGGTTCGAGATTTTCCACAAAAACAACCAACTCACAACCTGAACCGATCATTTCATTTCTGAAACGGTCGGTTGGGGAACTGAGCCGGTCGGTTGACACCTCAACCGATCGGTTGGGACCCATGAAATGGTCGGTTCATTTCTGAACTGGTCGGTTCGTGGTCCTGATCAGTTCCCGATTGACTTTCCTTCTTTTGTTTCTAATTGGTATCAAATACCAATCCTTGTTCCAATCAAATTGGGCAAGTGAAACGAAAAGATATTTCTCACCAACCTGACTTTCCCAACTTGCTCGGCTGCACCAGTTGAACTGATCGTTTCAACACTTGAAGCAATCATTTCACCCTATTCATGATCTGATCGACTCACCACCTGAGCCGATCGGTTCACCAAGCTCAGTCGATTGGTTCATCACATGAGCCGATCGGTTGGGAATGCAGATTGTGCAGAATCAGTCAATTGCAGTTTCAATCAATCCGATACTCCAATCAATATGTCCAACACCTTGAACATTATGACATTGAGCTATCAATTAATTGAGTGTTTAATTGAACTACTAAACTCCTTTAGTAATCAATCTAAACATTGTTTGTGGACAAAACTCCTCTTCCAGGTTAAATCCTATGTGTGTGACCCTGCAGGTCCTTTTTCACGTTGGCAGTGAAAGTCCATAACACTTATGACTTCACAAGCAAAGAGCGGTGCCTAGCCACACATCACTGCTACCCAAGTGAAATAGAAAGTTGGAGAACAACTTTCAATCCTACAATCCATGAATGGTGTTATAGTGAATGTATAATTCCTTTGTCACTGATATCCCGAATGAACTCGAGGCATGGAACAGTCATCCTGTCAACGTTCATTCACTTTCTTGATCTCAGAGTAGATTGGAAGAGATATGTATGACATCAATATCACATACTGATTCACACATGCATGCACGCCTTTCTCAATCCTACTCATCAAGTGGCCATGGATATCAAACTCCCTCAAGAGGGACAAATCCCATATCTATCACTCACCCCTCAAAAGCCCCATGTGTCAAAGCCACCCAATCATCACCTTTATAACAACCCATGTTCTGCGTTTGATGATGTCAAAGTGTACCCAACGACATGTGTTGAGTGTAGTGATTTCAGGTCAAAGAATCACACTCACCACCATCACTGTGAGTACTGACTGTGACTACCATGTCATGGTTCCATGTGTCAAACTCACGGTGGGTCTTTCCGGTACACTTGTTCTCTAACAAGTACCTATGTGTTTGGTTTGATATCTCTATATCATGACTAATGAGATTATGTCATCAACCAACACCACAATCTAGTCTTGTGTGTCATTATTGTCTGTCTACCTTCCACAATGACATCCGACTAGGGACATAACAAGAATGTACAAACTCTTAGCATCTGTATGATCTCATCGTTCAGGTCCTCAACCTGAAAGCATACGTCATTGAGTACTGTCATTCTCTAGACATTCAATCTGTTCTATCACTATCTCATATGACTGAACCAGAAAGAATTGGAAGCTTGCCTATGATGTTTATTAAATCAATCTTAATGTATCCCACCAATCATCCCATGATTGGCTCTCAGGGCATACATACCAACATCTCCAACTTGTAGGCCATCTTCCCAACACGTGTCAAAATAGGGTATGGTCCCATAAACATGGGAGCCAACTTACCTATAACATTCTAAACTTTATATAAAATAAGTTTAGGGTCTTAATTGCAAATTTTCAATAACTTTTTTTAAAACATAGGCTTTGAAGCAAAGTTAACCCAAATATTGAATACTTTATAAGAAGAAAACAAATATGTTTCCTTTATTTTCTTTAAGATTGAATGAACTCAAATTCATTATTCTCTCTCTTTCTCTCTCCGTCATAAATCAACAATCTCACATAGTGGAGAAAGCCCTAACTAATATAAATTGACTTTGACATAAGTGAAGATATGGAATTTATTGGTCATTTATTTAATTGAAACCCAATATATGATTTAAAGAACACTAATCAATCAATAATGAATATTCAGGCAAATGTTCACTAATTTGTCAACACAATTGGGAATGAACTATCTAAGAATGTTCTAGACCCTTTTATCAACCTATGGTTGAAATTTGAGGTCACTTTGACCTTATTTGACACTTAAACCTAATTTTAAAGGATTCCATATAGTTCTCAGGAGAATTTAATTGAATCATCTTTGATTTGTCTATCTAACCTAAGGTTCCAAACCAAAATGTTATCACGCGGATCCTTAGGGTTGTGTTCGAGTCAGACTTGGGGTCACAGACCTATCTGGGGTGAGGAGATCGTCATCCTCACCCAAGTTTTGGGACTCCATAGTCTGCAACTTCCTATTCCGACCCTACCTCCCTCACTTATCTATGCCAACATCAACGAAGGCAATTTTCACCATCACCGAACCTTCC
Organism: Alisma plantago-aquatica; assembly: GCA_963693085.1. Lineage (NCBI taxonomy): Eukaryota > Viridiplantae > Streptophyta > Magnoliopsida > Alismatales > Alismataceae > Alisma > Alisma plantago-aquatica. Next base: position 1,137,475,503 of record OY856412.1, on the reverse strand, counting down.
AGAATCTTTTGATCCCAAACATGATGGGATTTTATGACCCTATCCCTCGTTCGACAAGGACTCTTCTCACTTTCCCCTATTTCTTTCCCCATAAGAAAATCTACCTCCCTCAAGTCTCAAAACCTATGTATAGGACCCTAAAAATGATCCCCAACCTCAACAAACCAATTTCCATCCCCGTTTTGGCCTCGTTTGCACGACAACCTTACCTCTGAACTTCATGTCTCCCACCACCCTAGTGGCGGCCTTAGACAAGAGCACATGACTTCTTGGACCACTTTAAAGCATCGAAACAACTCAGGGAGAGATCTTTAAGTTTTCTTCATCTTTGATCTTCCCCAATTACATGTACCCAGAGTTCCCCTCTTTTTCACCTTGTTTCAATCTAGTCACCAATATTGGTTTACGGAGCACTATATTACTTGATTTTGGTGTGAAAAGCTTCACCTTGCTCCAACAATCATTTTTTTTATCTTGGTGTATGTCTCCTTACTGAGACTTGAAGGATTAGGACCAAAAGCACTTGACCCATGTCACAGCCATGACGGAGGTCAACTGTGATCTTCATGTCACCATCGGGCCTAGTGTGTGGGTCTGTGAGGCCGATAATCTTCATGTAATATGTTGTTGCACCATCAGAAACTCACCTCCATCATGTCATGATTCTCAATCGCTAGCTTCACCTTTTTTCAAACTCATCAGAGTACTTGTTTCATCACGAAGGAGATGAAGACCCCGGGTGGTAGTTTGATATTTATGCCCTTGGCTGGATTACTTATGCCACACACCTTCATGGGCAATTTGAGGATTTAATTCATTAGATCATCTTTTGATTGCAGATTGGCTTTGGGAGATAGTTTTCAGGTGGTCAATTCCTATTGGACTAATTGGACAAAGGGTCCTGCCCTTAGGTAATGATGTGGCTTTCGCTGATTTCTAATTGGTCTAAATTGGAAATATCCGTAACTAATTCATATTGCCTTAGAAAAATACATATATATAGTCAGTGGAAAGCATTTTCAAAGAGGAACCTAATTTTCTACTTTTAAACCCTAATTACATTTCTATATTCATGTTTTCCATAGAAGAATCAAATTAGGGTTGAGGGTGTATTAATGATGGTGATTAATATAAATCATATAATTTCAGGAATATAGGACTGAATCAGAATTAGGGAGACTAAATTAGGGTTTACTCCAATAAAGGTAAGTGGGTCCATACACTTTGAGTATTAGATAATGGTTTTTAATTGCTTTAAGGTTAATATTTATCATGATGATCAAGTTAAACCATGTGATAGTTATGTTTTCAATTTTTAGAAATTCTTGAATTAATGTTCCTCAAAAGTTATTATATGATTCTTATGCTTTTAAGTTCTATTTCAAGAAACTATTCATGCTCATATGAAATCCACGTAAAGATTAATTATTCCAAGTTAATGATGAATCATGTAATTGGTTGTATTATTTTGTCATCATCATGTTAATGTTGAGCCGTCGGGCCTTATGAGTTCAAATGGAACATTATGGCACTTAGGTGCAAATATTGAGCTCAAGTGGAGCATTATTAATGGCACTTAGGTGCAAATCATGAGATCAATTGCAGCATAGTTATGGCACTTTGGTGCAAATCATGAGTTCAAGTGGAACATCAGTTGAGCCTACGAGCCTTATGAGCACAGTTGGTGTATAAGAGTAGGGACATTATAATTAACCGCTAAGAGCATATCGTGTGAATCCAAGATTTACTTTTCAATTAGTTTTATGTTTTTCATCATTGCCAAGTTATTATTATATTATAACAATACTCAATGTCGCTTACTCTAATGTGTTTTCCATTTTGAATGCATGGTTGGGAACATGATGTCTGCAGGAGGAAAGAATAAGGGAGGAGCATAACCAAGGAGTCTACATCTCAAGGACAATCTAAGAGTTTAGACCTGGTGGGGTGCCAACTATCATATTGCATTTAGTTTAGTTTTTTTAATTAATATGAAGACTTTGTACTAGTTTAGTTTAGGCTTAAGTTTAAGTTTTATGTTGTGGAACTTGAGACATGAGATTTTTAATTATGTATTCTGTATTTCTTTATCAAACTTTATTTTTATGCAATGATTATCATTTTTGTGACATCCCAATGAGATTATGCTTCCGCTCAATGAATTGTATGTTTTAGAAAATTGAGGTGTTACAATATGGTATTAGAGCAAAAAATATAGTTGGCCACCAGGATTTTATCAAAATATCATATACTTATGTTCCCTTTTGTAGATGACTCCCACAAGGAAATTTGATAAGGGCAAGGAGCATGTAGATGGAGAAGGAAGCTCTTCTAATGGGGGAAGTGATCATAGTGCTTCTAGAGGGGTTAACCCAAATGGTATCCCTAATTCACCTCTAGAAGTGCTCATCAAGGCTCTTATTGATGCTATCACTAGTCAACAAGGAAGACCACATTAACTAAGGAACCATGAGTTGACCTTAGTAGACTTCCTGAAGATAAATCCAAAAACTTCTCTAGAGAAGTAGAGACCGATGTAGTGGTACGTGCTAAGGAGTGACAACTCAATGTCGAGCACTATTTCCATGATCTGGGATGTCCTACATTCTAAAGTTCACTTTAGGACACATATGTTGAGGATTGCATGTCGCTCTTCATGGGAGAACTTCACCAATGCTCAAGGACCCAATGTTGAGTCGCTAACTTGGGAGGAGTTCACGAGTGCCTTCTGAAATCATTACATCTCAGAAGCTATGATCGAGAAGAAGGAGATGGAATTCAATCACCTAAAGAAATATGATTCAACCGTCATCTAGTATGAAATGAAGTTCCATATGCTGCAAAAGTATGGGTATGGTTTAGATGAGACACGTCTGGCAAAGAAGTTCATGTGTGGCCTGAAACCAGATTTGGGCTATGCCCTGACTGGATGTGGCATCAAGATAGTGCAGGAGGCACTCGAGTCTACCCTAGAGTTGGAGGACCACCCTGGCCGACACTCAAAGAATGGAGGATCCTCAAGAAGCAATAAAGAGCACAAAAGCCATAATGACAAGAAGAGGAAAGATCTAGAAGGACAACCTGGTTAGGAACCTTATACAACATGTTGTATACTTCATGGTGGGCCATGCAGGCCAAGATTGGGAGTTTGCTACTATTGTGAAGACCCAGGTCATAAGAATCCAGAATGTCCCAAGCTCAAAGCAAAGAATGATGCAGGAAAAAATGCTAAACTAGAGAAACAATAAAAGAGGCAAGCAAGGATCTTTGCAATGGTTGATAGCGAGGAGGAAGAAGAAGGTATGATCTAGTTCTAGCCATGGTTTTAGTTTTATGGATATACATGTTGAGTTCTTGCAAACTAGGAATATGTAAAACCCTAAGGTGGGTAGTAATATAAAATTTTGAGGACAAAATTTATTTAAGGTGGGTAGAATTGTAACATCCCAAATTTTAAATAAAATAAGTTTAGGGTCTTAGTTGCAAAATTTCGAATGAAAAAATTAAAACGTAGGCTTTGATGAAAAGTTACACTAAATATTGAATACTTTATAAGAAGAAAACAAATATGTTTCCTTTATTTTCTTTAATATTAAATGAGCTCAAATTCATTATTCTCTCTCTTTCTCTCTCCATCATAAATCAACAATTTCACATAGTGGAGAAAGCCCTAACTAATATAAATTGACTTCGAGATAAGTGTAGATATGGAATTTATTGGTCATTTATTTAATTTAAACTATATATATGATTTAAAGAACACTAATCAATCAATAATGAGTATTCAGGAAAATGATCACTGTTTCGTCAACACAATTGGGAATTAAATGTCTAAGAATGTTCTAGACCCTTTTATGAACCTATTGTTGAATTTTAAGGTCATTTTGACCTTATTTGACTATTAAACCTAATTTGAAAGGATTCTATATAGTTCTTAGGAGATTTTAATTGAATCATCTTTGATTTGTCTATCTAACCCAAGGTTCCAAACCAAAATGTTGTCACGTAGATCCGTAGGGCTGTGTCCAGGTCGAACTCGGGGTCATGGGCCCATCTGTGAGCGAGGAGATCGTCATCCTCACTCGAGTTATGGGGTTTTGGGACTCTACAGTCTGTGACTTCCTCTTCTGCCCCTACCCCCCTCACTAATCTATGCCAACATCAACAAATGTGATTTTCACCATCACCAAACCTTCCAGAATCATTTGATCCCAAACGTGATGGGATTTAATGACCCCTAGCCCTCGGTCACAAGAATTCTTCCCACTTTCCCATGTTACTTTCTCCGTAAGAAAATCTACCTCCCTAAGGTCTCGAAACCTATATATATGACCCTAAACATGATCCCCAAACCTCAACAAACCAACTTCCATCCCCATTTTGGCCTTGTTTGCATGAAAACCTTTCCTCTAAACTCCATATCTCCCTCCACCCTAGCAGCGGCCTGAGACGAGAGCACAGGACTTCTTGGACCACTTTGAAGCATCGATGCAACTCAAGGAGACCTCTCTAAGCTTTCTTCATCTTTGATCTTCCCCAATTGCAGGTACCCAGAGTTCCCCTCCTTTTCACCTTGTTTCAATCTAGTCATCAGTACTAGTTTGCGGAGCACTGTATTACTTGCTTTTGGTGTGAAAAGCTTGGCCTTGCTCCAACAGTCATTTTTTCGATCTTAGTGTATGTCTCCTTACTAAAACTTGAAGTATTTGGACCAAAAGCACTTGACCTAGGGCTGTTAATGGGGACGGTATGGGGAGGGTAAGGTCTTACCCTTACCCTTACCCACCAAGTCTGGCGGATAAGGGTATGGGTAATTCCCCACTCCACCAATATCCTTACCCTCCCCTTACCCTTACCCTTACCCTCTTACCCACAGGTAAATGGGGAGGGTAAGGGTTAAGTGGGGAATTTATATGTCATCACTACTACAGAATACACCTTTGGCGTCGGTTGTTTAACCCCCTTTGGCGACGGTTTTCAAGCGACGCCTATGTGGGTGCCGCTAAAGGTGAAACTCTTCGGCGTCGGTTTTCTAACCGATGCCTATATGATCTATAGGCGTCGGTTATATATAGTTGGCCGACGTCTATAGGGTTCGCACCACAAAAAAGGGCACCACCTAGGACACTTTCTGCATCGGTTAACAACCGAATAACCGATGCCATACTCCCAGACAACACGGACGTGCTTCGTTGCACGACTGTGTTTAGTACTATAGGCGTCAGTTTTATATGAATAAGTGATGCCTTTTCCACCACGGCCATGCTTTCCTGCACGGTCGGGTTGTTTGTCATATTAGGCATCAGTTGTTATCCAATAACTGACGTTGTAGGCCTTTGATGACAGTGTTCTATAAATAATCGATGCCTATATTTTAATTTTTTTTCTTATCAGTTTGCAGGCCTGCTATAGCTGGTCAGCAGGATGAGAACCTGCAGTTCAGTTTTCTGAACTGCAGGTTTACGACATCCATTGATATCAGCCTACAAACAGGCCACAAACCTGCAAAATCAACAAATATTTTTTCACACAAGTAGATACATTTAGACATCAATTCAATTCTCACGTTCACACATGTAGAAACATTCAAATACATGTAGAAATATTCAGACATGTATAAACATTCAGAAATATTCATTTACAAAATATCATTCAGCATCGCTATCAGCATCCCAATTATATCTTACAATCGCCACTGCTTATATGGCTTTTGCCCATTCTTCTCTTACTTCATTTAATGCTTCCATCGTATATGGAGCATGTACATTTTTTTAAGCGTTTACCTATACTGTGGTCAGTTTTAAACATCTGCAAAGAGAATGATGTATATATATAAGTAATAATATAAAAATAAGATTGATATATTTCATACTAACTAATGAGACTATATATAATACCTCATGTATGGTATTAATATCCAATGGGGCATGTCGGATAATCATCTACATAAATCGCATCACATAGTATGTGCATTCCCAGCCATTGTCTTGTGTAACGCACTATAAATTGAAACATACAAAATATTAAAAAATACAACTAAGCACAGTTCACATAAATAATATATACATTAGAGTTGGGAACTTACTTTTACGTTCTCCCAAACTATTTAAATTGCATAATTAAATAGTAATGTAATAACAGATGTTAACAGATATAAAAATGAAATATTTCTCACCAGAATAATGGCATTCTCAATATGTGTCCAATTTTAGTGTTCAATGTACTTCCCGCAGGATCTAGATAATAAACAGTGAACGTCCCGGGGACAATAACTAGTAACTCCCAATGTCTACCGCTAGAGGTAAAAAAGTTAAAAATTAATAACTCAAAATGCACAATAAAAATGGAATTTTCTTAAGTCCAAATTATAAATAAAGTAAACTTACTTGACATTGAATGGAGTTATTATTATCGTCTTCTTTTGCTGACCGAAAATTGTAAAAGCATCTATACATTATTGTTGAACACTATCAGGGTCTTTAGCTACCATACTAATCAATGATGGAATAAAAAAACCCACATGATCAAATGCAAATTGTTTTCATTGATCTTCGACTAAGTAGCTGCAAAACATGTATTACGTATGTATTAATATATAAGAAACTAGATTACTGGATCTTACGCAAGGTATATGGATGTATAAATACGATCTCACCTTATCCATGTCTCTGTCATTGATGTATTCATCCAATCATACATAAACAACTCAATAATATCTTGTATAAATAAAGAGCTATCGTATGATTGACCTGCATAATCTGCTTCTAAAGAAACAATTATAGGGCAATGTATATTATGTGCCCATAGACAACATGCCATTCCCCTACAAGCAGGACCTAACGGGTATTTTAGGTCAGTTGGAACCCAACTTGGTAATGCAGGAAGTGGAGGTGGAGGCCTAGGTGCTCCGGGTGTCTTCTTTTTAACCTGTATATATAATTTCAGATTAGTTGACCTCATATATACACATTAACAATCTAAAGTAATGTAAATTTATCTTACAATTTCAGTAGTGTAGACGACATCTACTTTGAGCCACAATATCACCCCGCCTTCTGCCTCACCAAGTGTATCAATATCTGGGTGGGAATATGGCAATGCAGCTTCCCTCCAATCGGGTAATACACATATCGGGCTCACACGAACGTAGCCTTGCGGCATTGGAGTCCCATGAAACGTTGCCCCATGAAGGGACTGGTAAGCATGTGCCTCTGCAACAACATAGTCTTGCATTCTTAAGCGGCATGGCTTCAATGCCTACAAATTTACGTAAAGAATGTTATACATATATACATATCATCTTGAAAACATATCATCTTGAAAAGACTAGCTACAATATCATAAACAATACTTACAACAGACGTGTTAGGCGATGGGCCTCCAGGATTACTCACAGTCTGTGCATCAGGAGAAGAGTGGGTCGCCATAGGCTGATTGGAAGCCTGAGATGCCTACCACCGCACTATTTCTTCCTTGACCTTCTCAGCAACTATATCATTGACCTTCTTAGCAACTATATCCTCGACTCTCTTATTCTCCTATACATGGATAAAAGAAACATTAGCTTCTTATTATAGAATTCCCTTTTGCAGTAACATTCTAAAAAAAGAATAGGTTACCTCTTCTTGTGAAAGTCCCGCTCTGGGTTTGCACTGGGATGGTCCAAAGAATGATTTGATGCCCACACCAGCGCCTACACCCCTAACACGTCCAAGATGCTCTGGGTTACCTAGAGCAACTGTCAATTCATCCCTTGTACCCTAAGGGATGAATGTGCCTTGTTTCCTCTACTCGTGCAGCTCCCGCTAATCACCATCAACAGAAATTGGTAAGTTAACATCACAAATAATCAATATTCAAACGATTGCTCTAAGAGTTGTATTTTACCATTTTCACAGCCGCCTCAGCAGTTACAAGCTTCTTTATTTCACCCTTCTTGTTTTGCCTCCCAGCTATCCAGATATCATGGCGAGGCATGGGTGTGGCAGACTCCTGAGTAGCAGAAGACTCCTAAGTAGCTGTAGACTCCGCCTGTAATCTTTGGCGAACGCTTGCATGGCCCTTTGGACCCATAGTGTGGTCATGCACATTCAGTGCACACCTTGCTTTTTGCACGTCACTGAGGCCTAGTTAGTATGCAAATTAATTATTTGGTTAGTAGCACTAAATGTTAATATTGAATAGGTGAATACAACATATATTAATTAAATTGGGAGTGACGCCTAATACCTTGAATTCTTCAGATTTTCTTGAAGCAACAAAATTGTCCCAATCTTCTTTGTCTAACAAGTTCCACTGTTCAAGGGCTGACTTCTTCTTCTTATCACCATCTTTTATGTATTCTCTGTTGAGATTTGTCCTATAGTTCCTAAGCATCTTTCCAGTACGTTGCATCACGCTTTTACGATGCAACTTCTCATCCAATGCAAATAGATTCTGTAAAATAGAATTCTTATTAACTAGTATCTAAAAATAGAATTGCAAATAATATAATTTGTAATCTACAAAATAGAATTGCAAATAATAATAACTCACGCATAAATCCTTCCATATCAAGTCTTTCTTCCCCTGAGGAACTTTATGCCAATTATCATACTTAACACCATAGTAACAAAAGTCTCCGAATTTTACAAAAAATCGGCGATTTTTCACGATGTTATAGGCTCCCGAATATTCATCACGGTTAATACGCCAATCGCCGATTTTTCACGACTTTTAACGATTAATCCCGCTTTTTTGCAATTTATACGATTTTTTACGATTCTTCATGACTTTGCACGATTTTTCACGATTTTTCTCTTTTAAGTCGTTTGTTCTTTTTTTACCAAACCATGTACACAAAATTCCTAATACACACTAAACCTCAAACCCCCACTCCTCTGGACAGTTCATGCTATTACTCAACTATTTTTTACTTCTTTTCCTACTTTTTCACTCACTAAGATTGTATGTCTTGTAGCCGTAACAGTTACATGCATCATGTGTATGTACATACATACATTTATATATATATACACACACATACATGCATACATATATATATGTATATACTTATATTTCCGACTTATTCTCGATTAATTCCGAATAGTTGACTGAACTTTGACCGAAATTTATCGATCTTTCACGACTTTTCTCGATTTTTTCCGAATTCCGACTTTTTCCAGCCAGCCGAAAAGTTGCCGAATCTCGAACTTGTTACTATGCTTAACACCACAATGGATTCGAGTGACACACCCAAGATAGTTTACAAAATTATTGCGGTTCACTCCAATTGCATTTCCTCCATTATCAAACTCCACAACCAATTTGGATCCACTACCACTTAGCGCTATTAACTTCTTCAATAGAGTGATGCCCCTTTTCTTGTTAAGTGTTTGGTGCTGCGCATCAAGTTGCTCCAGTGCTTCAATGGGTACATGTGCATCATCAACCTAAAATTTGACAAAAATAAACCCACTGAATTAGCGCAATATAGAAATATGGGATATATGACATAACTAGAAGATAATGAATTTTATAGAAATACAGGATATGTTTTTAGAACTTACATTGGTATCCTCGCCATGCTCGTCATGGACAACATGCTCATCATGGACTTCATGCTCATCATGGACATCATGCTCATTATGGTCAGCCATCTGAAAATGTCATTAAAAAGGCAAACATTTAGCATTTGTATTAACTAGAAAAAGGCAAACATTTAGCATTTGTATTAACTAGAAAAAGGCAAACATTTAGTATTTGTATTAACTAGAAAAAGGCAAACATTTAGCATTTGTATTAACTATAAAAAGGCAAACATTTAGCATTTGTATTAACTAGAAAAAGGCAAACATTTAGCATTTTTATTAACTAGAAGATAATGAAAAATCAAATCTGGAAATGATATTGATATTAAAAAGCAAATATTTAGCTTCAATAAAAAAATATAAACACACATGCCTCTAAAATTGTGATATTTTATCAATTAACAATCCTTCATTGTGATCTCCGCGCACATATAAGTCATCATTAGCTTCAATATTTTGTGGAGTTGTCAACCCAACTGAGAATGGACTAGAGTCATCATACTTATCATAGTACTCTTCTTCATATATAGGATTAATTGTCTTTTACCATGAAGAACAACCGACCATTTATCATTTGCAGGATCATCGATATAGAATATTTGTTTCGTCTGTGATGCCAATATGAATGGTTCACCCTTCTCGCCAATCTTTTCAAAGTTCACCAAAGTGAAACCCAATTCATCCACTATAACTCCTTTGGTGTTATTAACCCAATTACATTTAAAGAGTGGAATTCTGAAATCTATGTAGTCAAACTCCCATATGTCTTCAATGACACTGTAATATGACATTTTAGCTTCACGTGGACTCTTATCCTTTGCACTTGCAAAATACATAGTCGACGCTTGAAGAGTGACCCCATTGTTTTGGACGACACTCTTATCATCTTGGCGCTTTGTGTAATATGTGAACCCATTAATGTCAAACCCTTCATAAGACATAACATTCGGTTTTGGTTTAAAGGCGAGGCATTTGATAGTTTCTGTAATATCATTTGGTGTTTGAGATAGTTGATGTAAGACTTTATCTTCAAACCACTTAGTAAAAGTCTTATTATGCTCTCTAGCAAGCCACATTGAACTTGCTCGAGGATGTTGTATCTTGATGAAATTGGTATGCTCCTCGATATAAACACTCACTTCGTCCATGTTGTGTAAAATATACAAGTGAGCTTGTTCCAACTACTCACGGCTGATTACATTCACCCGTGATCCCAAAATTCCTTTGCCCTCCTCAATATTCTTATCATTAACAGGAGTGTTATTACCACTCAGAAAGTCATTGCAAAAATCCATAACCTCTCTCGCCATATAACCTTCAATAATACTCCCTTCAGGCCGATAACGGTTTCGAACATCACCTTTAAAAATGCTCATGTATCGTTCAAAGGGATACATCCAATGCAAGAAAACTGGTCCCAACATTTTCACTTCCCTAGTCAAGTGGACAACAAGATGTACCATGATATCAAAGAATGAAGGAGGGAAATACATCTCAAGCTGACATAGGGTAACAACCACTTCTCTTTGCAAATTATCGAGAGTATCAGGGTCAATAACTTTACTGCATAGACTGTTGAAAAAGAAACAAAGTCTGGTGATTGCAAACCTTACATGCTTCGGCAATATAGATCGAATTGCCACGGGCAATATTTGTTGTATTAGAGTGTGACAATCATGAGATTTAAGACCTATCAACTTCAGATCTTTCATTGATACCAATCTATGGATGTTGGATGAGTAACCATGTGGCACCTTAACATTTACCAAGCATTCACAAAAAGATTTCTTCTTCTTTCTAGACAATGTGTAACAAGCAGGAGGTAAGTATGTTATTTTATTACCCATTTCATGTAATTCTGTTCATTCTGACCTTATTCCCATTTCACGTAGGTCCAGTCTGGATTTTATCCCATCTTTAGTCTTACCTGGTATATTTAACAGAGTACCAATGATGCTATCACAGACATTTTTCTCAACGTGCATTACATCGATACAATGCCTGACTGTCAAAGAACTCCAATAAGGAAGATCCCGAAATATTGACTTCTTCTTGAATGAAGAATTGTCACTCCGTGTGGCCATACTACATTGCGATTTCTTACCAAATTCATTGACAATGTCTTTTACTCTTTCATAAACAACATCCTCTGGTATAGGTTTAGGTGCACTCTGTTCATCATTCCATCCATTGAATGCTTTGCACTTCCTACGATACGGATGGAATTTTGAAAGAAACCTTCGATGAACAAGATATACAGTCTTGCCGCCATGTTTTAGTCTTATTGAATCAGTGTTTTTTTCACATATAGGACACACTTTAGCTCCTTTGACACTATATCCAGACAAATTCCCATATGTTGGAAAGTCATTAATAGTGCAAAACAACATAGTGTGCAAACGAAATGTCTCTCTTCCTGAAGCATCGTAGGTCATCACACCTTCAGCCCAAAGTTTCTTTAAGTCATCAATCAGAGGTTCAAGATAAACATCGATATCATTTCCGGGTTGTTTAGGGCCCGATATCAACAACGACAGCATAACGTACTTATTTTTCATACACAGCCAGGGAGGAAGATTGTATATAACAAGCATGACTGGCCAAGTGCTATGTTGGCTGCTCAATGTCCCGTACAGATTCATCCCATCTATACAAAGCCCAAGTCTTAGATTCCTATCTTCTTCACCAAATTTAGGGTACAATAGATCAATCTTCTTCCACTGTGGGGAATCATACGTATGTCGTAGGATCCCATCATTATTTTTCTTAACATCTGCATGCCACCTCAAATTCTTCGCATCTTTCATATTTGCAAACAAGCGTTGAAACTGTGATATTATAGGTAGATACCAAAACACCTTGGTAGGAGAACCAGTTTTGGACTCCCCCGAAGTCGTCAATTTATACCGTGACGCACCACATTTTGGACAATCATTCAAATCTACATAGTCCTTTTGAAATAATATACAATCATTCGGGCATGCGTGTATCTTCTTGGCCTCCATTCCCATTGGGCACAACATTTTCTTTACCCGGTATGTTGAGATTGGCAGCTCATTTCCTTCAGGAAGCATTTCTTTCAACAAAGTCAACAATGAAGTGAAGCTTTTGTCGCTCCATCTATTGTTAGCTTTCAACTTATACAATCTCAACACAGTGCTAAGCTTCGTAAACTTAGCACAGCATGTGTATAACGGTATCTCAGCATCATGCACAATGTTTCTAAAGATAGGAGGTGGATCGGTGTGCTCTACCCTACAACTATCCAGCATCGCATCAACGATGTCTACTGGAACTGGTTCATTCACATCTACGTCATCGGAGGCAATTTCTTCTTCCACCCAAACACTACTATCGACATCTACTGGTTTCAAGTTTAAAATCTCTCCATGCCAGTGCCATTCTGTATAGCCTTGTACAATCCCATTGCACATGACATGAATTTTGATTTCCTCACCAGTGTTGACTTTCAAGTTGTTACCGCAATGCCTACATGGACAGTAGAACCTATCTGTAGGTTTTTTCCTATGTTCCTCGACAAATCTAATAAACTGATCAAGACCAGATATAAACTCTGGGGTGCAGCGATTGCGAATGGACATCCATGATCTATCCATTCTATGATTAAAGAGAAAACAAGTATATATTAGGACAAGATTAGGGTATACACTTACATCCTATCCAAGATTTACTCCTATTATCTACAATGAAGTCGGACTCCATACAAATAGTATATAATTTAGTGATTGTTCATTCTAATTTATACCAATGTACAAATGGGGAAATGCTACCAAAATTTTCTCGAAAAGCCAATACACATTATACACTTACATCCTAAGTGAGATTAGGTGTTTAAGAACAGTCCCAAACTGGGGACTATCTAAGATTTACTCCTAATGAGTAAATCTTGGACGGGTTTCTAGGCCAACAAACACATGTGATGTCATTCTTATATATAATAAATGTGTACCACCTATCCCATCCTTGAACACCTAATCTCACTAGTAAGTGTATAATGTGTATTGGGTTTTCAAGAAAATTTCGGCAACATTTCCCCGCTATTCTCTAAGTACATATGTACTTAGAGAACAAATGGGGAAATGCTACCAAAATTTTCTCGAAAACCCAATACATATTATACACTTACATCCTAAGTGAGATTAGGTGTTCAAGAACAGTCCCAAACCGGGGACTATCCAAGATTTACTCCTAATGAGTAAATCTTGGACAGGTTTCTAGGCCAACAAACACAATAATAGATATGTACATGTTAGGGTTTCATCACAATTAATGTTAGGGTTTCATCACAATTGATTTTAGGGTTTAATCAAATCCAATTAGGATGCTACAATTGACAAGTTTAAATCTTATTTCAACATGCATCAAAATTTACTGAATTAGGCCAAACATTACGATTAGAAGCACAAATATATGACAAATATATGACAAATATATGCAAGCAAAAGATTTGCTCATATCCTAGGATTTACATAACGCATTACATAAAAATTTGTTCATATCCTTACCAACAGCAAGCACGGTTGTGGTAGGCCAACACAGCCATGGTCGTGCTTGCTGATGGTAAGGAGCTAGGGAGAAGGAAGCAAAGAGGCTAGCCTACCTGGAGCTAGCATGGAGAAGAGCAGCGGCAGCAGTGGCGGTGAGTAGGCGAAGAAGCAGAGGGGCGGGCGGCGGGCAGAAGCAACTGACGTCCGGAGAAGCAGCAGGCGCCGGCCGGAGAAGCAGTAGGCAAAGAAGCAGCAGCGGCGGACGGCGGGCAGTGGCGCCGGTGAGCAGAAGAGCACCAGCACCGAAGAAGCAGAGGGGCAGCAACCGACGTCGTGATTTTGGGAGAGCGGCGGCGAGCAATAGCACAGGAGAATATCACGATGAAACAGGAAGAAAGGGGGAAGAGTCGGGTGATCGGGTCTATTAAGTTGGTCAACGGCGTCGGTTATCTACAAAACTGACGCCTATTATGCTTTAGTGTCGGTTGATAGTAAAACACCGACGCCCAACTAGACAACCTTTACCCTAAATTATTTGGCGGGAACCATTATCAGCATCGGTTATCGAGGGATAACCGATACTAAAAGTGGGACTTTTCGCGCAAATTTTCATTTTAAATAGGCATCGGTGAATAGTTAAAAAACCGACGTTGTAGGTGACCTAAAATGTTTTTGCTTGAAAATTGGATTTCGCGAGCGATTTTAGGCGTCGGTCTGTTATAACCAGCCGACGCTGAATACAAAGCGGTACCCGTGTCTGGCTGGTCTTCGAATATAGACGTCGGTTTGCATAAATAACCGACGTTTAAATTTATAGGCGTCGGTTTTCCTAAATAACCGACGCCCAGAAAAGCGACACTGAATGTTGTTTCTGTAGTAGTGCATCTTCAATTTTTTGGTAATATTAACAATAATGGTCTAGCTAGTACATTCATTTATTTGAGTGAAATATCAAGATGTTCCATAATGGATTTTAAATATCCAAAATGTTTCTAAGTAATATTCTACAATTGTTGTATGGAATGCATGTACAAATGGTAGTACCCTAACATTGGTGTGTGAAAAAATAAATTATTCCTAGTAGATTAAGACTTCTACGTTAAAATGATATTAAAGGACAATATGTCATAGAGAGTTATTCTTAGAAACATGCATATCTTATACCCTCTAAAATGTTGTAGCATCCAAAAAAATAAAGCACAAATAAAATAGATAACACTACCTCACATATGTATTAAATGATACATTAAAGATTAAATCTTGTTATTATATACATGTTTGCCTTACACCACAAATAATTTAATGGAATAAAGACTACATATATACATGTGTCTTGCACCTCCAAAAATGTGTTGCATACACAACCAAGTTAACTATATAAGAAGTAGAAAAGAATATCATGTATTATTTAAAATGATGACCCAATAAAATTAAATATTACATAGATTCAAACAACATATGATCATACATTCAATATATTATACATAAATATTAGTGGGCAGTGGGTTAGAGGGTATGGGTAATGGCTTACCCTTACCCTTACCCACTAAGGTAGCGGGTTAGAGGGTAGCGGGTAGGCGGGTAAAGGGTAAGAAAATCCTTTACCCTTACCCTTCCCCTTCCCCTACAGGGTATGGGTAAAGGGTAAATGGGTTTACCCTTACCCATTGATAGCCCTAACTTGACCCTTGTCACTGCCATGAAGGAGGTCAACTTTGATCTTCAGGTTGCCATCGGGCCTAGTGTGCGGGTCTTTGAGGCCGGTAATCTTCATGCAATGCTTTGTTGCACCATATAAAACTCACCTCCATTATGTCATGATTCTAAATCGCTAGCTTCACCTATTTGTCAAACTCATTGGAGTACTTGTTTCATCATGGAGGAGACAAAGACCCTGGTGGTACTTTGACGTTTATGCCCTTGGTTGGATTACTTACGTCATGCACCTTCATGGGAAATTTGGGGATTTAATTCACCCAATCATATTTTGACCGCTGCTTGGCTTTGGGAGATAGTTTCCAGGTGGTCAGTTCCTATTGAACCAACTAGACAAAGGGTCCCACCCTTAGGTAATCATGTGGCTTTTTCTCTTATTTCTAATTGGTCTAAATTGGAAATATCCATAACTAATCATATTGCCTTAGAAAAATACATATAAATAGTCAATGGAAAGCATTTTCATAGAGGAACCTAATTTTATGTCTTTTAAACCCTAATTTCATATTCTATAGCCATGTTATCCTTAGAAGACTCAAATTAGGGTTTAGAGTGTATTAATTATGGTGATTAATATAAATCATATAATTTCAGGAATATAGGAGAGACTCAAAATCAGGGAAACTAAATTAGGGTTTACTCCAATAAAGGTAAGCGGGTCCATGCACTTTGAGTATTAGATAATGATTTTCGATCGCTTTAAGATTAATATTTATCATGATGATCAAGTTAAACCATATGATAGTTATGTATTTAATTTTTAGAAATTCTTGAATTTATGTTCCTCAAAAGTTGTTATACGATGTTTATGCTTTCAAGTTCTATTTCAAGAAACTCTTCATGTTCATATGAAATCCAAGTAAAGATTAATTATTCCAAGTTAATGATGAATCATGTAATTGGTTGTATTATTTTTCCTCATCATGTTAATGTTGAGCCCTTGGGCCTTGTGAGTTCAAATGGAACATTATGGCACTCAGGTGCAAATCATGAGCTTAAGTGGATCATTATTAATGGCACTTAGGTGCATATCATGAGCTCAATTTGAGCATATTTATGGCACTTTGTTGCAAATCATGAGTTTAAGTGGAACATCAGTTGATCCTACGGGCCTTATGAGCATAGTTGGTTCATAAGAGTAGAGGACATTATAATTAAATGCTAAGAGCATATCATGCCAATCCAAGATTTATTGTAATTTTAGTTTTATATTTTTCATCATTGCCAAGTTATTATTTTGTTATAACAATATTCAATGCCACTTACTCTAACGTGTTTTCCATTTTGAATGCATGGTTGGGGACACAATGCCCACAAGAGGAAATAATAAGGGAGGATCATAACCAAGGAGTCTGCATCTCAAGGACAAACTAAGAGTTTAGACTTGGTGGGCCACCAATTATCATATGACATTTTTTTAATTAATATTGAGACTATGCAATAGTTTACTTTAGGTTAAAGTTTATGTTTTATGTTGTGGAACTTGAGACATGAGATCAATAATCATGTATCCTATGTTGGTTTATCAAACTTTATTTTTATGCAATGATTAACATTTTTGTGACATCCCAATGAGATTATGCTTCCACTCAATGAATTGTATGTTTTAGAAAATTGGGAAGTTACATTACCCTTCTTACCAAAACTTTGCACACCCTTCCAAGGGGAAACCTTAAGATATACATGATATCCAACTTGGAACTCCAGTGGTTTATGGCAATTATCAACATAAGACTTCTATGTGTTCTGGGCCACATTCAACTGTTGTTGTATTACCTTGATCTTCTTGGTAGTCTGTTGTACTAACTCAAGATGCAAGAGCTGATACTCACCTGTATCATACCAACAAAGAGGTGATCAACAATGCCTCCCATAGAAAGCTTCATATGGTTCCACATCTATGCTCCTCTGATAACTGTTGTTGAAGGTGAACTCTATTAAACTCAGATGCACATCCCAACTGCCAAGAAACTACAAGACATATGCTCACAATAGATCTGCCAACATTTGAATGGTCCTGTCAGACTGGCCATCCTTCCACAAATAAAAGGTTGTGCCAAACCTTAGTTGTTGTCCCCATAGCTATATGTAGACGCTCCCAAAAAGGACTCGTAAAGTGTGAACCTCTATCAAATACTATTCTAATTGGGATACCATGCAATCAAACTATCTAATCAACATATATTTATGCCAACTTCTCTGAGGTATATGTCATCTTGACTGGTAAGAAGTGAGCCGACTTGGTCAACCTACCAACTATCACCCAAATGGAATCATGACCTTTGTTTGTCCTGGGAAGAACGAACACAAAGTCCATGGTTATATGATCCCATTTCCACTATGGTATTGATAAAGGTTGTAATCACCTCGACGGTGAGGTGTGGGTCGTGCGCTTCAGTGCCATCCATTTTTTAGGCTATTTGATTCTACAGGTGAGTTTTTACACACTCCTTAATGTGTTCTCGTAGGCTTCTAATGCTTGACCTTGACTTGTTGACAGCTTGGACATCTAAAGACAAACTCTACCACATCACACTTTAGACTTGGCCACCAATACAGACCCTTTAGATTATGGTACATCTTGGTGCTACCAGGGTGCATCACATACATTGAGGAATGAGCTTCCTCAAGAACCATATTCCTCAAACCTTCAGCATCTGGAACCACTATTCAATTTTGAAAGAAAATTGTCCCATCCTATGACTCATGGAAGGCATCATACTTCTTACCGCCAAACTCAACCCTGATATTCTGTATTATAGCATCACTCTTCTGAGCATCCTTGATCTGTTGCATCAATGTAGGCTTCACCTACAACTGTGACTATAGCCCTGCCAACAAGGAGACCTCCAATTGAACATTCATCTACTGTAACAACACCAACATGTCCCACTTGTGGCATAGCAAAGCATGTAACTATGCCTTATCTGCAGATGATGACAAAGATGACTTTCTGCTCAATGCATCAACCACCACATTCACCTTCCCTGAATGGTAGTCAATCATGCAATTGTAGTCTTTGATATAATCCATCCATTTCTTCTGCCGCATGTTCAGATCCTGCTTCAAGAAGATATACTGAAGATTCTTGTGATTGGTGAAAATCTGACACTTCTCTCCATACAGGTAGTGTCTCCAAATCTTTAAGGCATTGAACACAATTGCAAACTCCAGATCATGTATGGGATAGTTCTTCTTGTGTTTCTTAAGTTGTTGTGGAGCAAAAAAAGTCACGTTCTTGTCCTACATCAACACACATCCCAAGTCGTTCTTCGAAACATCACACAAGATGATGTAACCTATCCCCTGCTCTTGCAGAACCAACGTTGGTGCACTGGTCAACTTCTCCTTCAACATCTAAAAAGAATGATGACACTTGTCATCCCAAACAAAAGGAACACCTTTACTTGTCAACTTGGTTAGGGGTAATGCCACATCACTCAAATTTTTTATGGATCTCCTATGGTTACCTGCCAAACCCATGAAACTTCAAACTTCAGTCAGTGTCTTGGGATCTTCCCATTCCATGAATGACTATACCTTCTTTGGGTCCACACAACCACCCTTAACAGATATGACGTGACCCAAAAAAGACACCTCGGTCAACCAGATGTCACACTTACTAAACTTGACATACAACTGATGCTACCTCAACAACGTTAATGCCTAGAGAAGGTGCTGCTCGTGCTACTGACTATCCTTGGAGTATATCAAGATATCATCAATAAACACCACCATGAACTGATCAAGGTAGGGTCTAAACACTTTGTTCATCAGATCCATAAAAGATGATAGTGCATTGGTTAGCCCAAACGGCATAACCACAAACTCATAGTGACCATACCTAGTCCTAAAAGCTATCTTAGGTATGTCATACACCTTGATCCTAAGTTGGTGATATCTTGACCTCAGATCTATCTTTAAGAACATGGTAGCACCTTCCAGTTGATCAAACAGATCATCTATCCTCAGCAATGGATACTTGTTCTTTATCGTGACATTGTTCAACCGACAGTAGTCTATGCACAACCTCATAGATCCATCCTTCTTCTTTACAAACAACATAAGAGCACTCCAAGGGGAAGTGATCGGCCTGATGAAACCCCTATCTAACGTTTCCTGAAACGATTTCTTCAACTCCCGCATCTCTTTTGGTGCCATCCTATAGGGTGTGTGCACTATGGGTTGTGTTCTGGGAACAAGATTGATCTTAAAGTCAATGTCTCTAGGAGGGGGAACACTAAGAAACTCCTCAGAATAGACATCCTCTAACTCTCGCACTATGGGCACCTCCTGCATACTAAGACTCCTTACCTTAGTATCTACAACATGTGCCAACAAGGGCTCACATCCCTATCTCATCAACCTATCTGTTGTCATAGACGACACTGACTCTTCCTATCTCCTTGGAATATCCACAAAGCATCTCCACCATAGAATGTCACCACCTTAGAACTACAGTCCAAAACAACCTTGTACTTCTCCAAGGTATCCATTCCTAGGATCATATAAAATCCATGCATTTCAAGTGCATAAGATCCACTTGAATACTACATCCCAAGAAAGAAAGAAAGAAAGAAAGAAAGAACATAAGACATACACACCTCCCGTAACTCAACGAAACCAACGAAAGGGGTTTCTAGTTGAAGATTGTCAACTCTACTACAAACATGCAGATAATAACTACTTATCTCCTCTCTGGTGATAAAAGAGTGCATCACACCTGGGTCAACCAAAATAGATACAAAATAAGAAGTAGATAAGTCAGAATGAAAAAGTTCCATCTGACATGTCACGGCCTATGGATTGACCACTCCCTCTGACTAACTCAAGAATAGAATCTAGTTGTCGCTTGTTTTCATCCCCATCCTCTGCTAGCTGGTCCAAATAACCCCTCCTGTGATGTTTGACCACATCCTCTATGACCACACCATTGCTGAACTATTGTTGTTGGGGACCTCAGTGACTTTGTACTGATTGTTGTGTCACTTATTCATCGTTCATGGGGCATGAACACCTAATGTGCCCTACTCGCTCACACTTGTGATAAGTCCTTGAATCATACTACGGCCTAGATGGTCCAGTCATTGACACGGACGTTGCATTGTGTGCTCCTACTGGTAGAAAACTATGACCTCTTCCCTTGTTGGGGGACCACTATGATGACACTCCTGATCTCATCTCATAGAAAGTTGACCTCTACTTTGATGGTGGTGATGAAAACCTTGGCTTCTTAAAGCCACTAGATGACTGCCCCTGAAACTAAGATGGCCTCTTCTTAACGTTGGCTTCATGCTTCTCGATAGCAGACCTCTCAATCCTCCTCACTGACTCCATAAATGTAGAGAACCTCTCCTTGTTCTCCAAAGCAGATGTTGTCATCGACAACTCCGTGCTCAGACTCTTCTCAAACCTATGGATCCCCTCCTTCCCTGTCACCACCATATGAGGACAAAACCTTAAAGGTTCGAAAAACTTGGCCTCGTACTCATTGATCGACATCGAACCTTGTTGTCTCTTCTCGAACTAAGTTATATTCTCATCCAAGTACGTCTCGGGGAAGTAAAGACTCATAAACTCTTGCCAAAACTCTTCCCAACCTATCACAACTCCAAGTCTCTTCTCCTCGTCTATGGCCCACCAGTGGTTAGCTATAACATATTGATTTCTAGAATTTTGGCTTTTGACCCTCTTTCCCATCTTTTCCTTTCATTTCTATCCTTATTGGCCTTTCTATTTAATTAGTGGAATTTATAGTGGTTTAGTGAACATTTATTCATTAATTATACCAATGGAAGGGTTTATGCACAAATACCTCAGTGAAAGCTTAATTACCATAATTAAGTGCTCTAAACCTTAATCTAACTTTTTTATATGATTTGAAAACATAAAATGATCCTAAGTTTCAAATTTGGTTCGATTTGGATGTTGTTTGTGCAAGTTATGCAATTTTAGGTACATTCTGGACTTTTATGCAATTTACCCAATTGGGAGGTTTTCTTTGCAAATTATCTACTGAATTTTAATCCTTAGATATTCCCTTACCATTAATGAGATTTTAAACCATTAGAGAACCTAGTTTCACCTTGGTTTGATGGTATTTCTTTCCAAGGGCATTATAGGGATTACCCTCTTTATAAAGGTGCTTATCTTTAAAAGCTATCAACTAATGAGGTTATTTCTTTCTTGAAAAATGGTGGGGATGGCCTAGAAGGATATGTGGGCTCTTAGGACTGAATTTTAATATCCAAGAAGAGTCCATGAGCTGTCCTCTTGCATGGCCATCAAGCCCTAGGCTAAAGACACATGGAAAGTCCCTTAAGACACCTCGTGCTTCACCTCTCTCTTTATATAGCCATGTATACCCCTTCCCAACTCACAATTCGAAAACTCTTGCTCTCCTTTTCTTTCCTCTAGCTTAGATAATAGTTCCTTATGTATTTGTCCATGAAGTTGTTGTCCCAAGGTAATAGAGGGAGCCTACCTTGGTGAAGAAGGCTCCTAGGGCTTCCAAATTGCTCTATTAGGGTTTCTAAAGCTCCTCCTTGGTAATTTCGACCAAAACTAGTAAGTTTCCTCCCTTCCTTCCCTATTTTCATACTTTTAGGGCATGTTTGGTTCATGGGAAGGGATTTGAATGGGATGCAGAGAAGGATAGCATGGGTAAGTATAGGTCAAGGATGGGATACTGGGTATCCTATCCTATGTTTGGATGCAACTAAGGATAGGATTAGCTCGAGTGAAATGTTAATCAATTCTACTAATTAAAAGCCATTATCAAGGTATCGCCAATTCAACTGTATGAACTGCACATATCTCTCGTGTATGCACGTACATGTTCCCGGAGGTGAAACTAATTCAAACCGATTGGTATGTTACGTAATGGCCGCTGACGTTTCTTGTCCTCCGCCAACACAACCCCACAAGCAGGGCCAGTACAGTCCCGATGATCCGGAACGTGACTCAAGAGATGGGGGATCGACAAGCGTTCAAGCAAAACAACATATTGACAGATGGAGAAGGAGTCGGGCACAAGGAGAGCCAACCTGACGGTGGAGAAGGACTGAAGAGGGACCAGGCTGCAGATGAGAACCACCGATCTGCTGCTGGACCACCGACTAGCTACTGGAGGTGGATGGAGTGACTGCTGGAGGCGGACGGAACTGCTACTGGAGACGGACGGAGTGGTTGCTGGAGGCAGACGGAACGGCCGCTGGAGGCGGACGGAGCAGCTGCTGGAGACAGACGGAGCGGCTGCTGGACAGCGTTGCGATCGTTTTTTCGGGAGAAAAAGGGTTGGGGTGGGAGTCGGGGGAGTCAGGGTTATTTAATAGGCGTATCCTGCGCGAATCCCTGGGGGGGGTCCAGAACTAACGAGTCCTGGTTACTTAGGATTGCAGTACTGCATAAATCCTATCCTAATATGACTATTACAAAACCAAACGTAGTATTCAGATTTGAATAGGATTGAGAGTCCTATCCTTCCTTGAATCCTATAAAACAAACACGCCCTTAGTCTTCCTTACACCTTCTTATAGGTCAAAACCATGACCATACATGGTAAAACTCCACCTAAAACCCTAAAACATCTCATCTCCATGCTCTTTTGCTATGGTTTGCACCTCTAAAGTGGAGAAGGTGATCTTTGCTCAAGAAAGGAGCTTAGCTTGGAGAAACCATACCTTATAATCTCGGGATCATTTCTGTTTGGACCTTATCACATTCCTATAGGAAAGTTTTGTTAACTCCCTTCTCATATATTTCTTAGTACATACTTAAAACCCATGCTTCTATGTTGATAATCGATGATTTCCATCTCTTTTTACCATGTTCTTCTAAGGTTTTGGTTTCTTGCTATTTTATCTTCTCTAGAATCTCTAGTTTGGTTATCTAAGAAACTTAAAACCTGATCTTGGGTTAAATGGTGTTTTCTCCCTCTCCCTCTCTCTTTAATTATCTCAATCGGTTTTATGATGTGGCAATTTCCTATTAGTCAGTATTGAAAAATTCATATCTTCTAAACCGCTTATCCAAATTTGACAAATAAATATGTTTTGGAATTGTAAAATTAATATCTATCTAATACAAATATTTTTATGGTCTGATATCATGGTTTTACGAAGGGTGATTTTTGTAAAACGAATTTAATGCAGAAAATTCATTAAAATTACATCTTAATCATCATAACTCCAAAATTAACATAAAAATATGTTTTCTTGATCAGGAGAACCTAATAAGTTCATTGGTGATATTTTCAAAAGCTAAATCCGAATTTTGCTAAAAAGTTCTAAAATTATGGTTTCTATATATTAATGTGCACTATGTACTCTAATACATGTTAATACATTGAAAATAGGCAAAGTGGAACTTGGACTCAATTAAAGTGGTGAAAGTTAGTAATTGATATCAGTAAGAGAGGTATGTGCATTCTTTACACCCTATGTTGGGATAATTGCATCCAAACCCTATATTTCTCTAATGAGGCTTAAATGAACCCTAAATATTCTATTCTTAAATCCTAATGATGTTCATGCCTCAAATTAGATTATAATTTCTTCTTGTTTGGGTCTTATACCCCAGTACCATGTTTATTGAATATTATGACTACTCTTGCCATGACTACTTTTATAGCATGTGGATTTATGTTCTATTTAATTTAAAGTAGCGGTACTTATGTACAACCACCCACAGAGGGCATGTAAATAATTGCCCTGGGGAATGTCTTATTCTCCCCATAATATTGTAGGTGACTGGGAATGTCTTATTCTCCCCTCACCTAAGGTCAGAGGTCCGGTAGGTGCCTCAACTCTACTTAGTTAGGTAGACATAATTATCTTACATGCAAATCCTTTTTGATATAATTGTTAATGGCAAGTTTCTTTTGAATATAGCCTCATACTCTTGCTATCTTCATCTTATGATGAACCCTAGCATGTTTTTATTTGCTTTACTTATCTTGATATCCTAGACTAGTTTTGTGACACATACTTTTCTTCCCTTTCCCTTTTTGCTGGGTGCCTTCCCAACCACCCAGGTGCTGAGCAAGGTGATGGACAAGACAATGAAGATCTTAACTTTTGGCTTGGACTCAGTTGATGGAGATGTTGCTTGGAGACAAGATTGTAGTAGTCTATGCTTCCCTCTATCTAGATATTGATTGTGTGTCTTGATGTAAACCCTAATGGGAGAATTTGATGTATTTTTGTAAACCTTTTATGAATTTTGAATATAGTCAATTATTTTTATTCTGCTGCTTTTTAATGGTCTTTTATATACCAATGTTTAATAAATTTGGAAAATTTATGCCCATTCCATCATACCTATGAGAATGTTTGGAATGGATGTCAATTCTTCAAATTTTTAGTAAAGGGGTGATTTCACTCTTTTACATCAACACTGCCCTTCAGTAGATAAACAACATGTTTCACCTTATCCTCTTCTGGGATATTGAGGATCTTAAAAGCCTTATCAAGCTCCGTCAACCACATACCTGCATCAACTAGGTCCACTATACCCTCATACTTGATCGCTCCAATACATCTAAGCTGCTCAAACATCTTCCCAGAACCCTGAGACTCCGCAATAGAGACGGATGCCCTAGCTTAATGTACATGCACTATATCCACTATATGTGTAATTGGTGTCATCATCTATCCAAACATGGACTGGAAGGTAGGATTTTCCATGGTTGCAGGATCAAACTCAGCCACCGTGGGCTGCTTTATCCCTATCTCTGCCACTCTCTCATCATGTGCCTGTCTCCTAGCATGACCTCCTGGCACGATGTAGCTACTCTTAACATGCTCTTCACGTTGTCTAGACATATCTGCATAAACATAAGCTATGATTAGATATGTTGGATTACGTAAGAACATACATAGACCCTAGTCCTATCATCCTGTAAACTCAGCAAACCTAAAGCTCTAATACCAAAACCTATCATGTGATGCCCCACTACACTAAATAAGATTACTCAAAAACAAAACACGTGATCAACATATAATAAACCACATTACTAGAAAAGTGGGTAAATTAAAACCAATTTTGACATTACCATCTTGTTCAGAAACATTAATAAAGGTCTAACAACTTACTTCTCAACACATACCATATCAGATATTTACAAGTATGTCTAGTGGACTCAACCACAACATGTATACAAAAGAGATGTTCCATGTATACATGCCATATACAAAACATAGTCACACTGCCAAAACTCAATTTGTTATACATATTATCTACCAAACATCCCCTGCCCACACCTGAGAGTGCATGAACAACTCTAGGACTCTACTAGCACCTGAGAATACAATGATGACTTTAAGACTCTACTAACAACTATCTACCTTTTGCTTCCACTACTCTCCAAGTTGCTCTTCCTCAACACCACAATCCTGACCACATCGTTGATGACCACCTAAAAATATGTGGTGACCCACAAGGTGAGACCAATGTTTGAGCGAGAGATATAACACTCAACCAACGGTCATTTATTACAACAGGTATCATTATTACTCAATAGATTAAATAGGGTAAACTGATTAAGCTGATTGAGAATATTAAACACATTAAGCCAGTTAAATAGATAGGCATATAAACAGGCATGAATAGCAAGTATATGAAGCAACAGGTAATACTACCATCTACCAAATAGTCAATTAATCTTACCACATTATATAAAAACTAGGAGGTAAAAGAAACAGGGCAAGGGTTATCAAACAATATGAACAAGGTTTACCCCTAAGAAGATATACTACACAGCCAGATTACATCTTTTATTAAGCCGTGAGAAGTCAAGGTATACCACTCAACTCCAAATCACCATAGTTAAGTTGAAATCAGTGCCATACAAGATCTAGGAGAATCAAACTCCTAAGATCTCATCTACACTCGATCAGTACAAATCAGTCGCGGTGATATATAAGTCCTGCTACAAAATAGCCTAGTCCATCCTTGGTATATAGGTCACGAAACTAGTAACCATGGTATGTAAACCCTATTATTTGAGGTACAATCGTAGCTATCCTCAAACACATGTCATATAATGAATCATAATCATCAAAGATACAACCTCAACCACTCTCCTATTGAGGTATGACCACGACCATCCTAAAAAAATGCATATACTCAATTGTATACGACTTTGAGCTTCCACTAAAGGATAACTCATTTTGCCACCTAGAAAATCCTGACACTGGAATGGATCTATGGAACAAGGCACACTTGATTATTTCATGACAATTGGGTATCTTTTAACTGCATCAATCAAGTTACAAGCAAACCCTAAAAGAATTCTACAAAAACATGATGGATTGCAACTTCTGAAGATATAAAAGGTATGGGATATAATGTGTATTGCATCATCACAAGGTACAATTTTATTGCCAAACATAAGTCCATATTCATAACCATTTATCACATGATACAAGTCCTTATCACATCATGAAGAGGATAACACCTTAATAAAGGCTCAACCATGACCATAGGTCATTGAGACCATCACATCATTCCCCGTAAGAGCATCATTATCCCTCCTTGCCTCATCAAGGCTTATCAACCATCACCACACATGTGATATACAAGTTTGATACAATATTACATTTAAGATCTATGATGTGCATAAGATAGAAAATTAGGGTTACCAAAACATAGAGAGAGAAAGTATTCTATCATCATGCTAGTCAGACAAGGACCTATGTATCATCATTGCACACTTGTATTAAGGTTAGGCTTAACAAGGTAGGATGAATTAGTATTACAAAACATCCCTTAAAGATAAACCTTAATTCTCAACATCACAATCATATCGTGAAAGCATAAGATCAACATCACCAATCATAAGTCAAGAAACATAGCGACCATGAAACCAAAAATTCTCATCGACCACTAAGGGTCGATGTCATTGACTGCCAAGAACCAAGAAGGTCGGCGACCACTAAGGTTAGGAAACATCATCTACCGCTATGGATAAATAACATCATCGACAACTAGGTTTAGAGGTCCTTAGCGACCATGTCAATTAGAAAACATAGAGACTGTAGAGAGGTACAACCTCATCAAATAGAAAGATCCCAAAACTTCATCGACCACATAAGGTACAAAACTCCTTTATCATCCTAGTACAAAGACTTAGCGACCATAGTGGGTTCAAATCTTAGCGACCACTATAGCTCAAAACCTCATCGACCACCTGAGGGGTGAAAACTTAGAGACCATCAAGATGAAAAATCTTTAGCGACCATGGAGGGTCCAAAATCCCATCAACCACTAAGAATCCAAATAGGTTGGTTATCACGAAGAATCTAAAAGGTCATCAAGTTGCACCACAAGGAAGAAGATCCGTTCAAAAGCCTAATTAGCAACCATCATTTGAGAGAATAAGAACCAATGTTTCCACAAGCATGTAAGGACCAAAACTTCCATCACCAAAGAAGATTTGTGCACAAAGATTAGGGTTCATCCAAGAAGATATGCTACACAAAAATCACCATATAAGCACAAACCCTAGGCAAAAGATACTATCTTTCTATTTGGATCCAAGTTTTAGGGCAAGATCATGTGCATGCAAGATGAGTGCAAGCAATAATCATGGAGAAAGTTATATAAATCACCTTAGAGATGATGAAGAAACTAAAAATAGCAAGGTATCTTGAAGAATAAAGGTATGAAACCCTAGTTTGACCACTGCTCTCGGCCAAGCTATCTTCTCCTCCAACAATGAAGCAACCCAGGTCAAGGAAGCAATAAAGAGATGTTCATCAAGTTCAAACTCAAGATCTACCATGGAATACCATGGATTCGGACAAGAAGAAATAGAAGGAGATAGTACAGAAAGGAAAATGAAGGAAGGAATGGGAATCTCACTTACCAAAACCAAGAAGCAAAGTAAGGAAGCACCAAAAGACCTCAAGAAGGGTAGATCCAAACCCTAGGTCAACATGCAAAGTAGATTGACCAAGATCTTTCAACTTGAGATCATCCTTCTCCACCAAACAAGGGGGATGAGATCCCAACAACAAGGGAAGAAGAGAGAGGAAGCTAGGTGTGTAAAGAGGTTGTTTGCATGCAAGGAGGGAGGTACATATAGCTTGGGGTGGGAGAGAGAGAGAAAGGTATTAGGTGTCAAGCCAAGCTTTCCATGTACCCAAGAGATGTCGTTCATGCAAGCATCTCACACATGCAACTAGGACAAACATAACTAGACAACCCCACCAAGAAAACTCATTGACCAGGGTGAGTAGAAAAACATAGCGACCACTCAATATCTTAGCGACCAAGATGGTCAAAAAGCAAACAACCGCCAACCCTAGGTGGTGTTGGTGATCAAGATGAATTAAAATCTCATAAATTGCCAACCCTAGGTGGGTCAAGGAAGCTTAATAGACCACAAAAAACTTGGGATCATAGGAAAACTTGGCGATCGCCAAACCCTAGGCAGCTTGCCTCAAGGTCAACCATGTGTTAAGGCACCCATACAAACCCTAATCTCAACACAAGATGCCACCACTCAAACCAAGATGTAACAAGGTTCCCCATAGCACAAGTACATATAAAATGATGTGAAAGCATGTGAGGCACAAAAAACATGTGACAAATTACATGAAAAACCTAGAAGATGGTAAATTGCAATCAAGTACAAAACAAACACATATATGCATACTTGCTCAAACAATGTCCAAACTGAACCAAACTTGAAACATAAGCTTGTCACATGATACCAAAGCACATAATAAGGTTTGATTAAGGTTTTAAGCATATAATTATGATAAGAAAGCATTCTCAACCAAAAATAATGGTCAACGATCTTATGATGATTGGTGGACTAGACTGAGGTAGAGCGAATAGAAATTGAGGATGCAATGGTGTTGTCTCTATTTGGGGATAGAGTTGTGGAAGGATGGTGGTGGTGGTGAGACTTGTCATGATGTATGGTATACTGGCTAGAGGAATGGAGAGAGATGTGACATAAAGAGACAGCAATGGTGGTTTGTCTCTTACCTGGGATGATATTGGCTTGTAGTTGATGAAGAGGGTTGATGATAGCGAGAAGGTATCCACCCAAAGTGGTGATAGTGTGAAGATATAAGAGTGTGGTTAGAGATATTGGTGGTTTCACTAGATTCTCACAATATCTCAGATGACAAGGTAAGTGGTGTTGGCAATTGTGATGACTGTTGAGGAAGGTTGGCATAGGGTAGTTGTCACTTAAAGAAGAGGGGTTACAGTTTCAATTAAGGCATAATGTGATGTGCCCCAAACACTCCCCCTTTATTATTTTTGAACTTCCATATGTGAAAAAATACATGGATAGTAATACAAAAAGTGTTTGATATCAAATCCCAAACAAAAATTTCATCAAATTGGTTGCATGATGTGCTTTGATGCAAAGGTTAGTCACAATTGGAAACTCTTGACACATCATGTGGTGATTGGGACACGACGTGTCTCATCTTAGTAGAACCCATTTCTAGAGGATGATATATCATGGTGTGTCACTTGGTGACACATCTTCCTTAAACTAAAAAAAACTCAAACATCTTTTATCTGAATTGGTACACCTTTCTGCATTCTTTTAGACATATACTATACTAGGGAATCTGAACCTTTACTTGCCAAAAATCATGCACTCAATCAAGAAACTTATTTTAACATTAGTTTTCACTGAAAATAACTAAAATGAAGAGTTTGGACACGTAAGTATGTCCATGCATATATGGAGACTAAATCTATAACTAGGTGATGCAAATCTATTGAAGATGATAAAATTATGGGATGTCTCCCACAAGTTCTTAGGTTTAATGTCCCTCAGTTGGATATTATCATTCTCTTCAGTCATGTTGAGTTTTTACATATTGGACAACATGGTCATCATGTGGATCACCATCTTCTTTTTCCACATCCATGTCATGTGTTGAAGAGTCTTCATTTAGAGGATTCACCAAGAAGGTAATTTTCTTATCTCATACCTCAACACTCAATTCTCTTTTGTCAGCATCTATAACCACTTTTACACTCCCTAAGAAAGGGTACCCTAAGATTATATCTCTGAGTGTACTCCCCTTATCTTTCACAATTAAAAAACCACTGGAAAAAATAGACATCACTCCCCAATGAGCACATTTCCCACCATATCTATGGAGATTTCTCGTGAATTATTTGCCATATAAAAGTGATCTTAAATTGTTTGGGTTCATTCAAACCCAGTTGGATAGATACCATTAGAGGCATAAAATTTTAAGTGGCTCCTTTATCACATAACATAGTGGGGAAAATATTACATATGTCACTTGAGATGTAAAAAGCACCAGAGTATGTCTACTTGGTAGGAAGGCGTGAGAGGGTTGATGTGCTTACTTTAGGTTAAAGCATCATGTCTTGAGTGTCATCATCAATTTCAAGTCCATTAGACATACTACCGTGGAATGGAAGTTCTGGACTGAGCTCTCCTCCCATCTCTTCTATATGAGTGATATGTTAAGAAATCACAATAGTGGTTGCATTGAATGGTTCTTCAAGTGAGTTCCACATATGTAATTGCACTATTTTCTTCTAGCTCAACACTTTTGGCTTTTCCCATAAGTCAATCAGTGGGTTTAGGAAAAGTTTTTCAAAAATAATAGGTAGCTTGATTTAGATAACTAAACCTTATGTAATTTACATGCTCATAAGGATTCACTTCAGTGTGGCTTGTAATTTCTCTTTCATTGTTTTTGAGTCAACGAATTGCTAAAACTAGTTGTCCCTTTTGCTATTCAAGTCCTATGATTGATGCAACTTGATTTTGCATCAACGAAAAACCATCACTCATAAATTTGGAGAGTAGACCTTCAAGGTGGTCATCCTACTCAAGTTTTTCATGGTTATTATCATGTCAATATTTATTTTGGTGTTGTTGATCAATGTCGTTACAACTAAAGTTTGGGTGATTCCTCCACCCAAGATTTTAGGAATTTTAGAAGGGATTGTTTGTTAGGTGCTTCCCAACAAATGTGACTTGCTCTTCACTACATCTAGATGATGAGGCCTTTTATTCCACCTCACAATGGGGGCCATTGTGACAACCCACCACACCAAATGAGATTACTCAAAACCAAAACTTTAATCAAACACTAATAGACATATTACCAAAAAGGTACAAAATTAAAACTGAATACAAATTCCAAACATCTCCAAAGAAACATATACACAAAGGTCGAACTTCACATCTTTTCATACTAAGTAACTTTACTTAAGTTCGGTGGCCTCATTCATAACCTGTATACAAAAGGTGTTTTCTAGATGACTACAATATTCACAATATTCATGGCTTACAACTAGAAACTCAAGTCGATATACATCATAAATAAATCGCCTTGCTCAAATCTGAGAGTACATGGATGACTCTAGGACTCTAACAAGAACCCCACCAACCTATTAGCTTCACTGGTCTCCAAACTAGGGGTCTTCACCACCATGGTTCTAATCGCACTGTTGATCACCTAAAAAGGTGTGGAAACCCATGAGGTGAGACCCCAAGTCCCTTATATATGATATAACTTTGAATAAGATTTATTACTTTCAAGAAGGATATAAATTAATCAAAGTCTATATAATAAAGAAGTACGAGTAAAGGTACATATACAAATAGATGGACACGTAAGGATGTCGATCACATATGATATTAGTAAGAAGAGTAAAGCAATAGTTACCATCCAATGTGATTTTCCAGATAACCTTAAAAAATATACTACATGGTTGGACTACACATTCTATTAAATCATGGGTAGTTTGAAGAAAACCACTCAAACCACTAGATGATCACTGTGAAGTCACAATCGGCCATGTATAAAACTTAGGATGTCTGGAATCCTAGATCCTATATGGGGTTGATTGTGACTTTACAGTGGTCAACTAGTAGTTTGATTTGTACACCTTAAACAACTGAGGGCATAATAAATGTGTAATCAAGGTGTGTAGTATATATTTTAGTGTTATTTGATGAATCACATTGGATGCACTCTTCTTACTAGCA
This sequence comes from Alisma plantago-aquatica, assembly GCA_963693085.1. Lineage (NCBI taxonomy): Eukaryota > Viridiplantae > Streptophyta > Magnoliopsida > Alismatales > Alismataceae > Alisma > Alisma plantago-aquatica. The sequence goes on along the minus strand of OY856412.1, from coordinate 1,137,442,699 downwards.
TCAAATGCCATTCACATCCTTATATGTTCATTTACATGTACATATACCTTTACTTGTACATGTTCATTATACAAACTCTGACTAAGCAATAAATGTTATTAGAAGTTCTATCATATCACTGGGACTAGAGTGTCACCTCATGGGTTTCCAAACCTTTTTAGGTGATCAACAACATGATCAGACATGTGGAGGTGAACACCCTCATTTTGGAGGCCAATGAAGCTAAGAGATTGGTGTGGTTCTTGTTATAGTCCTAGGGTCATCCTTTTACTCTTAGGTCTGAGCAGTGGATTTTTGTTATGATGTATATTGACTCAAGGTTTTGGTTGTAATCCATGAACATTGTAAATACTATAGTTATCTAGTAAACACCTTTTATATACATCTTATGGCTGAGGCCAATGAAATCATGTAAAGTTACATCATATGAATATATGTGAAGTTGGAGCTTGGTTTAAACATTTTTCTGGAAATGTTTGGAATTTTTATCTGGTTTTAATTATATACCTTTTAGTAATATGATTAATTAGTATTTTATCGACATTTTATTTTGAGCAATCTCATTTTGTGTGGTAGGTTGTCACATTTGGTGGTATCATAGCTTTAGGCTCATTTAGTCTACATGGGCATAAGACTTAGGTTGTTGTGTCATTCTTAAGTATACAACATATATAACCATGGTTTATGGTTATGCAAATATGTTTGGAGAGCATGAAGAACATGTTGAGAGTAGTTTTATGGTGCCTAAAGGTGGCAGTAGGAGACAAGTACAGAAGGGAAGAGTACATGTTATGGGGCCATAATTGCCCATCATGCATTCTTTTAATCCTATGACCTTAGCTGATATAGCCTTCCAAATAGTTTTTAGGCAGCTAATAGCGACGATAATACATTTGGATTATAGGTCACCTATATCACCACCTAGGGTGCCTACACCAGATGATGAGTCACATGGTCCATGGAAGACTTTTGAGATGTTGAAATGTGTTAGTTCTACCGAGTATGCAAGCACAATGGACTCAACGAATGCATACTTGTGGTTGATAGAGTTATAGAAGGTGTTTTCAATCCTAAAAATCATTGAGGAGGATAAGGTTAAGCATGCGATCTACCTTATGAAGGGTAGTACTAGCCATTGGTGGGCCATTGAGCAAGAGAACAGGTCGGGTGAAGTGATCAATTGGAAAGAGTTTTGATAGGACTTTGTCAGCCATTACTTTCTTGAGATGTATTTGGAGGAAAAGTTGGCTCACTTTGAGCGGTTGTGCCAAGGATCGTGGTCAATGATAGACTATGAGGTGAATTTTATGAAGTTGTTAAGGTTATGTCCTCACATGACATCAACAAAGAAGGAGAGGATTAAAAGGTACGAAAAGGGCTTGAACACTAGCTTGGCATGGATGACATCAGTTTCGGAGTCACAAGAGAAGTTTTTCATAATTTTTGGAGTCTATACGAAAAGAGCTTGAACACTAGCTTGGCATGGACGACATCAATTTCGGAGTCACATGAGAAGTTTATCATAATTTTTGGAGTCTATTAGGAGGATAGAGAGGACACATGTGGACAGGCATGAAGCGGTCAACTCAATTCTAGGCATGATTGTTAGGAAACTATAAGAAGTAGAGGTTTTCTACGTTGTAGTATCAGCAATCACACAAAAGGTTGGGAGTTTCTGAGCCAAGGACATAAGTACAGTCATAGTGGTCTCCTATGAAGGGGAGAGGTCATAGTTTTTTACTAGATGGGGTGAAAAGTATTGGGTTGATATATGTGATGGAGCCATTTAGGCTACAATATGACATAACAACACTCTTCAAGTGTGATTGGGTTGGAAATGTGAAATGGTCTTGCCCCGTGAAGAACCAAGAAGTTGCACAACAGCCAAGGCAAAGCATGTAGGGTTCACAACAACATCAATATAATAGTGGTGGCAATAGAAGACATGGTTAGACATTGCAGGCACGGTCTTCAGGACTAGTAAGTAGGGGTCAAGGATGACACCATGCAATGACTAGATTATATGCCATGAGTCAGTAAGAAGAAGTATTCAACTCATGATTCTGACATGTCAGATGAAACTTTTTCATTCTGACTTATTTACATTTACATGTGTATATGTTTTGGTTGACCCACATACGACACATTCATTTATCACTAGGGAGGTGATAAATAGTTGTAACTTATCTATTTTTGGTAGAACTCATAACCTCTTGCTAGAAACCCTTTTAGTTGGTTCCATAATGTTGCGGGAGGTGTATCCATCTTGTGCTCTTTCTTATCAGGACACAACATTTGAGTAGATCTTATGCCACTTTATATCCATGCATTCAATGTGATCCTAGGGATGGGTACCTTGTATAAGCACAAGGTTGTTTTGACTTGTGGTTCTAAGTGATGTTTTGTGATGAGGGTATGTCTTGTACATTCCAAGGAGATAGAAAAATTCTTCCTACATGTCTAGTGCTGACTGTGATAGTAGAGAAGTTGGTGAGATAAGGATGTGAAGCATTCTTAGAACATATGGTAGACACCAAGGTGAGATTACTAATATTCAAATTGTACATGTGGTGTGTGAGTTTGAGGATGTTTTTCCCAATGAGTTTCTAGGTGTTCCACCCTCGAGAGATATTGATTTTGAAATCATTCTAGTTCTTGACACGCAACCCATATCTCATACACCTTATAGGATGTCTCCAACTGAGATGAAGGAGTTGAAAAGGTAGTTATAGGAGTTGTTGGAGAAGGGTTTTATATGACCGAGCACATCCCCTTTGGGTGCTCTAGTGTTGTTAGTGAAGAAGAAGGGTGGGTCTATGAGGCCTTGTGTAGACTAACTACAGTTGAATAAGGTGACTGTGCAGAACAAGTACCCCATTTCCAATGATAGATGATTTGTTTGATTAGAGAGGTGCTCTAAGATAGATATGAGGTCACAATATTACCAGTTAAGGAATAAGGAAAATGACATACATAAGTCTACTTTTAGGACTAGGTATGGTCATTATGAGTCTGTTGTTATGTCATTTGGACTAACTAATGTACTGACATCATTTATGGATCTGGTGAACAAAGTTTTCTGACTATATCTTGATTAGTTTGTGGTGGTGTTCATAGATGACATATTGATATACTCCATAGATGGTCAGCAAATGAGAAACATCTTTGTCATGCGTTGGATTTTTTGACACATAATAGGTTATATAAGTATAACAAGTGTGAGTTTTGGCTAACCGATGTGTCTTTCCCTGGTCATGTCATCTCTGCAAAGGGTGTTTGTGTAGATCCTAAGAAAGTGGAGTCAATGTCAAAGGATGAGGAGTATAATACAATGACTAAGGTTCAAAACTTCTAGGTTTAGCTGGTTACTGCAAAAGGTTCATCAAGAACTTCAGTGCAGTAGCTTACGTTTGACTAGGCTAACTAGGAAGGGTGTATCTTTTGTTTGGGTTGAGAAGTATCAACATTTTTTAGTCTTTGAAGGATAAGTTGACAAGTTCTCTAGTGTTGGTTCTGCTAGAGCCTGGGAAAGGCAACATCATTTTCTTTGATGCTTCAAAGAATGGGTTGGTATGTGTGTTGATGCAGTACAAGAATGTGATTTTTTTGCTTCTAGAAGACTTAAGAAACATGAGGAGAACTACTCAACTCACAATCTAGAGTTAGAAACTATAGTTTTTTCTTAGGATATTTGGAGGAAATACTTGTAAGGAGAGAAGTGTCAAATATTCATGGACCACAAGAATCTACAATACATCTTTTTATAGCAATAGTTGGATATAAGGTAGAGAAGATGGATGGATATGATCAAGGACTATGACTGTAAAATATACTGTCATCTAGGAAAGGCAAATGTGGTGGTTGATGTATTTCGTAGAAAGTCGTTTTTGTCTTCTTCTTTAGGTAACCTAGAATTGTACTTCATGGATTATCATAAGCGAGAATAGTTGGTGTCACTTTGGTAGATGAATGTACAGTTAGAGGTCTCCTTGTTAGTAGGTTTGTTGGAACAACTATAGGTGAAACCAACAATGATACAACAAATCGAGTTGCACAAGAGGATGATATTGTGATATAGAACATCAAATAATAGTTTGGAACTAAGAAGTACAATGGCTTTCATGAGACAGATGATGGAACAATGTGCTTTCACAACTAGATGATGGTTCCTGATGTTAGTGGTTTGAAAGAGATGGTACTTTGGGAGACTTATTCCTCAATGTACGCTATGCATCTTAGCAGTACGAAAATTATCATAATCTGGAGAATTTGTACTAGTGGTTAGATTGATGTAACAAATTTTTTTGCCAAGTGTCTGGTTCATCAACAAGTCAATGTAGAATATCAGAAGCTTGAAGGGATGTTGCAACCTTTGCCAATTCCATAATGGAAATGGGATCAAATAACCATTGAATTTATGGTTTCTCTTCCTATGGCAACTAAGGGTCATGATTCCATTTGGGTGATCATTGATCGGTCGATAAAGTCATCTCACCTTTTTCTAGTCAAGACTACCACCAAAAAGAAAACGATGCCACATGTACTTATCTCTAGTAAAAAAATGCCAACCTCACTAAAACTTTAGGTTGTTGGTTTCTAGCAATCAACTAACGACAAAACCCAATTGTGGGAAAATATTTTCTGTGGGACATGTGGCAGGAACCCTTTTTCATCAGTTCTTTTAGAAAAAATGACGACATAGCATTTTTGGAGGCAAAACTTTTTGCGGTGGGCGTGACCTATGATGTTGGTTTATTTAGTAAAAACTGACAACAAAGTCTTTTTGAAGGGAAAATTTATTTCACCTTAAGGGTTTTGTCATCATTTTCGTACAATCGACGCAACAAACCTAAATAAAAATTTCCCACTAAAATATTGGATTTTTTAGGCTATCTTAGATATCAGTTCTTCAAAAAGAAATTGACATTATAGTAAAAGTGGTACCTATGTTTTTTCAATTGGCAAGCCTTGACTAGTAGTGATGTTTGTGTTATACCAACTAGCTCTATAGGCATGTATCATCGGTTTCCTATAAAAACTGATGTTAAGAAAAGTGACACCAGAGGTAAAAATGTACTAGTATATGTTGATGAGATAGTTTGTCTACAGTGCATACCAATTACAATAGTATTAGACAGAGGTCCTTAGTTTACGAGCTGATTTTGGGAGCATCTGCATGTAGCTTTAGGAACACCATTGATGATCAATATAGCTTTCAGATAGATGGTCAATCAGAAAGGACCATACATACACTAGAAAACTTGTTGAGAGCATGTGTACTTCCAATTTCTTAGAAATTGGGATATTTACTTGAGCTTGATCAAGTTTGCTTACAACGATAGTTACCAAAGGAGCATATACATGACATTGTATGAGGTTTTTTATTGAAATTTGTAGATTGTCTTTTTATTGTTATGAGACATATGAGTATCAATCATGGGTCTTGAGTTTGGTGCAACATACTACAAAAAAGATCAAGGTGATCAGTCATAGTTGAATCAAGCATTGGATAGGCAGAAGTCATATGCAAACAATTGACATAGACCTTTGGAGTTCCAAGTTGGAGACCATGTACATATCAATGTAACCCCTTGGAAAGATTTTTTGAGGTTTGAGAAGAAGGAAAAGTTGACTCCTAGATTTATGGAACCTTACCCTATCATAACTTGAGTGGGGAAGGTGGCATACAATATCGATTTACCATCGGAGTTATACATGTTGCACAATGTCTTCCATGTTTCAATGTTAAGGAAGTGTCATCCTGATACAAAGAAGACAATACAACCAATATAACTGGATTTGAATGGTGATGTTTTATATGTAGAGGATTAAGTCTTGATCTTAGATAGGCATGTGTAGAAGCTGAAGAAGAATGATAAACCTTTAGTGAAGGTGTTATTGCATCATTGTGATGTAGAGGAAGTCACATGGGAGTTATGTGATGAGATGAGTAGGTGTTAGTGGTTTATGGTAGTAATGCCCCTAACCTTGCTTAATTCATAATCATGCTTATTTGTCTTTAATGGATGTGTAGTTTTGTTGATACCACCAATCGTGACAACCCTCCACACAAAATAAGATTACTCCAAACCAAAAAAATTGATTAAATACTAATTAAAATACTACCAAAATGGTACAAAATTAAAATGGAGTAAAATTCCAAACATTTCCAGCAAAACACTTACACAAAGGTCCAACTCCACATACATTCATATTAGGTAACTTTACATGAGTTCAGTAGCCTCAGCCACAACTCGTATATAGAACGTTCTTCCAAATAATTATAACACTTACAATGTTCATGGCTTACAACCATAAACTCGAGTCAATATACATCATATATAATCCCCCTGCCCAGACATGAGAGTACAAGCTCTATGACTCTACAAGAACCACACCAACCTCTAATCTTCACTTATCTCTAAATTGAGAGTCTTCACCACCACCTGTTTGACCACATTGCTGAATACCTAAAAAGTTGTGGAAACCCATGAGGTGAGATCCCAAATCCCAATGATATGATATGATTCTAATAACATTTATTTTTTACAAGAAGGTTACAAACTAACAAAAATATAAATAATGAATATGTATAAGTAAATGTACATGTACAAATAAATGAACACATAAGGAGGTGAATTACATATGATACTAGTAAGAAGAGCAAAGCAATAGTCATCATCTAAAGTGATAACTCCAAAAGATATACTACATGGCTGGATTACACATTCTATTAAGCCTTATGTAGTTTGAGGCACACCAAGTAAACAACTAGCTAACCATTGCAAAGTTGCAATTATCCCTACATAAGATCTAGGATGTCTTAAAACCTAAAGATCTATGTCCCTCGGTCAATACGAGTGACAAACTATAGTGGCACAATGGCTCAACCTACTAAAAACCAAACCTTGTCCGTCCTGGGTACACTGGTCATGACACCAACACTAGGTTATACACTCTCAAATTCGAGTTATGGTCACAATCGCTCTCTATCACATAAAATCTAGACACACCCTCAATCGCTATCTAAAACCTTAGAATCAAGATGGCAGGGACATACCCTCCAAGCACTCGCATATACTCAACAATACACAACTCTGGTCTCCTTTTAGATTACTCATTTCACTATCGAGCAAGTTCTGACACTGAGATAGTTCTATAGTCATAGGGCACTACATGGTTATGGTTACAATTGATTAAATAAGCCAATTAAGTATTTTTTTACTACATAAATCAACTTACATACAAGCTCCTAAATGAATCTTATTAAATAATTATGGATTGAAACTCTAAAAGATATAAAATGTGTAAAATAGTTCCATTTTACTCCATCATGATATATTCATCCATCCTTGGCCATAAAGGGGAACCAACTTCAAACTAGGTTAGATAAAGACCCAATTTGTCATTAAGACAAAAATGGTGATAACTCTTTATAGGAATCTACTAATAATTCAAAATTTTATAGAGAACTTAACAAGACATAAATGAGATCCAATTAAAATTTCAGCTTGAAATTACATCAGGTATAAAAATTATGCTATTTTCTATGAATTATGTAAATAAAGGTTCCGAACCTAGGATGGATGAGCAACTCTGATAGAGGATATTTCATTTAAATATCAATAAAGTACTACAACAATATTAAAAACTATATAACTTTCATAGGATAATTACCAACAACAAGGTTCAACATATGGATTATATTTCCTTTCATTGGGTAGCAAAACACAATAAAATGACATTTTAAAGAGTCTTTATAGTTTTATTTCAAATTCAGTTCTTACGGGTTTATAGAAATGTCTGCCATATAGATAAATTGAAGAAATGAATCAAGAAGGATTTAAGGATTTGTATTACCATTTTAGTCGTGCAAAATAATGCATAAAGGACTACCTTTTAGCCTAGTAAGGGTTTTTAGAGTAAAATTTACATTATGCATGTCATAAGTAGGCAAGAAATGCTTCAAAAGTTATATCACTCACTACAAGGGTGAAGAAAATAAACTCCAAGAAGGGAAACCATGACAATGAGTGGCAAGACCCGAGCTTTTCCCTCCAAAAGATCCACAAAAACTCTTTTTCTCCAAGAACAAGGTGTATCTAGAGAAAAGAGAGAAGAAAAGATAGCTTCTTAGTCATATGCACAAGTTTTCAACTTATAACACCATGGATCTCAGTGATGGTAGAACATAGGAGGAATAAACAACAAAAATAAGGTTTAGAAGAAGTGTTCTTACATGTAGGGAGCAAGAAATAAGGTTAATAGTCTTAAATCCGTCCTAAAAGAGGTTGTACTGAAGCATGTATCTACCAACAACAACTTCTTCTTCGACCTTCGATGGCCCCTCCGTCAGTCTCTAGATGTAGTATGGAAATTGCTGACAAATTATTAGGTGAGAGTGAGAAAGATTACCTAAAAGTAGGATGGTATTCAACGGGTTATAGGTTGTATTTTAATTAGTCAAAGAGACTAGAAACCCCATCGGATAAAAAGTCTATAAAACCCATCAGAGGTCTGTATATAGTCCGATCATTAGAGGCATTTTTTTGGTGGAAAGGGTCAGAAGTCAGAGCATTTTTCATCGGCCAAATGTGTGTATTTTCATTTTTTTTGTCGGCCATCTATTCAAGATTTTGCCAGTCTGCAAAAGTTCAACCCTACTCTAGTTAACTGCTTTCTAGTCAGTTGAGTCTACAGTTCCCAAAGAGCTCAGCCATCAGAGATCTTAAGTACATCACAATCGGTCCGATGATTTAATAAAGTAACATCCATTTTCCACTTATCCGGACTGACGGTCAAAGTAGAATTGACCAACATGAAAGGGGAACAAGGGTCAAGCTCCACCATCAACTAAAGACTTTAGGAAAAAACATCGATCAATAATATTTCATCAAAGCAAATCTTACATTGAAGGATATATATTATTCCTATCTGGTGTGGGGGGAGGAGCCTGAAGAATTTGAAGGTAGCCATCAATCGTCAAAAGTAGACAAAGTCATTGGCATATGGCAAGAAGTATGATGGTCACACAGCCTAAACACTTTCGTCATTCTGATGGAAACAATAAAAACTACAACTATCATAGTATTCTAAAAATAAGAATTCCAATGAAATTAATAGGTTCATTAAGCAATTAGCTGACCAAAACAAAAGATATTACTACCAACTCTTATAATATTTATAGGGGATTGATACTCCATGCACTAAAATGAGAAAGCATGTAAATAAAATAAATTTACCATATTTTCAGACACATCTTGCAAAAAATATGCATGTTTAAAAATTTCTTTAAACACCCAAAAATGGATAAATTGTATGTAAGCCCCCAAAGTATGCAAAATTACATAACTTGAGCAAGTAAAGTTTGATTTGGCTCAAATTTTGAACATGGCTCTACCAACTGCTATCAAAGCATAAACTAAAGTTTGATCACAAATTTAAGCATCCAATAAAGATAGATAAGCATGTTTATGTTATGCAAGTTTAAAGGCCTTACAACCTCTATAAAACACACACACTGTGTCCTATTGCACTCGGTTGATTGCACTTACATTGTGGAGTTTTTGGGTGAGTTTGAGATTTTCATTGAGGTATGTAATGGGATATCTATCATGGTTGTTGTTAGTACAATGTAAACCCCTTGTAGTCTTATTTCAATCAACTTTTTGTATTTCTTGCATTCTCCATCAACAAACATCCCTTGGTGGCTACATCAGTAGTGGAGGGGGTGGACATGGAAAAACCACCATAGAATGTACTCAGATGTGTCCACTCATGAAGATTGTATTGTGGGCACCTCAGGGAGTAATTCCTTCACCCAATAAACATCTCGTGCCTCTCCAACTTACCTCTCAAAGTTGAAATTTTTATTTGACATATCATTGGTCTTTATTACAAGAAAGATTTTCTACAACAAGGCTACATGCAAGGCATTCTAGGTCTCAAAAGAACCTTTTTTAAATACTTTGGGTCCTATAAATGGGAAGAGGTGGATACAAGTACATGAATCTATCATCCTATTCATCTTGATTTTGTTGCATAGATCTAGAAAATCCTCCAGATTGAGATTTTTGGTTTTCATTGTATAGGCCCCATAATAGACTTTTACATGATGCCAACTAGATTTGAGTCTAATATGAAGAAGGTTGCATATATAGTGGGTTTAAATATCCTTGTACTAGACACCTCGTTCTAGAATGAGGGAGTTGCAGTCTAAAAATTCTCTTTGTATTGTAATGGTTGTAGTTGCAACTACAACAACTTTCCTTTTTGTTTTATTTCTTTCTTCTCGCTCATAATCTCTTGTTGGTTGAAACCACCTTATGGTTTTCAAGCATATCGGAGAATGAGTCCCAACAAAACTGAATGTGAACCATACATGGTTCATGTTAAATAATTAAAAAAAGGATATTAGTTCTACAAGAGTTTGTATATATTGCAATAACTAAATAAGTATAAGAAATTAACTATGTGGAATCACATAACTAAATAAAAAGGATTAACTTTGAATTTGCCAAATCAGAATTCACTCCCATCAACGTGACCAAAAATTGTTGTGCTCAAAGCGTGTGTAGTATATTATAGACCCGAGTGACGTAAGCTTGAGGTGCACAATAGAATGGGGTAGAAGTAGTATAACTTAAGGCATTCTTCACAGGGAGCCAATGCATATTTTACAACCAATACGGTTTAATTAACAAATGATTTGTCCGATAAAAGGTTGATTTGAGTTCAACTAAATTAACTAACAAGTCACAAAGTTTCTTTCAAGTTTATTAGGTTAGGGAGAGCATTTCAAAAAAATGGCAATTCATTCATCCTGTTGCTAGGGGGTTTGAACTTGTGACCTCTCGGTCATTCAACATCAACTTTACCACAAGGGTGCCACTACATTGGCAGGTCAAGGAGAGCATTTTGACCATGCCATACATTAACCAGGCAATGAACACATTAAATAATTTGTATTATCTTCTTCGCCCTTTCTAATAAAGATGTCACTAATGACTTCCACCTATACCCAACTAGGTACTGGGATTTATGTCTCCACGCATATAATGGGAGCTTTCTAAATTCCATTAAAGAAAAAAATTGCCAACCTTAATTACATACACAATGAGATAACATGAATTAAGTCCTACTCATTTCTATGTAACATGTAGTTATATTTCTAATTTCTTTACACTAGTTTTGTATATATCCCGAGTATAGAGCACTAGAAGATATAGGGTACCTCATCCAGATTCCCATAAGAATGCAAAGCAATTAGAGAATCAAACAACAAAATCTAGATTATCAAAACAATTGTTCATCACGTTACTAATGGATTTGAACAAGGCAGTAAATATAAAGGAAATTACCCCATGAGCATCGGGGATTCACATACAAGTCTACAACTCAAGTTCTCTAAGAATTACATGGGGTAGAAAGGGAGAAAAAGAAGAAGAGGAATTGAAGTAGTACTACTGTAGAGAATGAATTCTCTGCAAATAAGTTGCACAAGGGTACTTGATGCACTAAGGGAGGAGAAAATTCACCCTTTCTTCTTTATTTCCTCCTCTCTTTTGGAAGATTTATGGAATGGGGTCACCCACTTGTTTTATATTAGAATGAGATAAAATGAAAGATGAATCCTCAAAATTTCTCTCCCCATTATCTATGATTCTATGATGTCGAATAAGATATGATATGTATGTGTGTAGACATGATGTGTCTCTTGGTAATTGCTAAGAGTTTGGGGTTATGACCATTCAAAACCATGGGTTGTGAGATCGATAGATTGTGTCAATAATTATATTGAGTTAATGATAATGAGGTTGCATGTCATGATGTTGGTAAGTCTCATCGTGCTTGAGTAAGTTGCATTGTGTATGTAGGCGCCAAAAATGGTTGGTATCTCTGTGGGTAGACATGCCATGCTGTGATTGAAGCACGACGTGTATGATGTTAGAAAGACTAGATTGGCCCCTGGATTGGTATGTACCATGCTCTGAGATGAGCATGTCATCTCCAACTAAGGTAAGTATGAATCAAGTCAAATTAAACAAAATAACTAATTATGCAAAGCAAACAATTAAAATACTTTCATTCCATCAAGATGACAACAAAATAACTAATTATGCCAAACACAATTACAAGTTTAATATGTGGCGAAAATTGATAATTTAGGCAACATGAACTACAAATCTAAAAAAAGGTAGTATGAACTAGGTTCATCTCTGTTGTCTATTATATTGGTAATACACCAAAGGCTTGCATGGTTGCATCGACAATTCATATCTATAGTCCTCTAAGACATTTAACTCTTGAAAAGTATCAATATTGCATCCTAAGTTTTCTAGCTTATCCAAACTTGATTGTGAGGCTTTTGAGTTATGAGATCACCATAGATCTACTTCTTGATCATAAGATAATAAGTGTGATATTTAATTTTTCATATTATCCGCTCTGATATTTGGGAGTCCAATAGGGTGCCAGAAAACTTGCATGTCTTTATATTGTGACATTTATTAATTATTTCTAAAGGAAAAATTCATTATACTTAATGAAACTTCATTCTAAAATCTTGTCAGTTGTTCAAAATTCCATTGAAACCAAAACACAATTCACAAAAAAATTACATTTTTTTACACACAATGCTAGAACAAATTTGGTCATGTATTGACTTCCTTTTTATATAACAAAGGGGTTATTCATCATTATATTTGTCCTCATGTACCTCAAGAAAATGATATAGTTGATGCAATAATATGCATATTCTTGACATATGAAGGACTTTTGTTCACCATAAGCATGTTCCAAATGAATTTTGGGTATTCTATTCTTACACATGCATACTAGATTAGTTGTATACTTTCATCCACTTTGAACATCCCTTATGTAAGACCCCTGACCTTTTGGTTGAACATGCTTGTTTACCTTCATTGAATTATTAAAACCTTAATCTAACCCTAAGATGTGCTTTGATATCATGTGACAAAACTAAGTTTCAAGTTTGGTCCAATCTGGACACTATTTGAGCAAGTCATGTATTTATATGCTTGTTTTGGACTTTTATGCAATTTATCCATATCTAGTGGTTTTCTTGTAATTTTTCACATGTTTAATGTGAATAACATGCTTTCATATCATGATTGAGATAGTTGTACCATGGATCTCCTTGTTACATCTTGGTTTTATGATGACATCTACCTAGGGTTGAACTTAGGGTTTCCTCTCATAGATGGGCTACCTTGAGTGCAAGAACTCAATGGTTCTTCTTGTGAGTTGGGATCCTATGGTTTTCCAAGTGTGTTGAGATCCCATGTTGGTTCCTAGAAGTGTGAGGTTTGATAGTTTCCTATCTTGGTTCTCCTTGGATCGATGGTTCACCAAGTAGAGGTGCAAACTGGTGGTGGAGTTAGGGTTTTCATTCTTGTGACCAAATGGTCAAGATCTGATGGTTCCCCTACTGTTGGAGGTCAATGGCTGGCTTGGAAGTCAATATTCAAGGGTCCTCCTAACTCTGACAACCTATGAACCTTCTGGTTTGCATGCAAGTGATTCTTTTGACCATGGACACTTGGCAAGCATGGCTAGACACCTTAACCTCCTCTTCTCTCTCCCCCATAGTTTTTTATACCTCCCTCACATGAAAAAGATTTCTTTACACACCTAGATATCTCTTTATTCTTAATTTCTGCTTGGATCTTGTCTCCCTTGCGTGGTGGAGGAGAAGGGGCCAAGGTAGAAGAAGCGTGGCCGATCTACCTTACATGTGCATCTAGAGTTCAGATCTACCCTCTCTTTACACTTGTGGAGCTTCCTTAATATGTTCTTGACCTAAGCAAGTAAGACATTCCTCTTTCCTTTATTTTCCTTGCTGACCTACCTTTGTCTCTCTTCTTCTTGGTCGGATCCATGGTGGAGCTTGAAGAACACCTCTTTCTTACTTCCTTGACCTAGGGTTTGCTTCCTTTTGGAGAAGGAACTAGCTTGGCCGAATGAAGTGAAAAAGGTAGGGTTTCAACCTTATTCCCTTGATCTACATTGCTATTTGTAGCTTCGTCTTCATCCTAGAGGTGAGTTATATAACTTTCTCCACATTTATTTCTTACTCTTAACTTGCACGCACAAGATCTTGCTCTAAAATTAAGTTCTAAGTAGAAAGATGCTATCTTTGCCTATGATTTGAGCTTAAGTGGTAGTTTTTGAGTAGTTAATATTCTTGTATTAACCCTAATCCTTGTCCACAATTCTTCCTTGGTAATGGAAGCTTTAGACCTTGCATACATGTGGGAAAAGATGGTTTTTTCTCTCTCAAACAATGGCTCTTACTTAGGATTTTGAGCTGATTTCCCTCCCTGTGAAGCAACTCAATGGTTTGAGTTTTGGTGTTGTTTTGCTTGACCTTCTTATGCCAACTGATGGATTTGACTTAGATTATGTGTTGGACCTTCTTATGCTTGAGGAACGATGGTTTTAGTACTCCCTCATGTCATGCAAGTCGATGGTTTTTGTTCCTTGATTCTAGGGTTTCCTTTGGGTGACAAACGATGGTTTCCCTTAGTGTTTTGAATTGTTTTCTACTTGGCTTCATAATTTAATGGTTGGGCCCTTTTGTTTCAACCAGTGGTATTTACTTAGTTTCTATTTTGGATCTTCTTTTGTGCTTAAAATGACAGATTTACTTCCCTCACAACCGATGGCTTAGTTCCCTTACAAAAAGATGGTTTTGATGTTCACACCTTGTAGTCTAAAATGATGGTTCTTTAGGCTTCACCAAATAATGGTTTTACTTGGAGTTTTGGATTTGTTCCTCCATCTAGTGATGACATCTTATGGTATCACTAGGTCAAGACTCGATGGTTCTCAAACAATGGTCTCACTAGTTGCAACATCTGATGGTATCTCTTGTTCCTTGGTTGATGGTTCCACTGCTTGACCACAAATAATGGTTTTCTTGATGTCAACAATTGACGGTGGACCTGTTGTCCACAATTGATGGTACTTTTGAAGTCAGCAAACAATGTTCCTTCTAGGTGTATAATCTTGTGTCTTCTCATGATCCAAAGGTGGTGATTAATACACATGATTCAATGGTTTTGTTTTCCTTGAACCCGATAGTTTTATGTGTGGTTTATGATTTGACGACTTGTGCTTGCTGCACCTGATACAATGGTTTCTATTTGATGATTTAGAATCGACAGTTTTAAGTCCATGAGTTTGTAGTCTTACCTTTTTCCCCCAAATTAATACAATATGATGGTTTTGTCTATCTAACATCCATTGCTTTTGCATTTACAAGAATCGATGGTTGATGGACCCTAAGTTTTGATGGTTTTGGTTTAATGCTACAATCTGATGGTTACACCTAGAGTTGTGTATGAGTCAATACTTGAGTATAGTATGGGATTTGATGGTAATGCTTAACCTTAAGCATCCATGATTGGATGGGGATGCTATGTGTGAAGAATGTGCTTTGACTTAAGTAGTTGTATGAACCTATAGTTTAGTTTGAGGTGTTGATTTGTAACATCACTACCACCAATCTTGTTGAACTTAACTTAATGCAATTAAGGGATGATGGTTAATCATACTTTTCTTCCTTGTGTGATATTATTAAGGAATATTCTCTCTAATGTTTGTTGCAACCTTGATGTGTTAACTGGTGGTTATCATATCCCTATGATTGATGCTTTCTTTTATGTTGCCATGTGAACATCATAGCTCTCTAATGCAATGTTATGTTGAACCTGTGTATCACAAGTAGGGTGATTGTAAGTTGAACCTTCTTCAAGGTGATTGAAAGATAATGATGATCATGCAGGAAATGATGTGATGGTCTTAATGACCTATGGGCATGTCTTGGGCCCTAATGGAGGTCTAATCCTCTTTATATTGACAAATGTTGGTACCCTATGATAATGTTATAAGGATTTATATCCTATGATGGTGTGATGACAAGTATAGTCTCATTAATGATAATGATATAGTACCATGTGATGTTAAAATGAGGAGTACATCTCATTTGTTTTATATCTTCTAGAGTTGTTATATATTTCTTCTTGTTAGAATTGAATTAGGGTTTGTATGTCCATTTGTTTGATGCAGCCTTAATTCACCCAATTGTCATTAACTAATCAAGCAAAACCCTAATCATGTAGTGCCCTATGTTGTAGAGCCATTCCAGTGTTAGGACGTGTTGGATTAGTGACACGAATATTCCTAAGGGAAGCTCAGAGTCACATACTATTGAGTATGTACAGGTGCAGGGAGTGTACATCCTTGACATCTTGATGCCAAGGTTTTGAGGATGGTTGTGGTCATACCTCAATAGGAGAACGACTGTAGCTGTATATCAGATATTTGTATATGTGATGTGATTGAGGACAATTGCAATTTTACCTCAGATGATAAGGTTTTGAATACCCTGGTTTCAAGCTTTGTGACCTTTATACCAAGGATGGGCTGGTGTTAGAAACTTGACTATATGTCGTTGTAGGCAGATTGATTGTTATGTCACTACATTTCACTCGAACTGGTCGAGGGTGGAGATCTTGGGAATTCGGCTCTCCTAGATCTTATACAGAACTGAATATCACTTCACAGTGGTCAGTTGGAGTCTGAGTGGTATACCTCAAACTCCCCAGGGCTTAATAAAAGATGTAATACAATTGTATACCATATCTGATTAGGGTTATACATTACGCTTCACATTGGATGATAACCCTATTGGTGTATATGCCAGGAGAGCCAATCATGTGATGATTGTAATGGCATAAATGTAAATGATTAAATTATTAATAAAAGGCAAGCTTCTAATTTATTCTATTTGTTTAGTTCTGATATAATGAAATAACATGATAAATGTCTAGAGAATGATATTACTCGATGACGTATGTCTTCAAGTACGTGACTTGGAAGAATGAGATCATACAAATGTTAAGACTATATACATTCTCACTATGTCCCTGATCGGTTGTTGTTATGGAAGGTAAATACACAACAATAACACATAAGATTAGAGTGTGAGTTGGTTGATGACATAATCTCATTAGTCATGATATGGCGATATCAAACCAAGCACATAGATACATGTTAGAGAACGTATTAGACAGACCAACCATGAGACTGACACATGGAAGCCATCATAATGGAAGTCATTGTCAACTCTTAGTGATGGTGGTGGTTTTGGTTCTTAGACCTAAAATTAGTGCACTCATCACATGTCGTTCAGTACACTTTGACATCGTCAAACACAATCATGAAACATGGGTTGTTATAAAGGTGATGATTGGGTGACTGTGACACATGGGGATTTATTGTGAGTGATAGATATGGGATTTGTCCCTCCTAATAGAGTATGATATCCAAGGCCTCCTGATTAGCGATACTGATAATAGCATGGCTATGCACATGTGAGTCAATATGTGATATTGAGCTTACATATATCTCAGACAGTCTGCTCTAGTTCAAGAAACAAGATTGAATAATAATGAGGATGACTGCTTCATGCCTCTAGTTCAATCTGGGTATCAGTGATAAAGGAACAATGCAAACACTACAACACCATGCACAAATTGTAGGTTAAAGTTGTTCTCCAACTTTCAATTTACTTGGGTAGCAATGATGTGTAACTAGGCACCGCTCATTGCTTGTGATGTCATAATCTGTTATGGACATTCACTACCAACATAATATGGGACCTATAGGGTCACCCACATAGGAACTCATCTAGAAGAGGAGTTTGATCTTGAATGATGATTTAATTGATTACTAAAGTGTTTAGGTACTCACATCATGCAACAAATCAGCTGAATAGACTGCCAGACGTTTAGTTCAAGTGTTGAGATTGTCGTTTGGAGTGTCAGGCTGATTAAAACTGAATTGGCTGAGTTCTTCCTAAACCGGAAGTGAGATGACCATTTCGCTTATCCAAGACGATAGTCTCATGGTCGATACAACCATTTCGCTTTTGCAAGATGACCGTCTTGTGGTCGCGAGAGTGAGATGACAGGTTTGTGGAGAAATTTGAATACATCAAGGATTAGTGTTGATGTCATGTTGAGCATTAATTGGATTTGAATTGGAAATTCATGTGTGATTGGAAAACATTGCGAAACGACCGTTTTTCTTAGAGAAACCACCATCTCGATTACAAGACGACCATTTTGGTGTATGCATGTTGTGAAATTTCCAGAATTGTTGTGAAAATTTATGATCTTTCGATCCTTTCCACTCCCGCATAGACTCAGACTCCTGACCCTAACCCCACCTATAAATAGAGGGGTATTGGGGGCTTCCCAGAGCACAATACAAAAAATTGACAATTAGTTGCTCTGACAAATGTTGTCCTCTCTAGTTGTGGTAACCATGCTAGCCCAGGCAAGTCCTATCCGACTAGGGAGGGATAAACAAGGGAGAGAAACAACTCAGATCATTGTTGTAGGAGAGCATGTTGGCGACTAGTATGCTAACAGGAGGAGAAACTCCTTCCTATTCATTCTAGAAGGACGACATGAGTTCTAGTTGGTCCGTGTGGACTACTATAGAGGCAGGAGTTCTTTAGCTGCTACTAGAAGGGCAACATCAACAAGGAGTTGCACAACATCGTCCAAGACAGAGTGCACATCTACATAAACAAGGATTTTTGCAGGACTTGCTCCAAGACTAAGTATATCTTCATGAAACCATCCTTCCAATGGCATAGTTATTGACATGATTTGTTGGTTTATGGGAAATATGTTAGTAAAATTTTTGTTTTTGCTACCTATCTGATGTTGTATTTCCCTACAAACCCTTATTTTCTCTTTCCACATATAGACGATGTATAGTGAAATCAGAGAAGGTAGATATGCTTATGTTGTCAATATGCTTGTGTTGATAAGTCATACTTCTGCTTATAGTTATGTTTATGCTTAGATATACTTTGTTGTTAGTCATGCTTATATTGTTAGCCCTGCTGATGAGATTACCTATACCTGATCTTCTGAGAATGATGTTAATCTTTCAAAAGTACAGACAAGATTTTGATTAAACTATTTTCAAGGAGGTTTATATCTGGTATTTCAATTCTATTATATAATCTACTCTATCTATTTAAAATTTGCTTAAATTGTTGTACTGAATAAGTGTTGTTGAGAGTCAATATCTTAATGGGATATGGGTCTCACCTTGTGGGTCACCACATCTTTTTAGGTGATTGGTAGTAGTGGCAACAGACCCATGACAGCGAGGAGGAGCTGTGGTTATGGACCTTAGAGAAGTTGTTAGATGTCTAGTGTGTCCTAAAGTCATCCTTGTACTCTCAGGTCTGAGCAGGAAAGTTGTATACAATGTTTCGATTGACTCGAGCTTTTGGTAGCATTTTAATACTTGTATAAGTGGTATGTGTGGATAATGTTCTTATGTATGTGTATTTATGATTTGGCTGAGGCCGTAGAGTAAATGTATAAGATACTTGACATGATTCATGAATGTATGCAAGATGTTAGGCTTTTTTATGTAAATGTTTTGGAGAAATTTGGAATGTTTAATCAGTTTCAATTATTCCCTTTTTTCCTATGTGGTTAATTATCAATTGATTGTGTTTTGAGTTTTGAGTTTTGAGTAATCTTGTTTAGTGTGACTGGTTCTCACACCTTCTCAAATTTTGTTTCTAAGCACCTATTCTAGATTGTCCTATTGAATATTTTCAAGTATGTTAGTTTTGTCCATGAGATTGGTGTCGATCGAGATAAGCTTAGTTCTTGATCTCTATGTACCTCTTTCTCAGTTCTTCTAGAAAAGGTATTAGTGTTATAACATGTCTAAAAATTTCTTTCATGTGTCTGATGTTGTTACCCTTTTTTAAGATACTCCATACTTTGTAAAATATTTGGATGTTCTAAAGATGACCATGAAATTAATTATTCTCTTCTATTTCCTATTATTGTTAATCCTACACTCATTCATCCCCTTGTCCCTCATGATTCTGTCCTTTCCCATCATGATCATGACTCTTCTAGTCTTTGGGAGGATCTTGCACATGTATAAGAAGATGTGGCCATCCCTGGATCTTCTGACTATCACTAGTAGCGTTGGTATTCTGACATTCTACCTAATCTTGATGATAGGCCCATTTGTTTATGTGAAGGAGAGAGATCATGTACTTTACACCTGATGGAGCCCTTAATGGGGTCTCCATCTTGTATCCTTTTGCCTTATATTCACATCAAGATGTCCTATAATGTATGCTTAATCCCAATTAATGGTTTTATAATAAAATGCACTTATGGATGCTTTTTACATGGTTTTAGGTATTTTGTCATTAATTGATGGAAGGGAGATAAGGAGGTTGATCTTAGAGATACACCGACATTGGAGGAATCCAAAGTGAGGCCAAGATCACCCCCAACATAACCCAAGTGGCCAATGTCAAATTGAGTAAAAAGCATCACAAACAAACAAGTTTAACACTCAAGTGCATGCAAAACCCTCAAAACATGAGTGGTATTTAGCCACAACCATGCTAGTCTAGTTAAATTCATAGTGCAATCACAAGTATCGCAAGGACCAAGGCATTAGAACTACCACAATCATTCCAACCAAAATGGTCATGGCAAGCCAAGACCAGAATGACCATGGTACTCACCATGGTTGCAACATAGATCCCTAAAATGAGTGTGATTGCCAATACAACCCACTCCTCATCGACTGACCACAGTTGTGGTACTCGCCATGATCGTGCGACCCTAATGCCACTATGAGCATGGTGACAACCACAAACTTGATACTTACCCCATTTTTCCATATTTCCCCTGACATTTTATCCATCACAACCTTTCCCACATACCACAACCATTCCTAGCCTACTCAATGTGACAGTGGTTACCACCATGGCTATGCTACTCACCTAACCCTAGTGTTTCCCTATACTATTTTTACCAATATACCCCCACTTAACCCTAGGATTCATGGGCGATTACATATACATTAGTGGTGACTAGTAGTTAGGGGTTATCCCCCCCTCGCATTCAAGGCCACCATTTACTCCTACCTAACCCCTTTCTTCTATTACATTCCATCTTCCATCCCAAAACCATATTTTTCTAGGATTTTGGTCATTCTTTCCACATTTTCATGCCATTCCACCTTGGAGGAGGGAGGAGCTTTCCATTGATGCTTATAGACAAGAAGAAGGAGATCTCTAACTCAAGATCCATGACCATTTCTATCTCCATTTTCTCCCTTTTTGCATTTTCTTGTAATATGAGTATCTAAACCCCTTAGGTGAGCTGTTTGGAGGAATATGAAACTTTGGTACTGTGTTAGGAAATTATTAATGCAATTTACTTTATTTTGTCAAAATGTGATATATTCATGCTTTTTATCATTTTCTATCTATTTATTTGTTTATTTATGTGAAACCCTAGGGCATTGAGAGAAGGATAAATAAGAGGCTAGAAGAAGGAAAACTCCCAAGTCCAACCAGTGGATCCTTAGCTAGTTACCTCTTCTCCACCTATCCCTCAATTCCACTAACTCTAGTTGTGAGATACAAGTATCCAAATTTTCTTCTCCTATGAACTTAGCAAAGAGCATGTTAAGTGGTAGTATGGGGGTAACAGGGGGCAAAACACCTTTCTCCTACACCCATAGCACCCCTTGCCACTAAGTGTATTAGGAAAGTGACTCTTAGAGGCCTAGAATAGGGTTTTTTGGGATTTATCTGTTACCTAGTCAATTGAGCCTCATAAGGTTGGATGGTAGGTGATATTGATTAGCTCCCCTATGCACACCCCATGCCACCCATGGCCAACTAGTAAAATAGGACCCTCTATCCTCATTGCTCTTACCTATTTGGTTTGATAGCATACTTTTTGTATGTGTTTGCATTGATGTGACCCTTAGAATGGTTCATGGTTAAAAAAACCCAAGTGTCCCACTAACCTTAATCACTTGATTAAAACCCTAACTATATTCTCACTATATAGTATTAGTACTTATCTCACTCTCTTATTCTTTAGCAGTAATTGAATATATAATGGTCAATTGCTTGCTTAGTGTTAGTTAATTCTTGATCTTACCTTAGTGTTAATTAATATTGCTCTTGTTAGTGTAATGTTAACTGTTTGTCTTTAGTTCTTACTTTAGTGAAATTGCCTTATTTGATTAGTTCATTGGACCAATTTTCTTAAGGTTAATCTACATTTGATTCATTTTTCTGATAAATAAAATTTTGGTTTTCATTTTCAGACTAGAAGAGGAAGAACATACCATGTATCTGTCTGGGGTCATGTCTTCTTAGGTCTATTCTAGATGTACAATACAATTTTGGTAGTAATATTCCATTTGAATTCGAAAATGCAATCAGATGTTTGGGGCACTATACGTGATATTGGGGTAGTAACTCATCACATAGGAAACTTTGCACAAAGTTCCATTACTATTAATGGGTGGCTTCAGGATTTCTTATGTGCATACTCTATTTTATTTTGGGATTATTTGGTTGAAACCTACATTTATTTAATGAGGCATCTCTGGAACTGTTAGTTCTAATGAAAGTTTAGTTGCTTGAACTTTCACATTTCCTGATCCTAATTCATTATAGTTGTGTGGTTGTTGAACTAATCTTATGGGTTCTTGGACCTCACCTAATGCGATTGACTTTTTATGAGAAAATGACTAAGAATGCTAGTATTGTCTCTCTATTTATGCTTGTTTCATGTTGGATAGAATATCAAAAATAGCGATACTTATGTACAACCATACATTTATCTAGGGCATGCATATTTTGGTCATAGTGTGTGTTTCAACCCTTAGTTTTTAAGCCATGATCATTTGGTGTTATGGTCCTATTTTGGGCATACATAGTCAGCATTATTATTGTAACATACTAGAACTCAAAGCCTACCCTAGAACTTTGACCTTTTGGACTTAGCCAAACAAGGTTGAGGTTAGACCTAAAAGATGTTTAATATAACTCTAATGAGCTAATGCTTACATAAATCACCCTAGTGTAACCTAATGTTCTCACATTAGTCTTAAATCAATAATAGACATAAAATATGTCACATGAGATAATAATTAATTATATAAAATTCTAAGAAAATAATCACACATAATTCGTTTGGTGATAATTTTAAGGTATGCAACATAAATGGATGAGCAATAATGATAATAGTGAAATAATGTGACAACCTAAGTAATAATGTCATAATAAATTAACAATGTCATAACTCATTAAAGAAAACCCCAAAAGTGAAATCTAAGTTAAAAATCGTGTTCCTTGGGTCCCAATTGCCTTGGGAGTCAAGTTTCACATTATTCACATAATAATTAATTTAATAAAATTTGGAAAGAGAAGATCTAAGTTTCCCCAAAATATCAAATAAAATAATAAATGACTTTAAAAGAGGAAAATAATCTTGGATTCTTAATCTGCATAATAAATATAACCTTTGGGTGAATTTCATCCAATTTGGAAGATGTTTGATTAAAAGATGAAATTAGGAGAGAGAAAGTGTGTAGAACCTTCAAAATATTAAATGAATGTACCCTAACATGTAAAATTGATGGCAAATTTGTATCCAAGACATTAAGTATGACTTGTGGGTGAAGTTTCATGAATTTTGGAGAATCTTAAAGTCATTAATGCATGAGGAAAGAGAAAATAGTATATGATTTATTTAACACATCAAAGGTTCTAAAAAGGCAAATCTAATTTCATAATCAGAATCTACAAGCCTTAATTAGCCTAATTGCAAATTTTCACTTTAATTGGATAATGTTTGGACACCCAATTTGATTTGGAAAGAAATATGCATTTAAAGGGCTAATTTGATAAATATTTTGTTAATGCAATCGATTCCATATAGTTCTCAATTTATTTTGTCACACTGTCACCATATGATTCTCTGGTTCCTGGATGTCACTTATATATGCTTCTATTACAACCGTTGGATTTTTCATCTGACGGTCTGCGAGTCGTCTCCTACATTGGGTAGGAGACCGCGTTCTAGGTATAGTGGTTCGAAATTTCCTGGCCTCATAACTCGTTGGTTTCTTATTTATTGGACACAGTTTTTTCTTCTTTGGATTCTCCTTAAAATCCCAAATCTTTCTATCCCAACTTTATTGGATTTCCTTCTTCAAATAAAAATGCCCAAAAATCCCTCTCCCAAGCCTCTCGGTCCCTTTTGGGTTTGCTCAGGAAACACCCTCCCACCTATAAATATGCCTACCTTTCTCATCTTTGGACCACACACAATCATTCTCGTGCTTCAATTTTGTTAGAGATTGTGTTCTTCCCTGGCGCTAAACCATTTTGGTTCTCTGCTTTGTGTCACTGCACCTCAGGCTGTGGTGGTTCCCGAATCACAACTGAGGTTCCAGGTGAGTTCGGCGGCACCCCCTCTTCCTTTCCTTTGTTCTAGTTCTTCACTTTGGTGCCTTGTGTGATTTTGCCCAAAATCACAACCTACTACTGCTCTGGGTTGTCGCGATCAATGTGGGCGGTGAGGGAGGAGCAATCCTCATAGAAAATTTGTTGTTCTACCCTCCTGACTTCGTATTTTCTTGTGTTTTTCCACCAGGGGTGTAAACATCATTTCACCTTTTGTTGTTCTACCCTCCTGACTTCGTATTTTCTTGTGTTTTTCCACCAGGGGTGTAAACATCATTTCACCTTTATGCGGGCCTTGCTAGCGTTGACCAGTGACTTGGCCACACTTGATTGGGCCTAGTCTCTCTCTCGTAGGTTCTCTGATGATTAGTTGGCATTTTGGAATTTTATGATTGGTCAGATTTGTAAAATTCATAACTAATTCCCTTATTATCCAAAATTTACAAATAAATAGTCATTGGATTAAAAAAAAGCTATCTTTTGGTTTTAGTTTTTTTGCCTAAATCCAATCTTGAAAATATATGATTTTAATGAATTCACTTAAATAGATAATAATTTGTAAAATCCATAACTAAATATTTGTGTTAGAAAAATATAATAAAATATGTTTTGTACTAAAAAAAAGGTAACATAAAATATGGAATGATTTCGATAACTTAAATCACATGTAAAGAAAAAGGTAATTTTTAGGGTTAGATTAATCAATGTGAAATTGACCAAAGATCTACATACATGCTAAATAGGTTCTTTGAAGGCCTAGACTTGGATCTAGAAGTGACTTCGACTATTAGACTCTATAGAGAGATATGTTTTGCATATCCTGTTCTTCTATATTGAGCAAGTAACCTATAATTATCTTTCTCTTAGTCTTATGGACATTAGCCTATACACAATGTCTTTTCTTTTAAAAACCATGGTGCATGTGAACTACCTTATTTGATATTGATCATGTGATCATGGATATTCATTTGAACTCTCTCTTATTCTTTGTGCATGTTGGACTTAATTGATGGTATGTGCTTCTTTTCCCACCTTGGTAGTGGATGCTTATATGGCACATTATGTGAAGGCATGGATCCTCTAATACCACTTTAAGCTTGATGGATGTTCTCATCCTCCTTATTTGTTTATACTTGCTTATCTTTTGTTATGCATCATGTGGTGACTACTAGTATAATGTTGCATGTGTTTTTATGTGGATGTTAAATTCCCACATACGAATGCAGACATATTTATATATTTGGGAAGATGTTAAATTCCTGTTCGGGCAGATGTTGACAGACCCTGCCACCCCATATTTAGAGTGGATGTATACAGTTTCCCCTCACCCCACATTTATGGTAGATGTGTTATTTCCTACCTGCATGTTTATATTTTCTAGTATTGTCACAAGTGAAACACATGGATGCCTTGCTTATATACTCTCTTGCTTCATTATTATTTTATTGTTCATATTCTTTTATGCCCGATTTGGTAGTACTTTATTTTTCTGTGGGAACCCTTTTATACTTGATGTCCTTTATTCTTTATATATTTCTCAATTTCTTATTTAGTATGCACATACCGACTTTTGTTGATCTTTCCTTTTCTTTCTCCTTTTGTGGGGTATGCTTCCATCCCCGGGATTAGATCAAGGAGAGGATAGCATGGTGGACTTGGACAACTACCTTTGTAGCTGAGTTTTGGGATACTTGAAAGAGGTGGTTAGATGATCCTCAACTGATCCTAGTTTGATTAAGATAGTTTTCCTTTTTGACTCACCCATGTGTGGTGTAGTGTTGTATAATGATATCAAGCTTTGTAATAGTTAGATAAAGTTCTCTTCCACTGCTACTTATTGTGTTATGATACATACATGTTGAATGAATTGGTCATCATCCCTTTGTTGAAAATTTTTATGTGGTATTTGGTTCAAGGGATGTTGTCTTTTTATTTCTAGTAGGGAGTGGTTCCCCTCTAGGATCCCACTCCTTACAACATGGTATCAAAGCCACCAATAGTCGGTTATCTAACTATTTCAATCTCATATCCCTTAGGATGTTTACCTTTATCTTAGGTTGCTTATACCTAGTATGTAGCCTTGTGCAGGCAAAATCCCATGGCCGGAGATAACTCAACTGTTGACAACCAGTATGGTTATGAGACACCCCAGAACCATAGGTTTGGGATGCCAAGGATGGATCCACCCTTTACTACTCCAGTGACATAAGGAACCCCTCCAACAGGAAGTGGACCATCAGTAGGACAAGAAACCCCAGCCTCTGCTGCTACTAATATGGGAATAGTCATCACTTCTGAATAAGAGTTGGCCATGCTGATGTAACTTCTCTCCACAACTATGGCAGGGAAGTTAAACAACCCTTCTGTGCCTAAAAAACCTAAGGAGTACACAATCATGGAGTTCATGAAGATGCAACCACCCTACTTCAAGGGTGAAGGTGATCTAGATATGGTGGATAAAGCAGATGATTGGGTGTTAGCTTTTAGGAGGATTTTTGAAGGTATGACATGTCCTCCACACCAGAAGGTCAAATTTGCTGCTTATGTACTTGATGTACCAGCTAGAGTTTGGTTGAATGGAATTACAAGAACTCATGATACCTCTACCATGACCTGGGAGCAGTTCTTGGTGCTATTTTATGGACAGTACATCTACACTGTTGCTCTAAAGAAGAAGTAAGCTGAGTTCTATGTTTGAAGCAAGGTTCCCTATCCGTTTCTACTTTTGCACAAAAGTTTTTACTATTGAAACATTATGTAGTTGGTTTGAGTGAAGAGCATAGGGATGACCTATTCATTCAAGGACTCAACTACAATGTGGGTCATTCTCTTATTCTGAAACTACCCTTGACCTTTCAATAGACGGTGGATAAGGCCTTACCTACAGAATCATATTCGGGTTTTCAGTCCCACAAAGAAATCAATCATAAGAGGAAAAACCCTGAAGGTGATCGTCGTTCAGAAGCCCATGTTGCACGAATGAAGGATAGACTACTGATATGTCATCACTACAATGAACCAAGACATGCTTGGCTTGATTGCCCCAAAAGTCATAATGGACAGGAACCAATACAACAACAAACATCTCCTTAGATTCAGGGCAACAATAATGGAAACAATAATAGAGGAAGACCCGTAGAAAGGCGAGCTGGAAGAGTTTTTGCTTTGGATGGTGAAGAAGTTCATGAGGATGACCAAGGACAAGAAAAATTTGACCCATAGTTCTATAGTTAGGCTTTGCAAGTTATGTTTCCCTTTTTGCATGATGCTTTTGTGTATGGATGTAAGGATGTGTTGTGGAACCCTTTATATCTAAAGTAGAGTTTTGACTTAATAAGATGAATCCTTTAAGGGGTGGCGAATAATTGTTTGCTTATATATGGATGTTTTGATTTTGAGGACAAAATCTCTTTAAGGGGTGGTGTGTTGTAACATACTAGAACTGGAAAAATCGTGCGTAAAACACAAGTGCACGCGTCAATGTAATATAGGCCTTTATGAGGCCTGAGTCAAACTCAGGGAACATAATTTCGGTAGACTACTACTAACTACTTGCAATCAGCTAGACCGATTATAAAAGTTTGAGAGTTGTTTTGAAAAAGAAAATAAAAACAAAAGAAAACAAAGCAATTGATTAAATGGTTGGTTTAATCAATTAAAATGGGATCTTTAGGATTGTAGTTTCACTGCAGATTCTCATTGTACTAATTCCTCCACAATTATCACAACTCGTCTCCTATTCCGGGTAGTGGCTTGTATATAGAATTGTTCACTTTCGCGATATAATTCACTACCTTAATATAGGTCGGTTCCACGTCAGTAGCAACCTATACCCTAAATTAGATGCATGAAAAACATATCTCTAGGTTTCCACCATTAACCGTACATCTCCTTTTCCAAAGGATTTATAGGTTAATGTGATTATTCCACCTTTTCAACCGTTAATTCTTCATCAAAAGCCATTAAAGGTATTAAATTACCATTATGGTGATCAAGCACAATGATAGAATCGAGAAAACAATATCATACCACGAATTTGAGAGAGAAATTATGATTAACTATGCAAAAAGTGTCATACAACAATTATCCGGGCTACTCCCGGTCCTAAAGACAAAGGGGATTATCCCTGCATGTTCATCTCAATGAGAAACACAATGAAAGGAGAAGAAAACATAGGGGAAACATGGATGGAGATGGTGTAACCCCTGAACGAAGGAGAACCAGACGATCCTCGGTGCGGGATGGGCTTTCTGTAGCCTCCCAACGGTAGAAAACTACATTTACAGCTCTGGAAATGTCCGGGGAGTAGCTCTGGTCTCCGTTCTTCATCCTCTCCTCTTCTGAGACTTGTGCGGCGGCTAATGACGTGATCGTATGACTTGGGCCATCTTTTATAGGTATAGGGATCACTTACGACTGTCAAAACATCACGGTCATTTGTTTTAGAACTGAGTGGTTTCCTGATCTGATGGCGTCGATACCATCCACGGTGGGTCGATGGTATCGACCCGTGTAGGGTATCAATGCTCCTTGATTTTTTGGTGTTCTCTCTGACGGCAGCTCGATACCATCGACATCCTGCGTAGATGGTATCGACGTGTGGATGTTTGGCTCGCTGAAGACATCTCACTACCATCGACTTCTGGGTCGATGGTATCGACCCATTCTGCTCTTTTCGGCTACCTCACTGTGGCTGTATCGATAGTATCGACAGTCGTCGATGGTATCGATGACTACATATATGCAAATTGCCTGAAATTCAAAGATAAACTCAACTTAACTTCAAGAAATATGATCATTTGTACCAAAGAAGATAAAACAAGGTAAATTTGATGCATAATGAGATTATAGGCTGAAGGAAATGAATCATGCGATATTAACCATGAAAATGACCAATAAATGCACAAAACAATTATAAAACTAGCATATAAAAGTGACTCAAAACCCTTGCATCAGGTGGTGTGTTGTAACATACTAGAACTGGAACCCTACCCTAGAACTTTGACCTCTTGGACTTAGCCAAACAAGGTTGAGGTTATACCTAAAAGATGTTTAGTATAACTCTAATTAGATAATGCTTGCATAAATCACCCTAGTGTAACCTAATGTTCTCACATTAGTCTTAAATAAATAATAGACACATAAAATATGTCACATGAGATAATAATGAATTATATAAATTTATGTGCAAATAATCACACATAATTCTTTTGGTGATAATTGTGACAACCATCACCAAACCGATAAACAAATTGTTAATAATAAACAAAATAGCCATAATCAGCGGATTAAAAAAATCACTAAAAATTAAAACCATTTTGCAAGGAGATCTTTGTCCAGAAAACTTTTCCTGAAAGATCCAAAACTCATACATATCATGATTCACATTATACAACATTACATCATCTCATCTCGAGGATAACATATAACAGTTGCTTTCTTCAAAACATATACATAAAGCAACATCAAACCTCGAGGCATACAAGCCAAAATCTCATATTGTTCATAAAACCAACACTTATTAAATCCAAGGACCTGAGAGTACAGAGATGACACATAGGACTTCTATCTACAAGACACGACAGACAATACACTCAACCTGAGCTGTCATTGCTGCCTCAACTATTGTTCCTCCTATGGAGAAAGATCTCCACCACCTAGTACACGTACACCTAAAAAAATGTGGATCCCACGGAGTGATACAATTGTCCCAGCGAGAGATATAACTCTCTGCCGACCATATTATTATCCCATATTAAGCATTTATAAACTGAGCAGAGGTTCTTTTATATTAACAAGCGGTATTAATCATTGTATGAACAGAATAAGATAATCTCCTTTCTTAAGGAGAACATTGCATCTACCCATGGTAGAGTTATAAATCATCTATCTGCTTTGCAAGGAATGTAAAGAAACATAAATAACATCTATCCACTAAGATGTATAACTATATTGCGCATCAAACAATGTTTCTCGTATTCGATCCTTAAGAAGATATGCTACACGTATGAACATATTTTACAATCACACTTATGCCCTGAGGAGATGAAGCATACCCCAGTCATCTCCAACTGACCACAAACTTCTCACAAGTCGGTACCATACAAGGTCAATGGAAGAGCCGGTTGCCATGACCTCACTTGTCTCAGTCAGTACGAGACCACTAGCAGGACTATGTCAACTGCTTAACAAGTTGTGCCAGGGTACGTAGGCATCCACACTTAGAGCTGCAGTGTCAATAACAACCATCCCCAGTTACTGAGTCATGGAGAGACAAGCACCATACTCTGACCCACATGCCAGTTCACCATGCTCAACATAGAGTCTATGACCGAAGTCGCACTCGAGCCAGGATATGGCATATAGCCAAATCCCCATTCATATCGGGCTCATAAGGGGATCGGCTCACACATGGTCGTCCGTACTTACGCCCCCACATACTCAAAAGTATGCACTTTGGGTTATGCTGCGGGGAACTCGTTTCACCATTCAGCAAATCCTGACACTGATGGATCTATGGTCAGGGCAACATTTTATATTTCTAGTGATATATTGCGTGCATTACAACATTCTTTTAGCATGAAACAAGTTATCATTATTAATCACAACAAATGTTACAAAGAAAAGTGTAATACATCTATCATGTTCTTTTCCAAATCTTTAAAATACATGATACTTGGGATCTCAGTCCCTTATCACATTACTCGTAATTCTCATCTCTTCATTATCATGATTACTAGATCTGGGTATTCAAACCCTTAGATCATCACATAACATTGTTACCTCTCCAACAGGTAACCATTACCTCTAGGTCCTCAGACCAAGGTATTCATTTCACTTGTTGTACAAGTATTCTCATGGCTCACAAGGCCATCACACATATTGTCACCTCTCACTAGGCAACAACTTATTCACATGGCTCACAAGGCCATTACACATCTTTTCACCTCTCACTAGGCAACAACTTATTCACATGGCTCACAAGGCCATCACACATCTTATCAACTCTCACTAGGCAACAACTTATTATACTTGTTATACAAGTATTTAACATGCCTTACAAGGCTTATGCAAGAAGAGAAATACATCCTTCCCTATTATTAGGGTTAGGGTTTCATGTTCATATTATTAATCCAAACCCTAATTCTTGCTCCACACATCTAGGAGCATACATCGATATCGTAAGTATTCAATCATACTTATTTATTCTCATCATTTATCATTAAATGATTATCAACACAAGGTATGAGTTTCTCTCTCATCCTGACTAGGATATTGACTACATCATACTTTATTAACTTGGCTTACCCCTTTTTCTCAAGGCATGTTATCCTACACTTATCAAAATGCATTAATATCATTACATCTCAATGTAACATATGACATAACACACTTCATGTGTTACTCATCCAAGTATATGGGATTTAAGGTGCATCAAGGTGCATCAACCTTGAGGTACTGGATGTGGTATTTATCATGCCTTGATGTATTACTTCCCTCATTGCTTTTAACTTACTTAGGTTCATCAACTTATCTTGTATTAGGGTATATCCCATCCTAATACTTTATGAACTAACACATCACATTTAGCATGTAGTGTATTGGCCAGAAGTCACATATTTGAATTGTCCAACCATCATCAATTGATATGGACTTATCTCAGATTGAAGCATTGTTGATACAAAGTTGTCCATTATCAATCACTTTAGGTATTTCAACTATCAAGGTATTCGCTACACCATTACTTGGTGTTTCACTCATCACTCCTAAGAGTGTCTTTCCCTCACCTTTACAAGGTGTCTCGGGTTAGAGGTGTGCATATGTTCACCATATCGGGTTGTAGGTGTATAGGCACCACCATATCGGGTTGGAGGTGTATAACCACTCACCATATCGGGCTAGAGGTATATGACCATCATCCATATCGAGCTAGAGGTGTTTTTATGGGTTACCCGTGTCGTGCATGAGGTATTAATCCTTCACCATGTTTGGATAGAGGTGTATTCAATCACCATATCAGGTGGCTCATTATCTAGGGTTGGCCATGACGGGTTAGGGTTTGCCATATCGGGCTCAACCCAATATATTCATCTTATTTCCTCCTTCCAGGGTACCATCCTATATTAAGGATGAGTAATAGATTAAAAAATTGGTTAAAATCTTCTCAACCCATTATACAAGTCAATAGGAGTGAAGGGCACCAAGCCATGTCGGGCTATACAATCCAATGTTCGGTTGCAACACCCATGTTGGGTTAGGGTTGGTTATGACAGGCACATGGTACATGTATGTGTCACCCATGGTGTTTAAGAAGTATCAACTCATTACCATTTCGGGCTAGACATCAACTAGGGTTGTGTATCGGGCTACCATATCGTGCAATAGCACTTACTATTCTTCACTCATATCGGGTTACCCAAATTAGGGTTTCATATCAACTTACAAGTATACATTTAACCTTGTATCGTGTATGGAGTCTATACTTGACTTCCTATCGTGCAAGCATATCATGCAAGCATATCATTCAAGAGGTGTATACTACACCACCATATCATGCAAGAAGGTATACAATCATATCCATATCATTTTAGTGAAGTAGGTGTATCATCATATCGGGTTAGAGCTGTGTGCTTGCACCCGATATCACTTTTATAAGGTGATATCATCATCTTCAAGCTCTAGATCTTTGTTCTAACTGTTATAGTTCTTGGAAAAAGGTCTAAGAAACTACTAGAACTCATAATTTCATCAACTATTTCAGGAAATTTCGGAAATAAAAGTAATTCATTAAGTATAGCAATATAGGTGATGAATAATAACATGGTTGAGTTCAAGTTATATAACCCGCCTTAAGAACAACTTCAAAGATCCAAGCTCCAAAGCTTCACGTTCCTAAGGTTGAATATGACTTTATCAAAAAGTCCAAGGCTCATTCACAACTCCTTCATATACAAGGAATCACCATGGATAAGCAATTGGTGAAGAAGAAAAGAAAGGAAGATTAAAACCCTAAAATCATGCTTCAATCCAAGGTTGAAGATGATCATGGCCTCACCTTAGGGTTAATACTTGAGCTCCTTCTTGATCCAGCACCTTTTCACGATACCTCACAACCTTTGCACGATATTCCACCACTTGTGGCCGATATCCCCCTCACTTGTGGCAAAAAACACTTCACTATGGCCGATATCACCCTTCTTGGCCGATATCACCCTACTTGGGCGATATGATCTTGCTATGGGCGATACCCAAGGCCCATGCATGATAACACATCACTCCTGAACGATACAGGGATCCTATGCACAATACCTTAGGGAAGGATGGTGGTAAGATCTGAAAAATTCCATTAAGGGGTGAAACTAGGGGTATATATACTTGTTGTTCATGAAAGAAGGTAAAAATGAGGTGTCATCAATTTGAGCTAGTAGGTGCCACGTGTCCATGCATGGATGACACGTGTACATGCATGCATAAACATTTATTTTGTCATGCAAAATGGTTGAGGATCATTTAGGGATAAGGATTCGTCCATTACATATCCTTTTGAATAAGATATATCAATTAATTCATCACTTTATTCACAACTCGTCACAACTTTACTAAGGAAGTTGTAACCCAACACAACTCACCTCCTTGAGGTGATTTGCAAAATATGACCTTTTACAAGAGTTCACAAAATGATATGAGTCTTTTCCTATGGCTCCTTGGCCGATATGCACTCATATATAAGCTTTTCAACTTGATACAACTCAAGTTAGGGTTTCATATTCAACCCCTTTTCTTGGTCATTTCATCACCAAGAATGCCATCACTCATAATTGATTCAAACATGGTGTCTCATTCATTCTCTATCCTCTAAATGATACATATAGTAAGTAGGGACACTCTATAGGTGGTAATTTTCATATCCACCCTACATTTTGGGTAAATTACAATTTGTACCAAATTGGTGTACAAGGTACTACCATTATTCAAACATGTTCAAACTTGGAATTTAGGCTTTCCTCAAGCCACCTCTTAGGATAAT
The DNA here is from genome assembly GCA_963693085.1 of Alisma plantago-aquatica. Taxonomy (NCBI): domain Eukaryota; kingdom Viridiplantae; phylum Streptophyta; class Magnoliopsida; order Alismatales; family Alismataceae; genus Alisma; species Alisma plantago-aquatica. The sequence goes on along the minus strand of OY856412.1, from coordinate 1,137,408,305 downwards.
TCTCTATCTTATGATGCGAAAAGATATAGGGCACGTTCAACATGTGACATATTGCAATATAACCCCTCAACTTGGGTAAATTGCACTTTGGTCCAAAACAAAGGAACATTGCTCAAACAACATTCAATCAGGACCAAACTTGAAACATAAGTGTGTCATATGATAAAAAAATACCTTAGAGGATTATATTAAAGTTCTAAGCAACTTACTTAGACAAAACAAATAGGGTTACCTCATAACCCAGGTCAGGGTCCTTACAAGTTATAAACCCCTAACAAGGATTTCTTCCCCGAAATACCAAGTAAAGGGAGACAGATATTATTCATTCATTATATCATCAAGTCTCCACATAACATCTTAATGTCATGGAGATAGCATAGAACTTTAATCAACACAAAGTTCTTCCACACATGATTATCATAGAATTTGTCACACAGGACACATACTCCACTGTCTTTTTCATTATTGACTATAGAGTCAACTATGTATCAGGTAACACTTTTCTTAGTCAGAGAAACATTATACATACCTTATTTAACTCAGGTGTCAAACCTCAATGATTTTCACCTTTCTCAACTTACAACTTTATGTGACAATATTCTTGATTCTAGGGAGTCTTCCATACTCCTCATTCAGTTTAGCATTTCACTTTCAAGGAAAGACCAGAGTTACGTTCTGTCATCCACTTGGGACTATAAGTCTTATCATACATCTGCTGTGCCATCTAATATGCTGACACAACACCAAACTTTCTTACTACTTGTACCAACTATCTCATTATTTGTACAAGATCTTGTCATAAGGGGGTTACTTATCAATTAAGAATTTATCTTAAAGGTATCTTTAGATGTTATGTATAAGTTTCCTTAGATAGGGGTATTCTAAGGAATTATTTTTAGCTTGATAAGCTTTTCCCACAATGATTTTACAATTGTTCCTTCAATTAGTACATTCTTATCGATGTTATGTTTATGCAGAGCATGAACCCCTAACATATGATGTCCATACTTTTCTATTTAACTAGATGGATTTCACAATTGGCCATTCTAGGTAACCAACATAAATCAGCTGATTAGGAGTTATGTTTTTACTTTCCCATACCACCTGATATTTCTTAGATACCAGAATTCCTTACTTTGATATCTATCACTTGTGTCAAAAACACATCACATCCTCATCATTTCCATATCTTTGTTGTCATTACCAAAGCCACACATATAAAAGGATCTTTCTTTCATCTTGGAACATTACTTATTACACATATCTTTATCTTGGAACCAAAGTCCAAGATGAACTGATACTTTTCCAAGTATCCATCAATGGATTATTTATAATCCATGCACATCAAGTGTCATAGTACTCACTTGATTGCCATGTCTCTAAAATAAGAGAACACAAAGAAACATATTCCTCTTATCATCCCATCATCACCCATGGTTGTTTATCAAAGAGAAGAGATTATCATCTCCTATGATTATTGCATGAACTTTCAACTGTTCATGAGTCATTTACTCTTGTTTCATCCTAGGTTCTTTGCCATCATCATAGGAATTATAAGGATGATTACATGTCATTACTCGTTTCTTTGTTATTGTCTAACATGTTTATGAACATTTTGTGATTTTATCACATTTCCCATTTCCACATTATGGGAAAAGATCTTTACTATACACACATGCTTTATCAAACAGGGATCATCTCCCTTATCCTCATTCTCTTTATCATGAGGATTATACTCTTTACTTCCTCATACACACAGACTGACCTGAGATCATCTCAGATCCCACTTTATTACACTTAGGATGTGATACAAATGTCCATACCATATTTCCAGTTTCATTATACTCACTAGATTGTCTCAAAATGATTACTTGATCAGGATAATCAGAAAATGTAAGAGTTCCATACTCACCTTATCTTCAATAGTTGAATACCTGGCCAGGGTATACAAGTACTGAGATTAGGTAGTATGCACTTTGTTTACTATCATATTCCTTACTTTTCGTACTATCACAAACATAGGATTTAACATCCCTGGATTTTCTCCAGGCATCACCTCTACACCTCATCCTCTTTCACACAGATAAGAGCAATTATAGAACATTTAAAAGAATACTGAAAAGAATATAAATTCTAGTTCTCATCATTTCTTCCCTATGTACCCATAGGGAAATCAATAGGGAAATCAATAACAACAATCCTTCTTATGATTATCAGATAACATCAGGATAAGGCATATCAAAATGAAAAAGCTCTATCTGACTGTTACCCCTCGCAGTCATCTACCGCTTTAGGTCGACTCAACACATAGAGTATAGTTATTTCATGTTGTTGCTCTTGCCTTTTTACACTATTGAGCTATAACTTTCATAAGCCCTGCCGAGTCTTCCTCGGTTGTTGAGTCATTTCCTCTCTTCTTTTTAAAGAAAAGAGTTTAGTATGCTCAACATGTCATACCTATAACATGTCTTTCCCTTATACCATGGTCTTATCAGTCTTATTACCGATGTAAAAACTAATCCATGGGTTCTTACAGGTGGAAAGTTAGGACTTTTGCCTTTACATAATGATTACTATCCTGGTGCACTAGGCATTTATTGCACTGGTGGCACCAAAAACTTTGGCTTTTTAGAACAACTAGGCAAATGTCTCTAGAACTGTAATGGCATTCCCTTAATTCTTTGGTTATTGCCCCTTCTTGGGCACTTCCATCACAAATATACTATCTGTCTAAACTTATGGCAGAGTCTACTTACTTGCCATATGTTAATCTTTCCCACATTTTCCACTATTCCAACATGACTATGTCATTCAGGAACCCTTTCAAAGCCCAAAGTTTCCATATTAAGGACTGGTAACCTAGGTTGTAATTCTAGTATCCAGTCTACTATATGTATCATTGTTGCCATAACCTGTCTATCAAGAGCATAATCATAGGATTCTCTATCCTGATCAGATCATGATGGGAATGCTCAGGCACTCTGTAACATACTAGATTCTGGACTTTTTACCTTTTTGGTCCTCTTTTCCATCTTTTCCTTTCATTTATACCCTCTTTGGCCTTTTTGTTTAAATTGTGGACAATATGATGGTTTAATGAACATTTGTTCACCTTTTATTCTAATATTTGGGTTTATGCACAAATACCTCAGTGGAAGCTTAGTAATGGGTCAAATATGCAAAAATATCCACTTAAATGATAAAAAGAATAAATAAATTCGTCCTAGCAATTTCTAGTACTTTTTAGAATATGAAAAAGAAAGAAAATCCCGAAATATGAACAAAGGAGATGATAAATGCAATAATTGGGGTATTTTGGATAAAAGAAGATAATGAGGAATATATTGTTCCAAAAATCCTAAATAGAAACTCAAGAAGATAATTTGGATAATAAATATATCAATTTCGTTTTCTTGACCAAAAAGCAACTTAAGGGCCAAGTATCATTTAAAGTGGAACATAAATGCAAATAGTAATGTCATTATCAAAAGAAAATAGGTAATAGGCCAATAAAGTAAAAAAACTTAATGCTCTCAAATCAGAAAAATAACTCCAAATTCGTATTCTAAACATAAAAATAATCATTTTGCCAAATTTGCATTTCATTTGGTCAATGTTTAATATTTTATTTTATTTAGGAGAGAGAAAATGATTTAAAGACCAAAAATATTAAATATATGTTGAAAAAAATTAATTAGTCTCAAAAATGTGTTCCTAACGTTTATTATTACTTGTATACCAAGTTTTATATTTTTAGAAAGTTTCTAGATGCCTCTAATAAATTAAAAGGATAAAATAAGTGATAAAATTTAAATGTATTAAATAAAATAATAAAATTCTTCAAAAAAATAAAATGATACCAAATTCGTGTTCTACATGTTAAAATAGACCTTTGGATGAATTTTGACCCAATTTGAAAAATATTTGTTGAGAAGATAAATTAAGGAGAGAGAAAGTGTAAAAAACTTTCAAATCATTATTTAAAATAACAAACGACTTAAAAAAATGGAAATAATACTAAATTCGTGACTAACATACTTAATATGACTTGCGGGTGAAGTTTTGTAATTTTTGGATAATCATAGAGTCATAAATAAATGGAGGAAAGAGAAAATATGTTTTTGAATTATTTAACATATTAAGATTCTCAAAAGGCAAAACTAATGCCATATTCAGATTCTACACGTAAAAATCAGTCAGAATATATAATTTGGTATTTTTTGGATAATGTTTGGGCCTCCAAACGAGGAGAGAGAGAAATATTTAAATGTATATGCTCTTTTAATCGATTTTGAATAGGAATATCGCGATGATCTTTGACCGTTGGATCTCGATCGGAGGGTCCGTGGATTGTCTTCTTCGTGGGCCCGATTAGGCAACAGGTGCTTTGCTTCCCATATTTTCAAATCAATATATCTGGAGATATACTCGATGGATTTTGCTAATTTTTATTTCGTTGGATTCTACGTTGGATTCCGCACTGGTTTATCCCAAAAGTTTTGGAATTTGGCGAGTATTTGATAAATGTCCAATATGGGTGCCGCCACCCTCTACCTTCCCCTAGTCCAACCCTAACTCGGGGTCCCTTGCCTATATATACCTATGCCCCTAGGACCGCCATCGCCTTAGCAACTCGCCCGTGCCTTCAATTTTGAGTTTTGCAGACGTTTTGACCCCCATCTAGCCACCGAGGACCACCAGGCTTGCGGCGTCCCTCCTCCCCTCCTTGTTTCATCTCCGTTCAATTGTAAGGTACCACCAGATTCCTCTCTTCTTCCTCTTTCTTTCACATATCTAAATGTGAAGTTTGGTCAAGTATCGCGTTTTTGCCCAAATCGAGCCCAAGCAAGCTACTTGCAGCTGGTTGCCTTGGCACGGGGAGGAAGACGACTCCCTGTTGTTTTACCAAACTGCCCCCGATCGGTTGCCTTGCTGTGTTTTTCACGCGAGGGTATTCACGTCATCTCGCTCACTTATTTTTTTTGCTTTGACCGATTTTGACCTGGCTTTGACCAGGCCGGCTGGGCACCACCCGAGCCGCCAGCAAGGTAGGCCCGACCCCACTCTGATCTCTCTCGCTAGCTCTCTTTCTCTCACGCAACTCTAGATGTTGAGGTGGAATTTTGTGATTGGTCAGAATTATAAAAATCATAGCTTTTGCTCTAGTTGTCTAAAAATAAAAAGAAAATATGTTCTGGACTCCGAAAAAGATTTCCTATCTAATAAAATAATTTCAATAACTGATTTTGAGTTTTTCCAGTATGTGTTTTTGAGGATGGTTTAATTAACTAAAAATCACCAAAATTAACCCTAAAAGTACATATTTGCAAAATATATAATGTTATATGTTATTTTGATCAGAAAACCCTAACTAAGACGATGGTGAGGTTTTTAGAGTCTAATTCGATCGTTTGTGGAAAAAGTTGATGTTTTGAGGTTTTAAGCCTTTAATGAATATACATAGATCTAATACATGGATATAATGATGAAATTAGGGCAAGTGGATCTGATCCCGTGTAAAAGTTATGAAAAGTGGTTCTAGGATTCTAAAGAATAAGGTATGTGCATAATACACTTCAGTTGGGAATTATTTATTCCATTACCTACGTTTCCATAATGAGGCTTATTTGCACCTTATATCCTATCTTCACGGTTCTCTTGCTATACTTGCCTCATGATCAGTTTGAAATATTATTCTTGGGTCTTGGTACCCCATTGATTTGTTCTATTTGATATTGCTGTTACTTGCCATCTATTATAGCATGTTGCTTTTATTAGACTAATTAACTAGTGTAGTGGTACTTGTATGTACAACCACCCCTAGTTGGGGAATGTGTTATTTCTCTCCTGGGGAATGTGATACTCTCCCCCGCACACAAAATGTGTGTAGGTGACTGGGAATGTGATACTCTCCCCTCACCCTTTTTGGTTGAAGGTCCGGTAGGTGCCTCAACCCTACATAGTTAAGATAGTCAATATTAATCATACATGCAAAACCTTGGTTATATATTATTTATGGCAAGCATCTATTGAAATATTCTTTTTATATATGTGGCCTAATTCTCTTGATGTCTCATCTTTTGATGAATCCCTAGCCTAATTTACTTGTTATATTTTTACCTTGTCACCTTTAGTATAGTTTAGTGACACATACTTTTATTTTCCTTCCCTTTTTGCTAGGTGCCTTCCCAACCATCCAGTTGCGGAGCAAGGTGTTGGATATGGAATGAAGATCATAGCTTGGGCATGGACTTGGCTGATGGATGTGTTGCTTGGAGACAAAATTGGAGTAGTCTAGTTTCCCTCTACTTAGATCCTCTTTTTGTATAAAGCATGTACACCTTTATTGGGAAATTTTTATGTACACTTTATTTGAAATTGAATATAGTCAAAATTTTATCTTCCGCTGCTATCCCAATTGGATTTTGTTTACCATTGTTATTAGTAGAGAGGTTGATTTATTTCACTCTTTACAGCATGGTATTAGAGCCAATGGTAGTTGGATCTTTGACTATTTCAGTTTGTCTCCCTAATTAGAATCCTAGACTTGTATAGTTTCCTTTAAGTGACATGCTTGCCTAGATTTTATCTATACTAATGATAGTTTGACTTAGGAACCAATAGTTCCACATTAGAACCTTGATGAATAAAATTCTAAAATACTTATAATTAAAATATGCATAATTTGATGTTGTTTAGGTTCGCCTTTAGGCAACTATTAGGGCATGCAGTTGAAGCAAGGGTGTCTAGAAAGATCAGGGTTTCGGGGGCTGGCAATATTTTCCTCCGCGCCACTAGCTTGGTTTACGAGGACTCCCGTGCCCATATGATACCGGCCTCGCCTGAGCTAATATGAATTGTCCAAAATAGTTTGCTTTTAGGAAATAGTGACCTTAGACTTCTATGTTGTATATCTTTGGGAACCCTAAGTTTCATGTGTATGATGATTTGTTTGAGGATGGTTACCAAGATAATTTCTTATGTCCTTTGAACCTATACCTTAGAGTTTGGGTGTTTGTGAGAATATTAGAGTGCACAGTGGAAGCATGATGGATCTTGATAATGGTTTAGTTAGATTTATCCTTTAACCCTAGTGTAGTAGGTCAAACCCTTTAAGGGGTGGAGTATGGTTAGTTGATGATGTTTGAGTGGTTAGATTTCGTGGACGAAATCCTATTTAGGGGGATGGAACGCTATAACATCTTGAAGTCTATCTAATCTATCTTTAGAAACCCTAACCTCATACTTAGGTGGTTAGTGTGCTTGGATCTTTGGTTTTGACCAAACAAGATATAATTGTAACCCTAACATGCTTGTTAATATGTAATGAACATATATAATTATCATCTAAGGAATAAATATGCTTGAACCCTAATGTACATCCAATGCACATAATATCAATGCTAATTGTCAATAAGTAAGATGTTAATAATGTCATGAACCAATAAACCCTAATGATATGATGAGTAAGGTTATAATTCATAATTAATGCATGCTAAGGATGGATAAGTGAAATAAAATGGTCATGTTGACCTAAACCCTAAGTTGTAATAACATAACCCTAAACAATACATCCTTAATACCTTTCGTGATACATTAATGATGTTAAGTGTTACAATCAATTAACATACTTTGATACACATAAATGATATATATATATATAATCATCTAACCACTTATTTATCAAGTCATTAATATAAAATGCAAGTTACCTTGTTAACTAATATACATGTTATTAGTCGCTTAATGTGAATCAATTTGTTGATAACTAATATGTCTCACCTTGATCATTAAAATACATGTAATGGCTTTAATGTGAATATGAGATGATTGGAATTCACATAAATGTGTAAAATCAATAATATAAACGAATGAATATGAATAATGATTAATGATGACATTAATGTGAGCAATAAAGATATTGTGACATTGTGACAATGTTAATATGAATATAAGTAACTAATGTGACATTAATTGAAATAATTGTATGTTTAACGACCAATTGGATATAATGTATTATATTCATGTAAAATAATTTGTTAGAATTAATAAAGTGATAATATGTGGATAAGGAAGTATAAATCCGAATTAAGGACAATGATCAAATATAATAATGAATGTGGAGATAATTGAGTAACCTCTAATTATGCATAATAATGAAATATAACCCTTTTGGCAATAAAGTGAATATGACATAACATAATTAAAATAATAATGATAATGTGTTATCATAATGAATATAATGTTAATGAGCCAAAAATATAAATAATTTTAAATCTCCTAAAAAGAATATCTTAATAATGGACCCTAGGTGATCTTTGAGAACCCAACCTATGATGAGTTGTATGTGAAGTTTATGAACCCTTAGGTGTAGTTGAAGTATAAGTTTTGGTGGAAGTTGTATGGTTGGAGGAACAACCTAAAGTTTTGTGATGTGAGGTTGCACACTCACCCTTCCCTTCTTACTTGTGATTTCGGGGACGAAATCCTCTTTAAGGGGTGGAATACTGTAACATACTAGATTCTGGACTTTTTACCTTTTTGGTCCTCTTTTCCATATTTTCTTTTCATTTATACCCTCTTTGGTCTTTTTGTTTAATTTGTGGACAATATGATGGTTTAATGAACATTTGTTCACCTTTTATTCCAATATATGGGTTTATGCACAAATACCTCAGTGGAAGCTTAGTAATGGGTCAAATATGCAAAAATATCCACTTAAGTGATAAAAAGACTAAATAAATTCGTCCTAGAAATTTCTAGTGCTTTTTAGAATATGAAAAAGAAAGAAAATCCCGAAATATAAACAAAGGAGATGATAAATGCAATAATTGGGGTATTTTGGATAAAAGAAGATAATGAGGAATATATTGTTCCAAAAATCCTAAATAGAAACTCAAGAAGATAATTTGGATAATAAATATATAAATTTCGTTTTCTTGACCAAAAAGCAACTTAAGGGCCAAGTATCATTTAAAGTGGAACATAAATGCAAATAGTAATGTCATTATCAAAAGAAAATAGGTAATAGGCCAATAAAGTGAAAAAAAAAACTTAATGCTCTCAAATCATAAAAATAACTCCAAATTCGTATTCTAAACATAAAAATAATCCTTTGGGAAAATTTGCATTTAATTTGGTCAATGTTTAATATTTTATTTTATTCAGGAGAGAGAAAATTATTTAAAGACCAAAAATATTAAATATATGTTAATAAAATTAATTAGTCTCAAAAACGTGTTCCTAACGTTTATTATTACTTGCATACCAAGTTTTAGATGCCTCTAATAAATTAAAAGGATAAAATAAGTGATAAACTTTAAATGTATTAAATAAAATAATAAAATTCTTTAAAAAAATAAAATGATACCAAATTCGTGTTCTACATGTTAAAATAGACCTTTGGATGAATTTTGACACAATTTGGAAAATATTTGTTGAGAAGATAAATTAAGGAGAGAGAAAGTGTACAAAACTTTCAAATCATTATTAAAAATAACAAACGACTTCTACAAATGGAAATAATACCAAATTCGTGACTAACATACTTAATATGACTTGCGGGTGAAGTTTTGTAATTTTTGGATAATCATAGAGTCATAAATAAATAGATGAAAGAGAAAATATGTTTTGAAATATTTAACATATTAAAGATTCTCAAAAGGTAAAACTAATTCCATATTCAGATTCTACACGTAAAAATCAGTCAGAATATATAATTTGGTAATTTTTGGATAATGTTTGGGCCTCCAAACGAGGAGAGAGAAAAACATTTAAATGTATATGCTCTTTTAATCGATTTTGAATAGGAATATCGTGATGATCTTTGACCGTCGGATCTCGATCGGAGGGTCTGTAGATTCTCTTCTTCGTTGGCCCGATTAGGCAACAGGTGCTTTGCTTCTCATATTTTTAAATCATTATATCCGGAGATATACTCGATGGATTTTGCTAATTTTTATTTCGTCGGATTCTACATTGGATTCTGCACTGGTTTATCCCAAAAGTTTTGGAATTTGGCGGGTATTTGAGAAACGCCCAATATGGGCGCCGCCACCCTCTACCTTCCCCTAGTCCAACCCTAACTCGGGGTCCCTTGCCTATATATACCTATGCCCCTAGGACCGCCATCACCTTAGCAACTCGCTCGTGCCTTCAATTTTGAGTTTTGCAAACGTTTTGACCCCCATCTAGCCGTCGAGGACCACCAGGCTTGCGGCGTCCCTCCTCCTCTCCTTGTTTCATCTCCGTTCAATTGCAAGGTACCACCAGATTCCTCTCTTCTTCCTCTTTCTTTCTTTCGCATATCTAAATGCGAAGTTTGGTTATCACATTTTTACCCAAATCGAGCCCAAGCAAGCTACTCGCGGATGGTTGCCTTGGCACGGGGAGGAAGATGACTCCCTGTTGTTTTACCAAACTGCCCCTGATCGGTTGCCTTGCTGTGTTTTTCGCACGAGGGTATTCACGTCATCTCGCTCGCTTATTTTTTTTCTTTGACCGGTTTTGACCTGGCTTTGACCAGGCCGGCTAGGCACCACCCGAGCCGCCAGCAAGGTGGGTCCGGCCCCACTCTGATCTCTCTCCCTAGCTCTCTTTCTCTCATGCAACTCTAGATGCTGAGGTGGAATTTTGTGATTGGTCAGAATGATAAAAATCATAACTTTTGCTCTAGTTGTCTAAAAATAAAAAGAAAATATGTTCTGGACTCCGAAAAAGATTTCCTATCTAATAAAAATAATTTCAATACCTGGTTTTGAGTTTTTTGAGTATGTGTTTTTGAGGATGGTTTAATTAACTAAAAATCACCAAAATCAACCCTAAAAGTACATATCTTCAAAATATACAATGTTATATGTTATTTTGATCAGAAAACCCTAACTAAGACGATGGTGAGGTTTTCAGAGTCTAATTCGATCATTTGTGGAAAAATTCGATGGTTTTGAGGTTTTAAGCCTTTAATGAATATACATAGATCTAATACATGGATATAATGATGAAATTAGGGCAAGTGGATCTGATGCTGTGTAAAAGTTATGAAAAGTGGTTCTAAGATTCTAAAGAATAAGGTATGTACACAATACACTTCAGTTGGGAATTATTTGTTCCATTACCTACGTTTCCATAATGAGGCTTATTTGCACCTTATATCCTATCTTCATGGTTCTCTTGTTATACTTGCCTCATGATCAGTTTGGAATATTATTCTTGGGTCTTGGTACCCCACTGCTTTGTTCTATTTGATATTGTTGTTATTTGCCATCTATTCTAGCATGTTGATTTTATTAGACTAATTAACTAGTGTAGTGGTACTTGTATGTACAACCACCCATAGTTGGGGAATGTGTTATTTCTCCCCTGGGGAATGTGATACTCTTCCCCACACACAAAATGTGTGTAGGTGATTGGGAATGTGATACTCTCCCATCACCCTTTTTAGTTGAAGGTCCGGTAGGTGCCTCAACCCTACATAGTTAAGATAGTCAGTATTAATCATACATGTAAAACCTTGGTTATATATTATTTATGGCAAGCATCTATTAAAATATTCTTTTTATATATGCGTCCTCATTCTCTTGATGTCTCATCTTTTGATGAATCCCTAGCCTAATTTACTTGTTATATTTTTACCTTGTCACCTTTAGTATATTTTAGTCACACATACTTTTATTTTCCTTCCCTTTTTGCTGGGTGCCTTCCCAACCACCCAGATGCGGAGCAAGGTGTTAGATATGGAATGAAGATCATAGCTTGGGCATGGACTTGGCTGATGGATGTGTTTCTTGGAGATAAAAGTGGACTAGTCTAGTTTCCCTCTACTTAGATCCTCTTTTTGTATAAAGCATGTACACCCTTATTGGGAAATTTTTATGTACACTTTATTTGAAATTGAATATAGTCAAAATTTTATCTTCCGCTGCTATCCCAATTGGATTTTGTTTACCATTATTATTAGTAGAGAGGTGGATTGATTTCACTTCTTTACACACTCATTCTTCTCTTGCCTGATCCCATGCACCCTTTTCTGGTGCAACAACATTGCCCTCAGCAATGTGTTCCTTGTGTTCTCCAGTCATTTATAAACGTTACCCTTTCTTCTGCATAAGCAAAAGTCACTATAAGATATACTGAAGGACACTAGAACAGACTCAACACCTTAGTCCTATGTCTCTGTAGACTCAGCAAACCTTAAGATCTGATACCAAAACTTGTGACGATCGTCGCCAAACCGATAAACAAATCGTTACTAATTAAACAGAATAACCATAATCAGCAGATTAACAAAAATCACTAAAAATTAAAACCATTTTGCAAGGAGATCCTTGTCCAAAATTTTTTTAATGAAAGATCCAAAACTCATACATATCATGATTCACATTATACAACATTGTGTCATATCATCTCGAGGATAACATATAACAGTTGCTTTCTTCAAAACATACACATAAAGCAACATCAAACCTCAAGGCATACAAGCCAAAAATATCATATTGTTCATAAAACCAACATGTACTAAATCCAAGGACCTGAGAGTACATAGACGACACATAGGACTTCTATCTACAAGACACGACAGACAGTACACTCAACCTAAGCTATCACTGTTGCCTCAACTGTTGTTCCTCCTCTAGAGAAATATCTTTGCCACCTCATGCACGTCCACCTAAAAAATGTGGATCCCACAGGGTGAGACAATTGTCCCAGTGAGAGATATAACTCTTCGTCGACCATATTATTATCCCAGATTAAGCATTTATAAACTGAGTAGATGTTCTTTTATATTAACATGCACTATTAATCATTGTATGAACAGAATAATATAATCTCCTTTCTTAAGGAGAACATTGTATCTACCCATGGTATAGTTATAAATCATCTATCTGCTTTGCAAGGAATGTAAAGAAACATAAATAACATCTATCCACTAAGATATATAACTGTATTGCGTATCAAACAATGTTTCTCATATTCAATCCTTAAGCAGGTATGCTACACGATTGAACATATTTTACAATCACACTTATGCCCTGAGGAGATGAAGCATACCCCGGTCATCTCCAACCGACCACAAACTTCTCACAAGTCGGTACCATACAAGGTCAATGGAAGAGTCGGTTGCCATGACCTCACTTGTCTCAGTCAGTATGAGACCACTAGCAGGACTATGTCAACTTCTCAACAAGCTGTTCCAGGGTATGTATGCATCCACACTCAGAGCTACAACATCAACTGCACTCTCTTAGGGGAAACATCTACTAACAACCATCCCCAGTTACTGAGTCATGGCGACACAAACACCATACTCCGAGCCACGAGCCAATTCACCGTGCTCAACACAGAGTCTACGACCGAAGTTGCACTCGAGCCAGGATATGGCATATAGCCAAATCCCCATTCATCTCGGGCTCATAAGGGGATCGACTCACACATGGTTGTCCGTACTTATGCCCCAACATACTCAAAAGTATGCACTCTGGGTTATGCCGTGGGGAACCCGTTTCACCATTCAGCAAATCCTGACGCTGATGGATCTATGGTCAGGGCAACATTTTATAGTTTCTAGTGATATATTATGTGCATTACAACATTCTTTTAGCATCAAACAAGTTATAATTATTAATCACAACAAATGCTACAAAGAAAAGTGTAATACATCTATCACGTTCTTTTCCAAATCTTTAAAATACATGATACTTGGGATCTCAGTCCCATATCACATTACTGGGAATTCTCATCTCTTTATTATCATGATTATTGGATCTGGGTATTCAAACCCTTAGATCATCACATAACATTGTTACCTCTAACAAGTAACCATTACCTCTAGGTTCTCAGACCAAGGTATTCATTTCACTTGTTATACAAGCATTCTCATGGATCACAAGGCCATCACACATCTTGTCACCTCTCACTAGGCAACAACTTATTCACTTGGATCACAAGGCCATTACACATCTTGACACCTCTCACTAGGCAACAACTTATTCACATGGCTCACAAAGCCATCACACATCTTGTCACCTCTCACTAGGCAACAACTTATTATACTTGTTATACAAGTATTTAACATGCCTTATAAGGCTTATGCAAGAAGAGAAATACATCCTTCCCTATTATTAGGGTTAGGGTTTCCCTTTATAGCCGAATAGGGTTTCATGTTCATATTATTAATCCAAACCCCAATTCATTGCTCCACACATCTAGGAGCATACATTGATATCATAAGTATTCAATCATACTTATTTATTCTCATCATTTATCATTAAATGATTATCAACACAAGGTATGAGTTTCTCTCTCATCATGACTAGGATATTGATTACATCATACTTTGTTAAGATCTGAAAAATTCCATTAAGGGGTGAAACTAGGGGTATATATACTTATTGTTCATGAAAGAAGGTAAAAATGAGGTGTCATCAATTTGAGCTAGTAGGTGCCACGTGTCCATGCATGGATGACACGTGTACATGCATGCATAAACATTTATCTTGTCATGAAAAATGGTTGAGGATCATTTAGGGATAAAGATTCGTCCATTACATAACCTTTTTGAATAAGATATATCAATTAATTCATCACTTTATTCACAACTCGTCACAACTTTACTAAGGAAGTTGTAACCCGACACAACTCACCTCCTTGAGGTGCTTTGCTTGATATGGCCTTTTAAAAGAGTTCAAAAAACGATATGAGTCTTGTCCTATAGCTCCTTGGCCGATAAGCACCCATATATAAGCTTTTCAACTTGATACAACTCAAGTTAGGGTTTCATATTCAACCCCTTTTCTTGATCATTTCATCACCAAGAATGCCATCACTCATAATTGATTCAAACATGGTGTCTCATTCATTATCTCTCCTATAAATGATACATATAGTAAGTAGGGACACTCTAGAGGTGGTAATTTGCATATCCACCCTACATTTTGGGTAAATTACAATTTGTACCAAAATTGGTGTACAAGGTACTATCATTATTCAAACATGTTCAAACTTGGAATTTAGGCTTTCCTTAAGCCACAACTTAGCATAATTCTCTCTATTATGATGCTAAAACATATAGGGCACGTTCAACATGTGACATATTGCAATATAACCCCTCAACTTGGGTAAATTGCGCTTTGGTCCAAAACAAAGGAACATTGCTCAAACAACATTCAATCAGGACCAAACTTGAAACATAAGTGTGTCACATGATAACAAAACACCTTAGAGGATTATATTAAAGTTCTAAGTAACTTACTTAGCCAAAACAAATAGGGTTACCTCATAACCCAGGTCAGGGTCCTTACAATAATATTAAGCTATGTAACATAATGGATGAGCAATAATGATAATAGTGAAATAATGTGATAACTTAAGTAATAATGTCATAATAAATTAATTATGTCATAAATCATTGAAGGAAACCCCAAAAGTGAAATCTAAGTTAAAAATCGTGTTCCTTAGATTCACATAATAACAATGAATTTAATAAAATTTGGAAAGACAAGATCTAAGTATTCCCTAAAATATCAAATAAAATAATAAATGACTTCAAAAGAGGAAAATACTAATAAATATAGCCTTTGGGTGAATTTCCATCCAATTTGGAAGATATTTGATTAAAAGACAAAATTAGGAGAGAGAAAGTGTGTAGAACCTTCTAAATATTAAATAAATGTACAAACCTCTCCAACATGTAAAATTGGTGGCAAATTCATATCCAACACATTAAGTATGACTTGTGGGTGAAGTTTCATGAAATTTGGCGAATCTTAAAGTCATTAATGCATGAGGAAAGAGAAAATAGTATATGATTTATTTAAAACATCAAGGTTCTAAAAATGCAAATCTAATTTCATAATTGAAATCTACAGGCCTTAATTAGCCTAGTTGCAAATTTTCACTTTAATTAGATATTGTTTGGACACCCAATTTGATTTGGAAAGAAATATGCATTTTAAGGGCTTTGTTAATGCAAATCGATTCCATATAATTCTCAATTTATTTTGTCACGTTGTTTCCATATGATTCTCTAGTTCCTGGATGTCACTTATATGTGCTTCTATCGCAACCTTTGGATTTTTCATTCGATGGTCTGCGGGTCGTCTCCTACCTTGGGTAGGAGACCGCGTTCTAGGTACAGTGGCTCGAAATTTCCTCGCCTCATAACTCGCTGGTTTCTTATCCGTTAGACACAATTTTTTCTTCATTAGATCCGCCTTAAAATCCCAAATCTCTCTATCCCAACTTTATTGGATTTCCTTCTTCGAATCAAAAAGCCCAAAAATCCGTCTCCCAAGCCTCTCGGTCCCTTTTAGTTTTGCTCAGGAAACACCTTCCCACCTATAAATATGCCTACCTTGCTCATCGTAGGACCGCACACGATCTTTCTCATGCTTCAATTTCGACTGAGTATGTGTTCTTCCTTGCCTCTAAACCATTTTGGTTCTCTATTTTGTGGCACTGCACCTCGGGCCGTGGTGGTTTTTGAATCGCAATTGAGGTTCCAAGTGAGTTCGGCGGCACCCCCTCTGCCTTTCCTCTATTCTAGTTCTTTGTTTCAGTGTGTTGTGTGATTTTACCCAAAATCACAACCTATTGGTGCTATGGGTTGTCAGTGCCATGGCAGGCGGTGAGGGAGGAGCAATCCTCACAGTGAATTCACTGTTCTACCCTCCCGACTTCCTCTTTTATTGTGTTTTGCCACCAGGGGTATAAACATCATTTCACCTTTTATTTCCTTTGGTTTTATGTGGGCCTCGCTAGCGTTGACCGGGTGACTTAGCCACACCTGATTGGGCCAAGTCATGCGGGCCCAATCTCTCTCTGTCGCAGGTTCTCCAATGATTAGTTGGCATTTTGGAATTTTATGATTGGTCAGATCATAAAATTCATAACTAATTCCCTGATTATCCAAAAATTACAAATAAATAGTCATTGGATTAAAAAAAAGATCTATCTTTTAGTGTTGGTCTTGTTGCCTAAATATAATCTTGAAAATATGTGATTTTAATGAATTCACTAAAATATATAATAATTTGTAAAATCCATAACTAAATATATGCATGTTAGAAAAATATAATAAAATATGTTTTGGACCCAGAAAAAGGTAACCTAAAATATGGCATGATTTTGATAACCTAAATCACATGTAAAGAAAAAGGTAATTTTTAGGGTTAGATTAATCAATGTGAAATTGACCAAAAATTTACATACATGCTTAATAGGTTCTTCAGAGGCCTAGACTTGGATCTAGAAGTGACTTTGACTGTTAGAATCTATAAAGAGGTATGTTTTGCATCTCCTATTCTTCTATATTGAGTAATTAACCTATCTTTATCTTTCTCTTGGTCCTATGGACATTAGCCTATACAGAATGTCTTTTCTTTTAAAAATCATGGTTCATGTGAACTACCTTATTTGATATTGATCATGTGATCATGGATATTCTTTTAGACTCTCTCTTATGATTTGTGCATGTTGGACTTAATTGATGATATGTGCTTCTTTTCCCACCTTGGTAGTAGATGTTTATATGGCACATTATGTGAAGGCATGGATCCTCTGATCCCACTTTAAACTTGATGGGTGTTCTCATCCTCCTTATTTGTTTATACTTGCTTATATTTTGTTACACATCATGTGGTGACTACTAGTATAATGTTGCATGTGTTTTTATGTGGATGTTAAATTCCCACATATGAATGAGATGTTAAATTCCTGTATATTTATATATTTGGGAAGATGTTAAATTCCTGCTCGGGCAAATGTTGATAGACCCTACCACCCAATATTTAGAGTGGATGTATACAGTTCCCTCTCATCCCACATTTATGGTAGATGTGTTATTTTCTACCTGCATGTTTATATTATCTACTATTGTCATAGGTGGAACACATAGATGCCTTGCTTATATACTCTCTTGCTTCATTATTATTATTTTGTTCATATTCTTTTATGCCCGATTGGGTAGTACTTTATTTTTCTATGGGAAGCCTTTTATAGTTTATGTCCTTTTATTCTTTATATATTACTTAGTTTCCTATTTAGTATGCACATACCATCTTTTGCTGATGTTTCATTTTCTTTCTCCTTTTGTGGGGTATGCTTCCGTCCCCAGGATTAGATCAAGGAGAGGATAGCAAGGTGGACTTGGACAACAACCTTTGTATCTAAGCTTTGGGAGACTTGAAAGAGGTGGTTAGATGACCCTCAGCTGATCCTAGTTTCATTAAGATAGTTTTCCTTCTTGACTCACCCATGTGTGGTGTAGTGATGTATAATGATATCAATGTTTGTAATAGTTAGATAAAGTTCTCTTCCGCCGCTACTTATTGTGTTATGATACATACATGTTGAATGAATTGGTCACCATCCCTTTGGTGAAATTTTTTATGTGGTGTTTGGTTCAAGGGATATTACCTTTTTATTTCTAGTAGGGAGTGGTTCCCCTCTAGGATTCCACTCCTTACAGTTATGCATGCAAAGATTATTGTTTTAAATTTATAAATGATGTTAATTGATATGGCAACACATTTCATTCTCCATATTTGTACACGAAACTAGCATGCCTAATTTCTCTTGTTATAATTCTTTTTAACTTACCAAATCACAAATAGCATCCTCTTTGTGGGAACATCTGTATTGCACTTATAACCCAATATAATGCCCAAAGTATTATTATATATACATTTCAACCTTTGCAGACCTATATGTTTTTTTATATATTAGGTGATGTTTCCTTACACCTAGGTGCAGAGTAGTCTATTGATACCTTATAGGAGGAGCATGTGCTTGATAATCTATGGTTCGTAGAACCTGTTCAACAATAGCTCGTGAAGGCTTTTGAGATGACTAAGTTGCCCACTTCAACCGATCTATTTAGTTTTAGTTTCTTTTTAGTTTGCTTTATGTCCATATTGATGAGTATTTAGAACTACTTGGAACATGTAATAATTCAATTATACTCATATGGTTGCTACGACTTTGTTGCTCTATTTATCCAAGTTATTTTGAGAGTATTTTAACTCCCCTTCTATCAGTTATTGTGAATGAATGATTGAGGTATTGCTAGAGTTTTCTCAAAGTAAAAGTTATTGAGTGATCCTTCTAGTAGACCCTACTCCTTATATTATGCCATGTTTCTAAGTTGGCTTACAACTCTCATAGCAATAAAGATATTTGTTATATCTTTTTTGGAAATAAGAACACAAAAAAATAGGAGAGACATACACAAGGCATATAACTTCAATTCCATTTCGTGTTCATTTCTAATAAAACATCATAATAACCAATAAAAATATGCTAAAAATGACATATTCGTGGTAGTGTACTAACATAATATATTATAACATGTAAAAAGATGAAATTGTATGTTGAAATAGTCTTGTGCATGCATACATTTTTATTCATATTTTATAAGTAAACACATAAAGTTATTGTAATAGTTAAAGTTTTAGACAATATATTTTTATTCTTCGAAATTCATGGTTTATTTTTATATATATAACATTTTCTTTGTTATTTTCTGTTTCCTTTATTATATTATTCCATATCATAGAAAAAACTGTAGAAACACTTTCACAGAAGTATGGACAACAACTAGGGATGTTGAACTTTTTGAGATGACAATATCAATTAATGAAAAAAAATATTTTTTTTTGTATATAGAAGAGGAAACTATAAGGTTTCTATTGGTTATGCGTTGAATGTGTCATATAAGTTGAAGAAACAAATTGAGCTGCCAATTCTTTTTAGATGACTAAACCTATAGAAGAAAAATATCAAAATTATATGAACAAATTATAGATATATTGTTCCAAAGGATTGACTTTGCCATCTAGAAAGGGTGGCAGGGTAGCTTGTTGGCCATCTAACTGTTATTTCTTTATAGAGTTGACTGAGAATATGGAGATAAAGTATTTGTTCGTATATTTTGGAAGCAGTGTGTTAGTTTGAATATATTTTACATATTAAATTAATTTTATTATATTATATGATTTTTTCTAGTGTATAATTAGCCAGAGTGGACGTAGGCACAAATTTAACCCACAATAGTGGTTAATTTGGCTGGGCCGGGCCAAGACGAGGTCAGGACCTACTGAACCAATGGACACGTCCACTCACTATGCTCACAATTTATCAGCATTCTTGCGCTATCAACAAGGCCCAGTCTAATAGCCCACTGGCCCGGTAAACCAGTCAAACCCGAGCGGACTCCTCCCTCTCCTGACTCCCTTCTCTCGCCCTCCTGCCTCTCCAGCACCAGCACCAGCACGACGGCGACCAACTTTTTGCTACATGGCGTCTGAACATGGGAGATGGACGTCACTGCCTATGGCGAAGATGACAGTTATTGCAGTTGCCTGCTGTGCCGTGATATCAATCTCTTCCTTCATTTCAGGTAAAATACCCATCTACCTCTCTTTCTCACGGGCAAAACTGCACAAACCACCACTACCTTCTTCCTGCTCATTCCCTATACACATGCCTTCTATACCTTTACTTCTGGTTTTGACTGAATGCAGCTTCTTTCTACTGGCGGCGCTCCAGGCGACTAACTTCCCGTGTTAAGGAGCTCGAGGCTTCCATAAAGACAACCACAGAAAAAGCGGCATCCGAGCGACGTGGCAGGACAAGAGCTCAGAAGGTGATTATCTCGTCGAACTGCTCACAGTTGGTTGCCCGTAGCCTCCTAAGACATAGCTTATTTTGCTTAACGGGTTTCCAGGCTCTGAGGAAAAAGCTTCTTGATGAGCAGCCATTAGGCAAGGACATCAGCCCAGGTCAGGCTTCGTATTTCCCTATGATGCCCATTGCCGTTGTGCGCTCCTGCTTCTCTACTAGGTATGGTTTTTGATCTAATATCGGTTGAAAATGCTAGTAATCATATACCATAAATGAAATACAAACTGACACCTGGCAACTATTATTACCCATATGAACTGGGACAAAAATCCCACCCTTTGATTAACTGTGTCAATTCAGTCAGTAACCGAATTAAAGATGGGTAAAACCTAGCTCCAGATGGTGAAAACGTGATGATACTCTTTATGGGAAAAATAAACCGAATTTGAAGCCACACCTCTACAAAAATGAACTGCATATCAATTGCATATCAATTCTACAGACAGGGATGCTTTGCCTCAAATATTGTAGTTTTTTCCGTTCTAACCCTCTTGACCTTTTGATCCATCCAATATCCATGTATGGAGGAAGGTGGAAACTAATCTCACTCTCCTCCATTAATGCTAATGATATTTTCTCCTTCAGCCAAACCTTCGATAGAATGGGCTAAGCTCATTGAGAAAAACATTATGTAGAATTGCTATCACAGTCTCTGTGTAATTGTAATCTGTAGGAAACACATGCATATAGCACATGCAGTGCAACCCAGCCGGTCTCCAGTTCAGATGATTCTAGATTGAAACATCATCATGAATTGAAAGTATGTGCATGAGTTGTCGTTTAAATTGGTATACGCCCTTTACAGGCAATTATATTAGTTTGTCCATTCAAAAGATGTTGGTTGGTATATCATGAGCTGCTGAATAAATTTTGCTTGAAGGCCGTAAAGCAATGGTGGCATAAGTATGCGTTTGTATGCAGACCCCCCCCTCCCCCTCCTTTTTTTTCTCCCTGCCAAGGAAGTTTTTTTTCCCAACCACCCCCTAGACAAGAAGCTCTATATTTTGTATATGTATACAATGAACCTCTCACATGTTTGGCGTTCCATTTGACAGTTTCTCTAGCTGTGGTATTGGCAACCTTTGTCGTCACCAGATTGTGAATATCATCACTATGTATCTTTTGCATAAAGATCTCATCCATTGGCTCCCATTTGCCATCAAAGATGTGTCATCAGACGCTTGAGGTCAATTTTAACATAATCAGTACAATCTATTCTAATGCCCTTATTGGCGAGGAAGAAAATGTCCGATTTCGATGCCGTTTCGGTGGCCACAGAAACAAAAATTTCGACAAAAAATTCGTTAATCGCGTTCGTGGCATTTCGACGGCAAAATAAACAAATTAATTTATGAAATTTACCAGAATGATCTACTAGTGTAGATCTACTCAAATATGTAATAATATTTCGTATTGGATATGTGGGGGTGGGGTCTCGTCATTTTTTAGTGAATGACCTTGAATTGTTTCGATGGGCATTTCGATGGGGATTTTTGATGTCATTTTTCAATGGCAAAATTAACGAATTCAGTCATTATAGTTTGCAAGCACAATATATAGACTTAAAGACACAAAACTGTGCAAAAAAATATGCTCTAGGTAGTACATAATATATGAAAAAGTAATAAAAAAATCGAAGATCTTCCTGTTTCGAGAGTTTCGTCAGTCAATTTCGATGTTCGATTGCCACAAAAATAGAAATTTCACCAAAAATTTTGACCATTTTGTCAAAATTTTGAACATTGCTTATTGGTATAAGACCACCTAGGAAGCATGGACACTTCCCGGAGGCTGCCTTGTCCATGTCCAACACGTGTCCAACATGGACACACCACAGACACACGTGGACACATGGTGGACACTTCTCAGACGTGTCCAAGTCTCCCATTTTTTTATCAGGAGTTGGACACGTCCTAGACATGGCTTGGACACACTAGGACACAACACATCACAAATTAAGAAGGGGAAATATCCTATTGCACATAAACTTCCTCTCCACCCCTGATGCACATGTCTTCCCCTCGTCACATCGCCACCTAGGTAATTACTCCTCTTCATCACCTAAAGACTTTGGCCTCTCCTCTCTCTCCGCTCGTTGCCAACCTCTCGTCTTCCTCTTCTTCGGTCTCCAATATCTATGTTTTATTTGTCCACCACCACCACCACCACCACCAACCTCCTCTTTCCCTTCCTTTTCTTCCCAAATCTGAATGTACATCAATGTTTCACTCTCTTCTACAAATAACAACATCCCTCCTCCTTTTTCTTTGTTGTCTACCACCATTACTATCTTTTTGCTGTCCAAATTTACATGTGCAATTTTTTTTTCTATGGGTCCATCCTTGTAGTGCTTAACTTGTTATTGTTTGTGAATGAAATTTGTATTACTATTATTGTGTTTACAATGTGGACTTGTTTGATCGTATGCCTTTGATGGCTTAATTTCATGATGTGTGCAATGTGTGTTTGAGTGAACATATGAAAGTGAATATAGCTTGGATGAAATAATCTTTAAGTTTGAATGTGCTTGTTCTTTTTTGTGTTATATATAAAAATATTATATATATGTATATGTATATGTATATTTTTCACCGTGTCCAGTGCCGTGTTCGTCTCCATGCTTCCTAGAAGACCACAGAACGAAGCATTGAGAATAGCTTCAGGAAAATCTGAACCCTGCATTTGCTTGACCACAACCGGCTTAATACCCCTGAGTTTGTTCCTTGTGATAACGTCACGAAATAAAAAACACAAACCTACCACATCTCTTCTCGACATTGACATTGATACAGAGCTTTATTTGTTAGGATCAGGTGGCTTCCACTTTCCACACTGCATAACAAACATGCCCTATCGAACCCATGCCTCAACTACCATGTCCTCTCATTATATGGTGTCGAACTACGAAAGACTTTCTCCCGTATGATCTTAGATAAGAGGGATATGACCTGGATCCTGATACATTGGGATGTGTCTTCTTTCCTCTCAGATCTCTTATGATCTTAGATAAGAGGGGTATGACCTGGATCCTGATACATTGGGATGTGTCTTCTTTCCTCTTAAATCTCTTAGACACCCCAAAGTAGGGGAAGTCCTTGGATGTAACTTATCTATATCACATACATTACAAGTTGGTCCGCAAACACACTCAACTCAACATATATTTTATTTACATGAACTGAAAGTACAATATCACATCTTTGATTACTACTTTAAATCATACATGAAAAATTTAGTAAAAATACATACATGCTACATCTATGGAGGCTGCCCACACCCCGATGCATCACTTTGATCTCATCCTTACTCTTAACTAGCACCTTGGTACCTAAAATCGTAAAATCATCCAACTCAACGCAATTGCTTTCATATGGGGAGTAAAGCAGAACCTTAAACAGAGTAGTCACTTGGCAGTTATATAGGGAGGGAGTAAACATATTTTTTTTGGAAAATAGTAAAGCATAATCAGAAAGCTAAAAAGGCATGAAATTAGAAAATTAGTTTAAAAAATTTAAGTCCATCATCTAAGGCACTATGCATAAATTGTTTCCTGATGTTAGAGAGCCCTCATATATATTTAGTTAAGTTATTGGGTCTGTTTGTAATACAAGCGCAAGTGTGTTCTGGGCCATTAGGGTTTTGTTAGTCTGTTTTGGTTCCGTCTTCTCCTATATATAAGAGAGGGGGCTGTCCATCTAATAACAAAACACACATATAAGGGGATTTCTCTTATCTCGGTATTTGGACTTGTTATCGAGCAGTCGTTCTTGCGTTGCTAACCCTAAGAGAGAAAAGGAGACATAGCCCCTCTTGTGGGCTACAACCGTCCCTTGATGTTGCTTGGCTACCCGCTAGGATGCCCACCCCTTAGCTTCATCTTGGAGCGCCTCCATCACAAAACAAACAAATTCTCTATGATGTTTCTCTGTTGCTACTGTGAGGTCTACTTGGATTGCCTCATCTATGTCGTTGTTTTGCCTTTGAAGGAGCTGCCACCACCCTTCTATTCTACCATCTACTCTACCACCATCTACACTACCATCGCCATCTACATTACGGTCGTCCATGTTATCATCACCATTGAGATCTAATGCCAAATTATGGTAAATGATCAACTCTGCTACCCGCTAGGATGCCCGCCCCTTAGCTTCATCTTGGAGCGCCTCCATCACAAAACAAACAAATTCTCTATGATGTTTCTCTGTTGCTACTGTGAGGTCTACTTGGATTGTCTCATCTACGCCATTGTTTTGCCTTTGAAGGAGTTGCCACCACCCTTCTATTCTACCATCTACTCCACCACCATCTACACTACCATCGCCATCTACATTATTGTCGTCCATGTTATCACCATTAAGAACAAAGGTGATGTTCAGAGTTGCACAAACTACAGAGGTATCAAGTTGATGAGTCACACAATGAAGCTTTGGGAGAGGATTATTGAGTAGAGGCTAAGATCTATAACGCAGATATCAAACAACCAATTTGGTTTCATGCCTGGTAGATCGACAACAGATGCTATTTTTATGATAAGGTGGCTTATGGATAAGTACAAGGAAAGAAAAAGAGATCTTCACATGGTTTTTATCGATTTGGAAAAAGGCTTATGATCGAGTACCCAGAGAAGTGTTGTGGATGGTTTTGATGAAAAAGGGTATGCCAATCAAATACATTGACTTGATTAAAGACATGTATGGTAGCTCTACTGCAAGTGTGAAGGCTCCTGGAGGAGAGACACCAACTTTTCCCATCACAGTTGGGGTACACCAAGGATCCACATTCAACCCATATATGTTCGTTCTTGTTATGGATGAGTTGACAAAGAATGTTCATGATGATGTTCCTTTATACTTGTCAAGGCGCTCGCCTAGGCGGCAAGGCGTCCCAGGGCTGCGCCTAGGCGAGGACGCTTTATTTATAATGCTACAGTGACCTAGTTTTGTGGGTCTGGTTGTATATTCACTTATTTTAATGTTTGATATGGCTACACCAATGTTCAAAATTAATAGTGTTGCCTATTTTATGTGCCAAATATCACTTTTAATTGGATCTAATACTCTTTTTTGGGTTTGACTGGATCTAATACTCTTTTTTTGTTTGACTGGATCTAATACTCTTAGTACACATTTGATTTTTCTTAGTTTGCACCTTCAATTCAGATTGTATTAAGTAGCTATGCTATGAAGGATAGTAATTACATTGCTTAATATTTGTAGCTATGTATGACAATAAATATATATCAATTTGTTGATCACTCTCTTACATTCTTTATAATAATTCTTTTCATGTCCTTGACATTATTGTCAATGATAATATATTAGAAATGTAATTGGTTATTTTCTCATACAATAAAAAATATATATATGGGGAAATTGACCATAAATTTGTAGATAACTACATATATAACTATACAATGTGTGTATATGAGTGGGGAAAAACCATGACACATGTATATATACATAAATTTTTTCATTTTTAAAGGTCGCTTAGGCAACACCTAGGCGCGCCTTGGCGCAAGGCGTCCAGCCCCAACGCCGTGTCGCCTTGCCGCCTTAAACAAGTATGCGTTCCTTGGTGTATGTTATTTGCTGATGATATTGTATTGATTGATGAAACTAAAGATGGTTTGAATGATAAAGTTGAACTTTGGAGAAAGGCACTGGAATCAAATAGATTGATGATTTGGAGAAATGCACTGGATTGATGATTAGTAGGAGCAAAACTGAGTATATGCATTGCAATTTCAGCCAATCTCGCGGTGTGAATGGTGGAGCCAAGTTGGACATAGTAGATAACTAGATATACCAAAATGTGATAAATTTCGTTACTTGGGCTCTATCATTCAAACAGATGGGGATGCCCAAAATGACGTTTGTCATAGGATCACTGCAGGATGGTTGAAATGGAGGAGTGCAACTGGAGTATCATGTGATCGGAAGATCCCTTTCAGATAAAAAGCAAGTTTTATAAAACTGCTATGCGGCTAGCCATGCTCTATGGGGGTGAATGTTGGGCGGTGAAGAAACAAGGACTCAACAAGCTGAACGTGGCTGAAATGCGTATGTTGAGATGGATGTGTGAGAAGACAAGAAAAGATCGCCTGAGAAATGACTATATCAAGAATAAAGAGGGGGTGACGAGCATTGGGGACAAGTTGCGCGAGGGCCGACTTAGATGGTATGGACATGTGCAACACAGACTGACTAATGCACCTATACGAAACAATACTATTGAGGCAAGCAAAATTAATAGAAGAAGAGGAAGGCCCAAATTAACATGGGAAGAGCTTATAAAGAGAGATTTTGAATCTCTACATATCAACCAGAATATGACCCATGATAGAGCTGAATGGAAAAAGAGGATCCATGTAGCCAACCCCAACATAATTGGGATTGAGGCTTAGTTGATGATGATGATCAACTCTGCTCTGTTGAGGAATATGGATAATGGTGCAAACAGACAGCTTGGAATTGTCATCTTTGACCAAAGTGTCTATGCCCACGGGAACAAGATTGGAAATGAGGCTTATGCTATTAGATACCATTTACGTGCAACGAGGAAAAGTTTGAGTTTTTTCCCTATACTCCCTCTAGTTTGCCATAATGATCCTTGACCCCCCACTTATCCTAAATCTTAAACCTCCCTGCAATTAGTTTGTCTTGACGAAAATTAATGAAAGTTGCTGGTATTTTTTTTTTCTTCTTATTAACTCACAATCACATATTAATTGATTATACTTATATTCTCACATTTAACACTTGGTTGTTAATAAATTTATATGTATGCATTGCATATTTATTTATAAATAACTGATATTCTAAAATCCTAGTTAATACAGTTTAATTTTTAATACTGCGTTAGTCTTGTTTTATTTGAGTATCAGTGAATTCTAAGCACAACGTGGATGATATTATTAGTATGGTAAATATTTTGGTATTTGAACATCTATCATATAATGGTTGTATAACATGAAATAATAATAAGTCAAATACGCATACATATGAAAAAGTAAACATAAAGTTGAATGTGATCGACACGATGTTTATTGAAACTCTATATGATAGGAACACATGAGACCCAAACATGGCCCACACACACCCCAATCAACCATAACTACTAATGAGCCAACCATGTATTAGCACAACCGCATAAGCAATGTCATACTTTTTTTAACAATATCATACCATAAATTGACTAATTAGGACGGCTTATTATCAGGTTGAGTCGAATTGGATTATACTCTTTTCAGGTTGATTTAGAATAACTCTTGGACGGGTGCATCTTAGTTATCAAGGCGCCCGCCAAGGCGCCGCCTAGGCGTGCCTAGGCGCCCTAGACGTTAAGCCAGGCGCCTCAAACTAGGCGCCCATCCTATTAAATGCATTAAGTGGGCGTCTAAGGCGTTTTAGGCCCAAATTATGCAATTTAAAGGCTAAACTAGCATGAATCGAGTTTAGATTTGGTCAAATTAGATCACCTTCAGTCATTGCATGGTTGATATAGGTCTGATTTAGAGTAAATCAGGTCAAAATTTGGCAAATTAGGTCTGGTCTGAGGAAAATCAGGTCTGATTTGGGGAAATGAGGATTGATTTGGGCCAAATTGGTATGTCCTCATAGCGTTGTTTGTTAAGTTTTTTCTACTTTTTCATATGTTTATTGTTCTTGCTTCTTTCTCTTTTCTTTTTTTATCCATTCTCCTGCATCTTATTCCTGAGTCCTGCTGCTATGTTTTTTCTGAGTTATTCATCCTATATTCCCTCCTATTACTATGCAAGCATGTGCATATTTTCTTTTTCAAATTTGTCCTATACATCCTGCTACGAAATCTACTACTACTATTTACATATCTAATTTTCTTTTTCTGATTTCTTCCTCCTAAATCTCCTCTCTTAGCCACTGTTGTTTGCATGTTTCCATTTATTTTCACTGACCTATTCCTTCCTCTATATTTTCTAATTCAGCACCTGCTACTGCTGTTTTTTATTTTGTTTTGTTGATTCTTCCTCTTTCAATCTCCTTTTACTGCCCTTGGTTTGTCTTATTCTGACTTCTTCCTACAAAACTTCTACCATTTGCGTGCTCTTTTTATCCCATTTTCTCTCACCAATTCGTACTTGTCTTCCTCTTACTGTTGTTTCATTTTCTTCATGTTAATTCTGTTGTCCCTGATTCTCCTATAGTTATCAATTCAAATTAGACTTACAATAACATTTAATGAATAAATAATACATTATCACATATAGTATCATGTGTGTGAACATTTAAATATGTAACTGAAAAAAAAAGTAAAAACAAAAACGCCCAGAAAAGCCTAGGCGCCCGCCTAGGCGGGCTAGGCGCCCCTTAGATTAAACCCACCGCCTAGACGCCTTGACAACCATGGGGTGCATGGTTGTCAAGGTGGCTAGGCGGTGGCCTGACCTGGCTAGGTGCCTAGGTCGCCTAAGCAGCCTCCTTGGTGCTTGCCCTTTTTTAATATCTGCATAATAATATCATATACAATATATATCACATATATAAGGTACTTTATGTAGCTTTTAGCATTCGACATCCTAAATAGTCACGTTAGAGTGAGGTAGAAGCCTAAAACACACGGAATTATTTATATATGTCAACTATGGTATTAACATGACACATACAATATTTAAAAATTGAAAAAACAAACTGTCTAGCTGCCCGCCTAGGCGACCAAATATCAATTTAACTAGGTGGGTCGTCCAGGCCGACCCCCCTTGAGGCGACGCCTAGGCATCCGCCTCAACCACTATGGACGGGTGTTAGGCTAGGTCAAGTCTCACAGGTTTATATCATATGGGATTTCAGGTGCACATCGTGTCGGGTCAGGTCCGGTTCAACTTTTTGTTGGGTTTCTCAAGTTAGCTTTTCAAATCTACACATATTTAAAGTATTAGTGTTTCATGCTATACAACTATTATATGATAGATATGCAAATATTAGATATTTAAAGTACAAATAATATTATTGATATTGTGCTTAGAATTAACCAAGACTTGAAAAAAACAGGACTAACATGGTAATGAAAAATATAACTCGCAGTTATGCCCAGATTTTAAGATATCATTCAATTTTAAAAAGTCATGCAATGCATACATATTAATTTAATAATGACTAATTATTACTATGTGAAATATAATTATAATCATTTAATATGTGATTCCAAGTTAACTAAATAAGAAAACAAATAGCAGAAACAACTTCTGTTACTTGGCGTCGAGACAAACTAATGCCAGTTTTTTTAGGATTTTGGATAAGTTGGGGGGGTTTTCTGAGATTATGGCAAACTAGAGGGGGTTACAGGGAATCAATTCATGGTTATTCATACACAAGAAGATGATTTGCTGATAAAACCCATATTTAGGAGGATAGAGGTGCTCTATGCAGAGGAAAGTTGACTGAAAAATCCTTACATGATTGTGGATGATCCGCCTTGGGGAGGATTTGGTCCAGATGTTCTCTCATTTGTAGTTGTGACCATGTAGGATCCCAAGGACAGATGTTTGACTGGTTAGTTAAGCTCTTAACTGGAGGGAAATGAATATATATCCTCTATGAGTTTGTGTAGTTGAGTTGATATTATTAATGAAATCCAGGGGAGGGTCCGTGTGCTCTTTATCACCCCAAGAGGTGTACTTCGACACCCTCCCCAACTTCAACTTCAAAAGGGCACGCATGATTCAAAAGATTCCGCATAGGCAAAGAATCTTTTACTGGGTCTCCGCTATCTGCAATGATAAAAGTCCGGTTTGGCAAAGACCATATGATTTTCCCTCAGGTCAAAATCTGATTTCGATCGAAAATGCCTTTTGGACTAGTGCCAATAGATTAAATGCCATTTATAAGCATTCATTTTTTGGAGTGGCCTCCTCTATATTGCAGAGTGATCATTTTGGTCCGTTTGAGAAGTTGTAGCACTCTTGATTACTTCTTTGTGCAACTGCAGGAATGGTACACCAAGGCAGCCTCTGCTTGTCCCACTTGCTAGGGCTCGCTTGGTGCTGGACCCTGGTCGAGCTCCTCATGAAGCTCTTGAAGGCCTCACAGACTACTCCCATTTGTGGATAATTTATGTATTTCACCTAAATACTGATCTTGATAAACTGTGGAATGAGCCATCTAGGTCCAAGCTCAAAGCTAAGGTGCTCTTATTTTTTTTCCAGTGAGTTAGTATTACAATAACTGTTGTAGATTGTCTATCGTCCTTACCTCTATGCGGATGTTATGGCACTTCCATTAGGTGAGGGTTCCCAGACTTAATGGTGAAAGAGTAGGAGTTCTTGCCACAAGGTCTCCTCATCGCCCATGTCCTCTTGGCCTCACTGTCGCCAAGGTGAGGGTGTGAATTCATTTTAACGAGAGTAACTTTTGTTGTATTGCTGAATTTATTTCACAGAATTGCCCTATTTTTTTTTCTGTATAATCCTTTTCTATATGAGGTTACCAGTTTTTTCAACTTCGCCTGATCTTAGCTTTATGTGTCAGTGACGTGAGGAAGCATTTCACTTGTATGAGAATCACTAGCTTGGCAGTTCAAGTGGCTGCCAAAAAGCTCTCAACATAGACAATCTTTTTTGGCAGATTATGATAATTATTGATGTTAGCTACTGCCAAACTTTTGTTATAGATTCTTGAGATCAGAGGTTGCTGTGTTGTTACTGAGGATTTGAGATTTCTTATTATTCTTGATTCAATAAATGCATCATATGATCGATCGTGTGTCATATTTGACAAATTTTGGGGATTGGTATTATGTGACTTATGTCTATATAATTCAAATTTGCAATGGCAAATTATTTGACGTTTCAAATGAGTCAAAGTTGAGAATCAAACACTAACATGCAATTTGAAATTTACCATCTAACGCAGATTTTAAAACTTCCTTTATTTTTGTGATCTGGACGAGAACTTGACTTAGAAGGGCTGCTGAGAATACTAAGTCTGGTAAAACTCATTGGAAATTTGTGAATCTTCCCTGCACGTTCTGTGTTAATAGACCTATGTTCGTGATTAAATCATCATTTTTTCTGAAATTTCACTAGTACTTACGGATTCCGAGTTTCGGATTTTTAATTGTTTTGGATTTTTCTACCTTCTAATGAATCTACAAAAGGACCATTTCAGTTTTATTCACCTATACAAGCAAGTTCCTTGAACATTGCTATATTGGTTTTCTTTTTAACCTTATCACAAAATCAGGTTTTTGATGTTTTTTAATTTGCTCCACTGATGTCTTTGCAACTTTTGTTTAATGATAACTTTTGCTTAATTAGATATTCTTGATTCAATAAATGCATCATATGACTGATCTTGTGTCATATTTGACAAATTTTGGAGATTGGTATTATGTGACTTATGTCTATATAATTCAAATTTGCAATGGCAAATTATTTGACGTTTCAAATGAGTCAAAATTGAGAACATCAAACACTGACCTGCAATTTGAAATTTACCATCTAATGCAGATGTTAAAACTTCCTTTATTTTTGTGATCTGGACGAGAACTTGACTTGGAAGGGCTTCTGAGAATACTAACTAAGTCTGGTAAAAGTCATTGGAAATTTGTGAATCTTACCTGCACGTTCTGTCTTAATAGACCTATGTTCGTGATTAAATCATCATTTTTTCTGAAATTTCACTAGTTACTTAGGGATTCTGACTTTCTGATTTTTAATTGTTTTGGATTTTTCTACCTTCTAATGAATCTACAAAAGGACCATTTCAATTTTATTCACCTATACACGCAAGTTCCTTGAACATTGCTATATTGATTTTCTTTTTAACCTTACCATGGAATCAGGTATTTGATGTTTTTAAACTTGCTCCACCGATGTCGTTGTTACTTTTATTCAACGATAATTTTTGCTTAATTATAATACACTGCGAACTTAGTTGACTCTATAATTTACTGTTCACTCTCTTAAATCTGAACAATATGGAAAGATTAACTAGCAACCTAGGAAGCACAAACATGGACACGAATATGGACACACACAGATCTGGATACGGACACAAATACAAATGTGGACACGGTGATTTTGGGAAATATGGGACACAAAGACAACGTCCTATATTGGAAAACAAATTATACACACACATACATACATACACACATACATACATAGTTACACACATACAACAACATACATACATACATACAACGCTCCCCCTAGGGTTTATTAGGCGATTCGAAGGGCGACAGCCCGTGAGATCGACGGAACCCGTGGGCATGGCGCCCACGTCTCCGGTTGCTCCGACCGGAGGCGTCCACCATCGCACATCCACCCCACCTGATACCTCATCCACACCACACCGAACCCAACAACAGCAAGCCGACGCAGCTGGGAAAGAGACGACACACCAGGGCAATGAACGGGCGGTAACGACCGAAGGAAAGAATCCAACGGAGCCGGGACAGATGGGAGTGCCTGCGGTTCGGGGCATAGCCTGGAACCAGGTGCTCAAGCAACCCTCGAGCAAGGAGAAGGAGATTGCGTTCCCGAAGCCGAGGATCGAAGGAGGCGAAATCCACGTCGATCTGGAGGAGTCCGAGTTTGAGCGGCTCGCGAACGTATGGGAGCATACGGTAATGGTCTATACCCTGGGCAAGCGGCCCTTCTACCACCATCTTCTGGCATGGATCAGACGAACATGGAGGCCTAAAGGCTCGTTCGAATTACTGTCGTGGGAAGGAGGGATCTTTCTGGTCCGTTTCTCTACGGCGGCTGACAAAAAAGAGGTTCTGGCGATGGGGCCACGATGGTTTGACCATCAACTCGTCATTGCCAAGCATTACAACCATGGAGACGAGCTAAAGGACTCTTTCACCACCGTGCCGACCTGGATCACCTTGAAGTCTTTCGGCTGGTCATGGACGAGGATCGCTGTCGGAACGATTGCTGCTGGGGCAGGCCGCGTCCTCCATATTGACGACAAATCCATTGAGGGTGATGACCCAAGAGTGCTGGTTGAATTGGAAGTGGAAGGAGGAAAACCTTCACGAGTATGGCTGAACGTGAAGGGAAGGGAACCTATTCCGGTAACCATAGAGTATGATCACATTCCAGTGAGCTGCTGCACTTGCCGTGCGTTTGGCCATAGCACACAACAGTGCGAGGCTAATCGGGAAGGAGGGAAGGAGGACGACGGTGAGAAGGCCAAAGCTAACGCTGCTAAGAAGCCTGTCTGGATTGAGAAAAAGAAGAAGGCCGACGTGAGCCAGCCACATGCTAATGATGGGAGGACTGAAAACGTGAGCAAAGGCACCCAACATGACCCCCTACGAGAGGATGGGAAGGCTGAAGCAACTGTTAATGGAGAAGGTGAATCTGCTAAGATAACAGAGGAACCAACAACGCCATCTATGCAGGAACCAATGGACGGAAAGCCAAGTTCGAAAAATCAGAGGAAGGTGAGTTTACACCTGCGTCCAGGAGAGGAGGTATGAGCGGGATTCCAAAGACACAAGGGGTAGGAACCATACTTGAGTCTACAAACAGATTCGAAGCTTTGAGTGAGTCTGATGCGGAGGAACCTGAACAGGTGGCACCGAAAAAGAAAAAGGAAGGCAATAAAAAGAAGGAGCAGCCCAGGCGAACTCGGGCAAATAAGAACCCTTAATATGTCCATTCTTATGTGGAATATTAAAGGGGGGTGCGACAGGAACAAAAAGAAAGAAATCCGGGAGTGGATTGGTTCTATGGGATTCTCTATTGCAGCCTTGGTTGAAACTAAGATAAAAGAGAATAATAAAACTAGCATTGGCTATCTGTTTCCACAAGGGTGGAAACATGTTTCTAATATTCAACATTCTGAGCTGGCTAGGGTGTGCGTGGCATGGAAGCCCAATGCATGGCAAATGACAGTAAAGATGATGCCCGATAAGCATATTACTCTTGATTGCATGAACACAGCATGTTTGTACATGTGTATGACAGCCGTTTACGCTCATAATGATGCAAAGAGAAGAAAGGAACTTTGGCATGACTTAGCATTGATGTCCACACATATGACGACACCGTGGCTGGTGGTAGGTGACTTCAACAACGTTAGATTACAAGGCGAGAAGGTTGGAGGTAGACTGGCTCTAAGGGGTGTGATTGAGGCTTTTAATATAGTTATTGATAAAGCGGACCTGGTGGAATTACCTATGACAGGTGGCGATCTTTTTACGTGGAATAATGAACAAGACCCGAAGGACAGAATAGCTAGCAAGCTGGACAGAGCACTAGTTAATGAAGAATGGTTAAAAATGTTCCCAAATGTACAGGTGAAGGCATGTGGATCTGAACTAAGTGACCATGCTCCTCTTCATGTGCAGCTCTTTGAGAAGAAACAAAAAAGAAGACCTTTCAGATTCCTCAACTTCTGGACTGAGTGGGTTGGATATGATGATATTCTCAAGGAGGTATGGAACACACATATACACGGGAATCCTATGTTTGTCTTTGCAAAAAAGTTATCATTGCTGAAAACAACGCTAAAAAAGTGGGCAAAGGAGAAGGTGAATATCCCCAATTTGATCTTGTCAACGAAGAAGGAATATAGTGAAGTAAGGAAACTCCTCATGGCTGACCCACTCAATGGAGAATTAATTAAAAAAGAGAGGGAACTAAAAATGATGCTTGCTGACCTCAAGAAGGCTGAAGAGAAATTCTACTGGCAAAGAAGCAGGGAGAAATGGTTGGAAGACGGCGACAGAAACACCAAACTCTATCACATGGCGGTGAGGAAAAGAGAGGCCTCCAACGTTATATGTGAGCTGATTGACAAAGATGTTGGATAAATTGGACATTATGATAAATCCCTTTGTTTCGATGATGACAAACATTTCATTCTTATCATTCTAACGAGCTACTTGAGTGTGCAGGATTATGGTGGATGACAAAGCAACTAGGGAAATCACGAGCTTACATATTTACTTTCATGCAATGTAATCATTATTGTAAAAACTTGTACAGTTATATAATGTACAAGTACTTAGATTGCATGTAAATCAAGCGTTAGATCTTCCCTAGCTACACACCATAGTTAGACAAGTCATCCCTTCCAAAAGGATCACATTATGCACACTCATAAACACACTTAGTGGTTTAATTATAAGATTGAAACAGAGTCAATCTCGGTCGACCACACTCCTCGACCGAGACACTCTCGGTCGACAAACTTCTCGACCGAGATTGACCAAAAGTAGCCGTTAGACACAGCAGTTGACAGTTGCAAATAAACGTTAATCCAGAGAGCCTGTCGGTCGACGAATCCTCGACCGACTGGGCATCTCGATCGACAAGTCCTCGACCGAGATGGTCTCTGACAGCAACTGCAGAATTAATTAACTAGCCGTTGCTAATGCGCCTAACTTATTCCTAACGGCTAGTTAAGCACTAGGAACCCCCTAGAAGTTGTCTAGAACGTCCTTAAGCATACATAGGTCATTCCTATAAATAGGACATGCCTTAGGTCACCAAAGTACATCCAAGATATACTTGTGCTATACTTGAGCTTGAATACACACTTGCAATCTGTTTTAGAGCAATAGAGCAATTCCTACACTTGCCATTCATTCCTATTGCTCCCATTTCGTGCCCTATAGGCTAGTATCTCCTATCCACTACAATCACATTGTCATACACATTGGTTAGGAGATTTATACGCTTGATATAGGCAAATCAAGCCTTGTGCTTAAAAGGATAAGTTGTAATTTCTGTTTTCCTTTCTTGTTCCTGTTTATCTTTTGTGCTCTCCTTGCTACTCCTAGGGTTGGAGGCTGCGGATTGGAGAGGGTTGACTTCTCAGGTGGAGAAGGGGACTTCAAGCTACTTCAAGAAGGCTATCGCACGGGAAGCTACTTCAGAAGGCTGGTGCAACGGGAGTTGGTGCATCTACTTCAAGGGAAGGCTGCTTCGAGTTGGGCGATTACTTCTAGGTGAAGGCTGCTTGAAGGGTTTAGGGAAAAGAAATGTATTTTATGTAAAGTCCTTGCGAGGTAATAAAATAATTTCTTTTCAAATCCCGGTTGGGTAAGCAACCGGGTAGTGGACTGACTACCTTAGTATTTGCTAAGGCTAGGAACCACTCTAAACCCTTGTGTCTCCTTGTCCAATCTTTCTCTGTGGTTGCTTGAGTTTAAATTATTTTAAAATCTATATAAAACTCTATTCACCCCCCCTCTAGAGGTTTTCAATTGGTATCAGAGCAGGCTTCAAGGAGCCCTAACAAGGTCTTGAAGAGATAAAGGGAGGAGGTGACTACAACCACAAGAAAAGGAGCATGGACCAATGTGCGACAAGTTGCAATTGGTGCTTAGGAACAAAGCACTCTACTTCTAGATGTCCATGGAGGTCAAAGAAAGAAGATACACATAAAGAATGTTTCGTTGCTACAATAAGTGAGGAAGAAGAAGAAGAGGTAAGCTTGCTTGATTTACCTAAAGAAGAGTTAGTTACTATTATTGAAGAAACACATAACAAATATGTTGAATACAAAAAGAAATTAAAGAAATCAAATAAAGAAAATGATGATCTAAATGCTAGACTTCTTGAGCTTACATCCGAAAATGACGATTTATATGCTAAATTGAATACTCTTGGTTTTGAAAAAGATAGCATTATGTCTGACAATCGTACTTTGAAATCATCTCTAAGTAATAGTGAAGTGAAAATTTTCACTCTAGAGACTAACTATGATCTTCTATGTCAAGAAAAGACTGAATTGCTTGCAAAGTTAAATGATATTAAAAAAC
The DNA here is from genome assembly GCA_963693085.1 of Alisma plantago-aquatica. Taxonomy (NCBI): domain Eukaryota; kingdom Viridiplantae; phylum Streptophyta; class Magnoliopsida; order Alismatales; family Alismataceae; genus Alisma; species Alisma plantago-aquatica. The sequence continues at coordinate 1,137,370,871 of OY856412.1, read as the reverse complement.
AACCTATATTGTGCACCCATGTAGATTATGACAATATAGTGAAAGAAAGAAATATGTTATCATCCAATCTAGAACAAGCAAAATTAGATATCAAGAAAAGAATGGATGAGATCGTTAAATTGCAACAAGAAGTTAGTAAGTTAAGCAACAATGGAATCCTTGATAAAATATTAGAAAATTCCTATCATCAAATAGGGAGAAGAGGACTAGGTTATAAGCCTAAGGAGAAATCCTATCAACAACCTAGTTGGAGAAGGACACAAGCAAGTCAATCCATGAATGTACATAGAGGCAAATATACTTTTGTACCAAAGAACAACCTAGACCAAAATCATAGAAAGAGATATGAGGTTGATTCTATATGTTGCCACTATTGTTTACGACTTGGACATTACTCCTTCTCCTGCCCATACAAGAAAAAGAATGATGAGATGGTATGGGTTCCAAAATTCCCAAATTGATTCGATTAGACTAAGTTGAGATATGACCAAAGACTTTAATTTGCATATCTTTATGTCTATCTCAACTTAACATATAGGGATAACAAATTTATATCAATTAAGGATTAATCAAAACTTAAAAGATTTGAATATGATTAAGTTGAGATATAATCCAAATGTTACTTTGATATTCATATATTTATATCAAACTGATCTTTGAAATAATTAAATTAGATACAATCTATATTGTACTTGAAATAGAATTCTGAACACTTTCCAGAAATTAGGTCGGTCGAAGATTTGTCGACCGAGTGAAAACCCGGTCGAGCAATTGTCGACCGAGCATGTCACTGTTTTTCAGAATGCTGTAAAATTGCTGAAATTCTTTTGAAATTGTTCAAAATTGTTGTCTATTCATGATTAATGACTGTATAATAAAGTATCAATTATGGAAATCATCCTTGAAAGATTATGAGAAATGAATTTGATCAAAAACCAAAATTATTCTTAGTTTAAAGAAAAATTTCTGTTCTATCATTCTATCATTACATAGGCAAGCAAAAGAATTTATTGGTGATATATCTCTTCGAAATGCTTGCAAAGAATACAATGTTTTTCAATTGATATCTTTAAAAGATTTGAAATATTCATTGTGCTTTCATTGAAACATGCATCACAAGTTGATGTAAAATGCTTAATTGGAAATCTGTAAATTTCGCCTCTTGGTTAAAACAAAATTTAGCCAAGGGGCGCAATGGTCGTAGTCAAGGGCGACCTAAAATAAGCTTTGACAAAATGCTTATTTGGACATCAATTTATTGATTTTAATCTTAGTATACTTTTAATAAAGGTCAAAATCAACATTTAAAATTATTTGTGACCTTAAAAGCATTAAATTGCTTAAATTGTAAGATTAAGGGGGAGCTTCTAAAAACAAATTGGTTTTATTAATTAAGAAGCTTAGAAAAACATTGTAAACATCATTTGAAGATTGATATGAACCTAGTATTTTTACTCTTGATTATGAAGCAATCTATGAATTTTATAAAAATGATATATTTTGTACTTAAAGGAACTCTCTAAACAAACCAGGGCTTAACATCCCTTGCATTTGGTTGGAGACATTTTCATGTACTCTAATATTAAAGGATTCTCATTTAATTTAGGGCTTAACATCCCTTGATAGATGAGAGATAAATATACATTCATCATAAGCTTAAGGGAATCTCATATCATTTCAAGGCTTAATATCCTTTGCAAATGATTGAGAAACAAATAGTGGATAAATCAGACATAAATCCATGTTTCTAAAAGGATATCTATTTAAGGGGGAGCAAAATGTAAAATTAAGGGGGAAAAGAAAATAAAATATTCAAATTGGATATCTTTTTGAAATGACAAAGGGGGAGAAAGAATATAAAATCAAAAATATAAATATAAATGAGTTTCATCTTGATTGCCAGCACTCACACTTGTAAAACAAGAATGGCTACAAAAGGTAATCTTCAGGTATGAAACTCACATGCTTTATATTTCCGTATTTCATATTTTAGGAAATGTTTGTCATCTTCAAAAAGGGGGAGATTGTTGGATAAATTGGACATTATGATAAATCCCTTTGTTTCGATGATGACAAACATTTCATTCTTATCATTCTAACGAGCTACTTGAGTGTGCAGGATTATGGTGGATGACAAAGCAACTAGGGAAATCACGAGCTTACATATTTACTTTCATGCAATGTAATCATTATTGTAAAAACTTGTACAGTTATATAATGTACAAGTACTTAGATTGCATGTAAATCAAGCGTTAGATCTTCCCTAGCTACACACCATAGTTAGACAAGTCATCCCTTCCAAAAGGATCACATTATGCACACTCATAAACACACTTAGTGGTTTAATTATAAGATTGAAACAGAGTCAATCTCGGTCGACCACACTCCTCGACCGAGACACTCTCGGTCGACAAACTTCTCGACCGAGATTGACCAAAAGTAGCCGTTAGACACAGCAGTTGACAGTTGCAAATAAACGTTAATCCAGAGAGCCTGTCGGTCGACGAATCCTCGACCGACTGGGCATCTCGATCGACAAGTCCTCGACCGAGATGGTCTCTGACAGCAACTGCAGAATTAATTAACTAGCCGTTGCTAATGCGCCTAACTTATTCCTAACGGCTAGTTAAGCACTAGGAACCCCCTAGAAGTTGTCTAGAACGTCCTTAAGCATACATAGGTCATTCCTATAAATAGGACATGCCTTAGGTCACCAAAGTACATCCAAGATATACTTGTGCTATACTTGAGCTTGAATACACACTTGCAATCTGTTTTAGAGCAATAGAGCAATTCCTACACTTGCCATTCATTCCTATTGCTCCCATTTCGTGCCCTATAGGCTAGTATCTCCTATCCACTACAATCACATTGTCATACACATTGGTTAGGAGATTTATACGCTTGATATAGGCAAATCAAGCCTTGTGCTTAAAAGGATAAGTTGTAATTTCTGTTTTCCTTTCTTGTTCCTGTTTATCTTTTGTGCTCTCCTTGCTACTCCTAGGGTTGGAGGCTGCGGATTGGAGAGGGTTGACTTCTCAGGTGGAGAAGGGGACTTCAAGCTACTTCAAGAAGGCTATCGCACGGGAAGCTACTTCAGAAGGCTGGTGCAACGGGAGTTGGTGCATCTACTTCAAGGGAAGGCTGCTTCGAGTTGGGCGATTACTTCTAGGTGAAGGCTGCTTGAAGGGTTTAGGGAAAAGAAATGTATTTTATGTAAAGTCCTTGCGAGGTAATAAAATAATTTCTTTTCAAATCCCGGTTGGGTAAGCAACCGGGTAGTGGACTGACTACCTTAGTATTTGCTAAGGCTAGGAACCACTCTAAACCCTTGTGTCTCCTTGTCCAATCTTTCTCTGTGGTTGCTTGAGTTTAAATTATTTTAAAATCTATATAAAACTCTATTCACCCCCCCTCTAGAGGTTTTCAAAAGATGGGCAAGCGGTTAACAGGCAAGAAGACATTGAGGATCAAGCCGTTCAGTTCTATAGTGAGCTTTATAATAAAAAGTTTGAAAGAAAGGAAGAGGAGGAAGTAATAGACTGGAAGTACAAACTCTCTAGCACCCACAACAATATACTCACTAGGGAGGTCACTGAACAAGAAGTTAAAGACGCACTGTGGAGCATCGGCTGCAATAAATCCCCCGGGTCAGATGGATTCAATGCTTTCTTCTATAGAGCGGCTTGGGACACAATAAAAGAAGACCTTATGAAGTATGTGAGATGGTTTCTCGATGGAGGTAATATGGTTAGGCAAGTTAATCATGCTTTCTTGGTCCTCATTCCAAAAAAGAAAATTACGGCGTCACTCACTGACTTTAGACCTATTGCTTGCTGCTCTATCTAATATAAAATTATAGCAAAAATCCTGGCTGCAAGGTTGAAGATGGTCCTTCCTTTACTTATTTCTGAAAACCAAGGAGCCTTTATTTCTGGCAGGAATATTAGTGATTGTGCTCTTCTTGCTGATGAGTTCTTATCTGATTACAATGTGATGAGAGGGAGTAGAAAGACATGTTTAAAACTTGATATTTCCAAAGCCTATGACAGTGTAAGATGGGAAAAATTATGGTGGATCATGCAACAGATGGGCTTCTCTGAGAAATGGATACAATGGCTGCAGCAATGTGTTGGGACAACTAGTTTCTCGGTGCTTGTCAACGGGTCTTCGGCGGGTATCTTTAAAGGAAGCAATGGTTTGCGGCAAGGTGATCCTCTTTCTCCCCTACTGTTTACTATAATCATGGAATATTTTACCAGGAGGTTGAAGAAATTGGAAGACAAGAAAACGATCAAAGCCTACACAGTCCATGGCATGAAAGTTATGAGCCACCTTATCTTTGCTGATGATGTACTGCTATTTATTGAAGCTAAAGTGGACATGTTAGAGAAGCTGAAAATCTTTCTTGATGATTTCGGGGAACAGACGGGGCTGCGGGTTAATGCAAATAAAACACAACTCTACCTCTCAAAAAACTGTCACCAGATGGAGAGCAGGTTACAAGATGCGTTGGGGGTGGAAATTGGCAATTTTCCAACCAAGTATCTAGGTTTCCCGCTTGCAGGTGGCAACTTACAGGTAAAAGATTTTACTGAATGCATAGATAGATTGGATGAGATGATTGCAAGATGGCCCACCAAGAGAACATCCATGGCGGGGAGAGCTACCCTTATTAGAGCAGCCATTGAGGGACTTCTTATCTTTTGGGTACAACAAGGAGAAATTCCGGGTGCAGTGCTTGATAGAATGGAAATGAAAATCTCAAACTTTATCTGGGCGGGAGAGTTCCACCCCATGCGCTATGCGAGACTGGCTTTTCCAATAGATGAAGGCGGTCTACAGTTGAAAACTCCAAGAGATATTGCTAGATGGGGGACTCTAAAGAGAATCATCTTTTATATCATACAGGAGGCTCCGTTTGGGGTAGATGGATGAGGGAAAGATATCCGCAAGGACTGGATTTCCAGCCACGTACTCGAGAAGGCATTTCACGCACCATTCACATGATGAGAAATTTATGGCCACAAATCAAGCACATGTTCTTTCAAAATCAAATCGGGGAATGGCACTTGAAAAACCCCAAAACAGATTTGTGGGAGATCACAAGGAGTAGGGCTGATAAAGACTTGACTATGGCCTTGATTTGGACAGGTAAACATATCCCCAAATGGTCCACGTGTGTCTACAAAATTCTACATGGAGCACTTGCTACACTGGATAAGGTACATGAGTGGAACAACAACATTTCTACTACTTGTCTTCTGTGTAAGGAAAAGGAGGAAACCCATAACCATATATTTGTTGGCTGCGACTTCACTAAGAAACTATGGGAGAAAGTGTGCAAAGAGTTTCAACTTAGCATTGAGCTGAATGAAGATGCCAGAAGGATGATTAAAAGATGCGCCAATGGGGAGAAGAAGTTACTCTTATATACTGCCCTATGCTTCCACGTTTGGAATGAAAGGAATGCCCGAAAGCATGGAAGATTAGCTAGTAATGAGAATACTATCGCTACAAAAATTTGTAAAAATGTAAAAAAGAGATTACGTCTTAGCTAGTTGTGTGAGTTGCTCACGACGACGTTGTATAGCGAGCATAGGGCTATATGTAACTCTTGACCCCTCTATATTTGTAGGGGGGGACGTCGGAATATATTTACTTGATTCCGATAGTTACATACATACAATACATACATACATACCCGCTCTGCTCCGCTCTGCTCCCTAGGGCTGACGATCGCTTGACGATCGTGAAGGCGACCACACCTCAGCGGCCCGGAGATGGAGACCACGTCCCTGACAACTCCTGCTGGAGGTGTCCACCGCCATGCCACATCCCGACCACCCACACCCACCACCCACAGACAGAACAGAGCAACCATGGCTAACCCTAGCGGAAGCAGGCAAGAAGGCATAGAAGAGGAGAGTCACGACCAGATTAAGGCGGACAACCCTATAGACAGCAGGTCGCTGGCAACGAGGATGATGGAGCAGGAGTCGCAAGGAAAGCCTGGACCCAGATCTTGCGAGAGAAGAAGAGCAATATTGATATGGAGTTCCGAAAACCAAGAATCGAGGAGGGCAGAGTCTGCGTTGATTTGGAAGAGGATGAATTCGACAAGATGAAAAACATATGGAAGTTTACAGTGTTGATCTACGTTCTCGGCAAACGCCCTTACTTTCCCCATCTGAACGCATGGATCAGTCGCACATGGCGGCCAAAAGGTGAATTCGAATTGACCTCCAAAAACAAGGGCATATTCCTGGTGAGGTTTTGCAACAAAAATGACAAGAGGACATGGTTGGAGGCTAGGCCAAGATGGTTTGATCGACGACTCGTCATCACCAAGGCGTACCATCATGGTGACGAGTTTAGGTTGGACCTGTTGCCGTCTGCACCAGTATGGATCAAAATCCCGTCAATAGGGAGAGCGTGGACAAGGAGAGCGGTAGGGGTGATAGTTGTTGGAGTCGGACATGTATTACACGTTGATGACGGATCCTTGCACGAGGCGGAGTAGGCGGCGCGGGTGTTGGTGAGTCTGAAGGCGGAGAGTATTACACCGGAAATAGTATGGCTATCGGTGAAGGGCAGAGGGGACTTTCCAATCAAGATCGTATATGAGCATATACCGTCAAAGTGCTCTGGCTGTAGAGCCTTTGGTCACACAGACAGTCAATGCGAAAGCAAGGAAGCAGGAGATGTGCAACTAATTCCGCCGCCGATGAAAATCTGGAGAAGAGTAACATGTGACCCAGTAGCATCGAACAAGTCATTGACGACGGAATCTGAGACTCCAAGCAATGATAAAGGGACATATCACAATGAGAAGAAGGGAAACAGAGGGAGTAGCCCGTCCAACAGATCCACCACGATGACGAAGAAGAACCAAGATGGAAGCGGCCAAGTCCCAGGAAGCCAGGGAGAAGGTGAAGAAGAGGGGGAGTTTATCTGATTATCTCATCCACAAAAAAGAAAGGTTATAAGAAGACCGATATTCCGAAAACACAGGGTGTTGGAGCTATTCGAGACACAACAAATAGCTTTGAGGCGCTGAGCGAGTCTGACAAGGAAGAAGAAGTCTTAACGAGACAGAGAGGAAAAGAAGGACAGAAGGACAACAATAAGGAGTCGGTGAGGCGTACCAGATCACAAAAGACCCGTTAAATATGTCCATGCTCTTATGGAATATTAAGGGGGGTTGTGATAGGAATAGCAAGAAGGAGATCCGGGAGTGGATCGCTGCCAGTGGACATTCGTTAGTTGCTTTGATGGAAACTAAAATAAAGAAACATAACAAAAATAATATTAGATACATGTTTCCACAAGGATGACATGTATCTAGTGTAGAGTGTTCTGAGCTAGCCAAAGTTTGTGTTGTATGTGTTACAATATATTCCTGTTTTATATATTCTGTTAATTGTTTTGTTATTTCCATATTATATGTGGACCTCTATGTAATTGTTTCAATGTTATATATATGAGGGTGCACACATTGTGCAACCCTACGCTTCCCAAACCTGCTTTGTGTTTCACATGGTACCAGAGCAGTAGATCCAGTCCGCCGTCACCCTCCCTTCCCTTCCCTCCCCCCCCCCCTCCCCCCCCGCGTCCCGCCGCGCCGCCGGCCAGCAGCACAGCAGCCGCCGCCGCCGGGCGGGCAGCCGGCAGGTTCCAGCCGCCGGGCTAGCCGCCGGGGCCGGGCGTCCTCCAGCGCTCCGGTGGCTTGAAGACGTAGACCGTTTGTTTCGGTCTCTTGCCTGCCTGCCCGTGTAGGCCGTTGTGCCACCGGGTTCTGTTCTGCGCCTCGGCGTAGACCGTATGTGAGAGGTCCTCTCCGTGTTCTTTGTGCCTGCTGTGCCTGTCTGACGGCGTAGACCGTCTCCTGCCTGATCGTGCCTGTTCTTGCTGTGCCTACTGCTACAATGGCGTCTTCGCATGATGACTTCCGCCATCAAGTTACTACTGTGAAGCTTGATGGGCGCAACTACCCACACTGGGTCTGCTCCATGACGATCTATGCCAGATCCCAGGGCAAGTACTCACATCTTATCCGTGCGGGTCCGGCCGCACCCGCCGAGGACGCTGATGCTAAAGATGTGAAGGCGTATGACGACTGGGTTCGTGATGACTCCACCGTGATGACCTGGATTCTCAACAGCAGCATTGAGAAGATCAGTGTCACACTTCTTCACCTGCCTACGGCGAAGCAGATGTGGGATCAGCTCGCCGGTACTTACTCGCACAGTCAGAACCCCAAGAAGGTGTTTGACATCACCAAGCAGCTGGGACGTCTACAGTTCACGGGGCCAGATATTGCGGATTACTTCTCTGACTTCACTGGTTTATGGGGTGAGCTGGAATCCTATCACCCTCTCTCCACGGACCTGGCTACTATGCAGCGTCAGCGCCAGGAGCTTCAGTTGGTGCAGTTTCTCTGTGGATTGCCCGAGTCATATGCTGGAGTTGTGGACCAGATCCTAGCTAGTGACCCTCTGCCGTCACTACAGAGTGCCTACAAACGCCTTCAGCGTTTGCCTTCGTCGTCTTCTTCTCTGACTACTGATGTTGGAGACTCTTCGGCCCTTGCCGCAGCTTCTGGTCGTGGTCGCGGTCGTGGTCGTGGTCGTTTTACTGAGAGCCGTCCTCCCCTGGGTGGAGGACGAGGACGGGCTGCTCCTGGTCGTGGAGCCTCTTCTACTGCCCCTACTGCTGGTGCGCGTCCTCAGTCAGGACAACGCCTTTGTACCTTCTGTGGCCGGTCCAACCATATTGAAGAAAAATGCTGGGAGAAATATGGTAAGCCGGCGTGGGCCAATGCAGCTGCGGACTCCACTCCTACTGCTTCAGAGGGAACGACTCAGTCTACTGACTCTACCTCTTCGGGTGCGACTGCTGACTACATCCGTGCTGAGGTGGAGCGTCTTCTTCTTGAGTGCGCTGGTGCGTCGTCTCAAGCTTCGACTAGTGGAGTTCATGCCGCCACTTATTCTGGTTATGACACTGCCTTTCTGAGCTCTTCCTCTACTCCTGGTAATACTAAGTGGGTCATAGACTCCGGTGCCTCTTCGCATATTTCTGGAAATAGATCACTGTTTCAAAAATTATTTAAACCTGCTAGACCCTCTTCTGTTATGTTGGCTGATGGTTCCAAGTCTGCAGTGGTTGGAGTAGGGGATATTTCTTCTGACTTTCTGCTGAAATCTGCCTTATATGTGCCGCGATTTCCTTTGAATCTGTTGTCTGTTAGCAAGATATTGCGGAGCTTACAGTGTAGTCTGACTTTTATTTCTGGTTCTTGTGTTTTCCAGGACCTTCGCACGAGGATGAAGATTGGTGGGGGGTATGAAGGTGCTGATGGACTCTTCTATCTGGATCAATTGCCTAAAGCTGCTAAAGCATCTGTGACTTCTGCATTATCTACCTCAGTTTCTGCATTACAGTGGCACTACCGGCTGGGCCATCCCTCATCTGAGAAGCTTCGATATTTAGTATCTGATCTTGGCGTTTGTCGTTTTCAGTGCGAGTCATGTCAACTTGGAAAACAAACTCGTGCTGTTTATCCTAGACGCAGTCAAATTAGCAGTAAAAATATATTTGATATAGTGCATTCTGATGTATGGGGACCTTGTCATGTGCCTAGTTTATCTGGTCATAAGTATTTTATTCTGTTTATTGATGACTTTTCACGGACTACTTGGTTATTTATGATGAAAAGTAGGTCCGAAGTCTTGTCTGTTATCAAGTTCTTCTTTGCTGAAATAAAAACTCAATATGGTATGCCTGTCAAGATTTTTCGTACTGATAATGCGCTGGAATTTGTTAAAAAAGATGTGGATGTTTTTTGTAAATCTGTGGGTACAATACATCAGACCTCCTGTGCTTATACACCCCAGCAAAATGGTGTGGCTGAGCGTAAAAATAGACATGTGTTAGAGGTTGCTAGAACTATTATGATGCATGCACATGTTCCTCGCTCGTTTTGGCCTGAGGCTATATTGACTGCTTGTTTTCTGATAAATCGAATGCCATCATCTGTGATTGGAAACCAAATACCTATTCAGGTGCTTCAACCCGATATTCAGCTATTTACTGTGCCTCCTAGGATTTTTGGATGTACCTGTTTTGTACGGTTAGTTGGACCTACTTCTGATAAATTGTCTCCTCGTGCTGAGAAGTGCATGTTTTTGGGATATTCCCGTACCCAGAAGGGATATCGGTGCTACAGTCCTACTGCAAGAAAATGGTTTACTAGCAGTGATGTGGTTTTCTTTGAAGATACTCCTTACTATTCGGCTCGTGGTGACAGTTTACAGTCTGATCTTATTGCTTCACCTCTACCTGTTATTTCTGAATGTGTGCCTGACACTACTGACAAAGTCACTACTGAGGCTGATACGCCTCCTCTTATAGTTTATCAACGCAGGAACAGAGTGCCTTCTACTCAAGAAACCCCCCATGAAAACCAATCTTCACCTCTAGAAGGTTCTGCTACACCTGAGGTACCTTCTGATCTTCATTTACCCATTGCTCTTCGAAAGGGTACTCGTTCCTGCACATCACACATTATTGCTCAGTTTGTTTCTACGGACCATCTGAATGTTCATTCTAGCAATTTTGTATATGCCTTATCTGCTGTTGCTGTTCCAAAGAATATCCAGGATGCTCTACAGAGTACTGGTTGGGTGTCTGCTATGAAGGAGGAGATGTTAGCTCTTGCTGAACGAGATACTTGGGAGTTGGTGGATCCTCCTCCTCAGTGCAAACCTGTAGGTTGCAGATGGGTGTATGCTGTGAAATATCAACCTGATGGCACTGTTGAAAGGCTCAAGGCACGCTTAGTTGCTAAAGGCTACACCCAGACGTATGGTATTGACTATTTTGAGACATTCTCTCCTGTTGCTCGCCTTAATTCTGTTAGAATTCTTCTGTCTGTTGCTGTTAATCTTGACTGGCCTTTGTTGCAACTTGATGTCAAAAATGCCTTCTTGTATGGTGACTTACAAGAAGAGGTCTATATGGAGCAACCTCCTGGATTTGTTGCTCAGGGGGAGTCTCACAAAGTTTGCAGATGAAAGAAGTCTATTTATGGGCTTAAGCAGAGTCCCCGGGCTTGGTTTGATAAATTGAGCAAAATTATGATTGATTTTGGGTTTCTGCGATCTCAGGTGGATCATTCTGTTTTTACCAAGAAGACTTCAGCTGGTATTATTATTCTGATTGTCTATGTTGATGATATTATCATATCTGGCAGTGATTCTCTTGGTATTCAGGCTACTAAATCTCATCTGGGCAAACATTTTGCTACTAAAGATTTGGGCAAACTTAGATATTTTCTGGGCATAGAAGTTTCTAGAAATTCTAATGCTCTTGTGTTGTCTCAGAGAAAATATGTCCTAGACATACTGCAGGAGACTAGTATGCTAGGGGCGAGACCTGCTGATATTCCTCTAGATCCTAATGTAAATTGGGATGATGATTCTTCTCCTCTGTTTGCTGATCATAAAAAGTACAGGAGGCTGATTGGTAAACTCATTTATTTGACTGTCACCAGAGCTGACATTTCTACTGCAGTGGGTCTTCTTAGCAGATACCTTGATAAACCCAGACAGTGTCACTGGGATGCTCTTTGTCAGATCCTACGATATTTGAAGAAGTCTCTTGGCAAGGGACTTCACTACAGGAAGCATGGACACTGTTCTCTTACGGGGTATTCTGATTCTGATTATGCAGGTAGCAGAGTTGACAGAAAATCTACTTCTGGGTACTGTACATATGTTGGAGGAAATCTTGTTACCTGGCGGAGTAAAAAACAAAATGTTGTGGCCAGGTCCAGTGCTGAAGCTGAATATAGGGCCATGGCCCATACTGCCTGTGAACTGTTGTGGGTGCGCTCTCTGTTAAAAGAGTTCGGGGTTGACTCTTCTTCTGCTATACCTATGCATTGTGATAATAAAGCTGCTATCTTCATTGCGAATAATCCAGTTTACCATGAGCGCACTAAACATATTGAAGTAGATTGTCATTTTATTCGGGAATCTATTCTGATTGGCAAGATCTGCACTCCCTTCACTCGTTCTGAAGACCAAGTTGCTGACATCTTCACCAAGCTGCTGGCGAAGAAGCAATTCTGCATTCTGATGGACAAGTTGGGCATGATTGATATCTATGCTCCAACTTGAGGGGGAGTGTTACAATATATTCCTGTTTTATATATTCTGTTAATTGTTTTGTTATTTCCATATTATATGTGGACCTCTCTGTAATTGTTTCAATGTTATATATATGAGGGTGCACACATTGTGCAACCCTACGCTTCCCAAACCTGCTTTGTGTTGCACAGTATGGAAACTAAATGCATGGCATGTATCAGTGATACAGATGTCAGATAAGCAAATTACAGTTGATTGTAGGAACACTGAGGGTTGCATATGATAGGGACAACCGTTTACGCCCTCAATGATGCAAAGTGCAGACAAAGCTTATGGCAGGAGGTGGTGGACCTTTCGAGACAGATCACCCTCCCATGGTTGGTGATTGGGAACTTCAATAATGTTCGCCTACAGGCGAAAAAGAGAGGAGGAAGACCAACGTTGAACGCAATGGTTAATGCCTTCAACCATACTATAGATAAAGCGGGGTTGTTTGAACTACCAATGGTTGGAGGGGATATCTTCACGTGGAATAATAAGAGGAAACCGGAGGACATAATAGCTAGCAAATTGGACATGGCACTAGTGAATGATGAGTGGCTGTAAATTTTTCCTAATGTGCAAGTGAAAGCAGGCGGATCTGAATTGAGTAACCATGCTCCTATCTCGGTTTAGATCATGGAGAGGAAACAAAAAAGGAAAATTTTCAAATTCTTAAACTGCTGGGCTGATTGGAAAGGTTTCAATGAAGTCATCAAGGAGAGCTGGAACACACATGTGACAGGGAACCCGATGTACATATTTGCAAATAAATTGGCAAATACAAAGACTGCTATGAAGAGGTGGGCCAAAGAAGAAGGGAATATTTCAAACCTGTTGAAAGAAACCAAGAGAGAATGCAAAAATGTTAGAGAAAGATTGCTCACTGATCCACTCAATGAAGAGCTGATAAAGAAAGATGGAGAGCTGAAGATAATGCTAGAGGACTTAAAGAAGGCAGGGGAAAGATTCTACTGGCAATGAAGCAGAGAAAAGTGGATGGAGGATGGAGATAGAAACACCAAACTCTATCACACTGCAGTCAAAAGAAGAGAAGCTGACAACATTATTTCTAAACTCATTGATGCGGAGGGTAATGTGGTCAATAAACAGGAGGATCTGGAGAGACAAGCTATAAAGTTCTACTCATCCTTATATAATAAGGAGTTTGGGGATGCATTAGAAGAGGAGATAGATTGGAAGTTCAAACTCATGAGCACTCACAACAATATTCTCACAAGGATGACTAATGAACAGGAAATCAAAGATGCAGAATGGAGCATTGGCAACAACAAATCTCCTGGATCAGATGATTTTAATGCTTTCTTTTACAAAAAGACTTGGGATGTCATCAAAAAGGACTTAGTTGCACATGTTAGCCGGTTTCTAGAAGGAGGCAACATGGTTAGACAGGTAAACCACTCCAATCTGGTCCTCATTCCCAAGAAGAAGGTGATCGTCTCTCTTGCTGATTTCAGACACATTGCTTGTTGTTATGTGCAATATAAAATCATTGCAAAGATTATGGCAACGAGATTAAATCTAGTACTCCCCTACCTTATCCCTGCAAATCAAGGTGCCTTTGTATCAGGCAGGAGTATTAGCGATTGTGCTCTTCTAGCTAAAGAGTTCTTGCTGGACTTCAATGTTATAAGAGGAAGCAAGAAGGCATGTCTCAAGCTGGATGTTTCTAAAGCTTATGACAATGTCAGATGGGAAAAACTTTGATGGATCATGAAGAAGATGGGGTTCAATGATCAATGGATTAGCTGGATGCAATGGTGTGTGGGGACTACAAGCTTCTTGGTTCTGGTTAATGGCACGTCACCATGACTATTCAAAGGTAGAAATGGTCTTTGGTAGGGAGACCCTTTATCACCTCTTCTTTTTGTGATTGTCATGGAATATTTCACGCAGAAGATGCAAGTGGCGGAAAGGAGGAAAGATATGAAGACCTACACAGTACATGTCACAAAAGTGTTGACACATTTGATTTTTGAAGATGATGTGCTTGTCTTTGTGGAGGCCAAACAAAACACATTGGAGATGCTGCAAATTCTACTGAGACAATTTGGAGAATAGACGGGGCTGTGTGTGAATGCAGGAAAAACACATCTTTTCTTATCCAAAAATTGCTACCAGTTGGAGGACAGGCTAAATGAGGTTATGCGAGTAGAGATGAGAAAGTTTCCCACAAAATATCTTGGGTTTCCATTGGTAGGAAACAATCTACAAGTCAAAGATTTTGTTGATTGCATTGATAGATTGGAGGAAATGATAAGTAGATGGCCAACACAGAAGACTTCCATGGCGGGGAGAGCTACACTCATAAAGGCTGCTATTGAGGGTCTATTTATCTTCTGGGTTCAAGAAGGTGAGATACCGGCTCCGATTCTGGATAGGATGGAGATGAGGATGGCAAATTTCTTATGGGCAAGTAAGTACCATCTGATGAGGTATGTCAGATTGGCTTTCCCAAAAGATGAAAGCGGTTTTAATTTAAAAACTCCAAGAGATATAGCAAAGTGGGGGACAATGAGAAGAATACTCATCTATAAAGAAGGCACATCAACTTGGGGAAGATGGATGAGGGAGAGATACCCAATGGTACTTGACTTCAAACCAAGGACCAGAGAGGGATATTCACGCACTATCAACGTCACGAGAGAGGTTTGGCAACAAGTAAAACATCTATTTGATCCACATGAACCACGATGATAGAGACTCAAAGACATGAAGATGAACATCTGGGAAGTGACGATATCGAGAGCTGCAAAAGATAAACATATGGAGCAGGTATGGACTGGTATACAGGTACCGAAGTGGAGTATGTGCGTCTATAAAATTCTGCATAATGCATTGGCCACCCTTGACAAAATTCACATGTGGAACCATGAGATTTCTGCTGTTTGTATGCTATGCAAAAAGGAGGATGAGTCCCACACATACCTGGTAGGTTGTTGCAATTTCACTAAAGAAGTTTGGGTAATATTATGCAGTGATTTTTGATTCCAAATGAAGCTGGAAGAGGACCCAAGAAGAATGATTTCGAGTTGTGGGAATGATGACAAGAAGAAGATTATGTTTGCTGCTCTATACTACCATATTTGGGAAGAATAAAATGCCCAGAAACATGGTGGTACACCCAATAATGTACAGAGTATTGTTGTAAAAATTTGTAAATGTGTTAAGCGTAAGCTATACATTAGTTAGACGTGTGAGTTGTATCCTTAGGCCATATAGCGTTGGGCTTTATGTATCTTGTGTCCTATAATTTTAAGAGGGAGTCAAAATATATTTACTTGATTCTGATACATACATACATGCATACATACATACATACATACTTACATACATGCCGACAAGGAGTGGTTCAAGTGGTCAAGCACGGTGTCCCCTAACAAAGGGACCCGTGTTAGAATCCCAGCTGCCTCCTTGGTTTACCACCTTCCCGGATGTTCAGCCTCCGTCACGGGCATTAGAGAGGGGGAGAGAATGCCTCTGTTAATCCCATACATACATACACACATACTTACATACATATATACATACATACATACCACCCTCCCGGACGTTCGGCCTCCGTCACGGGCATGGGAGAGGGGGAGAGAATGCCTCTCTTTATCCCATACATACATACATACCTCACCTACTGTGGAGGGAAAGGAACTCCAGATGGCTTGGAAACATGAGGAAGGATGAATTGGAGATTTTTCTTATTTTAGAAAAAGAAATTAGGTCTTTGTACTCGTGTTATAAGAGCAATCTAGATTCACTACCTAGGGTTGTCCTTAGAAATTGGGATCTACTATAGATCCTACCTTCTTAATGTAAGTCATATGTCTGAGTGTGACTTGTAACTTTGTACCCATTTATGGGTTCGGAATATATTTACCAATTTCCGATACATACATACATACATACATACATACATACATACATACATACATACATACATACATACGGGTTCAAATCCCAGTTGCCGCCTTGATTTACCACCCTCCCAGGCGTTCGGCTTCTACCACGGGCGTGGGAGAGGGGGGCGGAAATCTCTCTCTTAATCCCATACTTGCATACATACTTTGGCTGGGGGTAATCTATAAGTCAAGGATTTTGCTCATAGCATTGATAGGATAGAGGAAATGATTAACATGTGGCCAACTCAGAAGACATCTATGGCAGGACGTGCAATGCTGATAAAAGCTGCCATTGAAGGACTTCTTATCTTCTGGCTACAACAAGGAGAGATCTCCGGTTCAGTCTTAGATAGAATGTAGATGAAGATGACAAATTTTCTATAAGCAAGTGAACATCACCCTATGAGATATGCAAGAGTGACACTACCAAGAGATGAAGGAGGGCTAAATTTAAAAATACCTGGAGACATAGCAAAGTGGGGGACAATAAAGAGAATAATCATATATTAAGAAGGCACCTCAACTTGGGGGAAATGGATGCGATATCCAGGAGGTTTGGACTTCAAACTGAAGACAAGAGAAGGCTACTCACGCACTATTAACGTTATTACACTTGTTTGAGGTCCTAGACATGGATAGATGGAGGCTTAAAGATCCAAAGACAAGCTTATGGGAGGTGACGCGGTCAAGGGCTGTAAAAGACATGCATTGTGAGCAGATTTGGACCGGTGTGTATGTGCTGAAATGGAGCATGTGTGTATATAAAATTATGCATAGTGTACTTGCCACTCTTGATAGGATAAAAGGATGGAACTATGATGTTTCCGCGTTGTGCTTGCTTTGTAAGGAGGCTGAAGAATCCCATAACCATCTTGTGGGTGAGTGCAAATTCACAAGAAAAAATTGGGACACGCTGTGCAAGGATCTCAGTGTACAACTACAACTAGTGGGTATTCCAAAGTGGATGCTGACTAAATGTGGAAATGATGATAGGAAAAAGCTTCTATTTGCTGCTCTATGCTACCATATTTGGGAGGAACCCAATGCTAGAAGACATCGAGGTGCTGCTACGAATGCCAAATGTATTGCTGCAAAAATCTGTAAATGTGTAAAACATAGGCTACACGTTTCCTAGAAAAGTGAGTTGTAATGTATTTGTGATATAGCGTTGGGCTATATGTAATTGTTAATATATCTGTTAATATATCTTTACTTTGTGTTTATTTCATATTTCATATTACTGCTGTACCTACATGTAATTTTCCCTTTACTATAAATAGAGAGGAGAACCCTATTGGGTCTCTCACGTTGCCTAGTGCAACACACACAGATCCGTCTCCCGTACGTTGACATGGTATCAGAGCGGACCTCATGAGACAAGTGTGAAGACCACACCCTACCTAAAATATAACAAGTGCAAGCACACAAAAGTGGCTGCACTTGAGGGGGGATGTTATGATTGTCCCACACCGCTGAGCTCTGGGATAGGTCCTGGGCATATAAGGTGTGTAGTCCCTTCACCCATTGCCAATTGGTTTTTGGTAGAATACCACACATTCTAATATGGTATCAGAGCAATTGAGTGAGGGAGTGCCACCTGCAATTCAAAGTGAGGGAGTGCCACCTATCATTGTTGAGGACATACCGCATGATCCACCTACCATTCAACCATATACCCAGGTTTATCACAGGCGAGGTAGACAGGATCCAGATGAGGTAGCGGCACAAGTCCATGAGCCTCCTTCGCCATCTTCTACTCAAGAGATTCCTGCAGAGGCTTCTGACCTTGATCTTCCTATTGCTGTCCGGAAAGGTATACGTTCATGTACTATTCGACATCCCATATCGAATGTATGTTGTTTGTCGCACTTATCTACACAGGCTCGTGCATTTGCTGTTGGGATGGACTCCATTAAGATACCAAGAAACCACTTAGAGGCTCTGAAGGACAGTGGCTGGCAGCAGGCAATGCAGGTGGAAATCTCTGCTCTGATTGACAATGGCACATGGGATCTTGTTACTTTACCTGCGGGCAAGAAAGTTGTGGGCTGTAGATGGGTCTTTACAGTCAAACACAACCCTGATGGATCGATTGAGCGGTTGAAGGCCAGATTGGTAGCAAAAGGCTACACACAGACATATGGAGTGGACTTCTTTGAGACTTTTTCTCCAGTTGCTCGTCTCAATTATGTGCGGATCCTTATATCTCTAGCTACTACTTTTGATTGGCCTCTTTTCCAGCTGGATGTCAAGAACGCCTTTCTTCATGGGGATCTTCAAGAAGAGGTGTATATGGAGCAACCACCAGGTTTTATTGCTCAGGGGGAGTGTCAGAAAGTCTGCAAATTGAAGAAGGCTATCTATGGGTTAAAGCAATCTCCTCGAGCTTGGTTTGACAAGTTCAGTGCTGTTGTTTTACAGATGGGCTTCTCTCGTTCCATGACTGATCACTCTCTATTTTATTCAAATTCTTCTGGTGGGTCCATAATTATTGCTGTCTATGTTGATGATATTGTGATTACTGGCAGCGATTCTACAGGCATATCACGTGTGAAGGAAGGACTACAACAACACTTTCACACAAAGGACCTGGGGAAGCTGAGATACTTTCTAGGGATTGAGGTTCTTAGATCCCATGCAGGTATAAATCTCTCCCAGAGAAAGTATGTGCTTGACTTGCTACAGGAAACGGGTATGACTGATTCTAAGCCCGTATCCACTCCTATGGATTATCACATCAAGGAGGTGGAAGATGATACTGCATATTCAGATCCAGGTCATTACAGGAGAATAGTTGGGAAGTTGATTTACCTAACTGTCACAAGACCTGATATTTCTTTTGCTGTTGGAGTAGTAAGTCAACACATGTGCACACCACGACAGTCACATTGGACAGCTGTATGCAGGATTCTGAGATATCTGAAAAGTTCTCCTGGAAAGGGGATCACTTATTATAAACCCAAGAGTCCTCTATCTTCTTTGACTCTCACAGGTTATGCAGATGCAGATTGGGCTGGTAATCAAAGTGATAGACGATCCACATCTGGCTACTGCACCTTTCTTGGTGATCATCTGATTACTTGGAAGAGCAAGAAACAACAAGTGGTAGCACGGTCTAGTACTGAGGCTGAGTACCGTGCTATGGCACATGCATGCTGTGAACTGCAATGGATCAAATCTGTCTTATCTGAGTTGAAGATTTTGATTCAAACTCCCATGATTCTCAAGTGTGACAATCAATCTGCTATACATATTGCCAGGAATCCTGTCTTTCATGAGCGCACAAAGCATATAGAGGTTGACTGTCATTTCATCAGAGATCAGATAAAGAATGGCAATGTGGTGACGCCATATGTCAAGTCTGAAGATCAACTAGCTGATATCTTGACAAAGCCATTAGGTCCAGCAGTGTTCCAGAATTTATGCGGCAAGCTGGGCATCCACAATGTGTACACTCCAGCTTGAGGGGGAGTGTTAATATATCTTTACTTTGTGTTTATTTCATATTTCATATTACTGCTGTACCTACATGTAATTTTCCCTTTACTATAAATAGAGAGGAGAACCCTATTGGGTCTCTCACGTTGCCTAGTGCAACACACACAGATCCGTCTCCCGTACGTTGACAATATCTTTACTTTGTGTTTATTTCATATTTCATATTACTGCTGTACCTACATGTAATTTTCCCTTTACTATAAATAGAGAGGAGAACCCTATTGGGTCTCTCACGTTGCCTTGTGCAACACACACAGACTCCATCTTCCGTACGTTGACATGGTATCAAGAGCAACGTGATCCGACGCCGCTTCCGCTCCTCTCCCTCCTAGCGCCGCCACACCCCTCCCTCCCTCTCCCTTCTCCACCACAGGGCGCCGCCGACCCTCTCCTTCAGGCCGCCGCCGCCGCCGCTGCCCGGGCGGCTTCTCGGCTAGCCGCCGGCGTGCGGCAGCAACAGGGAGACTGCCGGTGACGCAGATCTTGCCCGGCTAGGAGTCTCCAACCTCGTCTCTTGCTGCTGGGCCTCCGGTGGCCATCTCTATGCTACCGTAGGCTCAATCGCTTGGAACCGGGGCTTCGTCTACGTTTTTCGGAAAGTTTCCAGCAACTTTTCGGCTCGTTTTTGGCGGACAATCTTGCTGTTTGAGGACTTCCGGGTGATCCAACGGCTCTCTAAAGCCCTACCCGGAGGTCTCGTCTCTTCCACAGTGCCTTCCTAATCACATCTCCTTCATGTGTGATTAGGAACCTCTCGTTTGAAGGCTGTCGATGCGTCAGTAACACATCCTCTTTTCAGTTTCTGTTGTGACGTGTATCTCTCCGTCACGGGACGCGTATCTGTCCGTCCACTCAGCCTTCTGTGTGACGTGTATCACTCCGTCACCCATATCCCCGTTGCATCATGGAGAACAAGACCTATTATGAGGTCTCGCCTATTCCTATCAAGCTCAATGGGAAGAACTTTTTGCTATGGATGAATGCGGTTCATACTGTCTTGGAATCGCGCGATCAGACAAAGTTTGTTGATTCTGCACCTCTCACTAGCACTGACAAAGACTATGCCGAGTGGAAACGTCTTGACAGCCTAGTGAAGACTTGGCTATGGGGTAGCATGGAACCTTCTATTGCTTCTAGGTTCATGTTCTACTCCACCGCTAAGGAGATTTGGGATGCCGTTAAGCAGCACTATGCTCAGGAGAAGAATGCTCTTCGCCAGTTTATGATCTATGATCGTCTGTTTGCAGAGAAACAAGGTGATAGATCCCTTGAAGAGTATTTCGGTGTGATTCAAGCTATCTCCCAGGAGTTGAGCTACTATCATCCAGTGAAAGTTGCTGAGCAGATTAAAGATAGAGATGATCTTGTCACTGCTAAATTTCTATCTAGCCTTAGCTCCTCATTTGGTTCAGCAAGAAGTGTGATACTTGCATCCTACAAATTACCGAGCCTTGCAGAAGCTTTCTCTAGGATTCAGCAGTCCACCTTTGAGTCAGTTGATCCTACTCCTGTTGTTCCTTCTGGAGATTCTCATGCCTCCATTGCTGCAGCAGTTCGCGGAGGACGACCTGCACCTACACTAGCTGACAGACCTGGCTTGGGCAGAGGACGTGGGACTCGTCCTCGATGCACTTTCTGTGACAAACCGGGACACACCGTCGAGAAATGCTGGAAGAAACATGGGCGACCTGTCGCCCCACCTGTTGGAGCTGCCAACTGTGCTACTTCAGACTCTACTACGGCGAGCTCGAGTTCCTCCGGCATCACACTCACTCAGGAGGAGTATGACAGGTTTATTCAGGCCACTCAACATTGGAGTATGGGCGCCTCATCTGCTTCTACAGCAAATCTTGCATCTACAGCGGGTAATCAGGCTACATCTTTTATGGCTTCTGGATCCGCAACTCCCTGGGTGGTTGACTCTGGTGCCTCCCAGCACATGACTGGTATGAGGCGATTGCTCCGCACATTTGACTCATATATTCCTCACCCATCTGTTACCTTGGCAGATGGTTCTGTGAGGAAGGTGGTAGCTAGTGGTTCTGTGTCCCTTACACCAGATATTGATTTGCAATCTGTTCATTTTGTACCTGAATTTCCATTCAATTTGCTTTCTGTTGCCAAGTTGATTGACACTGTAAACTGCACAGTAACATTCGGGCCTTCTTGCTTTGTTTTACAGGATCTCAAGAGTTTGAAGATGATTGGTGGGGGGCCTAGGAAAGGTGATCTCTACCTCTTTCCTGGTGATTATCTACCTCGCCATCCACCTCCTGCTCCAGTTTCCTCCGCCATGCTGAGTGGTTCCCCCTTGCTGTGGCATTGCAGATATGGCCATCCTTCCTTAGAAAGCTTGAAGAAGTTGGAACCAGATCTAGCTCATGTGTCCTCTTTAGAGTGTCAGTCCTGTCAGTTGGGCAAGCATCATCGGTTGTCCTATCCTGTTCGTGTCAATAATCGAGCTTCTAGTCCGTTTGAGTTAGTCCATAGTGATGTATGGGGTCCTGTTAAAAACCACAGTTATAATGGTTTTAGCTATTTCATTTCATTTGTGGACGATTACTCTCGCATGACATGGATTTATCTTTTAAAAATTTTTGAATCTGTGCTTTCCATTATCAAACATTTTCATAAACAAATTCAGGTTCAATTTAACTGCAATATCAAAATTTTTCAATCTGATAATGCCCTTGAGTATGTTCAGAAAGCGATGAATGAGTTTTGCAGTTCGGTTGGTATGATTCATCACACCTCTTGCCCTCACACTCCTATGCAGAATGGTGTTGCTGAGCGAAAGAATCGCCATCTTTTGGATATCACTAGGTCTATCATGTTTGAATCCAATGTGCCTAAACGTTTCTGGTCTGAAGCTCTTCTCACTGCCTATTTTTTTATTAATCGGCAGCCCTCTTCTGTTTTGCATGGACGCACTCCCTTCTCTGTCTTACGCCCTATGGATAAACCGTTTCATGTTCCACTTCGGGTTTTTGGTTGTACATCCTTCGTTCATAACTTTGATCCCAAACAAGACAAACTCTCTCCTAGGTCCTTGAAAACCTTGTTTCTTGGTTACTCTGGTACGAGTAAAGGTTACAAGTGTTATTGCCCGAGTTTGCGTCGTATGTTTGTTTCTAAGGATGTCACCTTTCATGAATCCAGTCCATATTTTGCAAATTCTATGAGCAAGGGGGAGCAATTGAGTGAGGGAGTGCCACCCGCAATTCAAAATGAGGGAGTGCCACCTATCATTATTGAGGACATACCGCATGATCCACCTACCATTCAACCCTATACCCAGGTTTATCACAGGCGAGGTAGACAGGATCCAGATGAGGTAGCGGCACAAGTCCATGAGCCTCCTTCGCCATCTTCTACTCACGAGATTCCTGCAGAGGCTTCTGACCTTGATCTTCCTATTGCTGTCCGGAAAGGTATACGTTCATGTACTATTCGACATCCCATATCAAATGTATGTTGTTTGTCGCACTTATCTACACAGGCTCGTGCATTTGCTGTTGGGATGGACTCCATTAAGATACCAAGAAACCACTTAGAGGCTCTGAAGGACAGTGGCTGGCAGCAGGCAATGCAGGTGGAAATCTCTGCTCTGATTGACAATGGCACATGGGATCTTGTTACTTTACCTGCGGGAAAGAAAGTTGTGGGCTGTAGATGGGTCTTTACAGTCAAACACAACCCTGATGGATCGATTGAGCGGTTGAAGGCCAGATTGGTAGCAAAAGGCTACACAGACATATGGAGTGGACTTCTTTGAGACTTTTTCTCCAGTTGCTCGTCTCAATTCTGTGCGAATCCTTATATCTCTAGCTACTACCTTTGATTGGCCTCTTTTCCAGCTGGATGTCAAGAACGCCTTTCTTCATGGAGATCTTCAAGAAGAGGTGTATATGGAGCAACCACCAGGTTTTGTTGCTCAGGGGGAGTGTCAGAAAGTCTGCAAATTGAAGAAGGCTATCTATGGGTTAAAGCAATCTCCTCGAGCTTGGTTTGACAAGTTCAGTGCTGTTGTTTTACAGATGGGCTTCTCTCGTTCCATGACTGATCACTCTCTATTTTATTCAAATTCTTCTGGTGGGTCCATAATTATTGCTGTCTATGTTGATGATATTGTGATTACTGGCAGCGATTCTACAGGCATATCACGTGTGAAGGAAGGACTACAGCAACACTTTCACACAAAGGACCTGGGGAAGCTGAGATACTTTCTAGGGATTGAGGTTCTTAGATCCCATGCAGGTATAAATCTCTCCCAGAGAAAGTATGTGCTTGACTTGCTACAGGAAACGGGTATGACTGATTCTAAGCCCGTATCCACTCCTATGGATTATCACATCAAGGAGGTGGACGATGATACTGCATATTCAGATCCAGGTCATTATAGGAGAATAGTTGGGAAGTTGATTTACCTAACTGTCACAAGACCTGATATTTCTTTTGCTGTTGGAGTAGTAAGTCAACATATGAGCACACCACGACAGTCACATTGGACAGCTGTATGCAGGATTCTGAGATATCTGAAAAGTGCTCCTGGAAAGGGGATCACTTATTATAAACCAAAGAGTCCTCTATCTTCTTTGACTCTCACAGGTTATGCAGATGCAGATTGGGCTGGTAATCAAGTTGATAGAAGATCCACATCTGGCTACTGCACCTTTCTTGGTGATCATCTGATTACTTGGAAAAGCAAGAAACAACAAGTGGTAGCACGGTCTAGTACTGAGGCTGAGTACCGTGCTATGGCACATGCATGCTGTGAACTGCAATGGATCAAATCTGTCTTATCTGAGCTGAAGATTTTGATTCAAACTCCCATGATTCTCAAGTGTGACAATCAATCTGCTATACATATTGCCAGGAATCCTGTCTTTCATGAGCGCACAAAGCATATAGAGGTTGACTGTCATTTCATCAGAGATCAGATAAAGAATGGCAATGTGGTGACGCCATATGTCAAGTCTGAAGATCAACTAGCTGATATCTTGACAAAGCCATTAGGTCCAGCAGTGTTCCAGAATTTATGCGGCAAGCTGGGCATCCACAATGTGTACACTCCAGCTTGAGGGGGAGTGTTAATATATCTTTACTTTGTGTTTATTTCATATTTCATATTACTGCTGTACCTACATGTAATTTTCCCTTTACTATAAATAGAGAGGAGAACCCTATTGGGTCTCTCACGTTGCCTTGTGCAACACACACAGACTCCATCTTCCGTACGTTGACAGTAATGTAACTCTTGACCCCCTATACTTTTAGGGGGGAGTCTGAATATATTTACTTGATTCAGATACTTACATACATACTATACAACAAAGTGCCGACAAGGAGTGGCTCGAGTGGTCAAGCACGGACCGCACGGTGTCCCCTAAAAAAGGGACCTGGGCTCGAATCTCAGCCGCCGCCATGATTTACCACCCTTCTGGACGTCCGACCTCCGTCACGGGCATGGGAAAGGGGTAGAGAATGCCTCTCTTAATCCCATCCCATACTATACAACAAAGCGTGCATCGTCTCCTAGGGTTGTCTCTCCTGTGCGATTGCCTTGGCGATCTCCGGGCAGCTTGAGGGCATGGCGTCCACATCTCTGGCCACTCCGGTCGGCGGCCTCCACTCACACACCTCGCCAACCACCCGACACCTCCAACCTAACTCACTTGACAACCGGAACACCAATGATCCGCGGTTAATAACCCTAACCAGAACGCGCAAGCGGCGGGAGGAGAAGAGAACGACCTGACCGAACAGGGCTCGAAGGGAGGGATCGGGCGCAACAACGTCGCTTGGAACCAAGTAATCAAGCAACCGACGAGCAACAAGGGAAAGGAGATGGATTTCCCAAAGCCTAGGGTTTCAGAGGGGGAGATCCATGTCAAATTGGAGGAGGCCGAGTTCGAAAGAATGAAGAATGTTTGGGAGTTCACAATCATGATGTATACATCGGGGAAGAGGCCGTTTAACCCTCATTTGCTAGCTTGGGTGGGGCGGACATGGAAACCCAAAGGGACCTTCAAACTGCTATCTCGCGACAATGACATCTTCTTAGTGCGCTTCTCTACAACGGCGGACAAGGAGGCGAGGCTTGCTATGGGGCCCCGGTGGTTCGATCAACAACCGGTGATCACGAAGCACTACACACATGCCGATGAGCTATAGAAGGATTCATTCCTGACAATCCCAACATGGATCACGTTGAAATCTTTTGGGAGGACATGGACAAGGAAGGCCACTGGGACGATCGCGGCTGGCGCTGGTAGAGTACTGCATATAGACGAATGATCGCTTGAAGGAGACAAACCCTGAGTGCTAGTGGAATTGGAGGTACAAGGGCCCAAACCAAGGACGATTTGGCTCAATGTGAAGGGCAGAGAACCGATTCCAGTGTCGATTGATTACAATCACATACCAACTAGCTGTAGTAGATGCCGTGCCTTTGGCCATGGAACACAACAATGTGGGGGAGAAGATGGCGAGGAAGGAACCTGCAGATGAAGTTGTCCTGTGGAAGGAGAAAACATCTGACAGAGCGGCTGGGGTACAACAACCTGCGGCTGGGGTACAACAACCTGATACTTTAGGGATTGAACAAGGCAAGCAGAACCTATATTAACCAGGAAACAATGAGCATTCGATGGAGACTAACTCCTCTAGTAGGTTGGCCAACAACCAGGAGAGTGAGCCAAAGAACCAGACCCCAGGTGCATATAGTCGAATGATCGCTTGAAGGAGACAAACCCCGAGTGCTAGTAGAATTAGAGGTACAAGGGCCCAAACTAAGGACGATATGGCTCAATGTGAAGGGCAGAGAACCAATTCCAGTGTCGATTGGTTATGATCACATACCAACTAGCTGTAGTGGATGTCATGCCTTTGGTCATGGAACACAACAATGTGGGGGAGAAGATGGCGAGGAAGGAACCTGCAGATGAAGTTGTCCCGCAGAAGGTGTGGAAGGAGAAAACATCTGACAGCGGCTGGGGTACAACAACCTGATACTTCAGGGATTGAACAAGGCAAGCAGAACATATATCAACCAGGAAACAATGAGCATTCGATGGTGACTAACTCCCCTAGCTGGTTGGCCAGCAACCAAGAGAGTGAGCCGAAGAACCAGACCCTAGGTGCAACATCTAACCTTGGGAATGGAGAGGAAGAGGGGGGAGTGCATCTCCTCTACTAGGAAAAATAGTTATAAGAAAACTGGTATTCCCAAGACCCAGGGTGTTGAAGCTATCTTGGACACCAACAACAAATTTGAAGCAGTGAACGAGTCTAACAAGGAAGAAGAGGACAACCATGTAGATGAGGTCCCAAAGAAGAACAACAAGGAGCCAGTAAGGCGGACCAGAGCACAAAAAACCTGTTAACATGTCCATGCTTCTATGGAATATTAAGGGGGGGTGTGGCAAAAACAAGAAGGAGATCCGGGAGTGGATCACAGCTAGTGGACACTCGTTAGTTGAATTGGTGGAAACCAAAATAAAGGAGCAGAATAAAAACAGTATTAAATACTTGTTCCACAAGGTTGGAAACGTGTATCTAATTTGGCGTATTCTGAGCTGTCCGGAGTCTGTATTACATGGAAATCGAATGCATGACAGGTGCACGGAATGAGGTTTCAGTGATGGGAATTGGTACCCAAACGTGCGATTGTGTCGATTTCGATGAATTTTGCCAAATTTCGACATTTTCGATGAATTTCGCTAAATTTGATGAATTTTGTCAAATTTTGATTAAAATTTCAATAATTGCAATCCTTGTTGTTATTTTTTTTTGAAGAGGAGCAAAGGGGGATTGGGGTTATTTCACCATTTAATACTCATACATAGTATATACTTATAGTAGATCACAATTGCATTGCATTTCCCTAATATTTGCTATTCAAATTATTAAATACTTATGCAATGCATGCTTTTTCAGATTCTGCAATGTGGACGTCATGTATCCTAGTGGTGGTTTATTAGACAATGAGGGTGCTAGAAAGCCAACCACACCAGCAAATAATGATTTAGCTTGGAAACATTGCACTAGTGTTATTGGGACCAATGGAATGATTGACTATTGAGTCAATATCAACAACAAACTATCAATACAAGTAAAATGTGTGGGGATGCCCTACATATCCAATGTGAAAGACAATAAGATTTGGAGAGCTTAGGGTTGCACAATGTGTGCACCCTTATATTTATAGTGATGTGACAATTACAAAGAAGTCCAAATATAATGTAAAATAACAAAATAAAAATAACAGAACATATATATTAACACTCCCCCTCAAGTTGGAGCATAGATGTCAATCATGCCCAACTTGTCCACAAGTGTGCAGAACTGCTTCTTAGCCAGCAACTTGGTGAAGATATCAGCAACCTGGTCTTCAAAGCGAGTAAAAGGAGTGTAAATTTTGCCAGTCAGGATAGATTCCCCAATGAAATGACAGTCAACCTCAATATGCTTGGTGCGCTCATGATAAACATGATTGTTTGCAATGAAGATAGCAGCTTTATTATCGCAGTGCATGGGTATAGCAAAAGAGGACTCAACCCCAAAGTCTTTTAGGAGAGAACACACCCACAGGAGCTCACAGGCAGTATGGGCCATGGCCCTATATTCAGCTTTAGCACTAGATCTGGCAACCACATTTTGTTTCTTGCTTCTCCATGTGACCAGATTACCTCCAACATAGGTACCATAGCCAGAAGTTGATTTCCTGTCAATTTTGCTCCCTGCATAGTCAGCATCAGAATAACCCTCAAGAGAACAGTGTCCATTTTTCCTGTAGTGAAGTCCCTTGCCAGGAGACTTTTTTAGATATCACAGAATATGACAGAGTGCATCCCAGTGACACTGTCTGGGTTTATCTAAATACCTGCTAAGAAGACCCACAACAGTAGCTATGTCAGCTCTAGTCACAGTCATATATATCATTTTACCGATCAACCTCCTGTATTTTTTATTATCAGCAAAGAGTGGAGAAGACTCATCATCCCAATTGACATTGGGATCCAGAGGAGTATCAGCAGGTCTAGCTCCTAGCATACCAGTCTCCTGCAGAAGATCTAAGACATATTTTCTCTTAGATAGCACAAGAGCATTAGAAGTTCTAGATACCTCTATGCCCAGAAAATACCGCAGTTTACCCAAATCTTTAGTAGCAAAGTGTTTGCAGAGATGAGCTTTAGTAGCCTGAATAGCAATAGAGTCACTGTCAGAAAGTATAATATCATCCACATACACAATCAGAATCACAATACCAGCATAAGTCTTCTTAGTAAAGACAGAATGATCCACCTGAGATCTCAGAAAACCAAAGTCAATCAGAATATTGCTCAATTTATCAAACCAGGCACGAGGACTCTGTTTGAGCCCATAAATTGACTTCTTTAGCCTGCAGACTTTATGTGACCCCCCCTGAGCAACAAATCCGGGAGGTTGCTCCATATAGACCTCCTCTTGCAGATCACCATATAAGAAAGCATTTTTAGCATCTAGTTGTACTAGAGGCCAATCAAGATTAACGACAACAGATAAGAGAACTCTGACAGAATTAAGACGGGCAACAGGTGAGAAAGTTTCAAAGTAGTCAATACCATAGGTCTGTGTATAACCTTTAGCAATAAGACGTGCCTTCAGACGTTCTACAGTACCATCTGGTTGATACTTGACAACATACACCCATCTGCAGCCTACAGGCTTACACTGAGGAGGTGGATCCACCAACTCCCAAGTTTGTCTGTCAGAAAGAGCAAGCATTTCTTCCTTCATAGCAGTCGTCCAAGTTGTACTTTGCAAGGCGTCCTGTACAGTCTTTGGGATGGCAACAACAGATAAAGCAGTGACAAAGTTGCTAACATGAACACTTAAATGATCAGTTGATACATAGTTAGCAATATTGTGAATAGTACAGGAACGAGTGCCCTTCCTAAGAGCATTAGGCACATCAATGTCAGATATTACCTCAGGTGATGCAGATCCTTCCGGAGGAGAAGATTGGCTTGGTTGGGGGGGGGATCTTGTGTAGGTTGAGCTCTGTTCCTGCGTTGATAAAGAATAAAAGGTGCCGGTTGTACAAAAGTAGTGGCATCAGAAACACAATCACTAGTAATAGGTAGTGGAGAAGTAATAAGCTCAGATTGAAGACTATCTCCTTGAGTAGAGTAGTATGGTGTACCCTAAAAAAAGACAACATTACTGCTAGTGAACCATCTCTTGGTAGTTGGGCTATAGCATCTGTACCCTTTCTGTGTACGAGAGTACCCCTAAAAAATACATTATTCAGCATGTGGAGATAGTTTATCATGCATTGGGCCAAGCAACTTTACAAAGCGTGTAGAGCCAAAAATACGAGGGGGTACAGTAAATAAAGGTTTATCAGGATTCAGAATTTGCACAGGTATTTTATTTCCAATTACCAAAGAAGGCATCCGATTTATTAGAAAACAAGCAATCAAGATGGCTTCTGGCCAGAATCCCCGAGGTACATTAGAATGCAACATAACAGTTCTGGCAACCTCTAGTAAGTGTCTATTCTTTCTTTCTGCAATGCCATTTTGCTGAGGTGTGTATGCACACGAAGTCTGGTGGATAGTGCCAATGGATTTACAAAACAACTCAACATCTTTTTGAACAAATTCAAGTGCATTATCCGTTCTAAAAATTTTAACAGGCATAGAATATTGTGTTTTCATCTCAGCAAAAAAGAATTTAATAGTGAACAATACTTCAGATCTACTCTTCAAAAGAAATAACCATGTGGCTCGAGAAAAATCATCAATGAATAGAATAAAATATTTGTTTCCAGATAGACTAGGGACATGGCAAGGGCCCCATACATCAGCATGAACAAGATCAAAAACATTTTTACTGCTAATCTGAGAACGTTTAGGATAAACATCCCTAGTCTGTTTGCCTAACTGACACGATTCACATTGAAACACATTTGTTCCTACATCAGGTACAATATGGTGCAATTTCTCAGATGATGGGTGCCCAAGTCTGTAATGCCACTGTAGAGCCGATACTGACGAAGATACTGCAGAAGCCAGAGCCACATTGTCCACTTTTTTTAGATAGTCCAGGTAGTACAAGCCATCAGAGCCTTCATGCCCCCCACCAATCTTCATCCTCGTGCGAAGGTCCTAAAAAACACATGAACTAGGTACTAAAGTCAGGCTACAGTTCAAGTTCCGCAAAGTTTTGCTAACAGATAATAAATTCAACGGAAAACAAGGCACATATAGAGAAGATTTCAGCACAATATCAGACACAATGTCTCCAATTCCGGAAACGGTAAACTTGGAGCCATCATCAAGCATAACAAAGGAATTAGTAGTCGGTCTAGATATTTTTCTGAACAATGACTGATTCCTAGAAATATGAGAAGATGCGCCCGAATCTATGACCCATTTCGTATTACCAGTAGTAGATGATGGTGTAGAAAGGAAAGCAGTGTCACAACCAGAGTATGTCGCAACATGAGCTCCCGTGGTGGTGGCAGTAGACGAAGAGCCAGTACGCTCCAGTAACAGGCGCTCGACCTCGGCACAAATGAAGTCAGCAGTAGAAGTATCCGGGGCATTAGGTTGGGTAGACGTCTCAGAAGATGTAGTAGCATCAGTGGCCGCATTGGCCCAAGCTGGTTTGCCGTATTTTTCCCAGCACTTGTCTTCAACATGATTAGACCGGCCACAGAAGTTGCAGAAGCGTTGGCCAGTCTGAGGACGAGCAGTAGCAGTAGTAGGTCCAGAGGATGCTCCACGACCTGAAGAATTCCTCCCCCGGCCAACACCAAGAGGAGGACGAGCATCATATGAGCGACCGCGTCCACGGCCACGACCACGACCAGACACCGCAGCAAAAGCAGTCGAATCCCCTGTATCAGTAGGAGTCTCAGATGACGATGCAGGCAAGCGTTGTAGTCTATGAAAAGCAGTCTGTAGAGTAGGCAACGGATCACTAGTGAGAATCTGATCGACCACCCCTGCATAGGAATCAGGTAGGCCACAAAGGAACTGGACTACTTGCAACTCCTGTCGCCGTCGTTGCATAGCAGCCAAATCAGTAGACAAGGGATGGTAGGCTTCCAATTCCCCCCACAGTCCCTTGAAAGCAGAAAAGTAATCCGTCAGATCAGATCCAGAGAAACGCAAGCGGCTAAGCTGCTTGTTGATGTCAAACACCTTCTTGGGATTCTGACTGTGTGAATAAGTGCTGGCAAGCTGATCCCACATCTGCTTCGCCGTTTGCAGGTATAATAAGGTGACACTAATCTTGGTCTCACTACTATTCAGAATCTATGTCATGACTGTGGAGTCGTCCTTCACCCAATCATCATAGGCTTTCACATCCTTCGAATCGGCTGTTGCAGGAGGTACGGGTGGTGGATCTCGCGTCAGGTGCGACATTTTTCCTTGTGATTTAACATATATCTGCATAGAGCACACCCAGTGCTGGTAGTTTCGCCCATCCAACTTCACAGTTGTCACCTGACGTCGCAGATCTTCATGAGTAGACGCCATCAGGAAGAAACAGATGCAGACGTAGAGTTACAGGCAGGCAGTAGCAGTCAGACACAGGCAGTAGAAGGCTGCCTACAGATCCAGGTAGGCAGCAGCCATAGTAACAAGTTCGGGATTCGGCAACTTTTCGGCTGGCTGGAAAAAATCGGAATTTGGAAAAAATCGAGAAAAGTCGTGAAAAGATCGATAAATTTAGGTCAAAGTTTGGTCAACTATTCGGAAATAATCGAGAATAAGTCGGCAATATAAGTATATACATATATATATGTATGCATATATATGCATGTATGCATGTGTATATATATAAATAAATGTATGTATGTACATACGTATATGATGCATGTAACTGTTACGGCCACAAGTCATAATCTTAGTGAGTAAAAATGTAGGAAAAGAAGTAAAAAATAGTTGAGAAATAACATGAACTGTCCAGAGGAGTGGGGGCTTTGAGGTTTAGTGTGTATTAGAAATTTTATGTACATGGTTTGGTAAAAAAAGAGCAAGCGACTTAAAAGAGAAAAATCGTGAAAAGTCATGAAGAATCGAAAAAAATCGTATAAATCGTGAAAAAGCAGGATTAATCGTGAAAAGTCGTGAAAAATCGGCGATTGGCGTATTAATCGTGATGAATATTCGGGAGCCTATAACATCGTGAAAAATCGCCGATTTTTCGTAAAATTCGGAGACTTTTGTTACTATGGCAGCAGCAGGCACAGAGCAGGCACAACAGTAGCATTCAGCAATCAGAGGCAGAAGTCCAACACATGGACTAGTAGTAGAAGACAGAAGATCCACACATGGATCTTAAAAAAACCACGTAGGGGCAGCAGATGAAGAGAAAAAACCTACGCCAACATGGAGGATCAGTCACTCCACCATGAGGCACAGGTAGACAGAGAGGATGAAGCCCGTTACGCCGTCAACGTGCCAGAACTGGAAAGTTACCGAGGCTGTCCGAAGATTTCAGAAAGAGAAACGGAGCTAGACGGAGGGGCCTGTGGTGGATTAGGCTACAAGGATGGAGGTTATTAGGGGATTAGAGGTGGATGGAGGGCTGCGGAGGGGTGGACGGCGTTACTGTAGCAGTACTGTAGCGGCGGAAAAAAGGAGATTTCGGAGTGTGGCGATGGCTAGGGTTGGTGGAGAGAGATGGATTAGGTTTAAGGTGGATCGGCCCGCTCTGATACCATGTGAAAGACAATGAGATTTGGAGAGCTTAGGGTTGCACAATGTGTGCACCCTTATATTTATAGTAATGTGACAATTACAAAGAAGTCCAAATATAATGTAAAATAACAAAATAAAAATAACAGAACATATATATTAACATCCAATATTTGATATTGTAACACAAAAAGTAAATGCATGTATATAATTCATACTTGCAAAATTGCATAACTTAATTCCTACATTTTCTCATCGAAATCCTCAAGAAACAGGACAGTTCCCTTACCTCTCACGTGAAGGATCACCCCCTCAACCTACCCCCACATAAAATTTTATTGCATAAAATGATGCGTTTAGGTGTAATCACGCCTGTAAAATTTCATAAATTAATTCGTTCATTTTGGTGTCAAAACGGACACAGTTGCATCTATTAAAATTTTTTTAGTTTCCATGTCTCGTCGAAATGGCATCGAAATCGGATACCTCGTTCCTTGGACATGTGACAATGATTCAGATGTCAGATCAACACATTACAAGTGATTGTAGAAATGTTGGAGGGCTACATATGTGGGTGACAACTGTTTATGCCCATAATGATGCAAAGTGTAGACATAGTTTATGGCAGGAGTTGGTTGGACTTTCGAGGCAGATCAATCTTTCATGATCGGCGATTGGGGACTTTAATAATCTTCGCTTGCAGGCAGAGAAGATAGGAGGAAGACCATCATTGAATGTGGTGATAGATGCTTTCAATCATACTATAGATAAGGCTGATTTGTTTGAGTTACCCATGGTAGGAGGGTATATCTTCACATGGAACAATGAGAGGAAAGCGGAGGACAAAATATCAAGTAAATTGGATAGAGCTCTGGTGAATGATGAGTGGCTGTAAATTTTTCCCAGTGTGCGGGTGAAAGCGGGGGGATCTGAACTGAGTGATCATGCTCCTATCTCAATACAGATCACATAAAAGAAACAAAAGAGGAAGCCTTTCAGATTCTTAAACTACTGAGCTGATCAGAAAAGTTTCAACGATATCATCTAGGAGAGATGGAATTTACAGGTCACAGGGAATCCAATGTATGTCTTTGCAAAGAAGCTGACAAATACAAAACTTGCACCAAAAAGGTGGGCCAAAGCTGAAGTGAATATCCCAAGCCTATTGACAGAAACCAAAAGAGAATGCAAAGAGGTCAGAAAAAAACTACTGGGTGACCCGCTCAATGGACTGATAAAGTAAGATGGAGAGATGAAGAGGATGCTGGAGGATCTAAAGAAGATAGAAAAAATTTTACTGGCAAAGAAGTAGGGAGAAATGGATGGAGGATGGTGACATGAACACCAAACTCTATCACACAGTAGTTAAAGGAGGGAGGCTGATAAAATCATTTCTGGCTCATTGATACAGAGGGTAATGTTTTCAACAAGCAGGAGGACTTGGACGAGCAAGCCATAGAGTTTTATTCTTCTCTATACAATAAGGAGTTTGAAGTCGATCTAGAAGAGGAGGAGATAAAATGGAAGTTGAAACTCACAAGCACTCACAACAACATTCTTACAAGGAAGACAAATGAACATGAAGTCAACGAATTGGGAGTATTGGCAGCAACAAGTCTCTAAGATCAAATGGTTTCAATACTTTCTTCTATAAAAAAAGTGGGATATCATCAGGGAGGACCTGGTTGCATATGTTAGTTGGTTCTTGGAAGGAGGTAACATGGTTAGGCAGGTTAATTGTTCTTTTCTGGTTCTTATTCCCAAGAAGAAAGTGACAATTTCTCTTGCTGATTTCAGGCCTATTGCTTGCTGTTTTGTTTTATAGAAAATCATTGCAAAGATTCTGGCTGCTAATTTGAGGCTAGTACTTTCCTATCTTATTTTTACAAATTAGGAAGCCTTTGTATCAGGAAGGAATATTAGCGATTGTGCTTTATTGACAGAGTTCTTACTGGACTACAATGTAATGAGAGAAAGAGGAAAGCATGTCTAAAGCTGAATGTGTCCAAGGCATATGATAGTGTTAGATGGAAAAAGCTCTGGTGGATCATGAAGCAGATGGGGTTCAATGACCAGTAGATTGGCCGGATGAAACAATGTGTGAGGACTACAAGCTTCTCAATTTTGGTAGATGGTATTTTAGCATGTATGTTTAAAGGAGGAAATGGACTATGCCAAGGAGATCCTTTATCCTCCTTTTTGTGATTGTTATGGAGTACTTCACACAGAAGATGCAAGGTGCGGAAAGGAAGGAGATCAAGCCTTACATGGTGCATGGTATAAAAGTGATGACCCACTTGATTTTTGCAGATGATGTGCTTGTTTTTGTTGAAACCAAACAAAATATGTCGGGGATGTCGCAACTGCTTCTTAAGGAGTTTGGTGAACAAACGGGGATGTGTGTAAATGCAAGCAAGACACACCTTTTCATATCCAAAACTGTTACCAGATGGAGGACATGTTAAAGGAGACAGCGAGACTAGAGATGGGGAAGTTTCCTACAAAATATCTTAGGTTTCCACTAGAGGTAATCTACAAGTCAAAGACTTTGCTGATTACATTTGACAGATTAGAGGAAATGATCAATAGGTAGCAAACTCAGAAAACATCTATGACAGGGAGGGCTACTCTTGTGAAAGCTGCTAATGAGGGACTTCTTGTCTTCTAAGTAATACAAAGGGAGATCCCTGGTCTGGTCCTTGATAGAATGAAGATGAAGATGACAAACTTCTTGTGGGGAAGTGAGTACCACCCGATGAGGTATGTGAGAATGGCGCTTCCAAAAGATGAAAGCGAGCTAGATCTGAAAACACCGAGAGACATAACAAAGTGGGGGACACTGAGAAGAATAATTATCTACCAAGAAGGCTCCTCAACATGGGGGAAATGGATGAGGGAGAGATATCCAAAAGGATTGGACTTCAAACCAAGGACACGAGAGGGATATTTACGCATTATCAATGTTATGACAGATGTATGACAACAAATCAGGCACTTGTTTGACCCTCATGAACTAGGGGGATGGACACTCAAAGACACAAAGATCAACCTTTAGGAAGTGACAAGATCAAGAGTTGCGAAAGACAAACATATAGAACATGTGTAGACTGGTACACATGTACCAAAATGGAGTATGTGCGTCTATAAAATTATGCAAAATGCACTAGCTACCATGGATAAGATGCATAGATGGAATATGATGTTTTTGCTGTTTGCATACTATGTATGAAGGAGGATGAGTCCCATATCCACTTGGTGAGCTGTTGCAAATTTACAAAAGAAGTTTAGAAGATAATATGTGAAGATTTCAAATTGCAACTAAAGCTGAAAGAAGAGCCAAGAAGAATGTTGTCTAGTTGCTGGAAGGACGACAAGAAGAGGATCTTGTTTGCTTCTCTATGCTACCATATCTGGAAGAGGAATGCTAGAAAACATGGTGGTACAACCACTAATGCATGGAGTATAGCTGTAAAAATTTGTAAATGTGTTGAGCGAAAGCTACACGTTAGATAAAAGAGTGTGTTGTTTTTTGTTATGATGTATGGCGTTGGGCCATATGTAACTCTTGATCTCCTATAATTTTAGGAGGGTTTCGGAATATATTTACCTGATTCCGGTACATAACATGTACACCGACAAGGAGTGGCTCAAGTGGTCAAGCACAATGTCTCCTAACAAAGGGACCTAGGTTGGAATCTCAGCTGCCGCCTTGGTTTACCACCCTCCCGGACGTTCAGCCTCCGTTATGGGCATGGGAGAGGGAGATAGATGCTTCTCTTAATCCCATACATACATACATACATACATACATACATACATACACACACATGTATGTATGCATGCATGCATACATACATACATACATATAAAACGCGCGTCATGTCCTAGGGTTTCTCTCCCGTGTGATTGCTTAGGCAATCTCCAGGCAGTTCTACGGGCATGGCGCCCATGTCCTCAGCCAATCCGGCCGGCGACATCCACCCTCATACCACCCAAACCTACCCGCCCCCAACTCTAACCCACCCAACAACCCAATCACTTAGGAGTCCACAAAAATGACAAACCCTAACCAGGGTTCAAGTTTAGCGAGAATGGAGAAGACGAACCCTATCTCGAACTAGGGATCGAGGGAGAGAGATACTGAGGCCAGACGCGAAGGGTGGCTTGGAACCAAGTGCTCAAGCAGCTAGTAAGCAACAAGGACAAGGAGACTAATTCCTGAAACCTAAAGAGGCAGAGGGAGAGGTACATGTTGAACTGAAGGAAGAGGAGTTCGAGAGAATGAAGAACGTCATGGAGTTCATGATGGTGTACGTCTTGGGGAAGAGACCATTCTACCCGCATCTTCAGGCATGGGTGAGGACATGGAGACCCAAGAGTGCGTTTGAACTCCTGTCACGGGATAATGGTATCTTCCTTATACGGTTTTCCAATGCGGCAAACAAGGAAGCTGTTCAGACGTTGGGGCCGTGATGGTTCGATCAGTAGCTAGTAGTCGTGAAGGATTACACCTATGGAGACGAATTGCGAAAGGATGCCTTCTCTACGATCCCAACGTGGACCACCCTACTTTCCTTTGGACGTTCGTGAACTAGAAGAGCCACCAGAATAATTGTTGTTGGCGCGGGTAACGTTCTACACATTGGCGAGCGCTCAGTAGAGGGAGACGAAGCACGCGTCTTGGTGGGGCTGGAGGCTGTTGGGAACACGCCGATGATGATTTGGCTGAATGTGAGGGGAAGAGAGACAATACCAATGTCGATCACATATGATTATGTCCCAACGAGATGCAGCCAATGCAAAGCTTTTGGCCATGGAACTAAACAATGTGACGAGCAAGCTAAGCGAGCGGAGGAGATAGACAATACAGGAGGGACAAAAAGGTATGGAAAGAGAAGGTAGCGGCTCATGGCAAGGCCGACGAGCCACCCCAGGGGAGCAGAATAAGAAGGACCTAGCAGCAGCCAGTGATAATCCACCTAGCAAGGTGGCAGGGAGTAAGGGGGATGATGAGAACCCTTCTTTTGGACCTTTTGTGGAGGATGGTGAGGACAAAGGGGAGTTTCTCTTCCACGAGGAGAAATGGGTTCAAGAAGCCTGGTATTCCCACAAACTAGCGAATGAGGGCCATTCTAACTAATAACTCCGAGGCACTAAGTGAATCCGATGAAGAAGAAGAGGAGATTACCAGACAGAGGGAAAGGGAGGATTCGAGGAAGCCAACAAGGAGCCGACAATGTGGACTAGAAGCGCTTCAGTTAGTCTTGGCTCTCAGCTCCTTCGATTAGGCTCGGGGAAGGACAAGTCCTAGGTGCTTGATCTTGTTGGTTTGTGTTTGTTTCTTTAGTCGATTTCTCTTCTTCGTTCCATCCCCCGTTTAGTACTAAAACTAGGGGGGGAGTGCTTGGTTGCCTGACGTGGGGCGGGGACACACCAACCCTCATAGGTCGAGGCTCTATTGACGGATTATTTGACTGGGGAAAAAGACTACATGGCCACAAGCCATGTACAAGAGAGAAAAGAATGTGCATCTCACTACCAATGTCGTCAAGATCGGGTACAAGCACCTCCGGAACAACAAGTTCAACTTCTGGATTCTTAAACAACCTAAAAATCCCGTTAATATGTCCATACTATTATGGAATATTAAAAGGGGGTGTGATAGGGAAAAAATGAGATCCGACACTGGATTGCAGCGAGTGGGGCCTCATTTGTTGCATTCATGGTGCAAGACTTTGACTTCTAGTCGACTTCGCCAGGTTTGGAAGTGGAAGTTTGTGGAAACTTCGAGGAAGTTTCGAGGAAGTTTAGATGCAAACTTTGACAAACTTCGATGCCAATTTTTGAAGAAAATGATGTGAATTTAAAGGAAACTTCGATTGAAAACTTCTAATTATGTTATACCTCTATCTTATAATTGTTAATTTAACACAAAAGCACGATTCATGACTCTCTAGCCTTAAGTAGGTTGATAATAAAATGTGTTTCTCACTTTCTTGCAATGGTCAAACGTGCAATACACATAAAAATACAGTTCAAGTGTGGAACATATGTATTATCTACAATATACAACCAAATAGTAGTTACAAGACCCTCTCTAGGAAAGAGTGGCAACAACAAACATAGGAGTTGATATTATATTGTGAAGAGGGTTGGAGGCGACCCTTATGCCTTATACGGCCGTTAGGGCACTAGTTAGGATTAATGTTCTGGATCATCTCAACTTCGCCCCAACTTTGCCAACTTCGAGGAAACTTCGACAAGTTCGGAGAAGTTGGGGCAAAAATACTTACAAAAAATTAAACTTTGATGAAACTTCAAAAAATTTGCCCCGAAGTTTGGACGAGGCCGAAGTATTGGGGATTCGACTTTGCCCATGGTCGAAGTTCGAAGTTTCTCCGAAGTTTAGTTCCATGGTTGCATTAGTGGAGACAAAAATAAAGGAGCAGAATAAACATAATATTAAATACCTATTTCCACAAGGCTGAGAACATGTGTCCAACCTGGAATATTCTGAGTTAGCGAGAGTATGTGTGGCATGGAGCCGAATGCATGGCAGGTGTCAGTGGAGCAGATGTTAGATCAACATATCACAATTGATTGTATGAATTTATGGGGTCTACATGTGTATGACAGTTGTCTATGCCCATAATGATGCAAAGCGGAGACAAGGATTACGGAAGGATCTGGTCTCTCTTTCCAGAAAGGTTTCTATTCCTTGGCTGGTGATTGGTGACTTCAATAATGTTCGGTTACATGATGAGAAGAGGGGAGGCAGACCGGTCTTGAATGCAATGATTGATTCTTTCAACGATATCAAAGACAAAGCATGGCTATTTGAGCTACCAATGATAGGGGGAGACATTTTCACATAGAACAATGAAAGGAAATCCAAAGACAGGATAGCAAGCAAGCTGGATAGAGCACTGATGAATGATGAATGACTACAATTATTTTCCAATGTATAGGTGAAAGCAGGAGGTTCAGAACTGAGCGATTATGCCCCTATTTTGGTACAAATACTGAGAAGAAACGAAAAGAAAACCTTTCAAGTTTCTTAATTATTGGGCTGATTGGAGGGTTTCAATGATGTCATTATGGAGAGCTGGAAGATGCAAGTAATAGGAAATTGGGAACCCGATGTACATCTTTGCAAAGAAGGCGAACACAAGGGTTGCACTAAAGAGATGGCCAAAGCTGAAGTGAATATTCCAATCTGATTTTGAAAATAAAAAAAGAATGCAAAGAAGTTAGAGAGAAGCTACTATTTGACCCACTCAATGCAGAGTTGATAAAAAAGGATGGAGAGCTAAGGGAGATGCTAGGTGATCTTAAGAAAGCAGAGGAAAATTTCTATTGGAAGAGAAGTAGGAAAAGGTAGATGGAGGATGGAGACATGAACACTAAACCCCGTATAGCTGTGAAACGAAGAGAACTAGTTGATGTAGAGGGAAGTGTGGTCAATAAGCGGGAGCTGGGGGAACAAGCCATATATTTCCATAGCTCCTTATACAATGAGAACTTCACAGCTGATCTAAAGGAAGATGATATAGAATGGAAGTTCCAACTCTCAGGTGCACATAACAATATTCTTATAAGGTAGATAAATAACAGGAAGTTAAAGATGCACTTTGGAGTACTGTCAGCAACAAGTCACTAGGTTCAGATGGGTTCGATGCTTTCTTCTACAAGAGAACATGAAAGGTTATCAAGGAGGACTTAGTGGCGTATGTCAGGTGGTTCTTTGAGGGGGTAACATGGTAAGGTATGTCAATCATTCTTTTCTGGTGCTTATTCCCAAGAAAGCGACAACTTCTCTTGCTGATTTCAGACATATTGCATGTTGCTCAGTTCAATATAAAATTATTCTTAAAATACTGGCGGCTAGATTATAGATAATACTTCCCTACCTCATCTGTAACAATTAAGGAGCGTTTGTTTCAGGGAGGAGTATTAGTGATTGTGTTCTTCTAGCTGGTTAATTCTTATTAGATTATAATGTCATGAGAGGAAGCAAGAAATCCTGTCTAAAGCTAGATTTGTCAAAAGCATATGACGGTGTTAGATGGGACAAGCTATGGTGGATACTACTACACATGGGATTCAGCGATCAGTGGATTGGCTGGATGAAATAATGTGTTGGGACGACAAGCTTCTCTATCCTAGTTAATGACACTTCTGCAAGGATGTTCAAGGGAGGCAATGGTCTGCGTCCAGGGGTCTGTTATCTCCTCTACTCTTTGTGGTAGTCGTGAATTAATTTACACAAAAGATGCATGCTGCGGAAAGGAGGAAGGAAATCAAGCCTTACACGGTGCATGGTATGAAGGTGACGAGTCATTTAATATTTGTAGATGATGTGTTAGTCTTTGTGGAAGCAAAAACCAATGCACTGGAAAGCTTGCATGATCTTCTCAAGGAGTTTGGAAAACAGACGAGACTGTGTATTAATGCTAGTAAGACACATCTTTTCATGTCCGAGAACTGCTACCAGATTGAGGAAAGACTAAAATAGCAATGGGAGTGGAGGTGGGTAAATTTCCTACAAAATACCTTGGTTTCCCCTGGTAGGAGGCAATCTACAAGTCAAAGACTTTGCTGAATGCATAGACAAGATGGAGGAAATGATTTATAGGTGGCCATTACAGAAGACATGGCAGGGAGAGCAGTATTAACAAAGACAGTAATGGACGAGCTTCTTATCTTCTGGGTGTAGCAAGGAGAGATCTCTAGATATGTTCTTGATAGGATGGAGATGAAGATGACAAACTTCTTATGGGCAAGTGTGTATCACCCGATGAGGTATTCACGTCTGGCGCTTTCAAATGATGAAGGCGGTCTGAACTTAAAGGCACCTAGAGACATTGCAAAATGGGGGACTTTGAGAAGAATAATAAGCTACCAAGAAGGATGCACAACTTGAGGAAGATGGATGAAGGGAAGATACCTACATGGTCTTGATTTCAAGCTAAATACAAGAGAGGGATACTCACAGACTATCAATGTGATGACAGAGGTATGGTAGCAGGTAAAACATCTTTTTGCTCCACATGTTGCTGGAGAGTGACGATGAAAAGATGCAAAGACGAGTCTGTGGGAAGCGACAAGATTAAGGGCTGCAAAAGACATGAATATGGAACATGCATGAGCTGGAAAACAAGTGCCAAAATGGAGCATATGCGTCTATAAAATTCTGCATGGTGCGTTGGCCACACTTCGACAAGATATGTATGTGGAATCAAAATGTTTCTATTATATGTGTGTTATGCAATGAGGAGGATGAAATCCATAACAATCTGGTTGGTAGCTGCAAATTTACAAAAGAAATATGGGAGATGATATGCAAAGAGTTCCAAATTCAATTAGAGTTGAAAGAAGAACCTAGAAGAATGCTGACTTGATGCGTAAAAGATGACACAAAGAAAATGCTTTTTGCTGCACTTTGTTATCATATGTGGAGTGAAATGAATGATAGAAGACACAGAGCTACAACTAAAAGTACAAAGATTATAGCTGCAAAAATTTGTAAAAGTGTAAAGCTTACACATTAGATAGGAGGGTGAGTTGCTATGTGAAGGGTATAGCGTTGGGCTATATGTAACTCTTTGACCTCCTATAATTTTGGGAGGAAGTCCGAATATATTTACTTGATTCCGATACACACACACACACACACACACACACACCCATGCACACACACACATACACACAATCATACTGGTCTGGAAAGGCTATTGGGATAGTTGCTTCAGGTGTTGGGAAACTACTACGAATCGACCTTAGATCGATTGAACAAAAATCTTTCGAGAGGCGGAGGCCTTTGTTAAGTTACACGTTTATGAAGTTCCCCTGAAGGAGATATGGGTGAATTATTGAATAAAGACCTAGTAGCAGTAGAGATTCAGTATCAAAATCTTCCCAACAGATGCATAGACTGCAAAGTCTTTGAGCATGATGAGGAGGATTTAGGATTGTCCTCTGCGTGAGCATGAGAAGGAGAAACAACCTGCAATCACACCTAAATAACAATGGGTGCAGGTCAACAAAAGGAAAACTTTGACTGAAGTAGAGAAGTCAGCTAACGAACCAATTACCACTACACATAACCAACTTTGTGATCTAGCTGATTCGGTTGAGGAAGAAGAGTCATTAGTAGATGAGGAAGAAGTTCCTGGTAATAAAGAAAAGACAGTTGATAAAAACCTAGAGAAGGGTGAAAGTTCTAGAAATGCTGAAGATACTTGAATCATTCGCATGAAGGGTATCCTCTCTAACTGATAGGGATGGAGAAAAGATGACAGATGTGACGAGATCAAAGATGTAGTGATAGATCCGGATCTGGGGTGCAAGATCAAATTGGATGAAATTGAACCAGGCTAACGACCTTATCCTGGGCCCAACTACAGAGGGGTTTCTTACCAAGTTTCATTTTCAAGTCATCCCATCATATTAGAGCGAGCTCTAGGCGGTACTGATTTTCACTTGGTCTTTAGGCGTATCCCATTGTTGGGTCTTCTGATCAAGCCACAATTCTTTCTTTTTCTTCACTGTACCCAGTTGTGC
This sequence comes from Alisma plantago-aquatica, assembly GCA_963693085.1. Classification (NCBI taxonomy): domain Eukaryota; kingdom Viridiplantae; phylum Streptophyta; class Magnoliopsida; order Alismatales; family Alismataceae; genus Alisma; species Alisma plantago-aquatica. Next base: position 1,137,326,999 of record OY856412.1, on the reverse strand, counting down.
TTAATTACACAAGTCAATTTTACCAATTCCCAAATGTATATGCTTTTTTTTGCCATAAAAGGCCATCATACTCTTTTCTCTTAGGATTTACACATAGTTTCTTTCTTATGCTCACTTGTATTCTATCTATAACCCCCCGACAAAAACACCTGTGCACGTAATTTGTTTTATGTTCTTTCATTTCTTCAACTTTTCATAAACCCATGTGTTTATCAACCTTGGGTTTTTTATATCCATCCTAACTATTGTCAGACTTGTTTTCATAGTTGTTGTAGTTAGGGTGAGAAAGCTGAGAAAGAGAGGAGAAAAAACGACAAAAATTTGGAGAGGGAAGTGTCCTCAGATTTTGTTTTGTTTCCATGATAGTCATAGGAGACACTCTTATCTACTAGTCATTGTGTCGAGTTAAGCATGCTTTGTTACCGACATGATGCTACCGGCCAGTACCGTGTCATCCGACTATATCAACTCTACCACCAACATCCATGTGTGTGATGCTACATTATGCTTATAGATTATCTACTTGTTTACCGACACTCTCCGAACTTTGTGATTCTATGCTTTTCCAAGACCTCTGTATCTCGTAGTAATGATATAAACCCAGATGATACACTACTATACTATACTAAGTGATGCTGCAACTAGTGCTACTTTAGATACACTGATATACCTTGATGGAAAGGCTCGCCTATCACATGCTTACATACTTTCCCCCGAGTATGTGTGTATGCGGTTGTCAGATATCTATGCATTTACAAAGAGCAACTACTTGCTTGTGTGGGGTTTTTCCCTTTATAATTTATTTTTCTTTGGCTTTTATCTGTTTGGATGAACTTGGGGTCTCATGCTCCAGGCTGAAGAAAGGTGTTAAAAATAGGTTTAATTAGAATTATTGTCATATTGAGTCATGCATAATAAATTTGGTTAGTAACTTGTTAGTTTTTCAACCTGTCAATTGTACATCCCCTCTCCATACACACACACACATATATAGTCAGGCTAGAATACACTCGAGTGTACAGATCACACCTTACACCCCAATAGAGTTTGCAAATTTAGGTTATATTTTTGTAAAATCTAATCCATTGATCTTCATTGTTACAATATCAATAGGCCCCGTACAAAATTTGAGCCCATTTGGATGAGTGTAAGTCACTCCTACGAGGACAACAAAATGGATGCACATAACTAATTTGAAATGCATGATTTTTTCCTCTAGATGCATGACCTATAAGTGTCCAAATGAGTTCAAATTTACTATATAGTATGTTCTTAAGATATTTAATAAGATCAATGGTTTAGATTTTCAAAAAAAAAATTGCGTCATGATGGAATATGACTGAGGTGTACAACGTCTCCGGTACACTCGAGTGTAGCATGGATACATCTATACTGCAGAGTCCATGTACCCATATCCTGTACTTTGTATAACATGTTATATACACACACACACACACACACACACACACACAACATGGATACTTTAAAACAAGTCCATGTACCCATATCATGTACTTTTTATCTGTATTCAGTGTGAACACTTGAGGATACATCTACACTGCGCCCACTAGGGCTGTCAATGGGTAAGGGTATACCCTTTTACCTTTTATCCATATCTTATAGGGTAAGGGTTTTTGTCACCCATTCCCCATTTCCCCGCTAATTGATATGGGAGGGCAAGGTATGGACATCATTCATACCTTTTACTCTTTTACCCACTACTATTAGAAAGTATATATTAAATATAATATAGGGCAAGGTATGAACATCATCCGTACCTTCTACTCTTTTACCCACTGCTATTAGAAAATATATATTAAATATAATGTCTTCTAAGAAAATTTCCAACCCTAACTAACCTAACAACAAACAAATTGAGGCTCAGGCTTGAATGTAATGAGTCTCCCACTTGCAACTGCCACTGTCTCCAGTATTGCAACTTGTAAAAGACAATGTCGGACTCTCATCCATTCTCTAGCGCTGCGAGTCAGCGATCTCCAACTCCTTGACTTCCCCAACACTCGCGAAGATGGATCTGGACGACGTGGTGTCTTCCGCAGCGCCCTACGTGACCAAGATTGGCTCCAACTTTCCCAGCTCGACAGCTAGAGATCAATGCTTCCTCCTTCCCTAGCTCGGCAGAATGCTTTGCCCTCCTCCTGATTGTTTCTGCCTCTCCTTCTCCTCCCATCACCAGGTTCAAGCACCGGGTTAGCTCCATAGCCTCAATCACACCTTCCTCAAACAGTGCCGCCGCCCTCTTCCTAAACCCCACATGCTCTCCACCATCTTCCCAATAGTTGACTAGTCTGTTCATGGAGGCATAGCCATAGAATGTCATGTCCGATTTCGATGCCGTATCCGATGGCCCAAAACCAGAATTTTACATAAATCTTGACCAAAATTTTGATATTTACAACCCTAACGATTTTGACAACCAAAAAAGAGAATTAAATGATGAAAATTTACCCGAACGATCTAAAGACCAAGATCTACTCAAATATGCAACAATATTTCATATTGGATATGCGGGGGGGGGGGGGGTCTCCCACATTTGTAAGTGAATGAAGCTGAACAATTTTGACAGTATTTCGATGACCATTCGATGGTAAAAATGAAGGAATTTAGTTATGAGATTTTCAAACACAATGTTTTAGACATAAATACACTAGACTATATAATAAATTTATATGTATAGAGGTCAAGGTGGGATCCATGTCTTGATCAATGAGTGAACAAATGAACAAAAATGTCAAGTTTATTAGACAGTTACAAACTTACATATTTCATGTTGCAACTTAGAATAGAAAACTTACAATTATTAATTACAAACTTACAAAGTACAACTTGTATAAGTCTAGTGTTAGCATTTAACTAGGTTACATGTGACATTTATACATACCAAGAACTTTGTTATTTTTGGAGTATTTTCTAGATCTCTATAGAAGAGTGTAGAAATTGAAGAAGGTAATCTACCGGCAGTCTAGGGATAGGGGAAACTCAAATTAGAATTAACAAAATAGCCTTTAGAAGCAAGAGATTTAATAAATTTTCAAAATATCCAAGATGTAGTAGCGGCCCTGGGAATAAATTTCTCGAAATTTAAGTTTTGTTTCTGTGCCATTTTACGAAATTATGGCCCAAGCTGGGCTCTTTATTGTGAATTTCCCCCTATTTAGCGAAATTTTGCACCTAGGGGTGAAATTTTTGCAAAATTATGTCTCATTCCTTGTATTTGTCTATTTATGTTTGATGGCAAAAAAAATGAAAATTCGACTGGAATTTCACAATTTTGATCGAAATTTTATTCCATGGGCATAGCGACCAGCCATGTTCCCCCCATAATGGCTTCCAAGGTCGAGTTCCAACCGCAATGGATTAGGAACCCAACAGATCTTGGGACAATACTTTCACTTGCGGCCACCACTTCAAAAACATTCCTTCAGGTGCTTTCAGAGTCTTCCCTTTGATCTCAGTGGCCACCGCTGCTGTTGTCTCATGGAAAGATTTGTTGATGCCATCAACACGGTCGGCTCTCGTCATCCATATATACGGTCTCCCTCACTCCACCAACGCTCGCGCAAGCTCCGCCATCTGGCACCCCCACAACCAGTCGTAGCTTCCAAAGGAGATGTAGTGGTCGGATCCCTCTACTTGCACGGAGTCTAACCAATCCATGTATGCATATGACTTCAATTTGTTCTCTTTGGCTAATTAGTTGCTGTTGGGAATTTTTTATCCTTAAAGACCATTTGAATTAACCAAATTGTTAATGTGCATGCTTTCTGGTTTTCAACAAGTATTATTAGTATAAAATACAAATGTAACCCTATAGATGTAGTCTTGCACTTCAATGGTACAGAAATAACTGCCTTCGGAGCTCAATTTATTGTGATCGCTGCTTTCTATTGCTTATCTGGCCTTTATGGATTGCAGACTTTATATTATGTCATTTTTACTCTAATGGAAAGTGAGTTGTTGGCGTGCTTGTATGACTTTGTCCTTGTGGAAAACACATATTTTCTTATTGTGGAAAAATAAGTTGTTGGTAAAACATTTACAATGTTATCGATATTCTTGCAAATAGAAAGATTCTTTAGGCATATAACTTTCTAACTCAAGGCATTGATTTATTTTGCATTGAGCAACATGTGATTTAGATTACATATAATATTTTGTATGTTGTTATTAATAAATTGTTTATAAAATTGTCAAACATCAACATTCTGTGTTTAAAATTCAACTTTTATCCAAATTACCCGTATATCCTTTACCCTCTCCGTTTACCCTATGGGGAAGAGGGTAAGGGTAAAGGGGAGTGTAAGGGGATTGTTGAGAAGGGTAATTACCCTGACGCTTATCCGCTACCCTCTAGAGGGTAAGGGTAAGGGTAGAGCGTTACCCTCCCCTTTGACAGCCCTAGCGCCCATATTCAGAAAGAAGATGATCATATAACTGTCAAAAGTGAGGGAAGTTTCAGCGGAACAGTTACAGTCTGAATATAAAGAGGACGGCAAGATAGACAATGTATTCAATGTGCTAAATTCCACGGTGCATGCTTAGATATTTATCTAATGTAACAAGAAAACAACTGAATACATATCTAATTGAGTATAGGATACGAGTCTAATGTGATCCAGTGTGTTTTTCTAATTATTAGTGATGTTATATGTGTCCCACCAACTTCGTGAAATACTACACATACAGTTGTATCTTCATATCCTAGTTCACAATTTGCTGCGATTTTGCATCAGCGATGGTGCTCGTATCCCTGTATCCTAGTTTGCATGTTGAATGCATTGTTATTTCAATACTTTAATGTTGCCACAACTTTTGCTGGTCTTAGAATATTGATCTTTATACTTACTATATAACTTCCATATCTTTCAAGCAAATATCTATTTTTGGAAAGCCTTATATCATATCTGTATGTTCGTATATAGAGCGGATCTGTTATTCTTCTTCTTGATACTATGCGTTCTTATATTTCAGGTGGAATCTGTTGAGGGAGACACTATTTTACTCACGGGTGTGGATCTAGTTGATGGAACAGTTAAACATCTTACCTCTTTCTTCTGCTGATTGAACCACAAAAATTTCTACTTCATTTGAATTCATCCCTGATTACTTTCCTGTGTATGATTCAACAGCCTGTGCTTGACATCAAGCCTTATTTACCGTACTCTGATTGCATTGTGGGAGCATCATCACCTCACTGGTTACAGGTATTGTACATTTAACTTCTTCAAGGACAATTTGTTTTTAGTTAAATACTGTGTGTGTCACTACCAAAATCCTACGTCGGGACGAGTAAATAGATGAAATTCTTAAAACATACTGATGTGTGATATGGAACAAAATCTAGAAAAAAGGATCCATTCTAAATACAATTTACCAGGCACCTATTCTTCCGCTTTTGAAAAACTGCCGTGAAAGAGGAACAGACTTGGTCTACGTGGCCACATATGCTGTAAAGGATGAATTTTATAAGTATCACTTTGATCTCTGAATTGACATGTAGAGGGTCTTTGGTCGCTGTTTTCAATCCTAGGTGTTTGACATGTGTTGTTCTGCAGCTATTGTACATTTAACTTCTCCGAGGACAATTTTTTATTAGTTAAACACTTGTGTGTCATTACCAAAATCCTACGTCGGGAAGAGTAAATACATGAAATTCTTAAAACATACTAATGTATGATATGGAACAAAATCTAGAAAAAAGGATCCGTTCTGAATACAATTTACCAGGCACCTATTCTTTCGCTTTTGAAAAACTGCCGTGAAAGAGAAACAGACTTGGTCTACGTGGCCACATATGCTGTAAAGGATAAAATTTTATAGGTATCACTTTGATCTTTGAATTGACGTGTAGAGGCTCTTTGGTCGCTGTTTTCAATCCTAGGTGTTTGACATGTATTGTTCTGGAATGGATTAAGTTTCTAGGTCTTGCACTTGACACTACTGCTTGATATTTTATGGGGCAGGACTGTGGGGCATCAAGAGACAAGAAGTATATGGAATTCCTTAAGTATATATTATATGCTCAATATTAAATAGTCTGAATAAAGGATGGTTGTCGGAGTCAACACCATTCGGCACCTAGATGTCTTGACAACCATAGTTGGTTATGGAATTCATTGACATTTAGTGAATTAATGTCGTCAGTCTGGCTATATTTGTTTGTCTTGCATATCTCTAGGTCTGTGACGTTATCATACTTCGTCATATTGTTTTGTAAGTCAACTTTGCAGACACGAAAGGGTACACTGTGACTTATCCCCACTGGCTGTGCAGGAAAGCGGTACATTAGCAGTGGCTTCTGTTGCTTTCTCATCAGGTTTCAGGTCTTCTCTGGTTCAATGCTGGGAAGCTGCTGTAAGTTTCTTCTTTTGTTATTATATCCGACTGTTACCTTAAATTGATGTAGCCATATACCGTTGTCCATTGCCTACCTCATCCCATGTCCACCTTTTTGAGCATTAGTCGAATGTGAATGGTCAAGGAATAATGCGCGAGGTTCATTTTTTTAATGTCCATGTTAATAATTTGTCTGCACTTTTGTTCTCTCTAATTTCTCCCCCCCACACGTATATTTGGTAGGGAGTTCTTAAATACACTTAGTAGGCTAATATCAAGGTTATGGTCTAACCGCTGCTTACAGCATTGAAGGCTATTGTTATGTTAACGATATTCGTCTCTTTGTTTGGGTTGCTTGCTAACTCTCCCGTTTTCTTTTCAGGGCAAACACTCCTTGTATACAAGTCCGGACGAGCTGCAAAGTTTAATAGAGCAGGTGCTTTCTTGGGACATAAGGTCGTTCAGCCAGAGAAACCGGCAAGCAGAAACTGGACGTAATGTCATAGTTGAAAAAGAGAATACTAGTGTGACCGAAGTAGAAAACTTTCCTGCTATGGGCGACTGCTTGGCTCACTCTTCTTCGGACATTACCTACCACGTGATTCTTGAAGGATTAGATGTTCACTACACAATAGATGGCAACTCTAACGTTACTGTTGAAAAAGTGACCTTCCCATCTCCATGTCCAAGAGAAGAAGCATTCATGTAGGACAATGATGAACGGGATCACAATTTTGCCGAAGAAGCTGAAAATGACTTGTCATTAAAACCAGGAACAGCAATACACCGCAAATTAAAAACAGCATAATGTACAAAAGTTATTATTTTAAGGGAGGGATCTTAAGCAGAGCGCTTTTATAAAGCAAAATGAAAAGAGAGATGCCCACACCCGATTTTGAAACTTTTTTCACACCCGTGTGCCGTTGCAGGATCAAGTGGTGGAATCTTAAAGGAGAAAAGAAATTTAAATCAGAATATGACCCATAATAGAGCTGAATGGAAAAAAAAGGATCCATGTAGCCAACCGTAACATAGTTGGTATTGAGGTTTAATTGATGATGATGATGATGATGATGATGTGTACTTTATATCATATTTTGTGTACTAAATTGTACATTACTATGTAGCTTTTGATGTATTTCATTTATTTTCTTGACAAAAAGCTCTACCTGGAGTGTGACATCTACGGAAGCATCGACTACAACTTTCGCACACTGCAACAACGTTCCAGAGCAGCAACGTACTATACCACCGCAAGGGGTTCAACATCGTACTAGCTAACAGGCTGTGATTGGGCGGAACACGAGGTTTGTGGAGCAGGGGTACAATATCGGGGTGAGACCTGAGTACTCTAGCCCGTCAAACTGCAACCTTGGAAAGCCGTGGAAGGCATACTCTAGAGCGGTCGTCATGATCTCCAGCATCGGTGGATTGTTCTAGCCAAGAAGGTAGTCACGATAGTCGGGGTCCTTTAGGAGAGACACTCTACGATGTTTTGAAAAGCGTTACACAGTAAGCGTGCCCACATCACCTTATAATTGGTTAAGTAGTAAACGGGCAATTATTGCAAAAATGGATTTTCATTTTTATACAATTTAATATAAAAGTATACATATGTGTATAAATACTATACTTTTCAGAACTATATATATAAACACTCTACCCAACAATATTAAACACTGTAATAGTTTATAAAACAACCATAAACAGTGATTATAACTATAATATAGTAAACAAATGACTTGTCATACATAAAACGCCCTACATCATGATACAAAAACAAATTTGTTAGCTAAAGAGTAGACAAACTTATCATAGATACCCTACAGTGTTACATTTACATATCATTAACTATTCATACATTACACCAGTGCATTTAATGTATATAAGTTTATTAAATTATAGTCAATAATACTTGGACTATATGATTTACTTAATGTTAAATGCTTACTGTAGTAATTTTTCAAGAAAGGTCAAAAAGTAGGAAAAAGGTGGACAAAAAGCATGTTAAGAGGCCAAAAAGTGGCTGACTTTTTTCAATACGATTAATCGGCACTCTGGTGTTGTTTTTTTTAAGCGGTTGAGGTGCTTGGCTGATTAAGCGGCCGTTGAGGTCATTTTTCATTTCACTGAAACCATAAAACACAGCTGATTAACGGTCCAATAACAATCCAGTAACGGTGAATAACATTCACATTTTTGTGTTCTTTTGTGAAGTTTTTGTAGACTAAATGTATATAATTTATATTGGTATTGTTATATATATACTCACGGTGTAAGTTCAATCTCTATGAATTAACAACTCAAGTAAGATGCAACAATATGCAATATTCGAATTATTTATATACTTTGATATCTTATTTGTATATTATCCATGCATATTTTGTGTATGTTTCTCTATAAAATCTGATACTTTGAAAAATATTAGAGAGTAGGTGAAAGTAGGTAGACTACAATAGCTATTGTCACATTTGGCGATGTATGGTGGACTAGCTAATAACATCTCATTCAAAGCAAAATGAATCACATTTATGTAAATTATCAGTGAGTTCATGTCAACACACTCGTCAGGGATGACGTCATACTTTAGACCAATAGCCTACATATAGAGTTTTCATGAAGGGCACACAACAAAATAATAAATTAAATCTTCCCTTTATACCCTAGTCATTGGATCCATCGAAGCTATAAAATGTTAGTGAAGAAAAATATAAGAAGGGACAAAGCTTATACCTTTGTGTATACTAGTTGTCCAACAACTAGACATGTCATTTTTCGGTGAAGAACTCGAGCCTTCAAATCTCAATCTAAATTGGCCACCAATAAATTTAGATAGACCAAGAGATCCATATTGCCACCATGTTGTTGCACAATTATCTTCTTTGTATCACCTTGTTGTCATTTTGTGGAACAACTTCTCCAAGCCTCCACATGTGTGCATTAGCCTCTACTTCATCCACATGGATGAGGGAGAAAGTGCTGCACCACCTTGGCCACTAAGTCAAAGAGAAACATAAGTTTTTGAGGTGCTAGTCATCCCATAACTCTCTTTCTTCTCCTATCTTAGGCAACAAACTTTTAAATTTCTTCCTCTCTCCAAGAGGGAGGTTTTACTACCAACTTTTCTCTCAAGTTGTGACAAAATATGTTACACTGATGTGTCAAGCCCTTTGGGACATGCCCCCTTTATATAGGAGAGTCATAGGCTTGGAAAACCCTAATTCTAGTAAGTCACTTTCCTAAGCGCAATCCCAATGGAATTCTGATTGGCCGATCGCTTTACCTGATTGGCTGATCAGGATCCAAATTTGTTTTTGAATGACCGATCGGCTAATCGATTGACCAGGTCAGTTCAGATATGCTTTATTATTGTAGATTTCCCTTATTGAACTCTGATTGTCTGACTAGGTTGCCCGATCGGCCAACTAGTCTAGTCCAGTGAAAAACTTAGTCGACTATCGACAATCAATTGATCCATTGACCCAACTAATGTGATCGTCTGATCAAGCATTTTGGTCACTCTATCAGATAGGAAATTAGCCTATTTATGATTTAGAACCATTCTAATCATTTGTCTAATTGCAAACTTCAATTCCCTTATGCATTCCTATGTGTGTGATCCAATTGGTTCATAATTATGTTGGTAGTGATGTTCAAAAGAACACAAGCACAGGTTGGTGTTGAGCCGTATATAATTATCACCGAAGTAATATGAATGAGTTGGAGAACAACTACAACATGTAAAGTGACCAATGTTTCCATGACTATATAGTCTATTTCTTACATATATCAAAATTGAAACTGATACATGGAATGCTATCCTATTGACATTCAATCTTTCTTCCTCAAACTAGAGTAGACTATTTGAGATATTATGAGCTCAATATCACATAATTATTCACATGAGCATGCCCATGCATTTTATAGTCTCTCTTATCAAGTGGTCAGGATAAGGAGGGATAAATTTCCTCTACTAATCACAATGTGTCATAGTGTACCCAATTACCTCCTTTCTAGAAACTCCTATTCCAAAGCATATTGGGCTAGTGTCAAACTACACATAACAACATGTCTTACCACAGTGACTTCAGGTCTACAGATCATAGTCACCATTGTCACATTGAGACATGACTCTAACATAACCATGATTGTATAATTCCTTTGTCACACATATCCAGATCGAAACTGAGGCATGATATGTTGTCCTCTTAACATTCAATCTATCTTCCTTGAACTACAATAGACTATATGAGATATTATGAGCTCAATATCATATATAAACTCACATGAGCATGGCCATGCATTTCATAGTCTCGCTTATCAAGTGGCTGGGATATCACACCAAATGAGGGACAAATTTCGTCTACATCACTCACATCATTCCCCATGTTCCAGAATGTACCCAATCACCATCTTTCTAGCAACTCGTATTTTATAGCACGTTGGCTAATGTCAGAGTACACAAACATTTTCTATTGTAGTGACTTCAGTTCTAAGGATTACATTGACCATTGTCACATTGATATATGACTCTGACATGTCATTACATGACTTCCATGTGTCAATCTCAGGGTGGGTCTATCCAGTAGAACATGTTCTATAACAAGTATCCATATATCTGAGTTGATATCTAATATCATGACTAAAGAGACGTAGTCATCACTCACCACATTATTGTTGTCCTATAATATCCACAATAATAACTGACTAGGAACATAAAAAAATGAGTATTCTTACTATACATATGATCTCCTGTTCATGTCCTCAATCCAAACCATATGTCATTGAGTATAAATATTCTTAGGACTTTTTTAGGTTTATATATGATCTCAATATTGAAACAAACATAATAAGTGGATTCTACAAAATATCCCTTTTACAATCATCACATGTTGGCTGTTAGGGCATATAACCAATAGACTATCACTTAAACTAGAGCTAATCACTCATGAACCTTAACACAGTTGACCTAACATGACCATAATGCTTCTGTTGTGAAAGTACTTTCGTCATGAGATCAACAATGTTGCTTTTGGTTGATACCCTGCAAATCTTTAGTATCTCCTCATTGTACTATTTCTCGTATGATGATAATGCTTGAGTAGTGTTTAGAACGCTGACGTGATAATGGTTCCTTATCTTCTACAATACCTCCATTATTGTCCCAATGGATCTCTACTGTGTTTTCAATGCTTGGAACCACCCTAAGTTCATTAATGAACTTCTTGATCCATGTTACATTCTTTGTAACATTAGAGGCAGAATCATACTCGGCCTCTATTGTAGAATCAACCAATGTCTCTTTCCTAAAACACTTCTTACTTATAGTTCTACCATTTAGGTAATACATGAATCTTGGTTGCAATAATTAATAGTCCTTGTTGGTTTGGAAGCTTGATTCAGTGAAATATTTTACAACTAACTCTTCCTCACCACCATAAATTAGGAATATATCCTTAGTTATTCTCATCTACTTACATATGTTCTTTAATGCTATTTACTGACCATCGTCCGGATCCGACTTGTACCTACTTGTCATTCTCAAAGTATACGAGACATCTGAGTGCATACATATCATTGCATACATGATAGATTCAATTTCCAAAGCATATGGAATCCTACTCATGCGTGCCCACTCTTCTAAAATATTGAATTTTAGAGAGACTTATTCCATGAGACACAAGTAAGTTTCCTATCTTAGTCTCTTTCATGATAAACATATCTAGCACCTTGTTAATGTAGTACTTGGATTAGTCCAAGAAGCCTTCTAGATCTATATGTATAGATCTTGATTCCTAGTATATAGGATGCTTCACCTAAGTCTTTCATGGAGAAGATATTGCCTAACCATGTTTATACAATTATAGAGTATGTATGTCATTTCCCACAAATAGTACGCCATACATACAATATGAGAAATACAATCATACTCCCACTATCCTTCTTGTAGACACAAGTTTCATCTTCATTTGGATAAACCCAAGTTGTTTGACTATATCATCATAATGAAGGTTCTAGCTCCAAAACTTCAATCCTTAGATTGACCTTCGTAGCTTACAAACTTTATTGACTTCATTTTGAATGATATAACCTTTAGGTTGTGTCATGTACACATCCTATAGAAGATTTCTATTAAGGAAAGTAATTTTAATGACTATTTTCTAAATTCACTCATGATAAGTGATGAATCCTCCAGATTCACCCTCTCAGTCACCAATTCTAAGGATTTATGCCGCATATCGACTGATCTACACTCGCTTTGGCTTTACTTTAAGTATCCTTTTAGTCTCGTGTAAATAGTGCATTACTAGCTCAAATTACCCTAGTTTCCAGCTTATTTGATCTCCTTTTCCCCTACTCACGTTCTCTCTCCTCTACAGATCATCCTCAACCATCACCAACGGCCATGACCCCTACAACATTGACTCTAGCGGACTCAAGACCGTTTGAGTCCATGCGGTCGCAAGACCGTTTGAGCCCATGCGGTCTCAAGACCGTTTGAGGCCATGCGGTCGCAAGACCGTTTGAGCCCATGCGGTCCCAAGACCGTTTGAGCCCATGCGGTCCCAAGACTGTTTGAGCCCATGCAATCTCAAGACCGTTTGAGTTCATGCGGTCTCAAGACCGTTTGAGCCCATGCGGTCTCAAGACCGATTGTTGCGATTGTAAAGACCGAATGGACAGACAAATACAAGACCGTTTGGAGAGGTAACGAGATCCAATGGTTCCTTTTCATCCAACCATGTGGTCTCGACCTTCATGCGGTCTTGACCTCCATGCGGTCTCGACCTTCATGCGGTCTTGACCTCCATGCGGTCTCGACCTTCATGCGGTCTTGAACTCCATGCGGTATCGACCCGCATGCGATCTTGACCTTCTTGCCACAAGCGCCGACGTCGTCAGCAGCAGCAACGATGGTGCCCACGACGGCTGGCTTGCCACAAGTGCCGGCGTCGTCAGCAGCAGCAACGATGGCACCCGTGTCGTCAGCAGCAGCAACGACGGCACCCACAACACTTGCAACCTACGCTGTCGATATCCACGTTCCGCAGCTCACGCAAACAACACCTGCAACCTACTCGTCGACACCACTGCTGTCCGCGACCGCCGTCGTCTTCGTCTTCACCAACCTTTCTCCGCCGCCATCGCACGTGCACGAAGCAGCGCCACCGTCGTCTCCGCCATCACAGCAGGCATGCCACCCTCGCCAACCACGCATGCAAGACCGTTTGCATCAGGCACATGCATGCAAACCGTTTAGAACCTTGGTGTGAGATCATTTGCTGCTGCTAAACACCAAACCATTTCGAGTTCAAGAGTGCATGCATGCACGTGATCGTGAAGGACCAAATGAATTAGCAAGAGCTTTGTCAAAGATCACAGCAGCGCCGATAGCTTTAATGCATGCGTGGAGAACACATGGCCCCAACCAGTAGTGGTCCACGTGAATACTCCAAACCGTGAAGAGCACATCACAAGTCCGTGAAAGGAACTGGACAAGACCGTTTGACGGATTCTCAAAACCGTAAGGATAAATCAGATTCCCAGGACCGTGAGAATGGAAGACCGCATGGAATTGCATACATTACCAAACTGTTTAGAACAAAACAAAGCAAACCGCATGAAGCATTTGCATGCAAACCGCATGAACGATTGAGCCGAGACCGCATGACCAATTGCGGAGCAAGACCGCATGCTCACAAACCACATGAGCAAATGCAGCAAGACCGCATGGGCAATTGAAAGTGAAGAACGCATGAGTTCACGTGATGCATGGAGTGCTGCATTTCAATGGATTAGCAAGACCACATGGGCAATTGCAAGTGAAGATCGCATGACCCCACGTGGGCATGAGAACATGACTTAGCAAACAACATGGAGCGATGCATTCAAAACTGAATGGAGTAGCAAACCGCATGGAGCATTTGCATTAACAAGACCGCATGGGCATTTGCATATGAGACCGCATGAGCAACCGTGAGCGCAGGACCGCAAGCACTGAAACCGTATGGACAAAAGGCCTGTAAATAGAAGGGTGGAGGCATGATCTTGGACTTATCTCACTACAGCCCAAGGCTTCCAGACTGAGACCAGTTCCGGGACGCCGCCAGGCTGCCCGAGCACAGTTTCTGACCAAATTTCACCCACAGCCCCAGGATCCCAGTCTGAGCACAGATCTGGAAAGCTGCCAGACTGGGGACAGATCTAGAAGGTTGTTCCATCACCATCTCACCTCTACCATCGTTCTACCATTGTTCCACCTCATTCTACCAGTGCAATCCCAGAAGTAGACACGAAGATCGAGGCGGAGAGACAGGCGTCATCGACCACAACGGAGCAGTCCCGGAGACTGCGACGATCTACACCGGGCTGTCACAGATCTACTCTTCTACTCCGACGATGCTTTCTTTCTCTCTCTTCTCTTTCTTTGTTGCTCCCTCTATGAGAAGCGAGTAGTTCCATTCACTGGGGTGCGGGGACTAGCCCCGCTGCCCGTGTTTTGTAACTTGTACTAAAAAGATGTTATCATTCCGATTCAATACTAAATCGTTTCATACATGCTTGAATGTTGGCCGCGTTCTTGTATGCATCTATTGTCTTTCATTGTGGTTTGTCTACGACCGCTCTTGAGACTCGAATACCGATTTAGTTTTGGTTTCTGATGTGTGTATCCACCGCGCATCCGTTTCGGTATCTAGGAATGTTTTCTAAGGAGTGGAGTAAACTCACCTCCATCGTTGTACTTTTGTACTATGAAATGGAATCAGTTGACGTACAAAAGTGCAACCTTGACAGGTCAAGGAACACACTCTGAGGAGAGAGTGGTGCAAAGTACTTGACCATTCGTTCGGGAATGGCTGACGTTGCAACACTCTCATGTTTCTCGTAGCTATATCCTCGAAAGAGGGATAGTCTATAAGGATACTAATCGATTTGGTAATTATCGCTCGCTTGTTAGTTTTCCGATGCACGTTTCACAAGGTTGAGTAAGATTTTCTCTTCAGAGACTACATATCTTCATTGACACGTAGATATGTACCAGATGAGAGTTACTCAACCCGTGAAGGATGTGTGCATTACTCTTGTCCTATAAGACATCGGTATTGTACAACATCCATGTATCTTGCTTACAAGTCTTGCTATGTTTGGTACAAGTACAATTCATGTGTAGTGGTGGCGAATACCCACATCACCCCAGTGACCCATCATCATTTGCTAATCTTAGATTTTAATCATTAAACTAGTTTTTATTCTTGCCTTTACTTTTGCATGTTTAGGTTAAATAACTCAAATCAAACTTCTGGTCTTAGATGATTGACTTAGATCGATACGAAACGAGAAAAAGGCACTCAGATTCTTAATGTTGTCCTTTGGGTTCGATCCTAAATCTGTACTATGATAAGGCTTCCACACTCTTGTGGGGTTGGAGCATTTATCTAGCACTAGTTGTAGGTAAACCTAGAGAGAACATCATCTCCCTAGGGTTTTTGGTGCATATTAGGACTTCCATTGGAAGAGTAATCTTTTGGTGTAAGTTCTAGCTCCATCAAAAAATGGCGCCGTTTCCGGGGACAACGGTATAAGAATCATCTTTTTCGAATTCCGTGTCGATTCAGGTTTCTCTAGGGTTTTTCTTTTTCTTTTCAAAAACCTAAAAAGTGAAGGGCTTAATCTCGCATATCTTTTTGGATTTGAAGTGGTTGGTCAAGCCTGATAAACTCTTTCCTTGATTTCAGGTACCAATTCTCTTCAAAATGAAGCAGTCAACACCACCAATCGTTATATGTCAACTATGTGGTGACTATTCTCATGCATCGATTTACTGCTTCAATGTCCCTCCTCTCTACGTAATGGCTCTGCATCAAGTAATCATGAATCAGATAGCTGGGAAACTCAAAGCAGCCTCTTCATACAACTATGGATATAACGCAAGTTATAATCCGTATCACCCTGGGGGCCACTACGAAAAACCTAACTATGGTGGATATGAAGGCGTGGACTACAATGTAGAAGGGAACCGGGAAGACGATGAAGTGCATGAAGATCAACACACATGGATGGAAGAACCACGTGCTCTATAAACATCGGTGGCTCAACAACTAGCTGATCAGACAGCCGCGATCAAGAAGTTGATAGCCGATCTTGATCAACTCATCGACGCTCCTGAGCAACATGTAGAACAACCGCCTATTTTAACTAAGCACATCCCTAGTCCACATGTTGAAATCAATTACGATGATGATTATGAAATCATGTGGGATATGCCTTCCAATGATCTTCATGCATCAGTGCAAGGTGAGGAATCATCTTCAGAGTTAATAATTGAACCCAAGGACAATTTCTTCATAACATTACATGAGAAAGAACCATCTTTCGAGCCAAGACCTGACTCGGAAAGTGATTCCTGCACTATGCCCTTAGGTGAAAGATTGAGTAACCAATATGAGGATTTTCTATAGTCAGGAGATCAATGGGGGATAAACTTCAATACCTACCCACCTTCTGACTTCATAGACTCAAATCCAACAATTGAAGAGCAATTGGTGATAATTGATTCCCTCAATGACAAAATATTTTCAACTTCAGCTGTCTCATCAATAAAATCCATAAAAGAAGGATTAATGTCATAAGGACTCTACACTCCTTCGCAGTCAGACTCGGACGGATATGTGATCGATTCAGATAAAGATATGTCCTTTACGCATGAGAATCAAATGTCTTCATTTCTGGAACAAGATCTGAACTATCCTTATGAAGAAATTTCTAATCGTTCGGATGATCTAGGGACAGACTTCGAGGATAGAACTGATCAAGATCTTGATTCAGAAATGGACCATGAAATAGAATCAAGGGAGGATGACATGTCTCAAGATGACAATCCTATGATAGGTCCTTTTCATGAGATGATGTTACCTGAGTTACTATCACCACAAAAAGTCCAGACAGAGCCAGCCCTCGAACAAGAGCATGATCTTTCTATTGAACCTCCTTCTATCACTTGAACGAGTCGACAGAAAAGAAACATGAACCACCTCTTGATTTTGAAATGGATTACGATATTTTCGTAGACTCTTGTAATGAAAAAAAGGGCTCGTGGGAGGACATTGAGTCACAAACCCATCCACTTAGAGAAACTCACCCCTATGAAGAAGACCCTCCTAACATTCAAGAAACTGAGATATGTCCATTACCTGAGCTAGGTTCCATTCCTCCCATAGAAACTCTTCCTGAGCACTCAATAGAACCGGAGGAGCGTTATGAAGAAGAACTGGAACAACAACATGACTCAGAAATGGTATATATTAGTCCCAATATCAAAGAAATGGGTTCATCAGGGGATTTTAGCCCTCAAAACGATATGTCATGGACTAATCCCTCCCATGAAGATACATCATTGGAACCTCTATCTTAGGATGCCATGATTTCCTTACTCGAGAAAGAGTTCATTTTACCAGTCAAATCCTCTTCTAGTTACTTGGATGAACTAAGGATGTTCTATGAGGAAAATCCTGAACAAAACCTTGAAAAGAAGAACGACGCTCTTACCAATTTCAACATTGATAAAGATGATGATACTTCTCAAAATAACTCCTCGGATGAAGAAACGTCATCCCGGATACCATATCCCACACAAGAAAAGCCAGGTGACGAAATGAAGCTGGAACCGGATCCACCACCTGATCCTGGATAGGAGAAAGTTCAAGTGGCCGACCCTCAATCAACTGCCCTAGATTTTGAAGAAAGCAGTTTTACTTTGAACTTCGAGGGTGAGCCACAACTGGAGGGCACAAGTGGGCATAGCCTTGATTTCTCGCATAGTCCTCCAGTTTTGACTACTTATATTTCACCTCCCTCGCTGATGGGGGAAGGTCTCTGGATTCTTCTAGATGGACAACGAGGTGAAAGAAATGTGCATCCAAGTCATCCAAAAGACTCGTTCGAGTCGCCACAACCACCCAGTCACCAGGTTGTTCGGGCCACTTCCTCATTCTCGGCACTAGCTATCGCGAGACATCTTTGTCGCACCTTCTTCCAACTACGAGGACCACCTAGTTAACATTGCGTAACCCTTCCCCTCCACCTCAAACCTAATTTTTGTTCAGAAAAGAGCAAATTCATGAGTTCGAGGTGGAGGGCGGGTGGTATGACTTTCACTCCACCCTCTATCTTTTCCTATTTTTCCATTCTAGTTTATTTTTCATAATTTTTCTGCCTTTCTGTAGTCTTCCAAAAATAAAGCCTTTATCTAGTCGGCTTTTGTTTTTCGAATATGTGATCATCACCTCTTTTTGTTGCAAATTACCAAGAAAATAATGCTTAAAACTAGCCAATGCGTGTTTTTCATCTTGAATAGTCTATGAATCCTAATGTCATACCCTCAAACAGGAAAAGATGATACACTTCAATAAGACTGAGATAGATCAAATACATCATGCCTTTATCTGATTAATGGATCTGTTGTATGGATTTCTCATTTGATGTTTAATCATGTCTCTTTTTGAGCAGAGTGTGATGGAGAAAAGAGACCCGTCACATGGAATCGCTAAGCAAACTTCATCATGATCTGAACTCTCTTCTACACTTCTTCCTTCATTTCCATACCCCTCTGTTCACTAACCATGCCAAAGTTTTAAGTTCGGTGTGGCACACCACACTCCTTTCTAGTGAAAACTAGAACATTGCCAAACTTTAAGTTCGGTGTGGTAAACCACACCTCTGCAAAACTCTAAGTTCGGTGTGGTACTCCACACCCCTCTTTCCACTACCGCTTCATTCATACCCCTAAATACATAATAGGGGCGTACCACCTTCTCATTTCACTCCAAAGAGTATACAATGATGATTATGCACATACTGAGGTTGGTGAAAAATCTACCCTGATTCCAAAAAAAGAGGCCTGGCAGCCCAAATATGCAAAAAACCAAAAATACCCTTTCTCCTAAGCCAGGTGAGAATGAATAAAAGCCAGAGTGTGAATAAAAACATGAGAGTTGTGCCCTGAATAAGGATAACCGATAAAGGTCTTGCCCGATCGGTACATTAGCTGCCCTCACAAAGGCAGATGCATCATGACCGGTAGTGAGATCCTAAGGATAAAAAAATAACCCCTTACCTCTTCCTGAAGAGGTAAAATAGCCAAAAGCCTTAAGCCAACCTATACACACTTCTGAGTTACCTTTAGAAAAGAAAAAAAAATCGGGTGTAAGGCTAAGTCAACCAGAGTTGTGCATAAATCATTCAAAGTATGTCGGTGAGTCAACTAATAATAAGAGTCTTGATTCAATCAAAGGAGAGACTCTTATCTCTTGATCATACCCCCTTTCTCTCCTTTTTCAACACCAGTGACAGATCATATGCTTTTTGTTGATTCTGTGGGTCTTTTCAAAGTCTCATAAAACTTTTAAACATGACCGATACAATAGAGAGTGAGAAGGAAATACTTCAGTGAAGTGAACTCAGAAATGAGGATATCATAAGATGTATTCCGTGATCTAAGAAAGCTTTGATGCTGTATCGATCTGAGCCATGAACAAAATTACAATATGACAATAGGATGAGGCAATCACGAGATGAACGATTTCATTGGCGACTGTTTTAAGTTTTCCGTTTCTCAGGATGAGCAACGCTTAAGTTTGGTGTGGTGATGAATCTTCTAGACTCATCCTCAATCACCAATTCAAAGGATTTCTGACATTTTTTTGCCTCATTTTTCTTTTCTCTTTTTCTTGTGAAAATTCTGACACTTGCACGAAGGTGAGATAATTACGAGACCAACATGCATGCATTTTGGCGGCTGTCTTGGGCTTTTTCATTCCTCGGGACGAGCAACGCTTAAGTTCGGTGTGGTGATGAATCCTCCAGATTCACCCTCTCAGTCGCCAATTCTAAGGATTTTATGCCGCATATCAACTGATCTACACTCACTTTGGCTTTACTTTAAGTATCCTTTTAGTCTCGTGTAAATAGTGCATTACTAGCTCAAATTACCATAGTTTCCAGCTTATTTGATCTCCTTTTCCCCTACTCACGTTCTCTCTCCTCTGCAGATCATCTTCAACCATCATCGACGGTCATGACCCCTACAACACTGACTCTAGCGGACTCAAGACCGTTTGAGTCCATGCGGTCGCAAGACCGTTTGAGCCCATGCAGTCTCAAGACCGTTTGAGCCCATGCGGTCTCAAGACCGTTTGAGCCCATGCAGTCTCAAGACCGTTTGAGGCCATGCGGCGTTTGATCCCATGCGGTCCCAAGACCGTTTGAGCCCATGCGGTCTCAAGACCGTTTGAGCCCATGCGGTCTCAAGACCGATTTCTGTGATTGTAAAGACCGAATGGACAGACAAATACAAGACCGTTTGGAGAGGTAATGAGATCCAATGGTTCATTTTCATCCAACCATGCAGTCTCGACCTTCATGCGGTCTTGACCTCCATGCGGTCTCGACCCGCATGCGATCTTGACCTTCTTGCCACAAGCACCGGCGTCGTCAACAGTAGCAACGACGGTGCCCACGACGGATGGCTTGCCACAAGCGCCAGCGTCGTCAGCAGCAGCAACGACGGCACCCACAACACTTGCAACCTACGCCGTCGACATCCACATTCCGCAGCTCATGCAAACAACACCTGCAACATACTCGTCGACACCACTGCTGTCCGCGACCGCCGGCATCGTCGTCTTCACCAACCTTGCTCCGCCGCCATCGCACGTGCACGAAGCAGCGCCACCGCCGTCTCTGCCATCGCAGCAGCCATGCCGCCCTCGCCAACCACGCATGCAAGACCGTTTGCATCAGGCACATGCACGCAAACCGTTTAGAACCTTAGTGTGAGATCATTTTCTGCTGCTAAACACCAAACCGTTTGGAGTTCAAGAGTGCATGCATGCACGTGATCGTGAAGGACCAAATGAATTAGCAAGAGCTTTGTTAAAGATCACAGCAGCGCTGATAGCTTTAATGCATGCGTGGAGAACGCATGGCCGCAACCAGTATTGGTCCACGTGAATACTCCAAACTGTGAAGAGCACATCACAAGTCCGTGAAAGGAACAGGACAAGACCGTTTGACGGATGCTCAAAACCGTAAGGATAAATCAGATTCCCAGGACCATGAGAATGGAAGACCGCATGGAATTGCATACATTACCAAACCGTTTAGAACAAAACAAAGCAAACTGCAAGAAGCATTTGCATGCAAACCACATGAACGATTGATCCGAGACTGCATGAGCAATTGCGGAGCAAGACCGCATGCTCACAAACCACATGAGCAAATGCAGCAAGACCGCTTGGGCAATTGAAAGTGAAGAACACATGAGTTCACGTGATGCATGGAGCGCTGCATTTCAATGGATTAGCAAGACCGCATGGGCAATTGCAAGTGAAGACCACATGACCCCACGTGGGCATGAGAACATGACTTAGCAAACCGCATGGAGCGATGCATTCAAAACCGAATGGAGTAGCAAACCGCATGGAGCATTTGCATTAACAAGACCGCATGGGCATTTGCATATGAGACCGCATGAGCAACCGTGAGCGCAGGACCGCAAGCACTGAAACCGTATGGAAAAAAGGTCTATAAATAGAAGGGTGGAGGCATGATCTTGGACTTATCTCACTACGGACCAAGGATTCCAGACGGAGACCAGTTCTGGGATGCCGCCAGGCTGCCCGAGCACAGTTTCTGACCAAATTTCACCCACAGCCCCAGGATCCCAGTCTGAGCACAGATCTGGAAAGCTGACAGACTGGGGACAGATCTAGAAGGTTGTTCCATCACCATCTCACCTCTACCATAGTTCTACCATTGTTCCACCTCATTCTACCCATGCAATCCCAGAGGTAGACATGACGATCGAGGTGGAGAGACAGGCGTCATCGACCACAATGGAGCAGTCCCAGAGACTGCGACGATCTACACTGGGCTGTCACAGATCTACTCTTTTGCTCCGATGATGCTTTCTTTCTCTCTCTTCTATTTCTTTATTGCTCCCTCTATGAGGAGCAAGTAGTTCCATTCATTGGGGTGCGGGGACTAGCCCCGCTGCCCGTGTTTTGTAACTTGTACTAAAAAGATGTTATCATTCCGATTCAATACTAAATCGTTTCATACATGCTTGAATGTTAGCCGCGTTCTTGTATGCATCTATTGTCTTTCGTTGTGGTTTGTCTACGACCGCTCTTGAGACTCGAATACCGATTTAGTTTTGGTTTCTAATGTGTGTATCCACCGCGCATCTATTTCAGTATCTAAGAACGTTTTCTAAGGAGTGGAGTAAACTCACCTCCATCATTGTACTTTTGTACTATGAAATGGAATCAGTTGACGTACAAAAGTGCAACCTTGACAGATCGAGGAACACACTCTGAGGAGAGAGTGGTGCAAAGTACTTGACCATTCATTCGGGAATGGCTGACATTGCAACACTCTCACGTTTCTCGTAGCTATATCCTCGAAAGAGGGATAGTCTATAAGGATACTAATCGATTTGGTAATTATCGCTCGCTTGTTAGTTTTCCGATGCACGTTTCACAAGGTTGAGTAAGATTTTCTCTTCAGAGACTACATATCTTCATTGACACGTAGATATGTACCGGATGAGAGTTACTCAACCCGTGGAGGATGTGTGCATTACTCTTGTCCTATAAGACATCAGTATTGTACAACATCCATGTATCTTTCTTACAAGTCTTTCTATGTTTGGTACAAGTACAATTCATGTGTAGTGGTGGAGAATACCCGCATCACCCCAGTGACCCATCATCATTTGCTAATCTTAGATTTTAATCATTAAACTAGTTTTTATTCTTGCCTTTACTTTTGCATGTTTAGGTTAAATAACTCAAATCAAACTTCTGGTCTTAGATGATTGACTTAGATCGATATGAAACGAGAAAAAGGTACTCAGATTCTTAATGTTGTCCTTTGGGTTCGATCCTAAATCTGTACTATGATAAGACTTCCACACTCTTATGGGGTTGGAGCATTTATCTAGCACCAGTTGTAGGTAAACCTAGAGATAACATCATCTCCCTAGGGTTTTTGGTGCATATTAGGACTTCCATTGGAAGAGTAATCTTTTGGTGTAAGTTCTAGCTCCATCAATAAGTTGTATTGGCAAGCATAATCCTATTGAATTTAACCATGGCAATTGGTGAAAAAGTTCCATCATAGTCAACACCTTGAACTTGTTTGAGACTTTTTGCAACCATTATACCTTTTTAGGTTTGTATATTACTATCCATGTCAGTCTTGCTTGAAGGCCCATTTTCACCTTATGGGTTTTACCCCTTCAAGTGGATCCACTAAAGTTCATACCTTATTGGTATACATGGATTCCATGTCATATCTCATGGACTCAAGCCCTATCTTTGAATCTTGTCCCTCAATAGCCTCATGTAGGTTTTTGTTTCATCATCATCAACGATCAACACATCATCTTCTTGAGTCACCAAAAATCCATATCGTTCTAGCTCAAGACGTATTCTACTAGATTTTTGAGGTTCCTATGCTATGAGAGGAACTTGAAGTTTCCAAAAGTTTGTGGTTCCTCTTATTTTACGTAGATTCAATGTTGTCTTGTTGGTCTAGATCTAGAACTTCTTTAAGTCCTATTTTCCTCCCACTAGTTCCTCTAAAAAAATCCTTTTTGAGGAACACAGTAGTGCTGGCAACAAATACTTTGTTGATAGATGGAATATAGAAGTAGTAATATGTAGTTTCCTTAGAGTATCAAACAAAGATACATTTGTCTATTTTGGGTTTATGATTTTTATAGAATTGCTTCTTGACATAGGATTCACATCCTTAAACGTTCATGAAAGATATATTGGGACATTTCTATTCCATATCTCATATGGTGCTTTTTCAACAGATTTAGAAGGTACTCGGTTCA
The DNA here is from genome assembly GCA_963693085.1 of Alisma plantago-aquatica. NCBI lineage: Eukaryota > Viridiplantae > Streptophyta > Magnoliopsida > Alismatales > Alismataceae > Alisma > Alisma plantago-aquatica. Next base: position 1,137,302,740 of record OY856412.1, on the reverse strand, counting down.
GTTTAAATGCAGCGGTTTCAAGAGCATGTCCTCAAAAAAATGGAAGATTATCTAAAATCATCATTAATTGTAGCATGCTCAACAAGGTGTGTTTCCTTCTTTTTGACACACCATTATGTTGTGGTGTTACATGTGGGGTCCATTGTGATAATATACCACAATCTCTCAGAAGGGCCTCAAACTCTTGGCTTAAGTACTCACCACCTTGATTTAATAAAAGTGTTGTAATTCTTTTGCTAAGTTGATTTTGTACTTTCATTAAAAAATTCCTTGATCCTTCATAGGATTCTGATTTGCATTTCATAAGATACATATATCCAAATATATTGAAGTCAGCAGTAAAAGTGATGAAGTACTAATATCCACCTCTAGAACTTGTGCTAATATGTCCACACACATCAATATTTTTGAGTCCTAATAAGTTACTTGCTCTCTCAATATTTGTAGTGAAATGTGCTTTTGTAATATTTTACAAAAACCACGTTACACATGTCTCTACTGATTCAAAATCAAAAGTGTTTAGATAACCATCTTTATAAAGTTTACAATTACGCTTCTCATTTATCTACCCTAGATGACAATGCCAAAGATAGGTTTTGTTTGAGTCATTGACTTTAACTTCTTTATATTTAATATATATGCATGTGACTCAAGATCTAATTAATAAATACTATAAGACTTAAGGGCACTTCCATAACATATCTCATCTTTTGAAGTAAAAATAAGACCATTCTTTATTATAATGTCAATACTGTTCTTGTCTGAACAAGATACAAAATAATGTTAATTTCTATTTATGGCAGGTACATAATAGCAGTTGTATAACTCTATAACAATCCCACTAGACAAGGATAAATCATAGGTACCTACTATAGTGGCAACAACTCTTGCTCCATTTGCACCATGTAGTTTCACCTCTCCTTTGCTTAAAGGTCTACTTCTTTACAAATCCTAAATATTTGAGCGTATGTCAGATCTAAATCTAGTATCCAATACCCATGATGAAGAAGAAGACACGTCTATTTTTATAATATATATACATAAAGTGGAGATCTCTATTCCCTAGTTCTTGTTCTTCTTCTCCTCAAGGTAGAGAGGAAAATTTCTCTTCCAATGTAAAGCATGGTGGTAATCGCCTCCCATAGCTACTCCTTTTGACTTAAGTGCATAAGATTGTTGACTAGATTTAGAACCTTTCTTAGCTTTGTATTTTCCCTTAGAATTTCCTTTTCCTTTGCTGACCATCATCACAGATTTGGTCTGGTCTATCATTTTCCCCTCAATAGTTCTCAACATGACAACAAGATTTATCAACAACTTAAAAATTCATGTTGTAATTCATAACAATTTTTTTTAAATGAATCCAACAACGATTGTAGGATCACAATTGTTGCCAACTTTTTACCCAAGTAAAATCCTAGTCTTATATGAATTGGCACATATCCATTTAACTTGAGTATGTGGGGTTTGACTGAATCACCTTCTACCATTTTGCACTTTAACAATGCCTTGCAAACATCATACCTCTCATGCCTTACTTGTTCTTGATACATATTCCTGAGATTGTCATATATCAATAACATCCATATTTTCATGTTGCTTTTGAAACTCATGATTCATGGAGAAAAGCATTAGGAGTTTGATGTCCATGTCATCATTGAAATGCTTCTTATGAGCTTCCCTTTCCACCCTAGGTAAATTCAGAGTTGGTTCAGTTGGTGTTGATGTGTCTAGGACATAGACCTTACACTCATGTGTGAGAATAATTCTCAATTCCTGGAACCAGTCATTAGAGTTGTTCCCATCAAATCTCTCTTTATCAACAACTGATCAAAGTGAAAAATGATTGTTGCTAGTTTTTTCTATTGATCTACATAGAAGACATTTTGCACGAGTCAATAAATTAATTTGAATTTAATTTTAATTTCAAAAGAAATTTGATAAAATTAATTTGGATTTTGATTAATTATGCTCTCAATATTTTTTTCAAACTAGAAGCCATCACTATTAATTTGTAAGATCATTACAAGCAATCTTCTAGTGAACAAACATCTAAAATACATTAAGTCATGATTCAATTATGATTGACCGCTCAAAACTTAATTATTAAGGTAGGTAAAAATTACGAATTGCATACTATACAATTCTTGTATAGATGGCTGAACAACTCCTTGTTAATGAATCATCATATGAAATATATGTCACCTTTTTGCCTCTAGGTGCTTAATCCTATTAATATCATCTATTCAATTCCAACCCAAGTCCAATACAATAAGATATCACCCTTCTTAGTAGGCCCATATACTTATTATCACACTTTCACAAGGTAGACGATGCACCACGTTGAGCATGGACACACTTACTTGAACAAGGTTTTCATGTGTATTTCACTTGAAACACATTAATATTATATTGAGAGATTTATATATAGTGTTATATATACAACCACCATTACATATATATTATTATATGCATCATATACTATCACAATCACCACATGAAACAAAACATGATATCAAAACTAGTACAATAACTTGAGATAACAAGTTTTGTAGAAAAACATCCAAGAGATTCACATCTAAATGTAATCCTTAACCATCCCTTTTAGGGATTCTGGTCTCCCGATCAGGCAAGCTAGTCGGTCAACTAGTAGTCCCTGATTTGGGTAGTTCTTGTGTTGTTTTTGATTTATTATCTTCTATTAATCATGAACCCTCCAAGGACCATCCTCTGGGTTGTTGATAGTCTCCTCCTCTCCACCATGATCCATTGATGATGTAATCACATCATCCTATTCTAATTGCAGAGTTAAAATTTACATTGAGAATGTGTACAAAGAGGTATGACATGCAAGCCATATACATGTTACATAACTCTTGATCAAAACAAAAACAAAGATATTATATGTTTTAGAGAATACCACAACAATATAATTTCCATATCCACATCCACCAAATAAACAATTTTCAAGATGTCACATAGGTATATGTAATATATGTAATATACATATATATATATATATATATAAACAATATGATAAGGTGATTATTGTGGATAGAAGTTTGCACATAATTTGTCCAACAAATTATTTGTGGTTCAAAACTCAAACCAAAACTAGAAGCATACAAGGTAATCTCTAATAAAATTGTAGGGTTTTAGGGAAGGGGGCACAATAGAATAACAAAAAAAATATTCCCTATATGACCTAGCCATTGGATCCCTCGTAGATATATAATGTCTATGACCAAAAGACATAAGAAGGGATAAAGCTTATACCTTTATTTACACTAGTTGTCTAACAACTAGACACATCTTTTGTTGATGGAAAACTCGATTCTTAAGATCGAGTACATATCAACCACCAAGTAACTCAGATAGATCAATAAGAGTTCTAGATTGCCACCAAGCTACTACATGGTTGTATTTTTCACAACACCTTGTTGTCAACTTGTGGAACAACTTATCCAAGCCTCCGTATGTGTGACTCATACTCTACATCATCCACACAAAAGAGGGAGAATGTGGTTCACCACCTTGGCCACCAAGTCAAAGAGGGACATGTGTTTTCAATGTGATCTTTATAAGAGAGAAGTTTGACCACTAACTTGTCTCAAAAGTTGTCTCAAAAGATGTTACAATAACATGTCAAACCTTTTATGACGTGCCCCCTTTATATAGGAGAGTCACGAGCTTGGAAAATTCTATTTCCAATCACTTTCCTAATCACAATCCTAAAAATAATCTTAATGCCGAAAGCTCGACATGAATTTTGATTAATTGATCATTTTACTTGATTGGCCAATTAGTGTCCAAAAATCATTTTGTTTGACCAATCAAGTTAGATAATTGGCATATCAGACCAGTTCAGATCCAAATATGAATTGGTTTCCAATTAGAGAATTTACTTGTTGAACTCCGACCGGCCAATCAAGTCAATCTAGTGGAAAAATCAACCAAACAATTGAAAATCAATTGATCCATAGACCCACCAATCTGATGGGCTGATTGAACATTATGGTAGCCAGATCAAATAGGAAAATAGCATGTTTATGATTCAAAACTATTCTAACCATTTGTTTGAATGCGAATTTCAATTCCCTTATGCATCCGTATATGTGCGACTATGTATGTTCCTAATTTTGTTGGTAGTAATGTTCAAAACAACACAAGCAAAGATTGGTGTCTAGCCACACATCACCACCACCTAAGTAATAGGAATAAGTTGAAGAACAACTACAACTTGTAAAGTGGCCAGTGTTACCATGACCGTATAATCCCTTTGTCACACATATCCAAATTGAAACTGAGGCATGGAATTTCATCCTCTTAACATCCAATCTATGTTCCTTGAACTAGAGCAAACTATTCGATATATTGTGAGCTCAATATCATATATTGACTCACATGAGAATGCCATGCATTTATGGTCTCACTTATGAAGTGGTTGGGATATCACACCAAAGAAGGGACAAATTGGTCTCAATCACTTATATTATTCCCCATGTTTCATAATGTACCCAATAACCACCTTTCTAGAAATTCATATTTCAGAGCACGTTGGGCTAGTGTCAAAATACACAAAAATGTGGTACAATAGTGACTTTAGTTCTAAGGATTACATTCACCATTGTCACATTGAGATATGTCTCTGACATGTCATTACATGACTTCCTATGTCAATTTCAAGGTGGGTCTGTCCATTACAACTTGTTATCTAACAAGTAGCCATCTATCTGAGTTGATATATGATATCATGACTAAAGCAACATAGTCACCACTCACCATACATGCTAGTCTTGTGTATTATTTTTATCCTATAATATCCACAATAATAACTGACTGGGAACATGATAAGAACGAGTAGTCTTATTACACATATGATCTCATGTTTAGGTCCTCAACCCAAACCATATGTCGTGGAGTCTAAATATTCTTAGGACTTCATTAGGTTTATTCATTATCTCAATATTGAAAGAAACATAATAAGTGGAATTATCTTTTATGAACAATTAAACTAATTACAAAATAACCCTTTATAATCATCAAATGATGGCTCTCAGGGCATATAACCAACACTACAAAGGTCCAATTTGCAACAATTTAGTTTATGTACTAGTTATGTATAATGAATATTGCATCCTTATATAATTTATATACTTATAATATATAAATACATATTGTAGATAGTGTAGAAGTGTAGAACATGGACTCCATTTTTAACATTAGAAGGAAGAAGCTCCATACAAATATTAATCAATAAATTGAAACCACATACTCTCCACCTCATGGCCACTTCTAGGTCACAAATACAAAGATTAATTTAGTACCATTCGAGTGAAACCAACAATAAGAACTAAGTGAAGTTTCAATAATAAGCATTACAATTCTGAATTGTCATATACATAAACAAACCAACTAAAATTCTCAATGCAACAGAGAGGTTGTAATATCCTCAAAATTTGAGATTTTCATATTTAAAGTAATGATATGAGGTCACAGTCATAGTACATTAATGAGGAGAATATGACAATTTAGTTAATGAATTTGAACCCTAGACCTAGTTTAAGCCATCATATTAAGTAAGTAAAGTAATATTGAAGGAATGCATCATATGAGGGTTCAATGAAGAAATTATATTATTTAAGCTTTAAATTTATACCTAAGAATATAGATAATCTTATGTATCCTTTGGAAGACCAAAGAATGGGCCATGGCCCCTAGAACCCAATTCAAACCCAATTGGGCCAATTAGGATTTACATATGTGTCCTTGGGGCACAAAATTGGAAAATGAGTATTCTATGCTCATGATAAATGGTCATAATGATTTTAAGAGATAGATAATCCTAATATAGGATTACATATGAAAATTAGGAAGATTCCGATATATTTTGAGACCCAGGTAAATAATTATGTAATTATCTAGTTATTACTTAAAAGAAAAGTCTAAAGTGATTATCAAACTAGTTGGATCTAGTCCCTTTCCCAAGACATGATAATGGAAATATGGAGATACTAACCAAAATTTGGAACAAAAAGATGTAGAATGAAGCCTACATAAATATTTATCTACAAGGGTTTTTTTCTTCTAAAGGAAAGTACATCTTTTGAGAGGGGAGTCCCTCTTTCTGTCAACCTCAAACTCTCACAGGAACCCTGATCTCGACATGCCTCTCCTCCCTTGATTCCTTCCTTCCACTCTTTACTCTTCCATGAACCAACAAACACACTGCATCATCCTCTCGAGCAACTCCCAACAACCTAACGAACTTAAGGTGTGAACAAGAGTCAGCCTTATCATGGATTCACTAAAGATAACAATATTATCTCTATGAAAACTTGCAGTAGGTTGTAGAGTAAGGATAAGGAAACCCTCAATGGGATCAAAAGAAGCAACCATAACCCCTAACACTAGAGAAACATCCGCCTAGAACCTTATTTTCCTGTCTTCTTCACTTTGAATGATGGAAAGTGTGAGGAAGCTTTTAAGTTGGTCCTAAGATATCCAGGAGGCACATGCATGACCTGGGTGGCATACAAGCTACCTGAAATCGCCTCGATGCTTCTACTTCCTTTATGAAAAGCAAAGTGAGGCTTCTAAACCTAGAAACCTCTTCATGTTCACAAACATAGCCTGACCTCCATGATCACCTTCCTGACCACCTTTAACTCAAACCCACACCCTACCAAGTATGATGAGGATGCATAGAGATGCCAGACCCTACGTGGTCCTGTGAAGGCTGGATATAGGAGAGTCAATGCAGTGACTGACAACCCCAGGGTAAGAGTCAAGCCCCCTTCACGAGGAAGGGGATGACTCAAGGTCAAATGACCAGAAAGTACATGGGGAATATGTGTTAAACATAAGTGCTCCTAACTCGGTCAGCCCAGGTAATAAAAATATATAATGTTATTTGTTTACGTGTCAATCTCCCATTGCTTCAAGTAATTTCATCTTGTAACTAATGCAGATAATTATTCATAGCTCTGATAATAATGATATTATATATCAAATTGCTATGAAGAATTTGAGATAATGATTAAAATGGTCTAGACACATAATCCTAATCCTAGTTCCAAAACTAAAGGTGATACATGATCTAATGTGAACATCACTTGAACAACCTAATTTTGATAAATATAGTGCTCAAGTCATAGAATACATTTATTTTGAGATAATACCTGATATTGTTGAATATAGTGGGATCCAAAGATAATAATGACGATGATGATGTATATTAGGGATTCTAAAATCAATAATAACATATATGTAAAAGTAGGATTTTCAAACCAATGTTGATAACTTGCTATGACTGTAATCCACATATTCTGATCTATGTGTTCAAAATCATGTATTATGTTCAATCCAATAATTAGCGTCACACCTAACGCATAACTAGGGTTTCTAACCCTAGGAAGTTAGTATGTGATGGAATTATGGTTTGATACCCTTATTCCTAAGTCAAACCTAATATGACCCTAGATCCTAGTTTAGGACTTGAGTTAGGATTAACTAGTGTCATATGGATACAATGGTGACACAATGGTAATATGCATATTTTAGATAATGCTGATTGGTCATGGAGTTCTTGAATATAAAATTGATGAATGGATTACCTATGCTTTAAGTACTTGAAATATGGATGCATTTGATTTGCATGAATAAGGTACATGGTTATTAATGGATAATCACTTAGGTCAAATTTTCAAGTTTGCTGAGTTTTTCCTCGATGTTTTATGAAAAAGCCTACTTGGATATCATTTGATTCTAGTCAAATTACACATGAGTATCAGATAAATTAAAATAGGATATTTTGAACCCTAGTTTAGACCTACTAAGGGGGTAGTTCACCTAAGTCTGATGATAATAAAGAAGTGTGATTAACCCAAGGTAGTATCACAAACATGGGTTAGATTATCAAAAAAGAAAATACAAGTTTATATGTGCAACTATTTGATGGTTGAGAATATTTGTTGATATCTTACATGAACACTTTTGTATGCACCCACATACACAATATAACAATATATTTATCTGTGCCATTGTTTGTTGGGATTTGAGGGAACTGTCATATGTAAATATATGAAGACATGGAGATCCATATGAAATCAATCAATAATTTTTTTGGTGAGCCCAACTCATCTATTGCTTTGTTTGAGTTTTTTTTTGTAAGTGTACACATAACTATGTACACTCTTGTGGAAACAAACTCCAATAAGTGTGTTATTAAAAGGAAAAGATACAAAAGCAAAGTATCTATACAACCTATCTACAACAACCCAATAAAGGAAGTCTAGGGGGGGTTCTTCAGCAGCACTGATATGCTTCAAAGAAAAGGAGTTGCATCACACAATCACTTAATAAACAAGACAATATCATTGAGAGTAAGCAACCGTAACCATTGTTCATCTTTTTCAATATTTATATGGAATCTATCATTCCTATCTCTCCAAATCTAGTGTAAACTATAGATACTAACCACCATATGCTTCCTACTATGAAGCTTGTAGAAGTTGTCCAAAGAAACAGGAACCTGAAAATCAAAATGAGTACTAGCAAGCTTCCAAACATTTAGAGTGAACACACATTAAAAAAAAAGATGTTCTGCTTCCTCTTCTTTAGAATTGCATAGAGGCCACCTAGATGCCATGATAATGCCAAGATATTTGATGTAACAAGAAGTTAGGATCCTGCCATGACCAACTTTCCAACCCAAAATCTAAAATCTTTTGGGTCCTTTGAAATTCCACAACCATTGAAAGATAGGGATCGACTCATGCTTTAATCTCAGATACTCCCTCATAGTTCGTATATTAACATTAAGTCTACCATAAAAAAAATCATCCTTACCTCCTTTGGGAGGTGGCAACTCTTTTAGAAGATCAATTAACCTGTTATGTAATCTGGAGTATCCCAAGAACCATTCTTCATTCTTGATAAGGTAGCTTACTTTGACATTGCTAAAAAGACCCAACTATATAATACTCTGTCTACCCAGGACCTCAATTAAGAAATTGGCACCTGGAAGCCAATGATCATTCCAAATAGAAAGGCTAGATCCATCACCAATGATAAAACCAATGAATCTTCTTAATTCGTTTCGTTCTACCACAAATTTCTAGAAGATCCAAGAAAAGGAATCATTAACTGACAGGGACCATAAGGAATGTCTGAGTAAATATTTTTCATGAATTCACTTAATCCACATGCTATCCTTTTTCTTACCTATGTTCCAACCATTCAAAAGGATATAGGCTTGAACAACCTCTTTAATGTTCTTGATGCCCATACCACCTTCACTTTTGGGACTCACTAGAACACTCCACTTAATAAGATGGACATAGCTCTTATTACCAGATCTACTCCGAATAAAACCATGACACAATTTGTCAATTTCATCACAAATAAAAAGAGGTAAAGGAAAAATAGAAGTCTAGTACTGATAGGTAGCCATGAGAGTAGAATGAACTAACTCAACTCTATCAGCCATTGAGAGTTGACTAGCCTTCCATCCCTCCAGTCTTCTCTTGATTTTATCCACCAAAGGGATGCAATGGGCTTTTGTGAGTTTGCCAATGAAAAGAGGGACACCAAGATATCTTAAAGGAAGAGACCCTTCATTAAAACCCAAAATACTACCAACTCTATCTTTATTTGCACCCTGACTGTAATTAACAATACTCTTCTTAGAGTAATCTTTGAACCTATTGCAGTGTACAGTTTATCAAGAACCCTTTTGATGGCCATAGCACTCTGATCATCAACCTTAGAAAACACCATGAGGTCATATGCAAAAATCAGATGAGACACTACAAAAGAAGAATAATAAGAAGAAGCTTTCAACAGTTTAAGATTACCCTCCTCAACTTCTTTTTTAAATAAGAGAGTAACCACCTGCATCACTAGAAGGAAAATATATGGAGACAAATGGTCACCCTACTAGACTCCATTACTTGGCTTGAAAGACTAATCTATTAATGATATTAAAGTAATGTTACAAGGAGTACTAGTTATATACCTAGTATTTCTCATGTATATATTAGTTCCTTTAGGAAATTCATGTACCTCCTTAAGGGAGTATTACTCAAACATTTGTATCCATTTCAAGTTCAAACAATGAAAATTGTTTATTATTATTTGTTAAATCTGGTCTTGGAAATTTGGGTATCGACTCTCGACTTTATGATTCACCTAAATTGGGTACTCAAAAGTGGTAGTAATTACATTTAATATTAGAGCTGAGATTTATCAAATAATATTTAATAGTTGATAATTTCAAATAATCAAAGGAAAATTATTAGGATATGTTGCAAGGGTAATGGTGTCTAGAAAGTATTGAGGCTTAAGGGTTGGTAAAACTTTTCTCCAAACCATTAGGTGGTGTATGGGGACTCCCTAAGCCAATGTGATATCTTCCTGTCCAGAACCTAGGGTTTGCTTGAAAAAATATTTCCCTAAGTTTTCTCATCTTTAATTTTGTCCTTTTCTCACCTCTTTTCTTAATAAAACCTAAAATTCACCCCTCATAATCTCAAGTTATATTTTCAAGAATAAGTAGGATTAAGGCATCCTCAACCAATTAAAATAAAATGTTAATTAGAGAAATAAATGTGAAATACATCACATGTAGTTTATGTCCGCATATGAGGTAAATCCTAGAAAGACCTAAGTATGTTGAGAAAACCCCATCATCCATAAATGGCTTGAGTGGAATGAGTTATTAGGGTATGAAAAAATTAGTGGGTCAAAGTATACGTCTTTTTTGGTGAAGATATCTATCTACCAGATTCATACCCAATTTGGCAATTGAGAGATCTAGATGGAAGAGAAAGGATCTAGATTGTCCTCTTCACATGAGTCCTTTGTCATCTTGTGGTAGATGTACTTCAAGCCTCCCTTACATTGTGCCTTGACCTCTACTTTGTCCATGTAGATGAAAGAGGATGTGGTATACAACCTTGGTCACCCCGTTGAAGAGGAATAGAAATTATGGACATGTTAGTCATCATGGATCTTCCTTTCTTCTCCTATATTGGAAAATAGCCTAGGGTTTCTCTTTTTCTGGGAGAGAAGATGGATGACTTGTCTCACAAGTTGTATCTCAAAGATGTTTCTCACTCTTTGGGATGCACCCCATTTATATATGAGAGTCATGGGCTTGGATAAACCTAATTCATATCCCTTTCCTATTTGCAATCCCAAAAATAGTATAATGGTTCTCATACAAGATTGTGATATAGGGATCGTGTCTTGTGATCACCGAATCACAACCCCTCATCACCGAATCACGTTAGCTGATCGGCCCATAATAATAGTCCATATCTAGATCTGACTTGTTTCCCAATTTAGACTTTTCCTGTACCATTGTGATTGCCCAATCAGTTGGCTCGATCAATCTATCACGTAAGTATAATGGAAAACTCACTCGATCAATTATCAATCAATTGATCTATTGTCTCGACTAATTCGATCAACCAATTCGACATTCTAATTACCCGATATCACATGTTTGTTTTTGCACTTCAATTCCCTTATGTATCCTTATTTGTGTGACCCGATAGGTTACTAGTTTTGTTGGTATTAATGTCCAAAACAACAAAAGCAAAGAGTAGTGTCCAGACACACATCATTGCCACCCTAATAATAGGAATGACTTTGAAATCAACTACAACATTTAAGTGAAAAATGTTACCATGACCGTATGATCCCTTTGTTACAGATATCCAAATTGAACTCGAGGCATGTAATGCCATCCACTTAATCATTCAATCTATGTTTCTTGAACTAGAGATAAATATTTGAGATGTTGTCAGCTCAATATCATATATTGATTGTCATAAGCATGGCCACCCATTTCATAGTCTCACTTATCAAGTGGCTAGGATATCACTCCTAATGAAGGCACAAATTCCATCTAAACTAGTCTCAGTCACCCCCAAGTTTCATAGTGCACCCAATCACTACCTTTTTGGTAACTCATATTTCAGAGAACTCTAGGCTAGTGGTCAAAGCACATAGAATGACTTGTGATTACTGTATTCAGTTTAGGTTTAAGGATCCAATTCATGATTCATCAATGTTCCATTGAGATATGAATCTAACGTGTCATTACATAACTCCCAATTTTCAATCTTAAGGTGGGTACAACTTGTTCTCTAACAAGTACCCATGCATACGAGTTGGTATCCAATATCATGACTGAAGAGACATAGTCATCACGCACAATAAAAGATATCTTTGTGTATTATTGTTATCCTATGGCATCCATAATAATAACTGACTAGGAATAAAATAAGAATGTGTACTCTTATAATACATATGTGTTGGGAAATATGGGCACAAAGTAAGGCAAAGGAAACAAAATTTTATCTATCTGTATTCCCCATAACAACAAGATTGCATCAATTACTATGAAATGGGAAAGATGGTTTAACGAGTTTATACTTGGTCCTGGAACAAGTCGAGCGACAACAACTTGTTGCAATGCAACTATCTTCTAGTTGCTCTTGGACGGTTTTTGTGTAGCTCATGGTCTTCACCACAAACAACAAACTCAAATAGTGTCTACAACAACTCCTGGTTTTGCCACAGACTACAAATTGACGTTGCCCTCCTAGCAGCAGCCAAATGACTCCTACCTCAAGGGGATGGTGAGCAATTTGGTCTGGGGGGGATACAAGGTGGAAGTCAATTCATAACTGTGCCACCACTTGTAGTCCCCTAAGCAGGTCTTCCCCTGAGTGGTAAGGCAGAGGAAAGGAAGACAAACACAAAAGGAAAGGCTATCTACAATCCATCAATTTTCTCATCCTGGTGAGTAGGCTGAGTCATCTAGTCCACACAGACCAACTAGAACTCTATCATCTAGTAGAATGTACATGAAGGAGTTGTTTCTTCTATTGGTGTACTAGTCACCAACTTGCTCTCCCACAATGATTCTCAGTTGTTATCTCCCTCGCTGTCCCTCCCTTGTCAGGTAGGACTTACTTGGGCTGTCTATTGGTTACTACAACCCGAGAGGACAAAAATTCTCAGAGCAACTTATTCTCAATTATGTGTACTGGGAATCCCACAATACCAATCTATTCATAGGAGGGGTTAGGGTCAGTTTTTCCACTTGTTGCGGGGAGTGGATATGATAAGAAGATCTTTATTTTTTACAACTTGTGACTCTCAAAACAGTCAATTGGCAACCAAACTGACCAGTTCAGACACGAGATGGTCGCTTCGCTGTGCGAACTGGTCTTTCACACGTTTCCGAATTGCATATGAATTTGGAAAAATTGTTTCCAATTAATGCAAACATTAATTCCTTGTATCATATGAATTGAAAAAGTGAAACAAACAATCTTTCTCACAAACTTGGGAAAACTACTAGAACCTTCATCCAGCTCACCCGAGATGATCGGTTCACTAGGTGAACCAGTCATCTCACTCACCCGAGCCAATCAGTTCACCCAGTGAGCAAATCGATTGGTGCCTTATTCGTATAGAACTGCAACTAATTCAGTTCCAATCAGTCTGACATTGCAAATGGTCATCTCACTGGGTGACCAGATCGGTTGGCTGTCCAATCAACCAATTTGTTGCTTGAATTGAATACTTAAAAACTTCAGTAATCACTTCAATCATCATTCAACATTAAACTCATCTTCTAAATGAGTTCCTTCGTGTATGACCCTATATGTCCCATATCACATTGGCAGTGAATGTCCATAACTAACTTATGACATCACAAGCAAAGAGAAGTGCCTAGTCGCACATCCGTGCTACCCAAGTGAATGGAAAGTTGGAGAACAACTTCAACCTACAATCTATGCAAGGTGTTGTAGTGATTGTATAATTCTTTGTCTCTGATATCCAAAATGAACTTGAGGCATGGAATTGCCATCCTCTCAATGTTCAATCCATGTTCCTTGAACCAAGAGCAGACTGTCTGAGATAATGTGACCTCAATATCGTATATTGATTCACTAGTGCAAGAGCATGCATTTCTTAGTCTCGATTATCAAGTGACCAAGATATCAAACTCCAGTAGGAGGAACAAATCCCATCTGCTTCACTCATTGTCAGTCCCCATTTTGTAAAAGCTACCCAATCAACACCTTTATGGAAACCTGTATTTTAGGATTACGTTTGATTATGTCAAAGTATACCCAATGACATGTGATGAGTGTAGTGAATTCAGGTCTAAGAACCACAATAAAAACCTTCACTATGAGAGATGAATATGACCACCAATGATGCTTTCCATGTGTCACTCTCAAGGTGGGTCTATCCGATACATTGTTCTACAACATGTATCTGTGTGCTTGGTTTGATATGCCATATCATGATTAATGAGATTCTATCATCAACCAACCCACACTCCAATCTTATGTGTTACTGGTGTCTATCTACCTTCCACAGTAACAACTGACTAGGGACATAATAAGAATGTACATACTCTTAACATTCATAGGATCTCATTGTTTAAGTCTTGTACTTCAAGACATACATCATTGAGTATTGTCATTCTTTAGAAATTCATAATATTTCCTCATTGTCTCATAGCTAAGTGAAATAGAATGAATTGGAAGCTGACTTTATGATTATTAATCAAATCCTTTATGGTATGTGGCATGTAAATCATCACATGATTGTCTCTTGGGCATACCTTACAACAGACCCACTTGCACTTAGAGCCAATCACCCATGAATCTCATTCTTAGTGATCTAAACATGTCCACCATGTTTTTGCTGCGCAAGTGCTAATCTAGTGAGTTAGCAACATTTTTCTATTCGTCAGTCTATTTCATTTTCCTTATCTCTTCACCATGAGATGAAACTGTCGTAATATGGTATCTGATATTCCTTTCTAACAAGTAGCTTTATTGTTGTCAGAGTATCACTACTAAGTCATTAATGATTGGAACATCTACAAGTTCATCACATGAACTTCTAGATCCATACATCATCACTTTGTGTTCATAACAAAAGTATACTCGGATTCTATTGTAGAATAGAATTGATGGCTATTAGTTCGGAATCCTTCCAGCTAACAACCTTTCTTCTTTAAACCAAGCATATTTTATTGCAATCACTTTTGTCATTTCAGAAGCTTGCATCAGTGTAACCCTTTACACCCAACTCTTCCTTTATTGATATTTCTATTTACTAACAATCTATCCTTAAGTACTTCTCAAGCACCAATGGATATCTTTAATGACATTCCAATAACCCTTATTGGATTTTAATATCATCTTGTCATGTTGAATACATACAATATTTTATGAGATAAGTACATTTATAACATTCATGATAGATCCATTGCTATAGCCTATGACATCTTAATCATATCATTCCATTCTTCACAAGAATTGGAACGTGTGGTTCATGAGAGACTAATCTAGATTCTCTCTCATTGAATCCTTTCTGTGTTAAATTGTTTCAACATCTTGCTAATATATGCAATCAAACTTATGTTTTGAAACTTCCAAAAACTATCTCTATAGGTCTTGATCCTTATATCATAGTGTGTTTCACTTATTCCTTCACCACTAAAGGTGATTTTCATGCCAACTCTCAATATTTTTAATATTGAGACATCATTCCTCATCTTATGTGAAATACTCATCTATTCTCCCACTAAGTTTTTGTAATCACAGATTTCATCTTTTATCTTAATTAAAGTCAAACTCTTTGAATATCTTGTCATGTCAAAAGATCCCATCTCAGAGATGTTCTTTCAATCCCAAATTGAACTTTGTAGTTTATAGACTTTATTTGCATTCTTGAAGCTATAAAACCTTTAGGTTGTGTCACGTACATTTAAGGAATCCGGTTTCAATCTTCATATGCTAAATCTTATAGTCTATTTTAACTACAACAAAAAGCATGACAATTGGTAAAGGAATTTCTATCATGTTCCACACTTGAACTAATTTGAAACCATTTTTTCAGCCAATTCATCCTTTTATGTTGTTCATGTAGGTCTTGGTGACAATTCCCTATCACACCCTTCATGTATTACCCCTTTAGGTGTCACTATCAAGGTCCTACCTTGTTACCTTACATGGACCCCATAATGTCTTTGTGTCATTACTCAAATTATGATTTTCAATAGCTTCTAGTTGATTAGTTGGCTCTTCTTGTCATGACTAACCTTGTCTTAGTTGTTGGATTCTCAATCCTCAATCTCAGACATGTTCTACTTGAACAATTTTGTTCTGTGTCATATAATGAACTTGAGATTTCACAAAAAACTTGTGATTTTCTTAGTTCTCACTGTACCTTTTTTTTGACCGTAGACATTTTGAGTTCTACTCCTACTCCCACTGATTCTTTAGGAACTCAGTTATCCTATCAACAAAACAATTTTATTATTAGATTGAGATTGATAGTAATATTCAACAATCATGGTTTGTGGATAAACCTTTTCAAGAAAATATTTTCTTTATGTATGTTTCAATCCTTAAGACATATTGGGACATTCCCATATCATATCATATATGATGTCTTTATAAACCATTCAGATGGTACATCATTTAGTGATAAGTATGTATATTTATGAGGATATAAGAAGATTAGATTAATTGATAATCATATCATGACTCATCATGGTATGATTCCTTCATTATGACACATCATCATGTTTAGATAGATTTGGTTTGTGATACACTATCACAGTTTATTCTTCGAAGGTTCTCAAGCTGTTGATGTTAAAAGTATCTCAATGTTTGATCTCATCAAAGTTTCTTTACACATTCATCCAAGTTATATTTAATTTATAATATGCTTGAACACTTCAAGAGATTTGTGTTTCTATTTTATTGAATACATATCATCATATTACCAATAAATGAAATGAAATATAAGTAACTATCTGTAGCATTCATTCCATAAGATCTTCATACATCATATTTATGAGGTCTAGTGGAAGCCTTATCCTCCCCCTACATTTAGTGAAGGTCGTTATGTCATGTTGTGCATAAGTATTACTTGCATATATCCTTAGGTTCAACAACTAAGGGAGTCTAGATTAACAACAATAAGTATTCTAGATATGCATTTCTTATATATACATCCAAGGTGACCTTTGCTAATGATTGTTTTGAGTTATCAATTATAATCCTTTGGTATTAACGTTGTATACATTCATCCCAAGTTTGTCTCAAAAATTATATATTTGGGCACTGCCATGCAAGATCATATCTTTTGAAACAAAAACATTAAAAACTCACTTTATTGATTTATCATCTTTCTCATACCAAATGTTTCAATTAAATGTTTCTATTTTACTGGCATAATGAAATAGTAGTTCAACAAACTCTATTACATTCCCATTGGGCTAATATAAATTTAAATATAATGTAAAGATTCAACAACTCTTGCTTCACTTTTTCCATCTTTGTCCTTTCATAAAGGTTCTCACTTCTTGTCAAAATCCTGCACATCAAGTGTGTCATATCTCTATTTGGTATCATATTCCAAGAAGAAGTAATCAAATTTATCTTATAACATTTATACCTATAGGGGAGACCTCAACAACATCCTCCTTCTTCTTTAGTTTCTCTAACCAGAGTGGGCAATTTCTTTTCCAATGTCCAGGCTGGTGATAATGGTGACAATCACCTCTTTTCTTCACTCCTCCGTTTGCTTTGAGATATGAAGACTTGGGCTTCTGGCCAGCTTTAGAACTCTTCTTAGCTTTTCCTTTTCCTTTAGACTTACCCTTTGTCTTGATGATCACCATCGTAGACTTGGGCTTGTCTTTCTTCATCCGTGCCTCAACTATTCTCAACATACCCAACAACTCTATAAACGATTTGTCAAAGTCATTCATGTTGTATTTCATGACAAACTGACTGTATGATTCTGATAGAGACTGTAGAGTCACATCAATGGCAAACTCTTGACCTAAGGGAAATCTTAGCCTATCTAGGTTCTCCACATACCCAAAGAGTTTGAGTACATGAGGACATAATGGATCTCCTTTGGTCATGTTGCACTTGAACAATGCCTTGGAGATATAATATCTCTCTTATCTTGCCTAATCTTGGAACATGTTCTTGAGATGTGTGAACATCTCAATAACATCCATGTTATAATGCTTCCTCTACAACTCATAGTTCATAGAACATAGCATCAAACACTTGACACCCAAAACATCTTCAATATGCTTCTTGTAAGCATCCCTATCAGCCTTTGGTGCATTGGGAAGAGGTTCATCTTATTCTGGCATTTCCAGGACATAAAGCCTGCACTCCTATGTGAGAACGATTCTCAATGTCCTGAACCAGTCCTGAAAGTTGTTCCCATTTAGCTGGTCATTCTCAATAATCAATTGCAAAGAAAAGTGATTGTTCTTTGTTGTTGTAAGGAGGCGGGATGACCCCCTTACTAAAAAAATTTGAAGAATAAATCATCCATTTCAAACACACTCAAAGGTATGCTAGAATAGGTGCAAAATTTTTAAACTTCAATAAATGGTATCCAAAACAACCAAAGTATAGCAGGGGAATAAAAATAACTGACTATATTCAACTTTCACAAAAGATTCCAAAAGTACATCATAATATCCCATAAGGGTTTACATGTATGATACAACATAAGGATCTAAGTAGAGGTAAATCTAAACCATAACAAATTTGTCTCCAAACTTTAACTCCTTAAGCTAGTCCAAAACTTCATGCCTTATCATCCAAATCCTTCACCTAGGGTTGGAAGCATACCCCATCAAGAATAGAAAATAGGTGACATCAGCAAAGGTTGGTATGTGCATACTAAATAGGAAATTGAGCAATATATGGAATAAAGGACATCAAATATAAAAGGCTTCCCATAGAAAGGATAAGGACCACCCAAATGGGTATCAAGAGAAAAGGAATTGAAATCATATGATAACAAAAGAATACTTCCCATTAATAAAACATAAAGATTGTGCCACACAAGCACATGTAAAGAATTAGGGCACACACCCTATATCATCAACCTACATGCATGTGAGATAAACATAGCCCTAAAACAATATAAACACAAAGGCGACCAAGTCTCATAAACTTGAAACCTGATAGAGAAAGGATAACTTCCAATCTCCCATATATATAAAACATGGGCCAAGGATCACACATCTTTCCCCGTGCATGAGGTTCCTTTCCATCCCAAAAGAGCAGGATCACATCTGCTCGGGAGGAAATAACACATCTGCCATAAAAACCAATGCAATTACACTACTCTAGTGCTACTTAATCACATAGCATGTTAAATGTAGAGGCAAGTAGAAAGTATAGTCAAAATATATAAACTAGTCACCACATAAGTGACCAACATATACATCCACCTCATAAGTGGGCAAAAGGCATCACATGTCATCTTTTAAAGTTCCATCATGAACAAAGCATAAGATAATATTTCAAAAGAATATCCATGATCACATGATCAATATCAAATAAGGTAGTTCACATGAACCATGATTTTCAAAAGAAAAGACATTGTGTATAGGCTAATGTCCATAGGACAAAGAGAATGGATAAGCATAGGTGAATTGCTCAACATAGAAGAATAGGGGATACATCATACCTTAACTTCAGAGTCTAAACAGTCCAAGTCAGTCCTAGATCCAAGCCTAGGCCTCCAAAGAACCTATAGGGAAGGTGGAGATGTCTAATAAGTAAGGTTACTAAGCTTAGAGAGGCTAGTTTCTCCAACAAAGCTCCTATCTCGAGCAAGAGGCACCTTCTCCACTTTAGAGGTGAAAAACCCTAACAAAAGAACATGGAGATGGGGTGTTTAAGGGCTCTAGGTGGGGTTTCACCATGGAAGACCAGGGTTACGACCTAGAGGAAGGTAGAAGGAAGACTAATAACATGAAAATAGGGAAGAAAAGGAGAAAACTTACTAGTTTTGGTTGAAAGAACCAAGGAGGAGCTTTAAAAACCCTAAATAGAGAAAATTTGGAACCCTAGGAGTCTTCTTCACCAAGGTAAGCACTCTCTTTTACCTTGGGGCAACACCTTCGTGGAAAAATAGAGTAAGAGTTATGCTGTAAGCTAGAGAAAATAAAGGAGAGCAAGATTTTCCGAATTTGGAGTTGGGAAGGGGTAGATATGGCTATATAAAGAAAGAGGTCAAGTATGAGGTGTCTATGAGACTTTCCATGTTTCATGTATAAGGGTGTCCATGGACATACAAGAATTTATGGATAAGGAATAATTCAAGTATGATGTGTCAAGTTACTTTCCATGTGTCCAATTCTAAGGGTGCCTATGGACATGTAAGCCTCTATGGATAAGGAAGAAGTCAAGCATGAGGTGTCCATGTTGCTTTCCATGTGTTCTTAGCCTAGGGATTTCATGGCCATGCAAGATGACAACTCATAGAGGCTTATTGAATATCAAATGTCAATTTATGGACACTTATAGTCCATCCCAACCGACCTCCAATCAAAGAAATAACCCCATTGGTTGATACCTTCTAAAGATAAGCTCATTTATAAAGAGAGTAATCCCTAAAATGCCCTTGGAAAGAAACACCTTCAAACCAAGGTGAAACTAGGTGCCCTATGGTTCAAAAACTCAAGAATGGTAAGGGAATATATAATTATTATAATAAATTTTAAAATTTGCAAAGAAAACCTCCCAATTGGGTAAATTGCAGAAAAGTCCAGAATGTACCTAAAATTACATAACTTGCAAAAACAACATCTAAATTGGACTAAACTTCATCCACAAGTTATCTTTGATGTGTTGAATATGTATTTGCAATTATTTACATATTTTGAAGTTATATAATCACATTATTTATTACTTATGCCTTTTACTCATTTTCTCTCTCCTAAACCTATTCTAATATTTCAAGGTTGTCCAAATTAGATGAAATTTGACATGTAGGCTAATTTTGATATGTAGATTTTGAATTTGAAGTTTGTTTCCCCTTTTGAGACTTCTTTTTATGAGATATGTCATATGGCCCATTAATGGCCCATTATCTAAATTATTCATCCAATTAAGTTTCTTATCTTCATATTATCACCAAAATGAGTTATGTGGCATATTTTATGCATCCATTATATGCCTAAGATTAATGTTAGAATATTAGGTTACATAAAGGTGATTTATACATACATTAGCTCATTAGGTTTATGCTAAACATCTTTTAGGTCTAACCTCAACCTTGTTTGGCTACGTCCAAAAAGATCAAACTTCTAGGGTAGGGTTTGAGATCTAGTATGTTACAACACACCACCCCTTAAAAAGATTTTGTCCTTGAAATCAAAACATCCATATATAAGAAAAAAACTTATTCACCACCCCTTAAAGGATTCATCTTATTAAGTCAAAACTATTCTTTAGGTACAAAAGGTTCAACAACACTTCCTTACATCCAACTACATAAGCATCATGCAAAAAAAAAACATAACTTGTAAAGACTAACTATGAACTACGGGTTAACTTGCTCTTGTCCATACTCAAACAAGTCTTTACACCTGGGAGACTAGTTCAACATATTAAGGTCCCTAAATATAAATCATATACATGTCTAAGGCTACTATTTCCTAAAAGCATGCTATTTTGAAAAATTCATATCAGCTCAGGCCAAGCCGGTATTATATGGATTCAGGAGTCCTCGCAAACCAAGCTAGTGGTGCAGAGGAAAATCTTGCCAGCCCCCAAACCCTGATCCTTTGTAGACACCTTTTCTTTCAACTTTATGTCCTAGTAGATGCCTAAAGGAGAAGCTAAACAACCTCAAGTTACTATGGTTACATATGCATCTTTTACTTGTAAGTATTTTAATGATCTATTTATCATTATTCTAATATGAAACTATATGATCCTAAATCAACCCTTAATCATCTATTGATCAACTCTAGGGAAAACATGTCACTTAAAGGTAAGGCAATGATTCTAACTAGGGAGAAAAATTTGAAATAGTCAAATTCTGACTACTATGGGCTCTAATACCATGATGTAAGGAGGCGGGATCACCCCCTTACTAAAATTTTTGAAGAATAATCCATTCCAAACACACTCATAGGTATTCTAGAATAGGTGCAAAATTTCAAACTTCAATTAATGGTATCCAAAACATCCAAAGTATAACAGGGAAATAAAAATAACTGACTATATTCAACTTTCACAAAAGATTACAAAAGTACATCATAATATCCCATAAGGGTTTACATGTATGATGCAACATAAGGATCTAAGTAGAGGGAAATCTAAACCATAACAAATTTGTCTCCAAGCTATAACTCCTTAAGCTAGTCCAAAACTTCATGCCTTATCATCCAAGTCTTTCACCTAGGATTGGAAGCATACCCCAACAAGAAGAGAAAATAGATGACACCAGTAAAGGCTGGTATGTGCATACTAAATAGGAAATTGAGCAATATATGGAATAAAGGACATCAAATATAAAAGGCTTCCCATAGAAAGGATAAGGACCACCCAAATGGGTATCAAGAGAAAAGGAATTGAAACCATATGATAGAAAAAGAATACTTGCTATTAATAAAATATAAAGATTGTGCCATACAAGCACATGTAAAGAATTAGGGCACACACCCCATATCATCAACCTGCATGCATGTGAGATAAACATAGACCTAGAACAATATAAACACAAAGGTGGCCAAGTCTCATAAACTTGAAACCTTATAGAGAAAGGAATACTTCCAATCTCCCAAATATATAAAACATGGGCCAAGAATCACACATCTTGCCCTGGGTATGAGGTTACTTTCCATCCTAAAAGAATAGGAAATATCACATCTGCTTGGGAGGAAATAACACATCTGCCATAAAAACCAATGCAATTACACTACTCTAGTGCTACTGAATCACATAGCATGTTAAATGTATAGGAAAGTAGAAAGTATAGTCAAAATATATAAACTAGTCACCACATAAGTGACCAACATATACATCCACCTCATAAGTGGGCAAAAGACATCACATGTCATCTTTTAGAGTTCCATCATGAACAAAGCATAAAATAAGAGTTCAAAAGAATATCCATGATCACATGATCAATATCCTATAAGGTAGTTCACATGAACCATGCTTTTCAAAAGAAAAGACATTGTGTATAGGCTAATGTACATAGGACAAAGAGAATGAATAAGCATAGGTGGATTGCTCAACATAGAAGAATAGCGGATACATCATACCTCAACTTCAGAGTCTAAACAGTCCAAGTCAGTCCTATATCCAAGCCTAGGCCTCCAAATAACCTCTAGGGAAGGTGGATAGGTCCAATAAGTAAGGTTCCCAAGCTTAGAGAGGTTGGTTTCTCTAACAAAGCTCCTATCTCGAGCAAGAAGCACCTTCTCCACTTTAGAGGTGAAAAACCCTAACAAAAGAACATGGAGATGGGGTGTTTAAGGGCTCTAGGTGGGGTTTCACCATGGAAGACCAGGGTTAAAACCTAGAGGAAGGTGGAAGGAAGACTAATAACATGAAAATAGGGAAGTAAAGGAGAAAACGTACTAGTTTTGGTTGAAATAACCAAGGAGGAGCTTTAGAAACCCTAAATAGAGCAAATTTAGAACCCTAGGAGCCTTCTTCACCAAGGTAGGCACTCTCTTTTACCTTGGGACAGTACCTTGATGGAAAAAAGTAGGAGTTATGATCTAAGCTAGAGGAAAGAAAGGTGAGCAAGATTTTTCGAATTTGGAGTTGGGAAGGGGTAGATATGGCTATATAGAGAAAGAGTTCATGTATGAGGTGTCTATGAGACTTTCCATGTGTCATGTATAAGGGTGTCCATGGACATGCAAGACTTTATGCATAAGGAATAAGTCAAGCACGAGGTTTCATGTTACTTTCCATGTGTCCAATGCTAAGGGTGCCTATGGACATGCAAACCTTTATGGATAAGGAAGAAGTCAAGCATGAGGTGTCCATGGAGCTTTCCATGTGTCCTTAGCCTAAGGATTTCATGGCCATGCGAGAGGACAACTCATAGAGGCTTCTTGAATATCAAATGTCAGTCTATGGAAACTTATAGGCCATCCCAACCGACCTCCAATCAAAGAAATAACCCCATTGGTTGATAGCTTCTAAAGATAAGCTCATTTATAAAGAGAGTAATCCCTAAAATGCCCTTGGAAAGAAACACCTTCAAACCAAGGTGTAACTAGGCACCCTATGGTTCAAAAACTTGAGAATTGTATGTGAATATATAAGGATTATAATGCATTTGACAATTTGCAAAGAAAACCTCCCAATTGGGTAAATTGTAGAAAAGTCCAGAATGTACCTAAAATTGCATAACTTGCAAAAACAACATCCAAATTGGACCAAACTTCATCCACAAGTTATCTTTGATGTTTTGAATATATATTTGCCATTATTTCCATCTTTTGAAGTTATATAATCACATTATTCAT
Organism: Alisma plantago-aquatica; assembly: GCA_963693085.1. Lineage (NCBI taxonomy): Eukaryota > Viridiplantae > Streptophyta > Magnoliopsida > Alismatales > Alismataceae > Alisma > Alisma plantago-aquatica. The sequence continues at coordinate 1,137,278,367 of OY856412.1, read as the reverse complement.
TACTTATGCCTTTTACTCATTTTCTCTCTCCTAAACGTATCATAATATTTCAAGATGGTCCAAATTAAATGAAATTTGACATGTAGGCTAACTTTGATATGTAGATTTTGAATTTGAAGTTTGTTTCCACTTTTGAGACTTTTTTATGAGATATTTCATATGGCCCATTAACGACCCATTATCTAAATTATTCATCCAATTAAGTTTCTTATCTTTATATTACCACCAAAATGAGTTATGTGGCATATTTTATGTATCTATTATAAACCTAAGATTAATGTTAGAATATTAGGTTACATAAATGTGATTTACACATACATTAGTTCATTAGGGTTATGCTAAAAATATTTTAGGTCTAACCTCAACCTTGTTTGGCTACGTCTAAAAAGATCAAACTTCTAGGGTAGGGTTTGAGATCTAGTATGTTATAGTTTCCATTTGGTTCTACAAACAAATTTGCAATTTTTTCAAAATCATTTTATTTTATTTGATTAAAACATTAACAATATAAATTAGGTCTTTAATTAACTATTGTTCTCCTTATTATATTGAAATTGATAAACCTCGAGTATTAATTCAAAAAACTACAATGAACAAATTTTTAATGAGCCAAGATCCAAGATAATTCAACTATGGCTTGACCAAAATCAGCATACATACTCAATTATCAAGGTATGCAATTTTTTCCAATTGCATCATATGCAATTCTGGATAGACGATATGCACAACTCCTTGCCATAATCATGTACATGCTTCTGGGCTTAGAAGCTCTAAGAATCACCACTTAAGCCTGACCCAAAATTCAACATGATAATAATGCACCCCGCTATGACGGAACCTACATTACTATCATCATACATCCATGAGGTAGATGGCGCACCACGCTATGGCGTAACCTACACTTAGTCGAACAAGGTTTTCATCTGTGTTGCTAATGGAAAGCATCTTACACACACACACACACACACACACACACACACACATATATATATATATATATATAGGATCCAATTGCCACATATATAGTACGTATCATATAATGCTATATCCCACAATATAAATATGCAATATAAAATTTTAGCGATGGTTATGGCCATGTCTATTGTAATTCATCAGAGCCAGAAGGAGTTACTACCACCTAGGTCAACATCACATCACATGCATGAACCTGCTCTTGGTGTATATATGTGTCTGCCAATTGGATTGACCTAGTTCAACCCTTGAACAAGTCTTCTTGCCTCTTGGCCGATCGGTTGTTTGTCTGGAATGGTGGTCTTGCCTCCTGTCCAAACAATGTTTGGACACCTTCCAAACAGTCGGTTGGGTCCACCAGGTAGTCGTATGGCTCCTTCGTTCTATCCTCCATGGTCCTCTAGATGGTCAACTCGTCTCATGAACTGGTCATCTCATTCGGTGATGATCATCTTCTTCATCATTGCAAGAAATGAAACTATCCTATTGGTTATATTACTACATTGTAAAGATAAATCTCGAGTTACATTTTAGGGGAGAACAAGTAGGAAAGAATTATCTTTACTTTGGGAAGAAGGAGGTAAATGCTCGTACACAAAACAAGATAAACAAGAACAAAACCAAATCATACAACCACACACAGATATTGGGTATTAGCCTTAACCATGCTACACATCCACCATCAAAACCGCTTTTAGGAGCGTGTAAATTGCATATATACCATATGTATACGTATATTAATTTGAGATTATGTGGTCTTCGATTGGATAGACATATGAGACAGTTTAAGTATTTGCATTGTATGCAATAAATAAATGATAGAACCAAAAATCTGATCATATCGATTATCCCAAAACATAGTAATTTGTGTGGCTCTGATACCACTATTGGGAAATACATGCATAGAGTAAGTCAGCGAAAACAAAATTTTATCTATTTGTATTCCTCATAATAACAAGATCACGACAATTACTATGAAATAGGAAAGATATTTTAACGAGTTTAAACCTAGTCTTGGAGAAAGTACAGTGACTACAACTTGTTGCAGTAAAAATATCTTCTAGTTTCTCTTGGATGATGCCTGTGTACCTCCTAATATTCACCATAGACACCAGACTTGAACGGTATCTGCAATAGCTCCTAGTCTCACCGTGGATTGCAAATTGATGTTGCCCTCCTAGCAGCAACCAAAGGACTCCTGCCTCTAGAGTAGTCCACACAGACCAACTAGAACTCCTATCGTTCTAGTAGAACGAACATGAAGGAGTTGTCTCTTCTATTGGTTTACTAGTCACCAACTTTCTCTCCCACATTGATTCTCACTTGTTTTCTCCCTTTTTGTCACTCCCTTGTCGGGTAGGACTTGCTTGGGTTCTCTATTGGTTACCACAACCAAAGAAGACAATAATTGTCAGAGCAACTGATTCTCAATTGTGTGTGTTGGGAAGTCCCCAATACCCTTATATTTATAGGTGGGGTTAGGGTAAGGGTTCCCAGTCATTTCAGGAGTGGAAGGGACCGAAAGATCTTGAATTTTCACAACCTGCAACTCTCGAAATTGTCAGTTGGAAACCGAACCTATCGGTTCCTTGTACGAACCGCTCATTTCACCACCTACATCACTCATAGTCAGTCCCCATGTGTAAAAGATACCTAATCATCACCTTTATGACAACCCATATTTAAGGATTACATTTGCTGATGTCAAAGTATACCAATGGCATGTGATGAGTGTAGTGACTTCAGGTCTAAGAACCACAATCTCCACCTTTACTATGAGAGATGACTATGACCACCAATGATGGTTTCCATGTGTCATTCTCAAAGTGGGTCTGTCCGATACACTATTTTGCTACATGTATCTGTGTGCTTGGTTTGATATGCCATATCATGACTAATGAGATTCTATCATCAACTAACCCACACTCCAATCTTATGTGTTACTGATGTCTATCTGCCTTCTACAATAACAACTGACTAGGGACGTAATAAGAATGTACATACTCTTAGCATATGTAGGATCTCATTATTCAGTCTTGTACTTGAAGACAAATGTCATTGAGTATTGTTATTCTTTAGACATTCATAATATTTCCTCATTATCTCATAACTGAGTGAAATAAAATGAATTCGAAGCTTGCCTCTATGAGTATTAATCAAATCCTTTATGGTATATGTTGTGCCAATCATCACATGATTGGATCTTAGGCATACTTACCAATAATATGATCTCATGTTCAACTCCTCAACCCAAACCATAAGTCATCGAGTCATATCATACTTAGGATATTATTATGTTTATTCATTCTCTCAATATTGAAACAAATATAATAAGTGGAATTTCAATTTATTAATAATCAAGTCAAGTAAAGAGTATCCCTATTACAATCATCACATGATGGCTCTCAAGACACACTACCAACAATCTCCCACTTGCACCACAACAATCACTCATGAATCTAATTATAAGTGAAGTAACATGATCATCATGATTTTGCTGTGAAAGTACTTTAATCAAAGGATCAACAATGTTGTTTTCAACCGATACTCTACAACTCTTATTATCTCCTCACTATACAATTTCACGTATGAGATGGTAATGTCTAAGTATTTTCTTGGAGTGTTGATGTGATCTAGGTTCTTTAGATTGTACAATAGCTCCATTGTTGTAACAGTAAAGCTCTACCACATCTTTAGTGGATGGAACCACACCAAGTTCACTAATGAACGTCTTGATCCATATTGCTTCATTTTCTACATTCGATGCAACAACATACTTGGCCTCTATTGTATAATAAAACACTGTCTCTTGCTTGGAACTCTTCTAGCTTACAACTCCACTATTTTGGCAAAAGATAAATCCTGATTGAAATCTATATTTTTCCTTTTCCATTTGCAAGCTTACATCAATGTAACCCGTTACAACTAACTCTTCCTCACCTCCATAAAGTAGGAGTTGGTCCTTAGTTCTTCTCAAGTACTTAAGGATATTCTTCACAGCCATCCAACAACCATCACCCAGATCGACTAGTACCTACTCATCATGCTCAAAGCATATCAAACATCTGGACATGTACATATAATTACATACATAATAGATCCAATTCTCTAGGCATATAGAATCTTTCTTATGTGTGCCCACACTTCCAAAGATCTGGGATATTGGGATTTAGAGAGACTTATTACATGTAACATGGGTAAGTTTTCTCTCTTATATTCCTACATGCTAAACTTCTATAGTACTTTGTCAATGTATGTACTTCAGCTTAGAACAAGAAGCCTTCTAGATCTATCTCTATAGATCTTGATGTCTAGTATATAGGATGATTCTCCCAAGTTCTTCATAGGGAAGGTATTTTCTAGTCATGTTTTAACCGATTGTAGAGTAGGAATGTCATTTCCCATCAAGAGTATGCCATCTACATTAAGAAATGTAGTTTTAACGTCTAAGACATATCTCATAGTCATGATAATATAAAATGGAATGCATGACAACTAGTGAAAAAGTTTCATCATAGTCAACACCTTGATCTTGTTTGTCGAAACATTTACTGTTGTAGGTTTTGATTTTACCATCCATGTCACTCTTATTCTTGAAGACCCATCTACACCGTATGGGTTTTACCCCTTTATTTGTGGCATACATGAAGTCCATCTTATATCTCTTGGCCTCAAGCCATATACTAGACTTTGGTCCCTTAAAAACTTTGTTGTAGGTTGTTGGCTCATCATCTATGACCATCAAATCATCTTGTTGATTCATGAGAAATCCACATCTCTCTAGCTCAGGATGTGCCCTATAGGATCTTTGATGTTCTTATGTTATGATAGGGACTTGAGGTTCCATAACAATTTGTGGTTCCTTTGGTTCCTTATTAACTTCCATAGGTTTAGTGTATTCTTTTTGGTCTTGAACTTCTTCGAGTTCTATTTTCCTCCTACTATTTACTCTAGAAGTAAATTCCTTCAAGGAATACACTATCTCTAGAAACAAACACTTTGTTGTTAGATGGAACATGGAAGTAGTAACCCTTAGTTTCCGTAGGGTACCCAACAAAAATACATTTATCCAATTTGGGTCCAAGCTATTCAAAAACTATTTCTTAACATAAGTTTCACATCCCCAAACTTTCATAAAAACATATTGAAATGTTTCCCATTCTGTATCTCATATGGTGTCTTTTCAACGGATTTAGAAGCGACTCAATTAAGTGTAAATGTGGTGGTTTTTGAAGCATGTCCCCAAAAGGAAATTGGAAGATTGGCTAAATTTGTCATACATTGTACCATGTCCAACAAGGTACAATCCTTGTTTCTATGTACCACATAGAGTCCATTGTGATACAATATCAAAATCCCTTAGATGGACCTCAAAATCTTATATGAATTATTGACCAATTCGGTCTGATTGAAGTGCTTTGATTCTTTTGCCAAGTTGATTACATGATTCCTTCATGAACTCCTTTAACTTTTCAAAGGATTTTCATTTTTATTTATATGAAAACACATCCAAATCTATTGAAGTCATTAGTACAAGTAATGAAGTATTGATATCCATCTCTAGCACTTGTACTAAAAGTTTCACATAGATCAATATGTATGAGTCCTAATAAGTCTATCTCTCTATTTATAATGAAAGCTGATTTTTTCATCTTTCCCAATAAACATGATTCACATGTCTTTATCGATTCAAAAGTGAAAGAGTCTAGATAACCATCTTTATGGAGTCTAGAAATGTGCTTCTCATTTATGTGAACTAGATGATAGTGCTATTTTTTTGAGTTATTGAGTTTTAACTTCTTGGTAAATGTTATATACACGTGTCTTAAGATCCAACAAATAAAGACCACAAGAGATAGGGGCATTGCCATAAATGATCTAATCTTTAGACATGTAAATATGACCATTGTTCATTAAAAACTCAAAACCATTCTTGTGCAAATAGGATATGTAAATAATATTTCTATTTAACGAAGGAACATAATAGCAATTCTCTAACTATATTACAATCCCACTAGGCAGAGATAAACAATAGGTGCCTACAACTATGGTAGGAACTCTTTCTCCACTTGCAACATGCATTTCTACCTCCCCTTTCTTCAAGGGCCTACTTCATATCAGATCCTATATAGTTGAGCATATCCAAGATCCAAATCTAGTAGCCAAAACCAATGATAAAAAAGTAGATAAGTCTATTTCTATAACATATATACCTGAAATGAAGATCTCTATCCCCTACTTCTTTTTCTTTAGTTCCTCAAGGTAGAGAGGGAAATTTATTTTCTAATGTCCATCCTAGTGACAATAATGAAATTTCCTACCTTACCCACTCCTACTTTTGCTTTAAGTGCAGAAGACTTTGGGTTAGATATAGAACCTTTCTTAGCTTAACTTTTCCTTTGTTGAGCATTGACACATATTTGGGCTTTTTTTCCTTTGCCCCTCATCAATTCTCAACATTCCAAGTAGCTAAGTCAATGGCTTATCAAAATTGTTCATGTTATTGTTCATTAAAAATTGCTTGTATGAATCCGGAAACACTTACAAGATCACATATGTGGTTAGACTCTTAACTCAAAGGAAATTCTAGTCTTTCAATACTTTCCACATACCCAACTAACTTGAGTGTATGGGTTCCAATTGGATTACCTTCTACAATTTTCACTTAAGAAGTGCCTTAGAGACATCATATCTCTCATGTCTTGCTTATTGTTGATACATGTTCTTGAGATGTATTATCATCTAAATAACATCCATGTTCTCATGCTAATTTTGAAGCTCATGATTCATGGAGAAAATCATTAGGCATCTGATGTCCACAACATCATCATAATGCTTCTTATGAGCCTCCATTTCCTCTCTAGGCGCATTTGGACTCTGTATGTTAGGTACCGATAAGTCCAGGACATAGAGCTTATGCTCATGTGTGAAAACAATTCTTAGCACCTTGAAACAATCATTGAATTTATTCCCATTAAGTTTTTCTTTTTCAAGGACAAATCACAGTGAGAACAGATTGCGGGTTGTGTTTTCCATTGATCTAAAATAGAAGATATTTTGTACAACACCATAAAATGATATGTAAATTAGTTTGATTCCAAACATCTAATTTGACAAAGTTGATTTGAACTTTATGAATTAAGCTCCCGCTATTTTTTTTCTTCCAAATTACTAGTCCTCACTATTAATACAAAAGATTACAACGAGAAATCTTCTAGTAATCCAATATCCAAAATACATTTATTTATTAACCAACAAACATCGACATCTATAACTTAATTATCAATATAGTTAACGATTACCAATTGTGTCATATGCAATTGTTGAATAGATGGTTGAACAACTCCTTGTTAATAATTCACCATATATATTGCCATATTATGCATCTAGGTGCTTAATCTCATTAAGATCACCTAGTCAAGTCCAACCCAAGGCCAATACAATAATATATGCACCCTTCTTGGTAGGCCCACATACTTATTATTAAACTTCCCCAAGGTAAATGGTGCACCGCGCTTGACATTCCCACATTAGTCTATCAAGGTTTTCAAGTGTATTGTACTTGGAAGACATCTTCAATATTGATATTATATTGATCAATTTATATATAGATCTATATGTATCCAGTCACCATTATATATACATTATTATATGTTTCATATACTATAACAATCACCGCATGTGATAAAATATGATACGACAAATAGTACAACAACGAGCCAATAAGTGTTATAGAAAAACCAACCATGACATTCACATCCAATGTAACCGTTATTCTTCTATTTAGGGTTTTGTGATCAGCTGACAAAAATTCCTTGATATACCCCTTCAAGGCTTTCTGAGTTGCTCGATCAAGCAAGTTGATCTGATCTAAATTCCCTAATAGTCAGAATAGATCCTTATTAGGATTCTTGATTGCCTGATCAAACAAGTTAATCGACCCATCATATGACCCTTATAAGGCAGATCTTGTGTTGTTGTTAAGTCGTTACCTCATCTCATTCACAACCCATCCAAGGACCTTCATCTTCGGTGTGGGCGTCTGATCTTCTCCTCCTTTCCACTATGTTCAGTCGATGCTGATTTGAATCAATGCATAATTGAAAATTATTACATGGAGAATTATAGAGAGAGGAATGGCATGCAATCCATATACATATTACATGATATTTGATCAAAGTAAAAACCATGATATTACATATCTTAGATCACACCACAAGTGACCTAGTTTCCATATCCACACATTCACCAAATAAAATGATTTTTAAGTAATTTCGTGATCTATATATACATTAATATATGTATATATACATATATATATTCATGTATATATACATATATATGTATATATATGTACATATATATCCACACATATATATATACATATGTATATATATACACATATATGTATATGTATATGTATATATATAAGTATATGTATATATATGTATTTATGTATATATGTATATATATAGAGAGTCAAGCTGGAATACACTGAATGTGACGGAGAGCAAATACACTCAAATTATTTTCCATCATGCAACATTTATTTTGAAAATCTAAACCATAGATCTTCTTAATTATCTTATGAGCAGACTACAAACAAAATTTGAGCTTATTTGGACACTTATAGGTCTTGCATCTAAAGGCAAAAAAATGATACAATTTGAATTAGTTTTGTGCGTCAATTTTGTTGACCATAAAATGGTGACTTATAAGTATCAACTCAAATTTTGCATGCAACATGTAGGTGTTATGACAATGAATATCAATAGTTTGGATTTATCAGAAAAAAAATCTACATATGTAATCACCACTGAGTGTAGCGTGTGATCTATACACTTGAGTGTATTCTAGCCTGAATCTCTCTCTCTCTCTCTCTCTCTCTCTCTATATATATATATATATATATATATATATATATAAGTATCAACTCAAATTTTTCATGCAACATGTAGGTGTTATGACAATGAATATCAATAGTTTGGATTTATCAGAAAAAAAAATCTACATATCTAATCACCACTGAGTGTAGTGTGTGATCTATACACTTAAGTTTATTCTAGCCCAACTCTCTCTCTCTCTCTCTCTCTATATATATATATATATATATATATATATATATATATATATATAGAGAGAGAGATAGAGAGAGAGATAGAGAGAGAGAGAGGCTATAATACACTCACGTGTATTCATGCCCCAATACAATCAAGTTTTTAAACCATTAGATCATTTCCTGATTAGATTAGAGATGAGAATCCACTCGCCACTTACAAGCAATCCTGTGACTTGACCCCACCCCACCCAACTCATGAGTCATGGACTCTTTGTGTGTATGAAATCATCCTATTCACAGGGATAAGAAAACATCCACATCTGCAACTTTCTCCTTCATGATGTCTATAGCCATGACTTTCTCCGTTCATCTTTCTCTCAGTCGACAAGCAACCACAATGGTCCTCCTTCCGATGACTGCTCTGCCACAAGGGACATTGTCACCACCAGATACACCAGATACACAGATAACACCTGGTCACTTACAACGTATGATGCAACACCTACTTCGTCTAGAACATCTAGTTTCCCAATTGCACCTTCCCACAGACATCACAATATCGGTTCTTGTCTGCAGGAAAACTCATCAATCAACTACTAGTGACATGTGCCCATGCCTTGCTTAGGCTGGGAATCAAAGTCTCTTTCATCCATGGTTTAGTTGTAAGGTTTCTGAGGGTAAGGCCCAACAAGTGGGCCAACATATATATTGATAGCCCTGGGTAGTTCTGGTATCATCTGAGAAGATGAAAACTTCAAAGACTCTATCCCCACCACCTTTCACCTATTCATGTATTGCTTCTTTTACTGCCTCAAATTCAATTAGTGAATAATAATACACTTCACTGTACTGAGCCTGCAATCATCATCATCATCATCATCATCATCATCATCATCATCATCATCATCATCATCATCATCATCATCATCATCATCATCATCATCATCATCATCATCATCATCATCATCATCATCATCATCATCATCATCATCATCATCATCATCATCATCATCATCATCATCATCATCATCATCATCATCATCATCATCATCATCATCATCATCATCATCATCATCATCATCATCATCATCATCATCATCATCATCATCATCATCATCATCATCATCATCATCATCATCATCATCATCATCATCATCATCATCATCATCATCATCATCATCATCATCATCATCATCATCATCATCATCATCATCATCATCATCATCATCATCATCATCATCATCATCATCATCATCAATAACTACAACAACAACAACTAAGACTTAATCCCAACTATGTTGGGGTCGGATACATGGATCCTTCTTTTCCATTCAAATCTATCATGGGTCATATTTTGGTTGAGATGTAGAGATTTAAAATCTCTCTTTATAATCTCTTCCCATGTTAATTTAGGCCTTCCTCTTCTTCTATTAATTGTGCTTGCCTCAATAGTATTACTTCATGTAGGCATATTAGTCGATCTGCATTGCACATGTCCATACCATCTGATTCGGCCCTCGTGCAACTTGTCCCCAATGCTCACCACCCCAATTTATTCTTGATATAGTCATTTCTCAAGTTATCTTTGTTGGGTTTTAGATAAGGCAAAGAAGGCAGCGGAATTTTTTTTTCTCCCAAAACCCAAAACTCAGGAATCGCGTCAACGTCTATACAGTAGGAAAGATGGTTTGTAGAGACATACCTTGTCCCGAGGCTTGCTCGGTGACTTTACCTCACGGCTTGCATGGTCTTCACCTCTGGTCTTGGATGGTGTATGTGTAGCTCCTGGTCTCACCGGGACTATTGGGATTGACAGCTGTCCTCCGAGCGACAGAAGTCTCCCGCCTCTGAAGTAGTCCACACAGACCACCTGGAACTCCAATCGCCTTGTTGCACAAGGCACCCGAAGGAGTTGTACCCTCCTGTAAGTGTACTAGTCATCGACACACTCTCCTGCAACCATTCGCTTTTCTGTAATTGTCTTTCCCTTGCTATGCCTCCCTTATCGGGTAGCATTTACTCGGGCTCTCCTGGTTACCACAACCAGAGAGAATGAAAACTTCACAGAGCAACTGGTGTTCTGAGTTATACTTTGAGAAGCCCCCAATACCCCTATATATAGGAGGATCATGGGACAAATTTCTCTACCCCAGGTAATGCAGGATTAAAGTAGGAGTAGAAGGGTTCGAGATTTTCCACAAAACAACCAACTGCGCCAGTTGAACCGATCATTTCAAGGATGAACTGATCAGTTAGGGACTTGAGCTGATCGGTTCACTTCTGAAATGATCGGTTCACTGCCTTGCTTAGTTCCCGATTGACTTTTCATCTTTTATTTCGAATTGATCCAAATACCAATCCTTGTTCCAATCAAATTGGACAAGTGAAACGAAGAGAAATTTCTTGCCATCCTGACTTTCCCAACTTGCTCAGTTGGACCAGTTGAGCCGATCGGTTCAACCCTTGAACCAGTCGGTTCAGCCTGTCCTGAGCCGATCGGTTCATCACATGAGCCGATCGGTTGGGAGTGCAGACTGTAAATCAGTCAATTGCAGTTTCAATCAATCTGATATCTAATCAATTGGTCCAACACCTTGAACACTATGATATTGAGCTATCAATTGATTGAGTGTTTAATTGAACTACTAAACTCCTTTAGTAATCAATCTAAACATCATTTGTGGATAAATTCCTCTTCCAGGTTAAATCCTTTGTGTGTGACCCTATAGGTCCATTTCACGTTGGCAGTGAAAGTCCATAGCACTTATGACTTCACATATGTCTAGTTTGTCAGGAAACATTTTCTTAAGATATACCTCACACCCACAAATCCTCATAAAAGACATATTGGGATGCTTCCCAGTCCATATCTCATATGGTGTCTTTTGAACTGATTTAGATGGTACTCAGTTAAGTGCAAACACGGTGGTTTCAAGAGCATAACCCTAGAAGGAAATCAGAAGATCAGCAAAATTCATCATTGATCGCACCATATCTAGTAAAGTGCGATTCCTTCTTTCAGACACACCATTATGCTATGGTGTTCCAGGCGGAGTCCATTGTGATACGATACCATGGGCTCACAGAAGGTCCTCAAACTCTTGGCTTAAGTATTCTCCACCTCGATCGAATCGAAGTGCTTTAATACTTTTACCAAGTTGGTTCTGTACTTCATTCATGAAATCCTTGAACCTTTCAAGGGTTTTTGACTTATGTTTCATTAGGTACACATAGCCATACCTACTGAAGTCATCAGTGAAGGTAATGAAGTACTGATACCCACCTCTGGCATTAGTTCTAAAAGGCCCACATACATCAGTATGTATGAGTCCTAATAGATCACTAGCTCTCTCACCTTTACTTGAAAAGGGAGTCTTGGTCATCTTGCCCTACACACAAGATTCACATGTCTCTATTGATTCATAATCAAAAGAGTCTAGATAACCATCTTTATGGAGTCTAGAGATGCGCTTCTCATTTATGTGCCCTAGACGACAATGCCAAAGATATGTTTTGTTTGAGTTGTTGAGTTTTTGCCTTTTGGTGTTTACATTGTATACACTTGTTTCTATACCTATCAAGTATAGACCATAAGACATTGGTGCACTGCCATAAAAGATCCCATCTTTTGAAATGGAACACTTTCCATTCTTAATAAGAAATTCAAAACCATCCTTATCCAAACAAGAGATGGAAATGATATTCCTATTTATGGCAAGTATATAATAGTAGTTCTTCAACTCTAATATTAGCCCACTAGGTAGAGTTAACTGATAGGTTCCTACAGCATTGGCGGCAACTCTTGCCCCATTGGCAACACATAGTTCAACCTCGCCTTTCCCCAAAGGTCTACTTCTCTTAAGATCCTTCACATTTGAACAAATGTGAGATCCACATCCGGTATCAAGTACCCATGACAAAGAAGTAGTATAGTTAATCTCTATCACATATACACCAGAATTAGAGATCTCTATCTCTCGCTTCTTCTTCCATCATTCCTTCCATCCTCTCCATGTTTTGAGCGCAGAAGATTCTGACATTGGTTTGGCGAGAGAACCCTTCTCTCCCTCACCTTTGTCCTTAGACTTTGTTCCATTGATCTTAATCAATGAACTATCCTTCTTCTTAAACAACACATTAAGCATACATGGAGTGGATTCAAAGGCTATCAGTATATCTAGATTGTACATAACACTTCTCACAATCCCCAACCAGTTATGGAATTTATTCTCAATTAATTTTCCCATTTAAAAGATGATTCTTTTGCCATTCTACAAGAGAAAATTGCATTTGTCAAAACTCCTTTTGATTTGATTTGATTTGAACAAAATTTTACAATAGTTAATTAAGCCTTTAATTAATTACCGCTCCCACTATTTTGATTCAAATTAACAACCCTCACCATCAATTCAGAAGATTGCAGCATACAGTCTTCTAGTGGGCAAGATCCGTATTTTATCAAGTCATGAGTCAGCTTTGGATGATCGCCCACAACTTGACTATTTAGGTAGGCCATCATGCCAATTGCATCATATGCAACTCTTGATGAATGAACATGCGCACCACCTTGCCATGAACATTCTGTGCCTCTGGGCTTAGGCACTCTAAGAATCACCAGTTAAGTCTATCCCAAAAGCCGACACGGTAAACATGCACCCTACTTTGGAAGAACCTACATGTTTACCCTTCACACTTCCATGAGATAGGCGGCGCATCACGCTTTGGCGTAACCTATTCTTGTTCGATCATGTTTTTCATGTGTGTCGCTAATGGAAGGCGTGAAAGACTTAATATTTAGATGAGGGATTTAATTTTTATAGGTACATATACATATCCAATCACCACAATATAGTAAGTATCATATACATGCTATATCCTGCAGAATACATGCGAAATGATAAAAGCAATGATTATGGCCATCCTAATGTGATTCCTCGAGCCAAGAGGAATCATAGTCATCTAGGTCCACATCACATGCAACCTGTACAAGATGAACTTTGTGCTTTGCCTTTCTGTGTTTGATCAACTCATCTCCATGATTGATCGGCTTACCATCAGGCCGATCGGTTGGGTGCCACCAGCCGATCGACTGGTGCCTCCAGCCGATCGATTCACTGGTCGTCGTACATCTGCTCAGGTCACCACCCACTCATCTTGCTCCTCGAACAGGTCGTCTAGAATGCCAACTGATCAGTTAACACCTTGAACCGATCATTTCTGTCATCGTCAGGTTGTCCGCCGTTCTTTGACATAACAGGAAATAAAATATCTATCCTATTTTACATTTAAAAAGGAAACCCCGAATTACATTCGAATCTCGAGTTACATCAAGAAAAGGAGGTAGGAAATCAGTGCGCAGACTGAGATGCAAGCAACCACATTCAACCATACACAAACATAGGGTTTATTAGCCATAGCCACGCTATACATCCACCACAAAACTCATTTAAGGGTCACGCGTATTGAGTGCATTCATATTACATATCATATATGTATATTGGAATTTGTGGATTTAGGATTGGACATGCATAAAGCCAATTTTATTCGCAGCGTATGCAATAAATAAAGGTGACAAACCAAAATAGATCACATCGATAATCCTAAAGTATAGAGCAGTTGACGTGGCTCTGATACCACTGTTGGGTTTTAGAGGAGGCAGCGGAAACAAATTTTTTTTTCTCCCAAAACCCAAAACTCAAGAATCGCGTCAACATCTATACAGTAGGAAAGATGGTTTGTAGAGACATACCTTATCCCGAGGCTTGCTCGACGACTTTACCTCATGAGTTGCGTGGTCTTCACCTCCGGTCTTGGACAATGTCTGTGCAGCTCCTGGTCTCATCGAGACTGTCGGGATTGACAACTATCCTTCGAGTGGTAGAAGTCTCCCGCCTCTGAAGTAGATTACACGGACCACCTGGAACTCTAATCGCCTTATCGCACAAGGCACCGGAAGGAGTCGTACCCTCCTTTTGGTGTACTAGTCACCGACACACTCTCCTGCAACCAGTCACATTTATGCAATTGTCTTTCCCTTGCTGTGCCTCCCTTATCGGGTAGCACTTGCTCGGGCTCTCCTAGTTACCACAACCAGAGAGAATGACAACTTCACAGAGCAACTAGTGTTCTGAGTTGTACTTGAGAAGCCCCCAATACCCCTATATATAGGAGGGTCATGGGACATGGTTCTCTACCCCGGGCATTGCAGGATTAAAGCAGGAGTAGAAGGGTTCGGGATTTTCCACAAAACAACCAACTGTGCCAGCTGAACCGATCGTTTCAAGCATGAACCGATCGGTTGGGGACCTGAGCCGATCGGATCACTTCTAAAATGATCGGTTCACTGCCTTGGTCAGTTCCCGATTGACTTTTCCTCTTTTGTTTCGAATTGATCCAAATACCAATCCTTGTTCCAATCAAATTGGACAAGTGAAATGAAGAGACATTTCTTGCCATCCTGACTTTTCCAACTCACTCGGTTGGACCAGTTGAGCCGATCGGTTCAACCCTTGAACCTGTCGGTTCATCCTATCTTGAGCTGATTGGTACATCACATGATCCGATCGGTTGGGAGTGCAGACTGTGCAAAATCAGTCAATTGCAGTTTCAATCAATCCAATACTCTTATCAATCGGTCCAACACCTTGAACACTATGATATTGAGCTATCAATTGATAGAGTGTTTAATTGAACTACTAAACTCCTTTAGTAACCAATCTAAACATCGTTTGTGGATAAACTCCTCTTCCAAGTTAAATCCTTTGTGTGTGACCCTACAGGTCCATTTCACATTGGCAGTGAAAGTCCATAACATTTATGACTTCACAAGGAAAGAGCGGTGCCTAGTCGCACATCAGTGCTACCCAAGTGAAATAGAAAGTTGGAGAACAACTTTCAATCCTACAATCTGTGAATGGTGTTACAGTGAATGCATAATTCCTTTATCACTAATGTCCTGAATGAACTCAAGGCATGGTACAATCATCCTTTCAACGTTCATCCATTTCCTTGATCTCAGAGCAGACTGGGTGAGATGTGTGTGACATCAATATCACATATTAATTCACACATGCATGCACATGCCTTTCTCAATCCTACTCATCAAGTGGCCATGGACATCAAACTCCTTTAGGAGGGACAAATCCCATATCTATCACTCACCCCTCAAAAGCCCCATGTGTCAAAGTCACCCGATCATCACCTTTATAACAACCCATGTTTCAGGACTGCGTTTGATGATGTCAAAGTGTACCCAACGACATGTGTTGAGTGTAGTGATTTTAGGTCAAAGAATCACACTCACCACCATCACTGTGAGAGCTGACTGTGACTACCAAATCATGGTTCCATGTGTCACTCTCATGGTGGGTCTATCCGGTACACGTGTTCTCTAACAAGTGCCTATGTGCTTGGTTTGATATCACTATATCATGACTAATGGGATTCTATCATCAACCAACACACAATCTAGTCTTTAGTGTTATTGATGTCTATGGTTATTTCCACAATAACAACCGACTAGGGACTAAACAAGAATGTATACTCTTAACATCCGTATGATCTCATCATTTAGGTCCTCAACCCAAAAGCATACATCATTGAGTAAAACAATTCTTTAGACATCTATCATGTTACACTATCATCTCAGAAACAGTTAAAACATATAGATCGGAAATTGCCTTTATTATTATTCAAATCATTTGCAAAGTATCCCATTACAATCATCACATGACTTGCTCTATGGGAATACATACCAACAATCTTTTTTTTTCCCACACATCAATCTCAACATATGCATTTTAGCCACATTCATCTTGTTGAGTCCTTTTTTATTCACCGCCAAACATTCACTCCCATAGAGCATGGTTGACCGTATAGTAGTTTATAAAACTTGCTTTTTAGTCTGACAGGGATCTTCTGATCACATAATTCCCCAGTTGCACTCCTCCATTTCAACCATCCTACAGAGATCCTATGGCAAACATCATCTTGGACATCCCCATATGTTTCAATGATAGAGCCCAAGTAACAAAAAATTTATCACATTTTGGTATATCTATTGCATCCAATTTGGATCCACCATTCACACTACGAGATTGACTGAAATTGCAATGCATATACTCACTTTTGCTCCTACTAATCATCAATCCATTTGATTCCAGTGCCTTTCTCCAAAGTTCAACTTTATTATTCAAACTATCTTTAGTTTTGTCAATCAATACAATATCATCAGAAAATAACATACACCAAGGAACACCATCCTAAACATTCTTTGTCAACTCAACCATAACAAGAATGAACAAATATGGGCTGAGTGTGGATCCTTGGTGTACCCCAACTGTGATGGGAAATGTTGGTGTCTCCCCTCCTGGAGTCTTCACACTTGTAGTAGAACTACCATACATGTCTTTAATAAAGTCAATGTATTGGATTGACACACCCTTTTTCCTCAAAACCATCCACAAAACTTCTCTGGGTACTCGATCATAAGACTTTTCCAAATCGATAAAAACCATGTGAAGATCCCTTTCACTTTCCCTATACTTCTCCATAAGCCTCCTTATCAGATAAATAACATCTGTTGTTGATCTACCAATCATGAAACTAAATTAGTTGTTTAATATCTACGTTATAGATCTTAGTCTCTGCTAAATAATCCTCTCCCAAAGCTTCATTGTGCGACTCATCAACTTGATACCTCTGTAGTTTGTGCAGCTCTGAACATCACCTTTGTTCTTGTAGATGGGGACTATAGTACTATTTCTCCACTCATTTGACATCTTCTTTGTCTTCATGATCTTGTTAAATAAATTAGTTAACCAGATAACTCCTTCACCCCCATACTCTTCCATACATCAATGGGAATACTTTCTAGTCCACATGTCTTTCTCATTTTCATATTTTTCAAGGCATTCTTGACCTCAAAATGTAAAAATCGTTGTGTGTAAATGATATCTCTTATATCCCTGTCACACAAGTCTATAACATTAGTTACAATATCTCCTTTAAAAAGCTTATGGGAGCAATTTCTCCATTGATTCTTGATATCATCGTCCTTTACCAACACTCTACCATCTTCATTCTTAATGCATTTTACTTGACTCAAGTCTCTTCCTTTCCTTTCTTTTATACGAGCCATTTATAGTATCTCCAATAAAAAGCTTATGGAAGTAATTTCTCCATTGATTCTTGATATCATCGTCCTTTACCAACACTCTACCATCTTTATTCTTGTTGCATTTTACTTGACTCAAGTCTCTTCCTTTCCTTTATCTTATAAGAGCCATTTTATATATATCCTTTTCCCCTTCTATAGTGTCCAACTTTTATAAATATCATCAAAGTATCTATACATTGCCTCTTAAACAACCTTTTTCGCTTCTTTCTTTGCTTGCTTGTATCTCTGGAACGTTGCATCATCTCGAGATTTGGGAAAGATCCTATAGATTTCCCTTTTTAGTTTAATAGCCTTCTGTACTTCATCATTCCACCACCAAGTCTCTTTTTATGGAGGCCCACAACCTTTGGACTCCCCCAAAACCTCTCTGGCAATTTTTGTTATGTAGCAACTCATGTTATGCCACATAGTGTTGACATCAGACTCTATGTTCCAAGTTCCCTCCTTGATGAGTTTATCATGAAAGGTCAATTTTTTTTCTCCTTTAAGATTCCACCATTTGAATCTGCTATTTGATTTTTGTTATACTTGCCTTTCTTGATCTTCATGTTAATATCCAAAACCACCAACCTATGTTGGGTCGTGAGTTTTTCGCTAGGAATCACTTTACAGTCCTTGCATACTTTACGATCCTCCCACCTTGTAAGGAGGTAATTAATTTGGCTACAATTGTGCCCACTCTTGAAAGTAATTGTGGCACACCATTCGAACAAAATGTCATTAACTAAGAGGAAGCGATCATTAACAGCAGAATACTGAAAAATCACTAAAAAATAAAACCTTTTTCAAAGAGATCCAGTTCTAGGAAACTCTTAACAACAAGAACCAAAGTATTACATATACATTCTAGTCCACAAGTACATACCATGTACCATCTCTTCTCGAGGATTGCATACATCAATTTCTCTCTTAGGTCTACACAGGAGCAATACACAACCTTGAGGCATTCAAGCCAAAATCTCAGATCGGTTATGAAAACACTAAGTACTGACTCCAAGGACTTGAGAGTACAAACACGACACATAGGACTCTTATCTACAAGACACGACAGTCAGTATCTCCACCTGAGATGTTACTGTTGTCCTTGATGCTGCTGTCCTTCCCCTGTAGTATGGTTCTTACCTCCTCGTCCTCGTCCACCTAAAAATGTTGGATCCCACGGGGGTGAGACAATTGAAATTATCCTAGCGAGAGATATAACTCTCCGCCAGAAGCATTATTATTGCGGTTTAATTAAATAAAACTAATCAGAGGATAAGCAATTTAGAACATTCTCACATTTTAAAGCATTGCAGCTATCTATGATAGAACATTAATTCATCTATTCACTTTATAAGGAATATGAAGAACATGTATATCATTTATCCATCTTTCTATATCCACATCTCAAGCTTATCCTGAGATACTCATTATCATGATATGTCATCCATGAATCATTTTCATTTCTGTCTGTTGACCTTAGCTAATCTGTTAGCCAGATATTGAATTGTTCCAGTCATGTGAGTATACATCATCATATTCTGTCCAGGCATTGGACTATGCCAAACATATGCAACCATTATAGGCATTGAACTATGCCAATCCCGTGCAAACATTCTAGGCATTGGACTATGCCAATCCTGTGCAAAATTTCTAGGAATTGGACTATGCCAATCCTGTGTAAACATTCCAGGCATTGGACAATGCCAATTATGTGCAAACATTCCAGGCATTAGGTTATGACCAATCCTGTGACATTATTCCAGGTATTGGGTTATGACCAATCCTGTGACATTATTCCAGGTATTGGGTTATTACCAATCTTGTGCAATTATTCCAGGCATTGGGTTATGACCAATCCTGTGACATCATTCCAAGTATTAGGTTATTACCAATCCTGTGCAATTATTCCAGGTATTGGGTTATGACCAATCCTGTGACATTATTCTAAGTATTGGGTTATTACCAATCCTATGCAATTATTCCAGGTATTGGGTTATTACCAATCCTGTGCAATTATTCCAGGTATTAGGTTATGACCAATCCTGTGACATTATTCCAGGTATTGGGTTATTCCCAATATTGTGCAATTATTCCGGGTATTGGGTTATGATCAATCCTGTGCAATTATTCCAGGTATTGGGTTATGACCAATCCTGTGACATTATTCTAGGTATTGGGTTAATACCAATCCTGCGTAATTATTCCAAGTATTGGGTTATGACCAATCCTATGCAATTATTCCAGGTATTGGGTTATGACCAATCCTGTGACATTATTCCAGGTATTGGGTTATGACCAATCCTGTGCAATTATTCCAGGTATTGGGTTATGACAAATCCTGTGCAATTATTCTAGGTATTGAACTATGTCAATCATGTGCATCATCACTGAATACCACATCACCTTTTCTAGGTATTGAACCTTGGCCAAGCCATCATACTTATTCACATCCTTTTATTATTGTATCCATTTATTATTATTATTATGTTACTAAATTTCCATTTCCTAGTTTATTTGAACATTATCATTTCTTTCATGACACTTTTATAAACATCTTGTTACCTCTCACTAGGCAAAAACTATCAACATGGCTCACAAGGCCCATTAGACATCTTGTCACCTCTCACTAGGCAACAACCATCCACATGGCTCACAAGGCCCATTAAACATCTTGTCACCTCTCACTAGGCAACAACCATTCACATGGCTCACAAGGCCCATTAAACATCTTGTCACCTCTCACTAGGCAACAACTATTAGGGTTAGAGTTTTCCCTTTATAGCCGAATAGGGTTTCAAGTTCATATTATCAATTCAAACTCTAATTCATTACTCCACAAATCTAGGAGCATACATTAATATCACAAGTATTCAACCATACTTATTTATTCTCATCATTTATTACTAAATGATAATCAACACAAAGTATGAGTTTCTCTCTCAACTTTTATAGGATATTGATTACATCAAAATTTTGTTATCTTGGCTTAACCCTTTCTCAAGGTATGTTAGCCTACGCTTATAAAAGTGCATTACATCTTAATGTAATAATTATCATGACACACTTCATGTGTTACTCATCCAAGTATATTGGATTTAGGGTACATCAATGTGTATCAACCTTGAGGTGCTGAATGTGATATCTATCACATCCCAATGTTTTACTTCCCGCATCACCTTGATCTTACTTAAGTTCATCAACTTATCTTGTATTAGGGTAATTCTTATCCTAATACTTTATGCACCAGTTCATCACATACCATGTAATGTATTGGTCATAAGTCACTCATTTGATTTATTCAACCATTATTGATATAATATTATCCATTATCAGGAATAGGGTTTCCCTTCTTTATCAATTAGGGTTTTGCATAATCTCACTCTATGTTGGGGTTTCACATAACATCACCCTATATTAGGGTTAGGGTTTCCCAATTCATATCAATCGGGGTTACTCATCCCCTTACACAATTTAGGGCTAGGTTTTCAAATTAGGGTTTCATAATGCATAACATCACCCTAGATTAGGGTTTCATATCACATTACCCTATATTAGGGTTTCTTATTACATCCTTACCTTGAATTAAGGTTTCTTAAAACATTTCCCCTAAAATTAGGGTTTCATGTAGCTTTACCCAAAATTAGGGTTTTCATGAAGCATTCCCTTAATTTAGGATTTTTCATTAAATACCCTAAATTAGGATTACACTATCACCCTAGATTAGGGTTTCACCTAGCTTTACCTTAAATTAGGGTTAGAGCTCATCAATCTTCTCGATTAGGGTTTCATGATCTCATTATCATGGATCAAACCCTAATTACATATTTTATTCATGTTGAAAGTGTTGATGATTAATCACTACATGATTATCACTCATGTATAAGTTCCTCTCTCTCATCCTCTCTAGGAGGTTAATTACTTTAATCTTGATTAGATTGAATCAACTTGAATGAAGAGTTGACATAGTGTATTAAGTCATTGATTCCATAAGCATCAAAGGTTAACCACTCTAAAGGTACTAATCACCTAAGTACTTTAGAGGTACAACCACTGGATTTAACTTTAATATATGCCATTAACAATCAAGGAGTTAATTGGTACTTTCTTAGTTTGAATCAATTAGACCTTCAAACGGTCTTGAGGTATTAGACCTTCAAACGGTCTTGAAGTACCTTGACCTTCAAATGGTCTTGAAGACCGTTAGACCTTAAACGGTCTTGGTCTCAAAACTTTTAATCGGTCTTAAGACCGTTAGTCCATCAAACGGTCATGAACTCAAAGTCCCTAAACGGTTTGAGACTGTTTGAATAAAATATTATTAATCTCAAACAGTTTTGAAACCGTTAGACCTCTAAACGGTCAACTCCTTCAAACAATCAAAGTATCCAAACGATTTTGAAGTTCAATTTACCCATTCGATCTTGAGATCCATTACCCATTCAGTTTTGAACTCAATTACCCATTTGATCTTGAAGTAAATTAACCATTTGGTCTTGAAACCAAATCCATTCATTCGGTCTTGAAACTGAATCATCCATTCGGTCTTGAAACTGAATCATCAACCATTGATTTGAAACCGAAACAATCTATTGGGTCTAGGGTTTGCAATCAATGGACCCTACAACATTAAAACCATTGGAATTAGATAAAATTGAGACCATTGGATCATTATCCAACCACATCAGCATTTGACCTTCAAATGGTTTAGTCCTCTTGATCTCAAACGGTCTTGAGACCGTTTGCCCTCAAACGGTCTTGAGACCGTTTGGTGTCAAACAATCTTGAGACCGTTTGATCACCAAAAAGCAAAACTGTTTGCACATGTTCAATGATGAGGTGTGTTCTTAAGATGACATCATCATCTTCAAGCTTCGATCCTTCAAAATCTACTTCCATTCTTATGGTAATTTTATCAATTTGATCAAAGGAATTTCAAGAAGAACAAAATAATCAATAAGTGATGAAGAATTGAATGTAATAATAACATTTAAGGGTTCAAGTTATATAACCCACCTTCAAAGTTGAAACCAAACTTCAAGCTTCACATCTTCAATGGTGAATGAAGCTTTCTCAATCTCCCAAGGCTCGTTCTCAAGTCTTTGAGTGAAAAGAATGGCTAAGGTTGAAGATTAAATGGAGAAAAGAAGAAATTCAACATTGAATTTCGATTTCCACCATGAAATTAAGGTTGAAGATGATTATGGAGCTTACCTATAGGTTGGGGCACGTCCTCCTGTTTCTCCTAAGCTCCCTTGTGCATGGCCAAAGCAAGGAAAGAAAGAAGGGTCGAAAAGAGTCTTTCATGTGGGTGAAAAATGGGATATATGTAAAGGAATTTCATGAGAGAGAAAGTGATAAATAATTCCTTCAATCTCCCAAAATTGGTGCCACATAATCCCCTCAAATCCTTGCATACGAATCCATCTCCCCAACCTTGTAATTCCTCTTCATTATCCATGAATTAAAGAAAACAAATTAAGCACCTTAATCAATATAATAATAATATCCAAAATTGAGTGGATATTACTTTTTCTTTAACTAATGTGAGTGGACTCTCCACTCACTTTAGATATTTCGTTGCCTTTTTAAGGAACAAGGACGTCCATTCTTATAAAAATCCAACCATCACACTTTTGGTTGAAGGGCACTTCCATTAATATATATATTTTTGCATTAAATTGAATTAGGGTTTCAATTATGCTTAAATCTTGATTATTTTAATATCATGATTCTCTCTCCCCCAAAGAGATTCAAATGAGACGCCCCTATAATTTTATTGTCTCTAACCGATACCAAGAAAAATTAGGGACTCTCTAGAAGTGGTATTTTGCATGTTGAACCCTAGGTTTTGGGTAAATTGCACATTACACCAAAACTAGGTTTTAATGCACAAACATTGCTTAATAAGCTCTTTCTTGGTGCTCAGGCTACCACAAGCCATACCTCTGCATCATTTTCAAAACACCTAGGGTTACAGCATAACCCAGGCCAGGGATGTTACAATTATAAACCCCTAACAAGGATTTCGTCCCCAAAATCCCAGGTAAAAGGGAAACAAATATTATTCATTCACTATATCATAGGTCTCCTCATAACATCTTAATGTCATGGAGATGCCATAGAACTTGGATCAACACAAAGTTCTTCCATACAAGGTTATCATAGAATCAGTCACACATGACACATACTCTACTGTCCTTTTTATTATTAACTATAGAGTCAACTCTGTGTCAGGTAACACTACCTTATATAACTCAGGTGTCAAACCTCACTGATTTTTCATCCACTTGGAACTACAAGTCTTATCATACATTTTTAGCTTTAATAAGCTTTTTCCACAAAGATTCTACAATTATTCCTTCAATTAGTACATCCTTATTGATGTTATGTTTATGCAAAGCATAAACCCCTAACATATGATGTCCATAGTATTTTATATATAATTAGATTGATTTCACAGTTGGCTATCCCAGGTAACCAACATATATCATCTAATTAGAAGTTATGCCTTTTCTTTTCCATACCATATATATTTCTTAGATACCAGAATTCCTCACTTTGGTATCCATCACATGTGTCAAAAACACATCACATCATCACCATGATTACTAGATTTGGGTATTCAAACCCTCAGTCCATTATTGAACATTGTTACCTCTAGGTCTAAGGATCATGGTATACATTATACAAAACATCTTATTTTGTTTATAAATTGATCTATGATTAACTCATATCTCTTCATATCAATTAGGATGTGGTAGAATTATCCATGACACATCTCTAACTTCATCATGCTCTTTAGACTGTTTCAAAATGAATACTTGATCAGGGTAGTCAGAAAGATAGCAATCTAAGAGTGTCATACTTACCTTACCTTCAATAGATGAATACATGGCCAGGGTATTCAAGAACTAAAATTAGGTAGTATGCATTTGTTTCATATTATGTTTCATACTCTTAACATCTCTTTAAATTTACTATTTAATATCTTAGATTTTCTCTGGGTATTTCTTTTACATCTCTTCTACATGAAAAGAGAAATTTCAAAACATACAAGAGAATATTATTCTAAATATAGGTTCTCATCCTTTTTATCTCTTCCTTATGTCCTCATAGGACTAGTTAAAGGAAGCTCAACAATAACTACCTTCCTTATAATCAGTAGGCAAAGAGAGGAAAAAGGAAAGATAATTCAAAATGAAAAGTTTTATCTGACAAGTTACCTTTACGGGTTATCTAGTGCCTTATCTGACCCAATTACATGGAGTCAGTTGTCATCTGCTATTGCCTTGTCCTCTACTACCAGAGGTAGATGGACCAAATTGTGACACTTGTCTTCATCCTCAGCCTTCTACTTCACTAACCTGAGGTCCTTGTGGGTTTTCCAGATTATGCCTTGACTGTTGGGTCACCACATTATTTATTCTTGGACACTGCTACCTAAAATGTCCTATCTGTCCACATTTATGGCAAGTTCGGCCCTCACTTGATGACCACTGTATTGGCGTACTATGTTTTGGTTGAACCATTGTTACCGAAAACTTTGATTATTTAGTACCACCAATCCACTGTTTCTGTGACTGTGTATATATCCTTTTGAGGTTTGCCTCATGTTTCTTCGTCACAGACCTTTCTATCCTCCGAATTGACTCCACAAATGTGGCAAATTTCTCTCTAATTTCTAATGCAGCTGCCGAGATAGACACCTCATCATTCAATCCTTTCTCAAAATGTCGAATCTTCTTCTGCTCAGTAGCAGCCATTTGAGGACAAAACCATAAAAGTTCCATAAACCTAGCCTCATATTCATTTATTGACATGGTTCCCTGCCGAACCTTCTCAAACTGTGAGATCTTTTCGTCTAAGTATGTTCTTGGAAAATACTTATTGATGAATTCTTGATGAAATTCCTCCCAACCAACTGCTTCATCATTCCTTTTTACTTCTTGTATGGCCCACCAATGGCCAGCACTACCCTTTAAAAGGTATACAACATATTTGACTTTGTCAACATATGGAATACTAAGGATCTTAAAAGCCTTTACTAACTCAGTGAGCCATAGATCAGTATCTGCTAGGTCATTTGTCCCAACATATTCTATAGCTCCTACATGACATAGTCATTCAAAAGTCTTACCAGGACCATGTCCCTCATTGGGAGTTGGTTCCCTAGGTGCTGGTGCTGGCATCCGGTCTTCCATATGCCTCATTGTGGTCATGAATTCCCTAAATAGAGAATGAAAGGTTGGGTTTTCTATCATAACTTCATCAAAATGGGGATACTCAAGCACAAATTCCTCTCTTGCCCGATCCCTTGCACCTCCTACTGGTCCAGTAACATTGCTTTCAACAACGTGATCCTTGTGTTCTCCAGACATCTTTAAGCTATCTCCCTTCTTCTGCATAAGCAGAAGTCATTATAAGATATACTGGAGGACACTAACACAGATTCAACACATTAGTCCTATGTCTCTATAGACTCAGCGAACATTAAGCTATGATACCACTAATTGTGGCACACCGTTCAAACAAAACATCATTAACTAAGAGGAAGCGATCATTAATAGCGGATTACTGAAAAATCACTAAAACTTAAAACCTTTTTTAAAGAGATCCAGTTCCAGGAAACTCTTAACAACAAGAACCAAAGTATTACATATACATTCTGGTCCACAAGTACATACCATGTACCATATCTTCTCGAGGATTACATACATCAATTGCTCTCTTAGGTCTACACAGGAGCAATACACAACCTCGAGGCATTCAAGCCAAAATCTCAAATTGGTTATGAAAACACTAAGTACTGACTCCAAGGACTTGAGAGTACAGAGACGACACATAGGACTCTTATCTATAAGACACGACAGTTAATATCTCCACCTGAGATGTTACTGCTATCCTTGATGCAAATGTTCTTCCCCTGTAGTATGGTTCTTACCTCTTCCTCCCCATCCACCTAAAAACGTTGGATCCCACAGGGATGAGACAATTGAAATTGTCCCAGTGAGAGATATAACTCTCCTCTAGAAACATTATTATTGCAATTTAATAAAATAAATTTGATCAGAGGATAAGCAGTTTAGAACATTCTCACATTTTAAAGCATTACAGCTATCTATGATAGAACAATAATTCATCTATTCACTTTATAAGGAATATGAAGAACATGTATATCATTTATCCATCTTTCTATATCCACATCTCAAGCTTATCCTGAGATACTCATTATCATGATATGTCATCCATGAATCATTTTCATTTCTGTCTATTGACCTTAGCCAATCTGTTAGCCAGATATTGAATTGTTCCAGTCATGTGAGTATACATCATCATATTCTGTCCAGGCATTGGACTATGCCAAACGTATGCAACCATTCTAGGCATTGAACTATGCCAATCCTATGCAAACATTCCAGGCATTGGACTATGCCAATCCTGTGCAAACATTCCAGGCATTGGACTATGCCAATCCTGTGCAAACATTCCAGGCATTGGACTATGCCAATCCCGTGCAAACAGTCCAGGCATTGGACTATGCCAATCCTGTGCAAACATTCCAGGCATTGGGTTATGACCAATCCTGTGACATTATTCTAGGTATTGGGTTATGACCAATCCTGTGACATTATTCCAGGTATTGGGTTATTACCAATCCTGTGCAATTATTCCAGGCATCGGGTTATGACCAATCCTGTGACATTATTCTAGGTATTGGGTTATTACCAATCCTGTGCAATTATTCCAGGTATTGGGTTATGACCAATCCTGTGACATTATTCCAGGTATTGGGTTATTACCAATCCTGTGTAATTATTCCAGGTATTGGGTTATTACCAATCCTGTGCAATTATTCCAGGTATTGGGTTATGACCAATCCTGTGACATTATTCCAGGTATTGGGTTATTACCATTCTTGTGCAATTATTCTAGGTATTGGGTTATGACCAATCCTATGCAATTATTCCAGGTATTGGGTTATGACCAATCCTGTGACATTATTCCAGGTATTGGGTTATTACCAATCCTGTGCAATTATTCTAGGTATTGGGTTATGACCAATCCTGTACAATTATTCCAGGTATTGGGTTATGACCAATCCTGTGACATTATTCCAGGTATTGGGTTATGACCAATCCTGTACAATTATTTTAGGTATTGGGTTATGACCAATCTTGTGCAATTATTCTAGGTATTGAACTATATCAATCCTGTGCATCATCACTGAATACCACATCACCTTTTCTAGGTATTGAACCTTGGCCAAGCCATCATACTTATTCACATCCTTTATGTAATTCAAGTATCCTTCTTACCTCCTTTAAGCTTATTCAAAACACTATAGCCCTTATTTGGCTTATAAGCATAAAGCATGCATGATTAAGATTTCATTATTATTATTATATCCATTTATTATTATTATTATGTTACTAAATTTCCATTTCCTAGTTTATTTGAACATTATTATTTCTTTCATGACACTTTTATAAATATCTTGTTACCTCTCACTAGGCAACAACTATCCACATGGCTCACAAGGCCCTTTATACATCTTGTCACCTCTCACTAGGCAACAACCATCCACATCGCTCACAAGGCCCATTAAACATCTTGTCACCTCTCACTAGGCAACAACCATCCACATGGCTCACAAGGCCCATTAAACATCTTGTCACCTCTCACTAGGCAACAACTATTAGGGTTAGAGTTTTCCCTTTATAGCCGAATAGGGTTTCAAGTTCATATTATCAATTCAAACATTAATTCATTGCTCCACGCATCTAGGAGCATACATTAATATCACAAGTATTCAACCATACTTATTTATTCTCATCATTTATTATTAAATGATAATCAACACAAAGCATGAGTTTCTCTCTCATCTTTTCTAGGATATTGATTACATCATACTTTGTTATCTTGGATTAACCCTTTCTCAAGGTATGTTAGCATATGCTTATCAAAGTGCATTACATCTTAATGTAATAATTATCATGACACACTTCATGTGTTACTCATCCAAGTATATTGGATTTAGGGTACATCAATGTGTATCAACCTTGAGGTGTTGAATGTGATATCTATCATATCCTAATGTTTTACTTCCCTCATCACCTTGATCTTACTTAAGTTCATCAACTTATCTTGTATTAGGGTAATTCTTATCCTAATACTTTATGCACTAGTTCATCACATACCATGTAATGTATTGGTCATAAGTCACTCATTTGATTTATTCATCAATTATTGATATAAGAGTATCCATTATCAGGAATAGGGTTTCCCTTCTTTATCAATTAGGGTTTTGCCTAATCTCACTCTATGTTGGGGTTTCACATAACATCAGCCTATTTTAGGGTTAGGGTTTCCCAATTCATATCAATTGGGGTTACTCATCCCCTTACACAATTTAGGGCTAGGTTTTCAAATTAGGGTTTCATAATGCATAGCATCACCCTAGATTAGGGTTTCATATCACAATACCCTGTATCAGGGTTTCTCATTACATCCTTACCTTGAATTAAGGTTTCTTATAACATATCCTCTAAAATTAGGGTTTCATGTAGCTTTACCCAAAATTAGGGTTTTCATGAAGCATTCCCTTAATTTAGGATTTTTCATTAAATACCCTGAATTAGGTTTACACCATCACCCTAGATTAGGGTTTCACCTAGATTTACCTTAAATTAGGGTTAGAGCTCATAAATCTTCTCAATTAGGTTTCATGATCTCATTATCATGGATCAAACCCTAATTACATATTTTATTCATGTTGAAAGTGTTGATGATTAATCACTACATGATTATCACTCATGTATAAGTTCCTCTCTCTCATCCTCTCTAGGAGGTTAATTACTTTAATCTTGATTAGATTTAATCAACTTGAATGAAGAGTTGACATAGTGTATTAAGTCATTGCTTCCATAAGCATCAAAGGTTAACCACTATAAAGGTACTAATCACCTAAGTACTTTAGAGGTACAACCACTGGATTTAACTTTAATATATGCCATTAACAATGAAGGAGTTAATTGGTACTTTCTTGGTTTGAATCAATTAGACCTTCAAACGGTCTTGAAGTACCTTGACCTTCAAACGGTCTTGAAGACCGTTAGACCTTAAACGGTCTTGGTACCAAAACTTTCAATCGGTCTTAAGACCGTTAGACCATCAAACAGTCTTGACCTCAAAGTCCCTAAACGGTTTGAGACCATTTGAATAAAATATTATTAATCTCAAACGGTTTTGAAACCGTTAGACCTCCAAACGGTCAACTCCTTCAAACGGTCAAAGTATCCAAACGATTTTGAAGTTCAATTTACCCATTTGATACTGAGATCCATTACCCATTCGGTTTTGAACTCAATTACCCATTTGATCTTAAAGTAAATTAACCATTCAGTATTGAAACTGAATCCATCCATTCGGTCTTGAAACCGAATCATCCATTCGGTCTTGAAACCAAATCATCAACCATTGATTTGAAACCGAAACAATCTATTGGGTCTAGTGTTTGCAATTAATGGACCCTCCAACATTGAAACCATTGGAATTAGATCAAATTGAGACCATTGGATCATCATCCAACCACATCAACATTTGACCTTCAAACGGTTTGAGTCCTCTTGATCTCAAACGGTCTTAAGACCGTTTGATCACCAAAAAGCAAAACCGTTTGCACATGTTCTATGATGAGGTGTGTGCTTAATATGACATCATGATCTTCAAGCTTCGATCCTTAAAAATTTACTACCATTCTTATGGTAATTTTATCAATTTGATCAAAGGAATTTCAAGAAGAACAAAATAATCAGTAAGTGATGAAGAATTGAATGTAATAATAACATTTAAGGGTTCAAGTTATATAAACCGCCTTCAAAGTTGAAACCAAACTTCAAGCTTCACATCTTCAATGGTGAATGAAGCTTTCTCAACCTGCCAAGGCTCGTTCTCAAGTCTTTGAGTGAAAAGAATGGCTAAGGTTGAAGATTAAATGGAGAAAAGAAGAAATTCAGCATTAAAGGTTGAAGATGACTATGGAGCTTACCTACAGGTTGGTGCACGTCCTCCTGTTGCTCCTAAGCTCCCTTGTGCACTGCCAAAGAAAGGAAAGAAAGAAGGGTCGAAAAGAGTCTTTCATGTGGGTGAAAAATGGGATGTGTAAAGGAATTTCATGAGAGAGAATGTGATAAATAATTCCTTCAATCTCCCAAAATTGGTGCCACATACTCCCCTCAAACCCTTAAATACAAAGCCATATCCCCCACGTGTAATTCCTCTTCATTATCCATGAGTTAAAGAAAACAAATTAAGCACCTTAATCAAAATAATAATAATATCCAAAATTGAGTGGATATTACTTTTTCTTTAACTAATGTGAGTGGACTCTCCACTCACTTTATATAGTTCGTTGCCTTTTCAAGGTACAAGGACGTCCATACTTGTACAAATTCAACCATCACACTTTTGGTTGAAGGGAACTTCCATTAATATATTTATTTTTGCATTAAATTGAATTAGGGTTTCAATTATGCTTAAATCTTGATTATTTTAATATCATGATTCTCTCTCCCCCAAAGAGATTCAAATAAGATGCCCCTATAATTTTCTTGTCTCTAACTGATACCAAGAAACATTAGGGACTCTCTAGAAGTGGTATTTTGCATGTTGAACCCTAGGTTTTGGGTAAATTGCACATTACACCAAAACTAGGTTTTAATGCACAAACATTGCTTAATAAGCTCTTTCTTGGTGCTCAGGCTACCACAAGCCATACCTCTGCATCATTTTCATTCTTCTGATGCTTCAACACTTGAGGAACATTTTATCTTGTAATATTTGCAAGTTAACCCCTCAACTTGGGTAATTTTTTACTTTAGTCCAAAACAAGTAAAACATTGTTTCAACATTATTCAAATAGGACCAAAATTGAAACATAATTTACTCTTGAATCTTAATTACTTTTCATAAGATAAGAGCAATCATATAATTATCTTTATTAAACAAAACACCTAGGGTTACAGCATAACCCAGGCCAGGGATGTTACAGTAATCTTATGAGATTCTTTTTTTTTTGAAATGAGTGTTTGTCAAAATTATATCATATGCAACTGGAAAATCTAATATCCTCTCTCCTTCTCCATTTCTATTGCCATATCCAAAACCACCACGAACTCTCTCATATCCATCATTGCTACTCCCCACATGGCCATTTAAATCACTTCCAATAATGATCTTCTCCCCTGTCAGTATTCTTTGCATCAATTCATCCATGTTATCCAAAAAATCCTTCTTAGCCTTTTCGCTAAGGCCAACTTGGGGGGCAAAAGCGCTAATAATGTTAAAAATCTTTCCCCCAAGAACGACCTTGGTAGCTATGATTCTATCACCCATCCTAGTGATCTTGACACATCCTTCAACATCTTATCAACAATAATACCTACACCATTTCTATATACTGAGCCTGCAATATACACTGAAATTAATTGGCAACTCTAAGCTTTTTTTAGTATGCAGAAGAAGCAACGTCGAGATCAGGAACCAGAGACAACTAGATATGAAACCGAGACTTCATGCTTGCATGACCTCCACAGCTACGACCATCACACAATTGTAACCATCTTGCAAGCACGAGATGAATAGAATATAGGTGGAGTGGATCTTGCTAATTATAATTGTAATGACCGTCTCGCGAAAACAGGATTAACTAATGCGGAAGCAAATTATTTGCAGCGTAATTACTGAAAATCACTAAAAATTAAAACCATTTGCAAAGAGATCCATTCATAGGAAAACTCTTTAACCAAGAACCAAAGTGTTTCCATTTCATCCTGGATCACAAGTACACATCCTGTACAATTCCTTTTTAAGGATTACAACATTGACTGCCCTGTTAACAAATATACACAGGCAGTATAAAACTTTGAGGCATTAAGCCAAAACTCCGAGGACCTGAGAGTACAGAGACGACACATAGGACTACTATCTATATGACTTGACAGACAATATCTCCACCTGAGATCTCATTGCTGTCCTTGTTGTTGCTGCCTCTTCTAAAATCCTCTCTAGGGATTTCCTACCTTGCCTTCCATGCATACCTAAAAATGTTTTCCCACGGGGGTGAGACAATTGTAAATTGCCCCAGCGAGAGATATAACTCTCCGCCAAAACATTATTATTGCAATTAAGGATATAAAACTAGGCAGATGATAAGCAATTTAAAGCATTCTCTTAATAAGGAATAGGAAGAACATGTATATCATTTATCCTCCATATTATACCATCATATCAAACTTCTCTTGTGACACTCATTATCTTGATATGTCACCCATGGGACATTCTCTTGTGACACTCATTATCTTGATATGTCACCCATGAGACATTCTCTTGTGACACTCATTATCTTGATATGTCACCCATGAGACATTCTCGTTTCAACTTATTGGCCTTAGCCAATATGCTAAATAGATTTGGGTTATAATGGACATGAGAGTGTACATCATCATGTCTTATTCAGGCATTGGTCTATACCAATCCTATATA
The DNA here is from genome assembly GCA_963693085.1 of Alisma plantago-aquatica. NCBI lineage: Eukaryota > Viridiplantae > Streptophyta > Magnoliopsida > Alismatales > Alismataceae > Alisma > Alisma plantago-aquatica. The sequence goes on along the minus strand of OY856412.1, from coordinate 1,137,244,633 downwards.
AGTATTCCAGGCATTGGATTACACCAATCCTGTGCAACTAGTACAAGCATTAGATTTATATTATTCCTGTGTATCCATTCCAGGTATTGATCTATGCAATCCTGTACAACCATTCCAGGTATCGATCTGTGTCAATCCTGTGCAACTATTCCAGGTATTGATCTATGTCAATCCTGTGCAACTATTCCAGGTATTGGGGTTTAGCCAATCCTGTGCATTCCAGGTATTGGGAGTTAGCCAATCCTGTGTTATTATTCCAGGTATTGGGAGTTAGCCAATCCTGTGCATTCCAGGTATTGGGAGTTAGCCAATCCTGTGCTATTATTCCAGGTATTGATCTATGTCAATCCTGTGCATTCCAGGTATTGGGAGTTAGCCAATCCTGTGTTATTATTCCAGGTATTGGGAGTTAGCCAATCCTGTGCATTCCAGGTATTGGGAGTTAGCCAATCCTGTGTTATTATTCCAGGTATTGGGAGTTAGCCAATCCTGTGTTATCATTCCAGGTATTGGGAGTTAGCCAATCCTGTGTTATCATTCCAGGTATTGGGAGTTAGCCAATCCTGTGTTATCATTCCAGGTATTGGGAGTTAGCCAATCCTGTGTTATCATTCCAGGTATTAGACTATGCTAATCCTGTGCAACTATTCCATTATTAGGATTAGGGTTTCCCATACTATCATACTTCATTAGGGTGAGGATTGCATATAACATCACCCTTCATTAGGCTTTCTCATCATATTGCCTAAAATTAGGGTTTACTATTCATCCCAACATGGGTTTCTCATGGCATCACCCTCAATTTGGGTTTACATGGAATCAACCTCAATTAGGGTTCACATGATCTCTTTATTAAGGATCATACCCTATTCATCACATGATCGATACTCATGTATGAATTCCTTTCCATCATCCTATCAACTTGATTAGGTTACATCAACCCTTCAATCAAGTATATACAACTATGGTTAACATAGTGTACTAAGACATTGTTCTTATAAGCAATTAGGGTTCATTCCTTAATTGGCACTAATCACTTAGGTACTATTAGGGTTTCAACCTTTGTACCTTCATTGATTATCATTACTAATCATCATTGGATCAATGGATGATTCATCATCTCTATTCTCAAGAGATTCAATCACATTGGACCTCCATTACATAAGGTATCCAATTGAATTAGGGTTTTCAATGTTGATTCCTTCAATCATTGAATTCATGGAACCAATCATCAATTGGACCTACCCTCATACTTCAATTGAGTTTAATAGGTCAACCTTCAACTGATTTGACTCTCAATTGACCCTCAATTGATCATCAATTAGGGTTTGATTCAATTGAATTAGGGTTTGGAATCGATGATTCAACAACACTAATCAATGTAAGACTAGTTGCTTTGAAACCATTGAACCATCATCCAAATTGGGTATGACCTAACCCCAAACGGTCTTGAGGTCGTTTGGATGACCTCCAAACGGTTTTGAGACCGTTTGCCCATCATATCACTCAAATCTAAGCAATCCAATTAGGGTTTGGTTCATTGGATTGATCACCAAATCAGCATTACATTGTTTAACAGCTTGGTACCTTTAGACCTTCAAACACCTAACCATACTCAACCCTAGACCTCCAAACGGTCTTGGGTGACCACCAAACGATCTTGAGACCGTTTGGATGAGCTCCAAACATTCTTGAGACCGTTTGCCCATCCAACCTTTGGACTCTAGTGAAAATTCATCATGGATTCGTCTATCGAGTTGATCAAAAAATCAACACTACATTGCAATATGATTAGTACCTTTGGACCTTCAATTGGTAAACTATACTTGACCCCAGACCTCCAAACGGTCTTGAAACCGTTTGGGCTAATCAACCCAAAATCTCTAATTAACTCATTGGAATTTCAGCACTGATTTCAATTAGGGTTTGCCCAATTGATTAGCCTTCAACTCATTACTCGTTTGGAATTAATCCATAAAATTTGGTGAGTCATTAACCAACATCATTAGGAACAAAATTCCCAAACGGTCAATGCTTGTTCAACCATATCAAACGGTCTTGAAACCGTTTGCTCCCAAACGGTTTCAAACCGTTTGCCCTTAAACGGTTTGCTGAAACCGCATAGCCAATCAAATTAAAACGATTTAGAGTAGCTATCAAAAAGTTTTTGCTTGGTAATTTTCTTTGGATAAGCATCTAGGATGATGTAATCATCCCCTTCCTTCGAACAACCAAGAACAGCAACCGTTCTTGATGGAAATTGCAGCAAAGAAACAAGAGTGTATCAAATTGAAGAAATCAATCAACAAAGCATAGAGAATTGATACAATAGCAATGTTTAAGGGTTTGAGTTATAAAACCCGCCTCCAATTGAGCTCCAAAGCTCCAAGATCACGCCATTAATGGTGGATGAAGCTCTTGCAACTCCCCCTAGGCTCGTCCTCAAGCTTTTGATTGCAAAAGTTGGCTAGGGTTGAAGAGGAGATCGAAATAAGAAGGAATCCATAATTTATTTTCGATTTCCACCATGAAATCATAGAGAACGAAGGTCAAGGGCTTACCCACAGGTTGGGGACGTTCTCCCTGCTCCTCCCTAGCTTCTTGGTCGGTTTTGCAAGCAAGGGGAAGAAGAAAATCCGAAAAAGGCCTTGGTTTGGGCTTGGAAATGGCACTTTTATAAAGAAATTGATGAGAAAGAATATGCCTTATAAAAATCCAATTAATCAAAAAATTATGGCCGCCTCTTCCCCCTCAAATCCATGGATACGAGGCATATCCCTTTGCCTTTAATTCTCCTTCATTATCCTCAATTTAAAGAAAAAGCAAATTAAGCACCGTAATGCTTATTATATAATATCCCATATGTGAGTGGATATTACTTTTCTTTATAAAAAGGTGAGTGGAATTTCACCTAATTAAGATATTTTCGTTCCTTATCTTGTTAAAGGAACGTCAATCCTTATTCAAAATCAACCCAAAACATTTTGGTTGAAAGTCCTTCAATTATTTTTATTCACTTTTGCCCTAAATCGAATTAGGGTTTCAATTAGGCATTATTCTTGATTATTTTAATGTCAAGATTCTCTCTCCTATCAACTTAATTCAAATGAGGAGTCCCTCTCATTTTATTTGCTCTACATGATGCCAAGAAACATTAAGGACCATATTGAAGTGGTAATTTGCATATTGAACCCTAGATTTTGGGTAAATTGCACTTTAGTCCAAAACTAGGTTTAAATGCACAACATTGTCCAACAAGCTCTATCTTGGTGTCCAGGCTTGGGAAAACCATACCACTACATTATATTCATTATTATGATGTCACAACATCAGAGTAACATCTTATCATGTGCAATTTGCAAGTTAACCCCTCAACTTGGGTAATTTGCACTTTAGTCCAAAATAAGCAAACATTGCTTCAACATTATTAAAAAAGGACTGAAATTGAAATATAAGTTCCTCAAGAGCCTTAATTACCTTTCACAAGATAAGTACACGCATATAATCAACTTTCTTAATCAAAACACCTAGGGTTAAAGCATAACCCAGGTCAGGGATGTTACAAATTATAAACCCCTAACAAGGATTTCGTCCCCAAAATCCCAGATAAAGGGAACAGATATTATTCATTCCTCATATCATCATGTCTTTTCATAACACCTCATTGTTATGAAGACATCATAGAACTTTTATTAGCACAAAGTTCCTTCCCACAATATTCTCATAGAGCCAATTGAGAACTTATCTTAAAGACATATTTAGTTATTATGTTTATGCAAAGCATAAACCCCTAACATATGATGTTCATATCATTTTATATAATCAGACTAATTTCGTAGTTGACCACTCCAGGTAGCCAATCTAAATCATCTGATAATTCTCAGATACTAGAATCTCTTACCTTGGTATCAGTCACATGTGTTGAATACACATCATATTCTCATCTTTCTTTTATCATATTTACAACTTTATAGAATAGGGATCACCTCCCTTGTTCTCTTTCTCATCATATGAGGGTCATACTTTTACTTCCTCATATACACATACTAATCTGAATTCCTATCAGATCCTTTTTTCTTGTTCTTAAGATATGATACATTTATCCATATCATATTTCCAATTTCATGATACTCATTAGATTGTATCAGAATGATTGCTTGATCAGGGCAATCAAAAAGATATCAATCTAAGAGTTTCCATACTCACTTTATCATCAATAGTTGTACACCTGATCAGGGTTTACAAGTACTGAGATCAAGTAGTATGAACTTACATGCTATCATATTCCTTTCTTTTCATATTACCATAACATAAGATTTAACATCCCTGGATTTTATCCAGGCATCTCTTCTATACCTCATCCTCTTTCATGGAGGTAAGATCAATATAGAGCATTTAAAAGAATACTGAATAGAATTCAAATTCTAGTTCTCATCATTTCATCCCTATATAGTAACCAATGGGGAAAACAATATCAACAATCTTTTTTTTTATAACAAAAAGGGTTTAGTGTACTCAACATGTACACATTTATAACATACCTTGTACTCATATCACGGTCTTACTAGTCTTATTACTGAAGCAAAAACTAAGCCATAGAATCTTACAGGTGAAAGGTTAAGACCTTTGCACTTACTTAGTGGCTACTTCCCTGGTACACTAGGCATTTATTGCACTATTAGTACCAAAAACTTGGCTTTTTAAAACCATTAGGCAAATGTCTCTAGAATTATAGAGACCATTCCCTACTTCTCAGCTTATTGCCCCTTCTTGGGCACTACCATCACATATTTATTATCTGTCTGAACTCATAGCAGAGTCCACTTTCTTGCTATAAGTTAATCTTTTCCATATTTTCCCTTGTTCCAACATGACTAAGTCATTTAGGAACTCATTTAAAGCTCAAGCTTTCTGTATTAAGGACTGATAACCTAGGTTGTAAGCCTAGCATCCGGTCCACTCATATGCATTACTGTTGCCCTAATCTTCCCAACAAGAGCATGATCATAGGATTCTCTATCCTGATCAGGTCTTAATGGGGATTCTCAGGCACTCATTCTATTCTTGCATGATCCCTTGCACCTCTTCTTGGTGCAACAACATTGCCCTAAGCAATGTGTTCATTGTTCTCTCCAGTCATTTTAAACTTTACCCTTTCTCTGCACAAGTAGAAATCATTATAGGGTATATTGGAGGACACTAACACAGACTCAACAACTTAGTCCTATGTCTCTGTACACTCAACGAACCTAGAGCTCTGATACCACTAAATGTAACGACTGTCTATCGAAAACAGGATTAACTAATGCGGAAGCGAATTATTTGCAGCGTAATTACTGAAAATCACTAAAAATTAAAACCATTTGCAAAGAGATCCATTCATAGGAAAACTCTTTAACCAAGAACCAAAGTGTTTCCATTTCATCCTGGATGACAAGTACACATCCTGTACAATTCCTTTTTAAGGATTACAACATTGACTGCCCTGTTAACAAATATACACAGGCAATATAAAACTTTGAGGCATTAAGCCAAAACTCCGATTGAATCATTTAAAACTCCGAGGACCTGAGAGTACAGAGACGACACATAGGACTACTATCTATATGACTTGACAGACAATATCTCCACCTGAGATCTCATTGCTGTCCTTGTTGTTGCTGTTGCTTCTGCTCATCTCTGTTCTAGGGATTTCCTGCCTTGCCTTCCATGCATACCTAAAAATGTTTTCCCACGGGGGTGAGACAATTGTAAATTGCCCCAGCGAGAGATATAACTCTCCGCCAAAACATTATTATTGCAATTAAGGATATAAAACTAGGCAGATGATAAGCAATTTAAAGCATTCTCTTAATAAGGAATAGGAAGAACATGTATATCATTTATCCTCCATATTATACCATCATATCAAACTTCTCTTGTGACACTCATTATCTTGATATGTCACCCATGAGACATTCTCTTGTGACACTCATTATCTTGATATGTCACCCATGAGACATTCTCTTGTGACACTCATTATCTTGATATGTCACCCATGAGACATTCTCGTTTCAACTTATTGGCCTTAGCCAATCTGCTAAACAGATTTTGGTTATAATGGACATGAGAGTGTACATCATCATGTCTTATTCAGGCATTGGTCTATACCAATCCTATATAAGTATTCCAGGCATTGGATTACACCAATCCTGTGCAACTAGTACAAGCATTAGATTTATATTATTCCTGTGTATCCATTCCAGGTATTGATCTATGTCAATCCTGTACAACCATTCCAGGTATCGATCTGTGTCAATCCTGTGCAACTATTCCAGGTATTGATCTATGTCAATCTTGTGCAACTATTCCAGGTATTGGGGTTTAGCCAATCCTGTGCATTCCAGGTATTGGGAGTTAGCCAATCCTGTGTTATTATTCCAGGTATTGATCTATGTCAATCCTGTGCATTCCAGGTATTGGGAGTTAGCCAATCCTGTGTTATTATTCCAGGTATTGGGAGTTAGCCAATCCTGTGCATTCCAGGTATTGGGAGTTAGCCAATCCTGTGCTATTATTCCAGGTATTGATCTATGTCAATCCTGTGCATTCCAGGTATTGGGAGTTAGCCAATCCTGTGTTATTATTCCAGGTATTGGGAGTTAGCCAATCCTGTGCATTCCAGGTATTGGGAGTTAGCCAATCCTGTGTTATTTTTCCAGGTATTGGGAGTTAGCCAATCCTGTGTTATCATTCCAGGTATTGGGAGTTAGCCAATCCTGTGTTATCATTCCAGGTATTGGGAGTTAGCCAATCCTGTGTTATCATTCCAGGTATTGGGAGTTAGCCAATCCTGTGTTATCATTCCAGGTATTAGACTATGCTAAACCTGTGCAACTATTCCATTATTAGGATTAGGGTTTCCCATACTATCATAATTCATTAGGGTGAGGATTGCATATAACATCACCCTTCATTAGGCTTTCTCATCATATTGCCTAAAATTAGGGTTTACTATTCATTCCAACATGGGTTTCTCATGGCATCACCCTCAATTTGGGTTTACATGGAATCAACCTCAATTAGGGTTCACATGATCTCTTTATTAAGGATCATACCCTATTCATCACATGATCGATACTCATGTATGAATTCCTTTCCATCATCCTATCAACTTGATTAGGTTACATCAACCCTTCAATCAAGTATATACAACTATGGTTAACATAGTGTACTAAGACATTGTTCTTATAAGCAATTAGGGTTCATTCCTTAATTGGCACTAATCACTTAGGTACTTATTAGGGTTTCAACCTTTGTACCTTCATTTATTATCATTACTAAACATCATTGGATCAATGGATGATTCATCATCTCTATTCTCAAGAGATTCAATCACATTGGACCTCCATTACATAAGGTATCCAATTGAATTAGGGTTTTCAATGTTGATTCCTTCAATCATTGAATTCATGGAACCAATCATCAATTGGACCTACCCTCATACTTCCATTGAGTTTAATAGGTCAACCTTCAACTGATTTGACTCTCAATTGACCCTCAATTGATCATCAATTAGGGTTTGATTCAATTGAATTAGGGTTTGGAATCGATGATTCAACAACACTAATCAATGTAAGACTAGTTGCTTTGAAACCATTGAACCATCATCCAAATTGGGTATGACCTGACCCCAAACGGTCTTGAGGTCGTTTGGATGACCTCCAAACGGTCTTGAGACCGTTTGCCCATCATATCACTCAAATCTAAGCAATCCAATTAGGGTTTGGTTCATTGGATTGATCACCAAATCAGCATTACATTGTTTAACAGCTTGGTACCTTTAGACCTTCAAACACCTAACCATACTCAACCCTAGACCTCCAAACGGTCTTGGGTGACCACCAAACGATCTTGAGACCGTTTGGATGAGCTCCAAACGGTGTTGAGACCGTTTTCCCATCCAACCTTTGGACTCTAGTGAAAATTCATCATGGATTGGTCTATCGAGTTAATCAACAAATCAGCACTACATTGGAATATGATTAGTACCTTTGAACCTTCAATTGGTCAACTATACTTGACCCCAGACCTCCAAACGGTCTTGGGGTGATCCCCAAACGGTCTTGAGACCGTTTGGGTGATCCCCAAACGGTCTTGAAACCGTTTGGGCTAATCAACCCAAAATCTCTAATTAACTCATTGGAATTTCAGCACTGATTTCAATTAGGGTTTGCCCAATTGATTAGCCTTCAACTCATGACTCGTTTGGAATTAATCCATAAAATTTGGTGATTCATTAACCAACATCATTAGGAACAAAATTCCCAAACGGTCAACTCTTGCTCAACCATCTCAAACTGTCTTGAAACCGTTTTCTCCCAAACAGTTTCAAACCGTTTGCCCTTAAACGGTTTGCTGAAACCGCATAGCCAATCAAATTAAAACGATTTGGAGTAGCTATCAAAACGGTTTTGCTTGGTAATTTTCTTTGGATAAGCATCTAGGATGATGTCATCATCCCCTTCCTTCGAACAACCAAGAACAGCAACCGTTCTGGATGGAAATTGCAGCAAAGAAACAAGAGTGTATCAAATTGAAGAAATCAATCAACAAAGCATAGAGAATTGATGCAATAGCAATGTTTAAGGGTTTGAGTTATAAAACCCGCCTCCAATTGAGCTCCAAAGCTCCAAGATCACGCCATTAATGGTGGATGAATCTCTTGCAACTCCCCCTAGGCTCTTCCTCAAGCTTTTGATTGCAAAAGTTGGCTAGGGTTGAAGAGGAGATCGAAATAAGAAGGAATCCATAATTTATTTTCGATTTCCACCATGAAATCATGGAGAACGAAGGTCAAGGGCTTACCCACAGGTTGGGGACGTTCTCCCTGCTCCTCCCTAGCTTCTTGGTCGGTTTTTCAAGCAAGGGGAAGAAGAAAATCCGAAAAAGGCCTTGGTTTGGGCTTGGAAATGGCACTTTTATAAAGAAATTGATGAGAAAGAATATGCCTTATAAAAATCCAATTAATCCAAAAATTATGGCCGCCTCTTCCCCCTCAACTCCATGGATACGAGGCATATCCCTTTTCCTTTAATTCTCCTTCATTATCCTCAATTTAAAGAAAAAGCAAATTAAGCACCGTAATGCTTATTATATAATATCCCACATATGAGTGGATATTACTTTTCTTTATAAAAAGGTGAGTGGAATTTCACCTAATTAAGATATTTTCGTTCCTTATCTTGTTAAAGGAACGTCCATCCTTATTCAAAATCAACCGAAAACATTTTGTTTGAAAGCCCTTCAATTAGTTTTATTCACTTTTGCCCTAAATCGAATTAGGGTTTCAATTAGGCATTATTCTTGATTATTTTAATGTCAAGATTCTCTCTCCTAAAACTTAATTCAAATGAGGAGTCCCTCTCATTTTATTTGCTCTACATGATGCCAAGAAACATTAAGGACCATATTGAAGTGGTAATTTGCATATTGAACCCTAGATTTTGGGTAAATTGCACTTTACTCCAAAACTAGGTTTTAATGCACAACATTGTCCAACAAGTTCTATCTTGGTGTCCAGGCTTGGGAAAACCATACCACTACATTATATTCATTCTTATGATGTCACAACATCAGAGTAACATCTTATCATGTGCAATTTGCAAGTTAACCCCTCAACTTGGGTAATTTGTACTTTAGTCCAAAATAAGCAAACATTGCTTCAACATTATTCAAAAAGGACTGAAATTGAAATATAAGTTCCTCAAGAGCCTTAATTACCTTTCACAAGATAAGTACACACATATAATCAACTTTATTAATCAAAACACCTAGGGTTAAAGCATAACCCAGGTCAGGGATGTTACAATAATCATATATATGGATCCTACAAGTAATTGTTCTAAGTGAAGTATGTCGGTTTGACATCATTATGAACATACAATTTAATCTCATACTTGTATTGAAGACATATGCCAACTGGACCTCTTGCACTAGTCAGGCTCTCTTACAGGACAAGCGTTATGGTGAATTAGGGATGTGAAGAATTGGAATGGTCAAGTGGCACTCAATTGCAGTGTTATTTTCTCCAGGTGAAGGTTGCTCTGTTTACTTGAATTAAGGCAACGACACAAACACACATTATGAGTTTACATTCACTAACCTAAAACTTCCGTTCTGTAATTTATTCATCTGTTAGTTATAACGATCTTGTTGTTTTGTAATATAGTACCCAATGACTGTATAAAGTTTCTCTACACATTTCTACTATTGACACTTATCATTTTTACAATTAACAAATATTAGTGAACAACCAGCAATGCATTTTCACTATTGTATATTCAACAGAGATTACATTGTATACTTATCCAGGTTCGGTAGAGTTTGTGATAAACACAACTTAACAGACTAAAACAACCCGATTATAGAGAAAATCAATATGTAGTGCACAAGGAGACTTATGATTATCCTCTACGTAGTCAGAACTAACCCTTTCAACAATATCTACCACATTCTGTTTAATCTCAGCATTTTACTGCTTACCCTTTTATTGTGGTCATCATCACACACTTAGTGGCGAAGCCAGAAATTTTCTCAAGGTAGGGCACCATAGCATGTGACCGTTTAATTTTTCTTAAGACCTACAATATTACAATGAATTAGGATACATCTGGAATCAAGATGGGTTAGACCAAGGGTATCTATTCTTGAAAAGGATATAATAATAAGTCAACAAGGATTTTTTTGCATAGAAGTTCTGCACAAGTCATGTACATCAACATCAAAACTTGATACAAACGCCATCAACCCAACATTGTAACTTATATCTTCAACATTGAAATCTACTCAGCCAATTTTTGTAAAGGAAATGGCTCTGATTAAATATGTCAGTTGCATGTAATTTCTATTGTAGCTTCTTTTAAAAAAAATCTAGGTAATGATACATTAAGTGGTTGCGACACTATATGTTTGCACTTGAAGTACATAATGTGATATTCTAATCATTAGTCGGTAATATTGTATACATTATGAGTAAATGTCAGACCATAGTAGAACATCAAATATAATAGCACATGTAATGCTTGCAAAAATATAAATAAACCACACTTGGAGTTGTGAGAATTGTTCATCTTATACTTGTATGCATAATATTCACCATGTTTTCTTTTCTAACAAGGAATGAGAAAATTTAAATATGCATTGCCCAAAAAATGTGAAACTAATTAGGAAAAATAAATTTTAAAATTATTGATTGGTACCATAACTCAATATCTGAACCAATGTTAGTAAACAAAATATGTTTGGCATTATCTTTCTTCTTTTATTCCTTGTCCATAGAAAACAAACAAACGACCGGAGTTTATTGATTCTTGCATAAAAGAATAACTGATTTATATATAAGATAAAGACATTCCATATTGCTCGCATGGATTTTGTCCGTTTGATTTAAGAAACAATGCCAAAGATGTCGTAACATAGAATTATGTGTAGTCTTACGAGGTGTGTTGTTTGGATACATGGTTTGAATCCAATATGCTATGAACACGGTCCGTCTATAAAAAAGATAACGGCTACATTGGAGATTATTAAAAGGTAATGTACCTTCTTTTTTTGGAAAGAGGTAGGGCACGAGACATTCAGACTTTCCAAGTAACTTGTGATTTAGTAATTGACATACTACTAAATCTGTGTATTCGGCAGGCAACGGGTAGGGCCTGTGCCTACCGGTGCAGCCACTAAGCACACACTAATACATATGTTAAAGAACAAAAAGTGTTGGTACAATTTGCACACAAGATTGTAATGTCTTTGTATACATTTTACTGTTGGAGACGTAGCATGCAATCTGCTTTGAGGAAATGCAACCAAAATAGTTTAATCAAAAGTTAGAGCCTCACCATCCTTCATTGGAGTTAACGGTTTCTGTTAGTACAATCATTAGAGCTGGCTACTAGATGAGGAGGTGGATATGTTGGTAGGCCATGTAGAGCACGTTCCAGCACTTCCACCTCAATGCCTCTAGGTTGCTTCATGGAGGTGACCGACCTCCTCAATGACGAGACGTAAATCAGTTTGCAAGGAGTGCAGTTGCCGCACTTGGTTGTATGAACCAGGATGTTGTAGACGCATTAGAGCTGTCTTGCTGCGACTTCTCCTCTCTCTATCCAGTAGGTGGTGCTTCCCTACTTAGGACTCCGGTGTTACTGGTGGCGGGCAGCTGCCGCTATCCTTCGTCCATGAGTGAAGTGCCGGTGTCCCAGTTCCACACTTATCCGGCCGCGCAGTGCGTGAAAATGCAATAGTCCGGATTTGTTTAAGAGTTTTTTTTCCTCAAAAGTCAAAACTCCCCTCTATTTTGCTTAAATTTCAGAAACCCCCCTCACTTATACCAAATCCTAAATAACACTCTCCTTGTTTAACGAAATTCTAGCCACCCCCTTCAACTTACCTTTCCATCAACCGCAGTTAACTTCCGCTGCCATTTTTTTTTCTTTTCTTTTGGTTCACTTTTGTCCCCTAATTTAATATATATTGTGTATATTATATTACGTTGTTAATATATGATATTATAAAAAAATAAAAAATAAAAATAAAAAATATATGATATTATTAAATTATTATATCCATGAAATAGTACTATTGTATACGATATATTAAAATTTTATCCTAACAAATTACACCCGCCCGTCTAATACAAAAAGTTCGGGCTATCAGGAGTCGGTCCGCTTTTTGGTTCGGCTTCTGGTCGACTCAAGTCGTGGTTGATTATTTTGGGTTAGGTTTTGTTCTCTTATTATATTTTTATTTTATTTTGACTAATATTTATAAAAAAATTATGGTCTTTGGGTCAGGTCACGGTAGTTTCAGTCAGATCTATCTAAAATTTAGTTAGCTTGAGTCTGGTTTTAACTCTTATTTAGGCCGGGTTTGGATTTGACTACAAATGCTTCATTTGGCACATCATACGATTATGAGTGATAGTGATCACTAGTATAGAAATGACATATAACGTCACATTTGATGTCGTCGGTTGGTGCATAAAAATTGACGCCAATAGTCTAAAACGTCGGCTTATAAAGATAACCGACACCTATATGTGAAGATCGACTGATTTACAAAAGACACATGTATCGCTTTTTTTAACGTCGGTTTTTCATAAACAAAACCGACGTCCAAAATCACCCGCGAAATACAATTTTTCAGCAAAAAAAATTGCCTCTAATTTTTTTTTTAAATTCGGCGTCGGTTGTGTAAAATCCGACGACACATGTTCCGCGCCAAACCCCACAAATATTTTTATCCCCTCATTTGTCATACAAATATTTTTATCCCCTCATTTGTCGTCGGTTTTTTTTAAAGAACTGACGACTAAATATCCTTCGCGAGGTAAAATTCATTCCCTTATTTATCGTCAATTTTGGAGGAATAACTGACACGAATGTGTGTTCGCGCGTTGTCCCCACGAAAAGAATTTCCACCCAATTTGCCTAATCGGCGTCGGTGTTAAGTTGGAAACCGACAACTACGATTAGGTGTCAGATTATATGAAAAACCGACGCTGATAGTTAACTTAGTAGCACCTACGCGAGCCAGACTCTTCCCCTTTGCTGTTTAGTTCCCGATCTTCTCCCGCCTAGCTAGGCCTGGCAATTTTTCTGCCGCCTCCCCTTCTCTGCTCACCGCCTCCATGCACCACAACGATGAGCTTGAAGCTGCTCGCCACCTCCGTGCACCGCCACGACGAGCTTGAAACTGCTCACGCCGGAGCTGATGCTGCTATCCAATCGCCAGCCACCACCACATGCTCCTGTCGCCACCACCACCTACTCTAGGTAGAGTGAGGAGCCTTCCTCTAGACACCTTCATCTGCTCCAGTCACTGCCACCAACCATCGCCTGCACCTCCTCTGCTTCACCTCTAGCACCGACCACCTTCACCTCCAGCCCAGCCACCACCACCTCCAAACACTGCCACCACAGCCTGCTCGATCCACCAGTGCGGTGAGTGGTTTAATCAGTACTAGATTTGAACTTAGGGTTAATAATACCACCATATAGTTGATTACTATTGATTAGGGTTAATGATGCATTAATGAACTTAATTAGTTAGATTTGCACTTAGTTTCTCTAAGATTGTGTAGTTGATTAATATTGAATTAGGATTTAATAATGACTGAATAAACACAAAATGGAAGAATGAATTGAATTAATTGATGAAGATGATGATGAGGATGAGGACGACGATGATGATGATGGATGAGATGATGATGATGAGGATGCTAATGGTGGGGATGATAATGATGGAGACGACGACGACGACGATGATGATGATGATCCTCGTCCTCTGCCTCCTCCTCCTCCACCTCTTCCTCCTCCTCCACCTCCTCCTCCTCCTCCTCCTCGTCCTCCTCCTCCTCCTCCTCCTCCTCCTCCTCATCATCATCATCATCATCATCGTCGTCATCGTCGTCGTCATCATCAATCATCATCATCCTCATCCTCATCCTCCTCCTCCTCCTCCTCCTCCTCATCATCATCATGTGATGACGATGATGACGAGGATGATGATGATGATGAGTAGGATAATGATGAGGATGATGAGGAGGAATTATCATCATCATCACATGAGGATGATGATGATGATGATTGATGATGATGATGAGTTCCCTGTTGAAGAACAGTTGGACATCATTCTAGATGATCCATCCATTATCATCATCAATCATCCTCATCCTCATCCTCATCACTCATCATCATCATCCTCATCATCATCATCATCATCATCCTCATGTGATGATGATGATGATGATGATGATGATGAGGATAATGTTTAGAATGATGATGAGGATAATGATGAGGATGATGAGGGTGATGATGAGGATGATGATGAGGATGATAATGATGATGATGAGTTCCCTGTTGAAGAACAATTGGACATCATTCTAGATGATCATCATCATCCATTATCATCATCAATCATCATCATCATCATCATCATCATCATCATCATCATCATCATCAATCATTCATCATCATCATCATCATCATCATCATCATCATCATCATCATCATCATCATCATCCTCATGTTATGATGTTGATGATGAGGATAATGATGAGGATGATGATGAGGATAAAAATAAGGATAATGATGAGGATAATGATGAGGATGATGATGATGATAATGATGAGGATGATGATGAGGATGATGAGTTCCCTTTCTCATCCTCCTCCTCCTCCTCCTCCTCCTCATCATCATCATCATCATCATCATCATCATAATCATCATCATCATCATCATCATCATCATCATCATCATCATCATCATCATCATCATCATCATCATCATCATCATCATCATCATCATCATCATCATCATCATCATCATCATCATCATCATCATCATCATCATCATCATCATCATCATCATCATCATCATCATCATCATCATCATCATCATCATCATCATCATCATCATCATCATCATCATCATCATCATCATCATCATCATCATCATCATCATCATCATCATCATCATCATCATCATCATCATCATCATCATCATCATCATCATCATCATCATCATCATCATCATCAATTATTTCTCCATCATGAATATGAAATAACCCATGTTTTTGTCTGTTGTTAGTACTTACATTTATATTACTTTTTCTCAACATTTTACATTGTTGTAGGCATAATGGCTTGGGCCTCTACCCCAATGTTACTATTCCCTATTGAAGAATAGTTGGACATCATTCTAGGCAATTGTTCATTAGCACAACTCACTATACCTAAACATTGGCATTATCTAAATGGAAGACACTACACGGCTGGTGAAGTGACCCTAAATTTTGGAACTTCAACATCTGTTATCAAGGTTAAGTACGATGTTGATGGAAATATTGTATCCACATCCAGTTGGTAAGAGTGGGTTAGGAAGATGCTATTGGGAAGTAGTGACATGCTTTTTCTTCATCTGGTTGGCCATAATACCAACATGGTTTGGATAACCAACATCAACAACGAGACACCCGATCATCTGGTCTGATTTGAGTACTCTACAGGGGATATCACATATTTGGACTCATTTGATGAGGAGAACACACCCGATTTACCTTCTATTCCTACTATCGGTACCGTCCATTTTCCTATCACCATCAGTTCAGATTCATCTAACAACAACGAGGTCCGTGACACAGCAACATCAACAAAGTTGGTCCAAGCAACAAATTTACTTTCCCGTCTTATGTACACGTTTAGGGGTACAACAAGACCCTTGTTTAGTTACTGTCATGTTATTTTCTAAACTTTGTTGTCATAATTAGTATTTTGATAACATGTTCAAATTTGAAAGACACTTATATATAATGTCTGCATGATTTTTTTTGAATTGTCTTATCTATATACATGTGTTTGTGAAGATGGAATGAATGAATGTTTCTGTGTGTGAATATGAAAAGAGATGAAATGAATGGAACTGCAGGTTGCTAAATGTGTGTGAATATGAAATGGAGGAATGAAATGGAACTATAGGTTTCTACATGTGTGTGCTGAATCATATTTGAAATTAAACATTCTTATACATGTGTGTGAATCACATGATCCATATAACATATATGATTGTACATCTTGTTAATATTTATATGTTTGTGGCCTGTTGTTGGCTGAAATCAAAGGATGTTATAAACTTATAGTTCAAAATTAAACTATAGGTTCTGCATCCTGCTGACCAGTTGGACAGCAGGCCTGGGAGATGATAAGAAAAAAAACAAAATATTAGTGTCAGTTAAAAACCAACAACTGAAAACAAATGCTTAATTGTGTCGGTTGTTTGCTAGAAATCGACTGTGACATCCCGCTATCACAAAGACAGTTATATACCACACGAAAACATATAGAACCATCATATCCAGTGAAGTTGTCGCATGTTCATCTCACTCTGTGAGAAGATATACTTCAAGTTCTTATGATCTGTAAAGATGTGACACACCTCCCCATAAAGATAGTATCTCCAAATCTTTATCACATGGACCACCACTGCCAGCTCCAAATCACGTGTAAAATAGCTCTCCTCATGTTTCTTAAGCTGTCGCAAAGCAAAAGAAACCACATGATTTTCCTACATCAGCACACATCCTAAGCCTTTCTTAGAAGCATCACAGAAAACAACATAACCTTTCCCATGCTCTGGCAGCACCAACACTGGAGCACTAGTCAACTTCTCCTTCAAGCTCTGAAAATCACATTGACAATGATGATCCCAAACAAAAGGTACATCCATCCTGGTCAACTTCATCAATGACAATGCGATCACACTGAAGTTCTTTATAAACCTCCGGTAGTATCTTGCTAAACCCAGAAAACTACAAACTTCAGTCGGCGTCTTCGATTGCTCCCACTCTACAACTGACTCCACCTTCTTGGGATCCACTCTGACTCCTTCCTCCGATATCGCATGTCCCAAGAAAGTCACTTCCTTTAGCAATTACTCACACTTACTGAACTTGGCATACAACTAATGCTGGCGAAGGAGAATTAACGCTTGTCGGAGATGCTGTTCATGCTATTGACTGTCTCGACTATAGATCAAGATGTCATCTATGAAGACCACAACAAACTGATCTAGAAATGGACGGAACACCCTGTTCATCAGATCCATGAAAGTAGAAGGTGCATTGGTTATCCCAAATGGCATAACCACAAACTCAAAGTGACCACACCTCATCCTCAAAGCTGACTTAGGTATGTCATCATCCTTGATCCTCAACTGATGATATCCATACCATAGATCGATCTTCGAGAACACTGTAGCACCACACAACTGATCAAACAGATCGTCTATCCTCAGAAAAGGGTACTTGTTCTTGATCGTAACTTTGTTCAACTGCCGATAATCTATGCATAGGCACATCGATCCATACTTCTTCTTCACGAACAAGACTGGAACACCCCACGGTGATGTGCTCGGTCAGATGAAACCTTTATCCAACAACTCCTGTAATTGCTTCTTTAACTCTGCCATCTCTGCTGGAGCCATACTATACGGTGTCTGAGCAACTGGCTGTATCCCTGGCACTAGATTGATCTCAAAGTCAATCTCTCCAGGTGGGGGAACACCAGGAAACTCATCAGGAAACACATCCTCAAACTCTCTGACAATTGTCACGTCCTGAAGACTCAGACGTTTTGCCTCGGTATCCAAAACATGAGCCAAGAACACTCTAAAACCTTACCGCAACAACTTTTCTACCACCATAGCTGATACCAAACATGTTCGAAGAATCTTCCTATCTCCCTGGAAGATCCACTTCTCACCATAATTAGAGAACACCGCTTGCTTGGAACCACAATCCAACACAACCTTATACCTCTCTAAGGTATCCATTCCAAGGATTACATCAAATCCATGCATATCAAGTGGTATGAGATCCACTTGTATGTTGTGTCCCAAAAAGGATATAATACAAGATGGACACACTTCTCGAAGCATTGAGGAATCATCAAGAGGGGTTTCTAACAACAAGCTATCTTTCTTACAACTAACAAGTAAAAGACAACTATCAAGCATACTACGAGCAATAAAAGAGTGTGTAGCACCTAGTTCAACCAGAATATATACAAAGCAAGAAGAAGACAAATCAGAATGAAATAACTCCATCTGACCTACCACCACTTGTGGGTTGACTATCACCTCCGGCTGACTCATAGCATAGAATCGAGTCGTTGCTTGCTGTCCACGTCCTCTGCTTCCTCGAGTAGATGATCCTGCTTGTGATGCTTGGCCGCGTTCCCACTCTATGACATCACTAAACTGCTATCTATCTGAACCTTGTTGACTTTGTCTCGGTTTTTGTGTCACTTTGACATCTCTCCTTGGGCAATTTGACTTCATATGCCCTGTTTGCCCACAAAGATAGCATGACCTGTCCTCTAACTACGACCTAGATGGCCCTGTCACTGCTACTGAAGCTATACTGTAGGCTCTAGATGGCAAATAACCACACCCTCTTCCTTTACTTGGTGACCACTGAGATGGTGCACTAGAACCTTGCATCACAGAAGGTGAAGAAAACCTCGGCTTCTTGTGGCCGTCAAACCTCTTTTTCTGAAACTGAGCAAGCCTTTTCTTGGTCATGGCATCTCTCTTCTCTCAGACTGACCGTTCAATCCTTCAGATAGACTCCACAAATGTGAAAAACTGCTCTCGGTTCTCTAAAGCAGCAATAGGTGTTGTCAACTCAACACTCAAACCTTTCTCAAAATGTCTAGTCCTCTCATCATCTGTCGCATCCATGTGGGGACAAAACCTCAACATCTCCATAAACTTGGCTTCATACTCGGTGATGCTCAAAGATCCTTGGCACAAACACTCAAACTGACTGATCTTCTTATCCAGATACGTCTTCAGGAAGTATCGACTCACGAACTCCCGTCGAAAGACGTCCCAATAGATCACTTCACCAGGTCACTTCTCTTCTTCGATGGCCCACCAGTGGCCAACACTACCCTTTAGAAGGTAGAAAAAGTGCTTGACTTTGTCTGCTTCAGGAATGTCAAGGATCTAGAAGGCCTTCTCAAGACCTTTCATCCATAGATCTGCATCCGCTGGATCAGCCCTTCCAGCATAATATGAAGCTCTAACTCAGCGAAGCCGCTCGAAGGTCTTCCCAATGCCCGAAGATTCACCATGGGGAACCGATGCCCTTGGCAGAAGCACAGGTAATCTCTCCACCATGTGATTCATCGTAGCCATTAATGACCCCATGAGGTGTTGATAGGCAGGGTTCTTAAGAATGGATGGGTCAAACTAGGGGACCTCAGGCACCCAATCTTCATGTGCCTACACACCAGCTCCATCAACAAATGCAACATCACTGCTCTTGGTAGCATGCTCTTCGTGATTTCCAGACATCTTTTAGCTTTATCTTCTGCTAGGAGCAGAAGGTCATTATGAGAAAATCTAGAGAAAATCATAAGAACAGACACAAACCTAGTCCGAGATCTCTGTAGACTCAGCACACTTAGAGATCTAATACCAACCTAATTGTGACATCCTTCTATCACAAATACAGCGAGACGCCACGTGAAAACATGCAGAACCGTCATAAACATCATATTACCAAAAACACGGGTTAATTAAAACTCATTGTAGAAATCAGATAAGAAAGGAACTATTACAACCAAATCCACATCCTGCAAAGAAACATGTTATATACATATGTAAGCATGATATATGTATGCCAACACATCGGATCTGTCTGTTCCATATCCATCAAGGATACATCACCTGTTTACGTACATAACAGACCTAGCCAGGTCAACAACAGGATAAGAGAGCCATACAAGATCATACATCATGAAACTTCATCAAAACACCTCCAAGGATATGAGAGTACAGGGATGACTCTAGGACTCTACTATAAAACCACCAAAACAACAAAATAACCATCTCTTGCCTTCTACTGCTCTTCTTGCAGCTCCACCGCAGCACCACGATCACCACCACATCTAGCACGTCCACCTAAAAAGGTTTTAAACCAACGGGGTGAGACACACAGTCCCAACGAGAAACATAACCCCCACCAAAACTATAGAACCTCATAAAAGTTAGAACAGATAAAGCAGGTAAGTGGTATAAGCAGATCGTATATGAGCAACATACTGAGAAGAACTAACTTGTTATAACATCTTACACATATAATAATATGGAACATGATTGACAAGACAAGTCTTATAGGATCTTATCATAACATCTGAGGAACATGTAATTAGCTGCAAGATATAACTAGGGAAACTTTGCAAACAAGGCCTCAACCAATGTTCTGTGTTTTCCCTAAGCAAATATACTATACGGCTGGATTATGATTTATTATGCCCTGAGGAAGTGAGCCGTACCACTCAAATCCAACCTTCGGTTGCGAAACCCAAAGACGGTGCCATACAAGGTCAATGGAAGAGCCGAACTCCATGACCTCACCTCCTCATGGTTAGTGCACGAGAACCAAAGCAAGACCGCAGTCTCTTGCTTAAGTGACCTCAGTCATAGGGTCAGCTCCCGCATGCTACCCTTTTCTCTAGCCTGCCTTGGTACATGTCTCGACGCTAGCATACCTTAAGCCACATGCCTATTCACCATGCTCCTGAGCCATTAACACATTCATGCTCTATCATACTGAGCCATGGGCCTATTCACCATGCTCTTATACACATCTTGAGTCTACAACCATAGTTGCACTCTAATCCTTCTATTTTCGGCTAGGAGAAACCCCGCATATTCAACAATATGTACTCCGAATTAACCCGCAAGATAACCTATTTAACCATCACCAGCTACTGACTATGATGGATCTATGTCCAGGGCAAACTACACGAAAGGTTCATATGTAATTAATTAGTGTATTTTAAGTGGATTGCAAGATTCAACCAAGTTATGTAACATGAAACTATGACAAGAATGAATAAAGATAAAACTCATTATCTCGTGTTACACTGTCACTAAGGCCTTCAGTGCCATCGACAACATCTTTATCCATCACGAGGATCCAACATCACATGTTACCACTCGGCCTCTTGCCAATCATCTAGATCCATCACAAGGATCAACACCACTGGGACTCAATCCCATCATCAAGGTATTCCATACCATTCCATGGGTAACACCCATCACATAGTACTAGATTCATCATAACCCATGATGTTCCACATCATGTTAATATCATGCCATTACCATGGGCTCATCGTTCAACTATTACTTGCATGGTTAGTGAAATCACAAAGGAGCAATGATACTTATACAAGGAAGATTTACAACTCCTTACTTTATTATGAGAGCCAACCATGCAACATAGATGAGTGTATCAAAGCATATCATTCTTATATATATCAAGCATAACAACCTCATATACCAAAGCATAACAAGCATTATGGTTACCAACCGAACACAAGGTACAACCCTCACTATAGGTGTATCGGGTAAGGAACAACCTTCACCAAAAGCATCTCGGGTAAGGGATATCCCTCACCAAAGGCACAACATCTCTCACCAAAGAGTGTGATACCCAATACTAAATTGGTTAAGCATGCAACTCTTCACCACCCACTGTATCGGCCAGCACCCATCTAGGGATACAATAATATCGGCCAACCACTATCACCTTGGTATCGAGCAACAACAAACAAGAAGATATCGACCAAGGAAGAGGGTAAGATTCATAAGGCATAAGGCAGCAAACCCTAACGTCCATTTCGTATCGCCCAAGCCACTAAGGCACCATGCCGGGCAGCAGCTAGGAACCAACATGTAACGCCCAAGCGTGCAACATCATTTCGGGCAAGCATCATGCATGCAACGCTGTGTCAGGCAACTCTATATCGGGAAATGACTAGGAACAACATAACAGTTAATGGCTAACACCCTTCCTGAGTAACACCTATCAACTGGTAATGGGCATCGCTCAACCTGTGATGCCCAAGAATGCAACGGCCCATAACGGGCAATGTGTTGCAATAGACTGTCAGGCAGCACCATCCAAGAGGATGTCGTGCAAGGCACCAACATGCCATGATGCCCCAAAGGTTCTAGGGTACCAGGCAACACTCCCAAGGATAAAAAATGGTTAATAGACCTCAAGGTACGATCTTCCATATCGCGTAACTAGGGTTAGGATAATCCTATCATCCATCTTCACCATATCGCCCAGGAGCATATCATACAACAACACATTTTGGGTAAGGATCCATGTCAGTCAAGAAGTCAACAAGACATCCATCTAGCATATCACCCAATCTCAACCCTAGAAGAGGGATATCAGGCAAGGGTCCAAAGATCATGACGGGTTGGTCATCTTCAACCTCAAGGCTGCCACCTAGAAACCCCAATAGATCAAGAGAGTTGACTCACCTCTCAACAACCAAGTGAGAGGGGTTTTGCACAACTTCCATCACATATCGGGTAGCAAGGTGGGTCATCACCATATTGGCCAACCCTCCAACCTCAACTAGGTCAACACCAACCAAAGGCTCACCTCTCAAGTCCATGGTAAGAGAGGGGTATTGTCCAAGCAACTAGAGCATAAACTCACCTCTCAATGACTAAGGGAGAGAGGGGTTTTTCCTACACCACTAGAGCCCAAACTCACCTCTCAAGACCAAAGAGAGAAAGGTATTTTGCCCCAAGAACACACCACACACACCATGGAATTAGGAAACCCTAGGCTCACCTCTCAAACTAAGAGAGAGGGGTTTTGCCCAAAGAACCCTAATCCAATGGTTTGGACAACAAGGTCTAAGAAAACATATAAACAACATAACCATGTCATCATATCCCACAACATCAAGGGCACATACTAGAGCAAAGATATTACTAACAAGATAAGCATGGACGATCAAGATAGCATATAAATAAGCAACATAAAAAGAAGGTAATATAGCTAGGGTTAGGAGTTATGTACCCCACCTCAAGCACACTCCTCTAGCTCCAAAGCTCCAAGAACCAAGCTCCAAGGCACCACCTTTGGCCACCTCAAGAAGAGAAGAACAACCCATAACCACCATGGCCGAAAGACAACCAAGAAGGAGAAGGTGCCAAGGAAAGAGAGAGAAAGATACTCACCACAAGAGAAGAAGGAGCAAGGACACTCTAGGGTTTCAGCCACCACTAGAGGAAGAAGAAGACTAGAGCTATGCCACCCTCCAATCTCCACCAAGGAGAGGGTATTAGCCAAGACACCAACTGTATCAGTCACCACTCTTGCTGTATCGGCCACCAAAGGAAAGGGAGTAACTAAGGGTACCAAAGAGGCCTAGCAAGCAAGGAGGGTCGCTTATATACTAAGGGGTGAAGGGAGAGAGCAAGGCAAGGTGGCACCCGACCCTAGCACACTTGTCCTTAGGTCATGCCACATGCTAACACCCCCAAAACCACATGTCCACGACTTGCCACCCACTTAGAAAAGCAACTACCACATGTCCAAAGAAGGTGATACAAACGAGGCTAGGTGAAGGGTGTGTGTCGCCCAACATGGCAACCTGACACACCATGGACGATAGACCACTTGCCCGATACAACATGTACTCCTCTGGCCGACACACCAAGGGCCAACCCGATACAAGCTCCAACAAGGATCAACACAACTCTACAAGGCTCAACAAATCCCAACACTACTCAAGAAAAGAGCCCAACCCATCCTCTCAACCCTAGAGGATGCAAGGGGATAGAAAGACATCTCTCAAGGTGACAAACTTGTACACCAACCCTAAAACTTGGGTAAATTGCAAGTTGCACCTCAACCTCTGAACAAATCACAAACAAACCCTAATCATGACTCAGGTGATTAGTAAACATCTAAACACAAGGTTTAGGCAAAGCAAACAGGGTAAGCCCAAAATGGAGGTCAGGGTTCTTATAAGCCATAAACCCCTACAAAAGGATTTTGCCCCCAAAATCTGAAGAGAAAAGCAAGGGATACTTCCTCCTGATATCTTCCTCAAGCTCCCACGTGGCTTCCTCAATTCAACGATGATGCCAAAGAACCTTCACAAGAACCAGGTCCTTCCTCTTAAGCTTCTTCACTCTTCTATCAAGAATCAACACTAGACCTTCCTCGTAGGTCACATCTTCATCAAGCTCAACCTCAACCAGCTGTATCATTGTCTCTGTGCCTGGATGACTTTTCTTCAACATACTGACATGGAACACTAGATGCAACCTGTGCAACTCTGGTGGTATCTCTAACTTATAAGCCACTTTGCCAACACGTGCTATCACTAGATATGGCCTCATATACCTGGGAGCCAACTTGCCCTTCTGGCCAAACCTCAGAATGACTTTACATGGAGAGACCTTGAGATACACCTTGTCTCCCACCTGGAACTCTAGAGGTCATCGACGATTATCTGCATACGACTTCTGTCTATCCTATGCCGCTTTCAACTGTTGTTGTATCACTTTGATCTATTTTGTCGTCTACTGCACTAACTCAGGATCCAAAAGCTGATACTCGCCAAACTCATACCAACATAAAGGATATCTGCACTTCCTACCATATAAAGCCTCATAAGGTGCCATGTCGATACTCTGTTGGTAACTGTTGTTGTAGGTGAACTCTATCAAACTAAAATGCACGTCCCAACTGCCTAGGAACTACAAAACATAAGCTCTGAGAAGATCCTCCAAAGTCTGAATAGTCCTTTCAGACTGTCCATCTGTCTGCGGGTGGAAAGCGGTACTGAACCTCAACTGTGTTCCCAACGCTCTATGCAACTGTTCCCAAAAACGACTCATGAACCAAGGACCTCTGTCAGAGACTATCATTGCTAGCACACTGTGCAAACACACTATCTCAATGACGTATACCTGAGCAAGCTTCTCTGCTGTGTACGTTGTCCTTACCAGAATGAAATGAGCAGACTTTGTCAACCTATCCACTATCACCCAAATGGAATCATGATTCCTAGCTGTCCTCAGAAGACCAACTATGAAATCCATGGTTACATGATCCCATTTCCACTATGGTATCGACATGGGTTGCAATGTACCTTCTGGCTTCTGATGCTCAGCCTTAACCTGCTGGCATATTGCACACTTAGCCACACACTCGTCCACATCTCTCTTCGATCCGAGCCACCAATACATGTTCTTTAGATTATGATACATCTTGGTGACACCTGGATGCATAGCATACATTGATGTGTGCACTTCCTCGAGCACTAACTTCCTCAAATCATAAATATCGGGAACCATCATTCTGTTATGGTAACAGACTAGCCCATCCTCAGACTCATGGAAATCATCATGCTTCTCGCTGCTGAACTCTGATCTGATCAACTAAATTGTAGCATCTGCCTTATGTGCTTCTTTGATCTATTGTCTCAATGTAGGCTTCACTTGCATCTATGCCAACAGTCCTGCCAACAAGGATACTTCCAACTTTACATTCATCTGCCACAAAGAGACAAACATATCCCGCCTATGGCATATCAAAGAACTCAAATGTGCCTTCTTCATAGGAAGATAAGAAGACTTCCTGCTAAGTGCATCAGCTACCGCATTCACCTTACCAGGATGATACTCAATGGTGCAATCATAATCACCGATCAACTCCATCCAGCGACGCTGTCACATGTTTAGCTCACTCTACGAGAAGATATACTTCAAGTTCTTATGATCCATAAAGATCTGACACACCTCCCCATAAAGATAGTGTCTCCAAATATTTAATGCATGGACCACTGCTTCCAGCTCCAAATCATGTGTCAGATATCTCTCCTCATGTTTCTTAAGATGTCGTGTAACAAAAGATACCACATGCTTTTCCTGCATCAACACACGTCCTAAGCTTTTCTTGGAAGCATCACAGAATCCAACATAACCTTTCCCATGCTCTAGCAACACCAACACTGGAGCACTAGTCAGCTTCTCCTTCAAGCTTTGAAAATCTCACTGACAACGACCATCCCAAATAAAAGGTACATCCTTCCTGGTCAACTTTGTCAATGCCAACACGATCACACTGAAGTTCTTTATAAACCTCTGGTAGTATCCTACTAAACCCATAAAACTACGAACTTCAGTCAGCATCTTCGGTTGCTCCCACTCTGCAACTAAACCCACCTTCTTGGGATCCACTCTGACTCCTTCCATCGATATCACATGTCCCAAGAAAGTCACTTCCTTCAGCCAAAACTCACACTTACTGAACTTGGCATACAACTGATGCCGGCGAAGGAGAGTCAATGCTTGTCAGAGATGCTATTCATGTTGTTGACTGTCTCGACTATAGATCAAGATTTCATCTATGAAGACCACAACAAACTAATCTAAAAATAGATAGAACACCCAGTTCATCAGATCCATGAAAGCAACAGGTGCATTGGTTAGCCCAAATCGCATAACCACAAACTCAAAGTGACCATACCTCATTCTAAAAGCTGACTTTGGTATGTCATCATCCTTGATCATCAACTGATGATATCCAGAATGTAGTTGATCTTCAAGAACACTGTAGCACCACACAACTGATCAAACCTATCATCTATCCTCAGCAAAGGGTACTTATTCTTGATCATAACTTTGTTCAACTATCGATAATCTATGCATAGACACATCGATCCATCCTTCTTCTTTACGAACAGGACTGGGGCACCCCATAATGATGTGCTCAGTCTGCTGAAACCTTTATCCAACAACTCCTATAATTGCTTCTTTAACTCTGCCATCTCTGTTGGAGCCATCCTGTACGGTGTATGAGCAACTAGCTGAGTTCCTGGCACTATATTGATCTCAAAGTAAATTCTTGAGGTGGGAAAACATTGGGAAACTCACCAGGAAACACATCCTCAAACTCTATGACAACTGTCACATCCTGAAGACTCAGACATTTTACCTCGATATCTAAAACATGAGCCAAGAACACTCTACAACCTTGCCGCAACAAATTTTCTGCCACCATAACTGATACCAAACATGTTGGAAGAATCTTCCTATCTCCCTGGAAGATCCACTTCTCACCATCATTAGCGAACAATGCTTGCTTGGAACCATAGTCCAGCACAACCTTATACCTCTCTAAGGTATCCATTCCAAGGATTACATCGAATCCATGCATATCAAGTGGTATGAGATCCACTTGTATGTTGTGTCCCGAAAAGGATAGAACACAAGATGAACACACTTTTCGAAGCATCGATGAACCATCAAGAGGGGTTTCTAACAACAAGCTATCTTTCTTACAACTAACCGATAAAAGATAGCTATCAAGCATACTACAAGCGATAAAAGAGTGTGTAGCACCTGGGTCACCCAGAACATATACAAAGCAAGAAGAAGACAAATCAGAATGAAATAACTCCATCTGACCTACCACCACTCGTGGGTGGACTATCGCCTCCGGCTGGCTCATAGCATAGAATCGAGCCATTGCTTGCTGTCCACGTCCTCTGTTTCCTTGGGCAGACAATCCTTCTTGTGATGCTTGGCCACATCCCCACCCTATGACATCACTAAACTACTGTCTATATGAACCTTATTGACTTTGTCTCAGTTGTTGCGTCACTTCGACATCTCTCCTTGGGCAATTCAACTTCATATGCACTGTTTGCCCACAAAGATAGCATGACATGTCCTCTAACTACGACCTAGATGACCCTATCACTGCTACTAAAGATGTACTGTAGGATCTAGATGGTGAATAACCATGCCCTCTTCCTTTACTTGGTGACCACTGAGATGGTGCACTAGAACCTTGCATCACAGAAGGTGCAGAAAACCTTGGATTCTTTTGGTCGTCAAACTTCTATTTCTAAAACTGAGCAGGCCTTTTCTTGGTCATGGCATCTCTCTTCTCTTAGACTGATTGTTCAATCCTTCAGACAGAATTCACAAAAGTGGAAAACCACTCTCAGTTCTCTAAAGTAGAAACAGGTGTTGTCATCTCGACACTCAAACCTTTCTCAAAATGTATGATCCTCTCATCATCTGTTGCCGCCATGTGGGGACAAAACCTCAACAGCTCCATAAACTTGGCTTCATACTAGGTGATGCTCAAAGATCCTTGGCGCAAATGCTCGAACTGACTGATCTTCTCATCTAGATACGTCTTCAGGAAGTATCGACTCACAAACTTCTACCGGAAGACATCCCAACATATCACTTCACCAGGTCGCTTCTCTTCTTCGATGGCACACCAGTGGCCAACACTACCCTTCACAAGGTTGACAATGTGCTTGACTTTGTCTTCTTTGGGGATGTCAAGGATCTATAAGTCCTTCTCAAGACCTGTTAGCCACAAATCTGCATCCACTGGATCAGCTGTTCCAGCATATTCTAAAGCTCTGACTCGGCGAAGCCGCTCGAAGGTCTTCCCAATGCCTGAAGATTCACCATGGGGAACCAGTGCTCTTGGCGGAGGCACATGTAATCTCTCCACCATGTGATTTGTCATAGCCATTAATTGCCCCATGAGGTGTTGATAGGCAGGGTTCTTAAGAATGGCTAGGTCAAATTGGGGGACCTCAGACAGCCGATCTTCATGTGTCTACACACCATCTCCATCAACATATGCAACATCACTGCTCTCGACAACATGCTCTTCGTGATTTCCAGACATCTTTTAGCTTTATCTTGTGATGGGGGTAGAAGGTAATTATGAGAAAATCTAGAGAAAATCACAAGAACAGACACAAACCTAGTCCTAGATCCTTGTAGACTTAGTGAACCTAGAGCTTTGATACCAACCTAATTGTGACATCTCGCTATCACAAAGACAATGAGACGCCACACGAAAACATGCAGAACTTTCATAAACATTGTATTAACAAAAACACAAGTTAATTAAAATCGATTGTGGAAAGAATATAAGAAAGGAACTATTACAACCAGATCCACATCATGCAAAGAAACATGTTATATACATATGTAAGCATGATATATGTCTGCCAACACATCAAATCTGTCTTGTTCCATATCCATTAAGGATACATCATCTATTTACGTACATAATAGACCTAGCCAGGCCAACAATAGGATAAAAGATCCATACAAGATCATACATCATGAAACTTTGTCAAAACACCTCCAAGGATCTGAGAGTACAGGGACGACTCTAGGACTCTACTACAAAACCACCAAAACAATAGCATAACCATATCTTGCCTTCTACTATTCTTCTTGCTGCTCAGCTGCAACACCACGATCACCACCACATCTAGCACGTCCACCTAAAAAGGTTTTAAACCAACAGGGTGAGACACACCGTCCCAGCGAGAAACATAACCCCCGCCGAAACTATAGAACCTCAAAAAAGCTATAATAGAAAAAGTAGGTAACTGATATAAGCAGATCATATATGAGTAGCATACTGAGCAGAACTAACTTGTTAGAACAACTTGCATAGATAATAATATGGAACATGATTGACAAGACAAGTCTTATAGGATCTTATCATAACATATGAGGAACATGTAATTATCTACAAGATATAACTAGGGCAACTATGAAAATAAGGCCTCAACCAATGTTTTGTGTTTGTCCTAAGCAAATATACTATACGACTGGATTATGATTTATTATGCCTTGAGGAAGTGAGCCGTACAGCTCAAATCCAACCTTCAGTTGTGAAACCCAAAGCCGATGCCATACAAGGTCAATGGAAGAGCCAGACTCCACGACCTCACCTCCTCGTGGTCAGTGAATGAGAACCAAAGTAGGACCGCCATCTCTTTCTTAAGTGACCTCAGTCACAGGGTCAGCTCCCACATGCTACCCTTTTCTCTAGCCCACCTTGGTACAAGTCTCGACGCTAACATACATTGAGACACGATCCTGTTCACCGTGCTCCTGAGCCATGAACACATTCATGCTCTATCATACTAAGCCATGGGCCCATTCACCATGTTCTTATACACATCTTGAGTCTAAAACCGCAGTTGCACTCTAATCCTTCTATTTTCGGCTAGGAGAAACCCCACATATTCAACAATATGTGCTCCAAATTAACCCACAGGATAACCCATTTAACCATCACCAACTACTGACGATGATGGATCTATGTCCAGGGCAAACTACATGAAAGGTTCATCTGTAATTAATTAGTGTATTTTAAGTGGATTGCAAGATTCAACCAAGTTATGTAGCATGCAACTATGACAAGAATGAATAAACATAAAACTCATTATCTTGTGTTACATTATCACTAAGGCCTTGAGTACCATCAACATCATCTTGATCCATCACAAGGATCGAACATCACATGTTACCACTTGGCCTCTTGCCAATCATTTAGATCCATCACAAGGATCAACACCACTGGGACTCAATCCCATCATCAAGGTATTCCATACCATTCCATGGGTAACACCCATCACATAGTACTAGATTCATCATAACCCATGATGTTCCACATCATGTTACTACCATGCCATTACCATGGCCTCATCGTTCAACTATTACCTTCATGGTTAGTGAAATCACAAAGGAGCAATGCACTTATACAAGGAACATTTACAACTCCTTACTTTATTATGAGAGCCAACCATGCAACATAGATGAGTGTATCAAAGCATTCATTCTTATATATATCAAGCATACAAGCCTCATATACCAAAGCATAACAAGCATTATGGTTACCAACCGAACACAAGGTACAACCCTCACTATAGGTGTATCGGGTAAGGAACAACCTTCAACAAAAGCATCTCAGGTAAGGGATAGCCCTCACCAAAGGCACAAAGTCTCTCACTAAAGAGTGTGATGCCAAACACTATATCGGTTAAGCATGCAACTCTTCACCACCTACTGTATCGTCCAACACCTATCTAGGGCTACAACCATATCGGCCAACCACTATCACCTTGGTATCGGGAAACAAAAAACAAGAAGATATCAACCAAGGAAGAGGGTAAGCTTCATAATGCCTAAGACAACAAACCCTAACATCCATTTTGTATTGCCCAAGCCACTAAGGCACCATGTCGGGTAGCAGCTAGGAACCAACATGTAATGCCCAAGCGTGCAACATCATATCAGGAAAGCATCATGCGTGCAACGCTGTTTCGGGCGACACTATACCGGGAAACGCCTAGGAACAACATAACGGTTAACAGCTAACACCCTTCCCAGGTAAAACCTATCAACTGGTAATGGGTAACGCTCAACCTGTGACGCCCAAGCATGCAACACCCCATAACGGGCAATGTGTTGCAACATACTGTCGGGCAACACCATCCAAGAGGATGTTGTGCAAGGCACCAACATGCCATGACGCTCCAAAGGTTCTAGGGTACTAGGTAGCACTGCCAAGGATAAAAAACGGTCAACAGACCTCAAGGTACTATCTTCCATATTCGGTAACTAGGGTTAGGACAATCCTATCGACCATCTTCACCATATCACCCAAGAGCATATCGTCCAACAACACATCTTGGGTAAGGATCCATGTTGGTCAAGAAGTCAACAAGACATCCATCTAGCATATCGCCCAAGCTCAACCCTAGAAGAGGGATATTAGATAAGGGTCCAAAGGTCATGATGGGTTGGTCATCTTCAACCTCAAGGCTGCCACCTAGAAACCCTTATAGATCAAGAGAGTTGGCTCACCTCTCAACAACCAAATGAGAGAGGTTTTACACAACTTCCATCACATATCGAGCAACAAGGTGGGTCATCACCATATCAGACAACCCTCCAACCTCAACTAGGTCAACACCAACCAAAGGATCACCTCTCAAATCCATGGTAAGAAAGGGGTATTGCCCAAGAAACTAGAGCATAGAATCGCCTCTCAATGACTAAGGGAGAGAGGGGTTTTTCCGACACCACTAGAGATCAAACTCACCTCTCAAGACCAAAGAGAGAAAGGAATTTTCCCCCAAGAACACACCACACACACCATGGAATTAGGAAACCCTAGGCTCACCTTTCAAAAACTAAGAGAGAGGGTTTTTACCCAAAGAACCCTAATCCAATGGTTTGGCCAACAAGGTCCAAGAACGCATCTAAACAACATAACCATGTCATCATATCCCACAACGTCAAGGGAACATACTAGAGCAAAGATATTACTAACAAGATAAGCATGGCCGATCAAGATAGCATATAAACAAGCAACATAAAAAGAAGGTAATATAGCTAGGGTTAAGAGTTATGTAACCCACCTCAAGCACACTCCTCTAGCTCCAAAGCTCCAAACACCAAGCTCTAAGGAACCACCTTTAGCCACCTCAAGAAGAAAATAACAACCCATAACCACCATGGACGAAAGACAACCAAGAAGGAGAAGGTGCCAAGGAAAGAGAGAGAAAGATACTCACCATAAGAGAAGTAGGAGCAAGGACACTCTAGGGTTTCAGCCACCACTAGAGGAAGTAGAAGACTAAAGCTATGTCACCCTCCAAGCTCCACCAAGGAGAGGGTATCAACCAAGACACCAACTGTATCAGCCACCACTCTTGCTGTATCGACCACCAAAGGAAAGGGAGCAACTAAGGGTACCAAAGAGGCCTAACAAACAAGGAGGGTCGCTTATATACTAAGGGGTGAAGGGAGAGAGCAAGGCAAGGTGGCACCCGACCCTAGCACACTTGTCCTCGGGTCATGCCACATGCTAACACCCCCAAAACCACATGTCCACGACTTGCCACCCACTTAGCAAAGCAACTACCACATGTCCAAAGAAGGTGACACAAACAAGGCTAGGTGAAGGGTGTGTGTCGCCCAACATGGGAACCCGACACACCATGGTCGATACACCTCTTGCCCGATACAACTAGGCACTCCTCTAGCCGACACACTAAGGGCCAGCCCGATACAAGCTCCAACAAGGCTCAACACAACTCAACAAAGCTCAACAAAGCCCAATGCTACTCAAGCAAAGACCCCAACCCATCCTCTCAACCCTACAGGATGCAAGGAGAGAGAAAGACATCTCTCAAGGTGACAAACTTGCATACCAACCCTAAAACTTGGATAAATTGCAAGTTGCACCTCAACCTCTCAACAAAGAACAAACAAACCCTAATCACGACTCAGGTGATTAGCAAACATCTAAACACAAGGTTTAGGCAAAGCAAACAGGGTAAACCAAAAATGGAGGTCAGGGTCCTTACACCGCCGCCTATGGTCCGAGTGCTGGTGCTTTTGGGTTGTAATCGGGAATGACTTTGTGTCATTGGTTATGTGACTGAAACTGAAGGAGTCTACTTTTAATGTCACCCACTTGGGTGTCGCTTCAAAACTGACGACAGAATTCTTACTTAATTGATGCTAAAGGTGTTATCTTTACTAGTGGAGCGGGCATGTCTGGGCAGTGTTTGGGTAATTATATGATGTTACACTAACACCGATTCAACCTAGAACTGATGAATTTTTGTTTTTGGCATTGTCGAAGCTATACTTAATGATTAAAATTGCACAATAATTTTTCATCCATTTGATGTGGTGGATATTGTGCAATTTTCATTTGGCGATGCCGAAAATGAAAATTCATCAATGGTAGGTTCAGTCAGTGTTAGTGCAACATCATTTTAATTACCCACACGTTGCTCGAACCTACCCGCTCGCTACCAACCATAATCGTACACTATGCCAAACAATTCATTTGTAGTCAAATCCAAAACGGCCTAAATAAGAGTTAAAATTAGACTCAGGCTAACTACATTTTAGATATACCTAACCAAACCAAATACCATAAATTTATTTATGAATATTAGTCAAAATAAAATAAAAATATGATAAGAGATCAAAACCTAACCCAAAATAATCAACCACAACGTGAGTCGACTGAAAGTCAAACCAAAAATTGGACAGACTCTTTCTATTAGTCGAGCAGGAACAATTTTTTAGGTTAAAATTTTAATATATCTTATACAAATAATATGATAATTA
Organism: Alisma plantago-aquatica; assembly: GCA_963693085.1. Lineage (NCBI taxonomy): Eukaryota > Viridiplantae > Streptophyta > Magnoliopsida > Alismatales > Alismataceae > Alisma > Alisma plantago-aquatica. The sequence continues at coordinate 1,137,210,272 of OY856412.1, read as the reverse complement.
GTACCATTTCATGAATATAATAATTAAGTAATATCATAATGTAATATAATATATGCTCTATACATCAAATTAGGGGACAAAGTGAATTAAAAGAAGAAAAAAAAGAATGGCAGCGGAAGTTAACAACAGTGGATGGAAAGGTGAGTGGAGGGGGTGGCTGGAATTTAGTTAAACAAGGAGGGGGTTAATTAAGATTTGGTATAAGTGAGGGGGGTTTCTGGAATTTAATCAAAAGAGAGGGGGCTTTTGAAAAATAAACTCTTTGTTAAAAGAGGAGAGAGACGAGTGAGGATTGTGATTGTAAGGAGAGAGACAAAGTGAGTTGATAGGAAGAGTGGTCATGGGAGTTAATGTTATTTCTTTTTTTAACCTTATGATCATAGGACAATTTGACGAACATAAAGTTGATTGTATCCACGATCGAATACACTTGCGTGTATTCTAGTCTCAATATATATATATATATATATATATATATATATATATATATATATATATATATATATATATATATATATATATATATATATATATATATATATATATATATAAGAATTGTGTACATGAGTACATATAGTTTATATGTTTCTGTCTTCATTTATGATGATTGTGAGATTCTATTCAACAATCTAACTTTTTGGATGTGATGCATAGCCCTTAGATATGTGTATCAAAAATCACCACAATCTGATATACATACATCATCCTATGAAAGAATATGTATATTTTGTAATCAGCGGTAAGTTGAAAATTCTACAAACACCATTAGATGATATATTGTTGTATCTCATGATCTATATGAGATATGATGATGATTTTTAAAAAAATATAATCCATACAGTGTTGAATCAATCCATATGGTTGAATTTTGTGAGCATACACCACATGTGCCATTTAATGGTCGGTATACATAAGTTACATGTACCGGCCGGTATACACTTCCTAACCTCCTTATGCGCGCACGTGCACTCACATACACACACACACATATATATATATATGTGTATGTATATATATATATATATATATCTGTGTGTGTGTGTGTGTTTGTGTGTGTGTGTGTGTATGTGTGTAATTTGTTACCCATATGAGTAACTAAAGTTTTGCTACTCGTGTAGTCTGAAAAGTAACTATATGGTAAGAAACGTAATTATTTGGACAAAAAAGTAACTATGTGACGTGGAATATTATCACACTAACAAATTCACTCAGGGTCGAAATCACTGAGCTTTTACCAAAACCTTGTGCAATAATACCACCCAGAAGCAGACAAGTCTTATCGCAATATAGTTGAGGATCGAATCCCAAGAGACAACCTTATTAAGAATCGTTGTTAGTCGAATCTAGCTCAAGCAAGACTAATATTTAGAACGATTGGTTGATTTGATATTAATTAAAATAATTGCAAGAAAGTAAAGAGCATAATTAAATTTGATCTAGATTAATGATATGGAATCGCTGGGATGGTCCCAGGTTTCACCACCACTGGACATGCAAACACATCCAAACATATAACATCCAGGCAAGATATAAATATCCAAATAGAGCTACTGTGAACCCTCTGCTAGGATAGGCTCACGTAGGTGTCACCTTAGGCATCAGATTTCTCATCACCCTCTGGATCACTCACTTACGACTCCGAAGATATAGAAATCCAACTGAAGTTGCGCCCCCCCCCTTGCGGGTGTTAGGCACATAGAAGCATCACTGTGGGCTAGATGGCTCGTCTCCACACGAATCACACACTTACAAACTCAAGGAATCCCATTCTATTTCTAGTTTGGGAGTCAACCATGCTAATCGACAAGCAAGCATGCGATTAATCTACAAGCAAACATCGACAATTAACAATGACGATATAGATATCCAACTAAAGTTGCGGGCCCCATTTGCGGGCGTTAGGCACACACAAGCGTAACTGTGGGCTAGATGGCTCATCCCCGCACGGATCATACACTTACAACCTTAAGGAATCCCATTCTGTTTCTAGTTTGGGAGTCAACCTCATTAATCAACATTCTACCCTACATATAGAAGTTTTCACAACATAGGGAAGAACAAGATGAAAACAAGCAGGTAATCAATCTACAAACTTTAACGATTAACAACAAAATGGAAAGTTATATACATTGCCATGGAATGTTTAACAAGAGAACATGCTTGCATAGGCAACACGACTAGTCCCTGCACCCCAGCAAAAAGGAACTACTCGCTCATGATGCGAGAAACAAAAAGAACAAGAGAGAGGGAAGATTCCACCATGATCATGATGCAGAAGGTAGTCGCAGCTCGGTGAAGATGATGCGGTCTCCTACGTCGTGTTGGAGTAGATTTGGGTGAGAAGGATGAACCACCAAGGCAGACCAAGCAACCCTTCTTCTCCTCCTTCTTTTCTCGTCTTGGCCTTCTTGCTTGTAGCAAAAGGAACAACAGGTGGAGTAGAAATGGTGTGGATGTGGATGTATCTGGATCGAACCTTGCATTTTGGGCATCTTGATGACGTCCCAGATCCCGTGCCAAATGAAGACCCTTGTGGTTCTATTTATAGGCTCTGGTCAGGTCCTCACATTTTTGCTGTGAATGGTTTTGAGTTCAAACAGTTTGCTTAAACAATTTGGAAACCGAGAGGTTCCAAACGGTCTTGAGAGTCCTAACCGTTTGGGAACTCTCATCCAAACGATCTAGAGTCTTAAGAGTTTGGAGATGTAAATGATCTTGAGGACCAATGGGATCCAATCAGTCTTGAGTCCATACAGTCTTCTTCTCCAACCGGTCTTGAGTGCTCTAGCCTAACGGTTTTGAGGACCGATGAGGCTTGCATGGTCTTACTATCATCCAAACGGTCTTGGAGACCGATTGACATCAAAATGGTCTCGTTCCTCCAAACGATCTTGGTTGATGACTTCTGATTGGTCTTGTTGGAGAGCGACGATCGTCTAAATGGTCTCAGAGATCAGCGACCAAACGGTCTTCATCCTCTGATCGGTCTTGAGGACCTAACGGTTTTCTTCTCCAACCGGTCTTGATCTCTGATCGGTCTTGCATCCACGCGGTCCTGGCATGCCAAATGGTCTTGAGGACCGAGCGGTTTGGGCGGAGGGGAGATCGCGAGTGCTTGCAGGTGCAGGGCGATGGAGAGGAAGAGGAGATGTCGACGCTGCTGGCGTGAGGACATCAACACCATTGGGGTTGTTGCAGATGGTGATGCAGGTGCTAGAGGAGTTAGGGTTACAGATCGGGCAAAAGGAAGAAGACCGAGGACGAGGGCCTCTATACGGTCCCGAGTAGGTGGATGGGCTACGCTGTTCTTCATGGTCTAGGGATTGTAGATTCCTAGCGGTCTTGGACAGATGGGTGTCCATACGGTCTTAAGACCATATGGAAGGACAAGACCGTATGCTGGAAAACCGCAAGGAAGTGGGTTGCTGGATCAAGATCGAGTGGTGAAACTATTAAGGTAGACCATTTAGGTGAAACTGTTAAGACAATAGACAGAGGTGATGATGATGGTTGAGTATGGAGAAGGTGGAAGGATGATGTTGGTGAAGATGGAGGTGGTAAGGGTTAAATGGAGGTGGTATTGATAGTGAAGTTGATGAAGATAAAGGTGTAATAAGCTCGCGGTTTCGAGACCTATTGATCAAGATCGGATGAGCAGACCGAATGGGCAAAACGTTTGGTCAAGACTGTTTGGTAAAGACCAAGGCTGAGAGGATCTTGAGTGAAGGTGAGTTCCAGTTGATGGTTGGACCTCATCATGATCTGCATAAAGTTGATATAAACCTAGTTAATAACCTTGGTAATTGAATCAATTAAGCAATCTTGCATTTTGTAAGATTTAAGAGATGAAAGTGAAAGTATTGAGTCGAAAATGGCCCCAGATGGCGACTTAAAATCATGATGAATATGCATTCATCAAAACACCCCAAACTTAAACGTTGCTCGTCCTCGAGTAACATAAAATCTGAAATAGTTGCCAAATGAATACTTTCAGATCATGTGATTGCCTCCTCTTCACACATGATTGTTTCCTTTCTGCTCAGTATAACTAAGCATCTCAACTTCCTAAGATCACTGAACACATCTTACCATATCTTCGTTCCTGAGTTTGTTTTCCAACCTCACTTCCTCCTCACTTTTTCCAACAACAAGCATTTATAAGAGTTTTGTAAGATTCCAGAGATACCCGCGGAACAACAAGTGTGCACCTGATCTGACACTGGTGTATTCAGGATAGTGGAGGCATTCATTGTGCCATTGGGTAGAAAAGGGAGTGAAGGGTGGTATGGAAGAAATAAATCTCTCCTCTATTCGACTCGAGATTTTTATTATGTGATTTGAAATTTCATTTATTGCATTTTTTGTGTGAATCTCTCCTCTATTTGACTCAAGATTGCATTTATTTGTGTGCGCTTTGGCATCTTTTCTTGGTGGTATGTCCCTATTAATTTGTGAGGGGTATGGAAGAAGCGGATATAGAGGGAAATGGTGTGCCACCCCAAACTTAGGGTTTGGCACTATTTTGGCTATTTTCATTTCTTTTTTATGGATGGAGGGGTACGAAGATGATATAAGAAGTGTAGAAGAGAGTTCAGATCAGAATGCCACTTGATTTACAATTCAGTGCATCGAGTTGTTCTCTTTATCATACTCTGCTCAAATAATGACTTGATGAGGATCTAGTTGGGATTCCATGTTATTGTTCCACTAGTCAGTTAGGAAGCATGAAGTGTTTGCTCCCTATCAGTTCGAAAAAAACTTGCCATATTTGCAGAAGGATCATGATGTTAGGAATCATAAGCTTCACAAGATGATTTCAATCAAACAACTAGTTTTCAGTTAGGAAGCATGAAGTGTTTGCTCCCTATCAGTTCGAAAAAAACTTGCCATATTTGCAGAAGGATCATGATGTTAGGAATCATAAGCTTCACAAGATGATTTCAATCAAACAACTAGTTTTAAGAAAACAATCCTTTTGAGGGCCTGCTTCGAATAAGGAGGGTATAATGATTCGAAATGCATAGCAGGCTAGGAAATGGATTTTAATGAAACAAAAAGTGTCAAAACTTCATCAAGTATCTGTTCAATTTCTTTGAAAACTTTAAAAATTTTGAAAATTTTATTTGAAAATTTTGGTTAAAAATGCAACGATGAAATCTTAAGTCTGAATTAGATGGGTGAAGGCGGAAAGTGAAGTACGTACCACCCACCCTCCACCCCAAACTTAGAAATTTGCTTGTCTCGAGAAAACTCTAAATCTGATATGGAGGGGAAATTCATGCCGATTGGACCACCAGATGTGGTTGCGTTCCAATCAGCGTGCATCCTCCATCTGAAAATCTTCAAAAATAAAGACCAATTAGAACTCAAGATAGCATCTTGCGATGCAATTTTTATTTGGTGAAAAATTATCTAAAATGTGAAAACAAAATTAAGAAAAATTTCTTTTTTTTAGGGCATCAAGAGCTTAGTTATTATTCATCTCGTGCTCTTGGACAATCAATAAACTGGACATATTAATGTTTACATCAACTGTTAGCCAAGGTGGCTTAGTAGAAGAAAAAGAACATAATGAAGAAGAATGGAGACAATGTTTTGCAATGAGGTCTGAGACCTAGTTCAACCTCAGGGGTATATAGGCCACCTGGGTTGTATGAGCAGAACTCAGTGTAACTCGATACACTTCCAGAGAGGGTGAAGTGTGGCTACAGGTTCACTTTCCGCCTGTAGAGTGGCCACAGCTTGTTGGGCATCTGAAAGAATGATAGCATTTGTCCAGTTGTTATCAGCTATAAGGTCAATTGCAGCAAGAATAGCTTGAATCTCCGCTTCAAGGGATGAGTGAGCATTGAAATGATTCCCCATGCCGAGGATACATTCACCAGAGGTTGAAACCACATGGATCCCAAAACCAGCATGGTTGGATTATATGAGGAAGGCTGCATCAGAGAAAACATACACACTCCCTGGAGGTGTGCAGAACAAGTCCTCCTACGGTGATTTGGCGACAGAGTAAATCTGAGGTAAAGAACTAATTGTTTGGGTCCTTTCCTGGATGAACACCAACCTGTCGTCTAAGGAATGGTGCCGATTGCTATGAATATGTTCATTCCTGACCTGCCATGTGTGCCAGCAGGTGATCAGGAAAAGGAATCTTGGGTTACAAGAGGGGGTCCCGCGTATGATGGTAGAAATCCATTCATCTTCAGACAGAGAAAACCAGTCGCCATTAGTTGGGAGCTTGCGCCATAGCGGGGCATTGTATGGACAATCACGGAAGAAATGAAGGATAGTATCATTATCGTTGCCGCAGATGGGGCACAGCGGGCTAACTTCCATGTGTCGTCTACGTTTCTCCACATTAGTCAGCAAAGCTTTGTGCTGTAGGAGCCAAGCGAACACCCGGACCCGCTCTGGCACCTTAAGACTCCAAATTTCTTTCCAGTCACCCTGGAGAGGAGCTGCTAGATCACGTCGGATCCATTCATAAGCAGTTGAGGTTGTAAGATCCCCCAAAGGGTGGAGAGTCCAGTGCCAAGTATCCTGCCCGGAGTCTTCAATTGGAGCTGGGATAAACTTAATTCTATCCCACATACCATGGGGCATATAAGCTTCAATGAACGACCTATCCCAGTTACCATTGTCCATGCATATGGACGCCACCTTCAGATCAGATAGGCCTTCAGGGATAGTGAAATTTGGTACAATATCTGTAATAGAATTTCCAGCAATCCACTTATCAGACCAAACAAAGGTATTGGCTCCGAATTGAATTGTCTTGGAGCAGATGCTTTGAATGGCAGGTAAATGCTTTTTGATGAATGCCCAGGTAGGCGAGCAGGGTTTAGAGCTTATTAAACCGTTCCTTTCATATTTTTCTTTCAGGATGCGAACCCACAGGAGGTTAGACTTGGTCATGTAGCTCCACACGTTCTTGAGCATGAGAGCTTGATTCTGGGCTCGAGCTTCTTTTATCCCTAAGCCACCAACCTTCTTACTGAAGGTAAGTTTCTTCCAGGAGACCAACGACAACTGGGTCTTCTCTCGGCAGCCAGACCAGATGAAGCTCTTGATCTTCTTGTTGATGTCGTCACAGAGCGACGGCGAGAGCTTGACTGATTGCATGGTGTACGCCGGAACGGCTTGCAGTGTAGATTTTGCCAGGGTAATTCGTCCTGCTAGGGAAAGCTGTCGTGCTGACGAGCTCGACATTCTGTCCTTCATTGTCTTGATAATACTAGCGTGGGAGTGCTTGTTGATACGGTGATGAAGAATGGGTACGCCTAAGTATAACCCCAAATCACTGGTTTGGGGGATGCCGAGCCGATTGGAAAAACGCCTCCGTTCTGCACAGGATACATTGGTGGAGAAGAAACATCGGGATTTCTCCTTGGAAAGTAACTATCCAGAGACAGCTGGAAAGTCGCGAAGAACTTTCTTAATAATTGTTGCTTGCCTGGGTGTTGCTTCCGCCATGAGCATTATATCGTCGGCGAAGAACACATGTGAGACACTCGTACCACCACGAGCGAGATGGATAGGTGCCCAGGTGGCTGAAGAAACAACGACGGTGATGGCCTGACTCAACCTCTCCATGCAGAGGACGAAGACATATGGGCTTATTGGATCGCCTTGCCTCACCCCTCTCATTGCTTTGAATGGGGGTAGATTTGCATCTTCCCACAAAATGGATGTGGAGCCGCTAGTAATGATGTCCATAATAAGGGACCTGGTGATTTGTGGAAGTCCTGTTTTGAGTAGGGTGTCCGCAATGAAAGGCCAATGCATCCTATCGAACGCCTTGGAGAGGTCTAGCTTAATGCAGACCCATTTCTTCCCGAACTTCTTCATCTTCATTGAGTGTATGACCTCTTGAACTAAGAGAATACTGTCTGTAATGGATCTCCCAGGAATGAAGCTCGATTGGGTTTCAGAAATCCAGGAACTGATATGCGGTTTTAGCCTCTCCACCAGAATCTTCGAGATGAGTTTGAAACAAGTATTGTTGAGCGAAATAGGCCTGAAGTCACTGCATTTCTGAGGATGATGAATCTTAGGAATGAGGACCATGAGTGAATTATTCATGTTGTTGCCTGTGGAGCCAGAGGAGAAAGCACCTTGCACAGTTTTGACGACAGAGCCACCAATGTGATCCCAATGAGATTGGACGAACTCATTGACGACGCCATCTGGTCCCGACGCTTTGTGAGGTTCCATGGACATCATTACTTCCTTAATCTCAGTCAGACCTTGAGTTCTTGCTAGGAAGTTCCCCTGGATAGGAGAGGGGGACACAAAATGACCCACATATCTAGAAATCTTCAGGGATGAGGCTGGTGTCGGCCCAGGACCGGTCATCAAGCTCTCAAAGTATTGGCGCACCAACAGTTGGAGCTGGTGTTTCTCGGAGATCCACTCGCCCTCATCGTTCTTCAGGCATTTAATCCGGTTCTAGTACCTTCTAGACTTCACAAAGGTTTGAAAAAACTTCGTGTTTGCATCTCCATGTTGCAGCCAATTGATGTTGGCCTTTTGTCTCCAGTCCACCTCTTCTTGGAGAAGAAGCTTGTGTAGCCTTTCTTGCAATGTGATGACCTGCATATCGTAGTGAGTAGAGGGGCTGTTAGTAGAAAGTACCTCAGCACGATCGAGCTACTTGAGGAGTTTATTCTTCTCCTTGTGGCGTTGGCGGAGGCGCAAGGTCTCCCAAGAGGTGATAGAATCCTTGAACTGCCCAAGGGCCGTCTGGAAGTCCAAAGATGAGCTCCACAATTGACGGAGGTGCTCTGTAAACTCAGGGATGAGTGTCCAGCTGGCTTTGGTTCGGAAGGGGCGTGGTTGTGCTGCATTCTTGTTGATGCTAGATACTAAAAGGGGGTTATGATCAGAGTATAATCGCAGCAATACTGTGATCGAAAACCCACCTTCTATGGAGAGCCAATCCTCATTAGCGACCACCCGATCTAGTTTCTCTTTGACGTTTCGTTTCTTGAAAGTAAAGAATGGGCCACCGGCCTCCATGTCCTTCAGACCAGTGGACATGAGGGTTTCATTGAACTGGGCACAAGCACGCTTGTCAAAGTAATTGCTACCACGTTTCTCAGTAGGGGATAGCATGGTGTTAAAATCACCCAATACGGTTCAGGCATCCGTGATTGAGTGACCGATTTCCTTCAATCTGTTCCAGAATAAGTGCCTTCGTGTAGGGTTCGGGCTGGCATAAGCTACAGTCAGGAACCATTCATTATTGATACGACAATGGATAAGTTGCCTATGATTAAGGAGAATTTCAATATCACACTGCATTGAGTCCCAAAGGAGCCAAATGCCACCTGAAAAACCGATGGACTCAACATGGTGCGAAGAGTTGAATCTGATTTGCTGAATCACCTCAAGCGCCATTGCACCACTACACCTTGTTTCCAGAAGGTCAAGGATGTGGAGCCGGTATTTCACCTTATACTCTTTGATCAGACACACTTTGTCCTTGGATTTAGATCCTTGGACATTCCAACACAGAATGTTTAGCATTAAAAAACGATCTATGTGGAAAGGGAAGGAGATGGTTTCTTTCAAGTGACGGCTGCACATAGTCCTACGGACTAGTCACCATCCTCTTTATCCATAGCATCTATCTCATAATTACCTTCCTGGAATTGGAGCAGACGCTTTGCTTTGGAATTAATATCAGCCAGATTAAGAGATTGGGCTATCTTTCCCTTCTTCCGCTCTCACCCTGGGCTAACTTGGATGGGTTGGTATACAACCCTTCTGTTCCGGAGGAGGAGACCTCCACCATTTTTGGAACCTTGAGTGCCCCATTGGAAGGTAACAGGGATGTCGTCATTCAAAGCCCCTTCTTTCACAGTCGATGCGGCAGTCTCTGCGGTTCTACCCATGCACACCTCGTCATCAACCAAGATAACTGCTGTGTCTTGACCAGGGGTAGGCTTCTTGGAGCCGCTGCTGTCGCCTACAGTAGACGACGGTGCTTGGGGGGATCCTGGTTGCGGACAACCTTCTTCTTGCATTTGCTCTGGACAGTATTCCACTCGCCTTCGTCAGTATCCGTGGTGGGAGCGTCCGGGGTGTTGTGCTTACTTAGAACAGCGGCCTCAAGGGGAGTGAGGTTTTCCGCTTCCTTGGACTGCTTATCCTTCTTAGGGCTTGGACGGCGTACAGGTTTCTTAGCGTGCATGGCCATGGAGTATGGGGCGGGAACTTTCAACGGACCCGTGGGACTTATGGATGGGTCAGGAGTGGTGAAGTGTAGGAGGAATCTGCATTCAGCCTCTCCATGCCCGACCCTACCACATTTCATACATATGGTTGGCATGTTTTCATATTCAATCTGGTACTGTTCTCCATTGACGAGAACTGCAGGAAGGAGAGGTTGAGATGTATCCACCTCAACGGCAACCCTAGAGAACTTTCCACGATCACCTGTCAAAGTAGTAGTGTCTATCTTGATCGTCTTTCCGATCAGATCACCGATACTGGACAGGAGTTGCGTTTGGTAGAGGAAGACCGGCAGATGGGGGACATGAATCCAGACCACGAGCTTCCTTGGGATGGGATCAGTCGGCCAGAAGCTTTCAGACCAGGATTGCACTGACAAATAGTTTCCAAACACCGTCCATGGTCCGCCAGTCATGGCCTTGATGAAATCGTCATTGTTTGAGAATTGTATGATATAGTACCCCAGCTCCAAGTCGATCGCCCTGAAGGTATCTGACGGGTTCCATAAAACCTGGAGCCTAGAGATCAAAGCTTTGAATCCAACATTCATGCCCAAGACCTTCACCACAACCACATATTTTCATGGTGTGAGGAGAGGTTGGATCTTGATGGGGTTAATGGAAATCACAAGAATCAGCCCGCTGTGATCGACAAAGATGTCGTTGGGTTGCAGGGTATCCAGGGACACCCGCCTGAGGATCGATGTGGATTTCACACCAGCTTTCGTCTCAGTGTAAGACTTCTTTAATGGGTCTGTGTCCATGCGATGGGGATCATGTGGATGGTTGTCTCCGGCAGGAAGTGCCACAGTGGGATCAATGTTCACAGATGGTTCCGCAGAAGGATCAATGCTCGAGTTCGACTCCTGGAAGCCACCCCGACCTCCCCGGCCGCCAAGGCCGCCGCCTCTCCCAAACCCTACCATAGGAAAAACACAAATAGGGTCCACATATAAAATTAAGAAAAATTTCTAATTCAAAATTAAAACTAAATATGAATTTATTGATCAGGTATCCTGCCGACAAGCACCTTTGTTTTACGTCGATGGCTCAACGTGATTTTTTTTTTCAATTTTTGGGCATGTAATCTGGTTCGGAGAGATTCAGCGAAGCATTGATGCCCGTCTCAACTGAGGTGAAATATCTTTTCAAATGTTGGCCATTAGCCACAATGTCTCCTGACTTTTCACTCCATAAAATGAAAGCACAGTGCAGATAGATGCTCTTGACCATGTATGGTCCAGTCCAATGAGAACAGAGTTTTCCTGGGAATAACCTCAGTCTTGAGTTGAACAGTAGGACTTGGTATCCCACTTGAATGCCCTTCTTCAAATGACCATCATGCCACAACTTTGTGCGTTCTTTATAGATTCTGACATTCTCATAAGTTGTCATCCTGAGTTCATCTAGCTCTTGAAGTTGTAGAAATCTGGCTTGGCCAGCTTTCTTTAAGTCAAAATTTAGCTATTTGATTACCCACCAAGCTTTGTGTTTAAGTTCAACTGGCAGGTGACATGATTTTCCATAGATGAGTTTGAAGGGTGTTGTTCCAAGAGGAGTCTTAAAAGTAGTTTGGTATGCCCACAAGGCATCACTGATTTTCACTGACCAATCCTTTCAGTTGCGACCTACTGTATTTTCTAGAATAGCCTTGAGTTGACGGTTAGAAACCTCTACCTGTCCATTTGTTTATGGATGGTAGGGCGAGGCTACTTTGTGTGTAACACCATATTTCTTTAGCAACGCTTCGAAGCTTCTTTCCAAGAAATGAGAACCTCTGTCAGATATCACAGTGCGTGGGACTCTGAATCGGGGGAAATGATATCTTTGAACATTTTGATGACAGGTTTAGAATCGCTCATGACGATTGGTATGGCTTTGACCCATTTTGAAATGGAATCAACCACGATAAGGATGTAGGAAAATCCATGTGAAGAGGGGAATGGGCCCATGTTGTCCACACCCCAAACATTAAATATCTCAACTTCTTGCCACGACTTAAGTAGCATCTCATCTCTCTTTGTAATGTTTCCAATCCTCTGACACTTGTCACATGACAGAACAAAGTTGTAGGAATCTTTGGATATGGTTGGCCAAAAGAAACCACACTGCAAAACTTTCAAGGCAATTTTCTTAGCACTCATATGGCCTCCAACTGGGCCTGAGTGACATTGTTGTAAAATAGGTTGAGCTTCTTCTTCAGCGATACAACGTCTGTAGAGACCATCAACACAGAGCTTGAATAGGTATGGCTCATCCCAGTGATACCGTTTTACATCATTCATGAATTTCTTCAGCGCATTTCCAGTGTAGTCTGGATGGATGATACCAGTGGTGAGGTAGTTCACATAGTCTAAGTACCAAGGTGTAGCTTCTGAGACCTTCATTAGTTGGTCATCTGGAAGAGAATCATTAATCAGGATCTTCTCTGTTTCCAGAGTATGGATGTGACTAAGGTGATCTGCCACAACATTCTCTGTACCTTTCTTATCTCTAATCTCCAGATCAAATTCTTGTAGGAGGAGAATCCATCTTATCAACCTGGGTTTAGCATCTTTCTTTGCTAGGAGGTAACGAATAGCGGCATGATCTGTGTAGACAATGACTTTAGAGCTGATGAGGTAAGATCTGAATTTGTCAAAGGCATACACTACTGCAAGGAGTTCTTTCTCGGTAGTTGTATAATTCTTCTGAGCTTCATCGATGATTTTTGATGCATAGTAGATCACATAATGTTTCTTTTCTATACATTGTCCTAAAACAACACCCACGACATAATCACTGACCTCACACATAATTTCAAATGGGTGATCTCAATCGGGAGCTCTGATGATGGGTGTTGGTGTAAGAGCATGCTTTAGATTGTTGAAACTTTTGATGCATTCTTCATCAAAATATAAATCACTATCCTTTAGTAACAAGTTGGTCATAAGCTTGGTTATCTTAGAGAAATCTTTGACAAATCTTCTGCAAAAGCCTTCATGACCAAGGAATGCGCAAACCTCTCTTACATTGGTTGGGATAGAGAGTTTGGATATCACTTCGATCTTGGCCTTGCCCACTTCAATTCCTCAGTTACTGACCCTATGGACAAGGACAATGCCTTCTTTTACCATAAAGTGACATTTCTCCCAATTTAGCACAAGATGTGCTTCTTCACATCATTTGAGGACCAGGGAGAGGTGTTTCAGGCATGAGTCATACGAATCCCCCTATATAGAGAAATCGGCCATGAAAATTTCCATAATGGTTTCAGTGAGTCCAACAAATATGGCTTCCATACAACGTTGGAAAGTGGTAGGAGCCTTAGAAAGTCCAAATGACATCCTTCTAAATGCATATGTTCCAAATGGGCAAGTAAAGGTTGTTTTCTCATGGTCATCTGGATGTATAGGTATTTGATAGAATCCAGAGTAACTGTCGAGATAACAGAAATACTCTTGGTGAGCTAACCTTTCTAGGACTTGGTCAAGAAAAGGCATTGGGAAATGATCCTTTCGAGTCGCCTTGTTCAACTTCCTATAATCAATACACATCCTCCACCCTGTGACTATTCAAGTGGGGATGAGTTCATTGTCTTCATTCTATATCACTATAGTCCCACCTTTCTTCGGAGCACATGACTTACCCATGGTGAATTGGAGATCATATAGATAATTCCTGTCTTGAGCAACTTTGTAACTTCAAGGAAGACCACTTCTTTCATATTTGGATTAATCTTCCTTTGGTGTTCAATAGTTGGCTTGTGATCTTCCATCATGGGGATTTTGTGCATGCACAATGCTTGACTGACTTCGGTGAGATCACTCATCTTATAGCCTATGTCTTTTCTTCTTTCTTTTAATTCCGTCAAGAGTTTATCTTCTTGGTCTATCATTAGATCAAAATTTATGATGACTGGGCAAACTTTGAGGTCATCTAGAAACACTTACTTCAATCCCTTAGGTAGGGGTTTCATTTCAGGAGCTTGTGGTTTTTCACATGGTTCTTTAGTGACATCCATAGCTTTGAGTTCCTCAATCCTGGCTTTAGGATCTTCTTCAGCCGTATCGAGGTGGAGAACACAATCCTTTATTTGTTCATCAATGGAGTTATCAACGGATGGGTTTGTTAGATCCAATTCTAACAGATCGTTTTTTTCATAATCCTCTCACATAAGCAGTGTCATCTTCTCTATGCACTCAATCAAGTAGACTTCTTCTTTCATACTCGGTCTTCTCATACTTTCAAAAACTTTAAAGTCGAGGGTTTCTTTTCTTAATATGAGTAGTAAGGTTCCTGCTTCAACATCAATTAGAGTTCTTGTAGTGGTGAGGAACGAACGTTCAAAGATGAGAGGGTATCTAGTATCTTCCTTTATATCCATGATGAAAAAGTCACAAAAGACATAATAATCTTTGCCAACCTTGACAGGGACATCCTCAATGATTCCTAAGGGTAGAGTCACAATGTTATCTGCAAGTTGTATTGTCATACCGGTCAGGAGTAGTTCAACAAACCCTAGCCTTTTGCAAAGGCTAAGTGGCATGATGGATATACTGGCACTAAGATCGGCCAATCCTTTCTTACACGATGAATCACCGATATGGTAGGAGATCCTAAAAGATCCTGGATCTTTCTGCTTCTTGGGCATCTTACTCTGGATGATGTTTGAAGTAGTTGTTGCTAACTTGATTGTCTCATATTCTTCATCTATATATTTCCTGGTGAGAAGTGACTTCAAGTACTTTGTCCAGGTTGGTATCTCAGCCAGCGCATCTAGAAAAGGTATATCAACATGAAGCTTTTTCATGGCTTCCTTGAACTTATTGAAATGAGTACCAAGCTTGGTTTGCCTTAAATGAGTAGGAAAAGGTGGATGAGGTTTGTACAGTGGCACATCCGGTTCTGGTATTTCTTTCTCAGTACTAGTAGGTTTTTTAGAACTTTCCTCATCTGTCTTATCAGTTGTTGCTGGCCCTTTTGGTTGAGACTCAGGTGTTTTAGAGTCTTGAACAATCATCGGTTCATCCTCATATGTAATAACCACAAGTGTCTTGATAGGAGGATCAAAATAGTCTTTTCCAGACCTCGTGGTGACAACCTTCAGTTGCTCAGGGTGCTTAGGATTATTTTCTAGTTAGCCAACAAAGGCTCCAACAGGTGGCTTCATGCTAGCTGCAAGTTGAGCAAAAGCCTTCTGATGAGCTTGCTGGTTAGCTATCATAGTCTGCTATGACTGTAACATATTCTCAATGGCTGTTAGTTTGTCATCTAGAGAGATAGCATTGGCTTGTTGTCCTTGTGGTTGATAGGGGGCCTGGTTGGGATTCTAAAATTGAGAATTACTCTAATACTGGTTGTAGTTCCTATTTTGAAGGTTACCCCTAAATTTTCCTTGATTCCCAAAATTTTGTTGTTAGTTATATTGGAATCCTGGTGGGCCACGTTGTTGATTGTTTGAACCAAGTTGTCGCAAGTTTTCCGCTCCTGAAGGATTTCCATATTGAAAACCAGGATGATTCCTATTCTAATTCGGAGTGTAATATCCTTAACCAGGGATAGTGTTGACAACATTAAGATTTTCCATTTGACTATTATCTCCTTGACTATAAGCGTTGCTTAGAACCACATCATATAGAAAATTACATGCTTCACAGAACAGTGAAGCTGACTTGATCTGTTCTTGTTGTCGAGGGGATGAATGTCCTCTTCCAAATGCAACAAGGGATGATTCGATATGGTCTTGATTGGAAACTAAGAGTTTGAGGGTCTCAACGATAGACTTGTATTCGGGGATAACTTCAGCCATAGCTACCTTCAACACTCCTTTATCTACAGATCTACCCCAATTAGCTTGATTTTCAGCTCCAAGGGTGACAACCTTCCATGCGCTATCATAACTTTGACGTATGAAGTTTCTTCCGGATGAGGAGTCTAAAAACCTCTAGATATCGTCATCCACTCCTATATAAAAGATCTCAATGAGTTGATTCTTAGGAATGCCGTGGTGTGGACACTTGCGTAGAAGCTCTTTATATCTTTCCCATGCTTTATCAAGGGATTCTCTAGGGACCTGAGTGAATGGAGTTATATGTCCCCTAATTTCATAGGTGAGAGAAGGAGGATAAAACTTTTCCAGAAAAACATTTTGAAGTTGTTCCGAAGTGGTGATAGGTTCACATTACAAGGAATTGTACCAACTTATAGATCTATCAACGAGAGAATACTTGAAGAGACAGAGTCTAATGGCATCGTCGGATGCTCCATTTTTCTTTGTCATAGCACATAGATCGATAAACCTCAGAAGATGTTCTTGACTATCTTCTCCTTGTTTACCATAGAATGAGCTGTTTTGAAGCAAGGTAATCCAATGTGCTCATATCTCAAAGTTGGGAGCATTGATGGGAGGAGGTTGAACTGGGTGATGAACATCAGCAACTTTAGGGATTAAGAACTCCCTAAGATCCTTTTGCAGATCTGCTACTTGTGCTGCTACTTAAGCTGCTCGGATCTCTATTTCAACTGCAACTCTGGCTTCTTGCATAAGCCTATCTCTTTGTGCAACAAGGGCTTGAGCAACCCTTCAAGATATTTCCTTCTTTTGAGCCATCCTTGCTTGGTTCTATCTGTTCAGATGACGAAAAATTCTGTCTATCTCAAGATCAAAGCTAGTAGTGAGACCAGGATTATTTGAGTGGTGCATGCACTAGTCATGGTTGGTACCCGGGATGGAAAGATTTTTCAGAAGTGAGATTTATAGAGTAGAACCAAATTCAAGTAGATGATCAATTGTTTAAAAAATAAAAAAAATCCTAGATTAGCCTTAAAAGAACTAGATTTGACTAATTGATTTCGTTGTCCCCGACAACGGCGCTAGAATTTGACGTGGAATATTATCGCACTAACAAATTCACTCAGGGTCGAAATCCCTAAGCTTTTACCAAAACCTTGTGCAATAATACCACACCGCAAGCGAACGGGTTTTATCACAGTATAGTTGAGGATCGAATCCCAAGAGACAACATTTTTAAGAATCGTTGTTAGTCGAATCTAGCTCAAGCAAGACTAATATTTAGAACGATCGGTTGATTTGATGTTAATTAAACCAATTGCAAGAAAGTAAAGAGTAGAATTAAAGTTGATCTAGATTAATGATATGGAATCGTTGGGATGGTCTTGGGTTTCACCACCACTGCACATGTAAACACATCCAAACGTATAATATCCAGGAAAGATATAACTATCCAAATAGAGTTGTTGCGAACCCTCCACTAGGATAGGCTCATGTAGGCGTCACTTTAGGCATCAGATTTCTCTTCACCCTCTGGATCACTCACTTACGACTCCGAAGATACAGAAATCCAACTGAAGTTACGGGCCCCCCTTGCAGGCGTTAGGCACACAGAAGTGTCACTGTGGGCTAGATGGCTCATCCCCCCACAGATCAAACACTTACGACATCAAGGAATCCCATTCTATTTCTAGTTTGGGAGTCAACCATGCTAATCGACAAGCAAGCATGCGATTAATCTACAAGCAAACATCAATGATTAACAATGACGATACATATATCTAACTGAAGTTGCGGGCCCCCCTTGTGGGCGTTAGGCACACAGAAGCGTCACTGTGAGCTAGATGACTCGTCCCCACATAGATCATACACTTACGACCTCAAGGAATCCCATTCTATTTCTAGTTTGAGTGTCAACCTCGTTAATCGACATTCTACCCTACACATATAAGTTTTCGCAACATAGGGAAGAATAAGATGAAAACAAGCAGGTTATCAATCTACAAACTTTAACAATTAACAACAAAATGAAAATTTATATACATTGCCATGGAATTTTTAACAAGAGAACATGCTTGCATGGGCAGCGGGGCTAGTCCCCACACCCCAGTGAAAAGGAACTACTCGCTCATGATGCGAGAAACAAGAAGAACAAGAGAGAGGGAAGATTCCGCCATGAGCATGATGCAGAAGGAAGTCACCGCTCGATGAAGATGACACGGTCTCCTACGTCATGTCTGAGAAAATTTGGACGAGAAGGATGAACCACCAAGGCAAACCGACAACCCTTCTTCTCCTCCTTCTTTTCTCGTCTTGGCCTTCTTGCTTGTAGTAAAAGGAGTAGCAGGTGGAGTAGAAATGTAATGGATGTGGATTTATTTGGATTGAACCTTGCATTTTGGGCATCCTGGTGGCGTCCCAGATCTCACGCCAAATTAGGACCCTTGAGGTTCTATTTATAGGCTTTGGTCAGGTTCTCACGTTTTTGCTGTGAACGGTTTTGAGTTCAAACGGCTTGCTTGAACGGTTTGGAAACTGAGAGGTTCCAAATAGTATTGAGAGTCCTAATGGTTTGGAAACACTCGTCCAAATGGTCTGGAGTCTTAATGGTTTGGAGATGTAAACAATCTTGAGGACCGATGGGATTCAATCGGTCTTGAGTCCATATAGTCTTCTTCTCCAACCGGTCTTGAGTGCTCTGGCCTAATAGTTTTGAGGACCGATGAGGCTTGCATGGTCTTGCTGTCATCCAAATAGTCTTGAAGACTGATTGACATCGAAACGGTCTCATTCCTCCAAACGATCTCAATTGCTGGCTTCTGATCGGTCTTGCTAGAGAGCGACGATCATCTAAACGGTCTCAGAGATCAACAAACAAACAATCTTCATCCTCTGATCGGTCTTGAGGACCTAACGATCTTCTTCTCCAACCAGTCTTGATCTTTGATCGGTCTTGCATTCAGTTTTGATCTCTGATTGGTCTTGCATTCATGCGGTCCTTGCATGCCAAATGGTCTTGAGGACCGAGCGGTTTGGGAAGAGGGGATATCATGAGTGCTTGCAGGTGCAGGGCAATGGAGAGGAAGAGGAGATGCAGATGCTGCTAACATGAGGACAGCAGTGCCATCGGGGTTGTTGCAGATGGTGATGTAGGTGTCGGAGGAGTTAGGGTCACATATCAGGCAGAAGGAAGAAGATGGAGGATGAGGGACTCCGTATGGTCTCGAGTAGGTGACTGGGTGACACTGTTCTTCATGGTCCAGGGATCGCAGATTCCTAGCAGTCTTGGACAGATGGGTGTCCATACGGTCTTGAGACCGTATGGAAGGGCAAGACCATATGCTGGCAAACCGCAAGGGGGTGGATCGCTGGATCAAGATCGGGCAGTGAACTCATATATATGTATCCTATGTGATATTAGGTAGCTACCCGTATAGGTATTAAAGATGAACTCATATATATGTATCCTATGTGATATTAGGTGATTATGTAGATACAATTTGCACAATATTCCTATAAAAATCAATGTGGTTCAAAATACAAACCAGTATAGAAATCATACAAAGTCAACTCTTATATCACTGTAGGCTTTCTAGGAAGGAGGTTCAATGGAATATTAACATTTTCCTCCCAGATGTCCCATGTTGATGAATCTGTCATAAATGTAAAAACTCCAATATATAAAAGAACATAATAGGTTTAAAGGTGATACCTTTGTGTAAACTTGTTCTCTAACAACAAGATATATCTTTTTGCAGTAAAGATCCTAATTTACCAAATTCAAATCAGAACTAGCAATTGAGAGATCTGGATGGAAGAGAAAGGACCCAACTTGTCCTCTTCATAACATCCTCTCGTAACATCCTTTTAATGTCTTGTGAAATATGTAATCCAAGACTCCACATGTCATGCCTTGACATCTACTTTGTCCATGTGGATGAGGGAGGACATGATGCCCCACCTTGGTTACACCATTGAAGAGGAATAAAAGTTGTGTATCTACTAGTCATGCCAAAACTTCTTTTCTTCTCCTATCTTAGGCGTCAACATAATAGTTTCTCTTTCTCTTGGAGAGAGCAAGAGAGAGGACATCCAACTTGTCTCACAATATGTGTCACAATATGTGTCACAAATATGTGTCTCACCATTTGGTTTGTGCCCCCTTTATATAGGAGAGGCATGTGCTTGGAAAAACCTTTCAATTCCTTTTCTATTCACAATCTCAAAAATACTATATTGATGGAAAACTCAGACATGATTGTGATCGATTGATCACATCTTGTGATCACTCGATCACAACCCATGATCGATCAATCATGTCAGTTGATTGACCAATCATGACAATCTAGGTATAGATCTGACTTTATTTTTCCAATTTTAGACTTTCCCTATAACATTGTGATCCCTCGATCACATCAGTATAGTGGAAAACTCAGTCGATCAATATACAATCAATCGATCTATTCTGCCAACTAATCTGATCAACTAGTTAGACATTTTGATGGCCTGATCATGGTGGTTAATCAACTTGTTTATGATTTGGAACAATTCGAATCACATATCTGATGTGAACTTCATTTTGCTCATCCATCTGTATGCATGTGACCAATTAGGTTCCTAATTATGTTGGTAGTGATGTCCAAAACAACACAAGCAAAGAATAGTGTCTAGACACACATCATTTCCACCCAAGTAATGGGAAAGAGTTGGAGAGAAACTACAACCTTTAAAGCATATGTTCCATGACCGTATAAGACCTATATCACAGATATCTAGATTGAACTTGAGGCATGGATTGTCATTCTCTTAAACATTCAATATGTGGTCCTTGAATTACAATAGATTATTAGAGATATTGTAAGCTCAATATTATATATTGACTCAAATGAGCATGTCCATACATTTCATAGTCTCACTTGTCAAGTTTCCATGATATCACCCTAATGAAGGTAAAAATTTCATCTACATTACTCCTAGTCATTCCCAAGTGTCATAGTGCACCCAATAACTAACCTTTTAGCAACTTGTATATCAGATCACATTGGGTTTGTGGTCAAAGCACACAGAATGACTTATGATTAGTATAGTGACTTTAGGTTTAATGATCATAATCATCACTATCACATTGAGATATGACTCTGACATGTCATTACATGACTTCTACATGTCAATCTCAAGGTGGGCTTGTTTAGCACAACTTGTTCTCTAATAAGTACCCATGCATCTGAGTTGAGATCTAATATCATGACTTAAGAGACATAGTCATCACTCATGATACATGCTAACCTCATTTATTATTGTTTTACTATGGTATCCATAATAATAATCTACTAGAAACATAACAAGAATGAGTATTCTTAATATACATATGATCTCATACTTAGGTCCTCAACCCAAACCATATATTATCGAGTCATATCATTCTTATGATATTATTGGGTTTTGTTCATTATCTCAACATCAAAACAAAATAATAAGTGGAATCATCTTTATTTAATAATCGAACTAACTACAAGGTATACCTATTACAATAATCAAATGATGGCTCTTAGAGCATACAACCAACAAAAATATAGGTTGTTGTCTGTAAGGGGGTGGGATCACCCCCTTACTAAAATTTTAAAGAATTAACATCCATTCCAAACACACTCAAAGGTATGTTGTAATAAGTATAAATTTTCTAAATTTATTATGATGGTATGCAAAAGACCAAAGTGTAGTAGCGAAATAAAAATAACTGACTATATTCAACCTTCATAAAAGATTACACAAGTACATCAAAATCTCCCATTAGGGTTTACAACAAGATACAACAAAAAAGATCTAGATAGAGGGAAGTATAAACTACTTAAAATATTGTCACCATAGCAACATCTCCAGGTGCTAGGTCCATGCCCAAAGCTATGTTCTCCTTATTCAACTCAACCGCTTGTCCTAACCTGGGTGGTTGGGAGTGCACCCAACAAAAGGGAAAGGAAACAAGGTATGTGTCAAAATATTGAACAAGTACAAAGTATAATGATAACATTGAAGCATAAATATATGGATTCATCACATGATGAGAGGGCCAAGAGGATGATGCATATAAAAATAGATTCTTGCCAAAAACCAAAAAATAATAATGAATTGCATGAATGATCAATATTGGACTACATTAACTAAGTAGGGTTGAGGCATCTAACAAACCTCAACCTATAGGTGAGGTGAGAATTAATACATTCCAGTCACCTATACATATTTTTATAATGGGGAAAATAAGACGTTCCCCAGGGCGAATTAACACATGCCCTACTATGGGTGGTTGTACATAAGTACTACTACTATAGTTAAATAGTCAAATAAACCATCATGCATAAGAAGGATTAAATTGGAAAGATAAATAGTCATATAATTGCAATATGGTAGTGGGGTTCCAAGACCCATGAAATAAAACATCAATACTAATTTTGAGGCAAGTACATCAAAAGATTCATGAGTAGAGGAAATTGGGTTCAATAAATCCTCATTAGGGAAAGTAAGGTTGGTTCAAAGTATCCCAACTAAAGGGTTAGATATGCACATACCTCTCATATGATTTCAACAACCAACTTTCATCACTTTATTGAGTCTAAGACCAACTTCTCCTATTTTCAATGTATAACCATATATTAGGGTATGTTGTATGCATTAATGTAAAGAAAACCCCTATTTTCGAATTTTTGTATGAAACTTTTATTTAGACTTTGAAAACATCACCATCTATCTAGTTAGGTTCTTTTGATTAAGAAAACATATAATTTTGCATATTTTGGAGTTATGAAGGTTAGCGTGTATTTTTAGTGATTATTAGGTATTTAATTCATTTTCTAAAACATCTTTTTGAAAAAACTCCAAAAAAAACCTTAGAACTATTTTTGTTACAGAGAGAACATTTTTTAGAGTTCAAAACATATTTAATTTTTATTTTTGGACAAGGGAATATATAGTTATGAATTTCTCAAAACTGACCAATAGGAAATTGCCACATCATCAAACCGATCGAGATAAGTGAAGAGAGAGAGAGAGAGAGAGAGAGAGAACACCATTTGAATCAAGATCAGGGTTTGGAGTTTCAAAGGTAACCAAACCATAACTTCTAGAGAACGTAAAACAATAAGAAACCAAAACCGTAGAAGAACATGGTAAATAGAGATGGAAATCATCGATTTTAAACATAGAAGCATGGGTTTTAAGCATGTAGCAAGCAATATATGAGAAGGGGATTGAAAAAATCACCTCTAGGGAAGTTGGACATGTCCAATGAGTAAGGTTCCCAAGCTTATAGAGACTGGTTTCTCTAATAAAGCTTCTATCTTGAGCAAGTAGCACCTTGTCCACTTTAGAGGTGAAAAACCCTAACAAGAGAACATGGAGATGGGGTGTTTAAGGGATCTAAGTGGGGTTTCACCATGGAAGGCCATGGTTACAACCTATTAGAAGGTGGGAGGAAGACTAAAACCATGAAAATAGGGAAGGAAAGGAGGATACTTACTAGTTTTGATCAAAATCACCAAGGAGGAGCTTAAGAAATCCTAAATAAAGAAAATTGGAACCCTAGGAGCCTTCTTCACCAAGGTAGGCACCCTCTTTTACCTTGGCATAGAAAATTCATGGACACACATAGACGAAATGATGTTCTAATCTATAGGAAAGAAAGGAGAGCAAGATTTTTTGAATTGGGAGTTGGGAAGGGGTAGATATGGCTATATAAAGAAAGAGGTCAAGTATGAGGTGTCTATGAGACTTTCTATGTGTCATGTATAAGGGTATCCATGGACATGCAAGACTTTATGGACAAGGAATAATTAAAGAACTAGGTGTCAAGTTAATTTCCATGTTTCCAATCCTAAGGGTGCCCATGGACATGTAAGCCTTTATGGATAAGGAAGAAGTCAAGCATGAGGTGTCCATGGAGCTTTCCATGTGTCCTTAGCCTAGGGATTTTATCGCCATGCGAGAGGACAACTCATAGAGGCTTCTTGAATATCAAATTTCAGTTTATGGACACTTATATTCCATCCCAACTGACCTCCAATCAAATAAATAACCCCATTGGTTGATAGCTTCTAAAGATAAGCTCATTTATGAAGAGGAAATTCCTAAAATTCCCTTGGAAAGAAACACCTTCAAACCAAGGTGCAACTAGGTTCCCCATGGTTCAAAAACTCAAGAATAGTAACGGAATATCTAAATATTATAATTCATGTGAAAATTTACAAAGAAAACCTATGAATTGGGTAAATTGCATAAAAGTCCAAAATGTGCATATAATTGTATAACTTGCACAAACAACATCCAAATTGGACCAAACTTGAAACTTAATCTTATCTCATGATTTCAAAAAACCTCACAAGGTTAGATTAATGTTTAGAGTACTTAATTATGGTAGTTAAGCTTGTTCAATATATTAAGTAAGGTTTGGGGCCTTACACTTCTAAGATGGATATTTACCGTTGTTCCACTTAAGCTGTGATTTTACATTTTAGGTCCTTAAATAAGATTTCATCGAGGTATTTGTACATAAACCCTTAAATTGGTATAATTATTGAAAAAATGTTCACCAAACCACTATAAATTCCACAATTTAAGCATCAAGGCCAAAAAGGATAGAAATGATACAAAAATATTGGGAAAGGGCCAAAAAGAGAATATGTCGAAGTTTCAGTATGCTACAACACTCCACCCCTTAAAGAGGATTTTGTCCTTGAAATCTAAAGAAATGTGAGAAGGCTGAGTATGCAACATCTCACTACTAAACTCCCAGGTTGTTTCCATTAAACTTCCACCAAAACTTTTACTAACTTAAACTCCTTACTACTTTACTTGGGAGTTCATAATCTTCTCAAGCAACTCCACATAGGTCAGACTCTCATGGATCAACTAAAGGTTCCACTTTTACAATTTCTTTTTTATTTTTTTGCTTATTAGAATTATATTCATTAGGATATCACATTATCATTCTTGTTCTTTTAATTGTGTCATGTCATGTTTACTTTGTTTCTAAAAGAGTTATATTTCATTATTATGCACAAACCCAATGTATTTCTTATTTATCTCATTAGGAATTTTAGCACAACTAGAGTTATACTAAATTATCTTAATATGCATTATTATATCTGACCATTATCTTTAATAATTTGGATTTAGACTCCATTATCAATTGTATCAGATTATTTTGTATGAAATAGGACACTTTCTCCAATTTGTTAAAATTAACCCAAATAATGTCACATTAATTAATTATATGTATATTAGACTTTGTTACTTTTCTGTTCTTGCTCACATTAATGTCATCATTAATCATTCTCTCATATTTATTCACTTCTTATTATTTATTATGAACATTTGTGTGAATCAATTACTTCTTATCCATGTTGAAGTCATTATATATATTTTAATGATCAAGGTGGGACATATTACATAGTCATTAGGTGATTAATTAGGTGTGTATTAGAGAACAATGTGATATGCATTTCATATTGATGACTTGATTAATCTATGATTTATGTGTATTAAAGTATGTTATCTGATTATGACACCTACTGACACTAATGTATCATGAATGTCATTAAGGATGTATAGGTTAAGATTAGATGATTGCAACTTATGGTTTTGGTCAATATGATCATTATTCTTCACCTATACATTCTTAGTATGCATTCAGTCCAAGATTAGGTTACAATTATCTTGCTCATCATTTCATTATGGTTTATTGGTTCAAGACATGTTTAGCATCATGTGTACCCACTATTAGTATTGATATGTGACTTACTCATATTATGTGCAGTAGATATTCATTAGGGTTCAAACATATGAATTATTCATTAAATGACCATTATGTGTTCATTAGTATATAAACAAGCATGTTAGGTTATAACTATGATATTGTTGGTCAAAACTAAGGATCCAAGAAAACTATCCTCCTAATCATGGAGTTAGGGTTTGTAGGGTCAATGTAGCTAGATTTCGGTATGTTACATGACTCCATCCCTTTAAAAAGGATTTCATCCTCAAAATATAACTACCCAAACATCATCAAACCAACTACTCTCCACCCCTTAAAAGGTTTGACCTAACAAGACAAAGTAATATAGAGGTAAAAGGGTGAGTCTAACTAAGCCATGTACAAGATCCATCACGCTTCCATTGTGCACTCTGATTGCTTACTAAACACCAAACTTCAAAATCTAGGTTCTTAGGGATAGACTATCCAAACATATGGTTCTAGGGGACATAATAGAACTATATTGAGTATCCATCCTCAAACAAGTCATTACACCTGAAAGATAAGGACAACATATTACATTCTTAGGATTATCCAACTTAGGTGCCTAAGGCTACTTCTGTATATAGGCATGCTATTTTGGACAATGAGTATCAACTCAGGCCAGACAGGTATCATATGGATCTGGGAGTCCTCATAAACCAAGCTAGTGGTGCAGAGGAAAATCTTGCTAGCCCCCGAACCCTGATCCTTTCTAGGCACCTTTGCTTTCAACTTCATGTCCTAGTAGTTGCATAAAGGCCAAGCTAAACAACCTCAAGTTACTATGGTTACTGATGCATCTTTTAGTTGTAAGTATTTTAGGGATCTATTCATCATTATAATAATGTAGAACTATAGAATCCTAAATCAACCCTTTATCATCTATTGATCAACTCTAGGGAAAACATGTCACTTAAAGGTAAGGAAAGTATTCTAACTAGGGAGACAAAATTGAAATTGTCAGATTCTGACTACCATGGGATCTGATAACATGTTGTAAGTGAGTGGGATCACCCCCTTACTAAAATTTTGAAGAATTAACATCCATTCCAAACACACTCAAAGGTATGTTGGAATAGGTATAAATTTTCCAAATTGATTATAATGGTATGCAAAAGACCAAAGTGTAGCAGTGGAATAAAAATAAATGACTATATTCAGCCTTCATAAAAGACTACACAAGTACATCAAAATCTCCCATTAGGGTTTACAACAAGATACAACAAAAAGGATATAGATAGAGGGAAGTCTAAACTACTTCAAATCTTGTCTCCAGAGCAACATCTCCAAGTGTTGGGTCCATGCCCAAAGCTATGTTCTCCTAATTCAACTCAACAACTTGTCTTAACCTGAGTGGCTGGAAAAGCACCCAACAAAAGGAAAAGGAAACAGGGTATGTGTCAAAATATTGAACCAGTACAAAAGATAACGATAACATTGAAGCATAAATATATGGATTCATCACATGATGAGAGGACTAAGATGATGAGGCATATAAAAATATATTCTTGCCAAAACCAACAAATAATAATGAATTGCATGAATGATCAATATTGGAATACATTAACTAAGTAGGATTGAGGAACCTACCAGACCTCAACCTATAGGTGAGGGGGAATTAATACATTCTCAGTCACCTACACATATTTTTATAAGGGGGAGAATAAGACGTTCCCCAGGGCTAATTAACATATGCCCTACTATGGATGGTTATACATAAGTACCACTACTATAGCTAAATAGTCAAATAAACCATCATTGATTAGAGGTAGTAAATTGGCAAGAGAAATAGTCATATAATTACAATATGGTAGTGGGGTTCCAAGACCAATGAAATAAAACATCAATACTAATTTTGAGGCAAGTACATCAAAAGATTCATGAGTAGAGGAAATCGGGTTCAATAAAGCCTCATTAGGGAAAATAAGGTTGGTTCAAAGTATCCTAAATAAAGGGTTAGATATGCACATACCTATCATATGATTTCAACTACCAAGTTTCATCACTTTATTAAGTCCAAGACCAACTTCTCCTATTTTCAATGTATAACCATGTATTAGGGTATGTTATATTCATTAATGTAAAGAAAACCTCTATTTTCAAATTTTTGAAAAAAACTTCAATTTAGACTCTGACAACATCACCATTTATCTAGTTAGGTTCTTCTGATTAAGAAAACATATAATTTTTCATATTTTGGAGTTATGAAGGTTAAAGTGTATTTTTGGTGATTCTTAGGTATTTAATTCATTTTCTAAAAAATCTTTTCAAAAAAACTCCAAACAAAACCTTAGAACTATTTTTTTAGAAAGAGAACATATTTTTGATTTCAAAACATATTTTCATTTTATTTTTGGACAAGGGAATAAATAGTTATGAATTTCTCAAAACTGACCAATAGGAAATTTCCACATCATCAAAGCGATCGAGATAAGCGAAGAGATAGATAGATAGATAGATAGATAGATAGATAGATAGAGAGAGAGAGAGAGAACATCATTTGACACAAGACCAGGGTTTGGAGTTTTAAATGTAACCAAATCATAACTTCTAGAGAACGTAAAACAACAAGAAACCAAAACCCTAGAAGAACATGGTAAATAGAGATGGAAATCATCGATTTTAAACATAGAAGCATGAGTTTTAAGCATGTAGCAAGCTATATATGAGAAGGGGATTGACAAAAATCACCTCTAGGGAAGTTGGAAAAGTCCAATGAGTAAGGTTCCCAAGCTTATAGAGGCTGGTTTCTCCAATAAAGCTTCTATCTTGAGCAAGAAGCACCTTCTCCACTTTAGAGGTGAAAAACCCTAACAAGAGAACATGGAGATGGGGTGTTTAAGGGCTCTAAGTGGGGTTTCACCATGTAAGTCCATGGTTCCGACCTGTAAGAAGGTGGGAGGAATACTAACAACATGAAAATAGGGAAGGAAAGGAGGATACTTACTGGTTTTGATCGAAATCACCAAGGAGGAGCTTAAGAAATCCTAAATAGAGAAATTTTGAACCCTAGGAGCCTTCTTCACCAAGGTAGGCACCCTATTTTACCTTGGGATAGAAACTTCATGGAAAAACATAGAAGTAATGATGCTCTAAGCTACTGGAAAGAAAGGAGAGCAAGAGTTTTCAAATTGGGAGTTGGGAAGGGGTAGATCTGACTATATAAAGAAAGAGGTCAAGTATGAGGTGTCTATGAGACTTTCCATGTGTCATGTATAAGGATGTCCATGGACATGCAAGAATTTATGGATAAGGAATAAGTAAAGAATGAGATGTCAAGTTAATTTCCATGTGTCCAATCCTAAGGGTGCCCATGGACATGCAAGCCTTTATGGATAAGGAAGAAGTCAAGCATGAGGTGTCCATGAAGCTTTCCATGTGTCCTTAGCCTAGGGATTTTATGGCCATGCAAGAGGACAACTCATATAGGCTTCTTGAATATCAAATGTATGTTTATGGACACTTATAGGACATCCCAAACGACCTCCAATCAGATAAATAACCCCATTGGTTCATAGCTTCTAAAGATAAGCTCATTTATAAAGAGGAAATCCCTAAAATGCCCTTAGAAAGAAACACCTTCAAACCAAGGTGCAACTAGGTGCCCCATGGTTCAAAAACTTGATAATGGTAAGGAAATATTTAAATATTATAATTCATGTGCAATTTACAAAGAAAACCTCTGAATTGGATAAATTGCATAAAAGTCCAAAATGTGCATATAATTGTATGACTTGCACAAACAACATACAAATTGGACCAAACTTGAAACTTAATCTTGTCTCATGATTTAAAAACACCTAACAAGGTTAGATTAAGGTTTAGAGTACTTAATTATGGTAGTTAATCTTGTTCAATACATTAAGTAAGGTTTGGGCCCTTACACTTCTAACATGGATTTATTTACCATTGTTCTACTTAAGCGGTGATTTTACATTTTAGATCCTTAAATAAGATTTCACTGAGGTATTTGTGCATAGTATAATTATTTAACAAATGTTCACCAAACCACTACAAATTTCACAATTTTAGCATCAAGGCCAAAAAGGATAGAAATGATAGGAAAATATTGGGAAAAGGCCAAAAAGAGAATATGATACAACCCCAATTTTGGGTTCTTTTGATGAGAAATACAATTTCTCTTAATAAAGATTAAATGAGAAAATAATGGTTTGATTTGTTTTGAATCAATGAATTTTGTTTATAATAGCCTTGATGGTTGCTTAGTGGGCCTTATTGGCTATTGGGCCCAATAACAAGGAAAAGGAAATTCAATTAGTAAATGAATAATTAAGAAATAGAGAAAAGTAAGAGGTAGAAGCCTCTAGAAGGCAAAGGAATATTCCTAAAGGGGGATTTCATGCCTCTTGGGTTCCTTGGGTTCCAAGGAGTCCAAATTGCAAAGATAATGCAACAAGAAAGAGAAACGATTAATTAAATATTGCTTTATTTAGAAGAAATGTGAGATAATGATAATAATACAAGAAAGATGTGGAAATATGGATAATGACTCCATCTTGGGAAATATTTCGAGTCCACATGGTTTCTAATGGTAAAAGGAATTCAAATAAAGAAAATAGGAAGAGAGGAAAGAGAAAATAGATGTTTTAATAAAGAATATGTGCCTTATTGGTACTTGACTTGCATATGAACAAAAAGGGTTTTTCCTTTCTATTTTTGGTCTCAAACTTGTCACATAAGTGGTTTAAGTCATTATGGACTTTCCCTTAAAATTTGGTATTAATTGGATAATCGGTCTGGGAGTTATGATTTTACAAAGTCTCCTAAAGTGGAAAGGGTAAAGGAAATATATATTAAATGTCACAATTGTTTCCATATCTTTTTGGGCGCTTGGCATGCCAACCATTGGATCTAAGATCCAACTGTGGCTGCATTCTCTCCTACCTCGGGTAGGAAGAGGAAAGAAGAATAGTAACACAGTATTTGTAGATTCAATTTCCTCTCCATATAATTAATGTGCGAAACTAGGATTCACCCCATTAGATTCTGGAGAGAAAACCACACCCATACATACCAAGTGTTCCATGCGTTGAAGGGCTAGAGAGGAAATCCCTAAATCTCAAGAAGCTTCTATATCATAGCCTAAGACTATAAAAGGAGATGAATCCCTTCTCTGTGAGTTCAAAAAATATTTTGAATTGCTCCGTGTCACCCGAAGTAGTCGCCCCTGCAAGCAATTGAGTAACTGACAGGTCTTCCTCCTGGATTTTTGCTTCTCTGCCGCTAGCGCACAGCCTGGCCTTTCTCCCTATTTGGTTCTCCCCCCGACCTAATTAACCCTTCCATAGAGTTTAGTGATGAGGTCTAGATCTGGTAGCTCCCTTTCCGGGTGTTGAGGGGCCCTGATGCCCGAAGTCAACCGCGAGGTTGCCTGTAGCTGGGCGTTGCCTCAAAAGACCATCAGGAGGTAGAAGGCGGACAAGAGTTGGATGATTTTTCCCAGCCCACGTAAGGACGAGAAGCTGGGGTCCTAAGGGTAAAATGGGGAAATGACTCAACAAGGCGCACGCGTGAATAAGAAAAGGAAAGAGTAGGCCGCAGTGCTGACGTGGCGCACAGTCATTGGTCCATCAGGTGATTTTTTGGTAATTTCATAACTAAATATCGGTAACTCAGATTGAGAGGTATAATATATCATTTTTGCTCAGAAAAATGCGAGGAATCCAATAAAAATATCTTTAGAATCTAATTCATCTTGAAATTCGAAAAGTAGTGGAAGTTATCAACTTTAATGTATTAATGATTAAGAAACCCTACTTTGAGATGATTAATGTATTTAAAAGGGGTTTCATGGATGATTGAAGTTGATATTAACTTGTTAATTATAAAAAGGTACATTAAGAACAAAAAGGATGAACTCTACACGTAATTAGTTTAATTTAGAGTTTCATGTACATAAATGAGCTTTAATGGGCCTTGAAACCCTAAAGTTAGTAATTGTGACTCTTAATGGCTTTAGTTGTTCAAATTCATGAATAAAGATGAGATATGATGGTTCTAAGCTATGTTGAGTATAAAAGTTCCTAATTGTGGATAAATACCCTTAATATAGTAGTTAGGGTTTTCTAATGGATAAAGGTGGAATTAATGATAAGTAGAGTTCATATGTGAATTAGACCATAATGAACTAATAATTGTTAAATTGAAAGGAACCAAAGGTGATAATTGGGCCTAATGATCTTGTCATGAATTAAAAGGATAAAAATGGTATTTTTAATGTAAAAGAGGCATAATGGACTTAATGGATGTTTAATTGTGCCTTTAATATGAAATTAGGGTTATATGTTGTTAAAAGGTAACCTTAATATCTTTTGTGAAGAATAGATGAGATAATTAGGGTTTGTAAGTAATTGTATAAAATTAGGGTTTAAAATAGTAAAAATGAAGAGAAACCCTAATTGCAATAGAAACCCTAAAAGTGGACTAGAAACCCTAGGAAGCGAGCTAGGTTTAATAGATCTTGATGGCATGATCAATGATAGGAAATTGTATGCATATTTTAGGATCTCTTTGTGTGCTTGCTTGCCTATTGGATTTCTTGCATTGATTGGATTAATTTTGTCTCAAATTAGCCTGGCAGGTATGTGGTTAATTATGGTTAATCGCATTAGTTTTCCCAAAGGTTTTCCAGATGGTTAATCGCATTGAATGCAACCTATCAGTTTGGATGTTCATACTTGCAAATTATAAAGTCACTATGATTATCACAATTGTAAAATAAGTGTGTATTCTTGCACGTACATGCCACCCTGATGGATGATGCAAAAAGGTCAAGCCCAGGAGGGAAGACCAATGGGCACCATGAGAGGTGACCCCAGACACTAAGCTCGGGAATGAGAAGGTGGTCTATGTTGCATGACTAATGGGTACCATGAGAGGTGACCCCAGGCACCAAGCTCAAGATTGAGAAGGTGTCCTTAAGTCAATGGCAAAAGAGAAACCCTAGAGGGGGTATTCCAGGGTTAGGGCAAAAACGGTGGAGAATGACACATTGAAAACATAAATTGGCTTGTTAATTACCTTGATTGTGATAATTAGATTGTTAGCCATATCTACAAAATTTTCGTTGTCCCCACATACCGACATATTTTGATATGCTGACCGACATTTTGTTTGTCGGTGTTTCAGGAGCCAGATAGAAAAGGGAAAACAATTAGTGGCATATGTGGAATTAAATAAGAATTAAAGTACAAAGGAGGATTAGTTAGAACAGAGTCCAAATGTGGATAGAAGTTAGATATCCGAGTTTTAAAAAAAGGTATGCAAAGCTTTATTTTATTCCAACTTTCAGTATAGTTGGTAGAATTTTATAATTATTACTGATTATTTGTCAAACCTTTGATCATGTTAATTGGGATAATGACTATGACCTTCGGGTCTCCCTTAATTGGGGGTTACCAGGAGGAAGGGTTGTTAAATTTGGTATTAGGGCATATGTTACTCATTTAATGTTTAATAATTATTAAATTTTACAAACTCTGTAGAACCCAAGGGAGTTATTAGAGGATTTTATGAAAGATAGAGGTGTCTAGAAAAGGATCACGTCTGGGGGATGATAATATTTTGCTCCGTACCACTAGTCAAAATACGAGGACTCCCAGATTTGTGTGACTATCTGGCCAATGTCTCAGGATTTGACTCGAAATAAGATACCTTTAGGACTCTCTTATCTTGTTCATACCTTCTCAACTCAAATGTTGTTAAGGACCTTAAGGATTAGTGTTTTTCTCTCTTTTACTCACCCTCTTGAGCTATGGGTAAGGTTGATAAGGTTTAAGGAATCCTCCATCAAATTAATGAAAAGCATGTAAATAAGATGTCATGGACATAAGATTAATAGTTTAAGCATAAACTAAAGAATAGATACATACTTAGGTCGTATGGCATAAGTTGTCATGCCCTCAGGGGAGACCTGAGGCTAGACCTCCTTGTTAGGAGGATGAGTGGAGAAAGTTAGTATTGGAGGTAGAGACCTCCATTATAAGTAGAAACCTGCCACATCCTCTGAGGATGATGCTAACCCTAACCCTAAGTGGTGGTTAGAAAGAGAGATGACACGATGAGTTAGATGTCATGGTAGACCAGGTGTGGGGGTAGACATGCCTTTGGATGTCCATATGAGACATGAGAGGTTGGATGGCCTAG
The DNA here is from genome assembly GCA_963693085.1 of Alisma plantago-aquatica. Classification (NCBI taxonomy): domain Eukaryota; kingdom Viridiplantae; phylum Streptophyta; class Magnoliopsida; order Alismatales; family Alismataceae; genus Alisma; species Alisma plantago-aquatica. The sequence goes on along the minus strand of OY856412.1, from coordinate 1,137,176,311 downwards.
TACTTTTGGCAACCCAACCCTGGGAAGGGTCGTGCATGTTAGAGTGAAGGATAGCTCCTTCATTGATGAGGTTAGTGAAGAACCTGTAGAAACCCTATGGGCTTATATAGGCATGGCATAGTATGCACCCAGAGTACGTCAGTAGTACATGTAGTAGGTTGAAACTCTGGCCAGGAGAGTATGTTGGATGGCTTATGAGATAAGCATGAGGATCTCTGGATAATCTTGAACGAATGCAAGTTTGCACATAGGCTTTACCCATGTAGGGGTATGCTGTGAGTTTGATCCTTCATGGGGAGAGGACCTCTAGTAGTAAGGCTATTTGTAGAGTTATCTCTAGAGAGAGAGAGAGCAGGATCCAAGCCAGAAGGTTGGAAGCTTAGACTCTGAGATGTGAGGAATAGTGGGGAGTTGAGGATGTTGCAACCTAAGTGGATGGTTGCGGTTGCCTCATACATGATCCCTGGAGGCTGATGGTATCTTGGTTGCCTTTAGAGGAACCAAACCCTAAAGAGAGGATGAGGCTTTGGTACCTATGTGCCTATGGTATAGGTGTTTACCTTCTGAGATGGGAAAAAGAGTTCCTTAGACCGTGGAGAGGTTTAGTAGCAAGTTGTGAGGCCTTTTACCTAGTTGGTTGTCCTTGAGGAGGACTCCATTCTGAAGTGTTACTCAAGTAGAAGGATCATGGGAAGTGCATGTCATACCTTATACATGCTTGGTTCGTGGCTAAAAAGGTTGAGCATGTAGTTGGACATCCAAAAAGTGAACCTAGGGTTCTTAGACCTAAGAGGGGAAGTGGTGTACCTGATGCTCATGATGAGATTTGAGTTTCTATAGATTTGAGGATGACACTACTCATGGTGAGAGGAAAGGGAAACCCCTTAAGTCTAAGGTATGTTTGATGAACCCCTCACAACTAAGTTGGTGACATGGGAAGGTATGTTCTTGGTCCAATGTTGAGGAATAAGAACAAGTATGACCTAGCATGGTTTAGTAGGTGGTCTACTTGTGCCTTAGTAGCTTGCTAGGGTTACATGCTCATGTGGATGTAAACCCTATACCTAAAGTCATTTGTGACCTTTATTATCAAGGTGTAGTTTCCTCCCATCCTAGGAGAGGGACCCTTTTGTAGGGTGTATACCCATTTCTATTGGTTTTGAAGTAACCTAAGGAGGTCTCATAGGATCTTGAGAAGCTAAGTGAAAAGTACATGGTATGAGAATGAACCTGTAGACCCATAGATAACCATCTCTAAGTGCATGTGGATGTGTTACCATGGAGGTAACCGGTATGGGGCCTGGCCAAGGTAAGCAGGTCGCCATGACCCCTATGAAAGGATGAAAGTCAGCCCGTGAATGAAAGTCAGCCCGTGAATGAAAGTCAGTCCCTATGAGAGATGATGGAGACTTGGGTGAGGTTCTGAGTTAGACATGTACTATACCCGAATCCTAAGTCTATCCTAGGGTCAGATAGGGAAAAGACTGATGGAAGTAGGAGTTGCCTAATTCCCTAGTTGTACATGACCATAGGGTCGAGAGGTAACAACTATCATTGTCTGAGGGTCATGGGTTAGGAGATTGATCACCTTCATGAACTCATGGGACCCAAAGGGTAGATGAGGAGGGCACTCTCTGGATGCATAAGGGAAGAGGGATGACCCCAAAAGTTCCGACACCCTACAGACCTAGAGGAGATGACCAAGGATTGGGTGGTGACCTGAGTAGGTCTGAGACCAATTCTCCATGGAAGTAACTTTGATATTGAGATGATTGTGATGTAGAGGCATAAGTTGCATGTTTCAACTTAGTTTTGAAGGTGTACAGGAAGTGTGGGATGTACCATCTCTACTCTTGGAACAAGAAGAATTTTGTGTTTGGACGGCTGCCAAATGCTTATTTCCTCTCGTTATGGGAGTGAGAGATAGGACAATACGCATGCCATACACCAAGGATAAAGATGATGTGAGTTGGAACGTTGCTATGAGGTATGAGGACAGAGATGATAACATACCCTAGTGGAGTGAACGATATGTGGATGAACATCAAGAGAACTAAGGTAGTCATCTTGTAAGGATGTTTTATCATGAGCTATGTGGAATTTGCAAGTTATACAAAGTTGAGTTTGATAACCAAGAGGATGAGCTCATGGTGTTCTTAATGAAGGTAGACTTAGAGACCGAGATGAGATGATAAGTGAAATAGATGGAGGTGAATGTCTTCAACATTACCTAACACCTAAGGATGTGAAGTGGTAATGGATGCCCTGGTTGAGATGCAACTGCCTAGTTTAACTAGATGCTATAAGAGTCTGTTAGGTTAGCCCTATGTTTGGGAAAGAAGATATGTTTGGCTAACAATCAGATGTGACGAGATATGTTGAACAAGTTAGTGGTTGTTTGGTTAGCCAGCCTAGGCCTTGATGCACTGAAAGGATGATTGTAGAACCCCATATGCACTTCTCTGGAAAAGAATGGGATGAAACCCCGACTAGAGTGGTTTAGGGTTTCTGAGGATTTAATCTTGAGGAATCATGACATATAGGAGATCATGATTTTAAGATCACCATACACCATGGTACTGCTAAGATAATAAGTGGTAGCAGTACTTTGATGCCTAAGATGAAAGGTGTAGAAAGATGCATGTGGCTCATCGCCATGCATGTCAAGAGGTGAAGGACGAACACCAGTAACCCACTGAGTTAGTATAGAGGATGAAGAGACCCCGAAGGGGATTGGGAGTTGATCCCTATGGATGTTGTGGTAAGTCTCCCCTAAACCAAGGAAGGTAAAGATGCAATATGGGTTATGGTAGATTGCCTTACCTAGATGACATGAGAAAGGAAGAATACTGTCAAGAGACGGATCCGGTTGAACTACATATGACAGAAAGATGGTTCAACAACATTATGATGTGAGTTAAAAAGTTCTTGAGTATAACCTAAAGACTCACTTCCATGCGGTGGAAGTAGGTACATGAAGAACTCGATGTTAGTACAGTTTATCACCCTTAATTAATGGTTAGTATGATCCAGACTAGAGGGTCCGATGAGAGCATGTGTGCTTGTTCAGGGTGATGCATAGAGACAGTTCTTGTCTTCTGTAAGATGTGATGATGACCACCATAGCCAATGTCGGGATGTAAAGAAGCTCTGTAAGGGAGGATGTTTCGGTCACCACTTCATTAAGATGATGTTGGTGAAGGGACCTCACGAAGGTCAGAAAAGGACCACAATATGTGCAGATGAAGTCACTTTTATCATGAAATGGATGAAAGAGAGCCCAGGGGCGACATGAGTCATGAGCTGATGCAAAGAAGACTGACATGTAGTTCACTGTGGGAGAGTATGTGATGTGAAAATATGACCCCTCTAAGTTATAGCTAAGAGAGTTTAGTCCCGAGTACATGGTCCATTTGAGATGGAATTGTGGAGAGGGTTGTGTTTAGCCTTACCCCTCAGGATAACATGATGTATAATGTGTTCCATGAGTCCGATCTAGAGCACTATGTGAGGTACCCAAGCCATGTGATGATCCCTGAACCTATTCAACTTTATGAGAGGCTAAAATGTCCTGAGTCACCTATGAGGGTATGATATGCCAAGGTGAGAGAGAACTCATATGGAAGAATATGAGATAATGAAGGTTCTTGGGAAGCACCATGGAAAGGGTGAGGCCACATGGGAGCCATGATGGACAAAGGAAAGCCATATCCTGTTTGTTTGTGTGCCTGGTGGAATTTTGAGGGCAAAATTCCTATAAGAAGGGAAGGATGTTACAACCCCAATTTTGGGTTCTTTTGATGAGAAATACAATTTCTCTTAATAAAGATAAAATGAGCAAATAATGGTGTGATTTGTTTTGAATCAATGAATTTCATTTATAATAGCCTTGATGGTTGCTTAGTGGGCCTTATTGGTTATTGGGCCCAATAATAAGGAAAAGGAAATTCAATTAGTAAATGAATAATTAAGAAATAGAGAAAAGTAAGAGGTAGAAGCCTCTAGAAGGCAAAGGAATATTCCCAAAGGGGGATTTCATGCCTCTTTGGTTCCTTGGGTTCCAAGGAGTCCAAATTGCAAAGAAAATGCAACAAGAAAGAGAAAGGATTAATTAAATATTGCTTTATTTAGAAGAAATGTGAGTTAATGATAATAATACAAGAAATATGTGGAAATATGGATAATAACTCCATCTTGTGAAATATTTCGAGTCCACATGGTTTCTAATGGTAAAAGGAATTCAAAAAAAGAAAATAGGAAGAGAGGAAAGAGAAAATAGGTGTTTTAATAAAGAATATGTGCCTTATAGGTACTTGACTTTCATATGAACAAAAAGGGTTTTTCCTTTCAATTTTTGGTCTCACACTTTTCACACAAGTGATTTAAGTTATTATGGACTTTCCCTTAAAATTTGGTATTAATTGGATAATCAGTTTGGGAGTTATGATTTTTACAAAATCTCCTAAAGTGGAAAGGGTAAAGGGAATATACATTAAATGTCACAATTGTTTCCATATCTTTTCGGGCGCATGGCATGCCACCGTTGGATCTGAGATCCAATGGTGGATGCATTCTCTCCTACCTCAGGTAGGAAGAGGAAAGAAGAATAGTAACACGATATTTGTAGATTCAATTTCCTCTCCATACAGTTCATGTGCGAAAATAGGATTCACCCCATTAGATTATGGAGAGAAAACCACACCCATACATACCAAGTTTTCCATGCGTTGGAGGGCTAGAGAGGAAACCCCTAAATCTCGAGAAGCTTCTCTTTCATAGCCTAAGACTATAAAACGAGATGAATCCCTTCTCTGTGAGTTCACAAAATCCTTCAAATTGCTCTGCATCACTCGAAGTAGTCGCCCCTGCAAGCAATTGAGCAACTGACAGGTCTTCCTCCCGGATTTCCGCTTCTCTACCGCCGTCGCACAGCCTGGCCTTTCTCCCTATTTTGTGCTCCCCCCGACCTAATTAACCCTTCCATCAAGTTCAACAATGAGGTCCGGATCTGGTAGCTCCCTTTCCGGGTGCTGAGGGGCCCTGATGCCCGAAGTCAACCACGAGGTTGACTGCAGCTGGGCGCTGCCTCACAAGACCGCTGGGAGGTAGAAGACGGACAAGAGTTGGACGATTTTGCCCAGCCTGTGCAAGGACAAGAAGCTGGGGTCCTAAGGGTAAAATGGGGAAATGGCTCAACAAGGCGTGCACGTGAACAAGTAAAGGAAAGGGCAGGCCACGGTGCTGACGTGGTGCACAGTCATTGGTCCATCAGGTGATTTTTTGGTAATTTCATAACTAAATATCGATAACTCAGATTGAAAGGTATAATATATCATTTTTTCTTAGAAAAATGTGAGGAATCCATTAAAAATAGATTTAGAAGATAATTACTATTGCAATTAGAAAAGTAGTGGAAGTTATCAACTTTAATGTATTAATGATTAAGAAACTCTATTTTGAGATACTTAATGTATTTAAAAGGGGTTTCATGGATGATTAAAGTTGATATTAACCTGTTAATTATAAAAAGGTACATTAAGAACAAAAAGGATGAACTTTGCACGTAATTAGTTTAATTTAGAGTTTCATGTACATAAATGAGCTTTAATGGGCCTTGAAACCCTAAAGTTAGTAATTGTGACTCTTAATGGCTTTAGTTGTTCAAATTCATGAATAAAGCTGAGATATGATGGTTCTAAGCTATTTTGAGTATAAAAGTTCCTAATTGTGGATAAATACCCTTAATATAGTAGTTAGGGTTTTCTAATGGATGAATGTGGAATTAATGATAAGTAGAGTTCATATGTGAACTAGACCATAATGAACTAAGAATTGTTAATTTGAAAGGAACCAAAGGTGATAGTTGGGCCTAATGATCTTGTCATGAATTAAAAGGATAAAAATGGCAGTTTTAATATAAAAGAGGCATAATGGACTTAATTGATGTTTAACTGTGCCTTTAACATGAAATTAGGGTTATTTGTTGTTAAAAGGTAACCTTAATATCTTTCGTGAAGAATAGGTGAGATTATTAGGGTTTGTGAGTAATTGTATAAAATTAGGGTTTAAAATAAAAAAATGAAGAGGAACCCGAATTGCAATAGAAACCCTAAAAGTGGACTAGAAACCCTAGGAAGCGAGCTTGGTTTAATAGATCTTGATGGCATGATCACTGATAGGAAATTGTATGCATATTTTAGGATCTCTTTGTGTACTTGCTTGCCTATTGGATTTCTTGCATTGATTGGATCATTTCTATCTCAAATCATCCTGGTAGATATGTGGTTAATTATGGTTAGTCACATTAGTTTTCCTGAAGGTTTTCTGGATGGTTAATCGCATTGAATGCAACTTATTAGTTTGGATGTTCATACTTGCAAATTATAAAGTCACTATGATTATCATAATTGTAAAATAAGTGTGTATTCTCGCACCTACATGCCACCCTGATGGATGACACAAAAAGGTCAAGCCCAGGAGGGAAGACCAATGGGCACCATGAGAGGTGACCCCAGACACCAAGCTCAGGAATGAGAAGGTGGTATATGTTGCATGACTAATGGGAACCATGAGAGGTGACCCCAGGCACCAAGCTCGAGATTGAGAAGGCGGCCTTAAGTCAATGACAAAAGAGAAACCCTAGAGGGGGTATTCCAGGGTTAGGGCAAAAGCGGTGGAGAATGACACATTGAAAACATAAATTGGCTTGTTAATTACCTTGATTGTGATAATTAGATTGTTAGCCATATCTATGAAATTTTGGTTATCCCCACATACCGACATATTTCGATATGCTGACCGACGTTTTGTTTGTCGGCATTTTAGGAGCCAGATTGAAAAGGGCAAACAATAAAGTGACATATGTGGAATTAAATAAGAATTAAAGTACAAATGAGGATTAGTTAGAATAGAGTCCAGATGTGGATAGAAGTTAGATATCTGAGTTATAAAAAAAAGGTATGCAAAGTTTTATTTTATTCTAGCTTTCAGTCTAGTTGGTAGAATTTTATAATTATTACTGATTATTTGTTGAACCTTTGATCCTGTTAATTGGGATAACGACTCTGACCTTCGAGTCTCCCTTAATTGGGGGTTACCGGGAGGCAGGGTCGTTACAGAATATGTCAAAGTTTTGATATGTTACATAGTCCCACATCCTCACCCTATATCCTAATCCTAGGAAATAGGAGTCATGCGGGTGAAATAATTATGAATCTGAAACAAACCTATAAGTAGGGTAAATGAAAGGGAATCCCAAATAGGCTTGTGTAGTTTGATTTTAGTACCCAAGTTTAGATACAAATATTTTCCCATGCATGTAAGCACATAGAGTACCAGGAGACATGCATGTATGTAAGATACATAAAGGTGTTGAATATGTGCATGGATTATAGGAAATTAGTAGTTACATAAGAATGAAAACAAGACCCTCAATTCACTTTCGGGGTGGTTTCCTGACCTGGGGTGGGTTGGCCCAAAAATGGAAAAGATCTATGGTGGAGACATAATCCTAAACCCATAGGGTTAGGTTATGCCTAGAAAGCCTACCTCCTCATTTAAGCTAAGAGGGAACCCTAGGCTAGGACCATACCTAGAAGGGTGAGTTGACCTACATTTTTTTGAGATTTGAGGTACCTTGGATGTTCATAAAGGGCCTAAAATTTAAAAGATAGGATATGATGGGATGGTATGGGTGTAGGGAAGGAAAACCATTACCACTACATAGTTAGATTAGTTGTCCTTAATAAAAGGAAAATGTAACTCCAAGATGTATGAAATTTGAAAACCTTAGTTAGAGAAATTCCAGGGTAAAAAGGTAATGGCAAGTGAAATACATTGAAGAAGTGTAATGATGGTGCACCTAAGGCATGTAAGCCCTACTTCCACTAATTTTAAAAAAGAAGGGCGTGCATTTGTCTTAAAGCTCTGGATGCATATATATATGTATATATATATATATATATATATATATATATATATATATATATATATATATATATATATATATATATAAATATAAGAGTGGAGACTTTAGCTAAGAGAAATAATAAAAAGTGTAATGCAAGTTAACACATTGAAAGTAAGTAAATGAAAGATATCTAAGTTATAGACTCATCCTTCTCAATGAGAGTCTATAACTTAGATATCTTTCATTTACTTACTTTCAATGTGTTAACTTGCATTACACTTTTTATTATTTCTCTTAGCTAAAGTCTCCACTCTTATATATATATATATATATATATATATATATATATATATATATATATATATATATATATATATATATATATATAAGAGTGGAGACTTTAGCTAAGAGAAATAATAAAAAGTGTAATGCAAGTTAACACATTGAAAGTAAGTAAATGAAAGATATCTAAGTTATAGACTCTCATTGAGAAGGATGAGTCATGGCACTAGTACAGGAATGGTTTGTAGCGTCAGTTTTTTGAAGCCTGCAGCGTCACTTTTTAACCGACGCCTAAGTGGTCGTCGCTATAGAATTTGCTCTATAGCGTCGGTTTATTTGACCAGAAAAAACCGACCTTACAGAGTAAACACCGACGCAAAAGGTTGTAAAAAATCTGACCCAGGTGAGAAAAAAGGAGCATGTAAGGTCGGTTATTCCAAAAAAACTGACCCTGTAAACACTCTCGGTCGAGAAAATTGTCGACCGAACACAGTTTCGGTCGACAATTTTCTCGACCGAGAGAGTTTATAGTGTCAATTTTTTTGTAATAACCGACACTAAATATTGAAAAACCACTTCAGTGTACACCTCGGTCGAGAACATTGTCGACCAAAAATATTGTCGATCGACAATTTTCTCGACCGAGAGAGTTTACAGGGTCGGTTTTTTAGAATAACCGATGCTAAATATTGAATAACCATTTCTAGAAAATATTGTCGGTCGATAATTTTCTCAACCGAGAGAGTTTACAGGGTCGGTTTTTTGGAATAACCGATGCTAAACATTTAAATAAACATTTTAGTGTACCCCTCGGTCGAGAAAATTGTCGACTGAAAATATTTTGGTCAACAAAATTTTCGACCGAGGGGTACACTGAAATGTTCAAACTGAAATAGAAAAGAAGATTCATATATTATGGGAGAGGGGAGCATTGATGCTCAACCATCACCATTCAAAACCACACATTCATGACAAAAATGATTCATAATCACATCATAATTTACAAAATGATAGATTGCTTGAAATATAAGGAGGAAAAATTAGTTTGAAATCCTAGAAATATACATCTTTTGAGAGATTAAAAGCTATCCATATGCAAACAAGGTCTATCATTACCACTTCCATCAAAAAAATCATGCACAAGATGTAGGGTTCATCTAAGATGATACAAAAAACTATCATACAAGCTCACATCCTAGGTAAAGGTACATCTTTATACTTGGATCAATATTTTTAAGGCAAAATCATGTACATGTAACGTAAGAGTGAACAATAATCATGGATAAAGTTATATAACTCACCTTAGATATGATGTAGAAACTCCAAACAGCAAGGTATATTGAAGAAAAATGGGGAAGAAAACCCTAGCTTGGGCACTCCTCTTCACCAAGCTGGTTCCTTCTCCAAAAAGGAAGCAAACCCTATGTTGAAAAGGTAAGAAAAAGAGAGTAGAAGATGTTTTCAACCATTATCTCAAGCTCCACCATTGAACGTCATGGATTCAGCCAAGAAGAAGAGAGGGGAAGATAGAACAACAAGAAAAACAAAGAAAAAGAGACATATCTCACTTACCAAGACTAAGAAAGGTGGATCTGAACCCGGAAACGAACTCGGGAACCTTACTTGGAAACGGCGGCGACCTTACTTGGAAATGGCGACGACCTTCATGGAGGATGAGACAACCTTCATGGAGAGGCGGCGACCTTCGTAGAAGTGTGGAGAGGCGGAGACGACGAGCTCTTTTCACGGAGAGGAGGCAAAGAAGGTATCCGCCGGAGAGAAGCAGAGAAGGTATCTGCGGCGGAAAAGGTATCTGCGCCGCGGGAGAGAAACAGAAAATGAAAATTTTGTTTCGCAGGGGAGAAAGACTAGGTTTCAGACATTTTAAAGGAGAGACTTGACCTGTAGCGTCGGTTAAAAGAAACAAACGGATGCTAAAGATAAACGGTGCCTGTGTTTGGATATTCAAAAACACTCAAACACATTTTTTGACCGAAAGGAGCTCTAGGGTCGGTTAAAAGTACAAAACCGACGCTAGAGGTGCTTATACATACGTGAACTAAATTGGATTCAAAATTCATGTCGGTCGACAAATTCGTCGATCGAGAAGTCCTTTAGGGTCGGTTATAAGAAAAAACTGACCCTAGAGGTGCTTATACACGTGAAATCTGGCTCGTTCTCGGTCAACTAATTTGTCGACCGAAAGGTTATCGGTCGACAAATTCATCGACCGAGGAGAGATCTAAAGGTGCTTATACATGGGTGAACTAAACTGGATCCAAAATTCATGTCGGTCGACAATATTGTCGACCGAGGAGCACTTTAGGGTCGGTTATAAGGAAAAACTGACCCTAGAGGTGCTTATAAATGTGAAATCTGGCTCCTTCTTGGTCGACGAATTTGTCGACTGAGAGGTTATCAGTCGACAAATTCGTCGACCGAGTGAGCTCTAAGGTGCTTATACAACCCTAATATGGGATGATGTTATGTGAAACCCTAATATAGGGTGATGTCGTGTGAAACCCTAATATGGGATATTGTTATGTGAAACCCTAATATGGGATGATATTATGTGAAACCCTAATATAGGGTGATGTTGTGTAAAACCCTAATATGGGATAATGTTATGTGAAACCTTAATATGGGATGATGTTATGTGAAACCCCTAATTGATAAAGATGGGAAACTCTAACCCTAATGAGGGAATAGTGATGTTATTTTTGTATTGCATGATGTTGATATGAAATTGATATGGTTGTTATCAAGTATACTAACCATGCAAGTATCATGAGATAATAAGCGTAATAGTATCCTAAATACCTTGGTCAGATGACCTGAAGGTAATAGTTACCTGATAAGTGATAACCATGTTTAGTGATGAACTAAGGGTTTGAATACCCAGATCCAGCAAATGTGATGATGGTGGTATTGAGGGATGTGAATTCCCAACAATGAGACAAGGGATTGAGATCCCAATGCTTTATAAAGTTTTGAAAAGTACTAAACTGGGTCCAAAATTCATGTCGGTCGACAATATTGTCGACCGAGGAGCCTTTAAGGGTCAGTTATAAGAAAAAAATTGACCCTAGAGGTGAAATCTGGCTCCTTTTCGGTCGATTAATTTGTCGACTGAGAGGTTATCGGTCAACAAATTCATCGACCGAGGGAGATCTAAGGTCGGTTATAAGGAAAAATCGACCTTAGAGATGCTTATACACGTGAAATCTGGCTCCTCTCGGTCGACAAATTTGTCGACCGAGAGGTTTTCGGTCGATAAATTCGTCGACCGAGAAGAGATCTAGGGTCGGTTAAAAGTAAAAAACCGAAGCTAGAGGTGCTTATACATGCGTGAACATAACTAGATCCAAAATTAATCTCGGTCGACGAATTTGTCAACCGAGGAGCCCTTTAGGGTCAGTTAAAAGTTAAAAACCGAAGTTAGAGGTCCTTATACATGCGTGAACTAAACTGGATCCAAAATTGATATCGGTCGACAATATTGTCGACCGAGGAACCCTTTAGGGTCAGTTATAAGGAAAAAACCGATCCTAGAGGTGCTTATACATGTGAAATATGGCTCTTATTCGGTCGATGAATTTGTCGACCGAGGAGCCCTTTAGGGTCGGTTAAAAACAAAAAACCGACGTTAGAGGTTCTTATACATGCGTGAACTAAACTGGATCCAAAATTGATGTCGGTCGACAATATTGTCGACCGAGGAGCCCTTTAGGGTCGGTTATAAGGAAAAAACCGACCCTAGAGGTGCTTATACATGTGTGAAGGCAAACTGGATTCAAGATGTCTAACCCGCATTTTTTGTAGACATATAAGGTCGGTTATTTGGAAAAACCGACCCTATAGATCAACGCGCAAAGCCAAAATCAAGCAAATTTTTGCCGCGCGAAGACCCAAGAGGTCTTAAGTGGTGGTCTTAAGTGGTGCCCACATTTTTTATAGACATATAAGGTCAGTTATTTGGAAAACCGACCCTATAGAGATACACTACAAGGTCGGTTATTTTAAGAAAAGTGACCCAAGAGGTCTTAAGTGGTTCCCACGCTTTTTATAGACATATAAGGTCGGTTATTTGGAAAACCGACCCTATAGAGTTACACTACAAGGTCAGTGTTTTTAAGAAAACTGACCCAAGAGGTCTTAAGTGGTGCCCACGTTTTTTTTAGACATATAAGGTCGGTTATTTGCAAAAACCAACCCTACAGGTAGTGACGTTATAACCCATTTATGTACTAGTATGGAATGAAACATATTAACATTAGAGAGCCTCGTCCTGGAACAAGGTGTAATTAATAAGAGGAATGAATTGCATGTGATTTGCATGAAAGCTGTGAAAAGGAGTTTTGTGGATTTGATATTCAACATGAAGAGATATATTTCACACATTCTTTTTGTAGACAACACTATGATTTTTTGTAAAGCAGACATGAATAATGCTAAAAACATGAAAAAGATCCTTGATGACTTTGAAGAGGTTTATGGTCTGTTGATTAATAAAGAAAAAAATAATGTTTTTCTTGGTAAGATGACAGATGCAAATGAGATTCTAGAAGCTCTGGAGATCAGGAAAGGCTCATTCTTGATGAGATATCTGAACCTTCCTCTTTTCTGCGGAAAACTCAAAAGATCTTTCTATCAACCATTTATTAGTAAGATCATGATCAAGTTGGAGGGATGGAAGACAAAATTTCTATTGTTTGGTGGAAGAGTGCATTTAGTTTGCTCCACTCTAATGGCTCTTAATAATTTCTGGTAAAGTACTTTTCCTCTGACACGATCTATCATTGAAGAATTGGAGAGAATATGCAGGCAATTCATTTGGGGTGGTCCCAGACTGGAAAGAACTCTACACTATATAATCTGGGAGTAGGTGTGTAAGTCAAAGAAAGAAGGAGGTATTCACATTAGAAAAGCTTCTAACATCAACAAGGTAGGTCTGATCTACAATGCCTGGAATGTTGCTTCTAGAAAAGACAACCTATGGGTAAAGTGGCTAAACTAAAAAAATCTGAATATAGGTCTTACTGGTCTTATAAAATCGAAAGGTCTATATATGGATCCTGGATATAGAGGCAGACCATTAAAATTCAGTGTATTCTTAAAGCAAATGTCTTTTACAACATTGGGGATGGTAGTAACATGTTTTTATGGAAAGATCCATGATTACCTATTGTTCAAATGTTATCTAAATGTCTGGAGGAAGATAATATTATTAAGTTAGGATATGGTAGAAGCATCAATTTGCATAAGTTTATCTCTGATAAGAGGTGGGTGATACCCAATATAAGAAGTTTCATATGCTTCAGAGAGGTAGTGGAAGAGTCAACTATTAAGCTCTATGAGGTTTATGAGCTACTTTTAGCTGATTAGAAGGATGTTAATTTCAAAGATGGTTGGGAGTTAGCTAGATCTTCTAGCCTTATGCTTTATTGGGTGGTTTGGCTATAGAAGAACAACACCCCTAGGTGTGTTGTCTATACTGGTTAGAATAAGTTGTCCACATAAGACAACTTGCACAGACTTGGGATGTGCATAGTATCCCTTTGCTTCTTGTGTAAGCAAAATGAAGAAACTGCCACTCATATCTTATTTTAGTGTATGCTAAACAACTTTGGTTGAATGCTAGAGAAAAATGTTTGAATACTAGTATTTCAAGATCTATAGATGACTGTCTTGGACTGTAAGGAAGACTTCTAATCTGTCTTCTCTGGTGGTTATGCATAATATCTGGTTGGAGAGAAACCAAAGATTATTTAGAGGAAAGAAGTTGGAAAATGAAATCAGATGGACACACATTTTATCTGATATTCATTATGTATATTGATATGTAACTAGCTTTTCTGTTTCTTTGTTCATTTTATAGTTACTTACAAAGCATCAATAAAAGGGTGCCACACTTATAGAGAAAAAAAATAGAGAGTTCCTCCTTCCTCATGAGATATATTCTATAAAAAATCCAAACTTCAATTTAATGTTAATGTTATGGGTGTACAAATTTTAAATATATGTGATATGAACTACCCAGACATCTTGACAGACTTGAGATCCCACTCCAAACTTTTTCTCACAACTAGCATATCCTGCGAAGGTCATAATGAGTAAAATTCCATTGGCCAAAAACTTACTTGCAACATTTGGATTTACTAGCAAGATTGATTTCCAAAATATGCAATATATAGAGAAATCATCCCTAGTAAAATTCTATGACTCAATAAGGATAAGTAGGATGAAGCAATCTAAATCCAATGAATCCCCTTTTGGCATAACAAAGATTGCACTATCTTTTCACACTTAGGGGCACAACGTGGGGCCGATCGGATGTCTTCATAAGGATTAGAAATCTGAGATCACCTTGATTTTACAAATAATCCAAGTAGTGGTAACTTAACCAATTGGATATAACTCAATATATACAAAATATTTACCTTCCATAACCAAGAGAATAAAATTGATACAAAAAATTACCATCAGTTCATCATGGTCATTCACAAAACTTCCCTATGACAAATTGACGATGGACTACAATTGTCAAATTGTAGCCAAATTGATGATGGACTACAATTCTAGATCAAGAATGAAGGAGAAAAGGTAAATACACAAATTTAGGATTATTTAACATGATCTCGTGTTCTCAATTGCATGCATTTCATACATACAATGTAATAAATATAACTACTTTTCACAATCAAAATAATGAGAAATCGATTTCAAAATTGTTATCATTGGGCATAAGGTCAAAATAATTGTATGCTTTTGGCTATTAATCACATCCTAAAATATGAAGAGAAGAGAAGACCATTAAATACAATTTCTCTATGAAATTTCCAAGTACTTGATTTAAAAGTCATTCATTCCTATTCAATGTGTTTGCTAATATTTCTAGAAATACAAAATTCACTTTAAGTACAAATATACACATAAAATATATTAAATGGATGGCTCCCCCATGTTCTTTGTGACTTATATTACTTTAAATTTTCATTTGACAACTGAAAGGAATGACAAAAATATAAGTGTTTTACTCAATAAACCAACTTCACCTATGAACTCACGTAAAGTTTGTCTACAAGGAAATAAATCAAGTTACTAATTCCATTAGATAATTTCAAGTTATGTACAATTTGACTTTGTGCATTATTTTGCATTTTATTATATATTTTGTTTTATAATAAAAATGTCTTTTACAAGTTCATTCACTAATTTTAAGAAGATAATACATATAATTATATATGATATCATCTAACAACCTCCACTAGTCCAAAAATCAAAGGAATGTCACTAGTCATGTAATGGATATCCAGAATCTACATGTTCATTCTAGATTTAAGTTTAAAATTTTGAATTTTTTTGACATTTTCTGAATTCCAATCATATCAATTTTTTTTTATTCCAAAAGTCTCAGATTAAAAATCAAATATTGCTACATCCACTCTTAAGAAAATTCAAATTCAACAAGTATATAGATATATTATTAAGTATAAATTATTTATATTTAAAAATTTAAAATATAGACATTTTATCATAATATATTTAATTCGTTATTAATATTCCATGTATTTAATATATTTATTAGCACTAAATATATGATTTTTCAATTCTAATCAGATATTTAAATAGAAATATTATCCCTTCAAATTAGATATAAATGTTATCATATGATATCCATTGGATATTGGATCAGATATCAGATGTAACATTTTTTTTCTTCTAGACTCGAATATCAGATATAGCGATATCCCATAGATGTTTGACCCACTTATAAATGTCACTCCTCATGTTGTCCACCTATGCTTCATCTCATTAACCCATGACAATTTGTTCAATCTAGCATTGTATTAACTCTAGTTTTCCATACATGTTTCTTATTGGCCCTATTAGTCCATAACATGAAAACCATTGTTTATCAAAATATAGTATATTGTTGTATAAGATCCATTGAACCTTAATGTACGTCATTATAACAGAAATAAGAACATAACATTGCAAATTCGTAGTTCCATATTAATTTTCATCATGAAATATTTTCCAAGAATATGTTTTCTTCTGAGTCATTGCATCATTGCTAAACTACATGTATGGATGAAACTGAGAAGAAGATGTAATTAGTATCATTGATTACCTTTTGACGAGTTAAGACATCATGCTGTCAAAACATGAAGTAAAGATGAGTAATTTTTTTGCATATTTAAACGTATGAGGGATTCTAAATACATCCCATCTAGATAGTAACAAGATGAAAATAATAACTTCTCTTAGACAAACAAGCAAGAAACATATCCTTCTACTAGAAATTATAGGATATTCACAAGGGTGAAGACATAAACATGGGGAAGAAGGTGGTAGGTATCAAAACTTAGGTATGTTTGAAATTAAATTATATTATTTATTTTAGAAGCTAATCTCAGAGCACTACATGCTACACATATAATAAAGATATTGATTAAATTTCAAGCATGTTTATTAAATTGGAGTCTAGATTGGTGAAATGTACTATACAACTTTTTGCACAAAGAATACATGTCTAGAATAAAAGAAATATAGATATATTTTAGTAAGATATTCTCATACATGTATGTACATATCTCCCTTGTAACTTATGAGGCAAAAAAAGAAAACACCATGAATAGATAAATAAAGAAGATATTCTCATACATGTATGTACATCTCTCCCTTGTACATTTCTATTAAGAGGTTCCAAACAACTGAGAATTTTATGGATCAAGACTAAGTTAATATTGGACACCTTTTAGGCATTGTGCCCATGATGATGGGTCATGTGGGGTACACTCTTCTCAATCAAGTCAAGAGTGTGTGGCACTTCCAAAGTTTAGGACCACTACAAGGAAACCTACCTCCTAAAACAAAAATGAATTATTTTCCACCGAAGCTAAGGGGGTGGTGACTAGACTCCTAGACAAGGCATTGGTTATGGAAGTATTTGAGCAACACCGCCCTTGGTCGGGGTGGGGTGGGTGGATGGAAGCAATATGGATGGTTAAAAAAGAGGTGTGAGTTGTGCAATTGATCTAGATGTTACTTATGTTAATTAAGTATTACACTTTTGACTGTATATTGGGTGATTTTAGGGGAAAATAAAGAAGAAACCTATTTAGATACTTCTGAAGGATTTTGGTCAAGATTTATTTTTTTTGGATATGAAAGGGCCATTAGCCCCCCCCCCCCCCCAAACAGGTGCCAGAGCCCGGATGACCCAAGAGGTTGTAAATACACTGTGGAACGGCATGTTTCGAACCTGGGACCCCCGGGGGGGCCAAGCCGTGCCTAACCAACCGAGCCACAGCGGCCGGGTCTGGTCAAGATTTTTCATTAGTTAAGGGATTGTGGTTAAATATAGTTTCTTAGAATATTATTGATGTACATGCGGCTATATGTGAAAATCAAACCCTTGTAAACTATCATCTTTTATTTGGCCCTTTTGACCTTCACAATTGTGCTTCACCAAAACATGTATGTTTTTCATGGGAGATCTTTGCCCCTCTCAACTAAGATATGATGTGAAATAAGGAGAATAATAATGTTGACTGGATTACTTACCGTTCTTCAAGACTTGGGAAGTAGTCCAAGAAGGCAATGAAATCTGACTACACGTACTAGTTTGCTTTAGTTTGAACAAAGTAGATGGTTTTGTTTGATTTACAAAATCCCTAAACTGACCAATTGTTTTTTTTTCTTATTTAATTTAACGAAGTGAACCGTAAGTGTAAAATGATATGATATTATTTTATATAATATATATTAGATATTATATATTATAACTTATGTTATATTGTATTGTATTGTATTGTATTGTAACATATCATATTATATTGTATTGTGTTGTGTTTTAATATATCATATTATGTTATATATTATTCTTTATGTTTATTTATTATTTAGATTTATATTTTATGTATCAATAAAGATAGGTCTGGTATTTTGTCGAGAGAAAATATTTTACTAGCATCTTAACACACTATTTAAGAATTGAATAGTTTATTATCAGTCTTCTTGTGAGGCTTTATCTTATCCAGATGTGATCTATGTCACAATCTATTGGAAGAAGTCCCATTGAATGTTGGCCAGTTCCCCATAGGGATAGACAAGAGACTAATTTTTCTTCCACTTGTGAATGGGAACATGGCACTTCCTATCGAATGTTCGCCACTCCCCCACAGGGATAGTCAAGAGACTAATTTTTCTTCTACTTTTGAGTGGGAGTGTGACACTTCTCATCGAATGTTGGTAAATCCCCCACAGGGATAGACAAGAGACCAATTTTTCTTCCACTTTTGGATGGGAAAATTCTACTTCCCAATGAATGTTGGTCACTCCCCCACATGAATGTTGACCTATACATTCCTTCCTTTCAGGTTAAATATTACTTTTATGATTTTATATTAGTCATATTTCAGAAACAATAGAAGAAACATATGCTAGTAGTGAAAGATTGTGGTAAATGTTTTGTATTAGTGAAGGGCTTATGGTCACATTCTTTCTTATTTTCTTAGAATTCTGATTGATGGCTACCATATATGAAGATCAAACCCTCATAAACAATTTTCTTTTATCATGCCTTTTTTACCTTCACATGCATTTTTCATTCACCAAAACATGTATTACTTCCTAGTGAGAGATCTTTTCCCCTCTCAGCTAGATATGATGATAAATAAGTAGAATAATAATGTTTATTTGAAATTCAAGACTTAGAAATCAACCAAATCAGGACATAAAATACAAACTTGCCTACTAGTTTTCTTTAGTTTAAACAAAGTAAATGATTATGATATTAGTTTTATATAGTATATATTAGATATTAGACATTATATTTGTATACTATATATTATGTATTATATATTATATTATATTGTTTTACAAAATATCATATTATATTGTCAATCATTCATTATATTTAACTTAGATATATATTTTATATATTAATAGACCTTAGATAAATTGACGAGAGGAAATATTTTACTAGTAGCTTAAAACATTGTTCAAGAATTGAACGATCTATTGTCTGTCTTCATGTGAGGCTTTATGTTATCCAATATGATCTATGTGACAATCTACTGGAAATAGCCTCATTGAATGTATGGATATACAAGTGACTAACTTTTCTTCCACTTCTGAACAAGAATGTGGCACCCTACTACAAGGTGGTCGAATGATGAGCATTAATATCAACCCTAGGGCCACAATGGATCGCTATGTCACCAACCCTATTAGAAATTTTCAAGTTTTGGTGTTGATGGTGTCCTCCTTCATGTGGCATCATCCTCTACTATTATTAAAAAATAACTAGCAGAGATGGTATTCATCCTACCTCCTTCATGGGAAATCGCTTCAAAGTACAACACCTAACAAAAACTTATCTGTCTCTCTCACATGACATCTCCTTGTCTCTAGCCACTCTCTCATGTAATCTCTTTCTCTATCTCTCTCACTCTCATATATTACTTTTCCTTGTCTCCTAGTCCCATCACTCTCTCATATGATCTACTCTCTCTCTCTCTCATATTGTTTTTTCTTGTCTCCTCATCCCACCACTCTCTCATATGATGTACACTCTCTCTCTCTCTCTCTCTCTCTCTCTCTCTCTCAAAAGCTCTCTCACTCTCATACCATTTTTCTCTCTATCACGCAATCTCTATGATTGTTATACCATCTTTCTTAGATTTTTCACTCGAGGCCCAAAGTCGCCTCCTACCTCCCTAGCCCGCCACAGATGACATTCCTTCCACACTAGGGATAGTACAAGGTGCTTCAGAGGGAGGCAGATCTAGGGATTAAGCATCCCTAGCTGCGACTATACAAATGCCCACTGGGATACGAAGGGAGGCAGATCTAGTGTTTGAGCATCCCTAGCTGCCACTATACAAATGCCTGTTGTGAGTAGCAATGAGCGAGGGTCACAAACTGACATCTAATGGTTGTGAAAAACTCGAGGTAGAGAACACCCTACAAAAAAACAGTGAAGAACCCACGCCAACGATGACAACAACATTCACGGTTAGATCAAGCCGAAAGGAGACAACGACCAACCACCATCATCCTATGTGGAGCCAAACCACCACCTAAAATAAGGGCTTGTTTGGTAGGATGATGCACAAAAAAGCAAAATTGAAATGTTATGTTTTCCGGTTTAGTTTTTATTTGGTAGGGTGCATTAGGATGTGATTGTGTGTTTTATAATTTCTCAAACTACTCATTTTCTTCTGAAAACACAAAATTTGTATTGCGTCCAGATTGGGCGCAGTCGGGTGCAGCGCGGGGATGGTGACTTGAGGATCTAGGCTAAACCAACGAAATGGGGTAGGAAGAACACTATTCCGTAGGGAGTCAGAACACTATTCCGTAGGGAGTCAGGAACACTATAATTGCCCAGATATCAGGATGCATAGCGGGTAAAAAATAAATCAGAATAGCTTCTTGAATTCATGCCTGATCTCAGGAAGACTACCGTTTCGAGTTCGTATAAACAATGGCGGTTTGAAACTATATAGCAAACTAGTTCGGCTTGGGGTCCGGAACAACTTGACCAGTTTGATCCAGTTCATCAAAAGTATCGGTGTGTGCTTTTTAGGGCCTGTGGGCCGGTCGAGACCAATTACACAGTGTTCCTGCCGACTGGTTTTCCGGTGGTGCCGCTGACTCACGGCCTGCAACCCAGCTCAGCAGCTCTCGTCTGCGGTGCCCAAAGTATTTATGACGTGCGGCGTGCCATACAGCTGCATGCCAGGTTGGTATAGGTTATATAAGATTGTCGTATTGTCATCGGCGGCACGTCGACAACTATCCATCGGATCATCACACTACCATCCATACCAAGTAGAATAGGCAATATAAAATTCTACAAAATATACGTCATTCTGTATATCTGTCCGACTGTCCGCCATGGAATGGATGGACCCTCTAGGTTGGTTCACTACCTAACTAAAAACAAATTTTCTTTTCTTGGCCACAATTAATATAATTCTCCTAACGCTGGGACAGCAATTTCTACTGTCTTCGATGCCTACGTTCCACCTTACGCCGCATTTTCCCGATCACATCTTCTTTCTTATGATTTCCTAACTAACAGGGCGACTTGCATTCTCTCTGTCGGTGGGAGAGAATTATCAATCTCCTTTCATTTTCAATCCAGGATACAGTGGTTGGAATGGATGGACATACGACGGAAAAGAAAGCACACATGCCGCACGACACCTATCTATAGTATAAAGAAGAACCCCCGCGTCGCGTTAGTCGCGCTCACAAGCATTTGTTAACTTGTCCAATTAGGCGCCTATTGTATATGCTCGTAATCAAAAGCTTAAAAGTGTGTGTGGACTGGGGTGGGGGTGGGGATCAAGTTTCGAAATTGGTAGGAGGAAAAAATTGCACCATTGGATGTAAGCATATTAGTGACATAAGATGTGGACGGAGGATGACGGTCTCTTGCTAGCCTTCACACAACAACAACTAATCTGACTTATGGCACATGTATATATATGCTCGTAATTAAAGAGGGAGTGCATATCAGGACCCGGGGGGGTGGGGGGGGGGGGGGGTTCACGCCATTGTATGTGTAAGTGTTAACTAACGGTAAAATAAACATATTAGTGAGATAAGATGTGAACGAAGGTCGACAATCTCTTGCCTCTTCAGCTCATAGGTCCGGTTTTGTAGCTTCACACGACAACATCTAATCTGATCTCGGGTTTTGATGTCTCACTCTCACCTATACCTTTACATACGGATACATCCACCATCAGTAGAGCCCAGACAGGAGGGTGTTTTCCATGACCTTCTCTTGTGAGTATCAAGGGCAAAAAGACAAATGCCATCTCATGCTAATGCTTTGCATCTCTCATGTGGGGGCATGCATCATATTTTAGCCTTTGAATTATGGGGCGTGAACTACGGGTATGGCTTTGTTAAAGCAATTCCGCATTTTGTTATTACAACAATTGTTATGCCTCAAAGACTTCTAGTCCTAATTCTAATCCTACATGGTGTGGCAGTCCTATTTTGGGTCTTGTCTTAGTTTGAGTCCAACCATGTTCCTACTTGGATTTAGATTAGTATTCCTATTTGGAGTTGTAGATGACTCTATCTTCATGCAACTTGGACTCCTATTGTGTACTAGACTCCTATTAGGATTGTTTATTCCTAGTTGAAGCCTTATGGCATGGAGCCCATAAATAGGACCTTAGGGGCATGAGATTTTTCTTGTACTGAGAAGTGCCAACGTACAATATTGTACTGAAGAGAGTTCTCTCTCTTCTTTGGGTGTAACCTTTTCAGGTTCTCTTTCTTTGAGAGTATCTCTCCTTTGTAATCTTCTTAAAATAGTGAAATTCTCTCTCCTCCCGTAGAGTAGGTCATCCGACCGAACTACGTAAATCTTGTGTTTTGGTTGTGTGATCGTTCTTCTATTCTCGTCTTGTTCTTCCGCCGAACTTGTCGTATGCTCTCGTTCAATAACTTAACAAAGTGGTATCAGAGCTGCGTGTTCAAGATCCGAACGATGACGAGTCTGTACAAGATCGAGAAGTTTGATCGCAAAATCAATTTCGGGCTATGGCAGATCACGATGCATGGTGTGCTTGTTCAACCGGGACTCGCTGCGACTCTGGATGGAATCGAGAAGTTGCCAGTCACTATGAAGCCAGAAGACAAGAAGGAGATGGACCAGAAGGCTCTTACCGCCATCCAGTTATCCTTAGACTACAATGTTTTGTCCGAAGTTGCCAAAGAAACTATTGCTGCTGGTATATGGATGAAACTTGAAGATCTCTACATGACAAAATCTCTCCAAATGAAACTATATCACAAGCAGCATCTCTACTTACTACGCATGGTGGAAGGCAGTTCTGTCCGTGATCACATTGACGAGTTTACATCTATTATTATGGATCTGAAAAATATAGATATTCAACTCGAAGATGAAGATAAATCCCTTATTCTGTTGTGCTATTTACCCCCATCATACAAGCAATTTTGAGAAACTATTATGTATGGAAAGTCTTCAATCAAGGTGGAGGATGTTATATCTTTATTGCTATCAAAGACCATGGTTGATAAAGACATAATTGCTTCTTCTATCGGGAGTTAGTCAAAGGCTCTTATGGTGAAGGGTCGTACAAAGGAAAAGGGAAACAACAAGAAGGAAACACACAGATCTAAGTCTAAATCTAAGAAGGTCTGTAAATATTGTAAGAAGACTGGACACATCGTTGATGAATGTTACAAGTTACAGAACAAGAAGAAGAGGGATAGTGAAAAATAAGAACAACCTGCAGATGTTAATGTAGCACGGGAAGATCCAAATTATGTTCTTATATCTTCATCATCTTCTTCATCATCCATAAATTTTCAAACTTCTTGGATTCTAGATTCTTCCTGTTCACATCACATATTTCCACACAGAGATTGGTTCTCTTCTTATGAGAATTTTGATGGAGGCATTGTAAACATGACAAATGATAGTACTTCCAAGACTATTGGTATTGGATAAATCCGTATCAAGATGTTTGATGGAGTCATCTAAACTATCTCAAACGTCCATCATGTTCAAGGTCTCTAAAAAATCGCATATCTCTTGGCTTGCTTGAAGCTAACAGTTTTCCACACCATGCAGAGAATGGAATATTATCCATTATCAAAGGATATGACATTTTGATAAAGGGAGTATGTATTCCTGGAAACCTTTATAAATTAATTGGTGAAACTGTGACTGATGAAGTTGTTGTTGCTTCTTCCCCAACCACTTCAAATTTGGATGCCACCAAATTATGGCATATGAGATTGGGACACATGAGCCAGAAAGGCATGGAATTATTATGCAGGAGAGGACTTCTAGGTGATATCATTACTAAAAAGTTAGTTTTCTGTGAGCATTGTGTTATGGGAAAACAGAAAAAGGTCAGTTTTTATACTACAAATCATACTACAAAAGGTATTGTTGATTATGTTCATTCAGACATCTGGGGTCCTTCTCAAGTCCCATCCAAGGGAGGTGCTAGATACATGCTTACTTTCATAGACGATTTCTTAAGGAAAGTTTGGGTGTATTTTCTGAAGCATAAATCTAAGGCTTTTGATCAATTTAAGAAGTGGAAGATGCTTATTGAAAAGCAAACAGGAAGGAGCATCAAGACACTGAGAATAGATAATGACATGGAGTTTTGTTCTTCTGAATTCAATGAGTTCTGCCAATATGAAGGTATTGCAAGACATCACACAGTTTGTGGCGACTGAATCGCCAAAACGAGATAAACGAATGCGGAAGCGGTTGATTAGCAGCGGAATTATGAAAAATCACTAAAATTAAAACTTTTTGGAAAGAGATCTTTAAACCATAAAACTCTTTTATAAGAAAACATGGTAAGCTATTTACAACATAGTTTAACATTACATCTTTGTGAAATCACATCTCGAGTGATTACATACATCCATTGCCCTGTTATCTGTACAAGGCAAGATACAAAATCTCGAGACCCTAAGCTAAAAACCTCAGACCTACTGACTCCTAGGACCTGAGAGTACAGAGACGACACAGGACATACTATCTACAAGACTTGACAGTCAGTATCTCCACCTGAGATTCACTGTTGTCCCTGGTGTTGCTGCTGCTGCTGATACTACTCACCCTTAGATTGGCTCCTCCGTCTTCGACGTCCACCTAAAAAGTCAAATCCCACGGGGGTGAGACAATTTGAATAATTGTCCCATCGAGAGTTATAACTCTCCACCAGAAGCTTTGTTATAACAATAAAGGAATAACATAAGCAAAATAACTTAAAACATTCAACAGTAGGCTTAGGATTAAGTAAGACAACATTTACTTAAGCAAACATTTCAGTAATGGAATATGAAGAACATATATACTAGTTGCTTGACTAGAACATTTATAAACAATGTAACACCAATCATTGTTTCTCATAGTTCAACCTAAGCAGTTATGCTACATGACTGATTATATTTTTCAAACATTATTAAGCCCCGCAGAGATGAGGTATACCGCTCATACTCCAACCGACCATTACGAAATCGCATCGGTATCATACATAGGTCATCAAAAGAGCCAAATTCTTATGACCTCATCCTCCTCAGTCAGTGTGAGGATTAGCATGCAGGACATCTCGTGTCTCTGCTACAATAGCTTTCCAGGGTATTCTGGCAACTTTGCTATTAGAGTCACAGTGGCATTCTGTACTCTCTTCGCCATCGAGGGATTTCTTGTTTATCTCTCATCGATGCGGCATTAAAGATTCCCTCGGGAGATTAGTGAAACATCACCCCGGCATAAACACATAATGAAGTATTGATGGATTAAAGTACATCTTACATCAATTCCTACATTAGGATGTAAGGATATTCGCGTCCATAACCCCAACATACTCAAAAGTATGTTCTCCAGGAGTTCCCTTAGGAAAACCTGTCTCACCATCATTAAACTACTGACAATGATGGATCTATGATCAGGGCTCTACATGATATGATTATACTTGATTATTTAAGTACATTTCAGCATTCTTTTAGCATCAAGCATGTTTTCAATCATTAATCATTTAAACAACTACTATGAAAGAAGAATACTAAATGTATCAAGTTTAACTCACATAAGTTATCACATGGATATCAATTCTTAACCATTTCATTACTATGATTCAAGAATAGGGGTGTTTAAACCCTTAAATCATCATAAGTCATCTAATCAGCATGACCTTGATTATTGTAGAGATGTTGTTCATGGCTCTTACAACCCTTCAATCTCATATGTTGCCACTTAAACTAGGCAACATAATATATCACTATTCATAAAGCTTATAACATGCTTTCAATGAATATGATATCATAACCCTTACCTGGCTATGATCACTTCTTCATAAGAACTTGCATGGTCAATTCAATTGATAATAATAAACAATTCATTCCAGATCAGCAATTTATAAAGCAGAGATAACCTTTCAATTCAAGGGTTGTGCCATCATACCTTCACTAAGGCTAGTTTTCCTTATTCGATTCAATTAGGTTTATTCAATCCCTTTGATTTTATTAGGATTAGTGATTCCTCATCTCATACTTCAATCATAAAGTTTCATGCTTAAAAGCATAATCTAGAATTAGGGTTTACTGTTCATTTCATCATATCACCCTCAGTTAGGGTTTACTATTCACATTACATGTTATTGCCCTAGAATTAGGGTTTACTATTCACTTCACAATGAATTGAGCTCCTACCATCATCTTGTATGTAGATTACTATCA
This sequence comes from Alisma plantago-aquatica, assembly GCA_963693085.1. Lineage (NCBI taxonomy): Eukaryota > Viridiplantae > Streptophyta > Magnoliopsida > Alismatales > Alismataceae > Alisma > Alisma plantago-aquatica. The sequence continues at coordinate 1,137,149,850 of OY856412.1, read as the reverse complement.
TTAATGCCTTCAAATTAGGTTAAGATTCATCAATCACCATAATTAGGGTTTCCATGATCTCACTATGAAGGATCATACCCTAATCATGTGTATTCATACATATTGAAGGTATTTTACTTGATTCTCATTCATATTAGGAGTCTTCTCTCTCCTTCTACTATTAGATGATGTTTATATCACTCTAGATTAAGTTAGGACAAATCAACTTTGATTAACATAGGTCAAGTCATCACCATTATGGTCTTTAGGGTTTGCTTGATCAAGGGGTGTTGTCTACTTAAACCCTTCAAGGGTACTTTAGTAAGTTCACCATGTATCATAGCACGCATCAACCAACTCATTACTTGTTCCCTTAATGTCTTTAGGTATCATTAGGGTTTGAGTTAATCAACCATTGAACCATCTAAGTCTTTAAAGAATTAAGCATTCTTGACCTTAAAAGACCCCAAACGGTTTTGCACTTCCAACCTCCAAACGGTTTTGAAACCGCATGGAATGGTTGACCGTTTGGTACCTTTGAATTTCAAGACCACATGGAAAAGTTCATACTCAAGACCGTTTGCCCTAGGTGAGGTGAAGACCATTTGGTCACGTTGACCGTTTGGGCAAATCAGCCTTGAAACCGCATGACCATAAACGGTTTTGAAACCTCATGAATCCAAACGGTTTTAAAACCATTTGGTCCCAAACGGTCTTGAGACCATTTGGTCCCAAACGGTCTTGAGACCATTTGCCCCCAAATAGTCTTGAGACCATTTGGTCCCATACGGTCTTGAGACCGTTTGGATTCAAATGGTCCTGAGACCATTTGGTCCAAACACCTCAAAACCGCATGGACCCAAAAAGTGTATCAACACTTGCAATTGAATTAGAGTTTTCTATGTTGAACCCTTCAATCGTTCATGCCAAGGTTAACCACTTATCAAATGAGCTAATTAGGTTAACCCTCTACTGATTTGACCCTCAATTTGTCACCAATTAGGGTTGGGACCAATTGGATTAGGGTTTGAAATCGATCAACCTTCAACATTCATCAACATGAGTCTAATTGAAGTTGAACCCATTGAACCATCACCCAATTGGCCATGACCTGACTCCAAACGGTCTTGGGATCATTTGGACATCCTCCAAACGGTCTTGAGACAGTTTTCCCAAAGTCTCATAAAAAACTAAGTCAATTACTTAAGGGTTGAACCCTAATTAGGTCACCAAATCAACACTTTGATTATTCAACAACCTATTATGATTGGACCTTCAATTGATTAACCCTACTTGACCCTAGACCTCCAAATGGTCTTGGGTGATCAACAAAAGGTCTTGAGACCGTTTGGGTGATCCCCAAATGGTTTTGAAACTGTTTGGGCCACTCAACCCAAACTTCAATACGATTGGTCCATTGAAATCAGCAATGAACCCGATTAGGGTTTAGGTGATTAAAGTGCCTTCAACTTGTGATTTACTTGGAATTAGTTGATGATTCTTGGTAGGTAATTAGTTCATAATGTGTAAAGAAGACCCCCAAATGGTAAATGCTTGGTCAACCCATCCAAATGGTCTTGGAGACCGTTTGAATCTAAACGGTCTTGTGAAACCGCATGAATCCAAACGATTTTGAAACCGTTTGGTTCCAAACGGTTTTGCAAACCGTTTGGACCAAGGGTGGGGGACCGTTTGCAAAAGTAACATTGGTATTGACACCCACCTTCTTCTACCTCAAGACCAAGGTCTGTTATTCATGGTTTTGGTTACAAGAAGGCATAGAAGTATTGGAGGAAGAAGAACAAGCAACGTTTGCAAGAAAGAATGTGCATAATCAAAGCTTAAAGGTGTAGAGTTATAAAACCTGCCTTAGAGTCGGCTCTAGAGCTCCAAGCTTTGAAGCTTTAATGGCATCTTGAGATCCACATGTCGTACAAGGTTGCTTCCTCAAGAATTGGTTGGAAAGGATGGCTAGAAAGAAGAACTAAGTAAGAAAAGCTAGCAAACCAACCTTGTATCATGTTTTCCTCCATGAATCCGAGCTAGAAGATAACCAAAGCTTACCCAACTTTACTTGGCCATTCTCCCCTGCTCCTGAGCTCCTCCCTTAGTTGGTCCAAGCAAGGGATAAGTGAAGAAGTGAAGGAAACGATCCTTGCTAAGTAAAGAAAGTGTGTATATATACTTTGGGCATGTTTTGCAAGATAATGACAATCTTTCCCTTATTTCTCAAACAAGTCCTCCCCCATTACTAAGCCACGTTTCTCCCTTATTCACTTAAGCAAAACTTCTTCTTAACCCAAGGTCTAGAGGAAACGAAGCCAAACATCCTACTAAGTTGCACACATAAAAGGGGTTATTATGCTTACAACTTGGTTATTTAATTACAAGGGTTATCTTTCTTATTTGATTATTCAAATGAAGCGCCCTCTTCATAATTCTTACTCTAATTGATTCCAAGAGTCATAAAAGATACTCTAGAAGGTATATTTTACATGTTGCTCCCCAGGTTCTGGGTAAATTGCAGTTTACACCAAAACTAGGGTTTTAAGGCACAAGGATTGCTCCACAAGATGCATCTTGGTGCCCAAGCTTGGAGAATCCATAACACTACATCATATTCATCCTTATGATGTCTCATCATCAGAGGAACATCCAAACATGTGAAATTTTCAAGTTAACCCCTCTAATTGGGTAATTTGCACATAGGTCCCTATCAAACAAAATAATATTACAACATTGTTCAAAAAGGGTAGAAATGGAAATATATGTTCCTCAGAAGCTTTAATTACATACCAAAAGATAATCACAAGTATCTAATTACATAATTAAGCAAAACACCTAGGGTTAGTTCATAACCCAGGTCAGGGATGTTACACAGTTAGACATACACCGCAGCAGAACGGTGTTGCAGAACGGATGAACAAAACTCTTCTAGAGCGTGCACGTTGCATGCTAATCAGTGCAGGTCTGAGCAAAGATTTTTGGGTTGAAGCCATCTCTACTGTAGCCTACCTTGTCAACCATTCACTATCTACTCCACTTGGTTTCAAAACTCCAGAAGAGGTCTGGTCTGGTCATCCTGCAAAATATTCTAATCTGGGTATATTTGGTTGTCCTGCATATGTCTATTCAAATGAAGGAAAGCTCGAGCCTAGAGCAAAGAAATGAATTTTTTGGGGTTATGCTGATGGTGTGAAGGGATACAGATTCTAGTGCACGGAGCCTAAGTCATCAAAGTTCTTGATTGAAAGAAATGTTACCTTTGTTGAGTCTGCCATTTTTTCTGAAAAACATGATGGTGTTACTTCTTCTACTACAGCTTCTCAGAGTTCTAAGGAATAGGTGGAGCTTGAAGTCACTGCACACGGCCCATCACCTCCTATTGTTGTACATGAAAATCTAGATGAAAATGAAGATGACACTACTGAAGAACAACCATATAGCATTGCTTCTGGGAGACAAAGAAGACAAATTTGACCACCTGTTAGGCATTCAGATTATGTGGTTGCATATGCCCTTGCTACAACTGAAGAAACAAATGATTCTGGAGAACTGACTACCTACAAAGAAGCCATGGTTGATCCCAATTCGGCCATGTGGATTGCTGCTATGAATGAAGAGATGGAGTCTCTTCAAAAGAACAAGACTTGGGTGCTTGTTGATCCTCCTACTGGAAAGAAGATTGTTGGATGCAAATGGGTATTCAAAAGGAAGGAAGATGGTCCTGAAGATTCTACTGAAAGGTACAAAGTGCGGCTAGTTTCAAAAGGCTACAGTCAGTTGAAGGGTATATATTATAATGATGTGTTCTCTCCATTTGTCAAACACACCTCTATTAGATTTCTGTTGGCATTAGTTTCTAGATATGACTTGGAGATGGAGCAACTTGATGTGAAGACCGCATTCCTCCATGGTTACCTAGAGAAACATATTTACATACAGCAACATGAAGGTTATGTTTATACTACAAATAAGGATCATGTGTGCTTACTGAAAAATTCTCTTTATGTCTTGAAGTAATCCTCATGTCAGTGGTATCATAGATTTGATTCTTTCATGGTCAAGAAAAGATATTCCAGGAGTAGATATTTCGTTTGTGTCTACTTGAAGAAACTTCCTGATGAGTCTCTTATTTGCCTCTTGCTCTACGTTGATGACATGTTGATTGCAGTAAGAGATACTTTTTAAATCCACAGTCTGAAGTAGTTACTTAGTGGCAAATTTGAAATGAAAGACTTGGGAGCAACAAAGAAAATTCTGGGGATGGAAATCATTAGAAACCGCAAAGCTGGAAGATTACTTCTCAGTCAGGAGAAGTATGTAAAGAAAGTTCTACAACAATTTTCTATGGCTGATGCATCTCTTGTGTCTATTCCTTTAGATGACCACTTCAAGAAGCTCTCATCTACTGAGTCGCCGCAATATGAAGAGGATGAAAGCTACATGTCCTGTGCTCCCTATTCTAGTGTAGTTGGTAGTATCATGTATGCTATGATGTTTACGCGTCCAGACATAGCACAAGAAGTTAGCATGGTGAGCAGATACATGTCCAATCCAGGAAAACTACATTGGCAAGCATTCAAGCACATTCTTAGGTACCTTAAGGGTACATCTTCTACATGCCTTGGATTCGGCAAGAGCACAGAGACGCTTTTTGGTTATGTTGATTCTGACTTTGCAAATGACCATGATAAAAGGCGTTCTCTTACAGGCTATCTGTTTACTCTTGGTGGTTGTGTTGTAAGTTGGAAAGCTACATTACAACCCACCGTTGCATTGTCTACTACTGAAGCTGAGTACATGGCATTGACAGCGGCCATAAAAGAAGCTACTTGGCTTAGAGGACTATGTGTTAAATTTTGTATTCTTGAGAAGACAACGATCACATACTGTGACAGTCAAAGTGCAATTCATCTTACAAAAGATCAAATGTTTCATGAAAGGACAAAGCACATCGACGTCAAGTATCACTTCATCAGAGAGGTGATAGCAGAAGGGAAGATTGTGGTGAAGAAGATTGCAAGTAAATAAAATCTTGCTAATATGGTGACAAAGCCTGTAACATCCCAGGATTTGAGGCCTCGGATAACATGATCTTATAAGGAATGATTAGACTACCCATATCACCAAGGTGCACCTCCTTTTCCGGGAGCCCATCACTAAAGAACTCCATAGTTAAGCGTGCCCAACTTGGAGTTGTACTAGGATGGGTGACCAGTCGGGAAGTTGACCCCGACTTGCACGTGCATGAGGACAAAGCACGCAGTTAAGGCTAGTGGTGGTCTGTGGGGCCAGTCCTCATTCCTAAAACTCTACTAGAGCCTTGGTCAGTGGGCCCGGGCATTACAAAATGGTATCAGAGCCATAACCCCTCCAGTAGGTGGGGCCCACATGGGCATGGCATGCCACTCTTGAGCCGTGCGGTCCATGCATGTAGGAAAGGGATGTCCATGGTTGACATAGCCACCCTTGCGCTGGTATTCCGTGATCAGGAGCTAGGTGTCCATGGGCCATTGTGGGTCAACACTGAAATGGGGAAGAGATTATGATGCCTTATAGTTGAGCCTTGACGAGGACATCAAGAGTCTAAGTGGGGGAGATTGTAACATCCCAGGATTTGAGGCCTCAGATAACATGATCTTATAAGGAATGATTAGAATACCCATATCACAAAGGTGCACCTCCTTTTTCGGGAGCCCATCACTAAATAACTCCATAGTTAAGCGTGCTCAGCTTAGAGTAGTACTAGGATGAGTGTCCAGTCGGGAAGTTGACCCTGACTTGCACGTGCATGAGGACAAAGCACGCAGTTAAGGCTAGTGGTGGTCTGTGGGGCCAGTCGTCATTCCTGAAACTCTACTAGAGCCTTGGGCAGTGGGCTCGGGCGTTACAAAGGATTAGGCTGTGCTTCCGTTGGTTACGTATGAAACCCTAGGGAGGGGTGTTACATATTGTAACATCCCAGGATTTGAGGCCTTGGATAACATGATATTAAAAGGAATGATTGGACTACCCATATCACCAAGGTGCACCTCCTTTTCTGGGAGCCCATCACTAAGAACTCCATAGTTAAGCGTGCTCATCTTGGAGTAGTACTGGGATGGGTGACCTGTCGGGAAGCTGATCATGGCATGTGCGTGAGTGAGGACACAACGCGCAGTTAAGGCTAGTGGTGGTTTGTGGGGCAAGTCGTCATTCCTAAAACTCTACTAGAGCCTCGGGCAGTGGGTCCAAGTGTTACAAATGGTATCAGAGCCATAACCCCTCCAATAGGTGGGGCCCACATGGGCATGTGGCATGCCAGTCTTGAGCCGTGCGGTCCAAGCAAGTTGGAAAGGGCTATCCGTAGAGATGAGATGGAGCCACCTTTGCGTTGGTAGCCGTGGATGGGAGCTGGGTGTTCATGGGCCATTGTGGGTCTGCACTGAAATGGGGTCAGATTATGAGGCCATATAGTTGAGCCTTGACGAGGACGTCAAGAGTCTAAGTGGGGGAGATTGTAACATCCCAGGATTTGAGGCCTTGGATAACATGATCTTAAAAAGAATGATTGGACTACCCATATCACCAAGGTGCACCTTCTTTTCTGGGAGCCCATCACTAAGAACTCCATAGTTAAGCGTGCTCAGCTTGGAGTAGTACTGGGATGGGTGACCTTTCGGGAAGTTGATCCTGGCATGCGCGTGAGTGAGGACAAAGCGCGCAGTTAAGGCTAGTGGTGGTCTGTGGGGCCAGTCGTCATTCCTAAAACTCTACTAGAGCCTTGGGCAGTGGGCCCGGGCATTACAAATGGTATCGGAGCCATAACCCCTCCAGTAGGTGGGGAACACATGGGCATGGCATGCCAGTCTTGAGTTGTGCGGTCCAAGCATGTAGGAAAAGGCTGTCCATGGTTGACGTAGCCACCCTTGCATTGGTATTTCGTGATCGGGAGCTGGGTGTCCATGGGCCATTGTGGGTCTGCACTGAAATGGGGAAGAGATTATGAGGCCGTATAGTTGAGCCTTGACGAGGACGTCAAGAGTCTAAGTGGGGGAGATTGTAACATCCCAGGATTTGAGGCCTCGGATAAAACACTCTTAAAAGGAATGATTGGACTACCCATATCACCAAGGTGCACCTCCTTTTCCGGGAGCCCATCACTAAAGAACTCCATAGTTAAGCGTGCTCAGCTTGGAGTAGTACTAGGATGGGTGGACAAAGTGCGCAGTTAAGGCTAGTGGTGGTTTGTGGGGCCAGTCGTCATTCTTGAAACTCTACTAGAGCCTTGGGCAGTGGGACCGGACTTTACATCTAGATTAGTAGAAAACATTAGGGACCATTTAGGAGCAGTTTGAACCTAGGTTTGGCCTAAAACCCTAACTAGACCTAAACTATAAAGCATATAATGAATCTTGTATTAATGATGAATATTACTATTAATCAGGTCATGGACAAAGATCTAGATGATCATCGATATGTTAGGAATCTCTTAACTCAGGTACGTGGGCTTTATCTAAGTATATGACTAGTTTTCTTGTGTGCAATAGCTATGATGTAATGCTTGTCTTTATTTGAGAATATTGCTTGGATGTACTATGATTATAGTATCTTCATCTTGTCAATAAGAACAACAAAGAATATAGATGGTTTGTAGCTACTAAGTGGATATATTCTCTCTCTCAAAATTTCCTCTCTCTCCTCTAAATATAAGGTCGGCACTCGGTCCCCATAGCCCAAGGGGCAGGGAAAAATGAAGTGCGACATCTCTCTCTCTCTCTCCCCTCTAAATATAAGGTTGGCACTTGGTCCCCATAGCCCAAGGGGCGGGGAAAAATGAAGTGTGACGCCACTTAGTAATACAAACACATCAAAAGACATCTAAAAATATGTGTTTACCTGATTATCACTTTAAAAAATATTTTCTTTTACTCTTTATTTCTCAAGTTATTTCAATTATGCAAGCATATTAGTATGTATCTTTCTACCCACGTGTACAACACCTTGTGTGTTGATTCGTTGTTTCACGTATGTTTTAGGTTCAGAGCTAGGTTGGGATAAAAGACGAGAAGTTAACAGTTGTCCAGGTTGTACCTGTTGTGTAGATCGTGATTAGCATACATGTTCATAGACATGTAAATCTTCTTTTAATATGTAAATATAATTCATTTTGTAATATACATGTTAAATGCTGAGAAATTTTATGGTGTATGCCTATGGTTGAATGTTCATGTATGCGCATATTGCTTCTGCAACGCACTCTGATACAATTGTTTAACATTTTCAGATTTTGTCTTCTCATCTCCATGGGGTTTTGAGAAGGTGAAAATCCGGGGATGTTATAGTTGGTATCAGAGCATGAACAATAGCTACACCTGACAATTGCTCACCATAAAACATAAAACTAAATTCACTGTTCACTTTAAACCCTAGAAACTTAGTAAATTGTTCTATAGGAATAAGGTTTGACCTAGCCTCTAGGTTAGAACCTAGATGCTCGAGAACTAGGTTTAGACAAGTGTGTGAAACCCTATCCACATTGATCTCGTATGTATTAGGTTTCTTCACTTGTATACACCTTGTTCTCACCATTTCACTAGGTTACATGACACTAGACTAGCTACTATGTGTGGGACACTCGATTTTGCTGATTTGGCTTTGTTTTCCAATCGGCTCAAGCCTCGAAAGTTTTCTCTGACGTTTGCTTTCTCAGAGAAAAAAAATGTTACACCCCGATCTCACATTACACACTAATCATGAGATTAGGGCGTAAGAAGGATTAACACGTCACAAAAAAAAACCACACTTAACTTTTTCTTTTCTTAGTCACATTAAACATACCAACAGGAAAATCTTACAAATTACTTAAAGACTAAAACTTACACAACTTGCGGAGGCATTTCAAATTTTACTTGCTAGAAACATAAACAGAGTAATTGTCATATTACATTTACGTGCGGAATATAAAGTTGACAGTTAATTACAAAACTGATTTACATATTAAACACACTCTCTCTCCACACCATGTCCCAAGGACCGAGGGGAAAGGACTAAGAGACCACTATCTAACTAACTACATATACCTTCTACTGACTAGGGTGGTAAGATCCTTCAGATTCCTAGAACTGTCACTGACCTGAAAATGTTTGAGTAGAGGAGTGAGCCTACTCGCTCAGTGAATAGTTTTTCATTTAACTATCACTAAACAACTCGTCAAGTTTATTAAATTGAAATAAAGCATAAGAATAATACTATACAGAGTAGTCCTAGTGACATAGTGAAACTAGTAGATATTACATAACTATGAAGCATTTAATATCAGGATTTGCATATCTTAAACATAAAAACAACTATCGAGATTTTTGCACAGTGATTCTAGACTCTTAACATTTTAAATTTCTGTGGTCCTACATGATTATATATTTTATTATGCCCCAATCATATGCAGTGCACTCTGCATATAAAGATCTGTAGCGAACTACGATCCCACCGTACAAGACTTAGCGACACACCCGGGAAATGCTAAGTCTGACTGCTCTCGTCCTGGTCTGCTACAGGACCACAGGCTCTATGGCCTCACCGCACTCTCGAAGAGTGTAAAATGGACTCCTCCTACCTGAGCACACAGGCGGAGTGTCGAGCCGTGCCCATCTGGACTATCCTCCAGTAGGTAACACGACTACCCGGCCATCTGGACTGTCCTCCAGTAGGCCTCACAAAACTACTAGACCATCTGGACTGTCCTCCAGTAGGTCTCTCTCTCCAACCATCTGGACTGTCCTCCAGCAGGTTGCCGACCGTCTGGACTGTCCTCCAGTTAGGTCGTTTCATCCCCTTAAGATCGCAGACCGCACAAAGGGAATTCTACGGTGTTAGGGCACCTAAATCTAACATTTTTATTATATTCTTTGAATATGAACTGTACAACATTCAACAAACTACTCAACAGGTACAAAAGCATTCTCAGAGCTTGTCAAATATCTAAATTATCCAAAACATATACAACAGTATTTCTATTCCAGTAATTGTATCAAGCACTTTTGGTTTCCATTGCACCAAATAAAATCATTGAACTGTTCTACACTGATCAGAAGCTATTTTAGATCATGTATAATCATACAGAAGCAATTTATAAAATAAAATTCAAGTTTCATCAAATACTGATAAAATGCCTGATAACCACTGATATCAGTGCAAAAATGCACAGTTTACCGAACAATTCCAACGAAGGAGTTAAATGATGATAACTAAATGAACTCCTACTCACTTCGTCCGGAATTGCGTCTAGAGGCCGGATTCTGGGGGATTTTGGATCGTTTTCAACCTTGGTATTATTTCTTCACTGTTCCTGTTCACGGAACAGGAACTTCACGCTCCAACGGAAATCTGCTATTATGCGCTGATTTGGGCTGAATTGAGTGCAATTTCTGAACTAGACCTCCTAGCTGAGGTCCAAGGTGATGATTGGAAGCCTTGGCCTCCCCAAATCCACCTTCTCCAGGCCACACACGTAAACTGCTTCCAGCTGCAGCTTGCCGCAGCCAAGCTGATATGCGGCAGCTAACTAAGGAAGGTAGTATACAGGGAAGGAAGATGTAGGAAGAAGAAAGAAGAAAAGAAGAAGAGAAGAGAGGAAGTAGAATCGAATTGCTGGAAGTAGGCAAATGATCGCCCCTGCGATCGCCTTTGCGGGCCTGCACCTCCTGTGCGCCACCTCCAACAGGATGAAAATGAAACGGATAACCAATAGAGAAAATAAAGGAAAGTTTATAAGGAAAAGTTTTGGAATTTTTGCAATTTCAACCCTGGAATCGGAAAAGATCATAACTTTTGACTCGAAAGTCCAAATCAGGTGATTTCTTTTGAATATTTTCAAGAAAAATGCCCACTACAAACCCAAGGCATGAAAACAAGCTAATTACACTATTTTACTGATTCAACATTCCAATTGCATCCAATTATTACTTTACTCAAATTAATCATCTTAATTATGCACTAATTGATCTTATGTGCTTAATTCAACTAAATCAAGTTAATGATGCACTAACCATCACATGAGCACATAAGTTGGATCAAATCATAATGCTTACCAAAAAGCTTTGAAACGGGTCATAACAATCTCCCTCCCTTATAAGAATTTCGTCCCGAAATTCCTAAAAGAGAAAAGGAAACTTGTTACGCATCTCAGATTCAAGCTCCCACGTAGCTTCCTCTAGGTTATGATTCCTCCATAGAACTTTCACTAATGGTATCTCACGATTCTTGAGTTTCTTGATCCTTCGATCAACTATCTGAATTGGTCCCTCAACGTAAGACACATCTGATCTGAGCTATGCAGGTTCTGGGTCAACTATCTTTTCTGTACCAGGATAGCATTTCTTCAACATGGATACATGAAACACATCATGCAGATTAGACAATTCAGATGGAAATTATTACCTGTAGGCTCAGGTCCAATCCTCTCAATGATAGGATACGGGCCCATAAACCTAGGAGTCAGTTTTCCTCTCTTACCAAATCTCAACACTCCTTTCCATGGTGAAACTTTCAAGTATACTTAATCACCAACCTCAAACTCAAGAGGTCTACGTCTTTTCTCAGCATAACTCTTCTGCCTGTCCTGTGCAACTTTTAACTGTTCTTTGATCGCAGTAATCTTTTCAGTGGTCAAATCTACTATCTCGGGTCCAAGAATCTACTTTTCACCAACCTCATACCAACATATGGGTGATCTACACTTTCTACCATACAGAGCTTCATACGGTGCCATACCAAGACTAGAATGGTAGCTATTATTGTATGCAAACTCCATAAGGCTCAAGTGTTCTTCCCAACTTCCTCTGAACTGTAGAACACATGCTCTCAGCATGTCCTCGAGAGTCTGAATGGTCCTTTCTGACTGACCATCCGTCTGTGGGTGAAAGGCTGTACTGAATCTCAACTTTGTGCCTAAAGCACGATGCAACTGATTCCAAAATCTGGATGTGAACTTAGGATCTCTATCAGATATAATTGAAACTGGAATACCATGCAACCTGACTATTTCATCCACGCATATCTTAGCCAACTTTGGAACATCAAAGGTTGACTTAACAAGAAGAAAGTGAGCAGATTTAGTCAATCTATCCACAATCACCCATATCGAGTCACAACCTCTAGGTGTCTTGGGTAACCCTATCACAAAATCCATTGTGATATGTTCCCATTTCCATTCTGGTATAGGAAGAGATTGCAAGGTACCTGTAGGTTTTTGATGTTCAGCCTTAACTTGCTGACACACACTACATCTAGCCACATATTCAACTACATCCTTTTTCATACCTGGCCACCAGTACAATTCCTTGAGATTCCTGTACATTTTAGTGTTACCCGGATGCATGGCATACATCGATGCATGTGCCTCCTCAAGAATTTGTTCTTTCAAATCACCATCTCCAGGTACACACAACCTGTCATGCAGATATAGCAATCCATCATCTGAAAACCTGAACTCTGGTTTTGTTCCCTTTGTCATATCCTGCATAATCTGTCACAACTCACTGTCACTCTGTTGTAACTCTCTGATCTGGTCATAGAAGGTAGGCTTAACTTGCATCTGCGCAATCAAACCACTCTGTCCTGACACTCCCAAGTCTAAGTTCAACCTTCGCATATCTACAAGCAAGTCTCTCTTGAAACATGCCATAGAATATACGGCAGTTGTTGAACTTGACTTCCTGCTCAAAGCATATGCTACCACATTCACCTTCCCAGGATGATAATCAATTCTCACCTCATAATCCTTGATTAGCTCGAGCCATCTTCGCTGTCTCAGATTCAGATCCTTCTGGGTGAAGATATACTTCAAACTCTTATGATCTGTAAACACCTGACATGTCTCACCATAAATATAGTGACGCCATGTCTTAAGAGCATGAACTATAGCAGCTAGTTCCAGATCATGAGTCGGGTAATTCTCTTCATTCTTCTTAAGCTGTCTAGACGCATAAGCCACTACCTTACTTTCTTGCATCAGCACACAACCTAAACCTCTTCTAGAAGCGTTGCAAAACACTGTATAACCTTTATCTGCCTCAGGTAAAATCAACACTGGTGCTGTGGTCAACTTTTTCTTCAGAATCTGAAAGCTCTTCTCACAGTTATCAGACCAGACGAACGGTGCATTCTTCCTCATCAAACGTGTCAGAGGCGATGTTATCACACTGAAGTTCTGAATGAACCTTCTGTAGTAACCTGCCAATCCTAAGAAACTTCTGATCTCAGTAGGAGTCTTAGGCTGTTCCCACTGAAGCACAGAATCGACTTTCTTAGGGTCAACACTTACTCCATCTCTTGAGATGACATGTCCAAGGAATGCCACCTCAGCTAACCAGAACTCACACTTACTGAACTTAGCATACAACTGGTGTTGCCTCAACAACTGCAACGTCATCCTCAGGTGTTGCTCATGTTGCTCATCATCTCTGGTGTAAATCAAAATATCATCAATGAAAACCACAATAAACTGATCCAAGAACGGTTTGAAAATCCGATTCATCATGTCCATAAAAGCTGCTGGGGCATTAGTCAGTCCAAACGACATGACCAGAAACTCATAATGCCCATATCTGGTTCTGAAGGCTATCTTAGAAATATTGGAAGCCTTTATTCTCAACTGATGATATCCCGACCTCAAATCTATCTTAGAGAAGATTGTCGCTCCACGCAACTGATCAAACAGATCATCAATCCTTGTCAACGGGTACTTGTTCTTGATAGTGATCTTATTCAGCTGCCTGTAATCTATGCATAGATGCATGGTACCATCCTTCTTCTTCACAAACAAAACTGGTGCACCCCATGGTGAAGAACTAGGCTGAATGAAACCCTTGTCCAACAACTCTTGTAACTGAACCTTAAGTTCCTTCAACTCTGCAGGTGCCATTCTATAAGCTGGCAGCGCTACTGGGTGACTACCTGGATACACCTGGATCTCAAAATCTATATCTCTTACAGGAGGTAAACCTGGTAGTTCCTCTGGAAAGACATCTGGAAACTCACAAACGACAAGTACATCATAAACACTGACTGTGCTCTTCTCTGCTCTTGTGTCGACCACATGGGCTAAGAAAGCTTCACATCCTTTCTGCAGCATCTCATCAGCTACGGCAGCTGACACGATACACGTAGGTAGAACTTTCCTGTCTCTAGAAAAGACGCAAGAAAATTCACCCTGTTGAAAGACAACTTCCTTCTTCCAACAGTCAAGTTGAACTCGATACGTTTCAAGGCAATCCATACCCATTATAACTTGAAAGGTATTAACATCCAAGGGTATAAGATTAACAACAAAGGTATAACCACTAAAAGACAACAAACATCCGGGACAAAACTCAGATAAAATTGTTGCTTCACCTAGTGGAACCCTTAGTACCAATTCATGCATTAAATCCTGAGTTAACAGATTAAGGTCACTGACTAAAGAACGTCGTATGAACGAATGAGTAGCACCCGGATCTGTCAAAATGGTAACTGGTATACTATTAAATAAAAGCATTTCTCCAGTAACAACATGAGAAGAAATTATACCTTCTTGTGGTGTTAACAAGAAGAAACGTGATGAAGCTCTACTAGTTGCACGGCGTCCTCACTAACCACCTCTGCCACTGGGTATTCCACCACCCTGAGAGCCAAAAGCTACAGAAGAACTCGGTCTATCAATAGGAGGTTGTCTCGGAACATCTTGATACTGAGGTTGAGAAGCTTGTGATGCTGCATGCAGTAACTGGGGGCAGTTGCTCCTTATATGTCCTGTCTGACCACAATGATAGAAACCTCGAGAACTCAAACCCCAACACTGACCATAGTGTGATCTCCCACAATTGTCACATATTGGTGCCTCCTGCCTCGGTGGACCTGTCACTGACACTGATGACCCAGAAGACCGTCCACTTGGTGCATGGCTCCATCTCCCGGGACTAAAACTTCCTCTACTACGAGAATATGTCACGTCACTAGATCTTGGCCTGCTGAAACAGCCAAAACCACGTCCAAGCTTGGAAAAGAAACCACTGCTACCTCCTCAGTAACCACTGCTAGGCTGTCCTCTAGCAAAGTCTCCATATCTCTTCTTGGTCTCAGTTGGCTTATCAGCATTCACAGATTCCTCTACCTGTCTGGCTGCCTCTACAAACTCACCAAAGTTCTCTCTATTTCTCCTACTAGTAGCAGAAATAGTATGTCGAATCTCTAACCTCAGCCCTTCTTGGAACCTTATGCACCTTTCTAAGTTATTAGGTACAAGGTGAGGACAAAAATTCGCCAACCTGGTGAAAAGTGCCTCATACTCAATGACTGTCATGTTTCCCTGCTTAATATTTTCTAACTGCCTTGTTTTCTCATTCAGGAAAGTAGGAGGATAATACTTGAGATGGAATTCCTCAGTGAAATCCTGCCAAGTAAGCTCTGTGCCTCTTCTTTTATCCTCCACACTATGCCACCATAACTCTGCATCACTTTTCAGAAGGTAAACAACATGATTAATCTTTTTCTCCTCTGGCAGCTCCATCAGACGGAAGACCTTCTCTATTTGCCTCAGCCATTCATCAGCTTCTGCAGGATCTGTGGTGACACTAAACTCTGTGCCACCAAGTTTCTTCACAAGCTCATATGATCGCATCAGGTCCTTACTGCTGGAAGTAGAGGCTCGTCTGTCAGTCTTATACTTCTCTTTGGTCTCCAGAAACATCCTATACATCCGGGATGCTTCTTCCACATAATCACCTCCGCATGGACCCATATCCTGCGGATCTGGCCCAACATGGCTCTCAGCCTGGTCATCATGACCAAGTCCCTTTCCTGCCATCTACAATATTATAACAGAACATTTCCTGTTAGAAAACTGCAGATAGAAAAAAAGACACCTAAATCCTAGTCCTATTGGTCTCTTATCGTCCCCTGACCTGGACTCTGAGTATCTATGTACTCAACCTATGCTCTGATACCAAAATTGTTACACCCCGATCTCACATTACCCACTAATCATGAGATTAGGGCGTAAGAAGGATTAACACGTCACAAAAAAAAAACCACACTTAACTTTTTCTTTTCTTAGTCACATTAAACATACCAATAGGAAAATCTTACAAACTATTTAAAGACTAAAACTTACACAACTTGCGGAGGCATTTCAAATTTTACTTGCTAGAAACATAAATAGAGTAATTGTCATATTACATTTACATGTGGAATATAAAGTTGACAGTTAATTACAAAACTGATTTACATATTAAACACACTCTCTCTCCACACCATGTCCCAAGGACCTAGGGGAAAGGACTAAGAGACCACTATCTAACTAACTACATATACCTTCTACTGACTAGGGTGGTAAGATCCTTCAGATTCCTAGAACTGTCACTGACCTGAAAATGTTTGAGTAGAGGAGTGAGCCTACTCGCTCAGTGAATAGTTTTTCATTTAACTATCACTAAACAACTCGTCAAGTTTATTAAATTGAAATAAAGCATAAGAACAATACTATACAGAGCAGTCCTAGTGACATAGTGAAACTAGCATATAGTACATAACTATGAAGCATTTAATATCAGGATTTGCATATCTAAAACATAAAAACAACTATCGAGATTTTTGCACAGTGATTCTAGACTCTTAACATTTTAAATTTCTATGGTCCTACATGATTACATATTTTATTATGCCCCAATCATATGCAGTGCACTCTGCATAGAAAGATCTGTAGCGAACTACGATCCCACCGTACAAGACTTAGCGACACACCCGGGAAATGCTAAGTCTGACTGCTCTCATCCTGGTCTGCTATAGAACCACATGCTCTCTGGCCTCACTGCACTCTCGAAAAGTGTAAACTGGACTCCTCCTACCTGAGCACACAGGCGGAGTGTCGAGCCGTGCCCATCTGGACTGTCCTCTAGTAGGTAACACGACTACCCGGCCATCTGGACTGTCCTCCAGTAGGCCTCACAAAACTACTAGACCATCTGGACTGTACTCCAGTAGGTCTCTCTCTCCAACCATCTGGACTGTCCTCCAGCAGGTTGCCGACCGTCTGGACTGTCCTCCAGTTAGGTCGTTTCATCCCCTTAAGATCGCAGACCGCACAAAGGGAATTATACGGTGTTAGGGCACCTAAATCTAACATTTTTATTATATTCTTTGAATATGAACTGTACAACATTCAACAAACTACTCAACAGGTACAAAAGCATTCTTAGAGCTTGTCAAATATCTAAATTATCCAAAACATACATAGCACTATTTCTACTCCAGTAATTGTATCAAGCACTTTTGGTTTCCATTGCACCAAATAAAATCATTGAAATGTTCTACACTGATCAGAAGCTATTCTAGATCATGTATAATCATACAGAAGCAATTTATAAAATAAAATTCAAGTTTCATCAAATACTGATAAAACGCCTGATAACCACTGATATCAGTGCAAAAATGCACAGTTTACCGAAAAATTCCAACGAAGGAGTTAAATGATGATAACTAAATGAACTCCTACTCACTTCGTCCGGAATTGCGTCTAGAGGCCGGATTCTGGGGGATTTCGGATCATTTTCAACCTTGGTATTATTTCTTCACTATTCATGTTCACAGAACAGGAACTTCACGCTCCAACGGAAATATGCTATTATGCGCTGATTTGGGCTGAATTGATTACAATTTCTGAACTAGACCTCCTAGCCGAGGTCCAAGGTGATGATTGGAAGCCTTGGCCACCCCAAATCCACCTTCTCCAGGCCACGCACAGCAACTGCTTCCAGCTATAGCTTGCCGCAGCCAAGCTGCTATGCGGCAGCTAGCTAAGGAAGTTAGTATAAAGGGAAGGAAGAGGTAGGAAGAAGAAAGAAGAAAAGAAGAAGAGAAGAGAGGAAGCAGAATCAAATTGCTGGAAGTAGGCAAATGATCGCCCCTGCGATCGCCTTTGCGGGCCTGGACCTCCTGTACGCCGCCTCCAACAGGATAAAAATGAAACGGATAACCAACAGAGAAAATAAAGGAAAATTTATAAGGAAAAGTTTTGGAATTTTTGCAATTTCAACCCTAGAATCGGAAAAGATCATAACTTTTGACTCGAAAGTCCAAATCAGGTGATTTCTTTTGCATATTTTCAAGAAAAATGCCCACTACAAACCCAAGGCATGAAAACAAGCTAACTACACTGTTTTATTGATTCAACATTCCAATTGCATCCAATTATTACTTTACTCAAATTAATCATCTTAATTATGCACTAATTGATCTTATGTGCTTAATTCAACTAAATAAAGTTAATGATGCACTAACCATCACATGAGCACATAAGTTGGCTCAAATCATAATGCTTACCAAAAAGCTTTGAAACGGGTCAAAACAAAAAAACTATATAATATTTTATTATATGTATGTAAATATAAAAATGTGTCCCTCCCACTGGAGAGTAGTTAATGTTCATGCAACCTAAGTGAAAGGAAGTGACATCATTTTAGAAGAGAGAGTAGATGTAGATTACATGTCTAGAGCCTTATCAAGATATGTGATACATAGAATAGAAGATAGAATGATAGTTGACTTAAGCGTGGATGATCTTATCTAAGTTCTACCTTTAGTGATATAAGTTGCTTGTATATGATATGAATCCAACTTTGAAGATTCTAAGCTGTGACTTGATGATGAAAGTACATTCCCTTTTCTTATTTAAGATGAGATAAGTTAAGATAAGGTTGAATATGCATGAGCCTCAAGCTCTTTTACAAAGGAGAGGACCTCTAGTGTTAGGACAAGATACGTGGTGAACTCCAGAGAGAGTGAGACCCACAAGGAGAGGGTCATAGGACCTACCCTACAATATATGAAAAATATGAGATAATTTGAAATGATGTGTCCTAAGTTGAGTTACTCTTGAGTAGATGAGTTGAGTCCTTTTGCATTATTCCATCCTATATGTGAGAGTTAGGTTAAAAAAATGATGGGTATGCGACTCATAATGAGAAAGTCAATCTTTTGATTGAATTAGGTCTTAGCTTGACTGACATATGTTTGTTAATCTCATAATTAGCTGCAAGTGAGGCGATATATGAACTCTGGTTCTAAGAGTAAAATGCTTCGTGCATAAGATACTCATAAATGTCGTTCGTTCCACTTCTCTTTCTCTATATTTGATGCTAGAAACCTCACTTGAGCTATTTAGATGATTATGTATGAATGGTCACTTAGATAAGCTTGACCTATTCTATGTTCCCCTCCTATATCATACATGAAATATCTAAGTTTGAAATCATGATAAAGTTGGCTTAGTATATCTTCCTTCCCTCTGTCATGCATGAAAGACATAAGTATGAAATCATGAGGTAGACATAAAGATATTTTTGGATCAAAGGTTATATGATCACAAAATATAGTTCTTAACCTCAATATTTCTCAATCTATGCTTCTAAGTTTGAGGATAACTCTCACATAATACGGTGAAACCCTAATATGTAAATATGAAAATAATCTCCTCTAATGCTGAAATCATTGTAAGATGTTGATCATAAAACATATTAATGATGTTAGATTTGAATGATCTGAATATCATGGCATATAAACGAATTCCTTCTGAACATTAAAAGTATGAACAAAACCCTTATCCTTAGGGGTGATGTAATCCTAAGATATCATAATGTTATGTTATGGCTAAGACGTTAAGTGTGCTTCCGCATATATATATGGTGGGGTGGACACACCCAAGAATCTCTAGACCCTAAGCTGACAACTTAGAGTGCATGCAACTATGGTGGTCTTAGAACCTAAGCAATGATGATTTATATAAAGTTGACCTCTTATATAGCCTCTTAAGGATGAGATAAGTTGAATTTTGAGGACGAAATTCCAAATAAGGTGGGGTGAATGTGATAACCTTAATATTAACATTTATATCCAATATAGAATACAAGAATTCATGTGTGTTTTATATGTTGTTAAACACCCATAAGTATTATATATCAATATGAATGGTTGTCTAGTGAACCCTGGGATGCATCAAGACCATGTTAAGTGAATTGGACATGTGAAATCTAGATTGGATTATAAATGAACGGTATTTAAAGACTATACACTTTTATATGAGGTTATTCAAAGAATTGGGTTAGATGATCAAATTATGGATTTTGGTTTAATAAGAAGAGGTTTTGTATTATGAGAAAACTCATGGCTCAAATTTCATTCAGATTGAAGCCTTATGCTAGAAGATACAAGAATCTGGAGTTACCAAAATTGATTTAAATATTATGTGATAACTTGATTGTATGTAGCTTAACTGAATGTAGTTGTGACACGTATATGTCTTGTGGACCTGATATCCCCATACTAATGCACATGTCTTGGTGAGGTAGTACAATATCAATCCTACTAGGGAGGATTGTAGGCCTCTTAAATATCTTCCACCTCCCAGCTACATGGAGGACTTAGTCAGTGAAACACGTATTAGTTGGAGTTTCCAATGGGGAAGTGAGATCCACAACACCGCAATCCATGCAACAAACTCACCCCAAATCTTGGATCTTATCGTCATTCTAACTATTCAGGTGTAAGCACCTCGTTTAGTAGACCCAGAGAATGACCCCAATCTAAGGTTATGGTGGCAGGAGTACGATGATCAGCCTCCCTCGTCTTTGGCATCTCTAGCTGCCACCACACCATGGCCCTCACCACTCTAGCAATCACTACTACAGAAATGGCTTATAAAGTCACTTTTCAAGGTGTCGGTTGTATACATAAACGGACACCTAAACTCTACAGTGTCGGTTTATAACATAAACCGACATACAATCTGTGAAGGTCGACCAGACACGGGTACCTCTTTTATTAAGTGTCGGTTAATTAATAAAAAACCGACACCTAAAATCAACCGCCAAAACCAAAATTCCAGCAAAAAAATTACCGCCAAAATTTAACATATGTCGTCGGTTCATAAATAAATAACCGACGACTAAAGGGTATTCGCGAGACAGGAATAGTTGTCGGTTGTCCTTTAGTTAAAAACTGACAACTATAATCTAGTATAGGTGCCGATTTTTGGTATGGAACTGACACAGTTGGTTTATTTGTCAGTTTTTTAGAATAACCGACGCTTATTGTCAACTTAATAGCTCACCAACGTGAGCTTCTCTTCCCCTTTCCCTTTTTCATTCTCGATTTCAGTTAGGTTCGGCGATTTCTTGCTAGCCCCCGCCGGTCGTTGCTCCTCCTCCGCCGCTGCCGTGCTCCTGCTCCTGCCCTCACCGCTGCTCCGTGCTCACTGGCGGCCGTGCTCCTGCTCCTGCCGTCTGTGCTCACCAGCAGCCGTCCGTGCTCCTGCTCCGTGCCCTCGCCGCTGCTCCGCTCCCTCGTCGCTGCTTTGTGCCCTCACCGCCGCTGCTCCGTGTCCTCGCCGATGCTTCTCCTCTCTTTGCCGCCGCCTCCGTCGGTGGCTGTTGTGCTCCGGCCGTTGCTCTCCTCTGCCCTCAAGGTATGCCCGCCTTCCCTACCTTCTTCCTTATTCCTCTGCTCCGGCGGCTGCTTGGGCGGTGCCAAGGAACGCCCAAGCAGCTACTGGGCATTTTTTTTAAAAGTTATTTACTTATTTGTGTTTAGGGTTTAGGTACTGATTTTGTGCTTCTACTGAGTTGAATCCTCTATTGTCTATACAATACATGTAATTTTCCTAGTATCGTGAAAGATTCTCAATTGTGTGTATCACATGGGATTCTTATCTCAACACAATGGACTGCAATATATGCATCTAATGCCTTAAATGGAAGACTCAAATGTTATAAAATCGCATCAAAGTAGGTAGAAACAACTTATATATATTCATATCTTAATAATTCCATGAAGTGCACATTATCTTACTCAGGAAAAGTATGTGTATAATGTAGGATTAGTTCCATATAATGGTTCTATTTTAGTAAGCACCTAGAAACCCGTCCAAGATTTACTCATTAGGAGTAAATCTTGGATAGTTCTCAATTTGGGACTGTTCTTGAACACCTAATCTCACTTAGGATGTAAGTGTATAATGTGTATTGGGTTTTCGAGAAAATTTCGGTAGCATTTCCTCGTTTGTTCTCTAAGTACATATGTAGACTTCTTTTCAAGCTATCATGTCTACCACAATAAAGTTGGTTATGACAAGCAATAAAAGGTTAACTGATGTTATACAACTTTTTCTGAAAATATATAACATCGTTATATGTACTTAAACTTTGTTAATACTAATATTATGCAGTCTCTGTCCACCCATAACAATCACTATGAACTGGGCCTCTATGTCAATGTTAACGTTCCCTATTGAAGAACAATTGGACATCATCCTAGATGATCGTTCCTTAAACCAATTGGTCATACCCAAACATTGGCGTTTTCTAAAAGGAAGACACTACATGCCTGGTAAAGTGACCCTAACTTTTGGCAATTATTCACATGTTATCGAGGTTGAGTATGATTTGGAGGGAAATCTTGTATCAAAATCCGGTTGGCATGATTGGATTGGAGAGATGCATGTGGTCCGTTGCAACAGACTTTTTCTCCGTCCAGTTGGCCATAATTCCATCAAAGTTTGGATAACCAACAGCAACTGCGAGACCCCCGATCATCTACTGTGGTATGAGCGCACGTCGTCACATATCAGCTCGGACGAATCTGAATCTGAGGCCCCTGTCAGTTCAGATTCATCTAAATACAGTGAGGAGCTTCGTGACACAGCTTCATCATCAAAAAGACCACGGTAAGTCCAATTAACAAATATAATTGTCAAGCAATCAATACTCATAGCTGCTTTCTATTCTGAACTTCAGGAGAAGATCGCCACAATGATAAGTCCTCGAAGTTACTGATGAGGGACCATGTTGGTGTAGTATTTAGTTGTCTATCTATCTAGACTTGTCTGTATTAATAGTTTTTTTTAATTATGCGCATGTTTAGGGGTACACCAACCCCTTTGTTTAGTTACTGTTTAGGGGTACACCCCTGTGTGTGGATGTAAAAAGAGATTAATGAATGGAACTGAAAGTTGCTACATGAAACCCGTCCAACACATTATTTGTTGGCCTAGAAACCCGTCCAAGATTTACTCATTAGGAGTAAATCTTGGATAGTCCCCAGTTTGGGACTATTTTTGAACACCTAATCTCGCTTAGGATGTTAGTGTATAATGTGTATTGGGTTTTCAAGAAAATTTCGGCAACATTTCCCCGTTTCTTCTCTAAGTACATATGTACTTGGAGAACAACGGGGAAATGCTGCCGAAATTTTCTTGAAAACCCAATACACATTATACACTTACTAGTGAGATTAGGTGTTCAAGAATGGATAGGTGGTACACATTTATTATATATAATAATGACATCACATGTATTTGTTAACCCTAGACCCTAATCTTTTCCTAATATATACTTGTTTTCTCTTTGATCATAGAATGGATAGATCATGGATGTCCATTCACAATCGCTGCACCCCAGAGTTTATTTCTGGTCTTGACCAGTTCATTAGATTTGCTGAGGAACATAGGAAACAACCTGGAGATAGGTTCTACTGTCCATGTAGGCATTGCGGTAACAACTTGTATATCGAGGAAAGTAATCAGCCGTGAGCAGTTGGAACAAGGTCATTTGTATATTTTACACAACATGGACGAAGTGAACGTTTATATCGAGGAACATACCAATTTCATCAAAAGACAATATCCTCGAGCCAATACAATGTGGCTTGCTAGAGAGCATAACAAGACTTTTATTAAGTGTTTTGAAGATAAAGTCTTACATCAACTATCTCAAACACCAGATGATATTATTGAAACTATCAAATGCCTCTCCTTTAAACCAAAGTTGACTGTTATGTCTTATGAAGGGTATGCCATTAATGGATTCACATATTACACAAAGCGCCAAGATGATAAGAGTGTCGTCTAAAACAGTGGGGTCACCCTTCAAGCATCGACTATGTTTTTTGCAAGTGCAAAGGATAAGAGTCCACGTGAAGCTAAAATGTCATATTACGGTGTCATTGAAGAGATATGGGAATTTGACTACATAGATTTCAAAATTCCGCTCTTCAAATGTAATTGGGTTGATAACACCAAAGGAGTTATAGTGGATGAATTGGGTTTCACTTTAGTGAACCTTGAAAAGATTGGCGAGAAGGATGAACCATTCATATTGGCATCACAGGTGAAACAAGTATTTTATATCGATGATCCTGCAAATGATAAATGGTCAGTTGTTCTTCATGATAAAAGATAGTTCATTGAAGATCCTATAGATGAATAAGAGTACTATGATAAATATGATGACTCCAGTCCATTCTCAGTTGGGTTGCCAACTCCACAAAATATTGAAGCTAATGATGACTTATATGTGTGCGGAGATCACAATGAAGGATTGTTAATTGATAAAAGATCACAATTTTAGAGGCATGCATGTTTATATTTTTTTTATTGAAGCTAAATGTTTACTTTTTTAATATCAATATCATTTTCTGATTTGATGTTTCATTATCTTCTAGTTAATACAAATGCTAAACATTGTGGGAGGGCGCTAAAGAACTATAGGACCAATCTCACCCGAGATTACATACGCGATGCTGAGAATAGGTTCTTGATTGATTCCAATTCTAGACATTGATCAGTATTTCACTAACTCTACACTAATAATTTTTGTTTGTATTCTCTTTGAAAAATAAATATAGGAAGAAGGAAGCCACACAACAATGGAACTACTTGGACCCCAAAGACTGGGAGGAGTTTGTTACCCAAAGAAAAACAGATTAATTCAAGGTATTAAGCACCACTCCCAATTTAATTAATATACATTTTTATGTATTCACCTATTCAAGATTAACCTTTATTGTTACTAACCAAATCAATGTGCTAACTAACTAGGCTATCAACGATTCTCAACGACAACTACATGTTACGACCACACAATGGGTCCAAGAGGATATGCAGGCGTTCACCAAAGGTTATATAGATATATAGGCAGCAAGCCATGAAACAGCAAAAGAAGCCCCAATGAAGAGAAGCAGGATATAGATACAATACATAAAGTGCAACACACACAAGTGCTTCAGATTCATATAACAACATGACAAACTAACACATATATAGTGCATAACAACAGCAGCTCAGAATTTACATACAACACTAGCTTAGTACATATATAGTGGGACTAAGGTGATGATCCCACCTGCTAAAACAGGTTATCGACAACTACATGTTATGACTGGGAGGTCGTGATTCAACAACTTTATGCATTAGCAGGTGGATCTGTTTGTCCTCCTGCTAATGAATACGGTTGCTGAATCACGACCTCCCAGTCGTAACATGTAGTTGTCGGTAACCTGTTTTAGCAGGTGGGATCGTCACCTTAGTCCCACTATATATGTACTAAGCTAGTGTTGTATGTAAATTCGACGCTGCTGTTGTTATGTACTATATATGTGTTAGTCTGTCATGTTGTATGGACATCGATTGTATTGCTCAGGTATTATATAGTCTCATTAGATAATATGAAATATATCAATCTTATTTATAACTCATTAATTATATATATACATCATTCTCTTTACAGGTGTTTAAAGTTGACCCCACTACAGGAACGGACTTACCAGATGTACATGCTCCCTATACGATGGGAGAATTAAATGAAGTAAGAGAAGAATGGGCAACAACAATACAAATAGTGGGGGTTTTAAAATATAATTGGGATGTTGATAGCGAATAATGACTAAAGAATGATATTTTGTAAATGAATTTCTGAATTATAATATATGTGTGAATGTTTCTACATGTCTAGATGTTTCTACATGTGTCTGAGTGAAAATGAATGAAAGTGTTGGTTGCTATACGAATGTTTCTACATGTGTGAATGTGAATGAATGGAACTACAGATTGCTAGCTACATGAATGTTTCTAAATGTGTGAAAATAAAATGGAACTGCAGGTTGTATTGCTAAATGCATGTGTGAATATTTTTGTTGTTAAATTTGCAGGTTTGTGGCCTGTTGTTGGATGATATCAATGGATGTCGTAAAACCTACAGTTAACTGCAGGTTTCTCATCCTGCGACCAGCCACAGCAGGTCTGCAGACTGACAGAAAAAAAAAACAATAGGCGTTGATTATTTGTATAACACCGACACACAAAGTTATAGTGTCGGTTTTATATAAATAACCGACGCCTGTTCCCTGTGGCACGAAGGTATATGGCGTCGGTTTATTATCTAACAACCGACACTGATAGTGGCCAAGATGGCGCCCTTTCTGTGGTGCGAAGGTATATGGTGTCAGTTTCTTATCTAATCGACGCCTATACCTTCGCGCCACAACAAACATGTGCGATTTCAGTGGCGCGGGAAGAGTTTGGGCGTCGGTTTTGGAACTGACGTGTAATGGGTGAGCTTTTAGTGTCACCCACATAGGTGTCGCTTAGAAACTGACACTAAAGGCCTTAAATAACTGATACTAAAGCTAGGTTCTGTAGTAGTGAATCCACCCAGCCATAGTGCTCAAAGCTTTATGATGAGCTCACCCCTCACACCTAGAAGGAGGAGTGACAACCAAAGATGCTGCTGGAGGTCGGTTGCTCGATCATAGTCATGTCAGAGACAGACCCCATGACGATGTTCTCACAAATGAGTAGAGACACCACAAAATGCGGATGTAGTAGGTGAGCGAGTCTCTGTTTTGCAGAGAAAACAGAGTACCAAACACCAGGCGGAGGAGCCAGCTACCTACCGAGACCGGATCCTTAACTATGTCTGGTAGCTAAAGTGCCAATGGGTTCCCTAGGCTGCCGTGACGGTCTTGTTGGTGTATGAAGTCAGCATTGTACGAAGAAGAAGGGAACGAGTGGAGTTGGAGTTTCCCCATCCTTGGGTGGTGGTGTTGAGTTCCTGGAACTCCTGTGGAGCCACGCACAGATAAGATTATTCCCAAAAGCTTTGAGTATTGCTTTCCCCCTTTCTATCGTTCACCACGATGGCACCAAACCAGTGAATCCTGAACTAGTCGGAGTTGGTTGGAACATGTAGAGCTGATGTTGAGCTGATTTGAGGAGTTAGGCTTGCTCGTGGTGGTCCATTGTTTCTCCAGACATCCTGAGGAGCGAGCTTGGGTGCAAGAAACCTTCTTTACCCTTTCCTCGCCCACGGAGGTAGCAGGAGCGGCAGAGCCATCTGGAATTTGAGTTTTGGAGCCGGCCCATGCACACTTGGCATCGGAATCATGCGGCGATGAGCGACGGACCTTATGGCGGTAGTACCTGTAGGAGATCCGGCGTGGAGGGCGATGGGTTGCTCACTGGAAAAGAGATCCCAGTGGAGGTCTCCTCATGTGCGTCGCGTATAGACAGAGGACCCGGGGGGGGGGGAGGTCAGGATAAAACCAACCTTGGGTCTTCATCCTCGGTTCAACCACAGACCAACCAGGCGGAGCCCCTTCATGCGCCAGAATAGGACTGGCCTTGGAAGCAATAACCCTTGGGTGGTCATTATGATAGCCGAGGAGCACCACGGCCCCAAAGATGTATGGAGAAGCCATAGGAGGCTGCTGGTGCCAACGTAGGACAGAAACGGAGGAACAACACTAGTGGAGCCTCACAGGAGAGTAGCGTAGGTGACAACCCTTTCTGGAGGACGAAGCATCAGACTCATGTGCGTGTTTGAGACTGCGTGCGGGGAGAGAAAGAGGGAGTCGAATGGTCAGACCAATTAGCCACCCGGTTCATCCCGACCAGGCAGGCGGCTCAAGACCCCAGATAGTAGGAAGCTAAATAATGCTGAGGGTAACATGGTGCAAATCTAGGCAGCCAGGGGTGAGATCCAATGACAGTTAATAATTTTGAAAGGTAAATTCCTCATAATTTCCCAGATTTGTACCAGACTTAAATAATGACATCTAGATTAGTAGAAAAACATTAGGGACCATTTAGGAGCAGTTTGAACCTAGGTTTGGCCTAAAACCCTAACTAGACCTAAACTATCAAGCATATAATGAATCTTGTATTAATGATGAATATTGCTATTAATCAGGTCATGGACAAAGATCTAGATGATCATGGATATGTTAGGAATCTCTGAACTCAGGTATGTGGGCTTTATCTAAGTATATGACTAGTTTTCTTGTGTGCAATAGCTATGATGTAATGCTTGTCTTTATTTAATAATATTGATGGGATGTACTATGATTATAGTATCTTCACCATGTCAATAAGAACAACAAAGAATATAGATGGTTTGTAGCTACTAAGTGGATATATGCTCTCTCTCTCTCAAAATTTCTTCTCTCTCCTCTAAATATAAGGTCGACACTCGATCCCCATAACCCAAGGAGTAGGGGAAAATGAAGTGCGACATCTCTCTCTCCCCTCTAAACATAAGGTTGGCACTCGGTCCCCATAGCCCAAGGGGCGGGGAAAAATGAAGTGTGACACCACTTAGTAGTACAAATGCATCAAAAGACATCCAAAAATATGTGTTTACCTGATTATCGCTTTAAACAATGTTTTGTTTTACTCTTTCTTTCTCAAGTTATTTCAATTATGCAAGCATATTAGTATGTATCTTTCTACCCACGTGCACAACACCTTGTGTGTTGATTTGTTGTTTCACGTATGTTTTAGGTTCAGAGCTAGCTTGGGATAAAAGATGGGAAGTGAGCAGTTGTCTAGGTTGTACCTATTGTGTAGATACTGATTAGCATACATGTTCATAGATTTGTAAATCTTCTTTTAATATGTAAATATAATTCATTTTGTAATATACATGTTGAATGCTGAGAAATGTTATGGTGTATGCCTATGGTTGAATGTTCATGTATGCGCATATTGCTTCCGCAACACACTCTGATACAATTGCTTAACATTTTCGGATTTTGTCTTCTCATCTCCATGGGGTTTTGAGAAGGTGAAAATCTGGGGACGTTACAGTCACATCAGAGTTTGTCTATAGTGGATATAATCTTGTTTGGAATAGGTATGCAACTAATGTGATATATGGGGATGTGTGAGAACAATGTTTCCTCCTCACATCACAAGCCTCTTATGGGGATTCTACAATGTCCAATGCATCTAACGTCTAGTGATATTAAGTTGTGTTTAAAACAATTCATCATCATAATTAATGATTACCCAATTCTTGCCAATTGAGCATCTCATATCAAACGCATAACTCATATATTAGCTTTCAGAGTTCAGCACCATAGTTTGATTCTTTAATTCCAAATTAGGGAAACTTAGGTTCCCTAATGCCTCTATTTGTACCATTCCAGCACATGTCGTTCATAAGAATGCACATAACAACTTACAATATGATATTACATCACTAACATATAATCAAATAAGCATTTCCACTACTAAAAATCACTACAAAATTTATTAAATTCATCACAATCATCATATAGAAAGATTAAAATACTCGAAAGCCATTATTTGAATTTGTTTGAAGTAAATCAGGGTAAAAAGGTGAATTTTCACTCACATATCTCGTCTAGGATTACTGATCTTAGGATTTTCTCCAACTAAGCTCAGATCTTAGCTTATAGAAGTTTGAATCAAGATTCATGCCTCATGATCTCATTTAAACTAATCATTGATAGGAAAAACAAAAAAAAATGATCATCTGGATATAGAAGATGAAGAATGAAGGTTAATTGAAACCTCTGATTGACAAACCAGGGAATTCCGAGTAAGGGAGGGTTAACCAAAACCTATGGTTGATGAATCAGGGAGTTCTGAGCAAGGTAACACAAGGAGAAGGAAGGATCAACAATAAAAAACCACTTACCAAGTCAATCTACAATGAGACCTTCAATTTCTATTGTTCTTTGTGTTCTTTCCCCAAAAATTGCCTTCCAAGTCTTCTTTTTCGTTGACCTAAGGGTCTGAGAAGATAGATGATCAAATCACAACTCCAAAAAACTTCGTTTTATTTTCAAACGTATATGTATAGCCCAAGATATGATCATTTTACAATTGGCTATCCTGGTTAGACATTCTTGGCAGTCACTGGGTCTTTGGAAACCA
The DNA here is from genome assembly GCA_963693085.1 of Alisma plantago-aquatica. Taxonomy (NCBI): domain Eukaryota; kingdom Viridiplantae; phylum Streptophyta; class Magnoliopsida; order Alismatales; family Alismataceae; genus Alisma; species Alisma plantago-aquatica. The sequence goes on along the minus strand of OY856412.1, from coordinate 1,137,119,846 downwards.
TTGGTCACTGGGCCTCGATGGTCGCTGAAAAAGCCCATTCTCGGCGGTCGTCGAGAAACTGTACATGTTACTAAAAAGCCATAACTCATTCATTTTAACTTTGAATTAGTTCATTCTTTTTATGCTGGAATCGTAATTGAATTCTCTACAATCTTATAATATTAGATTGATAATATTATTAGATAAAATTTATTATTTAATTATTTCTCAAGTATCATTAATTCTCATCCCACATATATGTATGGGCTAATCCTATATCAACTAAAACATTGGATCTTATGATATGCTTAAGTAATGATTATCAGTTATTCATACAAGTGTTTGATATTACCAAAGTTAAGATAAAGCACAAGGTAGAATATTACTAATAAAAAAACACAACAAGAATTAAGTTTATCTTAAATCTCTATAATTACCAACAAAGCTAGAAAAGGGTTGCAACATTTCTCCCCCTCAAATAAAAATTTCGTCTCGACATTCCTAGAAGAGGAAAGGATACTTGTTACACATCTCCAGGTCTACTTCCGAAGTAGCTTCTTCTATATTATGATTCCTCCAAAGTAATTTTACCTGGGGTATCTCCCTCTTTTTAAGCTTCTGAATTCTATGATTTAGAATTTGAATTGGTACTCTAATAGGAGATATACTCTCTCAACTATACAAGATCTGAGTCTATAATATTTTTTATACTAGGATGACACTTCTTCAACATATATACATGAAACACATCATGCAGATTAGCTAACTCTAAAGGCAACTCCAGTTTATATGCAACTGGTCCAATTCTCTGAATGATTGGATAGGGACCCATGTATCTAGGAGTTAGTTTTCCTCACTTTCCAAACCTTGACACACCTTTCCATGGTGAAACTTTCAAATAAACCCCTTATCCAACCTCAAGCTGAAGTGGTCTACGCCCTTTCTCTACATATCTTTTCAGTCTATCTTGAACACACTTCAACTGTTATCTGATCAAAAAAATATTGTGTATTGTTGTTCTACCAACTTTGGACCTAGAATCTATCTTTCTCCAACTTCATACCAATAAATAGAAGATCTACACTTTCTTCCATACAGAACTTCAAAAGGGGCCATGCCTAAACTAGAATGGTAATTGTTGTTATAGGATAACTCCTTAAGACTGAGATGATCATCCCAACTGCCATTGAATTGCAAAACACACACTCTTAGCATATCCTGTAGGGTTTGAATTGTCCTCTCTGAATGTCCATCTGTATGAGGATGAAATGTTTTGCTAAACTTCAACTTTGTTCTCAAACAACATTGCAACTGATTCCAAAACCTCGATGCAAATTTGGGATCTCTTTCAGATATAGAAACTGGTATACTGTGAAGTCTGACTATCTCATCTACATAGACTTTGGCTAACTTTAGTGTATCCCATTTTGTCTTAACTTGTAGAAAGTGAGAATACTTTGTTAGCCTATCTACTATTTCCCATACAAAGTTAAAACACGTGGTGTCCTAGGTAATCCGACCACAAAATCGATATTAATGTGCTCCTACTTCTATTCAGGGATAGGAAGTGATTGCAAAGTAGTTGCAGGCTTCTAATGTTCAGCCTTTACTTGTTGACATAAACCACACTTGGCTACATACTCAGCTACATCATCTTCATACTTGACCACCAATAAAATTCCTTAAGGTTTCTACACATCTTTGTGTTTCCTGGATGCATTACATACATAGAAGAGTGAGCTTCCTAAAGAATCCATTTCTTTAACTTAATGTCATCTAGCATACACAATCTATCATGTTGATATAGCAACCCATCATTCGAATATATAAAATCTGCTCTCTTTCCTTATGTCATATCGTGCATGATCTATTGTAGTTCTATACCACTATGCTAAAGCTCCTTGATATGATCATAAAATGTAGGTCAAAATTGCATCTGTGCAATCAGTCCACCTTGTTCAAACACATTCAGATCCAAATTCATCTCCCTCACCTTAACTAACAAGTCTCTTTTTACACATGACATAGGAAACATTTCTATAGATAGTGTTGACTTCCTGCTCAAAGCATATGCCACAACATTGGCCTTTCTAGAGTGATAATCAATGGTGACATCATAAACCTTTATAAGCTCCAACCATCTGCATTGTCTCAGGTTGAGATCCCTTTGTGTGAAAATGTACTTTAGACTCTTATAATCAGTCTAGACCTGACATGATTCACCATAGAGATAATGACACCATGTCTTTAAAGAATGTACTACTGATGCCAACTCAAGATCATGTTTTGGATAGTTCTGTTCATTCTTCTTAAGTTGTCTAGAAGCATAGTCCACCAACTTCCCTTCTTGCATAAGAATACATCCCAAACCTCTTATGGATGCATAATGTAACATACCGACTTCTGAAATTTTGTCTTTTGACCCACTTTACCATCTTTTCCTTTCATTTCCATCCTTACTGGCCTTTCTATTTAATTAGTGGAATTTATAGTGGTTTAGTGAACATTTATTTACTAATTGTACCAATATAAGGGTTTATGCACAAATACCTCAGTGAAGGCTTAATTACCATCATTAAGTTCTCTAAACCTTAATCTAACTTTTTGATATGATTTGAAAACATAAAATGAGCCTAAGTTTCAAATTTAGTTCGATTTGGATGTTGTTTGTGCAAGTTATGCAATTTTAGGTACATTCTGGACTTTTATGCAATTTACCCAATTGGGAGGTTTTATTTGTAAATTATCACTGAATTTAATCCTTATATATTCCCTTACCATTAATGAGATTTTAAACCATTGGAGAACCTAGTTTCACCTTGGTTTGATGATAGTTCTTTCTAAGGGCATTATAGGGATTACCCTCTTTATAAAGGTGCTTATCTTTAAAAGCTATCAACCAATGAGGTTATTTCTTTCTTGAAAAATGGTGGGGATGACCTAGAAGGATCTGTGGGCTCTTAGGACCGAATTTTGATATCCAAGAAGAGTCCATGAGTTGTCCTCTTGCATGGCCATCAAGTCCTAGGCTAAAGACACATGGAAAGTCCCTTAAGACACCTCATGCTTCACCTCTTTCTTTATATACCAATGTATACCCCTTTCCAACTCACAATTTGAAAACTCTTTCTCTCCTTTCCTTTTGTCTATCTTAGATAATAGTTCCTTCTGTATTTGGCTATGAAGTTGCTGTCCCAAGGTAATAGAGGGAGCCTACCTTGGTGAAGAAGGCTCATAGGGCTTCCAAATGGCTCTATTAGGGTTTCTAAAGATCCTCCTTGGTAATTTCGACCAAAACTAGTAAGTTTCCTCCCTTCCTTCCCTATTTTAATATTGTTAGTCTTCCTTAAACCTTCTTCTAGGTCGGAACCGTGACCATACATGGCAAAACTCCACCTAAAACCCTAAAACATCTCATCTCCATGCTCTTTTGCTAGGGTTTGCACCTCTAAAGTGGAGCATGTGATCTTTGCTCAAGAAAGGAGCTTAGCTCGGAGAAACCATACCTTATAATCTCAGGATCATTTCTGTTGGGACCTTATTACATTACTAGAGGCAAGTTTTGTTAACCCCCTTCTCATAAAATGCTTAGTACATGCTTAAAACCCATGCTTCTATGTTGATAATCGATGATTTCCATCTCTTTTTACCATGTTCTTCTAAGGTTTTGGTTTCTTGCTATTTTATCTTCTCTAGAATATCTAGTTTGGTTATCTAAGAAACTTCAAACCTTATCTTGGGTCAAATAGTGTTATCTCCCTCTCCCTCTTTAAATATCTCGATCAGTTTGATGATGTGGCAATTTCATATTGGTTAGTATTGAAAAATTCATATCTTCTAAACCGCTTATCCAAATTTGACAAATAAATATGTTTTGGAATTGGAAAATTAATCTATATATAATAAAAATATTTTCAAGGTCTGATTTCGTGGTTTTACGAAGGGTGATTTTTGTAAAATGAATTTAATGCATAAAATCCATAAAAATTACATCATAATCATCATAACTTCAAAATTAACATAAAAATATGTTTTCTTGATCAGTAGAACCTAATAAGTTCATTGGTGATATTTTCAAAAGCTAAATCTGAATTTTTCTAAAAAGCTCTAAAATTTGGGTTTCTATACATTAATGTGCACTATGTACACTAATACATGTTAATACATTGAAAATAGGCAAAGTGGAACTTGGACTCAATTAAAGTGGTGAAAGTTAGTAATTGATATCAGTAAGAGAGGTATGTGCTATGTATGTGCAATCCCTCTTTATGTATGTGCATTTACACCTTAAGTTGGGAATAATTGTGCCTTAACCTATTTTTCTATAATGAGGCTTTATTAAACCCTACTTCATACACTCTTGAATCTTTTGCTATACTTGCCTCATAAATCAGTTTTGGAACATTATTCTTGGGTCTTGGTGCCACGCTGCCTTGTTTATTGATTCATATGATTATTGTTTCCATGACTACTTTTTCTAGCATGTGGATTTATGTTCTATTTAAAATAAAGTAGCAGTACTTATGTACAACCACCCACAGAGGGCATGCAAATAATCACCCTGGGGAATGTCTTTTTCTCCCCATAATATTGTAGGTGACTGGGAATGTCTTATTCTCCCCTCACCTAAGGTTAGAGGTCTGGTAGGTGCCTCAACCTTACTTAGTTAGGCAGACATAATTATCTTACATGCAAATCCTTTTTGATATAATTATTAATGGCAAGTTTCTTTTGAATATAGCCTCATACTCCTGTTATCTTCATCTTATGATGATCCCTAGCCTATTCTTATTTGCTTTACTTATCTTATTATCCTAGACTAGTTTTGTGACACATACTTTTCTTCCCTTTCCCTTTTTGCTGGGTGCCTTCCCAACCACCCAGGTGTTGAACAAGGTGATGGATAAGATAAGGAAGATCTTAGCTTTTGGCTCGGACTCAGTTGATGGAGATTTTACTATTTTGCTTGGAGACAAGATTGTAGTAGTCTAGACTTCCCTCTATCTAGATCTTGATTGTGTGTCTTGATGTAAACCCTAATGGGAGAATTTGATGTATTTTTGTAAACCTTTTATGAAATTGAATATAGTTAGTCATTTGTTTAATTTGACTGCTTTCTAATGGTCTTTTGTATACCAATGTTTAATAAATTTGGAAAATTTATGCCCATTCCATCATACCTCTTAGAGTGTTTGGAATGGATGTCAATTCTTCAAATGTTTAGTAAAGGGGTGATTTCACTCTTCTTACACATAATAAAAAACCAGTAGCCTTTATCTACCTCTAGTAAAATCAAGACAACGGTCATGGTTAACTTCTTCATTAATGTTTGAAAAATCTTCTCAAATGACTACGACCAAACAAAAGGTACAACCTTCCTTGTTAAGTGTCTAAGAGGTGTTTTTATTACATTGAAGTTTCTTAAAAACCTCCTATATATCCTCCGGACCCTAGAAAACTTACGATCTCGATAGGGGTCATAAGTTGCTCCCACTGAAGAACATATTCCATCTTCTTAGGGTCAACATTGACCCCTTCTCCTAATATGACATGTCCAAGAAAAGATACTCAGCCAACCATAACTCACACTTGCTAAACTTAGCATAAAGTTGATGTTGCCTTAATAGTTGCAGGGCTATCCTCTTATGTTGCTCATGTTGTTCTGCATCTCTAGAATATATAAGGTTATCATCTACAAATGCTACTATGAACTGATCTAGATATAGTTTGAAAACCATGTTCATCATATCCATAAAATTTGCAAGAGCATTTGTTAGTCCAAAAGAGATAGCTACAAATTCACAGTGTCCATATCTTATTTTAAATGATAGATTTAGTACATCTGATGCCTTTATTCTTAACAGATGATATCCTGATCTGAGGTCTATCTTTGAAAAGAATGTTGCTTCATGTATCTAATCAAACAAGTCATCAATACTAGGAAAAGAATATTTATTCTTAATGGTTATCTTATTGAATTGTCTATAGTCTATGCATAAATGCATGGTTCCAACCTTTTTCTTCAAAAACAATATCAGAGCTCCCCATGGTGATGTACGAGATTGAATAAATCCATTTTCTAGTAACTCTTATAACTAAGTTTTTAATTCCTTTAACTCGGTAGGTGCCATTCTATAGGAAACTAATGTTATTGGGTGGCTACAAGGTAAAATCTGTATCTCAAAGTCGATATCTTTTTCAGGTGGTAAACTTAGAAACTCATCGGGAAAGACATCTAGAAACTCACATACTACTGGAACATCTATTATACTATTTGTTCTTTTCTCTGCTCTAGCAATCATCACATGTGCTAAAAGCCTCACACCTCTTTCTCATCATCTTATCAACTACAATAGCTGATACTATACATGTGGGCGATACTTTCCTTTCTCCGATATAGACACATGAAAAGCAACCTTGTTGAAAGATAGCTTATTTCTTCCAACAATCTATCTGGACATGATATGTCTCAAGGCAGTCCATACCCACAATAATTTGAAAATAATTAATATCTAAGGGTATGAGATTAACTGCTATTGTATACCAACTAAAACTCTATAGACATCCAGGACGTACTTCTATCAAAACTGATGATTCACCTAATGGAACTCTTAACAACAATTCATAAGATAAATCCTAGGTTAAAAGATTTAATCCACTAACTATTGATCTTTGAATGAAAGAATGTGTCGCATCAAAATTTATCTATATTGTAATAGAAATGTTTTTAAAGAGAAGCATCTATCTCGTCACAACTCTAGGAGAGATTACACCTTCAGATGGTGTCATTGAGAAGAAGCGTCCTCACCTCTCTCTCATACAAGTTCTCCTCACTGTCCACTACTAGTACTTGGTGCCCCCCTCTAGAACCTAAAGACACAAAAGAACTTGCCCATCTAACTGGAGTCTATCTTTGAAGAGGCTGAAACTGTAATTGTGAACCTTATTCTGAAATATAGTGAAGCTTTTGGTAGACCCTTTTTATGTGTCCCATCTATCCACAATGATAAGACATTTGAGCAATGACTCACCAAAACTGTCCAAAGTGTATCCTACCACAGTTATCACACATGGTTGCATCCTATCTCTGTAGACATGTCACTAACACTGATGATCATGAAGACCTGGTTGGAGGTGTCCACCTGGGCGATGCATTTCATTTACTGGAATTGGGCCTTCCTCCACTCGGTGAAGAATTAGATCCTTATCTCCCAAAATAACCAAGTCTTCATACTATCTTAAAAAAGAAACCACCACATCCTATGTATCCACCACTACTCTATCCTCCTCCACAAAAGTCTCCAGATCTTTTCTTTCTCTTAGACTGCTTATCAACATTAACTGACTCTTCTACATGTCTTGTTGCTTCCAAAAATTCTCCAAAATTTTCTCTGTCTCTCTAACCAATGGCTGATATAGTGTGTCTAATTTCTGATCTTAATCTTTGTTGAAATCTTCTTCATTTTTCTACATCATCAGACACAAGTTGCAGGAAGAAATTTACCAACCATGTAAAGTGTTCCTCATACTCCCCAATTCTCATATCACCTTGTCTGATATTTTCCAACTATTTTATCTTATCCCTTAGGAAGGTAGGAGGAAAATACTTAAGGTGAAACACATCCACAAAATCCCTCCATTCATCATTGTATTTCTCCGCTTATCTTCCACTCCACGCCACCACAACTCAACATCTCCCTTGAGTAAATAGACCACACTATTGATTTGTCTATTCTCAGATAACTCCATTAGGCGAAAGACCTTTTTCAATTTTTAAAGCCACACCTCCACCACAGCTATATCTATTGTTCCAAAGATTTCAGTACCACCAAGCGTCTTCACCAGCTCATAGGATCTCATTAGATCCTTACTAGAATATGAAGATCTTGTGTTCATCTTATATTTTTCTTTTTTCTCCATAAAACTATGATACGTCTATGTTGCTTCATCCCTATCTTCTCCACCTTGACCCATCTCTCGAGGGTAAGGGCCATAATGTCTCTTAGGTTGTTCCTCACCATATCCACACCCTCTTTCTTCCATTTATATATCCATAATTGAACACACCTATTAGAAAATTGTAGTTCAAAGAGGAAAGCATCTTAATCCTATCAGTCTCTTATCATCCCTATCCCAAACCTAAAATAGTTTTGGGTTAAACCTAGGCTCTGATACCAAAAAGTTGATGCCACCCGAACCCACTTATTAGGGTTAGGGTTTGTCAAGCAGGGATTACTACTAACCATCAGTTTTTAACAACTTCCAAAAAACTAGCCTTGTCTTTTTTTCTCATATATATATATATATATATATATATATATATATATATAAAATTTAGGAAACTGAAGAAAGATTTTTGTACTTAATATACATCATGCACAATTCATTACAACTGTTCTCTTATCTCACTCTATCATTCCCAAGATCTGTAGGATGAATAAGAGACCATCTATCAATTCTAACTACTTCTTTTATAGGACCTTCAATCTACTCTCAATAAAAAATGGCTTCTGTCTCCTCAGGAAGAGCTAATCCTTTACCTGAAAAATTGTTCACTAGGTTGATGACCTACTGGCTCAGTGATTAGAAAATCAATAAGTAACTAATATATTTATAATGTTTACAATTGATAGAACTTAGATGCATAAGTATGAAAGCATTGATAGATTAAAGTTGCAAATTAATCATTATAGTAGTTGGTCTGATATTAAATACAGGAAAAGGATATCCTAATCCAATCACTTGATTTTAAATCAAATTACTATGCCATTAGACCCACATGAGGTGTACCACAACATGTGAAAGTATCACAGCAAGCTACGATCTCATTGTACAAGACTTAGAAGCATGCCCGAGATCCTAAGTTTGTAGTCTCAATACCACATTGAAGTTGGCATCGCCACGTCTGGATCTTAGCAATAATGGGAGTGGTTGGATATCTCAAACTCCTCCTCTCAGCCTGGGTACTCAAACGGGAAGTCAAAGCCCTCTTGCTTATTGTGCGCCAGTGGACCTACCAAAGATGTCCACTAATCACCCCAAGTCATAAATATCGTACCACCGACATCCTCAGCTCGTGTTGGATACCAATCATTTAAGGAGTCCACCCTCACTAGCCTAGACACTCACACCCTACCGGTGCGCTCTGACTTACCTCGACCTATGTGAGACCTCTAGTCGTGAACCACATTTCCTCCTCACAGCGCAAGACTCATGTGAGGATTCTATAGTGTCCATGGAATCTAACGTCTAGTGATATTTAGTCAAGTTTAACAAGATTCATCATCATAACTAATGATTACCCTATTTTCATCAGTTGAGCATCTCATATTAAGTGTAAAAATCATTTATCAACTTTTAGATTTCTCAATGCCATAGTTTCACTCTTTACTTCAAAATTAGGGCAACGCAACTTCCCCGATGCCTCTATTTGCACAATTCCAACACCTGTTGTTCATAGGAACTCACATAGAAACACACAATATGACGTTACATCTAACATATAATTAAATAAGTATTTCTACTACTAAAAATCACTGCAAAAAATTATTAAATTCATCACAATCATCATATAGAAAGTTTAAAATACTAGAAAGCCATTATTTGGATTTGTATGTTGTAAATAAGGGTTAAAAGGTGATTTTCCACTCATATATCTCATCCAAGACTACTTATGTATCCTTTTCCCCAATGAAACTCTAATCTAAACTCACACGATTCTGAATCAAGCTTTAAGGCCTCAAGATCTCATTCTAAACTGATCATCAATAGGAAAAATAGACTTAAAATAGTCATTTGGAGGAAGAAGATGAAGAACGAAGGCTAACCAAAACCTTTGGTTGATGAACCAGGTAATTCCAAGCAATGGAACATGAGGAGAAGGAAGGATCAATGATTAAAACCACTTACCAAGTCGAATCTATGATGAAACCTTCAATTTCGTTCATTCTTCATGTTCTTCCCCAAAAAATCATCTTAGAAATCACCTTCCAGATCTTCTTTTTATTGGCCTAAGGATATGAGAAGATATAGGATTGAATCACAATTTCAAAACACTTTGCTTCATTGAAAATGAATATGTATAGTCTGACAGATGATCATTTTACAATTGGCTATTGTGACTCCTCATCACGCAAAATGAGATTGCTTAAAACATAAAACACGATCAATTACTAACTAATTACATAGTCACAAAAGCAGAAAAATTAAAACCAATTTCAACATCATAAACAAGTTTTAAAACATTTACATAAAGGTCTATCTTTTCTATTCTCATATACGATGACAAGTATTTACATCTGTATCCAATTGTCTCAACCACATCATATATACAAAAGAGGCATTCCAAATGTACATGCCATACATTACAAATGATGGCATACTACCAAAATCTCATGTCGATACAATTCTATTATCTATAAAACGCTTCCCATACCTATACCTGAGAGTACAAGGGACTCTACTACTAATATCTATAGTTGTCCAACCTTCTGTGTTTATTGATTACTAGGCTGCTCATCATCTATGGAACGATCTTGACCACGTTGCTGGAGACCACCTAAAAAGATGTGGTGACCCACGGGTGAGACCCAGTCCCAACGAGAAACATAACTCTCTCCAACTGATATAGATTGCAACAAAATATATAACAGTAAATAGACTGACCAGTTGGAGTGTTTGATAATAATCGAGCAGATTGAACAGTTCGAGCATACTAAGCAAGTTATCCAAATAATCATAGCAACACGCATAATTACCCATATTTCATAAGTTTTTGTCATGTAGAACTGTGTAGCATAAATACAAGGTAAGGGCTAATCAACCAATGTGAAATATATTTAACCCTAGCAAATATACTACACAACTTGTATTACATCTTTTATTATGCCCTACGGAGTTTGAGTCGTACCACTCAAAGTTCAATTGACCATTGTAAAGTGATATTCAGTTCCATATAAGATCTAGGAGTGCCAATATCCTAAGATCCCTCCTTATATACCAATATGAGTAAAAAGGTAGTGACCTATAAGTCCAACTACCACTAAATTGACATATAGTAGAGTTGCTAACAATCAGTCCTCCCTTGGTATAGGTCACCACCTTAGACTCCAGGGTATGCAAGCAAAACCCTACCACCTGAGATACAACCGTATTGTATTCAGTCACATCATGTATCACAATTATTCGAGGCATGAACACAACCATCCTCCATAACCAACAATTAAGGATGTCAAGGATATACACTCACTTACACCGTGCATACTCAACATGTTATGTATGCGCTCTGAGTTTCACTTAGGAATACACCATCTGGCAAGTTCTAACACTGAAGATGGTTCTATGGTTCAGGGATCTACATGATTAGAGTTTTACTAATTAGTTAGCCATTTGTGTGAAATAAGGCTTCATCATACAAATAGACATTAAAACCCTAATTCATTTCTAGCAAGAGTACACATATTGCAACTTTTAAAGATATAAATGTACGAGGTAAAAATCTTAACTTAATATCATGAGTCTATACTGATCAACATTCCACCATAGGGTACAATCTCTAATTACAATATTCTAGGGTTTCAACCGTAATTATATCATGAAGAGGACTATACCTCCATCAGGGATCAACCATGCCCAAAGGTCATTAAGACCATCACATCAATCTCTACAAGTTCATCATTAACTTTCTATGCTTTTAGAACAAAGCTCAACAAGTCATCAACACACATGTGACATATAAGTTTAACATAGCAAGGAACTGTGATGTTTAGATATGACCATATGATAGTTTGAATCGACCATAAGAGAGAATTTCATTATCTTCTTAACCATTCAAGAGGGCTTATCACAATATATCCCCATCACTTAGTTGCATTAGGGTTAGGCGTGACATGCTTTATCACTTTAAAGTTACACATCCACTTATTATGGTGATTTATCAAATATATTCATACGAGGAGAAAGGTAAGACTACAAATTAAAGGCATTGAACCATCAAATTCAAATTATTTGAACCAACACATTATACAATAGGATTCATTCCAATCCATTGAAGGTTGAAGCATCCAATCTCAACCATTGGATCAGGTTCATCATTAAAAACCATCAATTAGAGTGTAGGTCTAACCCTTGAATCAATTGACCCAAGAAAGCATCAATTTAGGGCTTGATTGAAGCAACATTTGATATCTTGACTCACCATCGGTTTGGTAACCTGAACCACCATCAATTGGTAGGATCAACACTACCATCATATGTCGCCATCAGATGTTGAGCTAATGTCACCATCGGTTCATGCCATCCTTAGGGAACTAAACCATCAGTTGATAAGCTTTCAAAGGAGTCTAAAACTAACCAAAGATGTGACCATCAGTTGACACCATCAATTGTCACCATTGGTGATCACCATCAGTCTTCCTTAAGATAAATCCATTAATTCTAGTGTGAAGTCAACCATCAATTTATGTATAAAGTAGAAAATAGCCTAAGAACTCTAAGTATAGACCATTGTTTGATAGGTGCTAAGAACCATCCATTGCCATACCAACATGATCTAAGTCTTCCTATGCCTTAGGAAGAACTTTCACATAGTTTTAGGTTCATATATAGCTGAAAACTAAGAAAGTATCACCATAAAAATCGAAACTCCGAGGAAGCATAGTTTCTATGTGCTTAGATCTTCGTTTTAGAGTAACAACATGAGTTGGCAAGCTTGTAGTAAGAAATAAAAGTGAAGAGCGTTATACAACTTGCCTCTAGGAAGAATACCAGATTGCAAACAGCAAGAAAACTCAAGCAAGGAGGGTAAAAAATCCTAGCACAAACTCTGAACTCGGCCAACTAGCACCGTTCTCCACAAGAGAAGCAAAACCTAGGTAGAAGGAGCAAGAAAGGTAGGTTCTTTAAGATTTAGAGCAAGATTTACCATATAACAATAGAGTTCCGTCCAGGAAGAAGGTAGGAGGAATAATAACAGCAAAAGAAATGAAGGGAAGAAGGAGATACTTACTCGTTAAGGTCAAGATCACCAAAAGAGATCTCCACAAACCCTAGGTGAGGGTAAATCTAAACCCTAGAAGCTATAGAAAGAAGATCGGTTGCCTTCTTCTACCCCGAGCATCTCATCTACCACTAAGTAGGGGAAAGACAAGATCTAGAGACAGAGGAAGAGATAAGGGACCAAAGGTTTCGTTTGGGTGCCTAAGGATACATATATAAGGCTTTACGATAAGGGAGAGAAGAAGCTTGAGGTGTCCTAGTAGCTCTCCATGTGTCCATGTCTAAGGGCTTCCACAGCCATGCAAGAAACATATACACCACTCATGTATAACTTCTTGGCCATTGGTTGGTATCTCTCTAGGCCAACCATAGACCTACAAGCAAAGGAACCATTGGTTCTTTAGAACCCTAGTCAATTAAGTGGTGAACCATCGGTTGACCACCTCTTTTAAGTGAACCATCAGTCCAAGTTAACCAAAATTAGAAAACCATTGACCTACCACCTCCAGGGATCACCATAGGTTGTCCTTTCACCAGGAGAACCATAAGACCCCAGCTTAATAGGAGGACCATCGAGCTATGGCCTCAAATGTAGCTCATCCATGAAGGGGTAAAACCCTAAGTCACCATTGAAGCATAACACCTCCAAACCAAGGTACAAATAGATGACCCATGGCACAATAAGAGAAAACATATAAAGACCATAATTCATGTGAAAAATTGCAAAGAAAACCTCAAATATGGGTGAACTGTAGAAAAGTCCAAAATGTGTATAAAATTGCATAACTTGCATAAGCAATGTCCAAATTGGACCACATTTGAAACTTAATCTTGTCACATGATACCAAAGCACATCACAAGGTTATATTAAGGTTCAAATAACTAAAGTATGGAAATTAAGCTTGTTCAAAACTTTAATCAAGGTTAGGGGTCATACAGTTGTAAACTCCTAACAAGGATTTCACCCCGCAATCCTACGCAAAGAGAGATGGGTACTTCCTACACATATCATCCTCTAGTTCCCACATCAACAATTTTATGCTATGGTGATGCCAAAAAACCTTCACTAACACCATATCTTTCTTCTTTATCTTTTTCACCCTACTATCTAGGATCAACATATAACCCTAAACATAAGAGACATCTTCATCTAACTCAACCTCTACTGACTGAATTGTGTGCTCTGTGTTAGGATGAAACTTCCTCAACATGGAGATATGAAAGACATTGTGTAACTTGTGCAACTCTGGTGGTAGTTCTAACTTGTATTCTACCTTTCCAACACGAGCTAAGATAGGGTATGGTCTCATAAACTTAAGAGACAACTACCCTTCTTCCCAAACCTTAGCAAACCTTTCCCAGGAGAAACCTTGTGATACACTCTATATTCCACTTGGAATTCTAACTGTCTGCGACAGTTATTTGCATAAGATTTTCTGTCTGTCCTAGGTGTGAGACCCCTAACCTTGCTTAAATAGTTGAACATGCTTAATTACCAAAATTGAATTCTTAGAACCATAATCTGACCTTGTAATATGTTTTGGTATCATGTGACAAGCTTAAGTTTCAAATTTTGGTCCAATTTGGACACTATTTGTGCAAGTCATGCAATTTTATGCACATTTTGGACTTTTATGCAATATACCCAATTGAGAGGTTTTCTTTGCAATTTTTCACTTGAATTATGGTCCTTGAATGTTCTCTTATCATTCTTGAGCTTTTTGAGCCATGGGGTGCTCTATTGTACCTTGGTTTGGAGGTGTTTTCTTTAAGGGTATTTTTGGGTTTACCCCTTTATGGATGCACTACCTTTAGGAGCTATCAACAAATGGTTTATTTGTTTGGCTTGGAAATTCAACAAATGGTGCCTAAGCATGTCTACATGAATGGTGGGGCAGCTTCTTGTGTGGTTGCTTGTATATCCTTAATAGTTTAAGGCCATGGACACATGGGGAACTACTTATACACCTCATGATTCTTCTCTACCTTATCCTCCAAGCTTTATATATCTATCCTTAAACTCCCAAATGAAAATTTTGCTCTCTACCACTTCCATCCTTCTAAGAGCATCGTCCTTACTTTGTTTATCCATGGAGCTTCTGTCCAAGGAAGAAGAAGGTGTGGATCTACTTGGTAGAAGCATCTAGGGTTACATTTTGCTTCCTTTAGGGTTTCTAAATCTCCTTCTCAGTGATCTTGACCTAAAAAAGTAAGTATCCCATTCTTTCCTCTATTTCTTTCTCTATTTTTCTTCCTCCTACCTTTCTCTAGGTCAAAACCTTGTTGTTCCATGGTAGAAATTGCTTTAGAACTCAAGAATCTACCTTTGTTGCTTCTTCTTCTAGGGTTTTGCTTATTTGTGGACAAAAGTGCCTATTTGGCCGAGTTTAGATCTGAAACTTGGGTTTTCTTGCCTCCTTTTATCTAGTTTCTTTCTTCTATAAGTCTATTCTTCTCAGTAGAGGTGAGTTTTATAATCCTCTTTACTTATATTGCTTACTATAAGATTGTTAGCTGACCTTCTTACTTAAAAATGGTGATTTAAGCATTAAGAAGCTAAGCTTATTTAGGATTTTGATTTTTATGGTGTTTACTATTTTGTTTCTAGTTCTAGATGAACCTATAATCATGTGCACATTCTTCCTAAGGAATAATATGGCCTATTTCAGGTTGGTATCACCACCTGTGGTGCTAAGCACCTATCAACCGATGGTCCATATTAGGGTTTCTAGATTATTTTTCTCTAAAAACATGACCCAATGGTGTGGTCTTCCTGACAACCAAAGGTGGTGACCAAGGGTGATGAATGATGGTGTGAATTGATAGTCACACCTTAGGTCATTGTTAGGTTGTAAGGCCCCTAAACTTGCTTAATGAGTTAAATAAGCTTAATTATCATAATTTAATTTTTATAACCCTAACATAACCTTGTGATATTCTTTGAAACCATAAGACAAGCTTAAGTTTCAAATTTGGTCCAATTTGGACATTGTTTGAGTAAGTTATGTAATTTTATGCACATTTTGGACTTTTCTGCAATTTACCCAATTGAGAGGTTTTCTTTGCAATTTATCACTTGAATTATGTTCCTTTTATATTCTCTCATCATTCTTGATCTTTTTGAGCCATGGGGAGCCTATTTAAACCTTGGTTTGAAGGTGTTTTCCACAAGGGTATTTTAGGGTTTACCCCTTCATGGATGAGCAACCTTTAGTAGCTATCAACTAATGAATTATTTATTTTACTTGGAAATTCAAGAAACGAAGGATAAGCATGTATCTATGGACAATGGGGTATCTTCTTGTGTGTGTGCTTGTATATTTTTAATAGTTTAAGGCTATGGACACTTGGAAATATACTATAGCTTCAACTTTTTATTGTTCTTTATCTTAAAGTTTCATATACTTATCCATAAGCACCAAAACAAGCCATTTTCTCTCCACCAATTCCCTCCTTATAATGAACCTCGTTCTCCCTCTATGCTGCTATGAATTTCCTGTCCAAGGAAGAAGAAATAGGGGATCTTCTTGGAAAAAGAATCTAGGGTTGCAATTGACTTCCTTTTAGGGTTTGAAAAGCTTCCTTCTAGTGATCTTAACCTAAAAGAGTAAGAATCCCCTTCTTTCCTCCATTTATTTCTTTTTTATCCTTCCTCCTACCTTTCTCCAGGTCTGAACCTTGTTGTTTTGTGGTAGAAATTGCTCTAAAGCTCTAAAACAATACCTTTCTTGCTCCTTATGCTTAGGGTTTGCTCATTTGATGAAGAAAGGTGCTAGATGGACGAGTTCATAGCTTATACTTGAAATTTCTACCATAACTGCTAGAATTTTCTTCTATTTGGGATTTCATCTTCTCATTGGAGGCAATTTTTATAACTTGCTCCACGTTTATTGCTTACCATAAGCTTTCTAGTTCATGTCTTTGCTTGAAAATGATGATACATGCACTAAAAAGCTATGCTTGACTTGGATTTCGATTTTTATAATGTTCCATGTTATGATTTCAGTTATATATGAACCTATGATCATGTGTACATTATTAATAAGGTATAATATGACTTGGATCAGGTTGGTTTGACAACCTATGGTTAAACCAATGGTCAATTTTAGGGTTTTAAGCTGATTTCTTCTATAAACCCATGACCCGACGATGGTACCATTGCAACAACCCTATGGTGTTGTTTTCAGGACAATTGATGGTGGTAACCAAGGGTGTCAACTGACATTCATCCCTTAGGTCATGTTTTTTCCTAATTAGAAGCCTAGTGAGTAACAACTATGTACCCTAATGACGCTATCAATCAGTGGTGATATTAGTTTGATATTTGATGATGATTAATGAATATAGTGCTGATCTAACAACCTATGTTGACTTAATGGTCACTAATGATGGTGTAGCAGGTCTCCAAAACCTATGGTGAGTTAATCATATAGTTTTAGCATCAATTAAGCCTTAGGCCAATGGTTTCTTGGGTCACTTGATGCAATGGTCGGACCTATACTGTAATTGATAGTTTTAACACATGAACTTGACCCAATGGTCAAGATATAATGTTTATTCCTCCAATAAAGTGGAATGATGGCTAATGTAATAAGTCCTAATAATGTGATTTATATGGTTTCCTTTATATGATCAACTTAAGGAGCTTACTTGTTGACAATGGATGGCTTGTTTTAAATGAACAGTCGATTGTGGGTTTTACCCTACTCAAAATGGAACTTTTTGTGTGTTTTTAATCAAGGGATGTCTAGGGTTAGATGGTGACTCTTTATAGAGAAAAAATCAAGGAATTCATAGATCGTTTATCCAAGGTATTTAATTATGTAAACAACCAATGGTCTTACCTTTTAAACAACCAATGGTTCTGGGTGACATTGTGGTATGGTGATATGAGTTGACTGGTGATGGAACAAATAGAAGGTTACCCTTAATAAGGTAGTCTTACCTATTCACTACTATGAATAGAAGGGAAGATAACCATATTGTATTGATATGTAACCCTAATGAGGTATACTTGTTATACCTACCTTTAATATAACTAAATGATGGTAATTGGAAATGAATAGTCCACGAATGACAAATACAATCATGGAGTACTCTCTTATTGTTGTTGAAACCCTAGTATGCTATAAATTGATGGTTACACCTTGATTTATGTGTGGGTTCATACTTGATAACACTATGAAATGTAATGGTGATGCTTCACCTTATGCATCCATGATCTAATGGGGATGTTGTGAGTTAGGGTTTGGGTATGAGTGTTGATTAGTAACATTAATATAATTTATCTTGTTGAACCTAACTCTAATACAAATAGATAAAGATGAGTATTCATGTTTAACATTCTTATAAGATGGAATGATGGTGTAATCACCTCCTTAACATGATCATAACCTTAATGTATTAATTGATGGCTATTTTAGCCACATGGTTGATACTTTCTTATGCTAAACATGGGCATTATGAATATGATGAGGGTTAATCATATCTAGATTCCTTGCATGCTGATGTAATAAAGGAATGTTCTTAATGTTATTATAACCCTACTATGATTGTTTATGAAAATCTCCTAGCTCATTAATACAATATTGTGTCGATCTGGTGTATTATATGTAAGTGATGTTATTGAGCCTTGTTGTTACAACCCCAATTTTTTGGGTTCTTTTGGTGAGAAATGTAATTTCTCCTATTAAAGATTTTTGGACAAATAATGATATAATTTGTTTTGATTAGAAGGATTTCGTTTACAATAGCCTTGTTGGTTGTTTTATGGGCTTTATTGGATATTGGGCCCAATGACAAGGAAAAGACAAAGGAAACTCCATTATTAAATGAGTAAATAAGAAAATTGAGAAAAGAAAGATGAAGAAACCTCTAGAAGGCAAATGAATGTTATCCAAAGTTGGATTTTGTAACTCTTGGGTTCCTTGGGTCCCAAGGAGTCCAAAGTTGCAAAGATAATGCAATAAGAAAAGAAAAGATCAATTAAATATTTCTTTATTAAGAAAGAAATTGAAAACAATGATAAAATGTGGAAAATAAGTGGAAAGAGTATAATTGAGTTATCCTTGGTGGATTTTTGTATGAGGTTTCTAATGTTAAAAGGAATTCCAATAAGGAAAATAAAAAGAGAGATGAAGAGAAATCCTCAAAAAGAGATATTTTAATAAGAAATAAACAAACATGAGAAAAATGGACATAGATGCATCTAGAAGGATAATGAGTATCCACTAAGAAGGATTTTGAAATATTAGAGTTTCTTGGGGTCCAAGGAGCCCCAATGGGGAAAAAGAAAAAGAAACGACAAATAATAAAAAAATAAGAGGATAATGTGATACATCATTAATGACTTTTTGATAATATAAAAAAGAGATGTTATTTGCTTTAAGAAAATAGATTTTCGTGGCCAATAGATTAAAAGGCAAGGCTAGAGGTAATGAAAGAGATAATTTTCATATTTCTAATTATCCTTGAAATAAGAAATATTAAGAAGATAAATAGGAGAGAGAAGATTACTTCTCCTTGAAGGAATATGAATCCTATTGGAAGAGGGCCATATTAATCCATAAATAAGCCAACGTAGGGCTTCGTTACCCACCCCTATATAAAGGGTAGAGCCCTAGTTCGAGTTCAAGAGAGATCCCACGTCTCCCTCTCTCTTCCCCATCTCCTTCTTCATCATTTTCGTTAAAACCCTAGCAGTGGGGGTAGTGTGATCCCAGGGCAACGAGGAGCCTTGGACTGGAGTGTGACGGAAGCCCCATGCTCCCACGACATCACAGAGGAACACATCTATCCTCCCTGTGCTCTGCCACTTGCGCATCAACCTCTGAATGGCTGCAAGTCGGCTGCAGTTGCAGGACCAGAAAGCTTGACTCGGCCACCCTAGCCACAACCCAGGGGCACCTCCCTGTGTGTGGCGTCACGGCAGAGGCATGGAGAGCATCACCGGAGGCCGTCGGGGTCCAGAGAGGTAAGGAGGGGCTGCGCAAGTCGCTGCTAGGGCGACAACACTAGGCTATCATGAGGTTGAAGGAGGAGAGGCGTTGGATGGTTTTGCCCCTCTATGGGCTGAAGGACCTGTGCCTTATGTGAGGGTAAAAAGGACATTGTGTTATGTTTTCCTAATCGGCTACCTTGCATGCAAGGAGGTGACGTGGTGCTCAACGATTGGTCCAAGTAAGTTTAATTTGCAAAAATCATATCTCCTTATTAGTAGCTTGGATGAATGCGCATAAAATATGAAAATTGCTCAGAAAAACGAGGGTAATCCATTAAAAATATATTTAGAAGCTAATTCCTATTGCCATTCAAAAAGTAATGGAAGTTATCAACTTTAATGAATTAATGATTAAGAAACCCTATTTTGAGATGATTAATGTATTTAGTAGGGTTTAATGGATGATTAAAGTTGATATTAACCTGTAAATGGTAAAAAGATACGTTAAGAACAAACAGGATGAACTTTGCATGTAATTGGTTTAATTTAGAGTTTCATGTGCATAAATATCTTTAATGGGCCTTGAAACCCTAATGATGGTAATTGTGACTCTTAATGGCTTTAGTTGTTCAAATTCATGAACAAAGCTGAGATATGATGATTTTAAGCTATTTGGAGTATAAAAGTTCCTAATTGTGGATAAATACCCTTAATATAGAAATTAGGGTTTTTCTAATGGAAAAAGATGGAATTAATGATAAATAGAGTTAATATGTGAATTAGATCATAATGAACTATGAATTGTTAATCTGGAAAAAACCAAAGATGATAATTGGGCCTAATGATCTTGTCATGAATTAAAAGAATAAAAATAGTAGTTTTAATGTAAAAGAGGCATAATAGACTTAATTGACATTTAGTTGTGCCTTTAATCCAAAATTAAGGTTATATGTTGTTAAAAGGTAACCTTAATATCTTTCGCAAAGAATAGACGAGATAATTAGGGTTTGAGAGTAATTGTATACAATTAGGGTTTAAGATTGTGGCAACACATCCCACTATCACACAGACAACGAGGTATTACGTGAAAATGTGAGGAAATCACCATAAATATAGATTACCAAAACACGTGTTAATTAAAACCGATTGCGGAAAGCGGATAAACTGAGAAAACTTATTACATTTAGATCCTTCTCCTGCAGGAAAACATGTTATATAAACATGTACAAGATCTTGACACGTGTCCACAGCTTAGGAGATCAGCTGTCTAGCCATCTCATGAGTTCATCACCTGTTTATATGTACATAACGGCCCACATCCGGCCAGCAGTAGGATATACAAAACATCAACAACTATACATCGTGATACAACATCAAAACACCTCCAAGGACCTGCGAGTACATGGATGACTCTAGACTCTACTACAAATGACCAAAATAGCAGCATATCCATCTCTTGCCTTCTACTGCTCGTCTTGCTGCTCGGCCGCAACTCCGTGACCACCACCACGTCTAGCTCGAACACCTAAAAAGGGTGTAAACCAGTGGGGTGAGACACACAGTCCCAGCGAGAAACATAACTCCCCACCGAAACTACAAAACCAAAGGAAGACTAAATCAATAGCAGTAGATAACTGATAAAAGATGTAACAAGAGCGGTTTATATAGAAAAGATATTCACACCATCAAGCTTACCAGATGTAAGGAAGGTATATCACCATATATCTCTTTTATGGAACATGATTAACAAGATAAGATTTATAAGATCTTACCACATATCATAAGGAACATATATAAGTAACTACAGGTATAACAAGATTAACCACACAAGTAAGGCCACAACCAATGTTTCATGTTTTGCCTTAAGCAGTATATACTATTTGGCTGGATTACATATTATTATTATGCCCTGAGGAAGTGAGCCGTACCGCTCAGATCCAACCGACGGCTGCGAAACCCGGAGTTGGTGCCATACAAGGTCAATGGAAGAGCCAGACTCCACGACCTCCCACCTCGTGGTCAGTGCACGAGTACAACACAAGCAGGACCACAGTCTATTGCTTAAGTGGCCTCAGCTACAGGGTCAAGCTACCCTCAGCCTAGCCCACCTATGTACAAGTATCGACGCTAGTGAAACTGAGCCACGGGCCTGTTCACCGTGCTCTGAGCCATGAACACATTCATGCTCCCATATCACATCTCCTGAGCCATGGGCATGTGCACCATGCTCTTCACATATTGAGCTATGGGCCTAAATCCGCACTCTGGAGTCTACATCCGAAGTTGCACTCTTACCTCCTCACTTTAGGCTAGGAGAAACCTCGCATACTCAACGATATGCGCTCCGGGTTAACCCATAGGAGAACCCGTTTCACCATCACCAACTCCTGACGATGATGGATCTATGGCCAGGGAAAACTACATGATTTGTTCCACTGTGATTAATTAGTATATTTTAAGTGAATTGCAAGATTCAACCAAGTTATATAACATGCAAACTATAACAAGAATAAACAACATGAAACTCAATATCATGCTTTTACTGTCGCCAACCTCATCCAGATCCATCACAAGGATCCAGATTACATGTTAGCACTTGGCCTCTTGCCAATCATCTAGATCCATCTCAAGGATCATCACATTGCCATGGGATCTCAATCCCTTATCACATAATGCCACTACCTCTCAAGGCATTCTCATCAACTTAGGCACTTTAGCCAAACTCAGGTCCTCAGACCAAAACACATCATGTATGTCATCTCATCATCAAGAGTAACTATCAAAGCAATGTTACTCATCATATATACCTCATAGCCCTTTACCTGGATATGCATCACCTACATGGTTAGTATACACAGTCATCATGGATTAACAAAAGAATCATATTATTGATATAGGGCAACATTGATGATTATGTGCTTTATCATTCATGCCTCAACCTGTGACCATAGATATAGTTCATATCATCATGCAAAACATTTTATATGCTTACCATTATCTCAACATTATTCATATCATTAAGATGATCTCACACACATGTACTATCATGGTAAGATACATAGTTGTAACCTACTATCACAATTACCATCAAGCATGTCAAGGTTTACTATCAAAAACCAACGTGATTCATTAACAAGAGCTAGCGCATAGATTTCCATGAGAGACAAAACCCTCACTATAGGCGTCCACTATCCTCACCAAAGGTGGTATCAGGCAGGATACTCTCCCTTATCGCCCAACACATAACCTCACAACGGGTAGCACCTAGGGTGTAACATGCAACGTTGTGTCGTGCACTTCCAAGTGTAACATGCAACAGGGTCTATCGTGCAACTGAGCCCAAGGGGCGTGTCGTGCAAGTAGTATCGTGCAACATGTATCATGCAACGTCCAACATGTGTCGTGCATCACCATGATGCCATGACGCCCAGCACACAGCTAGCCATGGAGCCCCATATCATCAAGGGTGTAACGGGAACTTGATCCAGGTGTGTTGTGCAACCAGCTGCTATTGGGAAACTAGGGCGTGCAGCTCATCGAAAGGGTGTGTCGTGCGACGGTGCATTGCGCCCAAGGGATATCGGCCAGCACACACCCAACAAGGCATAAAGCCCAAAGGTGTAACGCGTGCAACAAAGAAAACATAACGCCCATCACAAGGCTAACCACATCTATCGGCCAACACACAAGGACACAGTCAAGGGTTGACGCCCACCATAGAACCAGCTAACAAGCTTCCACAACATAAGGGTATAACAAGGTGAATGGTGTCGGGTAGGGTACTTATCATGGTGTGACGCCCGACACAACAAGGTAGGAACCAGGTGTGTGACGCCCGACACAACACCACATCACAACATCCAAAGCTCAAGGCCATAGAGGGATAACGGGAAACACCACCCCAAGGCCAAATTGGCCAAGATGCAACCTGACAGGGTCACCACCAACCTCAAGCACAAGGGCACCAAAACCCTAATGGATCAAGAAGATGACTCACCTCTCAACTATCAAGAGAGAGGGGTCTTGCCAAGCTTCTTAATACCAGTCGGGAAACATAAGAGATGACCCCAAGCAAAGTCCACAACTACCACAGAGCTCACCTTTCAAGTCCATGGTGAGAGGAGGGTGTTGCTCAAGCCACTAGAACACAAGCTCACCTCTCAACTCAAGCGAGAGAGGAGTATTGCCTATGTTACTAGAACTCAAGCTCACTCCTCAAGACCTAGGAGAGAAAGGGGTGTTGCTCACCAAGAAACCCTAGATCATAGGTTCGGCCAACAAGGTACAATTAAGCAAGAAGCTAAGCTAGTAACATACATAGTCGATCATAAGCAACATATAAGAACATAAAAGAAGGTAGTATAGTTAGGGTTAGGAGTTATGTAACCCGCCTTAAGCAAGATCCAAGCTCCTAGCACCAAGCTCCAAGCACCACCAAGGAAGGAGAGCAAGGCACTCTAGGGTTCGACCACCACTAGAGGAAGAAGGAGAATCCAAGCCAAGGATCGACCACCAAGCTTGCAAGAGAAGAGGGTGTCATGCACCAAGGAAGAGGGAGACTAAGGAACTAAAGGGATCCTTAGCAAGGGAAAGGAAACACATATATAGAAGAGGATGGAGGAGAAACCAAGGTAGAACAAAGCAAGGTGTCACCCACCTTAGGACACTTGTCCATGTGCAAAGCCACCACTCTAACATGCCCTAAACACATGTCCAAGGCCATAGCCACATGCAAGCACTAAGCACCAAGTGTCCACTAGTGGTGACACAAAGGAGGTCAAAAGGGAGTCAAAGGGTCCATGGGCGACACACCTCCATACCACCATGGTCGACACACACCCTGGGCGACACACCACAGGCCGACACAAGCATAGGACGACACACCTAGGCCGACACAGAGCACTCTTGCCCGACAGAAGGCCCAAAGAAGCAAAGGCAAGGCACAACAAGGCCCAACAAGCTCAACCAAGCCCAAAGGAACTCAAGCAACGAGCCCAAACCTTCATCTCAACACTAGAGGAAGCAAGGAGAGGGAGGAACACCTCACAAGATGACAAACTTGCCCACAACCCCCTAAACTTGGGTTATTTGCAAGTAGCACCTCCAGCTCTCAACAAAGCACCAACAAACCCTAATCACCACTAAAGGTGATTAACAAGCAACTAAGCATCGAGGTTAAGCAAAGCAAACAGGATAAGCCCTAAACGGAGGTCAGGGTCCTTACAAGCTAACCCCCTATAAAGGGATTTTGTCCTTGAAATCTGAAGAGAAAAGCGAGGGATACTTCCTCCTCATCTCTTCCTCAAGCTCCCACATGGTTTCCTCAATGCCACGATGATGCCAAAGAACCTTCACAAGAACTAGGTACTTCTTCTTCAGCTTCTTAACTCTCCTATCAAGGATCATCACATGACCTTCCTCGTAGGTCACATCTTCATCAATCTCACCTTCGCCCGGCTGTATCACTGTCCCTGTATCCGAATGACTTTTCTTCAGCATACTGACGTGGAACACTAGATGTAACCTGTGTAACTCTGTCGGCATCTCTAACTCGTAAGCTACCTTGCCAACGCGTGCTATGACCGAGTATGGCCCCATATACCTGGGTCCTAGCTTACCCTTCCGGCCAAACCTTAGCACACCTTTCCACGACGAGACTTTAAGATACACTTTGTCTCCTACTTGGAACTCCAAAGGTCATCAGTGATTGTCTGCATAAGACTTCTGCCTGTCCTGTGCCGCTTTCAACTGTTGTTGTATCAGCTTGATCTTTTCTGTCGCCTGCTGTACTAACTCAGGACCCAAAAGCTGATATTCACCAGACTCATACCAACACAAGGGAGATCTGCACTTCCTTCCATATAAGGCCTCATAAGGAGCCATGTCAATGCTCCGCTGATAACTGTTATTGTAGGCAAACTCTATCAAACTGAGATGTATGTCCCAATTGCCTAGGAACTACAAAACACAAGCTCAAAGGAGATCCTCCAGAATCTGAATAGTCCTCTCAGATTGTCCATTTGTCTGTGGGTGGAAGGCAGTACTGAACCTCAACTGTGTCCCCAACGCCTTGTGCAACTGTTCCCAGAAACGACTCATGAACGGAGGACCTCTGTCAGAAACTATCATCGCTGGCACACCGTGCAACCACACTATCTCATTCACATATACTCGAGCGAGCTTCTCAGCTGTATACGTTGTCTTCACTGGTAAGAAATGGGCAGACTTCGTCAATCTATCCACTATAACCCAAATGGAATCATGATTCCCAGTTGTCCTGGGTAGACCAACTATGAAATCCATGGTTATATGATCCCATTTCCACTGTGGTATCGGAAAGGGTTGCAACGTACCTGCCGACTTCTGATGTTCAGCCTTGACTTGCTGACATACCACACACTTAGCCATGAACTCAGCTACATCTTTCTTCAAGCCGGGCCACCAATATAGGTCCTTCAGACTATGATACATCTTGGTGACTCCTAGATGCATAGCATACATTGACGTGTGTGCTTCCTCGAGCACTAACTTCCTCAGATCATCAGCATCGGGGACCACTATTCTATCACGATAGAAAACTAGTCCATCCTCGGGCTCGTGGAACCGATCACACTTTTCGCTGCCGAACTCTGATATGATCAACTGTACTGTATCATCTGCTTGCTGTGCATCTTTGATATGTTGTCTCAGCGTAGGCTTGACTTGCATCTGTGCTAAAAGTCCAGCTAACAAGGAAGCTTCCATCTGCACATTTATATGTCACAAGGAAACAAACATATCTCGTCTATGGAATACCAGGGAATTGAACTGTGCCTTCTTTGAAGAAAGAGAATAAGACTTTCGGCTAAGCGCATCAGCTACCACATTCACCTTACCAAGATGATACTCAATGGTGCAGTCGTAATCATTGATTAGCTCCATCCATCGACGCTGTCGCATGTTCAACTCATGTTGCGAAAAGATGTACTTCAGATTCTTATGATCCGTAAAGATCTGACACACTTCCCCGTAAAGATAGTGTCTCCAAATCTTTAACGCATGAACCACTGCTGCCAACTCCAAATCATGAGTCAGATAGTTCTCCTCGTGTTTCTTAAGCTGTCGTGAAGCAAAAGAAACCACATGGTCTTCCTACATCAGCACACAACCTAAACCTTTCTTAGAAGCATCACAGAAGACAACATAGCCCTTCCCAGGCTCTGGCAGCACTAGTACTGGAGCACTAGTCAGCTTTTCCTTCAAACTTTGAAAAGCTTGCTGACAACGATCATCCCAGACAAAAGGTACATCCTTTCTAGTCAAATTCATCATCGACAACGCAATTGCATTGAAGTCCTTGATAAACCTCTGCTAGTATCCTGCCAAACCCAGAAAACTACAAACTTCTATCGGCGTCTTCGGCTGTTCCCATTCTGCAACGGACTCCACCTTCTTCAGATCCACTTTTACTCCTTCTGCAGATATCACATGACCCAAGAAAGTTACTTCTTCTAACCAGAACTCACACTTACTGAACTTGGCATACAACTAGTGTTGGCAAAGAAGAGTCAATGCTAGTCGAAGATATCGCTCATGCTCTTGCTTGTCCCAACTATAGATCAAGATGTCATCTATAAAGACTACAACAAACTGATCTAGGAACAGGTGGAACACTCGATTCATCAGATCCATGAAAGCAGCAGGTGCATTGGTTAGCCCAAACGGCATAACCACGAACTCGAAGTGACCATACCTCATCATAAAAGCTGACTTTGGTATGTCATCTGCCTTAATCCTCAACTGATGGTATCCGGACCGTAGATCGAACTTTGAAAATATTGTAGCACCACACAACTGATCGAACAGATCATCTATCCTCAGTAACGGGTACTTGTTCTTAGTCGTAACCTGGTTCAACTATCGGTAATCTATACATAGCCGCATCAACCCGTCCTTCTTCTTAACGAACAGCACCGGAGCACCCCAAGGCGACGTACTCGGTCGGATGAAACCTTTCTCCAACAACTCTTGCAACTGCTTCTTAAGCTCTGCCATCTCCACGGGAGCCATCCTATACGGTGTCTATGCAACTGGCTGTGTTCCTGGAATCAGATTGATCTCAAAATCAATCTCTCGAGGTGGAGGAACACCAGGGAACTCTTCAGGAAACACATCCGCAAACTCTCGGACAACCGACACCTCTTCAAGACTAGGACCTTTCACCTTGGTATCCACAACGGTATCCACAACGTGAGCTAAGAACGCCTCACATCCTTGTCGTAACAACTTATCTACCACCAAAGCTGACACTAGACACATCGAAAGAATCTTCCTATCTCCTTGGAAGATCCACTTCTCTCCATCATCATCAAACACAGCTTGCTTGGAACCACAGTCCAAAACAACCTTATACTTGTCTAGGGTATCCATCCCCAGAATAACATCAAAACAATGCATATCAAGTGGTATAAGGTCCACTTGTATGCTGTGTCCCAAAAAAGATAAGACACAAGATGGACACTCTTCTCGAAGCATCGAGGAACCATCAAGAGGGGTTTCTAACAACAAGCTATCCTTCTTACAACTAATAGGTAAACGACAGTTTTCAAGCATACTATAGGTGATAAAAGAGTGTGTAGCACCCGGGTCAACCAGAACAGATATAAAGCAAGAAGAAGACATATCAGAATGAAATAACTCCATCTGACCTGTCACCACTCACGGGTTGACTATCGCCTCTGGCTGACTCATAGCATAGAATCGAGCCATTGCTTGCTATCCATGTCCTCTGCTTCCTTGAGTAGATGATCCCGCTTGCGATGCTTGACCACATCCTCGCCCTCTGCTACTAATGGGCTGCTGTCTATCTGACCTTTGTTGATTCTGCCTCGGCTGCTGCATCACTTCAACATCTCTATTCGGGCAATTTAACCTGAAATGCCCGATCTGACCACAAAGATGGCATGACCTATCTTCAAACCGTGGCCTAGATGGCCCTGTCACTACCACAAAAGCTGTACTATGTGCATGTGACGGTGAAGAAACATATCCTCTTCCCTTACTTGGAGACCACTGCGATGGTGCACTGGAACCTCTCATCACTGACAGTGCTGAAAACTTGGGCTTCTTGCAGCCACCAAACCTCTATCCCTGGAACTGAGAATGCCTCTTCTTAGACATGGATTCTCTTTTCTCCCTTACCAACCGTTCGATCCTCTGGACAGATTCCACAAACGTAGCAAACCGCTCTCTGTTCTCCAATGCGGAAATAGGTGTTGTCAGCTCAGCACTCAGACCTTTCTCAAAGCGTATGATCCGCTCTTCATCTGTCGCCGCCATGTGAGGACAAAACCTCAACAGATCCATGAACTTGGCCTCGTACTCAGTGATGCTCATCGTTCCTTGTCTCAAGCTCTCAAACTGGTAGATCTTCTCATCCAGATACGTCTTCGAAAAGTATTTACTGACGAACTCACGCTGGAAAACCTCCCAACTGATCACCTCACCAGGCCGCTTCTCTTCCTCGATGGTCCACCAGTGACCAACACTGTGACAAAGTGAGTTTTATAGTATTTTTTTTCTCTCTCTTAAAATTTTATTATCAAATTTGTGGACCAAATTACCCTCATATACTTCCCTTACTTAATTGGACAAATATGTGTCACAAATTGCAAAAATATGTGAACCCTAGTATGATTTTATGATAAAATACATATGTTAATGTATATAGTAAATAAACACATCAAATTTTCGAATTTGGATCTCAAATTGATATCATAGTATCATAGTTACCTTATTAATCTACCCCTAAAATTTTAGTACAATTGGACCACCCAATTAGGAGATATAACCATTTGAAATTAGGTGTATACTTGCTTTGTTCTCAAACTTTAGAACCTAATTTTCGATTTAGTAGGCTTTTTATGGTCACGCGGCCCATTAAGCTACTGGGCGCGGACCACTTAGCTATTTTTGAACCCCGGCCGTCCGATCTGTGGCACGCGGACTCCCGCCCTGATCCAACAGTGGAGACCTCGTCTCCTACCTCCCGCAAAGGGCGGGGAGGTAACAGGAAATAGAGATCAGCTAATCTCGCCACCTCGCGCCTCCTTTTGAAATTCGAAGCCAACAAATATCTCCGCCTCTCCAAGACAAGGTCAACCAGCCTCACCTTGACTCCCCTAACCCTCAGAGCAGGGAGAACTGACCCCCGCTTCTCCGCTAATCTCACCCCGCCGGCAGCTGATTTAGGTCTTCATCGCCCAACCTTCCAAACGTCTATTTAAACCCTCCTCTAGCTACGCCTATTCTCCTTTAAACATCCCGCAACCCCAATTTCACCTGAGAAACCTCGAGCATGCACCTCCTTTCCATCTTCGTCAATCTCCAGCCACCACCACCAACAAAGTTCTGCAGCACCTCCCGCTCCTTTCTAATCTCACCTTCACCTTCGCTGCACCACTACGTTTTCCCCCGTTACAACCTCGAGGTTCCAGAACGCCTCCCGCTCCATTTCGGTCCCAAATCCGGTGATCTTGCCTGGCCACGCGATGGCGACGAGCTACGCAGGGTTTGGCACCCTATTCTGACCTTCCCTAGCTTCGAACTGAGCCCCTGAGTCTTTTCCAACCATCTTCTATTCGCGGTTATCAGCTGAGCACAGGAGAGACCTCGCCGGAGTCTCCCTATTGCTGCTCGAGCAAGCAGCAAGCCAGGAGGTGCTGCCCGTGTGGAGCCGACCTCTATTAGCTGGACCAATCCCAGGGCGCCCAGTCAGCAAGCTAGCCGCACCTCTTGCAAGCAAGGGATCAATCTAAGCCGTTGATCCAGTAGGATCCGGCCATTGATCCAGGTTAATTTTCCCTCTCTGTCAATTTAGTTATTCTTTTTATTATGCAAGAAAATACATTTTCTTAGAAATATCATAATAAATGCTAGGATTATCAGAATATAGCGAACCAATATACCATTTTGATCAGAAAATATCCTCTATCCATATAAAATGTTATCAATACCTGAATCCGTTCCCTATTTCAAAAATAGCTGTCTAAGGCCTAAAGGACATCCTTGATCATAATTATTTATTAATAATGTTTTTCTTGATGATATATGATTTCAAAAGTGTTGTTAACCATTAGGTTAGACCCTGATTTCTAATGAATCGAAATGCCTTTCTATGTTGATAAGTGAGCAAGGAATTAGAAGAAACCCTAATTTCAGCTTCCTCTTTCTACATGAAATTAAAGATATATCTTTATGACAAAATTAATATCATTAGATGATAATTAGTGTTTATTATTTTGGTATGAATCCTTAAAACGAACCCTGATGTTATGAATGGTTAATATGTTGAGGGTTACTCTCCCTTTTTCTCCAACCATCATAGAAACCCTAATTTTTGGAAATCTTCTAATTAATCAATTAAATATTATCTTTAATCCAAAAAGTTTATGATGGATCAGACCTGATAATATTTGTGAACTCAATTAGGATATGGGAAATCCCTGATATGAATTAAGATAACATAAAAGGAATAATAACTAAGAACATATCTTAGTCCTGGTCACATGGACCGATAGTAATGATGTACCCTTGCTTTCTATGCAAGGTGACTAAATTCCTGATTGATTATAAATCTTTGGACATTTGATTGAACAAGAAGGTACGTGGTCGTATAAGTATATGACTAGATTTCTGGTTGCCTATGATATGTATACCTTGAATGCTCATATTTGAATATTATTGCTTGGTTGACTAGTATGAGTTATACTTCGTCAAACCTAATGTAACATAAACAGTTATGATGGGTTGTAGCTACTAGAGCACATAGCCTGGTGTGGATGTATGTTGCCTAACATGGATTTATGTTTCCTTGGCCCATGTTAGATGTATTATGATATTATATTTCCCACACTAGATGTAAGTCAAGTGCAATATGTGTAGTACAACCACATCAAAATGAATGTAATAAAAGGGTGTTTACTTGATTTTCGCCTTAAGAAATGGTTTTATATCTCTTTCCTTCTTTTTCAAATATTTTCCTTTATGCAACCTTATTAAATGTAACTTTTACCACGTACCAGCCCTGCTGATGTTTTGTTTCTCGTATTTTCTAGGTCCAAGGAACAATTGACAACAAAATGAATTGCATGCTCAAAGTACCTGAAGGCATAAAATAATGAACATGGAGGATGTATTAGATAGATCTTTTCCTCTTATCTCATTTCTTGCTAGATGTTAGTTTATTTCTTTCCTTAGTGATCTTGAGGATGATTGAAATCCTATGTAATAAAGTTAACTTTCTCTATAACAATATTTTCTCTCCTTATGTAATGACTTTTATTATCTTTTTGAATGAATGTTTGTGTGGCATTACATGATGATGTGGACTAGATCTTGGATTAATCTCTGTTTTAGTTGACTACCTTAATCTCTTATATTTTCCCTTTTGACATCTATAGATATGAGTACACGCATATCTATGAATGTCACTATGGAAAGTATATAGAAATTGGGGGACGTCACAAACACTACCCTTCAGAAAGTAGACAGTGTGCTTTACTTTGTCTGCTTCGGGGATGTCGAGGATCCGGAAAGCCTTCTCAAGACTTGTCAGCCACATATTTGCATCCGCTGGATCAGCCATCCCAGCATAATCCAAATCTCCGACTCAGCAAAGACACTCAAAGGCCTTCCCAATACCCGTGTTTCACCATGGGGAGCCTGTACTCTCGGCAGAGGCACTGGCAATCTCTCTACCATGAGATTCATCATAGCCATCATCTGCCCCATAAGATGTTGATAGGCAGGATGTTCAAGAATGGCTAGTTCAGGTTGGGGGACCTCAGGCACCCGATCTTCATGTGCATGCCCTATTGCTCCATCAACTGATGCAGCATCGCTGTTCTCAACAACATGTTCTTCATGGTTTCCAAACATCTTGGCTTTTCTTCCGCTGAGGGCAGAAGATGATTGTAAGAAAATCTAGAATACTCACAAGAATAGACACAACCTAGTCCTGAATCCCTATAGACTCAGTGAACCTAGAGCTCTGATACCAAAACTTGTGGCAACACATCCCACTATCACACAGACAACGAGGTGTTACATGAAAACGTGCGGAAATCACCATAACCACAGATTACCAAAACACGGGTTAATTAAAACCGATTGCAGAAAGCGGATAAATTGAGAAAACTTATTACATTTAGATCCTTCTCCTGCAGGAAAACATGTTATATAAACATGTACAAGATCTTGACATGTGTCCACAGCTTAGGAGATCAGCTGTCTAGCCATGTCATGAGTTCATCACCTGTTTATATGTACATAACAAACCACATCCGGCCAGCAGTAGGATATACAAAACATCAATAGCTATACATCGTGATACAACGTCAAAACACCTCCAAGGACCTGAGAGTACAGGGATGACTCTAGACTCTACTACAAATGACCAAAACAGCAACATACCCATCTCTTGCCTTCTACTGCTCATCTTGCTTCTCGACTACAACTCCGCGACCACCACCACGTCTAGCTCGAACACTTAAAAAGGGTGTAAACCAGCGGGGTGAGACACACAGTCCCAGTGAGAAACATAACTCCCCGCCGAAACTACAAAACCAAAGGAAGACTAAAGCAATAGCAGCAGATAACTGATAAAAGATGTAACAAGAGCAGTTTATATAGCAACGCTATTCATACCATCAAGCTTACCAGATGTATGGAAGGTATATGATGAGTGCATACTCATCATGGAATTCATTTTCCTTTTTTGAACAATTTCATCTTTATTTTGTATCTTTTCATACTAATATGAATCATAATGCACAAAACTACTTAGTTGATTCAATAATCAAGGTTTTAACTAAATATCATTCATCTAATATAGGTAAATCAAGCAATTCCACACATGCAGTCCCAAGACCGTTTGAATCTATGCGGTCTCAAGACCGTTTAGGTTCATGCGGTCCCAAGATCGTTTGCTGGGATATACGAAGAACGAATGACGAAATCGGTTGCCAAAGAAAACCATGCGGTCCCAAGACCGTTTGGATCCATGCGGTCCCAAGACCGTTTGGGTCCATGCGGTCCCAAGACCGTTTGGGTCCATGCGGTCCCAAGACCATTTGGGTCCATGCGGTCCCAATACCGTTTGGGTCCATGCGGTCCCAAGACCGTTTGAGTCCATGCGGTCTTATGACCGTTTGGATCCCTGCAGTTTCCAAGACCATTTGCCGCAAGAACAAAGACCGATTGAAGATCAGAAGCCGTGCGATTCACACCGAAGACCGAGACTGACCCCAAGATCGATCGACGTAAACCGTTTTGACGCCGAAACGGTGTCCAGACCATTTGGCACCAAACAGTCTCCAAACTGTTTGGCAGCAAACGGTGTTCAAACCGTTTGGAGAGGATATTTCCAACATCTTATCCAAACCGTTTGGGATCAGATCTGAACCTATAAATAGACCCCCAGGGTCCTCATTTGGGGGTATCAGATCCGGACGCCGACAGGCTGCCAGAGCACCACTCCGATCAAGTTCCACTACACCTACTACTAGTATTGCATCCAAGGAAGCCGAGAAGAGAAGGAAGATGGAGCAAGGAGCGCATCTTCTTCACCGGGCTGCAACCACTCTCTGCACCGAGCTCATGGTGGATCTCTCTTTCTCTCTCATCCTTCTTGTATCTCGCATCATGAGCGAGTAGTCCACTTTCACTGGGGTGCGGGGACTAGCCCCGCTACCCATGCAAACCATGTTCTCTTGTTAAACTTTCCATGGCAATGTATATAACTCTTCATTTTGTCGTTTATCGTTAAGCTCGTAGGTTGGTTATGTGCTTGTTTTCATCTTTGTGCTCCCTATGTTGTGAGAACTTCTATGCATGGGTATGAACGTCGTTTAGCAAGTTAGACTCCTTGATGAGAACTTCTGATAGGATTCCTTGAGGTCATAAGTGTGTGATCCGCGAGGGGACAAGCCATCTAGCCTTCGGTGATGCTTCTGTGCGCCTGACGCCCGTATGGGGGGTTCACAACCTTAGTTGGATTTATATCTTCTTGTTAATCGTCGATGTTTACTCGTACTATAATCGCTTACGTGCTTATCGGTTGATGCAGCTGACTCCTTGACGACAATTTCCGATGGGATTCCTTGAGGTCGTAAGTGTATGATCCACGAGGGGACGAGCCATCTAGCCTTTGGTGACACTTCTGTGCACCTGATGCCCGTATGGGGGGTTCACAGCCTTAGTTGGATGTTGTATCTTTAGAGCCGTAAGACATGTGATCCGGATGGTAACGAGACATCTGATGCCTATGGTGATGCTTACGCGGACCTGACGCCCGTATGGGGGGTTCTGCAGCATCTCTACTTGGAGTGTTATATCTTGCCTGGATTGTTTGCAAAGGAGTATGTTTGTGTGTGTAGCATTGGTCAAACCCGGTACCATCCTAGCGATTCCACATCACTGGTCTAAACCTATCTTTAATTCCGCCTTTACTTTCCTGCAATAAGTTTAAACAAACCAAAATCAACCTATTGTTCTAAATATTAGTTTTACTTGAGCTAGATCCAGCTGACAAAGATTCTTAAAAACGTTGTCCTTTGGGTTCAATCCTCAACTATACTGCGATAAGACTCGTCCACTTGAGGGTGGTATTATTGCACTTGGTTTAGGTAAAAGCTCGGGGATTTCAGCCCCGGGTGAATTTGTTAGTGCATTCAAAACGCCACGTCAAATTCTGGTGCCATTGCCGGGGACAACTGAATCAGTCAGTCAAATCTAGTTCTTCTAAGACTAATCTAGGATTTTACTTTTCTTTTAAAACTATTGCTTATCTACTTGAATTTGATCTTACCTTGTGGATCTCATTTCCAAATCTTTCCAATTTTTAGGTGCTCTTCAACGCATAGTGCATGCACCGTTCAGATAGTCCCGGACTCACCGCAAGCTTTGATCCCAAAATTGATAGAACCTTCCATCGTCAGATCAGAGAGAACCAAGCAAGGATGGCATAAGAAGAATAAGTAGCCCAAAGAGTGGTTCAAGCCATCAATGCGCAGAGAGAGAGAGGCTCATGCAAGAAGCCAGAGCTGCAGTTCAATAGGAGATCTTAGCAGCACAAGCAGCAATGCAGGCAGCCGAACTACAGAAAGATCTTAGGGAGTTCTCCATCCCGAAAGCTGCTAATGTCTATCACCCAGTGCAACCTCCTCCCATCGAGGCTGCCAACTTTGAGATTAGAGCCCATTGGATCACATTGCTTCAAAACAACCCTTTCTATGGCAAACAAGAGGAAGACAACCAAGGTCATCTTCTGAGATTCATCGACTTATGTGCTATGACAAAGCAAAATGGGGTCTCTGATGACGCCATTCGACTCCGTCTCTTCAAGTATTCTCTTGCTGATAGAGCCATTAGTTGGTACAATTCACTACAGAGTGAAGTACCTATCACCACCTGGGAGCAGCTCCAGAACGCATTTCTGTAAAAGTTCTACCCCCCATCTCTTACATATGAAATCAGGGGGCGAATCACAAATTTCACTCAAGTCCCTGGAGAAACCCTCGCTGAAGCATGGGATAGATACAAGGAGCTCCTACGTAAATGCCCACACCATGGAATCCCAAAGAATCAACTGATAGAAATCTTCTATAGGGGTGTGGAGGATGATGTTAAGATGTTTCTAGATTCCTCGTCTGGAGGAAACTTCATGCGTCAAAGTTATGACAGCGCATGGAGAGTCGTCACCTTGGGAGCAGAAAATCAAGCCAACTGGGGCAGATCTGTAGGAAAAGGAGTCTTTAAGGTAGCTATGACTGAAGCTATCCCTGAGTACAAATCTATTGTAGAAACCTTGAAGGTCTTAGTTACAAAGCAGGATCATATAGAATCATCCCTTGTTGCGATTGGAAGAGGACATTCACCCACTAGGCAGCATGAACAGGTCAAGTCCACTTCTCTATTCTGTGAAGCATGCAAAAGCACCGATCATTCCACTCTATCATGAAATGTTCTCTATGACGTTGTTCTAAGCAATGCTTGTGGGAAAGGAGATAATTTCCAGATGGAAAATCTAAATGCTATCAACACCATCCCTGGGCAGAACTATTACAATCCCAATCAAAATAGGAATCACCCAGGCTTCCAATATGGAAACCCTTCAGGAGCTATGAACTCACATCAATTCGGTCCCAAAAATCAACCGAGAGGCCCATCAAGATTCCAATTTAACCAACAATAGGACTTCGGGAATCAAGGAAATTTCAAAGGAAACTTTCAGAACAGAAACTACAATAATTATCAGAACAACTCTCAGTATCAGAACCTGAACCAGCAAGGACAAATAGGAGCCATCCCTGATGACAAGCTATCCACTATTGAAAAGATGTTACAAACTCAGCAAACTATTATAGCTAACCAGCAGGCTCAACAGAAAGCTATTGAAACTCAACTAGCTCAACTTGCAGCTAGCATAAAGCCACCGGATGGAGTCTTTGCGGGCCAACCTGAAAACAATCTGAAACATCCTGAACAGCTAAAGGTTGTCAACACCAGATCAGGGAAAGATTATTTGAATCCCCCAGTAAAGACACCTGTAGTTATTTCTAACGAAGATGAACCTGTGATGGTCCAAAACTCGACAACACCAGAATCGCAACCAAATGAAGATAAGACTGACAAGGAAGATCCTGAAAAATCTATTGATGAAGAAACTGAAACACCAGAGACGGATATTCCTGTATATAAGCCTCGTATACCCTTCCCATCCCGCCTAAGGCAAACAAAGCTTGATACAAGATTCGTCAAGTTCAAAGAGGCCATGAAGAAACTCCATGTTGATATTCCCTTCTTAGACGCTCTTGCTGAGATACCAGCCTGGACTAAGTATCTAAAGTCACTTCTCACCAAGAAGTACATAACTGAAGAGTATGAAACTGTAAAACTGGCTACAACCACATCAGATATTATACTGAGCAAG
This sequence comes from Alisma plantago-aquatica, assembly GCA_963693085.1. NCBI lineage: Eukaryota > Viridiplantae > Streptophyta > Magnoliopsida > Alismatales > Alismataceae > Alisma > Alisma plantago-aquatica. The sequence continues at coordinate 1,137,081,960 of OY856412.1, read as the reverse complement.
ATGCCAAAGAAACAGAAAGACCCAGGATCCTTTGGAATTTCATGTCACATTGGTGACTCATCATGCAAGAAAGGATTGGCAGATCTTGGCACAAGTATTTCTATCATGCCATTCAGTCTGTGCAAGAGATTAGGGTTCGCAGAATTGCTTCCAACTGCTATGACTATTCAACTCGCAGACAATTCGATAAAAGACCGTTAGGAATCCCCAAAGATATCCCTGTCAAGGTGGGCAAGGACGCATATGTTCCATGTGATTTCGTCATTATGGATATAAAAGAAGATACCAGATATCCTCTTATCTTTGGTCATCCATTCCTCGCCACTGTAAGAGCCCTTATTGATGTTGAAGCAGGTACCTTACTGCTCAAGTTAGGCAAAGAGACTCTGGAGTTCAAGGTTTTCAAAAGTATGAGAAGACCGAGTATACAGGAAGAAGTCTATCTGATTGATTGCGTTGAGCAATTGTCACAACTGACTCAAGAATATGATGAATCATACAACCCCTTGGGAATTGCTTTATCTGACCTACCGATCGATGTACCTATAGACAAACAAGCAGAGGATTGCATCGAACCCCTCGACTCTGCTGAAGAAGATACTGATACAACCTATGAAGAGCTCAAGGCTACTGGAACTACGGAGGAAAGAAGCGAAAAACTTGAAGCTCCCGAAATGAATCCCCTACCCGAAGGGCTAAAGTACATGTTTTTAGATGACCTCAAAGTTTGTCTGGTGATCATAAATTCTGATTTAACAACTGAGCAAGAAGAGAAACTTCTGGAGGAATTAAGGGAAAGAAAGAAAGCTATAGGCTATAAAATGAGAAACCTCACAGGGGTCAGTCAAGCTCTGTGCATGCATAAGATCCCTATGATGGAAGATCACAAGCCAACCATCGAGCATCAACGTAAGCTGAATCCAAATATGAAGGAAGTAGTCTGTCGCGAGATCATCAAACTTCTCACGGCTGGAATAATCTACCCGATATCAGATTCGCCATGGGTGAGCCCAATACATGTGGTGCCAAAGAAAGGCGGAACAACTGTTATAAGGAATGAAAACAACGAGCTCATCCCCACTCGAACAGTCACTGGGTGGCGGATGTGTATTGATTATAGAAAATTAAACAAGGCCACTCGAAAAGATCATTATCCTATGCCCTTCCTCGATCAAGTTTTAGAAAGGTTGGCCCATCAAGAATATTTTTGTTACCTTGACGGTTACTCTGGATTCTATCAGATTCCCATACATCCAGATGATCAAGAAAAAACAACTTTCACCTGTCCTTTCGGGACGTATGCTTTTAAAAGAATGCCGTTTGGTCTCTGTAATGCCCCCACAACTTTTCAACGTTGCATGGCTGCAATTTTTACGGGGCTTACTGAAACTGTTATGGAGGTCTTCATGGATGATTTCTCTGTATATGGAGACTCATTATATTCTTGTCTTAAGCATCTCTCCATGGTTCTCAAACGTTGTGAAGAAGCACATCTGGTGCTAAATTGGGAGAAATGCCACTTCATGGTAAGGGAAGGCATTGTCCTGGGCCATAGGGTTAGCAATAGAGGAATTGAAGTAGATAAAGCCAAGATTGAAGTAATCTCTAAATTGGCTATTCCCACAAATGTGAAAGAAGTTCGCGCCTTCCTTGGTCATGCTGGATTCTATAGAAGATTCATAAAGGATTTTTCCAAGATAACTAAGCCAATGACGAATCTTCTGCTAAAAGATGCTAATTTCAACTTCAATGAAGAATGTGTCAAAAGCTTCGACACGCTAAAAAAGGCCCTTACAACAACCCCCATCATTAGAGCTCCCGACTGGGACCATCCTTTTGAAATTATGTGCGATGCCAGTGATTACGCGGTGGGTGCCGTCTTAGGGCAATACATAGAAAAGAAACATTATGTGATCTATTATGCATCGAAAACCCTCGATGAAGCTCAAAAAAATTATGCTACTACTGAGAAAGAACTTCTAGCAGTCATATATGCTTTCTACAAGTTTAGGTCATACCTTATCGATTCAAAAGTCATTGTCTACACAGACCATGCTGCTATTCGTTACCTTCTGGCAAAGAAAGATGCTAAACCAAGGCTGATACGATGGATCCTCTTACTACAGGAATTTGATTTGGAGATAAGAGATAAAAAAGGGACGGAAAACGTTGTAGAAGATCACCTCAGTCACATCCACACTATGGATGGTGAAAAGATTCCGATAAACGATTCCCTACCAGATGATCAGCTAATGAGGGTCTCGGAAATTATACCATGGTACTCTGATTTCATAAACTATCTTGCTGCTGGAGTAATCCATCCCCAATGCACCGGGAATGCACTGAAGAAATTTATGCACGATGTGAAGCATTATTATTGGGATGAACCATATCTCTTTAAACTCTGTGTGGACGGGTTGTATAGACATTGTATCGCCGAAGAAGAAGCTCAATCTATTCTGGAACAATGCCACTCAAGACCCGTAGGTGGGCATATGAGCTCTAAAAAGACTGCCTTAAAGGTTTTGCAATGTGGATTCTTCTGGACAACCTTATCCAAGGACTCTTACAATTTTGTCCTATCCTGTGATAAATGTCAAAGATCTGGCAATATAACCAAAAGAGACGAGATGCCACTGAATCTACGGCAAGAAGTCAAGATATTTGACATCTGGGGAGTGGACTATATGGGTCCATTCCCATCTTCTAATGGATTCTCATACATCCTAGTGGCGGTGGACTACGTCTCCAAATGGGTTGAAGCTATTCCAACCGTCACTAGTGATTCAAAACCCATCATCAAATTATTCAAAGATGTCATCTTCCCACAGTTTGGAGTACCGTGAACCGTGATATCCGACGGAGGCTCCCACTTCATTGAAAGAAGCTTTGAAGCTTTACTAAAAAAGTACGGAGTCTCACATAAGGTAGCTTCACCTTACCATCCACAAACAAGTGGACAGGTAGAGGTCTCCAACCATCAACTAAAGGCTATTCTTGAGAAAGCCGTGGGACGTAATCAAAAAGATTGGTCGACAAAAATCAACGACGCCTTATGGGCCTATCGTACTACTTATAAAACTCCCCTTGGGACTACACCTTTTCGATTGATATATGGAAAGGCTTGCCACTTGCCAGTCGAACTTGAACACAAGACATGGTGAGCAATAAAACAATTGAACTTTGATATGAAAGAAGCGGGCCGAGCCAGGATTCTACAACTCAATGAGCTGGATGAACTCAGAATGACAGCCTTCGAGAATGCGCGAATCTACAAAGAACGTACAAAACTTTGGCACGATGGACATATAAAAAGAAAGGACATACAAGAAGGAGACCAAGTTCTGGTATTCAACTCAAGATTATGGTTATTCCCGGGAAAACTCCGTTCTCGCTGGTCTGGACCCTTCATCGTCAAAAGCATCTCACCACATGGTGTTTTCTCTCTATGGAGTGACAAGACAGGTGAATTCATAGCAAACGACCATCGCTTGAAGAGATATTTTACCTCGATTGACATAGGCACTGATACAATGTTAGAACTGGACAATCCAAAAGACCCACCTTGAATACAAAAGACTCTGTCGAGCCATCGACATAAACCAAAGGCGCTTGTCGGGAGGCAACCCGATCATTAAATCTGTTCTACTTTTCCTTTCCAAATTTTGTTTTAAGTTTTAGTTTACCTTTTCCTTAAATAAAATTTGTCTTTTATGATAGTTTTTCTTTTTCAGATAAGAAGTCAGAGTGGTGCTGATCGGAACACAATCATACTTGGCAGTCATACTTAGAACAACTTTTCCCCTCCATCTTGGATTTAGGGTTTGCTCGGAATGAGAAAATCTCTAAGTTCAGGGTGGAGGGTGGGTGGTACGTACTTCACTTCCACATACACCCTCTTTTCATACTCAATTTGTCTCTATCATAAACTTTTTCAAAAATTTCAAAGTTTTTGAACAGATATTTGATGAATTTTTGACACGTGGATAAAATGTAACTAACTAATTTGCTATGCATCTTCAATCATAATATCCTCCTTATTCAAAGTAAATCCTCAAGAGGACAGATTTTTGAAACTTGCCTTTTGCCTGAAATCATCCTGTGAAGCTTATGATTCCTAACATCATAATACCTTTTACAAAAATGATAAGTATCTGTCAAACTGATAGGGATCCAACATGTCGTGCTTCCTAACTGGCTAGAGGAATAATGGCCCGGAATCTCCACCGGATCCGCATCAAGTCATTATTTGAGCAGAGTATGACAAGGAGAATAACCCGGTTTTGAATTGTAAATCAAGATGCATCCCGATCTGAACTCTCTTCTACACTTCTTCTATCATCTTCGTACCCCTCCATCCATCAAAAAGCAACAAAATAGCCAAACTTGTGCCAAACCCTAAGTTCGGGGTGGCACGCCACTTCCCCCTTATCTTCTTCCTCCATACCCCTCGCAATAAATAGGGGCGTACCACCAAAAATGCAGTCTCAAGTCGAATAGAGGAGAGACTTGCAAACAAAAGATGCCAAAGTGCACACAAAAAGAAATGTGATCTCCAGTCGAATAGAGAAGAGATTTGCACAAAAAAATGCAATCAATGAAATTGCAAAACAAATAAAAATCTCAAGTCGAATAGAGGAGAGATTTTCTTCTTCTTTCCATACCACCTTTCACTCCTTTTTCTACCTAAGGGCGCAATGCATGCCCCCACCATCATCAAATACACCAGTGTCAGATCAGACGCACACTTGTTGATTCTGCGGGTATCTCTGGACTCTTACCAAACTCTTTGACATGCTTGTTGTTGGAAAAAGTGAGGAGGAAGTGATGTTAGAAAACGAACTCAGGAACGAAGCTATGGTAAGACGTGTTTAGTGGTCCCAGGAACTTGAGGTACTGATTCATACTGAGTAGAAAGAAAACATTCATGATGCGAAGATGAAGCAATCACACAGATTGAAAGTATTTCATTGGGTAACAGTTTTGAATTTTATGTTACTCGAGGACGAGCAACGTTTAAGTTCGGGGTGTTTTGATGAGTGCATACTCATCATGGAATTCAATTGCCTTTTTCAAACAATTTCATCTCTATTTCGCATCTTTTCATACTAATATGAATCATAATGCACAAAACTACTTAGTTGATTCAATAATCAAGGTTTTAACTAAATATCATTCATCTAATATAGGTAAATCAAGCAATTCCATGCATGCGGTCCCAAGACCATTTGAATCCATGCGGTCTCAAGACCGTTTGCGTTCATGCGGTCCCAAGATCATTTGCTAGGATATACGAAGAACGAATGACGAAATCGGTTGCCAAAGAAAACCATGCGGTCCCAAGACCGTTTGGATCCATGTGGTCCCAAGACCGTTTGGGTCCATGTGGTCCCAAGACCGTTTGAGTCCATGTGGTCCCAAGACCGTTTGGATCCATGCGGTCCCAAGACCGTTTGGGTCCATGCGGTCCCAAGACCGTTTGGATCCATGCGGTCCCAAGACCGTTTGGGTCCATGCGGTCCCAAGACTGTTTGGGTCCATGCAGTCACAAGACCGTTTGGGTCCATGCGGTCCCAAGACCGTTTGAGTCCATGCGGTCCCAAGACCGTTTGGGTCCATGCGGTCTCAAGATCGTTTGGGTCCATGCGGTCCCAAGACCGTTTGTGTCCATGCAGTCCTAAGACCATTTGAGTCCATGCGGTCTCAAGACCGTTTGGATCTCTGCGGTTTCCAAGACTGTTTGCCACAAGAACAAAGACCGATTGAAGATCAGAAGCCGCGCGATTCACGCCGAAGACCGAGACTGACCCCAAGATCGATCGACGCAAACCGTTTTGACGCCGAAACGGTCTCCAGACCGTTTGGCACCAAACGGTCTCCAAACCGTTTGGAGAGGATATTTCCAGCAACTTATCCAAACCGTTTGGGATCAGATCTGAACCTATAAATAGACCCCCAGGGTCCTCATTTGGGGGTATCGGATCTGGACGCCGACAGGCTGCCAGAGCACCACTCCGATAAAGTTCCACTCCACCTACTGCTAGTGTTGCATCCAAGGAGGCCGAGAAGAGAAGGAAGATGGAGCAAGGAGCGCATCTTCTTCACCGGGCTGCGACCACTCTCTGCACCGAGCTCATGGCAGATCTCTCTTTCTCTCTCATCCTTCTTGTATCTCGCATCATGAGCGAGTAGTCCACTTTCACTGGGGTGCGGGGACTAGCCCCGCTACCCATGCAAACCATGTTCTCTTATTAAACTTTCCATGGAAATGTATATAACTCTTCATTTTGTCATTTATCGTTAAGCTCGTAGGTTGGTTATGTGCTTGTTTTCATCTTTGTGCTCCCTATGTTGTGATAACTTCTATGCATGGGTATGAACGTCGTTTAGCAAGTTAGACTCCTTGACGAGAACTTCTGATAGGATTCCTTGAGGTCGTAAGTGTGTGATCTGCGAGGGGACGAGCCATCTAGCCTTTGGTGATGCTTCTGTGCACCCTGACGCCCGTATGGGGGGTTCACAGCCTTAGTTGGATTTTGTATCTTCTTGTTAATCGTCGATGTTTACTCGTACTATAATCGCTTACGTGCTTATTGGTTGACGTGGCTGACTCCTTGATGAGAACTTCTGATGGGATTCCTTGAGGTCGTAAGTGTATGATCTGCGAGGGGACGAGCCATCTAGCCTTCGGTGATGCTTCTGTGCACCTGACGCCCATATGGGGGGTTCAAAGCCTTAGTTGGATGTTGTATCTTCAGAGCCATAAGACATGTGATCCGGATGGTGACGAGACATCTGATGCCTATGGTGATGCTTACGCGGACCTGACGCCCGTATGGGGGGTTCTGCAGCAACTCTACTTGGAGTGTTATATCTTGCCTGGATTGTTTGCAAAGGAGTATGTTTGTGTGTGTAGCGGTGGTCAAACCCGGTACCATCCCAGTGATTCCACATCACTGATCTAAACCTATCTTTAATTCCATCTTTACTTTCCTGCAATTAGTTTAAACAAACCAAAATCAACCTATTGTTCTAAATATTAGTTTTACTTGAGCTAGATCTAGCTGACAAAGATTCTTAAAAACGTTGTCCTTTGGGTTCGATCCTCAACTATACTGCGATAAGACTCGTCCACTTGCGGATGGTATTATTGCACTTGGTTTAGGTAAAAGCTCGGGGATTTCAGCCCCGAGTGAATTTGTTAGTGCATTCAAAATGCCACGTCAGTATATCACCATGTATCTCTTTTATGGAACATGATTAACAAGATAAGATTTATAAGATCTTACCACATATCATAAGGAACGTATATAAGTAACTGCAGGTATAATAAGATTAACCACACAAGCAAGGCCTCAACCAATGTTTCGTGTTTTGTCTTAAGCAGTAAATACTATTCAGCTGGATTACGTATTATTATTATGCCCTGAGGAAGTGAGCCGTACCGCTCAGATCCAATCAACGGCTGAGAAACCCAGAGCCGATGCCATACAAGGTCAATGGAAGAGCCGGATTCCACGACCTTTCACCTCGTGGTTAGTGCACGAGTACAACACAAGCCGGACTGCAGTCTCTTGCTTAAGTGGCCTCAGCCATAGGGTCAAGCTACCCTCTGCCTAGCCCACCTCGGTACAGGTATCGGCGCTAGTGAAACTGAGCCACGGGCCTATTCACCGTGCTCTGAGTCATGAACACATTCATGCTACCATATCACATCTCTTGAGCCACGGGCCTGTGCACCATGTTCTTCAGACATTAAGCTACGGGACTGAATCCGCACTCTGGAGTCTACAACCGAAGTTGCACTCTTACCTCCTCACATTAGGCTAGGATAAACCTCGCATACTCAACAATATGCGCTCCGGGTTAACCCGTAGGAAAACCCGTTTCACCATCACCACCTCCTGACGATGATGGATCTATGGCCAGGGCAAACTACATGATTTGTTCCACTGTGATTAATTAGCATATTTTAAGTGGATTGCAAGATTCAGCCAAGTTATATAACATGCAAACTATAACAAGAATAAACAACATGAAACTCAATATCATGCTTTTACTGTCATCAACCTCATCCAGATCCATCACAAGGATCCACATTACATGTTACCACTTGGCCTCTTGCCAATCATCTAGATCCATCTCAAGGATCATCACATTGCCATGGGATCTCAATCCCTTATCACATAATGCCACTGCCTCTCAAGGCGTTCTCATCAACTTAGGCACTTTAGCCAAACTCAGGTCCTCAGACCAAAACACATCATGTATGTCATCTCATCATCAAGAGTAACAATCAAAGCAATGTTACTCATCATATATACCTCATAGCCCTTTACCTGGCTATGCATCACCTACATGGTTAGTATACACAATCATCATGGATTAACAGAAGAATCATATTATTGACATAGGGCAACATTGATGATTATGTGCTTTATCATTCATGCCTCAACCTATGACCATAGATATAGTTCATATCATCATGCAAATCATTTTATATACTTACCATTATCTCAGCATTATTCATATCATTAACATGATCACACACACAGGTACTATCAGGGTAAGATACATAGATGTAACCTACTATCACAATTACCATCAAGCATGTCAAGGTTTACTATAAAAAAACCAACGTGATTCATTAACAAGAGCTAGCGCATAGATTTCCATGAGAGACAAAACCCTCACTATAGGCGTCCACTATCCTCACCAAAGGTGGTATCAGGCAGGGTACTCTCCCCTATCGCCCAACACATAACCTCACAACGGGTAGCACCTAGGGTATAACATGCAACGCTGTGTCGTGCACTTCCAAGTGTAACGTGCAGCAGGGTCTATCGTGCAACTGAGCCCAAGGGGCGTGTCGTGCAAGGTGTATCCTGCAACAGGTATCGTGCAACGTCTAACATGTGTCGTGCATCACCATGATTCCATGACGCCCAGCACGCAGCTAACCACGGAGCCCCATATCATCAAGGGTGTAACGGGCACTTGATCCAGGTGTGTTGCGCAACCAGCTGCTATCAGGAAACTAGGGCGTGCAGCTCAGCCAAAGGGTGTGTCATGCGACGACGCATCGCACCCAAGGGATATCGGGCAGCACACACCCAACAAGGCGTAACGCCCAAAGGTGTAACGCGTGTAGCAAAGCAAACATAACGCCCATCACAAGGCTAACCACATCTATCAGCTGACACACAAGGGCAGGGTCAAGGGTTGACGCCCACCACAGAACCAGCTAACAAGCTTCCACAACATCAGGGTATAATGAGGTGAAGGGTGTTGGGCAGGGTACTTATCATGGTGTGATGCCCGACACAACAAGGCAGGAACCAGGTGTGTGACGCCCGAAACAACACCACATCACAACGTCCAAAGCTCAAGGCCAAATAGGTATAACGGGAAACACCACCCCAAGGCCAAATCGACCAAGATGCAACCCGACAGGGTCACCACCAACCTCAAGCACAAGGGCACCAAAACCCTAATGGATCAAGAAGATGACTCACCTCTCAACTATCAAGAGAGAGGGGTCTTGCCAATATTCTTAATACCAATCGGGCAACACAAGAGACGACCCCAACCAAAGTCCACAACTACCACAGAGCTCACCTTTCAAGTCCATGGTGAGAGGAGGGTGTTGCTCAAGCCACTAGAACACAAGCTCACCTCTCAACTCAAGCGAGAGAGGAGTATTGCCCATGTTACTAGAACTCAAGCTCACTCCTCAAGACCTAGGAGAGAAAGGGGTGTTTCTCACCAAGAAACCCTAGAACATAGGTTCGGCCAACAAGGTACAACTAAGCAAGAAGCTAAGCTAGTAACATACATAGCCGATCATAAGCAACACATAAGAACATAAAAGAAGGTAGTGTAGTTAGGGTTAGGAGTTATGTAACCCGCCTTAAGCAAGCTCCAAGCTCCTAGCACCAAGCTCCAAGCACCACCAAGGAAGGAGAGAAATGCACTCTAGGGTTCGACCACTACTAGAGGAAGAAGGAGACTCCAAGGCAAGGATCGGCCACCAAGCTTGCAAGAGAAGAGGGTGTCGTGCACCAAGGAAGAGGGAAACTAAGGAACTAAAGGGATCCTTAGCAAGGGAAAGGAAACACATATATAGAAGAGGATGGAGGAGAAACCAAGGTAGAACAAAGAAAGGTGTCACCCACCTAGGGACACTTGTCCATGTGCAAAGCCACCACTCTAACATGCCCTAAACACATGTCCAAGGCCATAGCCACATGCAAGCACCAAGCACCAAGTGTCCACTAGTGGTGACACAAACGAGGTCAAAAGGGAGTCAAAGGGTCCATGGGCGACACACCTCCACACCACCATGGACGAAACACCCTCACCATGGCCGACACACACCCTGGGCGACACACCACAGGCCGACACAAGCACAGGCCGACACACCTAGTCTGACACAGAGCACTCTTGCCTGACACAAGGCCCGAAGAAGCAAAGGCAAGGCTTAACAAGGCCCAACAAGCTCAACCAAGCCCAAAGGAACTCAAGCAACGAGCCCAAACCTTCCTCTCAACACTAGAGGAAGCAAGGAGAGGGAGGAACACCTCACAAGATGACAAACTTGCCCACAAACTCTAAACTTGGGTTATTGCAAGTAGCACCTCCAGCTCTCAACAAAGCACCAACAAACCCTAATCACCACTAAAGGTGATTAGCAAGCAACTAAGCATCAGGGTTAAGCAAAGCAAACATGATAAGCCCTAAACGGAGGTCGGGGTCCTTATAAAGATAGTATAAATGAAGTGAAACCCTGACTGTAATGGAAACCCTAAAAGTGGACTAGAAACCCTAGGAAGCGAGCTAGGTTTAATAGATTTTGATGGAATGATCAATAATAGGAAATTGTATGCATATTTTAGGATCTCATTGTGTGCTTGCTTACCTATTTGGATTTCTTGATTGATTGGATTATTCTGTCTCAAATCAGCCTGACAGGTATGTGGTTAATTATGGTTAATCACATTAGTTTCCTGAAGTTTTTCGAGATGATTCATCGTATTGAATGCAACTTATCAGTTTGGATGTTCATACTTGCCAATCATAAAGTCACTACGATTATCACAATAATAATAGAAGTGTGTATTCTCACACCTACATGCCACCTTGATGGATGGTGCCAAAAGGTCAAGCCCAGGAGGGAAGACCAATGGGCACCATGAGTGGTGACCCCAGACACCAAGCTCGGGATTGAGAAGGTGGTCTTTACAAGATGACTAATGGGAACTATGAGAGGTGACCCCAGGAACCAAGCTCGGGATTGAGAAGGTGGCCTTAAGTCATTGGGAAAAGAGAAACCCGAAAGGGGATATGCCAGGGTTAGGGAAAAATGGTGGAAAATGTCACACTGAAAGCGTAAATTGGGTTGTTAATTAACTTGATTGTGATATTTAGATTGTTAGCCATACTTGCAAAATTTTGGTTGTCCCCGCATACCGACATATTCATTTATGCTGATCGACGTTTTGTTTGTCAGTGTTTTAGGTACAAGTTTGAAACGTACAAATAGTAAAGTGGCATATGTGGAATTAAATAAGAAGTAAAATACAGAGGAGGATTAGTTAGAATAGACTCCAGATGTGGAGAGAAGTAGATATCCAAGTTTTTGAAAAAGGTATGCACAATTTTATTTTATTACAACCTGTTAGTGTATTTGATAATTATTATTGATTATTTGTCAAACCTTTGATCCAAAAATTGAGATAGCGGCTCTGACCTCCTGGTCCCCTTAATTGGGGGTTACTGGGAGGCAGGGTCGTTACATTTGGTATCAGAGAATAGGTTCCTCATTTAATCTTTAATAATTATTAAATTTTACATACTCCGTAGAACCCAAGGGAGTTATTAGAGGATTTTCCGAAAGACAGAGGTGTCTAGAAAAGGATCACGTCTGGGGGTTGGCAAGATTTTCCTCCGCACCACTAGTTGGAATATGAGGACTCCCAGATTAGTGTGACTGTCTGGCCAAAGTCTCAGGATTTGACTCGAAATAAGATACCTTTAGGACTCTCTCATCTTGTTCATCCCTTCTCAACTCAAATGCTATTAAGGACCTTAAGGATTAGGGTTTTCTCTCTTTTCCTCACCCTCTTAAGGTATGGGTAAGGTTGATAAGGTCTAAGGAATTCTCCACCAAATTAATGAAAAGCATGTAAATAAGATGTCATGGACATAAGCTTAATAGATTAAGCATAAAATAAAGAATAGATACATGCTTAGGTCGTATGACATGAGTTGTCATTGCCCTCAGGAGAGACCTGAGGCTAGACCTTCTTGTCAGGAGGATGAGTAGAGAACGTTAGTCTTGGAGATAGAGACCTCCATCAAAAGTAGAGACCTGACACATACTTTGAGGATGATGCTAACCCTAACCCTAAGTGGTGGTTAGAGAGAGATATGGCATGATGACATGATGTCATGATAAACCAGGTGGGTGAACATGCTTTTGGATGCCCGTATGAGACCTGAGAGGTTAGATGACCTAGCACCTTTGGCAACCCAACCCTGGGAAAGGGTCGTGCATGTTAGAGAGAAGGATAGTTCCTTCATTGATGAGGTTATAGAAGGACCTATAGAAACCCTATGGGCTTATGTAGGTAGGGCAAAGTATGAACCCAGAGTACGTCAATAGTGTGGGAAGTAGGTTGAAATCCTGGCCAGAGTAAGATGGATAGCTTATGAGATAAGCATAAAGAACTATGGATAATCTTGAGCAAACATAAGTTGAACACAGGCTTCACCCAGGTAGGGGTATGCTTGTAAGGCTAGTTGTAGGATTAGCTCTCTCTCTCTCTCTCTCTCTCTCTCTCGAGAGAGAGAGAGAGAGAGAGAGAGAGAGAGAGAGCAGGACCCAAGCAAGAAGGTTGGAATCTTAGACTCCGAGATATGAGGAATAGTGGGGAGTTGAGGATGATGAAACCTAAGTGAATGGTTGCGCTTGCCTCATGCATGATCCTTGGAGGCTAATGGTATCTTAGTTGCCTTTAGAGGAACCAAATCTTGAAGATAGGATGAGGTTGTTGGTACCTATGTGCCTATGGTATAGGTGTTTACCTTCAAAGTTAAGAAGAAGAGTTACTTAAGACCATGAAGAGGTTTAGTAGCAAGTTGTGAGACCCAGTACCTTGTTGGTTGTCCTTGAGGAGGACTCCAATCATAAGTGTTGTTCAAATAAAAGGATCATGGGAAGTGCATGACATACCTTGGACATGCTTGGTTCGTGGTTAAAGGTTGAGCATGTAGTTGGACATCTAAGTGAACCTAGGGTTCCTAGGCCTAAGAGGGGAAGTGGTGTACCTGACGCTCATGATGAGATTTGAGTTTCTATAGATTTGAGCATGTCACTCCTTGTGTTTATAGGAAAGGGAAACCCCTTAAGTTTTATTGGCTAAATGGACATCATTGAATCCCTTTGTTTTGATAATGACAAACATTTCATTCTTTTTGATCTAACGTGCTACTTGAGTGTTGCAGGAATAAGGTGGATGACAAATATTTGGAAGATCTATATGCTAAATTGCTTTAATTTCATGAACGTAATCAATTGTAAAACTTGTACAAATATATAATGTACAAGTACTTAGACATCATGTAAATCAAGCGTTAGATCTTCCCTACCCAATCATTACACTTAGATAGGTCATCCCCTTCAATAGTGTCACATATGCACACTCATACATACACTTAGCACTTCATTTAAAACATTGAAACAGGGTCAATCTCGGTCGACAAAATCCTCGACCGAGACACTCTCGGTCGACAAACTCCTTGACCGAGAAAGACCCAAGTAGCCATTAGACACAACAGACAAGGTAGTTGGTAGTTGGAGATGAACGTTGTATACACTTGCTCCAGACAGTCTTTCGCTCGAAAAGTCCTCAACCGAGAAGGACTCTCGGTCGATAATTCTTCGACCGAGATGTGTTCTATTTGCAACTTTCAGAATTAATTAACTAGCCGTTGCTAAAGCAACTAAAGTGTACCTAACGGCTAGTTAAGCACTTGGAACCCCCTAGAAAGTGTCTAGAACGTCCTTAAGCACTTGTAGGTCATTCCTATAAATAGGACATGCCTTAGGACACTTAAACTCACCAATCTACACTTGTGCAATACTTGAGTTTACACTTGCAATTGGCAATCTGTTTGAGCAATTGAGCAACACAAGCATTGGCCATTCATTCCCTTGCTCCTAATTTGTGTCCTATAGGCTAGCATCTCCTACCCACCAAACCTACACTTCAATATTCATTGGTTAGGAGATCTATACGCTTGATATAGGCAAATCAAGCCTTGTGCTTCAAAGTGGTAATTGTAATTTCCATTTCCTTTCTTGTTCACTCTTATTGCTTGTACTCTCCTTGCTACTCCTAGGGTTGGAGGCTACGGATAGAAGAGGGTTTTAAACTTCTTGGTGAAGAAGGAGGCTTTGGACTACTTCTAGAAGGCTGTTGCAATGGGAGGCTACTTCAAGGGGGAGCTTAAAGTTACTTCAAGAAGGCTGCTTCAAAGTTGGTGCAACCACTTCAAGGTGAAGGCTGTCCAAAGGGTGTAGAAAGTATTGTAATTTTATGTAAATTCCTTGAGAGGTAATAAAATTTAATACTTTCAAAATCCTAGTTGGGTAAGCAACCGGGTAGTGGATTGACTGCCTTAGTATTTGCTAAGGTTGGAACCACTCTAAACACCTTGTCTCCTTCTTATTATTTCAATTGTGGTTGTTTTGAGTTAAATTATATTAAAAATATCATAAAACCCTATTCACCCCACCTCTAGTGGTTTTTCAATTGTTATCAGAGCAGGCTTCAAGGAGCTCTAATCGAGTCTTGAAGAATGGGTGACGGGTTGCTCAACAACCTCAACTTGGAAGGAACACTTGTGGCTAGGCCTCCATCATTTGATGGTACTAACTGCACCTATTGGGAGAGGAGGATGCAATTTTACTTCCAAGGGATCAGTTGGGATTTATGGAGGATGGTGTCTACTCCTTATGAACTTCCTCAAACGGAGTATGCAGCTTGGGATACTAATACGGTAAAATCTTCCCAAATGAATGCAAAGGATGTAAGTATACTTTATTGCTCAATTTCTGTTGGTGAGTTTAATAGAATATCAAATTATGAAACGGCTTATGAAATATGGCATAGACTTTCTATAACATATGAAGGAACTGTTCAAGTTAAGAATTCTAAAATCAGAATGCTTAAACAGAAATTTGAACAATTTCGTATGGATCAAAATGAATCTATTAGTGAAATGTATGCAAAATTTTCTTCTATTGTAAATGGCTTGAATGCTTTAGGCAAATAAATAGCTGAAGAAGATCAAGCATAAAAAATCCTTAGGTCTCTTCCTCCCAAGTACAAGCCCAAAGTGACGGCCATTGAAGAAGCAAATGACCTCACCCGACTAAGGATGGAACAACTCATTGGCAATCTAGAAGCACATGAGGCAACCTTGGAGGAAGAGGAACGACGAGAACGTGAACTACAACAAGGAGCTCTAAAAGATTCAAAAATCATCACGCCGGAAAGTGAGGAAACAAGTGAAGAAGAAGGAGAAGAAGCCTTAATTGTCAATGGTAAGAAATATAAAAGATTTAGATCTAACAAAATTTCTAGTTCTTCTTCTTCCCCTCCTAGGTGTTTTGAGTGTGGAAAGAAAGGACATCTCAAGAATGAATGCCCTAAAGCTAAGAAAGGAAAGAAAAGTTCACACAAAAAGAAGGGAGAAAAAGCTTATAAAGCTGCATGGGATGAATCAAGTGAAAGTGAAAGTAGAGAAGAGAAGGTGGAATGTCTTATGGCAAAAGAAGATGATGAAGATTCCCAAGAGGTAAGCCTTCTTGATTTTCCTAAAGAAGATCTAATTGCTAGTCTACAAGAAACTCATGATAAATATGTTGACTGCAAAAAGAAACTAAAAAGGGTCACCAAAAAAAATGAGGAATTATATGCTAGATTAAATGATCTCTCTTCTGAAAAGAACAATATTGATCTTGAAAATTTGTCTTTAAAAACATCTTTGAATGATTGTAACAGAAAGTTACTTACTCTAGAAACAAATCATGATCTTCTTTCTCAAGAAAAGGTTGATTTGCTTGCTAAACTAAACACTTTTCAGACCCAACCTATTCTATGCAACCATCTAGATTATGACAATGTTGTTAAAGAAAGAAACTCTCTATTATCTGATTTAGAACAAGCAAGAACAGATATAAATAAAAAGATGGATGAGATTGCTAAGCTACAAAGAGAAATAAATGGCTTAAAGGGAAATGACATTCTTGATAATATTATGAAAATTTCCTCTAGTTACAATGGAACAAGGGGATTAGGATATGATCCAAAAAGAAAACTCTATCAACCCAAAAGAGCTAAAGCATCCAAGACTAAAATTATGTCTGTACCTATGAACACAATTCCTAGAAAGAGAAATGAAATTGACTCAATTTCTTGTCATTTTTGTCTATGTCTTGGACATTACTCTTTTTCATGCCCTTAAAGAAGAAGGATTCTGAGTTAGTTTGGGTTCCCAAACCTCAAACTTAGAAGAATTGAATGTAATTTAGTTGAGATATGATCTAATGCTTACTCTTGAAAATCATAATGCCCTATCTCAACTAAACAAATAGTTGCATGTATTGTGTTAAATTCAGAACTGATATAAATAAATTACTGAAACATAAACATATTCAGTCGACAAAAGTTCGACCAACATGCGTCTCGATCGACCAATTTGTCGATCAAGAAAATTGCTATTGTACAGATTAAATCTAAATGGAGTCAGAAGTCTAGTCGGTCGACCATTTTTTGATCAATTTTTGATCCGATCGATCATTTTTCGACCGGAATGGTTGCTGTTTACTAAGATTTTTGCTGCAGATTTTGGTTTGGCACAGGCACTTGCTCGGTTGAAGTGTTTCTCGACCGAGAGTATCTCGGTCGAACTATTTGTCGACCGAATAAAGTTCTGATCAGCTTTCTTTGTTCAGCTTGTATTTAAATGCACCTAACCATAACGGACCATCACATGGGTACCAAAACCTACATTTTAATGCAGGATTGGGTGGTCGACAGTGGATGTTCCAAACACATGATTGGGAACAAGGATGCATTTCAAACTTTTGAGGAAAAGAAGAGTGGAACGGTCACTTTTGGAGATAATGGTAAAGGTAAAATTGTTGGAATAGGTAACATTGGTACAAATCTTGAAATAAAGAATGTTTTACTTGTTGACGGTTTGCACCATAATTGAATAAGTGTTAGTCAATTATGTGGTAGTGGATATGATGTTTTATTCAACACAAATTGTTGCAAGCTACTAATAGAAAATACTACAAATGTTGTTTATGAAGGAAAAAGAGTTGGAAATCTTTATATTCTTAGATCTAACTCTATGAAATCTGTAGTTGGAAAATGCTTACTTGCAAATGAAAATTCTTTACAACTATGGCATAAAAAATTGGGCCATGCTAGTTCAGATGTTATCAAAAAGCTAGTTAAATATTATCTTGTTCGAGGTTTACCTAATTTATCTTTTGATCAAGTTGAAAATTGTGAACCATGTACTTTGGGTAAACAAACAAAAACCTCTTTTAAACCCAAAAATGTACTCAGCACCTGTAGATCTCTAGAACTCATTCATATGGATTTATTTGGACCTATGTGGACACAATCTATTGGTGACAAAAGATATTGTTTTGTTATTGTTGACGATTATAGTAGATATACATGGGTACACTTTCTTTCAAACAAAGATGACACTATTCAAGTTTTTATAGAATTTTGTTCCAAAATTGAAAATCTATTACAAAACAAAATATGTACAATTAGGAGTGATCATGGTGGAGAATTTGAGAACCATTTATTTGAAGAATTTTGCACATCTCAAGGCTACACTCACAACTTCTTTGCTCCACACACTCCACAACAAAAGGGCATAGTTGAAAGAAAAAATAGATCACTACAAGAAATGGCTAGAACTATGATGCTCGAATATAATACATCTAAAACATTTTGGGCTGATGTAGTAAATACAGCATGCTATGTGTTAAATAGAGTAACTGTTCATTCTTATTTGAAGAAAACACCATATGAAATTATATATACTAAGAAACCTAGAGTTGACTATTTTCATACTTTCGGATCAACATGCTATATTTTAAGCACTAAAGAGGATAGAGACAAGTTTGACTCTAAATCACATAAAGCCTTCTTCTTGGGATATTCTACCTCTAGAAAAGCATTTAGAGTCTACAACACTATTTCTAGAAAAGTTGAGGAGTCCATTCACATTTCTTTTCATGAAGAGCCAAAATCTGAAAAACTTGAAATAATTGATCTCACTCATCAACTTGAAAACTTATCCATACCAAATGATAGTGACAAAAATACTACAAATAATGACCAAGTTTTGACACAATCTGTTCCTAGGCTCATTAAGGATCATCCCCAAGAATTGATCATTGGAAATCCGAATGATAAAGTCAAAACCCGTTCTTCTTTTAAAGATGTTGCAAATATGGCATTTGTTTCTATAATTGAACCTAAGAAGGTGTCTGAAGCTCTTAAAGATGACTATTGGATTATAGCAATGCAAGAATAATTAAACCAATTCACTAAAAATGATGTATGGGACTTAGTTCCTAGACCACAAGATAAAACCATTATTGGAACTAAATGGGTTTTTAGGAATAAGTTAAATGAGGCAGGGGAAGTAATAAGAAATAAATCCAGGCTAGTAGCACAAGGATATAATCAACAAGAAGGGATAGATTTTGATGAAACTTATGCACAAGTAGCAAGACTTGAAGCTATTAGAATGCTACTAGCTATAGCTGCACACAAAAACATCAAACTTTACCAAATGGATGTAAAAAGTGCATTTCTAAATGGAATAATTCAAGAAGAAGTTTATGTTGCCCAACCACCTGGTTTTGAAATACCGGAAAAAGGTGACTATGTCTACAAACTTAAGAAAGCACTTTATGGATTAAAACAAGCACCTAGAAATTGGTATGAAAGGCTCAAGACCTATCTTTTTGATAATGATTTTTCTATTGGAAATTAGATTCTACTTTATTTTTCAAAACATACACATCTAATTTTCTAGTTGTTCAAATATGTGTTGATGACATTATTTTTGGTGCTTCAAATGAATCATTATGCACACAATTCAGTGATATTATGCAACAAGAATTTGAAATGAGCCTCATGGGTGAACTAACTTTCTTTCTTGGTTTTCAAATTAAACAAACGCCTGCCGAGAATTTTATAAGCCAAGAAAAGTATACCAAAGAACTCTTAAAACGTTTTGGGATGGACCAGTGCAAACATGCTACTACTCCAATGGCTACCTCCACTAAAATTGATAGGGATGAAAATGGGGAACATATTGATGATTCCTTATATAGATCCATGAGTGGTAGTTTGCTTTACTTAACCGCTTCTAGACCAGACATCATGTTTTCAGTTGGTCTTTGTGCTTGATTTCAATCACAACCTATGCATTCTCATTTTCAAGCCGTTAAATGAATTTTCCGATACTTAGCCGACACCACATGTTATGGTTTATGGTATCCTAAAGGATAATCTTTGGATTTTAAAGCTTATACTGATGCCAATTATGCTGGTTGTCGACTTGATCGCAAGAGCACTAGTGGTAGTTGTTTCTTGTTAGGAAGAGTGTTAGTATCTTGGTTTAGCAAGAAACAAAATATGGTTGCTCTCTCTACAACTGAAGCTGAATATATGGCATCCAGATCTTGTTGTGCTCAAGTGCTCTATATGCAACAAGTGTTAAACAATTATGGTTTTACTTTTTCATCCACACCTATCTTTTGTGACAACACAAGTGCTATAAACTTAGCACATGATCCCATTCTCCACAGCCGAGCTAAACATATTGAAATCTATCATCACTTTTTACGGGATCATATCTCTAAGAATCATGTATCCCTTCATCATGTTGATACGGAAGATCAATTGGTTGATATTTTCACAAAACCACTTCCACTTGACCAATTTAACAAAATAAGGAAGCAACTACTCATTACTCCCTTAGAGGATGTTTTCTTTGATATTTGTGCCTCTTAAAAATGATTTTAATCGTGCTATTTTTTGTCTTTCAAATGGACATCTTTTTCGAAAGTTTTAATGGCTATCCATTTAATGAGGATATCAAATTAAGGGGTAGTTTTTCTATTTTTAACGGATATCTTTTTGAAATGACAAAGGGGGAGAAATAAATGTAAATCTTAAAATGGTAACTTTGAAAAACTCAATCAACGAGTTTCATAAATCTCTTGGCTTTACATTAAAAGTTGCTATATTCCCTAAAGAATTGGATTTTATGTTCCATACTTCTTTGGGAAAAATAAGCACACATTTCATAAACAAGAGAAAAAAATTCACAAAGTAAATCTCAGGTATGAAACTCAACTCATTTTAAAGACTAGTTGATTTATATTTTGGAAATGTTTGTCATCTTCAAAAGGGGGAGATTGTTGGCTAAATGGACATCATTGAATCCCCTTTTTTTTATAATGAAAAACATTTCATTCTTGTCGATCTAACGTGCTACTTGAGTGTTGCAGGAATAAGGTGGATGACAAATATTTGGAAGATCTATATGCTAAATTGCTTTAATTTCATGAATATAATCAGTTGTAAAACTTGTACAGATATATAATGTACAAGTACTTAGACATCATGTAAATCAAGTGTTAGATCTTCCCTAGCCAATCAATACACTTAGATAGGTCATCCCCTTCAATAGTGTCACATATGCACACTCATACATACACTTAGCACTTCATTTAAAACATTGAAACAGGGTCAATCTCGGTCGACAAAATCCTCGACTGAGACACTCTCGGTCGATAAACTCCTCGACCGAGAATGACCCAAGTATCCGTTAGACACAACAGACAAGGTAGTTGGTAGTTGGAGATGAACGTTGTATACACTTGCTCCAGACAGTCTTTCGGTCGACAAGTCCTCGACCGAGAAGGACTCTCAGTCGACAATTCTTCGACCGAGATGTGTTCTGTCTGCAACTTTTAGAATTAATTAACTAGCCATTGCTACAACAACTAAAGTGTACCTAGTTAAGCACTTGGAACCCCCTAGAAAGTGTCTAGAATGTCCTTAAGCACTTGTAGGTCATTCTTATAAATAGGACATGCCTTAGGACACTTAAACTCACCAATCTATACTTGTGCAATACTTGAGTTTACACTTGCAATTGGCAATCTGTTTGAGCAATTGAGCAACACAAGCATTGGCCATTCATTCCCTTGCTCCTAATTCGTGTCCTATAGGCTAGCATCTCCTACCCACAAAATCTACACTTCAATATTCATTGGTTAGGAGATCTATACACTTGATATAGGCAAATCAAGCCTTGTGCTTCAAAGTGGTAATTGTAATTTCCATTCCTTTTTTGTTCACTCTTATTGCTTGTACTCTCCTTGCTACTCCTAGGGTTGGAGGCTGTGGATGGGAGAGGGTTTTAAACTTCTTGGTGAAGAAGGAGGCTTTGGACTACTTCTAGAAGGCTGTTGCAACGGGAGGCTACTTCAAGAGGAAGGTTACTTCAAGGGGGAGCTTGAAGTTACTTCAAGAAGGCTGCTTCAAAGTTGGTGCAACTACTTCAAGGTGAAGGCTGTCCAAAGGGTGTATAAAGTATTGTAATTTTATGTAAATTCCTTGAGAGGTAATAAAATTTAATACATTCAAAATCCCAGTTGGGTAAGCAACCGGGTAGTGGATTGACTGCCTTAGTATTTGCTAAGGTAGGAACCACTTTAAACACCTTGTCTCCTTCTTATTATTTCAATTGTGGTTGTTTTGAGTTAAATTATATTAAAAATATCATAAAACCCTATTCACCCCCCCTCTAGTGGTTTTTCAAGTTTAAGGTATGTTTGATGAACCCCTCATAGCTAAGTTGGTGACATGGGAAGGTATGTGCTTGGTCTAATGTTGAGTAATGAGAACAAGTATGACCTAGCATGGTTTAGTAGGAGGTATGCTTGTGCCTTAGTAGCTTGCTAGGGCTAAGCACGCCCATGTGGATGTAAACCCTAGACATAAGGGCATTTGTGACCTTTGTTATTAAGATGTAGTTTCCTCCCATCCTGGGAGAGGGACCCTTTGGTAGGGTGTATACTGGATTTTGTAGGTTTTGAGGAAACCTAAGGAGGTCTCATAGAATCTTGAGAAGCTAAGTGAAGAGTACATGGTAAGAGAATGAACCTATAGACCCATAGATAACCATCTCTAAGGGCGTGTGGATGTGTTACCATGGAGGGAACTGGTATGGGGCCTGACTAAGGTAGGCAGGTCATTGTGACCCTTATAAAGGGATGAAAGTCATCCCATGAATGTAGAGAGAGATGATGAAGGCTTAGGTAAGGTTCTAAGTTGGTCATGTACTATATTAGAATACTAAGTCTATCCTAGGTTCAGGTAGGGATAAGACTGATGGAAGTGGGAGTTGCCTAATTCCCTAGTTGCACATGACCATAGGGTTGGGAGGTAATAACTATCATTGTATGAGGGTCATTGGTTAGGAGATTGATCACCTTCATGAACTCATGGGACCCAAAGTGTAGATGAGTAGGGCACTCTCTAGATGCATAAGGCAAGAGGGATGACCCCAAAAGTGTCGGCACCCTATAGACCTAGGAGAGATGACCAATGAATGTGTGTGGACCCAAGTAGGTTCGAGACCCATTTTTCATGGAAGTAATCTTGATATCGAGATGATTGTGATGTAGAGACATAAGTTGCATGTTTCAACTTAGATTTGTAGGTGTATTGGCAAGGTGGGATGTACCATCTCTACTCTTGGAACAGGAAGAACTTTGTGTTTGGAAGGCCGCCAAATGCTTATTTCCTCTTGTTATGCCCCCATTCTGCCCCCCCCTAAAAGCCTTAGAGATAGGACAGTACGCATGCCATGCACCAAGGATAAAGATGATGTGATTTGGAACGTTGCTATGAGGTATGAGAATAGAGATGATAACATACCCTTGTGGAGTAAAAGAGGTGTAGATGGTTTATAAACCTCAAGAGAAATAAGGTAATCATCTTGTGAGGATGGTTTAACATGAGTTATGTGGAATTTGCAAGTGAAACAAGGTTGAGTTTGATAACCAAGAAGATGAGCTCAGAGTGTTCTTGATGAAGATAGACTTAGAGTTTGAGTTGAGATAATAAGTGAAGGTGTATGTCTTCAATTTTTACTATCACCTAAGGATGTGAAGTGGTAATGGATGCCCTGGTTGAGATGCAGCTGCTTAGTTTAGCTAGAGGCTAGAAGAGGTTGTTGGGTTAGCCCTAAGTTTGAAAAGGAGATATGTTTGGCTAACACACAAATGTAACGAGATCGTTGATCGAGTTAGTGGTTGCTTAGCTAGCCAGCCTAGGTCTTATCATGATAAAAGGATGGTTGTAGAACCTCAGATGTACTTCTTTGGATAGGAAGGTGATAAAACCCTGATGAGAGTGGTTTAGGGTTTCTGAGAAATCATGACATACAGGAGATCATGATTTAAGTTCATCATACACCGTGGTACTACTAAGATAGTAAGTTAAAGTAGTACTTTTGATGCCTAAGATGAAAAGTGTACAAATATGCACGTGGCTCGTCACCATGCATGTCAAGAGGTGAAGGACAAACACGAGTAACCTAGTGTAGACCAAGGAAGATCAAAATGCAAAATGGGTTATGGTAGACCTCCTTACCTAGATGACATGAGAAAGAAAGGATACTGTCAAGGGATGGATATAGTTGAACTACATATGAAAGAGAGTTAGTTCAACTACACCATGATGTGAGTTCAAAGGTTCTTGAGTATAATCTAAAGATTCACTTCCATAAGGTGGAAGTAGATACAGGAAGAACTCGATGCTAGTACACTTTATCACCCCTAACTAATGGTTAGTATAATCCAAAGTAGAGGGTTTGATGAGAGCATGCGTGCTCATTCAGGGTGATACATAGAGACAATTCTTATCCTCTGTAAGATGTGATAATAACCACCATATCCAGTATCGGGATGTAAAGAAGCTCTACAAGGGAGGTTGTGTCGGGTACCACTTCATTGAGATGATGTTGGTGAAGGGGCCTTGTGAAGGTCAGAAAAGAACCACAGGGTGTATAGATGAAGTCACTTTGATCGTGCAATGGCTGAGAGAGAGCCCAGGGGTGACATGAGTCATGAGATGATGCAAAGCATACTGACATGCAGTTCACTATGGGAGAGTATGTGATGTGAAAATCTGACCCCTCTAAGTTACAGCTGAGAAAGCTGAGTTCTCGATATATGGGTACCTTTGGGATGGATTGGTGGAGATGGTTGTGTTTAGCCTTACCCCTCAGGATAACATGTTGTATAATGTGTTCCATGAGTCCGATCTAGTGCACTATGTGAGGTACCCAAGCCATGTGCTGATCCATGAACCAATTCAGCTTTATGAGAGGTTGAAATGTCCTGAGTCACCTATGAGGGTATGATATACCAAGGTAAGAAAGAACTCAGATGGAAGAATATGAGATGATGAAGGTTCTTGGGAAGCACCATGGAAAGGGTGAGGCCACATGGGAGCCATGATGGACATAGGAAAGACTTATCTTGTTGTTTGTGTGCTTGGTGGAATTTTGAGGGCAAAATTCCTATAAGAGGGGAAGGATGCTACAACCCCAATTTTTTGGGTTCTTTTGGTGAGAAATGTAATTTCTCCTATTAAAGATTTTTGGACAAATAATCATATAATTTGTTTTGATTAGAAGGATTTCGTTTACAATAGCCTTGTTGGTTGTTTTGTGGGCTTTATTGGCTATTGGGCCCAATAATAAGGAAAAGACAAAGGAAACTCCATTATTAAATGAGTAAATAAGAAAATGGAGAAAAGAAAGATGTAGAAACCTCTAGAAGGCAAAGGAATGTTATCCAAAGTTTGATTTCGTGCCTCTTGGGTTCCTTGGGTCCCAAGGAGTCCAATGTTGCAAAGATAATGCAACAAGAAAAGAAAAGATCAATTAAATATTTCTTTATTAAGAAAGAAATTGAAAACAATGATAAAATGTGGAAAATAAGTGGAAAGAGGTATAATTGAGTTATCCTTGGTGGATTTTCGTATCCATGAGGTTTGTAATGTTAAAAGGAATTCCAATAAAGAAAATAAAAGAGAGATGAAGAGAAATCCCCAAAAAGAGATATTTTAATAAGAAATAAACAAGAAAATGAGAAAAATGGACATAGATGCATCTAGAAGGATAATGAGTATCCACTAAGAAGGATTTAGAAATATTAGAGTTTCTTGGAGTCCAAGGAGCCCCAATGGGAAAAAAGAAAAAGAAACGACAAATAATAACAAAATAAGAGGATAATATGATACATCATTAATGACTTTTTGATAATATCAAAAAGAGATGTTATTTGCTTTAAGAAAATAGATTTTCATGGCCAATAGATTAAAAGGAAAGTCTAGAGGTAATGAAAGAGATAATTTTCATATTTCTAATTATCCATGAAATAAGGAATATTAAGAAGATAAAAAGGAGAGAGAAGATCACTTCTCCTTGAAGGAATATGACTCCTATTGGGAGAGGGACTTGTTAATATGTGAATAAGCCAACCTAGGGATTCGTTACCCACCCATATATAAAGGGTAGAGCCCTGGTTTGAGTTCAAGAGAGATCCCACGTCTCCCTCTCTCTTCCACATCTCCTTCTTCATCATTTTCATTCAAACCCTAGCAATGGGGGTACTGCAACCCCAAGGAAACGAGGAGCCCTGGACTGGAGTGCGAAGGAAGCCCCATGCTCCCATGACATCACAAAGGAACTCAGCTATCCTCCCCGTGCTTTGCCACTTGCACAACAACCTCTGAATGGCTGTAAGTCGACCGCAGTTGTAGGATTAGCAAGCTCGACTCGACCACCCTAGCCATGACCCAGGGGCACCTCCCTGCGCGTGGGGGCATGACAGAGGCAGGGAGAGCATCGTCGGAGGCCATCGGGGTCCAGAGAGGGAAGGAGGGGTTGCACAAGTCGTTGCTAGGGCGACAACACTAGGCTATCACGAGGTTGAAGAAGGAGGGGAGGGGTTAGATAGTTTTACCCCTCCACAGGCTAAAGGACATGTGCCTTATGCGAGGGTAAAAAGGACAGTGCGTTATGTTTTCCTAATCGGCTACGTTGCATGCAAGGAGGTGACGTGGTGCTCAGTGATTGGTCCAAGTAAGTTTAATTTGCATAAATCGTATCTCCTTATTAGTAGCTCAAATGAATGCACATAAAATATTAAAGTTGCTCAGAAAAATGAGGGGAATCCATTAAAAATATATTTAGAAGCTAATTCCTCTTGCAATTCGAAATGTAATGGAAGTTATCAAATTTAATGAACTAATGATTAAGAAACCCTATTTTGAGATGATTAATGTATTTAGTAGGGTTTAATGGATGATTAAAGTTGATATTAACCTGTTAATTGTAAAAAGGTACATTAAGAACAAAAGGGATGAACTTTGCACATAATTGGTTTAATTTAGAGTTTCATGTGCATAAATATACTTTAATGGGCCTTAAAATCCTAATGATGGTAATTGTGACTCTTAATGGCTTTAATTGTTCGAATTCATGAATAAAGCTGAGATATGATGATTCTAAGCTATTTCGAGTATAAAATTTCCTAATTGTGGATAAATACCCTTAATATGGAAATTAGGATTTTTCTAATGGAAAAAGGTGGAATTATTGATAAATAGAGTTCATATGTGAATTAGATCATAATGAAATATGAATTGTTAATCCGGAAGAAACCAAAGATGATAATTGGGCCTAATGATCTTATCATGAATTAAAAGGATAAAAATGGTAGTTTTAATGTAAAAGAGGTATAATAGACTTAATTGACATTTAGTTGTGCCTTTAATCCGAAATTAAGGTTATATGTTGTTAAAAGATAACCTTAATATCTTTCACGAAGAATAGATGAGATAATTAGGGTTTGAGAGAAATTGTATAAAATTAGGGTTTAAGATAGTATAAATGAAGTGAAACCATAACTGTAATGAAAACCCTAAAAGTGGACTAGAAACCCTAGGAAGAGAGCTAGGTTTAATAGATCTTGATGGCATGATCAATAATAGGAAATTGTATGCATATTTTAGGATCTCATTGTGTGCTTGCTTACCTATTTGGTGATTGGATTATTCTGTCTCAAATCAGCCTGACAGGTATGTGGTTATTTATGGTTAATCACATTAGTTTCCCAAAGATTTTTTGGATGATTCATCGTATTGAATGCATCTTATCAGTTTGGATGTTCATACTTGCAAATCATAAAGTCACTATGATTATCACAATAATAATAGAAGTGTGTATTCTCGCACCTACATGCCACCCTGATGGATGATGCCAAAAGGTCAAGCCCAGGAGGGAAGACCAATGGGCACCATGAGTGGTGACCCCAGACACCAAGCTCGGGATTGAGAAGGCAGTCTTTACAAGATGACTAATGGGCACTATGAGAGGTGACCCCAGGCACCAAGAACAAGATTGAGAAGGTGGCCTTAAGTCACTGGCAAAAGAGAAACCCGAAAGGGTATATGCTAGGGTTAGGGAGAAAGCAATTGAGAATGTCACACTGAAAGCGTAAATTGGCTTGTTAATTAACTTGATTGTGATATTTAGATTGTTAGACATACTTGTGAAATTTTGGTTGTCCCCGCATATCGGCATATTCATTTATGCTGACGGACATTTTGTTTGTCGGTGTTTTAGGTACAAGTTTGAAAAGGACAAACAGTAAAGTGGCATATGTGGAATTAAATAAGAAGTAAAATACAAAGGAGGATTAGTTAGAATAGACTCTAGATGAGGAGAGAAGTAGATATCCAAGTTTTTGAAAAAGGTATGCAAAGTTTTATTGTTTTAAAGCCTTTCAGTATAGTTTGGTAGAATTTGATAATTATTATTGATTATTTGTCGAACCTTTGATCCGGAAATTGAGATAGCGGCTCTGACCTTTTGGTCTCCCTTAATTGGGGGTTACCGGGAGGCGGGGTCATTACACTTGTTATAAGGCATGGAAAGATAATGATGATCTTGCAGGGAATCGTATGATCGTCTTAATGACCTTTGGGCATGGTTGAGCCCTGAATGAGGTGTAATGTTGTTGTGTTGATAAGGGTTGATACCATGTGATATTGTCAAAAGGATTTATATCTTGTGATAGTATGATGGTCTTAATGAACTTTGGGCATGGTTGAGCCCTGAATGAGGTGTAATCCTCTTATGTTGATAAGGGTTGATACCCTATGATACTGTGAAATGGATTTATATCTTGTGATAGTATGATGACTATTGTAGCCTCATGAATGGCAAGTGAATAGTACCATGTTATGATGATATGAGAAATTATGTTTCACACATTTTATATATTTTGAAGTTGTGATATTTATATGCTTGTTAGAAGTGAATTAGAGTTTGTATGTCCACTTGTTTCATGCAGACTTAACTCACCCAATTGGCATAACTAATCATGTAGTTCCATCTGCCATAGATCCATATGAGTGTCAAAACTTTCCAGATGGTGAAATGATTATTCCTAAGGGAAACTCAGAGCGCATACTGAAGAGTATGTGGGGTGCTTGTCATCTTGAATTCAAGTGTTTAGGGAGGATGATTGTGGTCATACCTAACCCTCAATTTGAGAAAGGCTTTGGTCGTGTCTCAGTGATTATATATGTGATGAGATTGGAGGGCAACTGCAGTTGTACCTCGGATGGCAGGGTATGCGTACCCACCTCCATTAACTAGTGTCGTGACCTGTACCAAGGATGGACTAGGTTGTTAGCAGCTTGACCTAATGTTTCGCTGTGGCAAACCCATACTGACTGGGGGCGAAGAAGATATTTGGAGTCTATCTCTTCCTAGATCTTGTATGACAATTATTTCGACTTAGCAGTGGTCAGTTGGATTTTGAGTGGTATCCACAAATTCCTTAGGGCATAATAAAAGATGTAAAACAGCCGTATAACATATCTATTTAGGGTTATACACGACACTTCACATTGGATGATAATGCTTGTTTGTTCTCTTTACATAAGGATGATGCTTAGTGCAATTAAGCGATAGTAATTATACTTATGTTGTGGATATGCTCAAGATTGTAAATGTGTACATACAATAGTCATGCTTATGTTGATATCTATACTACTACTGATTATAATTATGATGCTAGCTATATCATGTTGTTAGTTATGTTTAGCATGCTAGCCATGCCTCTGTAATTAGAAATGCCTATACTTCTAATCATGCTTATGTAAATACTCATGCATATGTTGATAGCTCCGCTTATAATATTGATATGTTCAAACTGTTAGGCATGCTAATGTTGTTAGATATGCTTATGATGCTAGACTTATTCATGTTAATAGAGATAATATGCTACTAGACTTGCTTATGTTAGTTATGCATATGCTATTGAATCTCTTATACGCTTAATAAGGAAAATGATGATAGTCAGCTTGATCATGATAATTGTTATCAACTCCTTTATGTATTTTTTTAATCATCAGTGTTGCTGAGCCTATTTGTTATATATGATTAAACTGCTTAAACTGTCTCATCACCTAAAAATGTTGGAATCAATAAACGTTTTTGGAGGTTATATCTCTTGCTGGGACATGGATCTCACCCTTATGGTTTGCCACATTTTTTTTGGTAATCAGAAGTGATGAAAACAAACATGTGGCAGAAAAGAGGAGCTATAGTAATCAATCTTTCAGAAAGTTGATTAGATGTCTAGTGTGTCCTAGAGTCATCCCTATACTCTCAGGTCCAAGTAGAAAAAGTTTGTATATGGTGTTTCAAATGAATCAGAATTTTGTTAGCAAGTTAATGTTTGTTGTGTGTCATATACAAATATTATTCTCCTGTGTATATATGTTGTGTCTAAGACTAGTAAACAATTTGTATCAAATTATCAACATATTATGGATATAAGAAAGATGTTAGGCTCTTACACAAATGTTTATGAGCAGGTGCTGACGTTGAAATCAGTTTTAATTTACCCATTTTTTGGGTATGTGATTAATTGGTGATTGATTGTGTTTTATATTTTGAGTAATCTCATTTAGTGTAACAGGTTCTGACAAGTTGGTATCATATATTTAGGTTCATCGAGTCTATAGGGACTCTAGGACTTAGGACTAGGATGATGTCAAAATTAGGAATATGACATAAAAATATGGTGCATACTACCTAATCTCGGTATTTGGGTGCCCTGGCCAGGTATTCAATTATCGAAGAAAGGTAAGTATGGAACTATTAGATTGTTATTTTTATAATTACTTTGATCAAGTAGTCATTTTGAGACAATCTAAAGAGTATAATGAATAAGAAATCATGGTGTGAATATCTCATTCCTACCTTAAAGAAGATGAGAATTGCATCATAATCTATCAAAACTTGAATGATTTGTAGCTAAAGAGTCAGACCCAACACCAAGAAATCTAAATCTGAATACAAATAAGAAAAAGAGGAGTTCTTGAAGATGTGATTCAAGAAGAGAATAAAGTAAAAGACAGAGACGTCTATGTTTATAAAGTGATTCAAGGTATGAAATCCACATAAGATGGAGAGAACTCCAATGATAAGTATAAAATAAGAAGATAAACGAGAACAATGACATAGGAATAAGGTGTAACCTGAGTTAATCTCAGACCAACCTCTGTGTGTAAGAAAGTGTTAATTTAAAATAAGCATGGCATTTGAAAGAAATTAAGGCAGATGAACCATGTTTAATGAAGAAAATGTGGAATATAATGATTTATATGTTGATAACTGGTTGAAAAACATAATAAAATAAGAGAACATACCCAAGTGTGATAAATAGTCATCAAGGAAGGAGTAATGAGATATGTTAATCATGATGATTCCCATGCTAATGGCAAGGAACCCAAAATGAAAAAAGGTAAAATGACACATAAGAAGTTGTAACCTCCATAATGAAAATCAAATTGGTTAGCTTTTTGCTAGTGACCCTTGAATAATGTTGCTATGGTATGGGAAGTGTGTTCCCCTTTGTGTCTTTCCTTTCTAGGGCACAACTTCCAAGTGGATCTTTGCCACTTGGTATGTGTGGATTCATTGTAAACATGAGGGTGGATAGCTTATTGTAGCATAAGGTTTCTTGGATTATGGTTCCAAGATCATACAGTTTGTGATGATTTTGTTTTTGAGCCTTCCAATAATTAAGAAGACTCCTCTTATATTTCTTGATATTTTTTATGTTGGTAAAAGTGGATGAGATAATGATGTGAGTTCCTTATAGAACATGAGGTGGATACCAAGGTAATGAATCTTAGTATCCAAGATGGATCAACAATATGGGATGTATGTGAAGGTTGGAGATGTTTATTAAATGAACATTCCAAGTGTTCCTCTCCCTTAGAGAGAGAGTTGATGACCCTCTAAATGTTGTTTGGAAGGAAAAACAAAAGTGACTCTATAATGTTATGTATGGTATATTGATATCTGGTAAGACCACTATTAAGGATAGATGGTTTGTTGATACAATAGATATAATTTCAAGATGATAGCTAGAATTTAAAGTTGAAAGTTACTACTAGAGTTGTACAGATGACACAACAAGTTTCTATGTTCCATATTTGTAAATGTCTTCTTATGTGGGGGCTTTTGTGCTGATCCAAGAGGAGATATGTATGAATGATGTGACATCACCATTAAATGCAAGTAACCATGTGAAGGTAATAGGATTAGGTACAAAGGAAGTACCCATCTTTGTTTATCTTGGATTTTGGGGGCAAAATCCCTGTTAGGGGTTTATAGTTGTAAGGCCCCTAAACTTTGTTAACGAGTTGAATAAGCTTAAATATCATAATTTAATTCTTATAACCCTAATATAACCTTGTTATATGCTTTGAAATCATAATACAAGCTTCAATTTCAAATTTGATCCAATTTGGACATTGTTTGAGCAAGTTATGAAATTTTATGCACATTTTGGACTTTTGTGCAATTTACCAAATTGAGAGGTATTCTTTGCAATTTATCACTTGCATATGTTCCTTGGATATTCTCTCATCATTCTTGAGATTTTTTACCATGTGAAGCCTATTTAAACCTTGCTTTGAAGGTATTTTCCTCAAGGATATTTTAGGGTTTACCCCTTCATGGATGAGCTACCTTTAGTAGATATCAACTAATGAATTATTTGTTTTACTTGTAAATTAAATAAATAAGGGATAACGTGTCTCTATGGGTGGGTGGAGCTGCTTGTGTGTGTGCTTGTATATTCTTAATAGTTTAAGGCCATGGACACTTGGAAAGATACTAGAACTTCAACCTTTTCTTTTTCTTTATCTTAAAGTTTCATATACTTATCCCTAAGCACCAAAACGAGCCATTTTCTCTCCACCACTTGCCTCCTTCTATGAACCTCATTCTCCCTCTGTGATTCTGCGAATTTCCTTTCCAAGGAAGAAGAAAGAGGGGATCTTCTTGGAAAAAGAATCTAGGGTTGCAATTGACTTCCTTTTAGGGTTTGAAAAGCTTCCTTCTAGTGATCTTGATATAAAATAGTAAGAATCCCCTTATTTCCTCCATTTATTTCTTTTTATCCTTCCTCCTATCTTTCTCCAGGTCGGAACCTTGCTGTTCCATGGTAGAAATTGCTCTAAAGCTCTAAAACCCTACCTTTCTTGCTCCTTATACTTAGGGTTTGCTCATTTGATGAAGAAAGGTGCTAGATGGACGAGTTCATAGCTTATACTTGAATTTTCTACCCTACCTGCTCGAGTTTTCTTCTATTTGGGATTTCATTTTCTCATTAGAGGCAAGTTTTATAACTTGCTCCACGTTTATTGCTTACCGTAAGCTTTCTAGATCATGTCTTTGCTTGAAAATGATGATACATGCACTAAAAAGCTATGCTTGACTTGGATTTTGATTTTTATAATGTTCCCTATTATGATATCAGTTATAGATGAACCTTTGATCATGTTTAGGTTATTCCTAAGGTATAATATGACTTGGATCAGGTTGGTTTGACAACCTATGGTGCTAAGAACCTATCAGCCAATGGTCAATTTTAGGGTTTTAAGCTGATTTCTTCTATAAACCCATGACCCGACGATGGTACCATTGAAACAACCCTATGGTGTGGTCTTCATGACAATTTATGGTGGTAACCAAGGGTGTCTAATGACTTTCACCCCTTAGGTCATGTTTTGGCCTAATTAGAAGCCTTGTGAGTAACAACAAATTACCCTAATGATGCTATCAATCAATGGTGATATTAGATTGATATTTGATGTTGATTAATGAATATAGTGTTGATATAGCAACCTATGGTGACTTAATGGCCACTAATGATGGTGTATCAGGTCTCGAAAACCTATGGAGAGTTAATCATATAGTTGTAGCATCAATTAAGCCTTAGACCAATGGTTTCTTGGGTCACTTGATGCACTAGTCTTTTGACATAAGAACTTAACCCAATGGTCAAGATATAATGTTTATTCCTCCATTAAAGTGGAATGATGGATAATGTAATATGTTGGTCCTAATAATGTGATTTAGATGGTTTCCTTTATATGATCAACTTAAGGAGCTTACTTTTTGACAATGGATGGCTTGTTTTAAATGAACAGTCGATTGTGGGTTTCACCCTACTCTCAATGGAACTTTTTGTGTGTTATTAATCAAGGGATGTCTAGGGTTAGATGGTTATTCTTTATAGATAACAAATCAAGGACTTCATAGGTGGTTTATCCAAGGTGTTTACTTATGTAAATAACCAATGGTCTTACCTTTTAAACAGCCAATGGTTCTGGGTGACATTGTGGTATGGTGATATGGGTTGAATGATGATGTAACAAATAGAGGGTTACCCTTAGTAAGGTAGTCTTACCTATTCACTCATATGAATAGAAGGGAAGATAACCATATTGTGTTGATATGTAACCCTAATGCAATATAGCTTGTTATACCTAGCTTTAATATAACTAAATGATGGTAATTGGGAATGAATGTTCCTTGAATGACTAATACAATCATGGAGTACTCTCTTATTATTATTGAAACCCTGGTATGCTATAAACCGATGGTTACACCTTGATTTATGTGTGGGTTCATACTTGATAATACTATAGAATCTGATGGTGATACTTCACCGTATGCATCCATGATCTAATGGGGATGTTGTGAGTTAGGGTTTGGGTATAAGTGTTGATTAGTAACATTAATGTAACGACTGATAAACAAATCATTATAGATTAAGCAGAATTAAACATTAGCAGCGGATTACTGAAAATCACTAAAAATTAAACCTTTTTCAAAGAGATCCAATCCTAGGAAAACTCTTTCAACAAGAACCAATGTATTACATTTACATCCTGGTTCTTAAGTACATATGTTGTACCATCTCTTCTCGAGAGTTACAACATCCACTGTCTTGTTAACAGCTAAACACAGACAGTATAAGAACCTCGAGGCATCAAGCCAAAAACTCAGATCAATGTAAAGAAAATACTAACTACTGACTCCGAGGACCTAAGAGTATAGAGACGACACATAGGACTTCTATCTACATGACATGACAGACAATACCCTCAACCTGAGTTGTCACTGTTGTCCCTGTTGTTGTTGATGTTCTTCCTCTGCAGGATATTCTCAGTCTCCTTCGTGCTTGTCCACCTAAAATGTTGGATCCCACGGGGTGAGACAATTGCAATTGCCCCAGTGAGAGATATAACTCTCTTCCAAAAACATTATTATTGCAGTTTAATGATATAAAAATGGGTAGAGGATAAGTAGTTTAAAGTATTCTCATCTTAAAGCATTGTAACTATTTATGATAGAACAATAGATCCAATATTCTCTTAATAAGGAATAGGAAAAACATGTATATCATTTATCCATCATATTATACCATCATGTCAAACTTCTCTTGTGACACTCATTAGATTGATATGTCACTCATGAGACATTCTTATTTCAATTTGTTGACCTTAGCCAATCTACTAAACAGATATGGGATTATATCTACCATGTACTCATATAACATTAATACAGGCATAGGGTTATTACCAATCATGTGTCATCATTACAGGCATTGGGTTATTACCAATCTTGTGTCATCATTATAGGCATTGGGTTATTACCAATCTTGTGTCATCATTACAGGCACTGGGTTATTACCAATCCTGTGTCATCATTACATGCATTGGGTTATTACCAATCATGTGTCACCATTACTGGCATTGGGTTATTACCGATCATGTGTCATCAATACAGACATTGGGTTATTACTGATCATGTGTCATCATTATAGGCATTGGGTTATTACCAATCCTATGTCATCATTACAGGCATTGGGTTATTACCAATCCTGTGTCATCATTACAAGCATTGGGTTATTACCAATCTTGTGTCATCATTACAGGCATTAAGCCTCTGCCAGGTATTGGACTCTTATAAACCTGATTACACTATCAGGCATTGGACACTACCAATCCTGATTTCACAGCCAGGTATTGGTCTTTAACCAATCCTGATTACAGGCATTATACCTCTGCCAGGTATTGGACTTTAACCAATCCTGATTACACAACCATGCATTGGACTCTAACCAATCCTGATTACACAGCCAGACATTGGAATCTAACCAATCCTGATTACACAGCTAGGCATTGGACTCTAACCAATCCTGATTACACAACCAGGCATTGGACTCTAACCAATCCTGATTGCACATCCAGACATTGGACTCTAACCAATCCTGATTACACAGCCAGGCATTGGACTCTAAACAATCATGATTACACATCCAAGCATTGGACTCTAACCAATCCTGATTACACAGCCAGGCATTGGACTCTAACCAATCCTGATTACATAGCCATGCATTGGACTCTAACCAATCCTGATTACACAGCCAGACATTGGAATATGAATTCCTTTGGCCCATCATTAATCATCACATCCTTCTCTAGGCTTTGAACCCTGATGTTAGCCTTCATATCTATTCACATTCATTATTAAATACAACTGTTCCTTTTATTAGGTTTATTATTATCATTTCTTACAGTAAACTTTATCATCTTGGTACCTCTCACTATGCCACGATTGTTCTCATAGCTCATAAGGCCCATAAAACATCTTGTCACCTCTCACTAGGCAACATCTAACCATATGGCTCACAAGGCCATTAAACATCTCGAGTATACAATCATGTTTATTACTCTTAACATTTATCATTAAATGATTATCAATACAAGGTATGAGTTTATTTCTCCTCCTCATCATGGTATGATTACATCATACTCATTAGTTTAGCTTAACCCCATACTCAAGGTATATTAGCATATACTTAACAAAGTATATCAAACTCATTACATTTCATTGTAACAATTTACATAACACACTTCATGTGCTTCTTGTCCAAGTATATTGGATTTGATGTGCATCAAGGTATATCAACCCTGGAATGCTAAAAGTGATATCTATCATATCTTGATGTATCACTTTCCTCATCACTTCCAAATTTCTTGAGTTATCAACTTATCTTGGATTAAGGTATTTCCCATCTTAATACTTTCATTCACTAACCTATCACTCTTATCATGAAGTGCATAGGTCACACACAAGAATGGTCCAACTATCTTCAATGATATGGACTCATCTCAGGTTAAGGCATTTCTTACTATAAGGTTGCCTATAATCAACCATTTGAGATATTTCACCTTTATAAGGCTTTACCCACCATTTTATTATTAGGGTTCTGGTTTGTTATCATATTGCCCAAGATTAGGACTTCATGAATTATAACTCAAAATTAGAGTTTCACATACCTTCACCCATTATTAGGGCTCCTCATCATACCATTGCATAGGGTTTCACATGGCATCACCCTCAATTAGGGTTTCACATGGCATCACCCTCAATTAGGGTTTCATGATCACTTCATCAAAGATCATACCCTAAAATCTTAGTTTAATCATATTGATAGTGTTTACGGCTTATCCATTACATGATTATCCTACATGTATGGATTCCTCTCTCTCTCTCTCATCCTTTCTAGGATGTTGACTATGTCAAACTTGGATACATTAGGTCAACCAACCCTTTAATTAAACACATCCAATTAGGGTTGACATAGTGTATTAAAATATTGCTTACTTAAGATTCAGGGATTAACTCATCTAGGGTCACCAATTACTTAGTACCTTAAAGGTACAACCCTAGTGATTATCTTTGAGATAATTCAGTAGCAACCATTGGGTCATTTTGTCTTTCATCACCTTAGGTTTCCAATTGACTTAATCACATTGAAACAAGCAAACATTCTTGACCATTGATGCTCCAAATGGTTTGAAACCATTTAAGCAAAACAATAGTGAAACTGTATGGACAATTCACACTTGAAACCACTTGGGTCTCCAAACGGTTTGAGACTGTTTGGTCTCAAATGGTCTTGAGACCGTTTGATCCCAAACGGTCTTCAGACCGTTTGGTCCAAACTCTCTCAAAACTGAATGGACCAAAAAGGTCTTCCATCACTTTATCAATTCAGGATTTCAATCATTAAACCATCTATCAATTGAAACAATAATTTATTCTTCAATTGAACCATTGAATCACCCTTCAATTAGACCTTAAATTAGGGTTTTGAACCCAATTGAACTAGGGTTTATAATCAAGAAACCATCAATTAGGGTTTTCAATCATTAAACCCATGACATGACCTGACCTCAAACGGTTTTGAGGTCATTTGGATGACCTCCAAACGGTCTTGAGACCGTTTGACTCAAACCTTTATTGAAATGTGTGAAAATCAATTAGGGTTTGCATCATTGAATCGATCATCAATTTAGCTATTTATTGCATTTCAATTTGATGTCTTTGGATCTTCAATTACTCAATCATACTCAACCCTAGACCTACAAATGGTCTTTGTTGACCTCCAAATGGTCTTGAGACCATTTGGGTGACCTCCAAATGGTCTTGAGACCGTTTGGTTTAATCAACCCAAAGTTTTAAATCAACCAATTGAAATTTCAGCACTTATCCCGATTAGGGTTTCTGATTGGAGGATTGTCCATATATTGAACTAATCAATTGAATCCATTAGATCATCATCCAACATATACTAGGGTCCTGACCTCAAACGGTCAACCCATCCAAACGGTCAACCCTTCTAAAGTCCAAACCTCCAACGGTTTGGAGTCCAAACCTCCAAACGGTTTGGTGAAACTGATTGGACCAAAATCTTGAAACTGTTTGCAATAGAAACTTGTTGGAATGTGTGCCTAAGATGATTTCATCATCATCTACCTTCGCTCATTCAAAATCTACTGCCATTTTCATGGTAATTACATCAATGGATCAAGGGAATTTCACATAGAACAAAATGATCAACAATTAATGGAGAATTGAATGCAATAACAACATTTAAGGGTTTAAGTTATATAACCCGCCTCCAATTGAGCATCAAAGCTCCAAGCTCCACGTCTTTAATGGTGTAAGAAGCATTCTCAACTATCCCAAGCTCGTCCTCAAGCTTTTGAGTGAAAAGAAACAGCTAGGATAGAAGATTGCATGGAGAAAAGAAGAAATCCATCATTTATTTTTTATTTCCACCATGAAATCATGGTGAAAGAAGGTCAAAAAGCTTACCATCGGGTTGGGGGTCGTCCTCCTATTTCTCCAAGCTCCCTTGGTAGTTTTTGCAAGCATGAAGTGAAAGGGGCTTAGAAATTACCCTTTCAACTCATGGATAAAGGAGCATATATATGAATTTTATGAAAAATTCATTTAAGAGAGAGAAAGTAGGGATTATCTCCTCCATTTACTTGACACTTTCCCCCCTATCTTCCTTAGATATGAGGCTATCTTTCTTGCCTCTTATTCCTCTCCATTATCCACGATTTAGAGAAAAACAAACTAAGCACCTTAATCCATTTAATAATAATATCCTAAAGTTAGTGGATAATTCTTTTTCTTTTAATAATGCGAATGAGTTATCCACTTCCTTTAGATATTTTCGTGCCTTTGCAAGGAAAATGGGCGTCCATCATTTTTCAAGACCATCCCTCACCTTTTGGTTAAAGGGCTCTTCAATTAATATATTTATTTTTGCATTAATTGAAGTAAAGTTCCAATTAAGCTTAAATCTTGATTATTTTAATATCAAGATTCTCTCTCCTCCAAAGAGATACAAATGAGATGACCCTCTCATTTTCTTTGCTCTACATGATGCCAATAAACATTAGGGACTATTTTTAAGTGGTACTTTGCATATTAAACCCTGGGTTTTGGGTAATTTGCACATTACACCAAAACTAGGTTTTAATGCACAAACATTACTTTATCAGCTCTTTCTTGGTACTCAGGCTACCACAAGCCATACCTCTGCATCATCTTCATTCTCATGATTCTTAAACACATGAGGAACAACTTATCATGTAACATTTTCAATTTAACCCCTCAAATTGGGTAATTTTCACTTTAGTCCAAAACAAGAAAAACAATGTTTCAACATATTATTCGAAAAGGACTAAAATTGAAACATAAGTTCCTCTTGAACCTTAATTACTTTTCAAGAAATAAGAACAATCATATAATTAACTTTATTAAGCAAAACATCTAGGGTTAAGGCATAACCCAGATCAGGGATGTTACAATTAATATAATTTATCTTGTTGAACCTAATTCTAATACAAATAGATAAATATGAGTATTCATGTTTAACATTCTTATATGATGGAATGATGGTGGAATAACCTCCTTAACATGATCATAACCTTAATGTGTTAATTGGTGGCTATTACAGCCACATGGTTGATACTTTCTTATGCTAAACACAGGCATTATGAATGTGATGAGGGTTAATCATATCTAGATTCCTTGCATGTTGATGTAATAAAGGAATGTTCTTAATGTTATTATAACCCTACTATGATTGTTTATGAATATCTCCTAGCTCATTAATGCAATATTGTGCTGATATGGTGTATTATATGTAAGTGATGTTGTTGAGCCTTGTTATAAGGCATGGAAAGATAATGATAATCTTGCAGGGAATAGTATGATGGTCTTAATGACCTTTGGGCATGGTTGAGCCTTGAATGAGGTGTAATCCTCTTGTGTTGATAAGGGTTGATACACTGTGATATTATGAAAAGGATTTATATCCCTTGATAGTATGATGGTCTTAATGACCTTTGGGCATGGTTGATCCCTGAATGAGGTGTAATCCTCTTGTGTTGATAAGGGTTGATACCCTATTATATTGTGAAAAGGATTTATATCTTGTAATAGTATGATGACTAGTGTAGCCTCATGAATGGCAAGTGAATAGTACCATGTGATGATGAGATGAGAAATTATGTTTCACACATTTTATATCTTTTAAAGTTGTAATATATATATGCTTGTTAGAAGTGAATTAGGGTTTGTATGTCCACTTGTATGATGCATCCTTAATTCACCCAATTGGCATAACTAATAAAGTGAAACTCTAATCATGTAGTGCCCTATGCCATAGATCCATCTAAGTGTTAGAACTTTCCAGATGGTGAAATGAGTATTCCTAAGGGAAACTTGAAGCGCATACTGATGAGTATGTGAGGTGCTCGTCATCCTAAATCCAAGTGTTTAGGGAGGATGATTGTGGCCATACCTATCCCTCAGTTTGAAAATGGATGCGGTCGTGTCTCGGTAATTATATATGTGATGAGATTAGAGGACAATAGAGGTTGTACCTTGGATGGTAGGATATGCGTACCCACCTCCTTTCACTAGTGTCGTGACCTATACCAAGGACAAACTAGGTAGAAGCTTGACCTTATGTGCCGTTGTGGTGGACCCGTACTGACCGGGGGCGGAGAACATCTTAGGAGTCTGACTCTTCCTAGATCTTGTATGGCATTGATTTCGACTTAGTAGTGGTCAGTTGGATTTTGAGTGGTGTCCTCAAATTCCTCAGGGCATAATTCAATATATAATACAACTGTGTAGCATATCTATTTAGGGATAACACTTCATATTGGATTATAACCCTTGTTTGCTTTTCTTACATAGATATGATGTATAGTACAATAAGATATGATAGATATGCTTATGTTGTAGTTATACTCATGTTGTAAACATGCATATGTTGTCACATATACTGACACTAATAGTTAAGATGATGCTCCTAGCTATGTTTAATATTTCTAGCCATGCCTTTGTAACTAGAAAGGCTTAAATCGTGAAACATGCTTATGCAGTTAGTTGTGCTTACGATGTTATCTCTACTTATGATGTAGATTGATTCACTTTATTAAACATGCCAATGTTGATAGCCATGTTATTCTACTAGACATATTCATGATGTTAGAGATACTTACGCTATTAGTTTGCTTGTGTTGTAAGCACGGTATATACATTGATAATCATATTTGTTGCTAAGCTTTATTGCTTAATGTATTTAACATGCTTGAACTGTTTAATCTACTAAATTGACTATTGAATAATTCAACTTCCCAGATTATATATTGTATAATCTATTATAAACAATATCTATTGGAGAGAGTTATATCTCTCACTGGGACTGGGTCTCACCTAGTGGGTCACCACATCTTTTTAGGTGATAGACAACAACGACAACAAAACTATGATGACAAGGAGAAACTGAGGTGATTAACCCTAGAGATAGTTGTTAGTGTCTAGTATGTCCTATAGCCTTACATGTACTCTCAGGCCCGAGGTGAAACATTTGTATATCGTGTTTTGATTGAATCGAGTTTTCAATAGCATGTTATACGATTGTTTAAATGATAAATATGGAAATGTTTATTGTGTAATATGTATATGTGGTGGCTGAGTCCATGGAACAATTACAAGATATTCTTGGTATAATATGAATACAAGCAAGTTGTTGGACTCTTATGTAATATTTCAAAGCATGAAGGTTATGTTGAAATCAGTTTTAATTTACCCTATTTCCTGGGATTGTGTTTAATTAATGAGTAATCATGTTTTGTGTTTTTAGTAATCTCTTTTAGTTGAGAGGGTTCTCACAAGTTGGTATTAGAGATTTAGGTTTGCTTAGTTTATAGGGATACTAGGACTTAGGACTAGGATGATGTCTAAGTTAGGAATATGACATAAAAACATGGTGTATACTCCCTAATCTGAGTTCTTTGATGCCCTGCCCAGGTATTCTGGTATTGAAGAAAAGGTAAGTATTGAACTGTTAGATTGTTATCTTTCTGATTACTTTGATCAATTAGTCATTTTGAGACAATCTAAAGAGCATAACAAATCAGAAATCATGGCGTCTCAAATATTACCCTAAAGAAGATGCGAATTACATCATAACCTATCAAAACTTCAATATGTGGTAACTATAAGAGAAAGATACAACACCATGAAACCTAAATCTGAATACAAATAAGCTAAAGAGGAGTGCTTGAAGTTGTAATTTAAGAAGATATAAAGTAAAAGACATATAAGTCTATGCTAATAAAGTGATTCAAGATATGAAATTCACATAAGATGGAGAGGACTCCTGTGATAAGTATAATATGAGAAGATGAATGCGAACAATGGTAGATGAATAAAGTGGAACCCAATTTAATCTCAGACCAACCTATGTGTGTAGGAAGTGCTAATGTAAAATCTTCATTACATATGAAAGAAATTAAGGAAGATGATCCATGTCTAATGAAGAAAATATGGAATATGATGACCTATTCCTTGATTAGTGGTTGAGAAACATGATAACATGAAAATACATACATATAAATGATGAAGATTTAATGATAAAAGAACAATAGGATGTGATAATCTTAATAATTCCTATGCTAATGGCACGAAACCCTAGTTGTAAGAGGTAAAATGATACATAAAAAGTGTAATCTTCATGGGAAAAATAGAATTGGTTACCCTTTTGTTAGTGACCCTTGGATAAGGTTGCTTTTATGTGAGAAGTGTGTTTCCCTTTGTGTTTCTTATTTTTGAAGTGTTTCCTTTAAATGGATATTATGTCACTTGGTACACATATATTCATTTAAATCATGGGGATGGATATCTTGATATGATGTGTTGTTATCTTGAACGATAGTTCCAAAATCTTTGTGTTTTGTAATGAGCATGCTTTTTTATTCTTCCAAGAGTTAGGGTAATTACTCCTATATACTCTTAGTTGGTTATGATGTTGTGGAAGTGGATGAAACCAGGTTATGAGTTCTTTATAGCATGTGTAGTGGATACCAAGATAATGAAGCCTAGAATCTAGAATGTATTAGTTATATATGAGTTAAAGATATCTATTAGATGAGTTGTCTAGTGTTCCTCTCCAATATATATATATATATATATATATATATATATATATATATATATATATATATATATATATATATATATATATATATATATAGATATAGAGTTGGTGTTGATCCTCCAAGTGTTGTTTGGGAAAAGAAGAATGATTCTATAATGTTATGTATGGTTTGTTGATGGCTGGGCAAGACCACTATCAAGGATAGATGGTTTATTGATCAACCAACATGTGTTTCTGTGTTCCTTTAAAACATACCAAGAATTAGAATATCAATGGACAAGAGTTAGAGTGGATGACATAAGTTACATGATCATGATGAGTTTAGGGTTATGTCGTTTAGACTAACCTATGTATCAATAGCATTCATAAATAGGAGGAACAAAGTAATCATGTTATGTCTCATAAGTTGTGATAAGCTTTGAATTATGACATCTCAAAATATTTTAGATATGGTCAGTAGTATGGTTAACATCTTTGCTAAACCTTAAGAATGTTGAAGCAATTATACTCATGTGTGACAAGTTCAACAAGAGTGAGTTGGGGGTTAACTAGTGTACCCTCTTGGAGTTATGGTACATTTGTTAAGTGGGTTGTGTGAATCCTTATAAGATGAAGACAATGTCATTTCCCTAC
This sequence comes from Alisma plantago-aquatica, assembly GCA_963693085.1. Classification (NCBI taxonomy): domain Eukaryota; kingdom Viridiplantae; phylum Streptophyta; class Magnoliopsida; order Alismatales; family Alismataceae; genus Alisma; species Alisma plantago-aquatica. The sequence continues at coordinate 1,137,037,922 of OY856412.1, read as the reverse complement.
CCCTAACAAGGTTAATAAGGAACTTATATTTGATTATGGTTGCAGACAAGTGTATGATTCTTGTCCGGCCAGAGTAGCCTGGGTGGTAAGAGCTCGGTAAGTCCCAATGAAAGACCCGGGTTCAAACCTCACCAAAGGCACTTTGCGAATGGAAATTCACTCTGATTAGGCGCGGGAGGGGGTGACCGGACCACGCCCTCTCATGCCTCGAGAGTTTACCATGTCGGATTCACCTGAGATGGGTTCTCTCGGTCATAAAAAAAAGTGTATGATTGTTCAACTAGATAGATGGTTAGTCCATCATTGAGGTGATTGAAGAATATTCTAAGAACGTATTCCTTATAGTTCTTGGCAATTAGGGGATACCCACCTGATTGATTGAGTTGATATATACAACAATCATTAAAGGAGTAAGAGATGAAACCTTATAAAGTTACATACGATAAGAGATACGTGATGTTCTCTATTTGGTAAGATCCAGCCAGTATGTCCCCTGATGTGTGATACAACAAATAGTATAGTCCATGATGATAGTTTGATTCCCAAGTTGAAAGGTACTACCAGACCTGTACATATGGCACTCCAATTCTTATGTTGAACCAAGGTGACACATGCAAGAGTTGAGGGAGAAGAATATGTCTTCTATGAGAATTATGTGAAATCACCATGTGATGAAAGTAACCATGTGTAAGATTGAGGACGACGTGCATGAGAAGTCTCCATCTATGTGTCCCTTGGATTTCGGGGGTGAAATTCCTATTAGGGGTTTATGTTTGTGAGACCCCTAACCCTGCTTAAATAGTTGAACATGATTAATTACCATAGTTGAATTCTTAGAACCATAATCTAACCTTGTGATGTGTTTTTGTATCATGTGACAAGCTTAGGTTTCAAATTTTGTCCAGTTTGGACATTGTTTGTACAAGTTATGCAATTTTATGCACATTTTTGGAATGTGATGCAATTTACCCAATTGAGAGATTTTTTTTGCATTTTTTCACTTTCATTATGGTCCTTGAATGTTCTATTATCATTCTTGATCTTTTTGAGCCATGTGGTGCTCAATTGTACCTTGGTTTGGAGGTGTTTTCTTCAAGGGTATTTTAGGGTTTACCCCTTTATGGATGAGCTACCTTTAGGAGCTATCAACCAATGGTTTATTTGTTTGACTTGAAAATTCAACAAACGGTGCCTAATCCGGTCTCCATGAATGGTGGGGCAGATTTATGTGTGGTTGCTTGTATATCCTTAATAGTTTAAGGCCATGGACACATGGGGAGCTACTTGTACACCTCATGCTTCTTCTCTACCTTATCCTCCAAGCTTTATATATCTATCCTTAGGCTCCCAAACAAAAAAATTGCTCTCTACCACTTCCCTCCTTCTAAGATCATCGTCCTTACTCTATTTGGCCATGGAGCTTCTGTCCAAGGAAGAAGAAGGTGTGGATCTTCTTGGTAGAAGCATCTAGGGTTACATTTTGCTTCCTTTAGGGTTTCTAAATCTCCTTCTTGGTGGTCTTGACCTAAAAAAGTAAGTGTCCCCTTCTTTCCTCCATTTATTTATCTAATTTTCTTCCTCCTACCTTTCTCCAAGTTTTAACTTTGCTTTTCCATGGTAGAAATTGCTCTAGAAATCAAGAATCTACCTTTGTTGCTTCTTCCACTAGGGTTTTGCTTCTTTGTGGAGAAAAGTGTCTACTTGGCCGAGTTCAGATCTGAAACTTGGGTTTTCTTACCTCCTTTTCTCTAGTTTCTTGCTACAAGAAGTCTATTCTTCTCATTAGGCGATTTTTATAACCCCCTTTACTTATATTGCTTACTATAAGCTTGTTAGCTGATGTTCTTGCTTAAAAATGGTGATTTAAGCATTAAGAAGCTAAACTTGTTTGGGATTTTGATTTTTATGGTGTTTCCTATTTTGTTTCTAGTTCTATATGAACCTCTAATCATGTGCATGTTTTTCCTAAGGAATGATATGACTTAGTTCAGGTTGGTATCACCATCTATGGTGCTAAGCACCTATCAACCGATGGTCCATATTAGGGTTTCTAGATTGTTTTCTTCTCTAAACACATGACCCGATGGTGTGGTCTTCATGAAAACTGAAGGTGTGACCAAGGGTGATGAACAAAGGTGTGAACTGATAGTCACACCTTAGTTAGTGTTAGGCTCTCTTGGAATCTCAATGAGAAATGTTTTGATTCTCTAATGATGCTATCAATCAATGATGGTAATAACTAAATTTCGATGGTGTTAAATGAATATAGTGTTTATCCTATCAACTGATGGTGACCTAAGATGTCACAACCAATGGTAGATCAGGTTACCACAAATAATGGTGAGTCAAGGCTTTATATGTAGCTTCAATTAATCCCTTATCTAATAGTTTCTTGGGTCAAATGATTCAAGGGTTAGACCTATACTCCAAATGATGGTTTTAACATATGAACCTGATCTAAAACTTCTTCATCTAATAAATTTGAATAATAGATTTAATCCAATGGTTGAGATTGGATGATTCAATATCTAATGATTTGGATTGAAATTTATAAGTATTATACATGAGTTCTAATAATCATAATTTGATGGTTTCCCTGATGTGATTAATTTAAGGAGCTTGATTGTTGACGTGATGACTTGCTTAAAATATACAACTGATGATGGGTTTGAATCCCACAACCTATGTTACCCCTTTATGTTATTAAATAAGGGAAGTTTAGGGTTTAGTGGTGACTCTTTCTAGGTCACCACTCAATGGCTTTACATATGGTTTCTTAAGGTGTTTACTTATGTAAATAACCAATGGTCTTACCTTTTCAACATCTAATGGTTCTGGGTGATGTTGTGGTATGATGGTATGGGTTGACTGATGATGGAAAAAATGGCAGGTTACCCTTAATAAGGTAGTCTCACCTTTTCACTCATACAAATAGAAGGGATAATAACCATATTGTGTTGATATATAACCCTAATGAGGTATAGCTTGTTATACCAAGTCCTAATATAACCAAATGCTGGTAGGTGGTTATGAATAGTCCTTGAATGGTGAATACAATCATGGAGTACTCTCCTTTGTGGTTGAACCCTAGTATGTTATAAACTGATGGTTACATCTTGAGTTATTTGTAATTCCATACTTTAGGATAGTATGGAATGTGATGGTGATGCTTCACCCCATGTATCAATGATCCAATCTGGATGCCATGAGTTAGGGTTTGGGTACAAGTGCTGATTTCTAACATCAAAGTAACCTATCTTGTTGACCCTAACCATAATGATAATATATGATGGTAGTTAGTGATGCTTCCCTTCCTTGAATGGTTAAAATAATGATGGAATATCCTTCCTAATGATTTATTTCAACTTTAATGTGTTAACTAGTGGTCATCATAGCTTTATGATTTATGCTTTCTTATGTTAAACTTGTAATCTATTAGTGTGATGATGACCAATAATATAGCTTCCTTATATGTTGATATAATAAATGAATGCTCTTAATGCTAAGATAACCCTACAATGTTATCTTGTAAACATCTTTTAGTTATTTATTGTAGCATCATGTTGAGCCTATGCATCACATGTGTGGTGATGTTTGTTGAGCCTTGTTATAAGGCATGGAAAGATAATGATGAACTTGTAGGGAATGATATGATGGTCTTAATGACCTTTGGGAATGATTAAGCTCTGAATGAGGTATAGTCTTATTATATTGGCAAGGGTTGATACCCTATGATATTATGCTAAGGATTTATATCATGTGATAGAATGATGACAAAGTGCAGTCTAATGAATGGCAAGTGAATAACATCATGTGATGATGAGATGAGGAACAATATGTCTCATGCATTTTATATCTTCTGAAACTTTTATATTGCAATGTTTGTTGGAGATGAACTAGGGTTTGTATGTCCACTTGTATGATACAGCCTAATTCACCCAATTGGCAATAATTAATTAAGTGAAATTCTAATCATGTAGTTCCCCGTGCCATAGATCCATCTGTGTGTCAGAACTTGATAGATGGTGAAACGAGTATTCCTAAGGGAAAATCTAAGCACATATTGTTGAGTATGTAGGGTTCTTGTCATATTGGATCCAAGAGTTTAGAGAGGATGATTGTGGTCATACCTAGCCCTCAGTTTGAGAACCGTTGTGGTCGCGTCTCGGTAATTATATATGTGATGAGATTGGAGGACAACTCCAGTTTTACCTCGGATGGTAGGGTATACGTACCCACCTCGTTTTGCTAGTGTCGTGACTTGTACCAAGTATGGACTAGGTTGTTAGCAACTTGACCTAATCTATCATTGTGGTGGACCCGTACTGACCGGGGGCAGAGAAGATCTTAAGAGTTCAACTCTTCCTAGATATTGTATGGCAATGATTTCAACTTAGTAGTGGTCACTTGGATTTTGAGTGGTATCCTCCAATTCCTCAGGGTGTAATAAAAGATATAATACAACCATGTAATAAAACTATTTAGGGTTATACATGATGCTTCATATTAGATGATAACTCTTGTTTGCTTTTCTTACATAGACCTGATATATAGTGCAATAAGAGATGATATATATGCTTATGTTGTAATTACACTCATGTTGTAAACATGCTTATATTGTCTGATATACTGACATTAATAGTTAAGGTGATGCTCCTAGCTATGTTTAATATTGCTTGCCATGCCTTTGTAATTAGAAATGCTTAAATTGCCAAAAATTCGTATGTAGTTAGTTGTGGTTATGATGTCAGCTCCACTTATGATGTAGATTGATTCACTTTATTAAGCATGCCAATGTTGATAGCCATTTTATGCTACTAGACATATTCATGATGTTAGAGATACTTATGCCACTAGTTTTCTTGTGTTGTTAGCACATTATATATATTGATAATACATTTGTTTCTAAGCTTAATTTCTTAACATGTTTAGCATGATTGAACTGTTCAATCTACTTAATTGACTATTGAATACTTTAACTGCTCAATTTATATATTGTATAATCTGTTGTAAACAATATCTATTGGAGAGAGTTATATCTCTCGCTGGGACTGGGTCTCACCTTGTGGGTCACCACATCTTTTTAGGTGATCGACAACTACAACATCAAAACTATGATAACAAGGAGAAACTAAGGTGATGAACCCTAGAGATAGTTGTTAGTGTCAAGTATGTCCTAGAGTCATCCCTATACTCTTAGGTTCAGGTGAAAAGTTTGTATACCGTGTTTCGATTGAATTGAGTTTTCAATAGCATGTTATATGCTTGTTCAAATGATATATGTGGAAATGTTTCTTGTGTAGTATGTATATTTTGTGGATGAGGCCATGGAACTATTATAAGATATTCTTGGTATAATATGAATACAAGGAAGTTGTTGGACTCTTGTGTAATATTTTAGAGCATGATGGTTATATTGAAATCGGTTTTAATTTACCCTACTTTTTGGGTTTGTTTTTAATTAATGAGTAATCATGTTTTGTGTTTTGAGTAATCTCATTTAGTGTAACAAGTTCTCACACTAGGTTACTATCAACTGTTGTTTCACTTTAATCTTTTCTATAGTATGTTGTACAAGCTTAGGACCCAAAAGTTGATACTCACCTATCTCATACCAAAAAAGTGGAGACCGACAATGTCTTCCATACATAGGCTCATAAGGATCCATGTCTATTCTTCTCTGATGACTGTTATTATAAGCAAAGTCTATCAACTACCAAGAAACTGCAACACACATGCCATCAAAAGATCCTCTAAATTCTGAATAGTCCTATCAGATTGGCCATCAGTCTGTGGGTGGAAAGTTATGTTCAACCTCAGTTGTGTTCCCATCACTGAATGCAGACGTTCCCAAAATGGACTTGTAAATTGTGGATCTTTGTCAGAACCTATAGTCACTGGAATTTCATGTAAACGAACTATCTCATCAACATATACCTATGTCAACTTCTTTATTGTAAATGTCATCTTGACTGGAAGGAAGGAAGTAAGCTAACTTAGTCAATCTCTCAATTATCACCCATATGAAATCAAGACCTTTGGTTGTCCTAGGAAAACCAACCATAAAGTCCATGGTAATGTGATCCCACTTTCACTGTAGTATCAGAAAAGGTTGTAGTGTCCCTACAGGCTTCTGGTGCTCATCCTTAACCTGTTGACAAATTAGACATCTAGCAACAAACTCTGCCACATCACGCTTTAGACCTAGCCCCCAATACAAGTCCTTCATCTTGTGATACATCTTGGCACTTTCAAGATGTATCACATAAATTGAGGAGCGAGCCTCCTCGAGTACCATATTGCTCAACCCATCAACATTAGGAACCAATATCCTAATATGGAAACAAACAATATCATCATCTGCCTCATGGAAGCCATCATGGCTCTCACTACCCAACTCTGATCAGATATTCTATATCACCGTATCATTCTATTGCGAATCATGTATCTATTGTATTAAAGTAGGTTTAACATATAATTGTGCCAAAAAACTACCAACAAAGAAACTTCTAGATGAACATTCATATGGCAAAGAGACACCAACATGTCTTACTTGTGGCATACTAAGGAACATAACTTCACATTGCCTATAGAGGATGATGAAGATTACATCCCAATCAAAGCATTGACTACCACATTTGTCTTTCATGGATGGTAGTCTATCGTGCAATCATAATCCTTAATCAAATCCATCCATCACCTTTTCCCCATATTCGTCTCTTTCTTTGAAAAGATATATTGTAGATTCTTTCGGTCAGTGGAGATCTGACACTTTTCTCCATAAAGGTAGTGTTTCTAAATCTTCAAAGCATGAACTACCATTTCAAGCTCCAAATCATGTGTTGGGTAATTCTCCTCGCGTTTCTTAAGATGTTGTCATGCAAAAGAAATCACATTTTTTATCATGCATCAATACACATCCCGACCCATTCTTCAAAGAATAAAAAAAATAACATTTCCCTTGTTCTGGTAGCACTAACACAGGTTCACTTGTCAACTTCTCTTTAAACTTCTAAAAATAACGCTAACAATTGTAATCCAAAGCAAAGGAACATCCTTCCTAGTCAACCTAGTTAGGAGTAATGGTACATAAATGGAATTCTTTGTAAATCTCCTATAGTAGCCTGCCAAACCTAGGAAACTACAAATCTCTATCGGTGTCTTAGGTTGTTCCCATTCCCAAACGGACTCAGCCTTCTTAGGGTCTACACAAAACCCTTAGATGATATGACAATTTTTTTCACGTGCACTTTTGGCATCTTTTGATGGTATGCCCCTTTGTGGGGTATGTAATTTTTATTTGGGAAGCATGCCACCCCAGACTTGGTTTTTGTCCGGTGGTGATTCTTTGCTTCTCTTTTTTAGAAGAAAAATAGAGGGAAGGGAGAGATTCTCTTGTGCTTATAACTTCAACATTTGTTTTCAGAGAGTGTCATTGCATTATGTAGAGTATTCCTAAAATTTACATCATACAAGTTTTATAACAAGAAAATCCATTATAATATAGAGAAAAATTGTGCTTGGTTCTGATTGATTCCATATGACTTGCCAACTATTCTAAGGAGTGATGTTATTTGGGGTCCTAGGTGACATGGTGATTTTAGACATGGCAATGTGTAAAAATGCTTCAAAGGATTTTCTGATTTCAATAAGGGTACAATGATAGATATCTATTCAACTAGACCGATTAGATAATGGTCATTTCGCAACTAAAGAAAACTACAATAAAAGGGCAAAAAGTAATGAAATAAGGGAAAAGATAAGGGGGTGGAATAGAGACATTTCACCCACCTCCACCCCAGACCTATACTTTTGCTTGTCATGAGAAAAAACTAAATTGGGGATGGAGGGAAGAAGATCACCCAAAGACAATTGCTCATCTAGATCAGTGAAACGGCGGTTTGCTCACGCAGAGGTGATTTTGGGAGTTGGAAAGGGAAAGGAAAATAACTAGAGATTAACAAAAAATCAAAGATAAAACAAGAAAGGAAAACACCGAGTTTCCTCCCAACAAGCTCTAGGTTTTATGTCAAAGGCCCGACACAAGAGTGTCATGAAGCTGGTTCAGGCTCAGGATCAAGAGGAGGCAGAGGGTCGTTCAAGTCCATATCTTCTAGTAACAAGAGTTGATGTGCCTCACAAGTCAAAAAGTCCTTAATGGTAGTGTACCATTTTAACCTATATCCATTTACTCTGAACTCTCCTAAAACCTTGTCCCAAAGAAGAAAATGGCCATGTGGGAAGGCATGTTTAACAAGGTAAGGTCCATACCATCTGGATTTGAGTTTCTTAGGAAAACGTCTTAATTGTGAATTGTAGACAAGCACTTGGTCACCTTCCCGGATATCTTTCCTCCTAATATGACCATCATGCCATAATTTGGTTTTGTCTTTATATATTCTAGCATTCTTGTAGACTGTCATCTTGAGCTCATCTAACTCTTGCATCTGAATAAAATGATTTCCCCTACTGTAGATAAGTCAAAATTAAGAGTTTTGATGGCCCAATTAGCCTTGTGTTCTAACTCTATAGGCAGATGGCAAGATTTTCCATAAATAAACTTGAAGGGAGTGGTGTCTATAGGGGTTATGTAGGCACATTTTTATGCCCACAAGGCATCATTAAGTTTCAAATCCTAATCTTTCCTAGTGTGATTGACTATTTTTGTAACGACAATCATCTAACCGACAAACAAATCGTTACTAATTAAGAAGAATAAACATAAACAATGAATTAACAAAAATCACTAAAATTTAAAACCATTTTGCAAAGAGATCCTTGTCCAGAAAACTTTTACTGAAAGATCCAAAACTCATGTGTATCATGATTTACATTGTACAACATTGTTTCATCTCATTTCGAGGACAACATATGATAGTTTCTCTATCAAAACACATACTGGAGCAACATAAAACCTCAAGGCATTCAAGCCAAAATCTCAGATCATACATGAAACCAATACGAACCAACTCCAAGGACCTGAGAGTACAGAGATGACACATAGGACTTCTATCTACAAGTCACGACAGACAGTACACTCAACCTAAGATGTTACCACTGCCCCAGCTGTTGTTCCTCCTCTATAGAAAGGTCTCCACCGCCTTGTGCACGTCCACCTAAAAAGTGTGGATCCCACGGGGTGAGATGATTATCCCAACGAGAGATATAACTCTCCACCAACCATATTATTATTGATAATAAACATTATAAAAACTGAGCAGGGTTCTTTTATATTGACATGCAAGATTAATCATTATATGAATAGAATAAGATAATCTCCTTTTTCAAGGAGAACACTACATCTACCCATGGTAGAGTTATAATTCATCTATCTGCTTTGCAAGGAATGTAAACAAATATAAATAACATCTATAAACTAAGATGTATAACTGAATTGCACATCAAGAAATGTTTTTCCGTATTCGATCCTTAAGAAGATATACTACACGGCTGAATATATTTTAATAATCACACTTATGCCCTGTGGAGATGAAGTATACCGTTCATGCTCCAATCAACCACAAACTTCTCACAAGTTGGTACCATACAAGGTCATTGGAAGATCCAGCTACCAAGACCTCACCTGTATCGGTCAGTACGAGACCACTGGCAGTGACATCTCATGTCAATCTGTAAACAGAGCATGCCAAGGTATAGTGGCATCTTCACTCAGAGCTACAACTTCAACTGCACTCTCTTAGGGGAACATCTACTAACAACCGTTCCCAATTATGAAATCACCAAGTCATGGTGACACAAGCACCATACTCTGAGCCACGGGCCAGTTCACCATGCTCAATTGAGACATTTATTTAGAATAATCGTAAGGGGATCAGATCATACATGGTCGTCCGTTTAGACTTACGCCCCCACATATTCAAAAATATGCACTCTGGGTTATTCCGTGGGGAACCCGTTTCACCATTCAACAAATCATGATGTTGATGGATCTATGGTCAGGGCAACATTTTATAGTTCCTAATGATGTATTACATGTATTACAACATTCTTTTAGCATCAAACAAGTTATCATTATTAATCACAACAAACGCTATAAAGAAAAGTGTAATACATTTATCACATACTTTTCAACTCTTTAAAACATATGATACTTGGAATGTCATTCCCTTATCACACTATTGGGAATTCCCATCCCTTCACATCATCATTATCATGGTTACTGGATTTGGGTATTCAAACTCTTAGATCATTAGACAACATTTTTATTTCTATAACAGATAATCATTACATCTAGGTCCTCAGACCCATGTATTCATTTTACTTGTTGTACAAGTATTCCATATGGCTCACAAGGCCATTGCACATCTTGTCACCTCTCACTAGGAAACAACTTATTCATATGGCTCACAAGGCTATTACACATCTTGTCACCTCTCACTAGGAGACAACTTATTCATATGGCTCTCAAGGCCATTACACATCTTGTCACCTTTCACTAGGCAACAACTTATTCATATGGCTCGCAAGGCCGTTACACATCTTGTCACCTCTCACTAGGCAACGACTTATTCATATGGCTCACAAGGCCATTAATCATTATACTTATCATATAAGTATTTAACATGCCTCACAAGGCTTATGCAATAAGAGCAATATATCCTTCCCCATTATTAGGGTGAGGGTTTCCTTTTATAGCCAAATAGGGTTTTGAGTTCATATTATCAGTCCAGACCCTAATTCATTGCTCCTTACATCTAGGAGCATATATTCATATCATAAGTATGCAATCATACTTATCTGTTCTCATCATTTGTCATTAAATGATTATCAACACAAGGTATGAGTTTCTCTCTCATCCTCTCTAGGATATTGATTACATCATACTTTATTATCTTGGCTTAACCCTTTCTCAAGGTATGTTAGCCTACACTTATCAAAGTGCATTACTTCTCAATGTAACAATTGACATGACACACTTCATGTGTTACTCATCCAAGTATATTGGATTTAAGGTGCATCAAGGTGCATCAACCTTGAGGTACTGAATGTGGTATTTATCGTGTAGTGTATTGGCCATAAGTCACACATTTGAATTACCCAACTATCATCAAGTGTTATAGACTCATCTCGAGTTAAGGCATTATTGATATACCATTATCAACCACTTTAGGTGTTTTACCTATCAAGCTGTTAACCAAACCACATCATTACTTGGTGTTACACTCATCACTCCTAAGAGTGTTTTACCCTCACCTTTACAAGGTGCATCAGATTGAATCATGTATGTCAAGTTGAACACATGTATTGGGTTAGGTGTATATTGAGCTAGATATCATCATATCCCTCATACCCTTACCCATCAAGGTATCATCTTTACCAATCATATGGTGTATCATCTTATACTTTAAACCACATACTTTAATTTATGTCATATATTCATATCGGGCATGTGGTATAACCACATCACCATGTCATGTTTTGAGGGTGTAAACCCTAATCAACATATTATATACTCACATTAGATGGACTATCACTTAGATCTTATTACTTCAGATTCATTTTGTTTGGGGTATGATCTAGATGCTTGACCCCATATTGGATATAATCTTTGTGTTTAGTGCCATATCATGCATAAGATATGCCCCATATCGGGCATCCATATCGGGTATCATATCAGGTATCTATATCGGGCATCCATCTTAGGTAGCATATCAGGTTACCATTTTAGGTAGACCCTGTAACTCATACCCCCTTCATTCCTTCAAGGATTATCCTTATCATTTATTTACTTGACAAGCTAATGGTCTTATTAAATTCTCGTACCATTATTCATTACAGAAAAAGGGGAGTATATCGGATTCTAATCCCTCATCTAAGGTTTTCCACTAAATAGGTTACATCATGCCATATCATGCATGAAGTATGTGTTTGAACTTCATATCGTTCACAAGATAAAAGTAGGTGCTATTCTTTATCAATCTAGAGATATCATTCATCTCGTACATGTGATATCATCCACCACTCATCTCGGTTTACCCATCATTTTGGGTTTCCAACTCTATGTTGATTAGAGTGTTCATTACCTCTATATCGTGTATGAGGTGTAGTCTAGACTTGTATCGTGCATAAGGATAAGTGGGGTATCTCTCATATCATGCAACAATCATGAATCATATCATTTATGAGCTAGCATCCATCTTCATATTGGGTTAACCCTATCTAGGGTTTCATATCGGGTGGATGTATTCCAACCATATCGGGTTATATTTTGTTCTTGAATTCATACCTTGTATCGTACATTAGGATTTACTTAAGCATTCATATTGTGCATCAGATTGTGTACTTCAAGGTATCAGATACCAAAGATACATTACATGATCATATCGTGCAAGAGCACTTACTATTCTTTACTCATATTGGGTTACCCAAATTAGGGTTTCATATCAGCTTTCAAGTATACTTTAAACCTGATGTTGTGCAAAGAGTCTATTCTTGACTCCATATCATGCAAGCATATCGAGCAAGGAAAGTCTACACATACCCATATCGGGTTAGAGCTACTTGTGTGTAAGCTTGAACCTGATATCACTTTATAAAGTGATACCATATTCTTCAAGCTCTAGACCTCCGTTTTAACAGTTAAAGTTCATGGCAATAGGTCTAGGAAACTACTAGAACTCATAATTTCATTAATTATTTTATATGATTTTGGAATAAAAGTAGTTCATTTAAGCATAGCAATTTAGGTGTTGAATAATAACATGATAGGGTTCAAGTTATATAACCCGCCTTGTGATCAGCTTCAAGGCTCCAAACTCCAAAGATTCACGTCCTAAGGTTGAAGAAAACTTCTCCAAGGTCCTGGGCTCCTTCACAACTCCTCCATGGACAAGAGATCACCATAGTTAAGCACTTGGTGAAGAAGAAAAGAAAGGAGTATTCATAACCCGATATCCTACTTTATCCAAGGTTGAAGGTGACCAAAGCCTTACCTAAAGCTTGGTGCTCGAGCTCTCCTAGCTCCTTGAGCTGCTTTTCACGATACCTAAGGGTCTTTGCACGATATCTCCAAGGGGAACGGTTATGAGGATTGTAAACTTTCATAAGTTGGTGAAAGGTGAAGTATAGATACTTGATTTCATGAGATAAAGCATTTATGAGGTGTCTTTCCCTCATGTTACTAGATAACACGTGCCCATTCATGGTTGACACGTGTCCATGCATGAACACATGTATATCTTTCCATGCAAGAGTCTTGAGGATAACGTAGAGACAATATATATCTCGGCCCTTACTTATCTTGTTGGGCAAGTTATCTCATCTTTATCTCATTAAATAAGCAACCTGATACACTTTTTGTAAGGAACTTTGAAACGCATCATGGGCCACCTCTTTGAGGTGCTCTTCCATTCATGGACTTTTCCAAGGCTCAACAAACTGATAGGAGTCTCCCACTTTGGCTCCATGGCCGATAGGGCTCCTTATATCAAGTCTACAACTCGATACAACACATATAAGGCTCTTGCCTTCAACTCATTCTTGGTCTTTCATTACCAAGAGTATCATCACTCAATGGTGATTCAAACATAGCGCCCCTGTTACGACCCCATCTGAGCTTAATTGGTAAACTAGGGTTTACCTAGACAATTGCAAAGATTAATTGGAATAATCATTCTTGAAATCTAATTAATGACGATAACACAATTAGGATGTTTTAACTATGATAAGAAGTCTAAATGTTCTTTTGTCTTGTGAATTAGGGTTTGAGAAACATAAACCCTAATCGGCCCAATATAGGGTTTTGATGATACATGAATACAGAATTTGATAAGTAGAATGTCTCACTAAATGATTTTTAGTATTTTATCTGTAACTCTGATTTACTTAAAATTTGGATATGATTTGGATATATAAAATGTGAACAACATTGGAAAATATCAGAATTTTTGAAGAATGCTCTGACCTGTTTATCGGCCGAGTTTCAAACTCGACCGATCACAATTTCAGATTTATATAGCAGTGTGGTAATTGAATTTTATCTTTTTATTGGTATATCCAATATATCGAAAATTTTAACTGTGCTTGAAAAACACAATTTTAGACACTCTGTTAAATTGGCGTAATTTTTGGATGACTTTTGAATCCCTACAGTAAGGGTGTCGGTCGAGTTCTGTGCAGGACAAACTCGGCCGAATATTCTACAGACTGCAATATAGCAGTGCACTGTTCGATTTTTAATTAATTATTGGTAACTTGAAATGATCTCAAATTGTTACTGGAGGTCTGAAACTCCATTATGCATAACATATAAAATTTCCATAATTTTTGGAGCTTCTGTTAGCTATTCAGTAGGCGAATGACAGAAGCTATTGTGAAACTGAATATTCAGCTAATATAATTAAAGTTGAGTGTTGGGTCAATATGCAATTGACCCAAGCAGCTCAAATTTGACTTATATGATCGACCACACACACACACAGCTCTCATTCTTTGTCATTCATTCCAGAGAAACGAGCTCCTAGAGAGAGAGGGAGAGTTAGGGTTTGAGAGAAGAAAGTGGGGGAATTGCTGAATTAGGGTTTTGCGATTCCAGGAAGGGTGAAATCAAGTAAGTTTGGATTCTTTGCATAGAATTTTATGGTGGATCTTCTCTCTCATGTCAAGATTCCGTCCATGCTCTGATTTGATCCAAGATGATGTCGAAATTCCCTCTTTTCTCACCCTTTCTTCATAATCCCTCATTTTCAAGGTTTCCGAGTTGAATGGAAGAAGAATTGGGAGATTTGCTAGGGATTTGATAGGAATTCAAGATTCCCTGAGTTGAGCTGCAGTTGTGAGGTGTTTTCACACCTTAGGGTGAGTGGGTTCTTCCTTCAAACAGTGTAATGCATGAATTTGATTATAGCACCTAAATCCCTAAATGCTTAGCATGTGATTCTCAATCTTGAATGTGTCTGTTTGATTTAAGTCGTTGCAAATTGATATGTTATGGATTCCTTCTCTGTTTGAATGACTCCTTAATGGTAGATTCACATCAGAAACGTATACAACACTTCCTATTAAGAATGCCTTTTAGATTTATATCAAATGATGCAATTAGGTTTTACCCTAAGAGTAGGGTGTTGGCATGTGATGAATGAATAAGGCAAATGAAACCCTAAGGATAGGGTTTTCAATGAATCATATTATGATAATATGAAAGGTCTCGATATGAGATGTGCTGATGCTTAATTGATGAATTGTATGTTTCTAGTGCATTTAACTTTATATGCTTGTTCTCTCTGAGATGATATCTACATACTACAGGGCTTCTTATTTTCAATACATATCTCATAAATTGCAGGTGATGAGATATGACATGCCCTAGAAAGGGATGTTACTAAGACATGGTATATGTTGAATACATGAGCTATGATGTTTTATATGATATGATATGGCAGGCCGTGTGAGCCTTGTGAGAAATGTAAAATGAGTTATGATTTCTATTTTACATGTATCTAAAATGTTAATGTTAGACTTAGGTGCCCTAAACACCGTAGAACCCCTTTGACAGATCTGCTTCTTAGGGGTGAAACTCGTGTTCAATATTATCCATGCTTGTGTCATGGAGACACGAGGAAAGAGAGGCAGTGTCCAACAACAACGCGTGCTTGTGTCACGATGGCACTGGAGAAAAATGGGGGTTATTCAACATTAATTCGTGCTTGTGTCATGGTGGTAACCCGGTGAGACTCTCCGCCTGTGTACTCAGGTTAGAGGAGGAGTCTAGAGCACTCAGAGTAGTACCTTGAGGTCGTAGAGCCTATGAGTCAGGCCGGAGAGCCTGGGGTCCTGTGGCAGAGCAGGGCTGGCGTCAGACTTAGCATTTCCCGGGTGTGTCGCTAAGTCTTGTACGGTGTGGTCGTAGTGCACTGCGAGTCTCTTATGCAGAGTACACTGCATAAGATCAGGGCATAACCTAAAATATGATCACATAGGTTCACAGAGTTCTTTATAAATGAAAGAGTTAAGGAAGACGAGAAGCATAGTCTTCTAGTAGTTATTCTTTGGATGCAATATTTACATTCTTTGTTATTTCAATTATATTGTTTTAGAACTGCTCAGTGTAGTATTTATTGTTGTTAAATTTCATATCGTTTATTCAAATTATATCTGTAATCACATTAGTACATTAGTCTGTTTCCATGAAGTACTCATTCACTGAGCGAGTAGGCTCACCCCTCTACTCAAACATTTTTAGGGTTAACCGCGTGGACTTGAAGATGGTCAGAGCATCAGTGTAGACCTGCCACAGGAGTCAAGTACGAGATTAGTTGAGTCAGTCGGTCCTTGTCACTCTAGGTCCTCAGTAAGAGTTTAGAGAGAGAGTTGTAATTACAATGTGTAATATTGTTCCTCTTTGATATGTATGCTAATTAGCAAGTTTCATGTGCATAATGTGTGAAAGACGTCGTGAATGCTTATACATGTATCTTTACTATCAAAGTCTGATTAGTAAAAGAAATGTTCAGATTCCTTTGTTAAGATGATATGTGGTTCAATGCGGGGAAACAAGAGTTTTAAAGAAAAGAAAAGAAAAGAAAAAGTTAAGGGTGTTCTTTGTGTTGCATACAAATCCCATCTTATGCCCTAATCTCATGATTTGAGGAAATTGTGAGATCGGGGTGTAACAGCTTGGTATCAGAGCTTAGGGTGAGTTGTCAAGGACCATTAAGTTAGTAAGTTAGAGTCCTATGTGTGGCAGATAGGAGATGTTTGATGTTAGCTTTGGGGATTTGAGTATTTGGATATCCTGGCCCGATATCTGAGTACTTGGATCAACCAGTACAAGCTACTCTGTCTATTCTCTCACGTATACCCTGGCCAGGTATACAATGGAAGAATGGGCTAGAGATGAACCCTAGAAATGTTAGGGTTAGAAAACGATAAAAGAAACAAGAATTAAGAGCATAAATGTAAAAGGAGATAGAACTTACATTTCATAATGTTGTTTTTGTTGGAAATGTATAGAAATGCTCTTATATGTTTGAATTGAAATATTCAATACTTTGAAATATGGGTCTTTAATATCTGTTGTACACTATGCAATTGTAGCATTTATTGATTTTATTCTTTGTAACAAGTAGACTAGAATTGACCTTTGAATGGGCTTTTGTTTCTATAGTTTTGCCCGCTGATTCGAGTGAAATTGACATCAGCAGGTCTGTTTAGGTTTTCAGTCTGTACGCGATTCGGTCGAGTTGTATGTGATTCGGCCGAGTTTCCTTAATAGGCAATCGAATAGCAAACTGATCGGCCGAGTTGTATGTAATTCGGCCGAGTTTCCTTTTTCAGGAAATCAAACGGCAAGTTGATCGGCCGAGTTTCAAGCGGATCGGCCGAGTTGTGAAGCAATCGGCCGAGTTTCTGACCAATCGGCCGAGTTTCTGAGCTGTGAGTGGCAGTTCAGGAAGAATGTAATCCTTTGTAGTTCTTGGCTTCAGGATTTCAGGTTTGGCCTGGTCCGGTTGGCAGGATGCGTTAGTAGGATCTAATGAATCCTATCAATAGCATAATAAGAATAGAATTGGAATAATTAGACCCACATCAGAGTAAGAATGTACATACAGTAAGATGTTGAAACATATGGGAAAGATCAGAACAACTAAGAATTAGTTGAAACTGATATCTGAGGTTTAACTTTGGGGTCTCAAATGTGAAACCCTTAATTGGGAATAATAGAACATGATATGAAGCTCATAATCAGTTTATTGATTAATTTTGCATGAACTATACATATGAAATATAGAAAAGATATGTGAAATGTATGTATGTATGGTTCAAGATAACAAGAATCAATCATGAAGAATGAATCATATAATAGCGTATAATGCTTTTATGAACTCTAAAGCAAAGGCTAAGTAGAGAATAGGGTTGAGTATTCAATAGGTCCATAAAAGTAAAGAGGATCGTATGAACATGTAATTCATAAGACTAGAACAACAAACTAGTTTTTAAGCAAAGAACATAGGTGTAGTTTAATGAATGAATAAGTCATACAAAGGTGGACTGTATTCAGAAGAGAAAAACTTGATTGAAAGAGAAACTATGTTTGACCCATACATGATCCACTTGATTTAAAAATGAAGAATATGTAATGTATTCAACATGAGGAAAAACTAATAGAAGGACTATTAATGTAGAACGTTAACTTCACAATAGTATAAAGATAAAGGAGGAAATATGCGCAACATGGTATACATGACCATACATATGAATAAGCAACATGGTCATAAAAGAAAAATTTAGAATTAAAGATGACGGGTTAAAGAGTAGTATATGGTAAGAGGACTATGGAACATAAGAAAGGGTTTGAAATATGATGGAGAAATTATAAAATAAAGAGGTTGTGAGATTCAGGCAAGTGCTAATTAATCAAATATCTCTGTTGATAACTAAGTAAATCTGCATACGAGAATGTATTAAGGGAATGTTTGAATACAAGAATTCCAAGTCTTAAAATCATCTTCTCTTTCATATATTCCTTAATGAGAGCAAGATGGGAATGAAATGATAAGAGAAAATGAATCATATATGGTGCATAACTACCTTGGTGGGGTCATCTAGTGAATGTAATAGTGACATACAGTATGATGAAGTGCGATAAGAAATAAATTCTTGTGTGATAGCAAGAATGATGAATAATCTATTCCTATCTTAAATGATTCTATGCTAATGATGTTTATTGTATATAATCATATGAAAAGGATAGGTAGCAAAAAGTAAAGAAGTAATGAATGAGCAGAAAAATATGGGAAAGCACTAGCTTTGTGTAATATGTGAATTTGTTTTTACATGTATGATTTGTTGAAGGCATATTAAGATATGAAGTTGGTTCTACATATGATTTCGGTGTATTTGTGCAAGCTATATGTTAAATTAAAGGTGTATGATAGTTGTAGTAATTCATACAAGATATGAATCCTAGTATTGTGTATTTGTGATATGGTGATACAGTTTGGATGATGTCAGAACACATGGAGAGATACCCTGAACAAGGTAGTCATACATATTCACTCATATTAATAGAAAAGGATGATAATCAGATTGTTTGGACAAGTAACCCTAATGAGGTGTAGCTTGTTATACCTAGCTCTAATATAACTGAGTGATGGTAATTGAGTATGATTAATGTTTGAATGACTGATATAATTGTGGATTACCTTATTACTGATGTTGAAACTCTAAAATGATATAATATGATGGTTACACTTTGAATTGTGTGTGGGCCCATAACCCACAGGTCCCAGGATCAAAACAGGATAGTATGGAATGAGGTGGTAATGCTTCACCTCATGCATCCATGACCCAATGGGGATGCCAAGAGTAGTATTGTGCAATTGATTGTTGAATCTAGTCTTTTAATTCAAGACTGTTTTTCTATCTGAGCAGCATGTTATTAAAGTTTAAAACAGCATGGTGAACTTGCTTTTGTCACTTAAAGATGATACAGAACAATAGAACTCTCTGAACAACGTAAGTTGAGATAGTTGTATCAGAGTATCAGATTTGCGCAGTGAAAGCGTGGTGGTTTATCTTTGCATTCTATGTTTGACTGTGGCATAAAGAATTTGCTTGATATCATTGAGAACTATTTGAAATATGTTGTGATTTAGTAAAGAATTAAAAGATCTAATGTTGAAAACTACATTCGGGTATGAAATACAAGAATATAATGGCATGGAAGGATTTAGAAGTTTAGAATAACCTTGAATGTATCTTTCTTGTAGGTTCATGTTTTGAGGACGAAACATTCTAAGGGGGGGAGAGTTGTTACGACCCCATCTGAGCTTAATTGGTAAACTAGGGTTTACCTAGACAATTGCAAAGATTAATTGGAATAATCATTCTTGAAATCTAATTAATGACGATAACACAATTAGGATGTTTTAACTATGATAAGAAGTCTAAATGTTCTTTTGTCTTGTGAATTAGGGTTTGAGAAACATAAACCCTATTCGGCCCAATATAGGGTTTTGATGATACATGAATACATAATTTGATAAGTAGAATGTCTCACTAAATGATTTTTAGTATTTTATGTGTAACTCTGATTTACTTCAAATTTGGCTATAATTTGGATATATAAAATGTGAACAACATTGGAAAATATCAGAATTTTTGAAGAATTCTCTGACCTGTTTATCGGCCGAGTTTCAAACTCGACCGATCACAATTTCAGATTTATATAGCAGTGTGGTAATTGAATTTTATCTGTTTATTGGTATATCCAATTGATCTCAAATTTTAACTGTGCTTGAAAAACACAATTTTAGACACTCTGTTAAATTGGCATAATTTTTGGATGACTTTTGAATCCCTACAGTAAGGGTGTCGGTCGAGTTCTGTGCAGGACAAACTCGGCCGAATATTCTGCAGACTGCAATATAGCAGTGCACTGTTCGATTTTTAATTAATTATTGGTAACTTGAAATGATCTCAAATTTTTACTGGAGGTCTGAAACTCCATTATGCATAACATATAAAATATCCATAATTTTTGGAGCTTCTGTTAGCTATTCAGTAGGCGAATTACAGAAGCTATTGTGAAACTGAATATTCAGCTAATATAATTAAAGTTGAGTGTTGGGTCAATATGCAATTGACCCAAGCAGCTCAAATTTGACTTATATGATCGACCACACACACAGACAGCTCTCATTCTTCGTCATTCATTCCAGAGAAACGAGCTCCTAGAGAGAGAGGGAGAGTTAGGGTTTGAGAGAAGAAAGTGGGGGAATTGCTGAATTAGGGTTTTGCGATTCCAGGAAGGGTGAAATCAAGTAAGTTTGGATTCTTTGCATAGACTTTTATGGTGGATCTTCTCTCTCATGTCAAGATTCCATCCATTCTCTGATTTGATCCAAGATGATGTCGAAATTCCCTCTTTTCTCACCCTTTCTTCATAATCCCTCATTTTCAAGGTTTCCGAGTTGAATGGAAGAAGAATTGGGAGATTTGCTAGGGATTTGATAGGAATTCGAGATTCCCTGAGTTGAGCTGCAGTTGTGAGGTGTTTTCACACCTTAGGGTGAGTGGGTTCTTCCTTCAAATAGTGTAATGCACGAATTTGATTATAGCACCTAAATCCCTAAATGCTTAGCATGTGATCCTCAATCCTGAATGTGTCCGTTTGATTTAAGTCTTTGCAAATTGATATGTTATGGATTCCTTCTCTGTTTGAATGACTCCTTAATGGTAGATTCACATCAGAAACGTATACAACACTTCCTAGTAAGAATGCCTTTTAGATTTATATCAAATGATGCAATTAGGTTTTACCCTAAGAGTAGGGTGTTGGCATGTGATGAATGAATAAGGCAAATGAAACCCTAAGGATAGGGTTTTCAATGAATCATATTATGATAATATGAAAGGTCTCGATATGAGATGTGCTGATGCTTAATTGTTGAATTGTATGTTTCTAGTGCATTTAACTTTATATGCTTGTTCTCTCTGAGATGATATCTACATACTGCAGGGCTTCTTATTTTCAATACATATCTCATAAATTGCAGGTGATGAGATATGACATGCCCTAGAAAGGGATGTTACTGAGACATGGTATATGTTGAATACATGAGCTATGATGTTTTATATGATATGATATGGCAGGCCGTGTGAGCCTTGTGAGAAATGTAAAATGAGTTATGATTTCTATTTTACATGTATCTAAATTGTTAATGTTAGACTTAGGTGCCCTGAACACCGTAGAACCCCTTTGACAAATCTGCTTCTTAGGGGTGAAACTCGTGTTCAACATTATCCATGCTTGTGTCATGGAGACACGAGGAAAGAGAGGCAGTGTCCAACAACAACGCGTGCTTGTGTCACGGTGGCACTGGAGAAAAATGGGGGTTATTCAACATTAATCCGTGCTTGTGTCATGGTGGTAACCCGGTGAGACTCTCCGCCTGTGTACTCAGGTTAGAGGAGGAGTCTAGAGAACTCAGAGTAGTTCCTTGAGGCCGTAGAGCCTATGAGTCAGGCCGGAGAGCCTGGGGTCCTGTGGCAGAGCAGGGCTGGCGTCAGACTTATCATTTCCCGGGTGTGTCTCTAAGTCTTGTACGGTGTGGTCGTAGTTCACTATGAGTCTCTTATGCAGAGTACACTGCATAAGATCAGGGCATAACCTAAAATATGATCACATAGGTTCACAAAGTTCTTTATAAATGAAAGAGTTAAGGAAGACTAGAAGCATAGTCTTCTAGTAGTTATTCTTTGGATGCAATATTTACATTCTTTGTTATTTCAATTATATTGTTTTAGAACTGCTCAGTGTAGTATTTATTGTTGTTAAATTTCATATCGTTTATTCAAATTATATCTGTAATCACATTAGTGCATTAGTCTGTTTCCATGAAGTACTCATTCACTGAGCGAGTAGACTCACCCCTCTACTCAAACATTTTTAGGGTTAACCACGTGGACTTGAAGATGGTCAGAGCATCAGTGTAGACCTGCCACAGGAGTCAAGTACAAGATTAGTTGAGTCAGTCGGTCCTTGTCACTCTAGGTCCTCAGTAAGAGTTTAGAGAGAGAGTTGTAATTACAATGTGTAATATTGTTCCTCTTTGATATGTATGCTAATTAGCAAGTTTCATGTGCATAATGTGTGAAAGACATCGTGAATGCTTATACATGTATCTTTACTATCGAAGTCTGATTAGTAAAAGAAATGTTCAGATTCCTTTGTTAAGATGATATGTGGTTCAATGCGGGGAAACAAGAGTTTTATAGAAAAGAAAAGAAAAGAAAAAGTTAAGGGTGTTCTTTGTGTTGCATACAAATCCCATCTTATGCCCTAATCTCATGATTTGAGGAAATTGTGAGATCGGGGTGTAACAAACCCCTTCTTTTTCTTTCCTCCAAAGTATACATAGAGGAAGTGGGGTCACTATAGAGGTGGTAATGTTGCATTTCAACCCTATTTATTAGGTAAATTATAAATTGTACCAAAATTGGTGCACACTGCACTAGCATTGTTCAAATGAGTTGTAACTTGGGATTTAGGCTTTCCAAAAGCCACCACTTATCATCATTCTCTTTCTTGAGATACTAAAGCACTTAAAACACATTCCACATGTGCTATTTTGCAATTTAACCCCTCATCTTGGGTAAATTGCACTTTTCACTCAGACTTTCATATAATGCACAAATAGTTTGCAATTAAGCTCAAACTTGAAAACAAACTTCACCAGAAGTCTTAATTACTGTTCAAAAGATTAGAATTAGCTTCTAAGTATATTACTTAAGCCAAAACTCCTAGGGTTAAGCCATAACCCAGGTCAGGGGTATTACAATTTTCTCTAGGATGGACTTGATTTGCCTATTATAAAAAACCTCAACATGCCCACTAGTTTGAGGGTGTTAGGGAGAGGCGACCTTTTGGTGGACCCCATAACATTTGAGAAAGGATTCAATACTTTTTTTCTCTAAGAAATGGGAACCTCCATCAGAAATGATGGTGTGAGGCACCCCAAACCTAGGAAAGATAATATCCTCGAAAAGTTTCTTTACCAGTTTGGAGTCACATGTTTTAGTAGGGATGGCCTCAACCCATTTGGAAACATAATCAAACGCCACTAAAATGCACTTGTACCCACAAGAAAAAGGAAAGAGACCCATATAATCTACCCCCCAAACATAAAAAATCTCTATTTCCTTCCAGGCGGTCATGGGCATTTGGTCTCTCTTAGATATATTACTAGTTCTTTGGCATTTGTCACAAGTAAGAACAAACTCATAGGAGCCCTTGAATAAAGTTGGCCAATAGAATCTGGACTGTAGCACCATCCTAGTGGTCTTATGAGAGCTCATGTGCTCTCCATAAGGGCCATGGTGATATTGATTATGAATATCATGAGCTTCACTCTCAATGACACACCTGTGATAAAGCCCATATGAACATAACTTAAAATGATAAAGGTCATACCAATAGTATTTTTTAACATCGTGCAAGAATTTAGCCTTAGAGTGTCACTTATATTCAGGGTACAATACACCTGCAGCTAGATAATTGACATAATCAACAAACCAAGGAAATTGAGAGTCAACCTTGAGCAATTGGTCATCGGGTAAGGAGTCATTTATGGGTGTTTCATCATTCTGACATAGTCTTAGCTGGCTGAGTTGATCAGCAACAACATTTTTAGAGCCCTTTTTGTCTAGGATCTCTAGCTCATAATCTTGTAATAGGAGAATCCATCTAATGAGTCTAGGCTTAGCATCTTTCTTGGTCATGAGGTAGCATATGGTTGCATGGTCAGTATAGACAATGACCTTGGATCCAACTAGATATGAGAGAAATTTGTCAAAAGCATAAAAATGAATAACATTTCTTTTTCAATGACAGTGTAATTTCGATGGGCATCGTCTAAGGTTTTGGATGCATAGTAAACCACATGGTGCTTCTTGTCAACACGTTGTCCAAGAATGGCACCCACAACAAAATCACTAGCATCACACATGACTTTCAAAGGTAAAGACCAGTCAGGGGCTTGGATGATGGGAGTGGAGGTGAGATCATCTTTCAAACATAAAAAACTAGTCATGCAATGTTTGTCAAACACAAAGGGAACCTCCTTTTGAATGAGGTTGGTGAGGGGCTTGGTGATTTTTGAGAAATCGTGAATGAATCGCCAATAGAATCTAGAATGCCTAAGGAAGGCACAAATGTCTTTGACGAAAGTGGGAGGGGGGAGTCTAGTGATAAATCTCAATCTTGGCTTTGTCTACCTCAATACCAGAATTACTTACGCGATGTCCTAAAATGATCCCTTCTTTGACCATGAAGTGACACTTCTCCCAGTTGAGAACTAAGTGTGACTCCTCATATGTTTCTAGGACAAGGGCTAGGTGTTTAAGGCATGAGTCTAAAAAATATCCATAAATGGATAAGTCATCCATGAAAATTTGCATAACTGTTTCAGTTAGCCCTATAAAGATAGTGGACATGATCTGTTCAAAAGTGGCTGGGGCATTGCACAAACTGAATGGCATCCTTCTAAAAGCATAGGTGCCAATAGGGAGGATAAAGGTGTTTTTCTCTTGATCTTAAGGATGGATGGGTACCTGATAGAAACCAGAATAGCCATCTAAATAACACAAAATTATTGATGGGATAGGTTTTCTAGTACTTGATTCCAAAAGAGAAGAGGGAAGTGATCTTTCCTAGTACCCTTATTCAATTTCCTATAGTCAATGCACATCCTCCAACATGTCACAGTGCAGGTGGGAATGAGCTCATTTAGACAACAGTGGTTCCCCCTTTCTAGGGGGACTACCTACACATGACTGACCCAAGGCAAGTCAGAGATAGGGTAGATGATTTAAGTAGTCAAAAGCTTATTCACTTCTAATTGTACAACCTCCTTCATGTTGGGGTTAAGTATTCCTTGAGGGTATCTAGAGATTTTGTACTCTTCTACCATGGGAATTTTATGAATGTATATGGATTGGCCCATACCAGTTAAATCGGCCATTTTGTAGCCAAGGGTAGTTTTTCTCTTCCTAAGTTTAATCAAGAGCTTGGTTTCCTATTCATGAATAAGATCAGAATTGATGATAACATGGCATAGTTGTAGCTCATCAAGGAAAACATATTTTAATCCTTTAGGAAGGGGTTTCATTTTGGGGGCTTTAGGAGGTTCATGTTTCTCTTCTAGAAGAGAAACCATCTTAAGGTCTTCAAATTCAGCATCATGATCCTCTTCATAGTTATCAAGAAAAGTCTTGCATTGCTCTAATTGATAGTCTTCTAAGATGCATTCAGATGAAGCTATGAGGGAAATGTGTAAAGGATCTTCAATCAATTCTCATTCTTGTCTCAATTGAGACAACTTGTCAACATAGTTGAGGAGATTTACCTCCTCTTGAAAACTAGGACCTATCATACTTTTGAACACCCTGAATACTAGGGTCTATTTTCCTAACCTTAGGAGGATCTCCGACCTCAACGTCAATCAAGGAATAGGAAGTGGCTAGAAATAGGTGGCCATAAATGAGTAAATAGTGTAAGTCCTCTTTGATGTCCATGATCACAAAGTCACATGGAACATAAGCTTCCTTCCCAACTTTAATAGGAACATCTATGATAATTCCCATTGGATTTTTCATGGATGAATATGCCAATTGGATGGTAATGGCAGTAGGAAGCATATAAAAAAACCCCAATATTTTGCAAAGGCTATAGGGCATCATTGAAATGCTAGCTCCTAAGTCAGATAACCCTTTCATGCATGCATTGTCACCTAGATAGAACCTGATTCCAAAGGAAGCAGGACCCCACTATTACTTAGGAATTTTGGCTTGGATGATGTTAGAGGTGGTTCTAGCCAATTTCATAGTTTTGTACTCTTTAGCGGCATACTTCTTGGTTAATAGAGTTTTCATGTAATTGGACCAGGCCGATATGTCAGCAAGAGCATCTAAGAAAGGGATGTACAATTTTTTCATAGCTTCCCTAAATTTCACAAAATGTGTGTCAAGCCTAGTTTGTTTTAGGTGAGCTTGTTATGTTAAATGAGGTTTATAAATGGGAATTTTAGATTCATCAACTTCTACAGGTGAGACCTCAGGGTGGGGATAGGAGGTTTAGTTATGATGGAGTTTCAACGACCACAATGTCGTCATCCTCAAATTCTAAGGGCACAACTAGAGATATCTCTGGAGGAGGGGGAGTGGAATGTACCTTCCCAAAATGGGTAGAGATAACCTTGAATTGTTCAGGGTGTTTTGGATTGTTTTTGGGTTTCCTGGCATAAGTGCTGATAGGAGGCTTTTGTCGCGTGAAGAGGTGAGCTAACTGAGTGTCAATCTCCTTCTAGTGGGCCTGTTGTGCAAGAATGATCTATTCTAATGCAATAACCCTATCATTGGAGAGGGAGGGTGAACATTATGTTGAACTAGAGGAGTTGTTTGATTGAGGTTTTGATATTATTGCCCTTGATAGAACCCTTGACTCTAGAAATTACCCCTATAATTTTCTTGGTTCCCAAAGTTCCTCTGATTGTTGTATGGAAATCTTGTTGGTGGACGGTAATTATTTTGAGGGAAAGATGGTCTTTGGGTGGGGGATTTGAGAGGCATTTTGGGTACTGGAGAGATTCTCATACTAAAATCTAGGATGATTTATGGCTTGGTTAGGATTGTAGTAAGCCTAACCTAGTAAACTATGGATTGAATTAAGATATTCTACTTGTTGACTGACTTTTGGATGCATAGTAATGTTATAGAGGTATTGGCATTGAAGGGTAGCATAACCATACCCTTAGAAAATCCCATAGAGGGATTCATCATCTCTAACCTATTGAGGCTGCCTCTCATAAGCATTGAAAGATGATTCAAGGAGGTCATGTTTCAAAGAAATAAGCTTAAGACCTTCGACACTAAGTTGGATATAAGGATTTACCTCAGCCTTAGCTACCTTGAGGACCCCCACCAGATGCTCATGTTGCTTGGGTTTTAGATGCACGTTTGACGACTCCCTAAGCACTTTCTATATTTTGGAACATAAAATTTCCTCCCGATGAGGAATCTAGAAATTTCTTGGTATCATCATCAATGCCACGGTAGAAAATCTCAATGAGTTGAGATTGGGAGATGTCATGGTGAGGGAAACGTCGAAGGATTTCTCTAAATCTTTCCCAGTCTTCTCCTAGTGTTTCACCCAAGACCACTGAAAAGAAAATGATCTATCCCCTAATTTTGTAGGTGAGGGAGGGGGGTATTTGTCTAAGAACTTTGTTTGCAGGGCCTCCCAGGTGGTGACCCGCTCTTCACCCTTCATGCCATTATACCAACTACTGGCCTATCCTGAGAGAGAATATTTGAATAGTCTAAGTCGAATGTCATCCTTAGATAAACCTGGGATCTTATGTAGGGAACAAAGATTCGTAAAATGTTGGAGATGATCTTGACAACTTTCACCTTCGTTCCCAGAGGAAGGGTTGGCTTGGAGGATGGTATCCATTAGGTGTGGATCCCAAATTGAAGGGTTGTGATTGCATGTGGCAAAATAGGGTGTTTTGAATATCCCATTTTAGGAATTCAAAAGTCCTTCAATTGTTTTTGGCATTCAGCTTCTCTCTAAGAAACTTCTACAACCATGTGTTTGGATATGTAGGTTGTCCGCATAGCAGCTTCTTGAGCCACTCGTTCGGCCGCCATGGCCTCTCATTGATGAACAAGTGTCTGCTCGATCGCATGCACTACCTCTTCCTCACTCATCATTTTATGGCGGTTTTGTTGGTTAAGACGATGAAACGTCCACTCTAGTTTTTGATTGAAAATGGGCGATGTAGAATCGACATTTAGCAAGCGTCATATGCACAGTTCTAATTGAACAATAATAATAGAGTGCATAAAAATGTACTACTAGAATAAAAACTCAATAGAAAGAGTAATACACTTCTGGAATGGGACTCCAAAGGTAGAGAAAAAAAATGAAAAAGGGGTTTTTGTTCAGAAAAATTTTCAGGGTTCGAAGAAAACAATCCATTGTACCCGGCTGATAACACCCATTTTATGGCTGCTAGAGCTTATATTTTACTATCAAAACTACCTCCAAACCTAACTTCCTCTCCATTTAATCTTATTAGTTGTATAGAAATAATGCCCACTATGCCCCTGATAACATTTCCTATCTTTTATAGAGTTTCTCTTATTTTTCAACAAAAAGAGCATTAACGGGCCCTTCAGGCCCATAAGCAATGAGGTACTCGTCCTGGCCCAGTAGGCGTGTGAAGCGACATGCCTCCTACCCATCACAGTTCACTGCCCGATAGTTCAAAAACCCGACATAAGGGTGTCACACGGGAGCCCTAGCCGCTGCAACTCTTTACCCGACAGGGTGCCTTGCTCGTCATGGTTCGCCACCCGACGAAGTTGATTGCACGATATGGCTACCCCTCAGTGCAGCAGCCCGCCAAGGTTCTTACCCGACATGACTATGTAGGATTTACTCACAACTTGGCACGCGACAACCCCCGCCAGGCATGCCAAGCGACAGACGTGCAGACCCCTTCAAACCCATGTGAACGGTGCCAGATGGAGGACATGTGGCCCAACAAGAGTTGCAACTCCCACCAGCCTTCTACCTATAAATAGTAGTTACATGCCTATGATGGGACGGGCCAAACCCTATGAGAGATAACTCTTAGAGCACATGACCTAGTGCGTTGAGTTCCAGAGTCTGTCGGGCGATACTAGGTGAGCACACCCCCAACCCAAGAGGGATGGGATGATAACCTCCTATTTTAGTCGTTTATCTTAGTCTTCTTCCTTAGTTTTCCATACTCTTTTTAAGTTTAAACTATACATAATCCTAATTTTACCCCTTTTTGTAAATACACCATCAGACTAACTTTTTCCTTTTATATATGCAGAAAAAGCACAAAAAAATCATAAAATAATAACCCAGCCTCAAGACCGCATGGAGCCAAACGGTCTCAAGACCGCATGGAGCCAAACGCTCTCAAGACCGCATGGAGTCAAACGGTCTCAAGACCGCATGAAGCCAACTGGTCCCGAGACCGCATGGAGTCAAACGGTCTCAAGACCGCATGAAGCCAACCGGTCCAGAGACCGCATGGAGTCAAACGGTCTCAAGACCGCATGAAGCCAACCGGTCCCGAGACCGCATGGAGTCAAACGGTCTCAAGACCGCATGAAGCCAATCGGTCCCGAGACCGCATGGAGTCAAACGGTCTCAAGACCGCATGAAGCCAACCGGTCCCGAGACCGCATGGAGTTCAAACGGTCTCAAGACCGCATGAAGCCAACCGGTCCTGAGACCGCATGGAGTTCAAACGGTCTCAAGACCACATGAAGCCAACCGGTCCCGAGACCGCATGGAGTTCAAACGGTCTCAAGACAGCATGAAGCCAAACAGTCCCGAGACCGCATGGAGTTCATACGGTCTCAAGACCGTTTGAAGCCAAACGGTCTCACAGTCCAAACGGTCTTGAGGCCCCAAACGGTCTTAAGGTCCAAACGGTCTCCAAACCGTTTGGACTTCACTCAAAGCCTATAAATAAGACCCCAAGGGTCCTCCAAGAGGGGACATCTCAGACGCCCAAAGGCTGTCCCTCTAGTTCCAGAGCAATTCCATCCTTCATCCATCACCCTAAGGCTGCCAGTTTTAGGTCCACATCTCATCATCAAGCTACCTTCTCTCTCATCAACAAAGAAGGTGGGAGGAGAAGATCCGTCATCTAGCAACCACGAAGTGTGTAGATCGTTGCTCTCTCCACCAAGGGTTCAACCTTCCCTCCTCCGTGGAGATGTCGTTCTTTCTTTCTCTTCTCACCCCCTCTTTTGCTCTTGAGATGAGTGAGTAGTCCTTTTCACTAGGGTGCGGGGAGTAGCCCCTCTACCCATGTTTTCATTTCATGCAATGTAATTCAATCATTTGCAATAGAGATACTCTCCTTTTTGGCTCAACATCAATCGTTTAATGAATGCTTGTTGCTTGATCACCAACTTGTGTTACTTATTGTCTCTTGGTATGAATTGTCTACGTTTATACCCTTAGATCTGAATATCGATTGAATGTTGGTTCTAGATATATGTAGTCACCATATGTCTGTTTCGGTATCTAGGAGTGCTTTCACGAGTGGAGTAAACTCACTCCCATCGTTGCACTTTCATACTATGAAATGGAATCAGTTGACGTATGGAAGTGCAACCTTGGTAAGGTCGAGGAACACACTTCATGAAGGAGTAATGCAAAGTAAGTGACCATTAGTTAGGGGATGGCTGGCATTGTAATACTCCACACTCCTCATAGTTAGTTTTCCGAAAGGAAGCTAAGTCTACAAAGATACTAGCTGATTGGTTTCTCTTTGCAAGTCTTTTTATTATGTTGCATGTTTATGATCCATGTGTAGTGGTGTGAAACCCGATAACATCCTAGTGGTTTTTAATCATTGTTTACAACCTTAATTTCTACTTTCTTGCTTTACTTTCCTTGCACTTATCTTAAAACCAAATCAAACTTTCGATCTAAATATCAACCGTTCAGTAGTTAAGTACGACTAAAATGTTTTCCATCTTGATTACATCAAGACCGTTGTCCCGAGGATTCGACCCTTAACTATACTATGATAAGACTTCCGCGTGTCCTAGCATACGTGGGTGGAGATCTTACCATAGTACTAGAAAGGCTAAACTTAGGGATTCATCATATCTAGGATTTTTAGTGGCGTTGCAAAACTCCATCAAAAAATTGGCGCTGTTGCCGGGGACAACGGAACGTTTTAGCTTTTACTTAGCAACTTCTTGGTTGATTAGGATTTTACACTTTTTCTTGATAACTACTCCAAATCTTCTTGATTTCTTCATTTCCTTCCATTATCTTAACGTGTGATTTTCTTTCTACTCAGGTAGAAAATGTGTATGCAACCCCCGCATAGCATCAGATTCTCCCCTAAACCAGAGTACGACTCTGAGGTAGAAAGAAGTTTCCACCGCAGGATTAGACTTAACCGCCAAAGAGCCAGACAGATGGCTGAAGAGCAACGCCTTGTTGCAGAAAGAGTTAACGCCGCCATAGCATCACAACGAGCACAACTTATTACAGACACTCGTGCTCAAGTGCAAGCTGAGATTCGAGCTGAGGAACAAGCCCGCATCCAAGCCGAGAATGCTACTGCTCAACTTGCGCTAAGAAACAAGCAACTTCGGGACTACGCAGTCCCGAAGAAATATGAAGATGATCACCCAGTCCGACCACCGATTATTAACATACCAAACTTTAAAATCCGGACGCAATGGATCCAGATCATGCAAGGCATCTCTTTCTCTGGAGCACCCGGAGACGATTGCATGGATCACCTTAAGAGATTCAAGTCACTCTACCGACTTGTACCTCAAGCAGGAATCACCCTGGAAGAAATAATGTTACACCTTTTCCACTTCACCTTATCTGGAAGAGCGCTAAGCTGGTATAATGCTTTAGATAGACACCCCATCATCACTACTTGGACTCCTTTAGAAGAAAAGTTTCTTGAGAAATTCTTTCCACCTTCACTAACCTATGAGATTAGGGGACAGATTAATCACTTTGCCCAACTACCTGAAGAAACACTCGCGGAAGCTTGGGAAAGATTCAAGGAAATCCTGAGAAAGTGTCCTCACCATGGCATATCTCAAAATCAACTAATAGAAACATTCTACAGAGGAGTAAGTGATGATATCAAGCAATTTCTAGATTCCTCATCTGGAGGAAATTTTATGAGAAAGAACTATGAAGATGCTTGGATTATAGTTACGCTAGGGGCCGAGAACCAATCCAATTGGGGAAGGTCATCTAACCAACCCAAGGGAGTTCTTAAAGTCTACAAAGATGAAGAATCTATGGAACTCAAGGCCATTGCATAGGCCCTGAAGACTATTGCTAGCAAGCAACAAGCCCTCGAAACTTCTTTCGGGGAATATGACAAGAAGAAAAGCTCTCAAGTTCAATAAGTAAAAGCAGCTACTGGAACTTGTGAAGCCTGTCATGCATCTGACCATCCCACATTATCATGTGGTCTGTTGTACAATGTCATGATGGATTTACAACCACCCGTGCCACAATATCAGCCCATCATTGAGCATCCCGAGGACCAAATGCCATAGCAAGTCAACTCCATCCATTCCATACCTGGCCAGGTGTATTACAATCCAGATAAACCAAGAAATCATCCTGGTTTCCAATATGGAAATCCTGCAGGAACTGCCAATCCTCAACAACAGATACAAGCTGGATCTTTCAGCAAACAACCACCAGGATTTCAGAATAACTTTGCCCAAGGGAATTATAGAAATGGGTTCCAACGATCCAATTATCCTAGGAATCCCTCCTATCAATACCCAGGACTGCACCCACAGCTACAACAACCTCAGTTGCAGTAGCCACAACAACCGCAGTTGACAGCACCTCCACATCAACCCCAGGGACAACAAGTCACTCAATATCAACAGAGGAGTGCTCCTTCCCAACCATCTGATGAAATATCTTTGATTAGGCAGATGCTGCAATCTCAGTAGACCATGCTTGTGAATCAACAAGCTCAACAAAAGGCGGTGGAGGCCCAATTAGCACAGATTGCTGCTCAGTTGAAACCACCAGCAGGTACCTTCGCTGGGCAACCAGAGGCAAACCCAAGGCATGACCAAAATAGACCTGAACAACTGAATGTTGTCACCACAAGGTCTGGTCATGTCCTTCTTGATACCATTAGAATCATCCATGATGATGATGATGTAGCTATTCTTTCACCAACAGAAAGCTCAACTCATGAAAAGGAAAAATCCACTAAAACTACTGAAAGGGAAAACGAAAAGGGACCTACGCCAGAAGCTCCGCTCAGAATTCCTTACCCGGATAGGCTGAAAGGAACCAAAATGGATACTAGGTTCCAGAAATTCAAAGAAGCTATGAAGAAACTGTATATCGATATCCCATTTCTAGATGCCCTTTCTGAAGTACCCGCTTGGGCCAAATACCTGAAAACCCTGCTGTCGAGAAAATATATGACAGAAAAGCATGAAACAGTGAAACTAGCTCAGACCACTTCAGATATTCTGCTTAACAAAATGCCAAAGAAAAAGAAGGACCCAGGTTTATTCGGTATTCAGTGTTCGATTGGAAATGGCTCTAGCAAAAAGGGATTAGCAGATCTAGGAGCAAGTATATCCATTATGCCCTATTCTATGTGTAAAAGATTAGGCTTCACTGATTTGTTACCTACGTCAATGACAATTCAGTTAGCCGACTCTACCATAACTGCTCCCCTTGGAATTATTGAAAATATACCCGTCAGAATAGGAACAAATTCTTATGTCCCGTGCGATTTCGTTATTATGGACATACAAGAAGATCTAAGATACCTGATAATCTTCAGAAGACCTTTCCTAGCTACCGCCTGAGCACTCATGGATGTAGAAGCGGGAACGATTATACTAAGACTTGGGAAGGAAGCTTTCCAATTCAGAGTCCTTAACAGCATGAAAGGACCAAGCATTCAAGAGGAAGTTTTTCTCCTAGATGCTATATATCAAATGTCCCAGTTAGAAATGTCCGAACCCTGCGATGAGTTGGAAAGTTCCTTGACAAACCCGGATGTAGAATTTTTGGCAAATGAACTAGTGCAACAATGCCTTCAATATTTAGAAAAAGCTGAAGAAGCCCCAACAGCCACCTTTGAAGAACTCAAGGCTGTCACCGTCATAGAAGCAACTGAGCCACCTAAGGCCCCTGAATTGAAAGCCCTACCTGAGGGACTCAAACATGTCTTCCTTGACAGTGAGAAACTTTGTCCAGTGATTATCAGCTCTACTCTGGAAGAAGACCAAGAAAACAGACTTCTTAATGAGCTAAAGAGACACAAGAAAGCTATCGGATATAAAATGACTGACTTAACTGGTATAAATCCAGCTTTATGCATGCACAGATTGCCTATGGTGGAAGAATTCAAACCATCGAGGGAACATCAAAGAAAGTTGAACCCTAATCTCAAGGAGGTAGTTCGCATCGAGGTTCTCAAACTTTTGAAGGCATGTATCATCTACCCAATCTCGGATTCTCAATGGGTAAGCCCCGTGCAGGTGGTCCCTAAAAAGGGGGGGACCACTGTTGTTCTTAATGATAAGAATGAACTGGTACCTACTAGAACAGTAACTGGGTGGAGAATGTGCATAGATTACAGAAAACTTAATAAAGCAACAAGGAAAGATCATTTCCCCTTACCCTTCTTAGATGAGGTTCTCGAGTGCTTGGCTCATCAGAAGTTCTTCTGTTACCTAGATGGTTATTCCTGGTTTTACCAAATCCCTATACACCCGGAAGATCAAGAGAAAACTACTTTTACCTGTCCTTTTGGGACATATGCTTTCAAAAGAATGCCATTCAGGCTTTGTAACGCACCAGCCACTTTCCAAAGATGCATGTCTGCTATCTTTGCAGGATTAACAGAATCTATAATGGAGGTATTCATGGACGATTTCTCAGTTTATGAAGACTCTTTCGACAATTGTCTGCTCAACCTGGTTCAAGTTTTACAAAGATGCGAGGAAACAAACCTCATCTTAAATTGGGAAAAATGCCATTTTATGGTAACCGAAGGTATCATTCTCGGACACAGAGTGAGCGACTGAGGGATCGAGGTAGATCATGCAAAAGTTGACGTTATCTCGAAATTGTTGCCACCAAAAGACGTAAAAGGGGTACGCGCTTTCTTAGGTCATGCTGGGTTTTACAGAAGATTTATTAAAGACTTCTCTAAAATAGCAAAACCCATGACACAACTGCTGACCAAGGGCATGGAGTTTAACTGTAACCAAGAATGTTTGCAAAGTTTCACAACTCTGAAAAATGCCTTGATTTCCGCACCCATACTAAGAGCTCCAGATTGGTCACAACCTTTTGAAATCATGTGTGACGCGAGCGATTATGCCATAGGGGCTGTATTAGGGCAAAGAATCGACAAGAAACCCTATGTTATATACTACGCATCCAAAACAGTTGATGAAGCACAGAAAAATTACACCACTACAGAAAAGGAATTCTTAGCTGTCATCTACGCGTTCGAGAAATTCCGCCTATACCTGATTGGAGCTAAGGTCATTGTCTACACTGACCACTCTGCTATACGGTATCTAATTCAGAAACAAGATGCAAAACCTAGACTTATCCACTGGGTATTGATGCTTCAAGAATTCGATTTGGAAATCAAAGACAAAAGCGGAGTGGAAAATATCGTCGCTGATCATCTTAGCCGTATTGAAGTCGAGGATGAAGACAAAGTACCTATCCGAGACTCCCTCCCGGATGACCAACTAATGAAAGTCGATAATGGATTCCCCTGGTATGCCGACATTTTTAATTATTTGGCAACAAGAATCATTCATCCGTCTGCCTCCTATCACGACAAAAAGAAGTTCATTCATGACGCTAAGTAGTATTTCTGGGACGAGCCCTATCTATTCCTCTTATGCGCAGATGGACTTTTTCGTTGATGCATTCCAGAGACGGAAATCACCTCGGTTCTAGAGCACTGTCACTCAGGCCCCATTGGGGGCCACATGAGTTCTAAGAAGACAGCCCTCAAAGTCCTGCAATCTGGTTTTTACTGGCCAACCATCGCAAAAGATGCACATGAATATGTGCGATCATGCGACAAGTGCCAACTATCCGGTGGAATAACCAAAAGAAATGAAATGCCATTGAATATATGACAAGAAATCGAACTCTTCGATGTATGGGGAATAGATTACATGGGTCCTTTTACCCCATCTTACGGATTCATGTACATCTTGGTTGCTGTGGATTACGTTTCGAAATGGGTAGAAGCTCTACCAACCATTTCTTGTGATTCAAAACCGGTAATCAAGATGTTTAAAGAGATAATTTTCCCCAGATTTGGCGTTCCAAGAACAATAATATCTGACGGTGGATCACATTTCTTGGAACGGAGATTTGAAGCCTTATTAAGAAAATATGGAGTTAACCATAAAGTTTCTACACCGTATCATCCACAGACATGTGGACAGGTTGAAGTCTCCAATAGGCAAATTAAAGCTATCCTGGAAAAAACTGTCAATCGGCACCGCACCGATTGGTCCACCAAACTATCTGACGCTCTATGGGCCTACCGCACAGCTTTCAAAACACCAATCGGAACAACACCGTTTCGATTAGTGTATGGGAAGTCTTTCCATTTGCCAGTTGAATTAGAGCATAAGGCCTGGTGGGCCATTAAGCAACTAAACTTCGATCTCAAAGGCGTTGGTGAATTCAGACAACTTCAACTCCAAGAACTAGAAGAATTACGAATGACAGCCTACCACAATGCAAGAATCTACAAAGAACAAACCAAGATGTGGCACGATGGCCACATAAAAAGAAAGGATATAATAGTCAGAGACAAAGTCCTCCTATTCAATTCCAGACTAAAAATGTTTCCTAAATGGTCGGGGCCTTTCACAATCAAACATATATACCCGACAGGAGCTGTCATTATTCTCGACAATAATGGAGGAGAAAGGACCGTTAATGGTCACAGATTAAAGAAATACCACACTCCGGCAGACAAATTATCACGACAAACTATAGGGATCCATGATCCTATAACAACAGCATAGCTGGAGCAAAATTTTGTCGAGCCAGCGACGTTAAACCAAGGCGCTACTTGGGAGGCAACCCAAGATTTCTACTTTTTCCTTTATGTTATGTTCTTTTATTTTCCTCAGTTTTATCTTATGAAAATACAAAAAAAATCTACATAACTAAAACCATAAAAAATAATCAAAAACAAACAACATAAAAATGCATAAATAAAAAACAAACACAAAAATATAAAAACCTTTCTGCCTTTGCCCTCCCAAGCGGACTTGAAACCGTTTGGACTCCAACCG
The DNA here is from genome assembly GCA_963693085.1 of Alisma plantago-aquatica. Taxonomy (NCBI): domain Eukaryota; kingdom Viridiplantae; phylum Streptophyta; class Magnoliopsida; order Alismatales; family Alismataceae; genus Alisma; species Alisma plantago-aquatica. The sequence continues at coordinate 1,137,000,521 of OY856412.1, read as the reverse complement.
GTCTCCAAACCGTTTGGAGCCAAACGGTCCTCAAATCGTTTGGGACCAAACGGTCTTGAAACCGTTTGGGACCAAATGGTCTCCAAACCGTTTGGGACCAAACGGTCCTCAAACCGTTTGGGACCAAACGGTCGCCAAACCGTTTGGGACCAAACGGTCCTCAAACCATTTGGGACCAAACGGTCCTCAAACCGTTTGGAGCCAAACGGTCCTCAAACCGTTTGGAGCCAAACGGTCCTCAAACCGTTTGGGACCAAACGGTCCTCAAACCGTTTGGAGCCAAACGGTCCTCAAACCGTTTGGAGCCAAACGGTCCTCAAACCGTTTGAGACCAAACGGTCTTGAGACCGTTTGGAACCAGACGGCATCGAAACCGCTTGGAGTACAAAGGGTCACCAACCGTTCCCTATAAATATAAACCCTACCCCTTCGTCTTTCTCTCTTCAAACTTCCGAACTCTCTGGAGCATTTGTGCGAAGAACTGTTCTTTTGCTGCTGCTTCCTTTGTTCCCGCGCGATCACACTTCCGTTCACCAACCACCTGCAAGGTAGGCCGGCGACCACAACACACACCTCCCTTCCTCCCTACCACCTTCGTCGCCGTTCCTGAACTTTCACCATCTGTTCCACCATCGCCGCCTTCTCCGCCGATGGTTTTAACGACCATCCACGCTTCACCATCATTCTCACGACGCCATCATTCTATCTTCCACCATCTTCACCACAATCACCACCTTCGATTCAGACCACTATCGTCTTTGACAATTTCTTCACCATCATCTGCATCACCGTCATCATCGTCGTCTTCACCATTGCCGTTTTCATCACATCATTGGTTTCATCGCTGTTTTCGTCACCGGCGCACCCTCCGCCTCCGCGACCGGTTCACCTTCGTCTTCACCTGCGTCGGAAACCCATCGACTTTTTGTTTTCCGAACGGTTCTCAAACCGTTTGGAACCGTTTGGTCTTGAAACCGTTTGGTCTTCCACACCCATTAACCTTTCACAAAAATACAAAAAGACATAAACTACAAATAAAATCTAATTTGTTTCTAAAAACTTTTCGCACTAACTCATAAATTTCTATTTTTCAGATATGGCATCACCACCAAGCAAATCCATCACATTCGAAGGTCCTGAAATCTGGATAAAAGAGGAAATGCTGGAAAGACAAGCCAGACTTCAAAAGATAAGATCAGACTTCAACAAGACTGGAAAGGCACCCCCAAATGTCAAGATGATGGATGTCCTGTGCGAACTTGATCGCCTAGAGAGGATCTTCTCTGAGCCCCCTGAGGAGGAAACTGTCATCTCCTCTTCTGATGAAGATTCGGAGTACAATCCTAACTCCGAAGAGGAGTCATCTGCCAAAGAGAAAAAGGGGAAGCGCAAGGTCCCGGAGACTGCATCTGGGCTGCCCTCTAAGAAGCGGGCAAGGAAACAAGTCCGACCCGTTTCTGCCATGGACCAACCTCTCGCCAAACCTTCCACCACCATTCCTGCAGCTACCATCACTGCTACTACCACTATCACCACCATTCCCACCACCACCATTGCTACCACCACTATCCCCATCACCACCACTACTTTCATTCCCATCACCACCACGATACCACCACCAGAGAACCTCTTCATCCAAACCACCATCTCCACCAATAAAACCCTAAAACCTACCAAGTATGTCTGCTCTAGCATACTAATCAAGATGGGGATATATGATCGTATCTTCAACGTGCTAGACAAAGTCAACCTCACCAGGTTGTGTCTAGTACCTGAAGTATCCTACTATGAACCCACCGCAGAATTCTTCTCCTTTCTGACCAAGGAGCCCGTTGACAGCACGGATAAGTCTCGGGACGGGGGTGACAGAAAGCTTGTCACCCAAATCTTTGGCAGCAAGGTCGTCATAACAGAGAATATGCTGAACTCCATCTTTATCGACGACCAGGAGCAGCTGCGAAAGGCTAAAATAGTGGGAACCGATCATCCAGAATTCAACATACATACATTCTGGAAATCCTTAACTGGGATCCCCACTTACGATGCAAAGACGTGCAAGGCGTCAAACATACACTCAGGTTTTGTGCGCACTGTCCACAAAATCATCGCTGGCGCACTCTTCCCCAGGACAGAAGGGGGGAACGTTATAACCTCCGATCTTTTTGTTCTCTGGTCTATTCTTAACGAACGGCCAGTTAATATCGGTCGTCATCTGATCCAGAAATTCTCAATCTCCATCCTGGGGAAAGAGATTTGCATGGGGGGTCATTTCACATCTATCATCAAATATCTTAAGATGGACAAACCTTTACCCAGCTGCACGCAACTGAAGGGCGACATCCTTACCAACGAGCAAACTCTGAAGAACTCGTTCATAATTAAGGAAAAGGATGGGAAATTACATTATATATTCTGCCCTATGGTCAAATCATCAAGGACTCTCCTCCCGCTTCTGGAGTTAGCAAACTATGACACAACACAGCTCCTCTTCTCTGACGAGGAGCTCACTCAACTGATAGCTACGGTCAAAATACTTGAAAGGAAAGCAACAGCGGGACAAACAGAGATGAGCATCACTGCCCCGACAGCTCGACCAACTAAAATGCCTGTCAAGTGACCTTCCAGGAGGCAGCTGCGGGCCCAACAGCTGTCGGGGACACCAACATCTCGGCCAAATCTGGAGGCCGAGCAATTCCACGAAGAAGTCTTAACAACATCCTCCATCGACTCTTTTATCCAGAGTCTCCACGAGAAGCTAACCACTGCCACCACCACTCCGCCTTCCACCATTCCAACATCTACCACTCCCTTCCTCCCCACATCCACGCAACCATTCACATCCACTTCTTCACCCATTTTTACGTCGGACTTCCCTTTCTCCATCCCTATGCCCGACTTCACCACCCTTCCATTTACTCCCGCAGTCTCCACCCCATCATTGTCGCTACCACCACTTTCGCCTCAAATACCACCACTTTTCACATCCGCCACCACCCCGACACCGCTGGTGACTACATCCACAGTCACTACGCAGCTCGGGGCATCATCAGTGTCTCTTTAGCAAGACACTAACACCGTCCCACACAGACCCAGTCATCTCACCCTTCCGCTCCTGGGGTCCCCTTTACAAACATCGGTGAGGTATTCAGCCGTCAATTTGACGCTGTCTGAAACCTCCTCACCGATCCTTGTAACATATTAAATTCTATTTTTTCTTGTGTACAAGATTTATCACGACAGCTAACCAAGATTGATAAACAACACCGAGCCTTGCCTACCTTCCTCCAAGGCATCCAACAACGACAGGACGAAGTGGCTAAGCAAGTTGAGCACATCAACAGCCACACCAACAACCTGCCGGACCTGGTCCTTGGAGCAATGCGTCAGCAAGAAGCTACAACACAAAAAGTCGATGAGATCTCCAAACAGACTCAACCTCTGCCAGAGAATCTCCGCAAGCTTGAGCAACATCAAGAGGCCCTGAGCTCGCGCTTGGCTACCATTGATGGAACACTTACGCAGCTACATCATCTCCAAGAGGAGGCAAATAACGATGAAACCCAACAGCTACGTGCCCAAGTCACAGAACTGACTGCACGTCTCCTCTTCGCCGAGGGCAGATTCACAGACCTCAAAGAAGCCCACGATGCACTGCTCGAAAAACACGAGCATCTACAAGTGGCTTTTGACGAGCTACAAGCCACTCATCGGCGGTGTAAAAAGTCTGCCAACAAAAAGCAAACAAACGAAGCTGCAGATGACAAAGATGACGATGATGAAGAAGACGAAGACTCCGACTCATCTGCTGACTCCAACAAAGATACATCTTCGGACGACAAGCATGATGACGGAGAAGACCCTGGGCATGCAGCAGGACCCTCCCAAAAAGGGTCCGACAAAGGTCACCAGGACAGTGATCATCACCCCAAGTCCCCACACAACGACAATGTCAACATGTCATATGGGGATCAATTCTTTGACTATTCAGCTATGGGGTCCATCGGGGAAGCTGCCAAGGACGCGGCCTACACTGAGTTACAACAATGCATTTTAGAAACCAGCGCCAGCCCGCCAAAAACCTCTGCTCTCTTGTCCGCACCTTCTCCCCCTTACCATGACGAGGCAGACCGAGTAAGTCTAGACACAGACGAGGATCTTGACTCCGCCTCTGACTTGGACGATAATCTAGAGGGCCATGTAGAAGCCTTCGAACAACCTGCTTCTCCTCCACCACAAGAGCTTCCCCCGCCACCTCCTCTGCCGCACAAAATGCACGACCTAGATATGGCAGCCATCTCTTCTTTAGATGCTCAGGACATTTTTATACTGAACACTATAGTGGACGATGCAAAAGCAGGGGAAGACATAATCTATCATAACACCAAAACCAGGCGTAAGTTGACACGCGAAGATTTCTGTTGCATCCTACGACCTCGGTCCACGGTGCCAATGGCGATCTTCCGTGTCCTCCTCGCCAATTGTATAGAAACATATAGAAGTCACAAGCGGCAACAACCGGTTTTCAATGCTTCGCCCGCTTTGTCTTTTGGCCTTTTATACAAAGACATACGCGAAAAATCGGTTGAGCGGTTGCGTGTTAGTTTGGCAAGAAGGGCATGTTATCTTACACTGCCCTTCCAAGTCTCGGACCACTGGCTTTTTATGATCGTGGATACCGAGGCTCGGGATGCCAAAGTATACAACTTCTGTAGCACCAAGCTACCAGCCGGCACAATAAATTTTGTAGGAGAAGCAGCAGGAGAAGCCAGGTGTATACCCTTCTGCCTGCTTAAACTAATCTGGGCTGCACGCCCATCTCTTCACCAAGACTGGAGGCAACCATGGTTCAAAATCATAAACCCTCCAGTCCAAGCCACCGAGGGATCCGGGGACAGCGCTTTCTGCACCATCCGACACATCCAAGCGCTAAACTAGGAAATCCCATTCAACGAGCTGGTAGCTGAAGATTTGCATTCCCTACGAGGACGCTATGCCATGGAACTCATATGTGATAGATGATTCTTCAACGACCCAACTATGTCACCAGATGATGTTCCTCGGTACCTTTTCTCAGCTGTCCAGTGACGACAACGGCGACCTTTCCGACAAGTTTTGAAAGAGTCAGAGCAGACCAAGTCGCCCGAGCAAGATAAAATCAAGAGTGATCCTGCTTACGCCATCAACCCAACATTCCCTGATTTTGATCGCGATGCTTGTAAGGGTCTGAACGATCTTGAATTGCGTATCATTATGGCGCGACTCTCCGCAGACAAAGATGACCTGGTATTCATGTCTCGAGACATACTCGTAATGGCAGATTCACTACGAGAGACTCTACAGGATAAGGGATCCCTTTCTGTCAGCCTCATGGCCGCCTACCAGTTTCTACTTGGCCAAACCAACCCAAACACATACATGGTGTCTCCATATATGAAAGATGATCTCCTAAAGCTCAAGAACTTCGGCACAACTGACGCACTGATCTCATATCTCCAACACACAATGCCGAAGTTCATCATGTTACCCATCCTATATCATGAGCATTGGATTCTCCTGGCAACAAACCTCCCAGACGGAACAACCACAATATACAACAGTTCCGACAGCCAGTTCAACGCTCGACAGCGACACTACGTCGTGACACCAAAGATGCCCACAGAAGTAGTGGCAAAGGAGTGCGCCAAGAAATTAATCGATCTTCTGAGTCAGCATACAAAGGCGTACGACAAAGAACATTTCCATCGCCCCGCCTTCTGCCACAAATGCCCCCAGCAAATATGACAATCGAACAATTGCGGCTTCCACGTCCTCTACTAGATGTACACCATCGTTGTTCTTCAAAGACCAGTAGAGGAAATGACTGACGTGGACTACCACGCTTTACGAGGACAGTTCGCATCCAATCTACTTCGTTCCCTGGGGGCAAATGAAGATTTACCTTAACCCGCGACCCTTGTCCTAATGACTTCTCACCCTATCACTTTGCCACTCTGTGGACAGAGTGCGTGATAAGTTAGGGGGGTGCATTAGACAAGGGTGAGGTATCAATTTCTACACTCCTCTTTCTATCTAACACTTTCCATACAATTCCTTATTCTTAAAATCCTTTTTACTTAATTTCTTCTTCAAAAATAGTCACCTCAACTAACCCTAGAATCATGTTAGTCCCTATAAGTAAATAGCACTTAGACATCGAATGGCGATTTATCAATTTCCACCCACTAGTGATTTCATATTTTTGCTTCAATTCTTCATCTGACTCTCCACAGGTCAAAATCAAGGCAGAAATAAGCCAAGATCTCGAGGATGAGAGGGAAATCAGGCAACTTCCAAATCAAAAAGTTCTGCAAGTGGACCACAAACCAAATAAGTGCACGTTGAAAAACTTTAAGAACAACTTTCCTCTCTTAAAAAAAAAAGAGGCTCGGCCGCCCAAAATAAATCCTCAAAAATCCCAAAACCCAAGCATGTGAGTTATTGAATAAAAGCCAGAGAGACGAATAAAATTATGAGAGTTGTGCCATGCATAAGGATCTATACGAATAACTGACGAAGGTCTCACCCGGCCGGCACATTCCGCTGCCCTCACAAAGGCAGATGTGTCGTGCCCGGTAGTGAAACCCTAAAGTTTCTAAGTATATGAAAGGCTCATAAAGGACTCGCCCGACCGGTACATTTAGCTTCCCTCATAAAGGCAGATGTGTCGTGCCCGGTAGTGAGATTCTAAAAAGCATAGACAGCCCCTCCCCCACTTGAAGGGGGAGCTACACTTCAAATCCTTTAGCCAACCCTCATACCCTTTCTAGCTTCCATTAGGTTTTTCAGAGAGGTATAAAGCTGATTAAAGTCAACAACATGCACAAAATAAGGTGGTCCCAATGCAAACTTTGAGATACGGAAAGAACCTGAGATCCAAGCAACTCTCGAAATCCGAAAGAATCAAGGCATGCAATAAGACTTGATATGACCCCAGGGGAACTCAGGTCAAGAATTGAAGCAAGAGTATGGAAATCCTAAATAAAATCACCTCGCCATTACATGTCTCAGCTCTATCTAACTTGAGGACAAGCTAGACTCTAAGTTAGGGGGGGGTGATAACCTCCTATTTTAGTCGTTTATCTTAGTCTTTTTCCTTAGTTTTCCATACTCTTTTTAAGTTTAAACTATACATAATCCTAATTTTACCCCTTTTTGTAAATACATCATCAGACTAACTTTTTCCTTTTATATATGCAGAAAAAGCACAAAAAAATCATAAAAGAATAACCCAGTCTCAAGACCGCATGGAGCCAAACGGTCTCAAGACCGCATGGAGCCAAACGGTCTCAAGACCGCATGGAGTCAAACGGTCTCAAGACCGCATGAAGCCAACCGGTCCCGAGACCGCATGGAGTCAAACGGTCTCAAGATCGCATGAAGCCAACCGGTCCCGAGACCGCATGGAGTTAAACGGTCTCAAGACCGCATGAAGCCAACCGGTCCCGAGACCGCATGGAGTCAAACGGTCTCAAGACCGCATGAAGCCAACCGGTCCCGAGACCGCATGGAGTCAAACGGTCTCAAGACCACATGAAGCCAACCGGTCTCGAGACCGCATGGAGTTCAAACGGTCTCAAGACCGCATGAAGCCAACCGGTCCCGAGACCGCATGGAGTTCAAACAGTCTCAAGACCGCATGAAGCCAACCGGTCCCGAGACCGCATGGAGTTCAAACGGTCTCAAGACCGCATGAAGCCAAACAGTCCCGAGACCGCATGGAGTTCATACGGTCTCAAGACCGTTTGAAGCCAAATGGTCTCACAGTCCAAACGGTCTTGAGGCCCCAAACGGTCTTAAGGTCCAAACGGTCTCCAAACCGTTTGGACTTCACTCAAAGCCTATAAATAAGACCCCAAGGGTCCTCCAAGAGGGGACATCTCAGACGCCCAAAGGCTGCCCCTCCAGTTCCAGAGAAATTCCATCCTTCATCCATCGCCCTAAGGTTGCCGGTTTGAGGTCCACATCTCATCATCAAGCTACCTTCTCTCTCATCAACAAAGAAGGTGGGAGGAGAAGATCCATCATCTAGCAACCACGAAGTGTGTAGATCGTTTCTCTCTCCACCAAGGGTTCAACCTTCCCTCCTCCGTGGAGATGTCGTTCTTTCTTTCTCTTCTCACCCCCTCTTTTGCTCTTGAGATGAGCGAGTAGTCCTTTTCACTAGGGTGCGGGGAGTAGCCCCGCTACCCATGTTTTTATTTCATGCAATGTAATTCAATCGTTTGCAATAGAGATACTCTCCTTTTTGGCTCAACATCAATCGTTTAATGAATGCTTGTTGCTTGATCACCAACTTGTGTTACTTATTGTCTCTTGGTATGAATTGTCTACGTTTATACCCTTAGATCTGAATATCGATTGAATGTTGGTTCTAGATATATGTAGTCACCATATGTCTGTTTCAGTATCTAGGAGTGCTTTCACAAGTGGAGTAAACTCAATCCCATCGTTGCACTTTCATACTATGAAATGGAATCAGTTGACGTATGGAAGTGCAACCTTGGTAAGGTCGAGGAACACACTTCATGAAGGAGTAATGCAAAGTAAGTGACCATTCGTTAGGGGATGGATGGCATTGTAATACTCCACACTCCTCGTAGTTAGTTTTCCGAAAGGAAGCTAAGTCTACAAAGATACTAGCTGATTGGTTTCTCTTTGCAAGTCTTTTTATTATGTTGCATGTTTATGATCCATGTGTAGTGGTGTGAAACCCGATAACATCCTAGTGGTTTTTAATCATTGTTTACAACCTTAATTTCTACTTTCTTGCTTTACTTTCCTTGCACTTAGCTTAAAACCAAATCAAACTTTCGATCTAAATATCAACTGTTAAGTAGTTAAGTACGACTAAAATGTTTTCCATCTTGATTACATCAAGACCGTTGTCCCGAGGATTCGACCCTTAACTATACTACGATAAGACTTCCGCGTGTCCTAGCATACGTGGGTGGAGATCTTACCATAGTACTAGCAAGGCTAAACTTAGGGATTCATCATCTCTAGGATTTTTAGTGGCGTTGCAAAACTCCATCATGGGACAAGTTCACGTAGAACCCGACCCAGTAGCAACAAGCAGCGTGACAATACCCTCAAGGCTACTTCAACATGTTGGGTCCCTACCTGGGCTTCAACCCGAGATGCCTCACCCATCTATACCTGACACGAGGAACTCAAGAACCCTAATATAACGCTAACTCGGTATGCGTCTTAACCCGATAAGATACCCAACCCGATATGGCCTATACCCATCACGACTGCAGCCTAACAGGGCTGGCAACCTGAAATGACCATATCGGGTTGGGATTCCTTTCCCGATACGCCCTTATCTGTCATGGTTCACAACCCGACACACTCAAGAACTCGACACGATCGTATCCCGATATGGATTCTACCCGCTATTGGGTTAACGTTATCATAGGTGTCTGCTGCTATGTATATCGATCTCCTAAATCAAGGAGACTAATACCTATCTTCCCTTTTACATCACTTTACTTTCATTTTACTACTGCATTGTAACTAAACCCCTTTATCTCTTTATGATTATTGGAATATATGGAGTTTATCTCATGTTGTTCTGTGTATGACTCCTTTTTGTTGGATTATTTCTTTATAGTATCCGAGCTCTAGTCTCTTCTGTATGGATCACACTTTTGACTAGCTATCAAATCGTGTTTCTCATTTCGACTCCTTTGAGAGAGGGATGTTGTAAACTCTAGATCTTGGTCTGATTTGGGTGTATGAGAGTACCCAGAATCATGGTTGCCCTGGCCTATCTTTCTTCTCCAGTCTATGCTTGGTACCCTTGAGAGAGGGAATTTAGTACATGGCTAGTGGCACCCTCTTTGAGAGAAGAGGGTGTAGGATGTACGTCGCTGCCACTTACTATGATTAAGTTTTCTTCTTTCGTGATGTATGATGAGAATAGTTTCATCTCCTCATCTTTCCTTTATATAAAAACTACTAAACCCCAAATCTTAATCCTTCTGGTAACTCCCCTTGGAGATAGGATTTTAGTTTGATTCTTTATAATTCTTTATCTTTACATCAAAACCTTATCCTTTGACTTTTTGACGTGCTTGGACAAGTAAAACTTGAGTTCCAAAGCACTATTTTGCCAATCCCTGTGTTTGACCCTAAACTACTTCATCCCTGTGCTAGTTGCAGGAGTCTTAAACATTTGGGTATTATAATTTCTAAAGTCTGATGACCTAGACTTGTCTCCTTTTTTGGACCCACGTTTAAGGCTTGTCAAGTTTTTGGTGTCATTGTCAAGGATAGGCAACGAATATTGTTCTACGAACTCGAGCTTTACTTGCACTATGCCAAAAACCTTGTATATATGCATATAATATTGCAAATATTCACTGCACATGATTTATACAACACACTCACACCTTCACACTTTTTTTTCCTTTCCAGGTACTTCTTCACCACTTCAGACCCTCCTATGTCTGACAAGCCATGGTTGAGCAACCTCCCGAGGCTCGATCCCTGCGTTCTTTTGTCCAAGTCAGGGCAAACGAAGAAATGAATTTGGTAGTGGAGTAGCCACTCAATGTTGCCAACTTTGAGTTGAAGCCCGCTTTCCTCCAGTTGCTGCAACACAATCGGTTTGGAGGGAACACCATTGAAGAGAACCCATACAACCACCTTACATTGTTCAAGAGGGCTGGCAAGACTTTTAAGATCAACATAGTCCCAATATCCCACATCTACACCCAGTGCTTTCCCTTCTCACTAGGAAACAAAGCTTTGGAGTGGTATACAAGTCTACAGGATGGAAGCATCCCCGATTGGGAACATCTTGACAATGCGTTTATCGCCAAGTTCTTCCCTATTGAAAGAACGATCAAATGCCAAAACAAGATAACAAGGTACTCATAAAAAGTCTCAGAGAACCTGCATGAGAACTGGGAGAGGTTTCAAGGCTATCAGAGGGAGTGCCCCACCATGGTTTTTCTGAGCCCAAGTTGATCACTACTTTCTATAATGGGCTGTTAACTGGAGAAAGGAAATCCCTGAATGCTATAGCTGACAGCAATTTCTTGGGACTAAGTGCTCAAAGGGCCAAAGAGATTATAGGTAATATGGCCACAAACCAACAAGATAGTGATTACGAAAGAGAGTCAATGATCCACACCACTCCTAGGGAATCGAAGGTGACGTAAGCGTTAGCGGCTAAGTTGGACAAGATAGTAACTAACGTCCAGACCATGAAGGAGTAGGCATATAAGGGAAAAGTCAGGCAAGAGGTAGTACGAAGTTGCATCACTTTGTGGAGAGCCAGACCACCTATCTGACTTCTGTCCACACACAGCCGCTCAAGGCGAACCTGATGAAGACAATGCAGAGAAAGCTACATCCAGTATCGGCACCCCGATCATCCTGGTTTTTCATACGAGAACACCAGCACGGTCGAAAATTCTCACCAGCTGGGGGGCGGAACTTCCTCGGGAGGACCACCAAATCAGCAACGCCAAGTAGGGTTCCCCAGTAGAGAAGTTTCGAGCAGAACCAGCCACAGTGACCGACGATGATGACAGAGTTGATGTATTTTTATAAGAAGCAGAATGATCTGGATGAAAAGCTGCATAAATGCTATGTGGACAACACTGCTTTTCTCAAGTTGATGCAACAACAGATGGGAGGTTTTTCTGCTCAGATAGGAGAGTTGCAGTAGCACAAAAAGAAGATTGACCAGTAGCTAGCCAACCTAGCCCAGATTATCAAGAACCAAGTAGGGTGTTTCCCCTCCAGTACCAAGGCAAATCTGTGTGGGAACGAAACTGCAAAGATGGCCATCTTAAGGTCAGGAACAGTGGTACAACTAGCTATTGAGAAGAGAGAAACAGTGGCGACAACCCCAATTGAGGATTTTAACCTTGAGGAAGTGGAAGAAATACATACAGGGTCAAAGAAAGTGATGAAGGAAAGAATCGACGACGTCCCTTTCGAGGAGTGTCCAAACAAATATGCACCTCACATACCTTTCCCATACAAGTTGGTAAAGGCACAGTTGAAGAAGAGGTACGAGAAGTTCATGGTTGCGGTAAATAAGTTGCACCTCGACATCCTATTCTTGGATGCTATTGAGGAGATTCCCACATACGCAAAGTTCCTGAAAGACTTGATCTCGAGAAAGAAAAGAGGAGAAGACGTTGAAATTGTAAAACTAGCACAAATGTCCAGTTCTTTTGTCAAGGCAAGTATGCCTTCTAAGAAGAAAGATCCTGGGGCTTTTATCATCCCCTTTCAAGTTGGAGACAACATAACTTGCAAAAGTCTGGCAGACCTAGGAGCAAGTATCAGTCTGATGCCCTTGTCCCTTGCAAAGAGGTTAGGACTCACTGATATGGTGAGCACCAAAATGAGAATTCAACTTGTAGATCACACCTTCACCAGACCACTTGGAGTGGTCGAAGACGTGCCCATTAGAGTTTGGCGGTTCTTTATACACTATGATATTGTTTTGATCGACACCATGGTGATGAATGCATATTTATCATGATTTTAAGTCACCATCTGGGGCCCAATTTGACTCAATGCTTTCACTTTCATCTACTAAATCTTACAAAATGCAAAATTGCTTAATTGGTTCATTTATTAAGATTATTAACTAAATACTATATTGATTTTATGCAAGTTATGATGAGGTTGAACCATCAACTGGAACCCACCTCCATTTAACCCTAATCCACCTTCATCAACATCTTCAGCCACCATCATCACCATCGCCAATTGCCCTGGCGGTTTGCCTCCATTCGGTTTCACTCTCATTCAGTCCTGGTTCTCCCATCCACCCAATCGCCGATCAATGACCCCTATCCATCCAACCAAACAGTCTTGGTCCATTCAGTTTGCACCCATACAATTTTTCTCTTCACCTATACAATCCTCCTCCATTCGGTTTCACCCATTATCAGTTTGCATCCATACAGTCTCCCCCTCCATACGGTCTTAAGACCGGATGGAGCGTAGTGGTCTCAAGACCGCATGGAGGCCCAACCTTCCATTTCCTTCCTTCCGACCTCCACAATGACCACCTCCATCCTACATCACCGCCGCAGCCAGCAGTGACTGTACCCCTCGTTGCCTTCCTCTTCACCTCCGACTACCTGCAACCCTAAAACATCTACACCTCCGCAATCTTCAGCAATGTTGACGCCACCATCGCCCAGTGCCACCTTCCTCCACAACAGACCCTCGCGGTCTTCACCACCTACTTCTCTGATCCCCACGACCACTGCGGAATAGCAATGCTGCTCGTGACCGAAACTGCACGGGCAAAGAAAGATCGGACAACAAATCGCGTGGAGGCAGAAGTGGAGACCATGAGCACAAGACCGTGAAGACAACTACTATTGGTTTCTTCAATACCAATTGGAGGACATTGATCCTTGAGACCGAGAGGATGGAGAGACCACAAGGATCATTAAGACACAAACTGTGAGGACCACGCTTGGTGCCTCATGGTTACAAGACTGTGAAGGCTGAACTCCATACTATGAAGCTGAGAGCGTAAGACCAAGGATGGAAACCAAAGTGCCTGAGACCATGAAGCTGAGACTGATTGGAGGCCAATGATCCTTGAGGCCGAGAATCTAGGAATGGGAAGTCGCTAGGCTAGGGACTGATTGGAAGTTCAAACCGCGAGGCAGCCATCTGCAAGACCGTGAAGACAAAACCAAGAAGCCAAAATCATGGACGTCGAAACCATGAAGACACCAAATTGTGAAGAAGCAAAGCCGCTGAGATGCAAGACCGCTAGGGCTGTGTGTGGTTTCAAAACTGAGAGGAATCCTCACAATTTGTAGACCATGAAGGTAGATCATGAAACCAAAACCATTAAGAAAGATTGTGAAGACCCTCACAGTCTCAAGACCGTGAGGAGGGCCCTTAGTTTGCAAATTGTGAAGACCCCATACCATGAAGATAGCCATCATCCAAAACTTTGAAGGCCCGCTGACACCCGCCAATTACTATAAATAGGGACAACATGGACCTCTTTTGGGGCATCAGATCATGGATGCCGCCAGGCTGTGCAACTGCGCACTCGACCCTTGACTCCTCCGATCAAACCATCATCTCCACCACTAGGCTGCACCTAGTGTGCTTGACCCCTGGGCAAATCCTCCATCTATGTATCTCCACATCCTCCACTCCACCACCAGGCTGCGTGCCTCCACACTCGACCCCTGGTGGAGGACGATCTCCACAGCCAAGCTGAGCGGTAGGCTTGCACATCCGTCTGTCATCCAGTCCACCTATGCATCCACAACGTACTTCTCCTTCTATGAGCAAGGAGGACGTGACGAGAAGGAAGGTGGAGAGAGAAACACTACCCAATCTATCTTGGTGTCCCTCACTCCTTGTCCAGATCTGCTATGACACGACATAGAAGACCGCGCCATCTTCACCGAGCTGCGACACTCTTTTGCACCATCCTAATGGTGTAACCTTCCCTCTCCATTGTTCTTCTTATTTCTCACATCATGAGTGAGTAGTTTCTTTTCACTGGGGTGAGGGGACTAGCTCCGTTGTCCATGCTTATATGTCTTTTCATTAAACATTCCATGGCATGTATGTAATTGTTCACTTTGTTATTAATCATCGATGTTTGCTTGTAGATTGATCACATGCTTGCTTTTATCTTATTCTTTCATATGTTGTGAGAACTTCAATATGTAGGATAGAATGTCAATTAACACAGTTGAATCCTTGACTAGTAATATAAATGGATTCCTTGAGGTCGTAAGTGGGTGATCCGTGAGGGGACGAGCCATCTAGCCCACGGTGACGCTTCTATGTGCCTAAAATTCCCTCAGGGAGAGCCACAACTTCAGTTAGATATATGTATCTTCAGAACCGTAAGTGCATGATCTAGATGGTGATGAGAAATCTGATTCCTAAGGTGATGCTTACGTGAACCTAAACATCCCTTTGGGAGGGTTCACAGTAGTTATATTTGGATAGTTAGATCTTTCCTGGATGTTTGTGCTTGGATATGTTTGCATGTGCAGTGGTGGAGAAACCTGAGATCACCCCAGCGATCTTCATCAGTAATCTAGATTCAACTTTAATCATGTACTTTACTTTTCTTGAATTTAGTTTAGTCAAACTCAAATCAACCTTTGTTCTAAATATTAGTCTTACTTGAACTAGACTAGACTAGCAACGATTCTTAAAAATGTTGTCCCTTGGGATTCAATCCTTAACTATATTGCGATAAGACCCGTCTACTTGTAGGTGGTATTATTGCACAAGGTTTTGGTAAACACTCTGGGATTTCAACCCCGAATGAATTTGTTAGTGCGATAATAGACCATGTCAAATTCTGGCACCGTTGTCGGGGACAACGAAATCAGTTAGTCAAATATAGTTCTTTTGAGGCTAATCTAGGATTTTGCTTTTTCTTTTGATACTATTGATCATTCTCTTGAATTCGGTTCTACTCTGTCACTCTTACTTCCAAAAAATCTTTCCATCCCAAGTGCCATCAAAGACTAGTGTATGCACCGCTTGAATAGTCCTGGACTCTCCGCTAGCTTTGACCCTGAGATAGACAGAACCTTTCATTGTCAGAATAGAGAAAACCAAGCAAGGATGGCTCAAGAGGAGGAAATAGCTCGAAGGGTTGCTCAAGCCCTTGCCCTTGCTGCACAAAGAGATAGGTTTATGCAAGAAGCTAGAATAGTAGTTGAAACAGAGATCTAAGCAGAACAAGCAGCAACGCAAGAAGCAGAACTGCAGAAGGACCTTAGAGAGTTCTCCATTCCTAAAGTTGTTGACGTTCATCACCCAGTGCAACCTCCTCCCATAAATGCTCCAAATTTTGAGATAAGGGCACATTGGATCACCTTGCTTCAAAACAGCCCATTCTATGGTAAACAAGGAGAAGATAGTCAGGAGAACCTTCTGAGGTTTATTGATCTATGTGCTATGACAAAGCAAAATGGAGTATTTGACAATGCCATCCGACTCCGTCTCTTCAAATATTTTCTTGCTGATAGAGCTATAAGTTGGTAAAACTCCTTGCATTGTGAACCCATCACCACTTGGGAACAACTTCAAAATGTTTTTCTAGAAAAGTTCTATCCTTTTTCTCTGACCTACGAAATTAGGGGTCAAATAATAATGTTCACTCAGGTCCCAGGAGAATCCCTTGCAGAAGCATGGGAAAGATACAAGGAGCTTCTACACAAGTGTCCACACCATGGCATTCTTAAGAATCAACTCATTAAGATCTTGTATAGGGGTGTGGAGGATGATATCAAGAGGTTTTTAGACTTCTCATCCAGAGGAAACTTCATGTGACAGAGTTATGATAGCGCATGGAAGGTTGTCACCCTCGGAGCTAAAAATAAAACTAATTGGGGTAGATCTTTAGGCAAAGGAGTGTTGAAGGTAGCTATGGCTGAAGCTATTCCTGAGTACAAGGATATCACTGAAACCCTCAAACTCTTAGTTGCCAAGCAATACCATATTGAATCGTATCTTGCTGCTTATGAAAGAAGATGCTCACTCCCTCAACAACAAGAATTACACTAGACACTAGGATATGCAAAGAAATTCCCTGCCACCTGAGATACAACTGCAACATACTTAGTCACACCATATATACAAATATCTAAGGCATGACCACAACAATCCTCCGTAATCTGTAATAGTGGATGACAAGAATATACACTCAAATTTCCACCCCCACATACTCAATAGTATGTGCTATGAGTTTCCCTTAGGAATACTCATTTCACCGTCCAACAAGTTCTAACATTGAAGATGGATTTATGACACATGGCACTACATGATTAGGGTTTCACTTGATTAGTTATGCTAATTGGATGAATTAAGGCTTCATCATACAAATAGAAATACAAACCTAATTCATTCTAACAAAGATGTGAGTACAAAAACTTCATAAGATATAAAACGTTTGAGTGTAAATCTGAATCACATTACCACAAAACACTTATCTACTAAATTTCATGAGACTATATTAATCGACATACCACCACATGGTATAATTCCACATTTCAACAATCTGAAGTTCCAACCCTTATCATGTTTATAAAGAGGATAACACCCCCAATAGGGCTCAACCATGCCCAAAGATCATTTAGATCATCACACCAATCCCTATAAGATTGCCATTATCTTTCTATGACTTAGAAAAAGGCTCATCATATCGACTTCAACATCTATGATTGTATGAAAGTCCCCTTGTTCTTTGATTCATCTTATTTCGTCAAAAGCTATCAGCAGCTCTGCAATGAGGTAAGGGAAGAAAAAGCTATGGTAGACCCACTGATGTGCGCCTTAGCTGGCGATGCACAAGTGGTCGAAGACCCAGAAGTAAAGGAACTACTGGCATTTTGGAAGCCAAAGATTTGTCTGAAGCATAAGACCCAGTTGATACAATGATGTATGCTTTCTTACAGAGTGATCCTGCCAAAGAACAAGAAGCAAAGACCCCACCCGAGTTGAAGGTTCTTCCAAGAGGTTTGGAGTACCATTTTTTGGACGAGGAAAAGATGAATCCAGTCATCATCAACTCAGAGCTGACTGCCAGTCAGAAAGAACAACTTCTTGAGGAACTGAAGTTGTAGAGAAAAGCCATGGTTTACTCGATTGGAGACCTAAGAGGGATCAACCCTTATGTATGTATGCACATGATCCACTTGGAAGAAAATTCCAAGCCTTACGCCTAACCGCAATGGAAGTTGAATGACAAGTTGAGAGAGGTGGTCAGCAAGGAGGTTGTCAAACTCTGTGATGTAGGAATCATATACACCATTAGCGACAACACATGAATGAGTCCCATTTAGGTAGTTCCAAAGAAGGGAGGCATAATGTTGATCAAGGGAGATAATAGAGTCGAAGATGCTCTTCTTGAATATTGATGTCCATCATGAGATCGCTCATTGACATGTCTCCTTTGCAGTGCTTAAGAGTCATACCAAACGACTCCTAAGATTTTGGGAGTTTCTCAATAATTGACATAGCAAAAAACTCTTTAGGAAGTGTCATGCCCACATTAGTGAGCTCTTGCACTAAGAGTTGAAAATCATGTGTTTGATCAGAAACAGACTTTCCCTTCCTGTACCATAAAATGGCACTTTTCCCAATTAAGGGTGAGACTCTGTTCTTCACATCTCCTCATTACCAAAGACAGGTTATTTAGGCAATCATCAAAAGAGCTTCCATAAACACTGAAGTCATCCATGAAGACTTCCATCTTATCTTCTAGGAAATCTGTGAATATGGCATTCATGCATTGCTGAGAAGTTGTAGGTGCATTGCATAGCCCAAAGGACATTATTCTAAAAGAAAACGTCCCATAGATGCACATGAAGGTAGTCTTCTCCTGGTCTTCTAGATGAATGGGGATCTGATAGAACCCCGAATAACCATCCAACCAGCAAAAGTAAGAGTGGTGGGCTAGGCGCTCAAGCATCTGGTCTATAAACGGGAGATGGAAGTGGTCTTTGCGAGTGGCAGCATTCATCTTTCTATAATCAATGCACATCCGCCAGCCAGTGACGGTCTTAGTGGCATGGATGAGAGAGAGATCATGGAAGAGGTGTCATCACTTTAGGAGATTAGAAGCCACTTGTCCATGAAAGGAGCAACATGTACAACATCATGCAAGACATGGTGACAAGGTCTCTCCCTCTTGGTCTCCTACCAAGGTCATGCCCGATACTGTATCTTCACACATCCATAAACCGATAGGGTACAACTCTACACACCCCACAAACCGATAGGGATCAACCCTACACACTCACAAATCGATAGGGTTCAGCCCTACACACTCACAAACTGATACTCAACCCCTCCAAGGCTCTCTAATCTGAGACAAGATATCTAGGTGCAAGACACACCTCACACATGCGTCCAAAACATCACCAAGGATGTCACCACACAACCAAGATCCAAACAAGGTGCCCATCTCTCTCTCTCCTCTAGATGACACCAAGAGAGAGAAGGAACACCCAAGAGGTGGAAAACTTGCACACCAACCCCTACTTTGGTTGAATTTCAAATTGCACCAAAACCTCACCACAAAACATATGCATCAACTAAACAGGCTCAAACAAGAAACTTTAAGCTTCCAACATGCACTAATTACATCTAAGATATTTAGAGCAAGGTGTGAAGCAACATACTTAGGCAAAACAAATAGGGTTATCCCAAACTATGGGTTGCGGTCCTGACATTTGGACTCCTTTGAAAGCTTATTAATTAATGGTTTAGTGCCTTAGAGATAGCATGACCCGATGGTGACATTAGCTCAACATCTGATGGAGACAAATGATGGTAGTGTTGACCCTCTCAACCAATGGTGACACAATTTGTCACAACAGATGGTGGTTCATGTTACTACAATTGATGGTGAGTCAAGGTTTTAAATGTTGTTTCATGTAAAGCCCTAATGTGACAGTTTCTTGGATTCATTGATTCAAGGGTTAGACATATGTTCCAATTGATGGTTTTTTATAATGAACCCAATCCAATGGTTGATATTTGATGCATCAACATTCAATAGTTTGGAATGAGACTATAGTATAAATATATTGGTTCTAATGATGTGAATTTGATGATCCAATTCTCTTAAACTTGTAGACTTACATTTGCCCTTGTATGAATATGTGTGATAAATCACCATAATAAGTGAATGTGTAACTTTGAAGAAATTTGGTTTGTTACACCTGACCGTAATGTAACTAAGTGATGGTGATTGATTGTAATCATCCTTCTTGCATGATAAATGAGATAAGATAACAATTCTTTTATTATTGTTGAGACCCTAAATTGGTGGTATTTAAACATCATACTTCCTTGCTATGTTAATACTTATGTGTCACATGCATACTAGCTTGGCTGTGGAGATCGTCCTCCACTAGGGGTTGAGCGTAGAGGCACGCAGCCTAGTGGTGGAGTGGAGGATGTGGAGATACATAGATGGAGGATTTGCCCAGGGGTCGAGCACACTAGGTGCAGCCTGGTGGTGGAGATGCTGGTTTGATCAGAGGAGTCAGGGGTCGAGTGCGCAGTTGCACATCCTGGCGGCGTCCAGGATCTAATGACCCGATACAGGACCCTACTGGTCCTATTAATAGTAATTGGCGGGTGTCAGGGGGCCTTCACAGTTTTGGATGATGGTTGTCTTCACGGTCTAGGGTCTTCACAGTTTGCAAACCAACGGCCCTCCTCACAGTCTTGATACTGTGAGAGTCTTCACAGTGTTGCTTAACGGTTTTGGTTTCATGATATGCCTTCACGGTCTGCAAACCGTGAGGCTTCCTCTCGGTTTTGAAACCACACACATCCCTAGCGGTCTTTCATCTCAGCAGCTTGGCTCCTTCACGGTTTGGTGTCTTCATGGTTTCGACGTCCATGATTTTGGCCTCTCAGTTTTGACTTCACAGTCTTGCAGATGGCTGCCTCACGGTCTGAACTTCCAATCGGTCCCTGGCCTAGAGGCTTCCCATTCCTAGCTTCTCGGTCTCAAGGATCATTGGCCTCAAATCAGTCTAAGCTTCACGGTCTTGGGCACTTTGGTTTCCATCCTTGGTCTTACATTCTCAACTTCATGGTCTGGAGTTCAGCCTTCACGGTCCTGAAATTGTGAGGCACCAAGCGGTATTCACAGATTGGGTCATAACGATCCTTGTGGTCTCTTCGTCCTCTCAGTCTCAAAGATCAATGTCCTCCAATCGGTCTTGAAGAAACCGATAGCAGATGTCTTCATGGTCTTGTGCTCACGGTCTCCACTTCTGCCTCCACGCAGTTTGTTGTCCGATCGTTCTTTGCCCGCGCAGTTTTGGTCGCGAGTGACGTTGTTGTTCCACGGTGGTCGTGGGGATCGGAGAAGCAGGTGGTGAAGACCATAAGGGTCTATGGAAGAGGAAGGTGGCACTGGGCAACGGTGGCATCGACATTGCTGATGATTGTAGAGGTGTAGATGTTTTTAGGGTTGCAGGTAGGTGGAGGTGAAGAGGAATGCGGCGAGGGGTACAGCCACTGTTGGCTATGACGATGCTGCAGGATGGAGGTGGCCGTTGTGGAGGTCAGAAGGAAGGAAACGGAAGGTTGGGGCCTCCATGCGGTCTTGAGACCGCTACGCTCCATGCGGTCTTAAGACCATATGGTGGGGGAGACCATATGGATGCAAATCGATAATGGGTGAAACCGAATGGAGGAGGATCATATAGGTGAAGAGCAAAACTATATGGGTGCAAACCGAATGGACCAAGACTGTTCGGTTGGATGGACAGGGGTCGTTGATCGGCGATCAGGTGGATGGGAGAACCAGGACCGAATGAGTGTGAAACTGAATGGAGGAAAACTGCTAGGGAAATTGGCGATGGTGATGATGGTGGTTGAAGATGTTGAGGAAGGTGGATTAGGGTTAAATGGAGGTGGGTTCCAATTGATTGTTCAAACTCATCATGACATGCTGAAAATCAATATAGAATTAGTTAATAATCTTGATAAATGAACCAATTAAGCAATTTTGCATTTTGCAAGATTTAGTAGATGAAAGTGAAAGCATTGAGTCAAATTGGGCCCCAGATGGTGACTTAAAATAATGATGAATATGCATTCATCAGAACACCCCAAACTTAAACGTTGCTCGTCCTTGAGTAACAAAAAATCTAAAAAATTCGCCAAATGAATACTTTCAGATCATGTGATTGCCTCCTCTTCACATCACGATTGTTTCCTTTCTACTTAGTATAACTAAGCATCTCAACTTCCTGAGATCACTGAACACATCTTACTATATCTTCATTCCTGAGTTTGTTTTCCAACATCATTTCCTCCTCATTTTTTCCAACAACAAGCATTTCTTAGAGTTTTGTAAGAGTCCAGAGATACTTGTAGAACAACAAGTATGCACTTGATCTGGCACTGGTGTTTTTCAAGATAGTGGAGGCATTCATTGTACCTTAGGTGGAAAAGGGAGTGGAGGGTGGTATGGAAGGAAGAAATAAATCTCTTCTCTATTCGACTTGAGATTTTTATTTATAATTGCAATTTTATTGATTGCATTTTTTTGTGTGCAAATCTATTCTCTATTCGACTCGAGATTGCATTATTTATGTGCACATTGGCATCTTTTCTTGGTGGTACGCCACTATTAAATTGTGAGGGGTATGGAAGAAGTGGATAGAGAGAGGAAGTGTGCCACCCCGAACATAGGGTTTGGCACTATTTGGGCTATTTTTGTTTCTTTTTTATGGATGGAGGGGTACGAAGATGATGGAAGAAGTGTAGAAGAGAGTTCAAATCAGAATACAACTTGATTTACAATTCAGTGCACCAAGCTTTCTCTTTATCGTACTCTGCTCAAATAATGACTTGATGAGGATCTGGTGGAGATTCCATGTTATTGTTCCACTAGTCAGTTAGGAAGCAGGCCATGTTTGATACTTATTAGTTTGATAGAAACTTGCCATTTTTGTAGAAGGATCGTGATGTTAGGATTCATAAGCTTCACAAGATGATTTCAATCAATAGGCTAGTTTTTAGAATATGGCCCTTTTGAGGATCTACTTCGAATAATGAGGGTATAATGATTCAAAAGGCATAGAGAGAGAAAATTGCCAACTTGGTAATGGCTTTATTGAAACAGAAAGCGTCAAAACTTCATCAAGTTTCTATACAATTTCTTTGAAAACTTAAAAAAATTGAAAATTTTGATAAAAAATGCAATGATGAAATCTTAAGTCTGAAATAGATGGGTGTAGGTGGGAAGTAAAGTACGTACCACCCACCCTCCACCCCAAACTTAGAAATTTGCTCATCCCGAGCAAACTCTAAATCTGAGATTGAGGAGAAAATTCATGCCAGTTGGACCACTAGATATGGTTGTGTTCCAATCAGCGCGCGTCCTCCATCTAAAAAATCTCAAAAATAAAGACTAATCAGGTCTTAAGATAGCATCTCACGATGCAATTTTTATTCAGAGCAAAATTTTCTAAAAAGTAAAAACAAAATTAAGGAAATTTTCTAATTCAAAATTTAAAAGAAAAACATAATTATTGACCGGGTTGCCTCTCGGTAAGCGCCTTTGTTTTACATCGATGGCTCGACATGCTAATATCATAACCATGGTGGGGCTCTAAGTGGAGCTTGAGCTAGATTGAAATATTCTTTTGGTGGTTTCTTTCTCAGTCATTCATTAATCTTTGATATGATTCTGGCCTCTTGTATTCTTCCCCCATACAGAGTGAGCTCTACACAGATATGGCATTCGACACAAAGTTGCCACACCATACCATCCACAAACATCTGGTCAAGTTGAAGTTTCTAATAGGAAAATCAAGCAGATCCTAGAGAGAATAGTCAGGAAGTCTCACAAGGACTATTCAGCCAAGCTAGACGATGCTCTCTAGGCATACAGAATAGTGTACAAGACACCACTCGATACCGCACCTTATCATCTGATATATGGCAAAGCATGTCATCTACCTTTTGAGTTGGAGTACAAGGCATTATGGGCCATTGAACGTCTCAACATGGATCCATTACTAACCGGAAAGAAGAGGTTCCTTCAGCTCTAAGAACTTGAAGAACTTAGGCTTCCGCCTATGAGAATGCAAGAATCTACAAGCTGAGGACAAAAGTCGGGCACAATTCCCACCTTCGGAAGAAAGATGCCAAGGAAGGTGACAAAGTGTTGTTTAAATCTTTTATTTGACTTTTTCTAGGGAAGGTGTAGACTAGGTGGTCTGGACCATTCGTAGTAGCGAAGATGTATCAGTCAGGAATGATGGACCTATATGACAAAGGTGATCCAATGAAGGTCATCCCATTCAACGGACATTGAGTAAAGAGGTTCTACGAAGATGAATCTTTCATAAGGAGATTTGAGTTGCCCCTGGACGATGTCGAAGATGCACCTACCGAAGAAGCATAAAAAGATTTGAAGATGTCGAGCTAATGACAGAAACCACAACACTCCTCGGGAGGCAGCCCAAGTTTTACTTTCCTAGAATAGGATGTTATTTCCTTTCCCTACAAATAACACTAAGAACACTCTCATTGTAATAAAGGCCTGAGTCTGTGCCTGCGCCACGTGTATAAACTCTCTCATTTCCTATGCCATCGACTTAGTTTTTTCACCTTGATGTGTAATACTATTTGAGGCTAAGGTTGACTCTTAGGCCAATGATGTTTTGCACATCAAACGCCTTCTGATTTTTAGTTTTTCATCCTTGATTAAGTTCTCTTTAAGTTCTTTGATAACATATCGTGCATGCACGATATCTTACCTTTGCTCATCCTACTAGGGTTCTTTGATAACGTGTCACCCAAACCATGTTAATGAGTATCGTGCCCAGCCATATCACCATTTAAAAGCGTGTTGGGTTGCCATGTCACCCAACCCATATCGACCAAACGCATATCGTGTGCCCGCAACTTCGAAGTTAGCCGGCTTTCCAGAGTTGTGTCAGGCAAATATGTCCCCCAACGCACGTCGGTCGGATTGCACCCATATTGTGTGACATGTGTATCGCACACCCCTGTGTCATGTGTATCACGCACCCCCATGTCGCGTAAGGATCACGCCAGGCAATGCATATCGGGCAACACGCTTTTACCGCCCAACATGTCTGCCATACAACGCATCACATTCTCAAAAGTTTCACAACACGACATGATTAGACGGATTATACCATGCTTTAGAAGATGATTTGCCTTCTTGCACGACATGTGTCCCTATTTTTACCCTCTTTACCCCACTCACGGACGGCTATATATAGCAGCTCGATATTAACCATGTCGGGTTACCAAAGTTACCACAACTTTCGCTCCCGTATCGCACATCCCTTGCTAGCTTAAGATCTCATGCCAGTTTCTAGCGTATCGACTTTCGTGTCGTGCTCCCAATCTTCCGGCCTTACAAAGGTAAAAACTCGTGACGCCCTGCATGTCGTGTAACTATTTGTCGCACAGATCGTATCGACCATCCTTATTGTGTGCCAACTGTATCATGTTCTTGCTCGTGTCAGGCAAAACCTTTAACACGTATCGAGTTTTCTAGGTATCGTTCCAAGCGTATCACCTTTTCTATCATTTTGTTTTGCATCAGTCTTTCGACTTGTGTTTCACAACACAAGTATCGCACAACATAAAGTATCGGTTGTCTCTGTCGGGTAAAGACTTTGACGCGTGTCGGTTATCTTATCGCTAAGAGATGTTATCGTGCTTTCACTCGAGCCACGCGAGATGCATATCACGCGACACTATTTTTAGCACCATCCTTATCGTGTAGACTCAGTCGAGTGGAGTTACCTGATACTCCATGAGCGACACACATATCGATTAGACCATACCAACTTCACCAATGCATCGTTTTCTCCTCTACCCAATAATGGTTTATTTAGAGTATCATTTGAGGAATGTATCGGTTTTCTCGGTATCGAGCATTTACGTATCGTGCACCA
Source organism: Alisma plantago-aquatica (assembly GCA_963693085.1). NCBI lineage: Eukaryota > Viridiplantae > Streptophyta > Magnoliopsida > Alismatales > Alismataceae > Alisma > Alisma plantago-aquatica. Next base: position 1,136,975,025 of record OY856412.1, on the reverse strand, counting down.
GGTTTCCATAAGTCCAGACCCGATACTAGTTCTTAATCATATCTCCTAACCCATATCCGGTAGCACCCTTGCTTTTACTAACTCCCAATATTGGGTAAATAATGTTTTGATCCAACAACTCTTTTTGATTTCAATTCCTTATCCAATCATTGTAGAAAATGGCACGCACCAAGTAGACCATTGTTCCAGTCGACGAAAAAGACCGTAGGATCAAGCCCGAGGCACAGCTGAAGCTACTACTGGGCAAAAATGCCCTAATCCAGAGACAGTTGACCCCTCTAAGGCTGAGAAGCGACCCACAATAGAAGCAACCCCAACCCCAACCCCAACCACGATGGAACAACTATAGGTCTTGGCCCACTCGCCAGGACGACTTGTGTCGATAGACGAGGAGCACCAAAGGCGCTACAAAGAGTTGGCGGTAAAATTCTACTGCCCAACCTGGTTCTACCACCAAGCATCTTTCCGGCAGATCGACATTTTCGACAGATTGGAGAATGTCCTAGAAGCTGTCGGACTTTAGAAGATCTACTTCAGCTCCTCTGTCTCCTATACAGATCTCACAAAGGAGTTCATCTCCTCCCTCCGCCGAGTTCCAAACACACCAAAGGAGAGCTAAAGGTTCGGCGGAGTAGACAAACTACAAGGGTGCCTCTACAACTTCGAGCACAATATAATAGAGAGGCTACTCAACGAGATCTTCTCCTCCAACAAGGCTGAGCAAGAATTGCTCAACAACAGTGCCTGAATCACTGATAGTGATGGCTTTGACCCAGTCAACCTATGGAGGAAGCTGACGGGTGAGTCCTCCTTCAATTCGGGAAGCAAGGTGGTGGTGGTCCACTCCTTCTTCTGGAGGATAGTGCACAAGATCGTGGAAACCCTACTCTTCAGCAAATATGAGACGAGCAATATCTACACTGAAAAGTTTCACCTAATTTGGTACATGATGGAAGGTAAGCCGATCAACCTGGGGCACTTCCTGCTAAACTATCTTCATCCCATAAAAGACGCCCCAAAGAATACAACATGGGAGGAGTCATCAACCTCATAGAGGTAGGGCTTGGGTACCTGAGGGAGCAACTCAGCCTGTCGCGAACCAGGGGTGATGACAAGATAGACATAAAGTTCCTCACCAGGGCGAACATAATCAAGAAGGAGGGTCGTTGCCTCTTCTACAATTTTGTGAGGACAAACATCCTCCTCCCCTCCCACTCTACGTCAACTACGATGCGGAGAAGCTAGTCTTTACAATGGCAGAGGTCCAAGCTTTGACCGTAGATGCAACTTACGCTACCACAATGGCCATCCAGGAAAGGATGGCCGCAACAAGGAGGCCCACACCCCTCGACGCTCGGCGGGACAAATCGTTGACAGTCATCCTCAAAGACTCGCCAGTTGCCACCACCGCTGAGCCAACCGCAACAATCGCCGAACCAGTAGCTGCTACTCCGATGGTCGCTACTGCCACCACTGAACCAGACGCAACAACCACAATCATGCCTGCCACGGCTACAGAAGAAGTGCTTACCATCAGGGAGGTTGTCGACATCACTGAGGTCGCCTCAGAAGTGATCATCACCTCAGAAGTCACTGCCACATAAGTAGTAGCCGCAGCGCCCCAAGCTTCAGCTCTATTAGAAACCACAGAAGCCACAACCACGGCCTTGGTGCAGCCGGATGCCTCTCACAATAGCGAGGAGGTGTTCGTTGATCTCTTGGAGGCGGAGCTCATGTCTTTCCAACAGACCCCGACCCTACCACCTTCAACATTGGTGGTTACTATGGAGGAGGAAGCCGAGAGCCAGATGGTCGATCAGCATCCGCCCACTCTATCACCTTCTCCACAACCCCATGTTGAGGAGACAGAGGCAACCACAAGGGTGTCGACGCCTCGCCCAGAGGCCATGCTCTCATGTACTATCCTGGTGGACTCAGCCCCAATAGAAGATGCATATTCAACGGGCTACGCTGCCAATGCAATTAGCACTACCCGAAGCCAAAGTTGATCGGTGGCAGTCCCCTCTTTGTTAGGGAAAGCCTTCGGCTTTGAACTTGACAACTTGCGGGAGGTAACAAGCAACCACAATGCTACTTTTGCTTCTCTAACCCATAAGTTTCAAGTATTCCAACAGAGGCTAGGTGAGCATGAGCATCAGGTACTAACTCTAGTTGGTCTCCCCATCCAACTGGAGGCGATGAGCAACACAATGCAGGCGATGCTCCAATGCCTAGACGCCATTGAGTGGAGGCTCAATGAGAGGGACACCCATCACCAATCAAGGCGTTCCAAGAGATATCCTTCACCATCGGTGCCCTCCTCTCTGCCATCATTATCATCATCTTCTTCCACCAGCTCGTCATCCTCATTCGACACCAACGGGCCCATACGACAAATAGAATTGTCGACGAGGCCCCCACAGGATAAGGAAGCACTCGCGGTGTCAACGTATCTGCAACCCCTCAACTGCTAGAGCCAACTGATGCCTTAGAAGAGATGTCTAAAGGCTTAGCAGAGGATTCATCTGAGGGAGAAGGGTTGATCTATATAACTTGCTTGCTGAGCAACCCCCAAGAGCAAAGACTTCAGCGGCTGACGCATTTTCTGTGTCATCTGAGATTGCAGTCTTCGAGATGGCTGACTTCGACAGGCGCGCCATCGATTACCTTACAATCCGGGACCAACAATTACTGAATATAGTCCTAAGGCCACAAGGGGAAGAAGAAGCTATCATCTGGAGTGATGAGTACTTCTCTGTACGACACCGAGCACTAAAAGGAATGTTCCGCTTAGAAGATGTTGTGGGGAAGATTCTATTCAGGGTCTTGGAAGGTGTAATGATAGAGAACATCGTGCTTAGGATAGGCCGACAATCAATCTACAACACCACTCTAGCCTTAGCTAGATGACTGCTAGTAGGGGCGGATAACACATGTACGGTGGTTGACATGCTGAAGCATATAGATGAGCACAACCCCAACATGGTGCTAGCCCCCCATAAGCATAGGGGATGTTGGTTCCTCTATATGGCTGACATCCACTCTCACGACATCACTTTATTGAGTTGTTGCAGCACGGAGGTCCCTCATCTGGAGAAGATCTTCCTCTGCCCTGAAGACATCAACCTCAGGATCGTACCTCTGCGTCTCCACCGGGTCATCAAACAAGGCATCTGATGCCACAGTGGTGTTTGGAACTTCTACAGGATCAAAGACTTCCCAGTTCAACAAATCATGGGGTGCGGAAATAGTGCTTTTATCATCTTGCACGCAATAGAGCTGTTAAACATCTTCAGATACATATGGCAACTCCAGGACACATACTTCTTTCATCTAAGGAGAATCTACATGTTGTTGCTGATAAAAGAAAAGTGCTATTTCTGAGATGCACAGCTTCCAACGGACCTACTGGAGACAGACGCTGGTTCTGATTATGATTCCCATTCTTCTCAATGCAGCAATCCTCATGGAAACAAAGTCGAGGGCTCCTATGACGTCTTTAGGATAGGCAAGCAGATAGAGCATTTACGATATGTAGTTGTCGCTAAAGGCACTCCTTCTTCGCCTGTAGTCCCCGACTTCGTCATCAGCAATTATGATCGTTCCACATGCAGTTCTCTATCACAAGAACAAGTCAACCAAATACTTCTACAACTAGCTGATTCTAACACTGCATACGTCATCTACGAGAAAGATAATGTAGTTATCCCCCTCGACAACCTACGAGACCTAGTCAAGTCTGAAGGGTGTTTAGCTATGACGGTGGCATCAATTTACATCCCTATCTTACAGAAGAAGATATATTGGATAGCCCTACATTGCCCATTAGATGCTATTCAACAACTTATGCCTGGCAGATGAAACAGGAGCACGCCAGCTGTTCCAGCTTGGAGTAAAGAAGTGTCTGCCACACATTATATTTCTTCCTCTGCTACACGACAATCACTAGATGCTCTTGATGATATACACACGTCCCCGCATCAATTTCTTCTACAACAGCTCAGACACCAACAACGACTCGCCGACGGAGTGTGCATCTATGACGGCAACATCCCTTGAGTGATTGGAAAGAAAATTTTATACTGAGGTGGTGTCCTTGATACAGCCCTATCTCGAAGATCCGACAGCAACCTGGCATGTGCTCCAATTCTGCCACCGCAGTCCACAACATGCCCCCTATCAAATGAATGTGGAGTTTACATGCTACACTGGATATATAGCGAAGCAACCCTTACGAAAGCACAACAGAAGCTCAACAACCTCAACTAACATAGCCAATGAGGAGAATATGTAATGAAGCTCTTATCTGATGTTGGCGCATGTAGCCACTGAACCCTCATTGATATATGCCTATCCTTTCTTATTTATCTCACTACTCTGGGACAGAATGTGGGGTAAGATTGGGGAGGGTACTCCATAGCATCAGTGAGGGATGTACTCTAAAATTTTCTCATTCTTTCCCTTTACTCTCCTCACCATACTCTATGTATACATGTATATAAATGTTTGATAGAAAGCAATACACAGATAACATATAAACAACTACATGTTGCTCAAAATTGTAAAAATTACTTTATAGTAAATATTTGGTACAACTTCTTTCAGCTTGTTCTCTCTGTATCTAAGGCGGTGGACATTTCTGCTATGACCTCTTAAAAATGTAGTCTCAAACGACAAAGACTATAACTTTTCTATGCCAACTTTGAAAAGTAATCTCACAACAGCTAAGAGACGTGCATGAGAAGGGAAAAGCTGCCCAAACAGCAAACTCCCTTTTCCCTACCCATCAAAATGCCAAAAAGAGAGGAAAGCCTTATGAGAGTGAATAAAATCATGAGAGTTGTGCCCAACAAAACACACACACACACAAACTTGTCTTCCTAGAAGCATCCATCTTTAGGCATGGTAGATTTGGGGCAGTGGTACGTAGGATGTGAAATCACTGCTCTAAAGCCAACTGGCTTGCACTATAGAGACCACTTGCCCGCTAACGGACCCGTACCTGGATGGACCAATGGGAAGCAAGAAAAACCCAAAAATCCTTAAGGCTTCCAGAAAACCCCACCTTCTACCCTCAAGATCCAAGCACTTTGGTGTGAAAACTAACTTCAAAATCATGCACCAAAGTCTCACAAAAGCTGGAGAGAATTTTTTTTTAAACAAGATAGGAAAAATAAAGTCCATTATTCGTGGTCATACGTAATTTTCCTCAGGACATCCCAAAAATTCACTTAACCCCTTGTCCAAAGACTACGCCTGGTTTTGAAAGGTACCGCAAGCCAAAGTTTTAAAAATGAGTACAGATTGATTGAGTACAATCAAAATGCTATGTTTTGGGGAGTAGATAACACCCATTTTATGGCTGCTAGAGCTTATATTTTACTATCAAAACTGCATCCAACCTAACTTCCTTTATGTTTTATCTTATTTGTTGTATATAAATAATGCCCACTATGCCCCTGATAACATTTCGTATCTTTTGTAGAGTTTCTCTTATTTTTCCAAAAAAAAGAGCATTAACGGGCCCTTCAGGCCCATCAGCAACGAGGTACCCGTCCTGACCCAGTAAGCGCACGATGCGACATGCCTCCTACCCATCACAGTTCACTGCCCGATAGCTCGACAACCCGACATAAGGGTGTCGTGTGGGAGCATTGGTCGTTGCAACTCTTTACCCGACAGGGTGCCTTGCTCATCATGGTTTTCCACCCGACAAAGTCGATTGCACAATACGACTACCCCTCGGTGCAACAACCCGCCAAGGTTCTTACCCGACACGACTATGCGAGATTTACTTGCAACCCGGAACGCGATGACCCCCGCCAGGCGTGCCGGGTGACAGACGTGTCGACCCCTTCGAACACGCATGAATGATGCCAAACGGAGGACACATGGCCCAACAAGAGCCGCAACCCCCACCAGCCCGCTGCCTATAAATTACAGTTATAGGCCTACGATGGTGTAACATCCCTGACCTGGGTTACACTTTAACCCTAGGTGTTTTGATTAAGAAAGATGATTACATGTTTAATCTTATCTTGTGAAAAGTAATTAGGGCTCATGAGAAACTTATGTTTCAATTTTGGACCTGTTTGAACAATGTTGAAGCAATGTTTGCTTATTTTGGACTAAAGTGCAAATTACCCAAGTTGAGGGGTTAAATTGCAAATGTTGCATGATAAGATGTTCCTCATATGTTGAAGCATCATGAGAATGAAGATGATGCATAAGTATGGCTTGTGGTAGCCTGAGTACCATGGAAAAGCCGATAAAGTAATGTTTGTGCATTAAAACCTAGTTTTGGTGTAAAGTGCAATTTACCCAAAACCTAGGGTTCAATATGCAAATTACCACTTCAATAAGGTCCCTAATGTTTCTTGGAACCATATATAGCAAAGAAAATGAGAGTGGCACCTCATTTGAATTAAGTTGGAGGAGAGAGAATCTTGATATTAAAATAATCAAGATTTAATCCTAATTGAAACCCTGATTCGATTTAGGGAAAAAATAAATGTATTAATTAAAGGGACTTCAACCAAAATTAAAATGGTTGGATTCAGATGTGCGTGGACATCCTTGATCCTTGCAAGGACCATGAAAATATTTAAGGGAATTGATAACTCACTCACAATTTTATAAGAAAAAGAAATATCCACTCACATATGGATATTAATATTATATGATTTAAGGTGCTTGATTTGCTTTTCTTTAAATCATGGATAATGGAGAGGAATAAGAGGCAAACAATATAGCCTAATTCCTAAGGAAGATGAGGGGGAAGAGGCTGCCATACGTTTGGGATTAAATGGATTTTTACAAAGCATATTCTCTCTCATTGAAATTTTTATAAAAAGAGCTTTTACAAGCCAAATGAAAGGCTTTTATGACCCCACTTCTTCTCCTTGCTTGGGCAACGACCAAGGGAGATTGGGAGGATCAGGAGGACGACTCCCTACCTGTTGGTAAGCTTCTTGACCTTGGTTCACCACAATTTCATGGTGGAAATCACAAATCAATGCATGATTTCTTCCTATTTCGATCTCCTCTTCAATTCTAACCATTCCTTCTCACTCAAACCTTGAGGACGAGCCTTGGAATGGTGAAAGGAGTTGCATCCACCATTTTTGCCGTGATCTTGGAGCTTTGGAGCTCAATAGAAGGCAGGTTTTATAACTTGAACCCTTGATTTTGTTATTGCATTCAATTCCTTATCAAATAATGATCATTTCTACATTTACAATAATTGATTTGGTTGATGGATGTAATCACCATGGAAACCACAGCATGTTTCGTGAGTTTAGAGGTTGAATATGATAATCACACACCTCTCCAAATATCCAAGGCAAACAGTCTATATTGAGTTGCTCAAACGGTTTCCCAAACCGTTTGGGAGCAAACAGTTTCAAACAGTTTAGTAGCAAACAGTTTCACCAAACCGCATGAGACCAAACGGTTTCAGACCGTTTGGTGATGTTGACCAGGGTTGACCATTTGGGGACTTGTTCATAATGATCTAGGTTAATGACCCATAAATTATTATTGATTAACTCCAATTGGCTCATGAGTTGAAGGTCCATCAATCACCTAAACCCTAATCGGGTTGAGTGCTGATTTCATAAGTGATTGAGTTTGAAACTTGGATTGATTGACCCAAACGGTTTCAAAACCGTTTGGGAATCACCCAAACGATCTCAAGACCATTTGGAGGTCAACCAAGACCGTTTTTAGGTCTATGGTTGAGTATGGTTAGGTATTTTAAGATTCAAACATATGGTATAAACCCTAATCGGCTAAGTGCTGATTTTGCAATTGAATGAGTTGATGCTTTGGATTGATTGACCCAAACGATTTCAAAACTGTTTGGGGATCACCCAAACGGTCTAAGACCGTTTGGGGGTTACCAAAGACCGTTTGGAGGTCTAGGGTTAAGATTTGTCAAGTGTTTTAAGGTCCAAAGATACCAAATTGAAATACAATTAAGTCCTGATTTGGTGACCAATCCTAGGATCCAAACCCTGATTGAATGACATGGTTGATGATGATATGATGGGCAAACGGTCTCAAGACCGTTTGGAGGTCATCCAAATGATCCCAAGACCGTTTGTGGGTCACCCAAGACCCTTTTGAGGTCTAGGGTTGACTATGGTTAGGTGTTTTAAGATCTAAAGGTACTAAGTTGAGGTGCAATCAAATGCTGATTTGGTGATCAATCCAATGATCCAAACTTTGATTGATTGACTTGGATTTTGATGTTGACATGGGGAAACGGTCTCAAGACCATTTGGAGGTAATCCAAACGACCTCAAGACCATTTCGGGTTAGTTCATGTTCAATTTGGATGATGGTTCAATGGTTTCAAAGTAACTAATCTTACATTGATTAATGTTGAAGGATCATCGATTCCAAACCCTAATTCAATTGATTCAAACCCTAATTGATGACCAATTGAGGGTCAATTGAGGGTAAAATTAGTTGAAGGTTGACCCATTTAACTCAATTGAAGTATTATGATAGGTCCAATTGATGATTGGTTATATGAATTCAATGATTGAAGGAATCAACATTGGAAACCCTAATTCAATTTGATTAGTTGGGACCATATTTGGTCCATGCGGTTTTGAGGAGGTTTGGACCAAACGGTCTCAAGACTGTTTGAATCCAAACGGTCTCAAGACCATTTGGGACCAAACGGTCTCAAGACCATTTGGGACCAAACAATCCCAAACCAGTTGAGATTATGCGGTTTCAAAAAGGTGCTTTAGCAAACAGTTTCAAGTACTTGCTTTAGCAAACGGTCTCAAGCACCACCTTTACCAAATGGTTTCAAACCATTTGAAATTTAAAATACCAAGACCGTTTGTGGCTCAAGTAGTCATAATGTAATTGAGGACTCAATTGGTTAATCCACATTGACACCTATTGTAATTGAAGACTCAATTGGTCAATTCAATTGGATACCTTATGTAATGGAGGTCCAATGTATTTGAATCTCTTGAGAATTAAGATGATGAATGATCCATTGATCCAATGATGATTAGTAATGATAATCAATGAAGGTACAATGGTTGAAACCCTAATAGTACCTAAGTGATTAGTGCCAATTAAGGGATAAACCCTAATTGCCTATAAGAACAATGACTTGGTACATTATGTTAATCATAATTGTATGTACTTGATTGAAGGGTTTATGTAACGTAATCAAGTTGAGAGGATGATGGAAAGGAATTCATACATGAGTATTGATCATGTGATTAATAGGGTATGATCCTTAATTAAGAGATCATGAAGCCCTAATGAAGAAGGTTGCTTAGCCCTAACCCTAATTTAGAGCAATATCAGATGTAACCCAAACCCAGAGTAATGTTGTGACTCTAAATCAAGATAATAAAATGTGAATCCCTAATTGAGGTTGATTCCATGAGAAACCCTAGTTGAGGATGATGCCATGAGAAATCCCTAGTTGGGATGAATAGTAAACATTAAGTATAGGCAATGAGATGTGAAAGCCTAATGAAGGGTGATGCTATATGCAATCCTAACTCTAATGAAGTATGATAGCATGTGAAATCCCAAAGACCTAATAAAGGGTAAAGGTATGTGAAACCCTAATTGAAGTTATAATACATGAAGCCTTAATCTTGGACAATGTGATGACAACCCAGAACCCTAATAATAAAATAGTGGGTAAAACCTTATAAGGGTGAAATATCATAAATGGTTGATTATAGGCAAGTTTATTGTAAGCAATGCCTTAACCTGAGATGAGTTCATATCATTAAAGATAATTGGACCAGTATATGTGTAACCTATGTACTTCATGGTAAGAGTGATAGGTTAGTGGATGAAAGGATTAAGATGGGAAATACCTTAATCCAAGATAAGTTGATAACTTAAGAAAGTTCGAAGTAATGAGGTAAGTGATACATCAAGATATGAAAGACTTCACAGTTAGCATCTCAAAGTTTATATACTTTGATAACTATGAAATCCTAATGTGAGATGGGAAACCTTAACCCTAAATTGGGTAATGGGACATGAGAAATCATAATATGATATGAATAGTAAGCCCTAATCCCTATTGAGGGAATAGAGGTGTTACTATTGTATTACATGAAGTAATATGTTATCGTTGCCTAGTGAGAGGTGACAAGATGTTTAATGGCCTTGTGATCCATATGGTTAAATGTTGCCTAGTGAGAGGTGACAAGATGCTTTATGGGCCTTATGAGCCATGAGAGCAATTATGGCATAATGAGAGGTACCAAAATGATTATAAAGTTTATTATAAGAAAGGATAATGTTTTAGTAAACTTAATAAGAGGATCAACTGTATTCAATAAAGAATGTGTAAAGATATGCAGGCTAACCTCAGGTTTCAGAGCCTAAAGTAGTATGTGATGATCAATGATGAGTTAAAGAATTAAATTCCATGAATTATGATATCAGGATTGGTTAGAGTCCAATGTCTGGCTGTGAAATCAGGATTGGTTAAAGTCCAATGTGTGGCTGTGAAATCAAGTTTGGTTAAAGTCCAATGCCTGGCAGAGGTGTAATGTCTGTAATCAGGATTGGTTAAAGTCCAATGCCTGGCTGTGAAATCAGGATTGGTTAGAGTCCAATGCCTGGCTGTGAAATCATGATTGGTTAGAGTCCAATGCCTGACTGTGAAATCAGGATTGGATAGAGTCCAATGTTTGGCTATGAAATCAGGATTGGTTAAAGTCTAATGCCTGGCTGTGTAATCAGGTTTGGTTAAAGTCCAATACCTGGCAGAGGTGTAATGCCTGTAATCAGGGTTGGCTAAAGTCCAATGTCTGGCTGTGAAATTAGGATTGGTAGTGTCCAATGCCTGGCGGTGTAATTAGGTTTGGAAGAGTCCAATACCTGGCAGAGGCTAAATGCCTATAGTGATAACACAGGATTGGTAATAACCCAATGCCTATAATGATGATTTAGGATTGGTATTAATCCAATTCCTGTATTGATGATAATTGAGTACATGGTAGATATATCTCTTTATCTGTTTAATAGGTTGGCTAAGGCCAACATAATGAAACAAGAATGTTTCATGGGTGACATAACAAGATGATGAGTGTCACAAGAAAAGTTTGATATGATGGTATAACATGTTGGATATATGATAGACATGTCATTCCTATTCCTTATTAAAAGAATAGATGATATATTGCTCTATCATAAATAGTTGCAATGCTTACAAAATTGAGAATGTTTTAAACTGCTGAACCTCTGCTCAGTTTCATATCTTTAAGTTGCAATGCAATGTTTTGGAGGAGAGTTATATCTCCCACTGGGGAAATTTACAATTGTCTCACCCCCATGGGATCCAATGTTTTTAGGTGGATGCGGACAAAGAGGCAGGAAACTTTTGGCAGAGAAGGAACAGCAGCAACATCAAGGACAGCAGTAATATCTCAGGTGGAGATACTTCCTGTCCAGTTGTATAGATAATAGTCCTATGTGTCGTCTCTGTACCCTCATGTCCTCGGGATTTATAGATAGTGCTTTCATCATCGACTCGAGATTTTGGGTTGATGCCTCAAGGTTTTTATGTTGTCTGTATATGATATTATAGGACAGCTGATGTTGTAATCCTTGAGAAGAGATAGTACAAGTCATGTACCTTTAAATCAGGATGCATATAATGTTATACAATGGTTCTTGATGTAAGATATTTCTTATGTTTGGATCACTTTGCAAAAAATTTTAATTCTTTTAGTGATTTTCAGTAATCCACTGCAAATGATCCACTTCCGCTTAAGTACATCTCATTTTTATATGTTGGATGCCACAATTTAGTGGTATCAGAGCTCTAGGTTCGCTGAGTCTACAGAGACATATGACTAAGGTAGTAGAGTCTGTTCTCGTGTTTTCTAGTGTTTCTGATAGTGTCTTCCACTCACATAGGAGAAGAAGAACTTGAAGATGACTAGGTCACATGAAGAGTTTGTTGCAGAAAGCAACAATACTACACCAAGAAGAGGTGCAGGGGAGCAGGCAAGAGAGGGACAATTGCCTAAGAATCCCCTAGATAATCCAATTATGATAAGAAACCCTTCCTTAGGAATCACTGTTGGGGAATTTAGGACAACCATGATGTATTTAGTGGATCGAGCACTAGCAGTGCAACCTAGATTACCAGCCCCTAATGATGATGTTTGGACATCAACATGATATGTAATCCACATCAACGGGTGGAAGCAATGGGAAATGATGAAGTTCTAGACTTAGAACAAGTCTGTGCTCAACCTCAGCCTGTTGAATCAATAAATAGTGAAGGAAGGAATAGGTTTCAACCCAAAAGAAGAATTTGCTATAGGTGTAGAAAGCCTAGACATATTGTAAAGAATTGTCCAACAAAGAACAAGGAAGAGAGAATTGAGAAAAGGCCTATCTAAATCCAGGGATAGAGGCTTAATAGTTCCAAAAAGAGAAAGATTTTGGTACCACCTATACAACCAGGACCTAGTGCACCAAGGCAATGGTCATCTAGAAAGGGTAAAGAACCCTCTAGACCATACTTGGCACCCAGAATTTGCTCCCTGTTTAGATAGATTGGACATCTGGCAAGAGATTGCTCAGCCAGAAATGTTATGGTGAATCAACCTCTGAGGCAGAATCAGCCTGAGGCTGTGAGTAATCCATGAATCATGACAGGTTAGACAAAATAATGTCATTCTATTTTGTCTTTTTATGGTTTCCTGAGTTAATTTGGGAAGGTAATTGATTGAACTTTCTTTGATCAGTCCTATGAGGACTTATATTTTGCATAATAAACATTATAGATGTTCATGTTGCTCTTACCTCTATGAGAAGAAGATGAGGTATTGAAGAGATGCCTGGATAAAACCCAGTAATGTTAAATCTTATACTTGTGATAATATGAAAAGGAAGGAATATGATAGTATAAAAAGTGCATACTACTTAATCTCAGTATTTATATACCCTGGCTAGGTATACAACTATTGATGATAAAGTATGTATGGAAACTCTTAGATTGTAATCTTTTTGATTGCCCTGATCAAGCAGCCATTCTGATACAATCTAATGAGTATCATGAAATAAGAAGCATGGAATGAATAAATGTGTCCTGATCTAAGCATAAGAAAGATAAATCTGAGATAACCTCAGATGAGCATGTTTGTATGAGGAATTAAAAGCATAATCCCCATAAGATAAGAATGAGGAATATGATTCCTTGTTTTCTTTTCTTTCAGGGACATGACAATCAAGTGGGTCATAGGACACTTGATGTGCATAATATAAAGATGTTTATGTGATGGATACTTAGAAAGGTATCAGTTTATCTTGGACTTTAGCTCCAAGATGAAGATATATGTAACAAGTAATGTCCCAAGATGAAGGGAAGATAAATAAGTGATGTGTTTTTAATACATGTGATAGATACCAAGGTAAGAGATTCTGGTATCTAAGAAATAATAGACAGTTTATGTTGAATATGAGAAATGGTCAATTATGAAATCAAATTAATCATGTAAAATAATATGAACATCACATGTTAGGGGTTTATGTTATGCATAAACATAACAATTGAAGATATCTTTGATATAAGTTCTTAATTGATAAGTAACCTTTCCTTATGATAAGAGAATGTATAACTAATGAGATAGTTAGTGCAGGTAATAAGGAAAGATAGTATGGTGTTATCAGGTGAGATGACACAATCAGGGTATGAAAAGACTTATAGTCTCAAGTAGATGAAAGAATATAATGGTGATCTTGAAAGAGAAATACTGAACCAACTAAGGAACATGGGAGTATGTGTTCCATGTGAACCATTCCATGATAAATTTGTGTGTAATAATTTTTTTGTTGATCAAAACTCTATGGTGTCTCCATAATAATGAGGTGTTATGTGAGGACATGATGATATGATGTATGGATAATATATGTCTCCCTTTATCTGGGATTTCGGGGACGAAATCCTTGTTAGGGGTTTATAATTTGTAACATCCCTAACCTGGGTTACACTTTAACCCTAGGTGTTTTGAGTAAGAAAGATGATTATATGTTTAATCTTATCTTGTGAAAAGTAATTAGGGCTCATGAGAAACTTATGTTTCAATTTTGGATCTGTTTGAACAATGGTGAAGCAATGTTTGCTTATTTTGGACTAAAGTGCAAATTACCCAAGTTGAGGGGTTAAATTGCAAATGTTGCATGATAAGATGTTCCTCATATGTTGAAGCAACATTAGAATGAAGATGAAGCAGAAGTATGGCTTGTGGTAGCCTGAGTACCAAGGAAAAGCTGATAAAGTAATGTTTGTGCATTAAAACCTAGTTTTGGGAGTAAAGTGCAATTTACCCAAAACCTAGGGTTCAATATGCAAATTACCACTTCAATAAGGTCCCTAATGTTTCTTGGCACCATGTAGAGCAAAGAAAATGATAGGGGCGCCTCATTTGAATTAAGTTGGAGGAGAGAGAATCTTGATATTAAAATAATCAAGATTTAATCCTAATTGAAACCCTAATTTGATTTAGGGTAAAAATAAATGTATTAATTAAAGGGACTTCAAGCAAAATTAAAATGGTTGGATTCAGATGTGCGTGGAGATCCTTGAGCCTTGCAAGGACCACGAAAATATCCAAGGGAATGGATAACTCACTCACAATTTTATCAGAAAAAGAAATATCCACTCACATGTGGAGATTAATATTATATGATTTAAGGTGCTTGATTTGCTTTTCTTTAAATCATGGATAATTGAGAGAAATAAGAGGCAACCAAGATAGCCTCATTCCTAAGGAATATGAGGGGGAAGAGGTGGCCATATTTTTGGGATTAAATTGATTTTTACAAAACATATTCTCTCTCATTGAAATTTTTATAAAAAGACCTTTTACAAGCCAAATGAAAGGATTTTACGACCCCACTTCTTCTCCTTGCTTGGGAAACGACCAGGGGAGCTTGGGAGGATCAGTAGGACGACTCACTACCTGTTGGTAAGCTTCTTGACCTTGGTTCACCATGATTTCATGGTGGAAATCACAAATAAATGCATGATTTCTTCCTATTTTGATTTCCTCTTCAATTCTAACCTTTCCTTTTCACTCAAACCTTGAGGACGAGCCTTGGAATGGTGAAAGGAGTTGCATCCACCAATGTTTCAGTGAGCGTGGAGCTTTGGAGCTCAATAGGAGGAGGGTTTTATAACTTGAACCCTTTGTTGGCTAAATGGACATCTATAAATCCCTTTGTTTTGATTATGACAAACATTTCATTCTTATTGATCTAACGAGCTACTTGAGTGAACATTTCATTCTTATTGATCTAACGAGCTACTTGAGTGTGCAGGAACAAGGTGGATGACAAAGCAACTAGGGAAATCCATATGCTTACATGTTTATGTTTTCATGCAATGTAATAGCTTTGTAAAAACTTGTACAAATATATAATGTACAAGTACTTAGATTGCATGTAAATCAAGCGTTAGATCTTCCCTAGCTAAACACCACATTTAGATAAGTCATCCCCTTCAAATAGGATCACATATGCACACTCATATATATAATTAGTGCCTAAATTGAAACATTGAAACAGGATCAATCTCCGTCGACAAACTCCTCGACCGAGACACTCTCGGTCGACAATCTTCTCGACCGAGATAGATCCAAAGTAGCCGTTAGACACAACTGACAAGGTAGTTGGCAGTTGGAGATAAACATTGCAAAACACTTGTTCCAGAGAGCCTGTCGGTCGACAAAAGTTCGACCGAGTAGGTGTCTCGGTCGACCATTCTTCGACCGAGATGGTCTCCGACAGCAACTGCAGAATTAATTAATTAGCCGTTGTTAAAGCAAAAAACTTGTACCTAACGGCTAGTCAAGCACTTAGAAACCCCTAGAAGTTTTCTAGAACGTCCTTAAGCATCCTTAGACCATTCCTATAAATAGGACAAGCCATAGGACACTCAAACACACTTGCTACACTTGAGAAATCCTTGAGCATACTTTGAGCAATCTGTTTGTGAGCAATTTGAGCATTGTGACAATTGGCTACTTCCTTCCTTAGCTCAAAATTCGTGTCCTATAGGCTAGTATATCCTACCCACTACAATCACAAGTCCATACACTTGGTTAGGAGATCTATACGCTTGATCTAGGCAAATCAAGCCTTGGGCTACAAAGGATAAGTTGTAATTTCCTTTTTCCTTTCTTGTTCTCTATTATCGTTTGTACTCTCCTTGCTACTCCTAGGTTGGAGGTTGCTGATTGGAGAGGGTGGAGATCTTCTTGGTGAAGAAGGTGACTTTGAGCTACTTCAGAAGGCTGGTGCAACAGGAGGTTACTTCTAGAGAGGAAGGCTACTTCAAGGGGGGGCTTGGAGTTACTTCAAGAAGGCTACCTCAAAGTTGGTGCACCTACTTCAAGTGAAGGCTGTTCAAAGGGTGTAAAGGAAAGTATTGTATTTTGTATAAATCCTTGAGAAGGTAATAAAATAGATACTTTCAAAATCCTGGTTGGGTAAGCAACCGGGTAGTGGACTGACAACTTTAGTAGTTGCTAAAGTTAGAACCACTCTAAACACCTGTCTCCTTCTTCCAATTTTTAATTGTGGTTGTTTGAGTTCAATAAATTGTTAAAATTATTCTAAAACTCTATTCACCCCCCCTCTAGTGTTTTTGAATTGGTATCAGAGCAGGCTTCAAGGAACCCTAACCAGGTCTTGAAGAATGGAGGGTAATGGTGATTACAATCACAACAAAAGGTGATGCTTGGACAAAACTACAACATGTTGCAATTGGTGCTTAGGAACAAGCCACACAACAACTAGATGCCCATGGAAATCAAAGAAGGAAGATGAGAACAAAGATTGTCTCATTGCTACAACTAGCGAGGAAGAAGAAGAAGAGGTAAGTCTTTTTTATTTATCTAAAGAAGAACTAGTTGCTAGCCTTGAAGAAACACATATTAAATATGTTGAATGCAAGAAGAAATTAAAGAAATATAATAAAGCAAATGATGAATTACATGCTAAGCTTCTTATTATTACATCTGAAAACGAAGATCTTAAAAAGATCATTGAAGATCATGATATTGAGATAAAATCTATAGAGGCAAATTGTAATCTACTTTCTTTAGAGAAGAATAATTTGCAAAGTCAAGTGAATGATCTTCAAAAACAACCCATTTTATGCAACCATCTATATTATGATTCTATTGTCAAAGAAAGAAATTCATTGTCATCTAATCTAGATCAAGCAAAACTAGATATCAAGAAGAGAATGGAAGAGATTTCCAAGTTACAACAAAAAGCTAGTAATTTGAATAATAATGGCATTCTTGATAAAATCTTAGATAATCCCTATCATCAAATCGGGAGAAGAGGACTAGGTTACAAGCCTAAAGGGAAATCCTATCAACAACCTAGTTGGAGAAAGTCACAAACACATCAATCTATATATGCACCTAAAGGAACAACTAGTTGGAGAAAGTCACAAACACATCAATCTATATATGTACCTAAAGGAACATCATCACCCAAGAACAACACTGAACACAACCATAGAAAAAGATATGAGGTTGACTCGATATGCTGCCATTATTGTTTGTGCCTTGGTCATTATTCCTTTTCATGTCCTTATAAGAGAAAAGATGTCGAGTTAGTTTGGGTTCCAAGACCTCCAAACTAAATAAATGCAATTAAGTTGAGATATGACCAAGAACCTTAGTTACATAATTCTACGTCTATCTCAACTCAACATAATGGGATAACAAATAAATTTAAGTATCTAAATATTTAACTTGCATAGTTATGTTTTATTTGGAAGCAATCAACAGTTTCAGGAATATTGTCGGTCGAGAGACTGTCGACCGAGATACTGTCGGTCGAGAAATTATCGACCGAGCATGTCACTGATTTCCAGTCTGTTGCAAAATTGCTGAATTCTTTGATAAAATTGCTATCTATTCATGATTAATGATTGGATATTTATTTTGGAAATCATCCCTACAAATTTAAATTATGCTTAGTTTAATGAAAAGAAAATTTGCTATCATTATTCACATGATTTCCTTATTTTCTGGTCTATCCATATAGAAATCATGTGATTAAAATTAGGTGATTATTTACTATTACTGTTCTGTTATTACATCATGGATATGCTTTCACCATTTGGTACTGTGATTAGCTTGGATAGATAATTGTCTGCATGGATCCGTGATGATATATATAGGAAAGCAAATGCTTTATTGGTAATATGTTATGCTTACAACACATAAGATAAAATCTCTCAATTAGTATCTTTAAAAGACTTGAGATATTTAGTGAAGAATCTTATGAGGATACTAAACAACGTGAAATTTGATATTCATATTACTACAGCAAAGCCTATATTTTAAGAAAAGGACAAATGTTTTCATATTAAGTATTATGCTTCAACTTGATACTTAATCAAATCTTATGCAGATATTATACTTCATAATGTTCAATTTGAAAAATCTGCAAATCTTCCTCTTGGTTAAAATGAAATTTGACCAAGGGGCGCTATGGTCGTAGTCAAAATCAACCTAAAATAAGTTTGACACAATAACTATTTGAATATCATTTTATTGTGATTAAAAGCAAAATCAATTTATGATCACAAAATTGTCCCAATATTGTCAATAATAAAACAAAATATTACTCCCTTAGAAAATATATATATGCTCCACAAATTCAGTCTATCATTTGCATTAAAAATCAGCTTAAAAATTCGTACCCAGTAAGTCTGTCGGTCGACGAATCTTCGACCGAAAACCTCTCGGTCTTCCCACCTCTCTCGACCGACAGAATCTAGACAGACCTAACATCAGACACACTTCCGGTCGACAATTGTTCGACCGAGACAGTGTCGGTCGACAATTGCTCGACCGAGAAAGAGTCGTTGGGATATGACCGTTGCAATCCGACTGTTACCGTTAACGGCCGACCATTGCAAGTCGACCGTTGGACGGCCGAAGTGGCGCGTCTGGAATATGACCGTTGCGGACGCTCGATCGACAAATTGTCGACCGACCCGGTCACTGGATTGCTATAAAAGGACCAAAAACGGATCACTTCTTCACACTTTCATATTCTTGTTTCAATAGGCTCTCTCTAGTGAATTCTTGTGCAAATCTTTAGTATCCTCATCCCCAAGACTTCCTTGCTTCTTCTCCACCTTCAAGCAATGCAATGACATCATCCTCTGCTCGTGGAAAGAAGAAGGTCGCTGGCAGGAAACAAAGGGAGGCTACTCCACCATTGACGATCATCAACGACATTGCCTTCGTCGACAGAGATGCTGGTGATCGCTATCTACGACTCTCCTCCAAAGCTCCTCTCCCACGACGACCAGTTGAAGTTATGGACTTCCTCAACATCATCAACTTGGAGGACCTTTTCGAGGTGCAAAAGTTAAAAGAATTCATCAACCCTTCTTTCCCTTCCTATTCCATCAAGGTAGTGAATGAATTTTATGCTAACCTCATCTCCCACTCTAAAAATGAAACCATCTTCTTCTATACTATGGTCAATGGGCATAGCTTTCGATTTACTGAAGGGGATATTCTTGACATGCTAAATATTGACATAGATGAATATCAAGACACCCTTGACCTTACCTCTGGAAACCCACTTAATCAATTTTCCCAAGATAACCATACCGTTAGTCTTAGTGACATCAAAAGGACCATTTTTCAATCCAATACAACCTGTCACGAAGATAGGGGCACATACTATGCTATCAATCTCAAACCAGCTGCTAGGATTATAAACCTTATTGTTTCAACAAACATACATCCTAGAGCAAATAAGTCTGAAGTTCCTATTTTTCGTATGTGTCTAATATATGCCATTATCCAACGTATTCCCACAAATTTTATCCGCATCATTCTTAAAAACATGCTTGAGTTTTCTGGCAATCCTCCATATGCTGATCTTGTATGCCAAATTACTCAACATTTTCTTAAGACCCAAATTGAGGATATGGGATATACATGGGAGCGTAGACCACAAAAAATAAGTAAGAATACTGTAGAAAAAATGGGAATTGATTTCGGTCATAAGAGGGCTAGGGTAGAAGGAGAGACATCTACCCAAGATATACCACCTCCACCTCCTCCTACCAGCCTACCCTATGATCCCATCCAAAACACTCTAACCTATGTTGCTGGGTCACAATATCATCTTAGTAAACAACTAGATTATAACCATCATGCCATGACTTATCTAAACCAAAGAATGCAAACTCTTTCTCCAAACCAACCAGATGAATATCCTTATTCTTTAAATCCTGGCATGCTCAATCCATATAACCCATCTTACAACTACTATCAACCTCCACCTCCACCATCTACAGATCTCACGCATACTCAGTTTTCATCAATGCAACTACAAGATATTGCTACTCATTTCCGATTTGATCGTGTTCCAACCTTCTTGGAGGCATATGCCTTAACCAAGACAGGTGCTCTGGAGTGGCAAACTTTGGTCCAGTATTATGGAGCTGAGCCTTTTCTTGGGAAAGACCCTGATGTTGATGTAATTCTTAAGTCTTTCCAGTGAGATTTGGAGTTGTATTAGTTGTAATGGAATCTTTGCAAAATTGTAATAAATGGGTTATCTTTACATGATTTGGCTATCTTTTCATGCTTGTAATGAAATTGGTTATCTTTATAATGGATATCTTTTTGGCACCATTTGAATTTGGATTATAAGACTATTGTAGAGCATACAAAATAAGGGGAGTAATAAATACAAATAAATAAAAAAGGATGAAAATCTTTGCAAATACCTAAAAGTTAAAGTTATGGCTAAATTGACATCTATTGCAAAGCACTTATACCTTGGGATATCTATCTAAAGGGGAGCATAGTATAAAATTAAGGGGGAGAAGTAATATCAAATATTCAACATGGATATCTTTTTGAAATGACAAAGGGGGAGAAAATAATATCAAAATAAAATAAAGATCAAAACTATAATAACTGAGTTTCATAATGAAAAAGGCCAAAGCACTCACTTGCAAAACAAGAGGAAAAGCTACAAAAGGTAATCTAAAGGTATGAAACTCATATGGTTTATATTTCCTTTATTTATATTTTTGGAAATGTTTGTCATCTTCAAAAAGGGGGAGATTGTTGGCTAAATGGACATCTATAAATCCCTTTGTTTTGATTATGACAAACATTTCATTCTTATTGATCTAACGAGCTACTTGAGTGTGCAGGAACAAGGTGGATGACAAAGCAACTAGGGAAATCCATATGCTTACATGTTTATGTTTTCATGCAATGTAATAGCTTTGTAAAAACTTGTACAAATATATAATGTACAAGTACTTAGATTGCATGTAAATCAAGCGTTAGATCTTCCCTAGCTAAACACCACATTTAGATAAGTCATCCCCTTCAAATAGGATCACATATGCACACTCATATATATAATTAGTGCCTAAATTGAAACATTGAAACAGGATCAATCTCGGTCGACAAACTCCTCGACCGAGACACTCTCGGTCGACAATCTTCTCGACCGAGATAGATCCAAAGTAGCCGTTAGACACAACTGACAAGGTAGTTGGCGGTTGGAGATAAACGTTGCAAAACACTTGTTCCAGAGAGCCTGTCGGTCGACAAAAGTTCGACCGAGTAGGTGTCTCGGTCGACCATTCTTCGACCGAGATGGTCTCTGACAGCAACTGCAGAATTAATTAATTAGTCGTTGTTAAAGCAACAAACTTGTACCTAACGGCTAGTTAAGCACTTAGAAACCCCTAGAAGTTGTCTAGAACGTCCTTAAGCATCCTTAGACCATTCCTATAAATAGGACAAGCCATAGGACACTCAAACACACTTGCTACACTTGAGAAATCCTTGAGCATACTTTGAGCAATCTGTTTGTGAGCAATTTGAGCATTGTGACAATTGGCTACTTCCTTCCTTAGCTCAAAATTCGTGTCCTATAGGCTAGTATCTCCTACCCACTACAATCACAAGTCCATACACTTGGTTAGGAGATCTATACGCTTGATCTAGGAAAATCAAGCCTTGGGCTACAAAGGATAAGTTGTAATTTCCTTTTTCCTTTCTTGTTCTCTATTATCATTTGTACTCTCCTTGATACTCCTAGGTTGGAGGCTGCTGATTGGAGAGGGTGGAGATCTTCTTGGTGAAGAAGGTGACTTTGAGCTACTTCAGAAGGCTGGTGCAACAGGAGGTTACTTCTAGAGAGGAAGGCTACTTCAAGGGGGAGCTTGGAGTTACTTCAAGAAGGCTACCTCAAAGTTGGTGCACCTACTTCAAGTGAAGGCGGTTCAAAGGGTGTAAAGGAAAGTATTGTATTTTGTATAAATCCTTGAGAAGGTAATAAAATAAATACTTTCAAAATCCTGGTTGGGTAAGCAACCGGGTAGTGGACTGACAACTTTAGTAGTTGCTAAAGTTGGAACCACTCTAAACACCTGTCTCCTTCTTCCAATTTTTAATTGTGGTTGTTTAAGTTCAATAAATTGTTAAAATTATTCTAAAACTCTATTCACCCCCCCTCTAGTGTTTTTCACCCTTGATTTTGCTATTGCATTCAATTCCTTATCAAATAATGATCATTTCTACATTTACAATAATTGATTTGTTTGATGGATGTAATCACCATGGAAACCACAACAGGTTTCGTGAGTTTAGAGGTTGAAGATGATAATCAAACACCTCTCCAAATATCCAAGGCAAACAGTCTTGATTGAGTTGCTCAAACGGTTTCCCAAACCGTTTGGGAGCAAACGGTTTCAAACCGTTTAGTAGCAAATGGTTTCACCAAACCGCATGAGACCAAACGGTTTCAGACCATTTGGTGATGTTGACCAGGGTTGACCATTTGGGGACTTGTTCATAATGATCTAGGTTAATGACCCATCAATTATTATTGATTAACTCCAATCGGTTCATGAGTAGAAGGTCCGTCAATCACCTAAACCCTAATCGGGTTGAGTACTGATTTCATAAGTGATTGAGTTTGAAACTTGGGTTGATTGACCCAAACGGTTTTAAAACCGTTTCGGAATCACCCAAACGGTTTCAAGACCGTTTGGAGGTCAAATAAGACCGTTTGTAGGTCTATGGTTGAGTATGGTTAGGTATTTGAAGATTCAAACATATGGTATAAACCCTAATCGGCTAAGTGCTGATTTTGCAATTGAATGAGTTGATGCTTTGGGTTGATTGACCCAAACGGTTTCAAAACCGTTTGGGGATCACCCAAACGGTCTCAAGACCATTTGGGGGTTACCCAAGACCGTTTGGAGGTCTAGGGTTAAGTTTGGTCAAGTGTTTGAAGGTCCAAAGATACCAAATTGAAAGAGAAGGAAAAGTCCTACTAGGTAGGCTGAAAGAAAAGAATTAAGTGCTGATTTGGTGACCA
Organism: Alisma plantago-aquatica; assembly: GCA_963693085.1. NCBI lineage: Eukaryota > Viridiplantae > Streptophyta > Magnoliopsida > Alismatales > Alismataceae > Alisma > Alisma plantago-aquatica. The sequence continues at coordinate 1,136,951,604 of OY856412.1, read as the reverse complement.
ATCCTAGGATCCAAACCCTAATTGAATGACATGGTTGATAATGATACGATGGGAAAATGGCCTCAAGACCGTTTGTAGGTCATCCAAATGATCCCAAGACCGTTTGGGGGTCACCCAAGACCATTTGGAGGTCTAGGGTTGACTATGGTTAGGTGTTTGAAGATCTAAAGGTACTATGTTGAGGTGCAATCAAATGCTGATTTGATGATCAATCCAATGATCCAAACTTTGATTGATTGACTTGGATTTTGATGTTGACATGGGAAAATGGTCTAAAGACCGTTTGGAGGTCATCCAAATGATCTCAAGACCGTTTGGGGTCAGGTCATGTTCAATTTGGATGATGGTTCAATGGTTTCAAAGTAACTAATCTTACATTGATTAATGTTGAAGGATCATCGATTCCAAACCCTAATTCAATTGATTCAAACCCTAATTGATGACCAATTGAGGGTCAATTGAGGGTCAAATTATTTGAAGGTTGATCCATTTAACTCGATTGAAGTATGATGATAGGTCCAATTGATGATTGGTTACATGAATTCAATGATTGAAGGAATCAACATTGGAAACCCCAAATTCAATTTGATTAGTTGGGACCATATTTGGTCCATGCGGTTTTGAGGAGGTTTGGACCAAATGGTCTCAAGACCGTTTGGGACCAAATGATGACCATTTGGGACCAAACGATCCCAAACCGGTTGAGTTTATGCAGTCCCAAATGGTCTCAAGACCATTTGGGACCAAACGATCCCAAACTGGTTGAGTTTATGTGGTTTCAAAAAGGTGCTTTAGCAAACGGTTTCAAGTACTTGCTTTAGCAAACGGTCTCAAGCCCCACCTTTACCAAATGGTTTCAAACCGTTTCAACTTTGAAAGACCAAGACCGTTTGGGGCTCAAGTAGTCATAATGTAATTGAGGACTCAATTGGTTAATCCACTTGGACACCTATTGTAATTGAAGATTCAATTGGTCAATTCAATTGGATACCTTATGTAATGGAGGTCCAATGTAATTGAATCTCTTGAGAATTAAGATGATGAATGATCCATTGATCCAATGATGATTATTAATAATAATCAATGAAGGTACAAAGGTTGAAACCCAAATAGTACCTAAGTGATTAGTGTCAATTAAGGGATAAACCCTAATTGCCTATAAGAACAATGACTTGGTACATTATGTTCATCATAATTGTATGTACTTGATTGAAGGGTTGATGTAACCTAATCAAGTTGAGAGGATGATGGAAAGGAATTCATACATGAGTATTGATCATGTGATGATTAGGGTATGATCCTTAATAAAGAGATCATGAAACCCTAATCAAGAAGGTTGTTGAGCCCTAACCCTAATTTAGAGTAATATCAGATGTAACCCAAACCCAGAGTAATGTTGTGACTCTAAACCAAGATAATAAAATGTGAATCCCTAATTGAGGTTGATTCCATGAGAAACCATAATTGAGGATGATGCCGTGAGAAATCCCTAGTTGGGATGAATAGTAAACATTAAGTATAGGCAATGAGATGTGAAAGCCTAATGAAGGGTGATGATATATGCAAACCTAACTCTAATGAAGTATGATAGCATGTGAAATACCAAAGCCCTAATAAAGGGTAAAGGTATGTGAAACCCTAATTGAAGTTAAAATACATGAAGCCTCAATCTTAGACAATGTGATGACAACCCAGAACCCTAATAATTAAACAGTGGGTAAAACCTTATAAGGGTGAAATATCATAAATGGTTGATTATAGGCAAGCTTATTGTAAGCAATGTCTTAACCTGAGATGAGTTCATATCATTAAAGATAATTGGACCATTCATATGTGTAACCTATGCACTTTATGGTAAGAGTGATAGGTTAGTGGATGAAAGGATTAAGATGGGAAATACCTTAATCCAAGATAAGATGATAACTTAAGAAAGTTGGAAGTAATGAGGTAAGTGATACATCAAGATATGAAAGACTTCACAGTTAGCATCTCAAAGTTGATATACTTTGAAAACTATGAAATCCTAATGTGAGATGGGAAACCTTAACCCTAAATTGGGTAATGGAACATGAGAAATCATAATATGATATGAATAGTAAGCCCTAATCCCTATTGAGGGAATAGAGGTGTTACTATTGTATTACATGAAGTAATATGTTATCGTTGCCTAGTGAGAGGTGACAAGATGTTTAATGGCCTTGTTAGCAATATGGTTAAATGTTGCCTAGTGAGAGGTGACAAGATGCTTTATGGGCCTTATGAGCCATGAGAGCAATTATGGCATAGTGAGAGGTACCAAAATGATTATAAAAGTTTATTATAAGAAAGGATAATGTTTTAATAAACTTAATAAGAGGATCAACTGTATTCAATAAAGAATGTGTAAATCTATGCAGGCTAACCTCAGGGTTTAGAGCCTAAAGTAGTATGTGATGATCAATGATGAGTTAAAGAATTAAATTTGATGAACTATGATATCAGGATTGGTTAGAGTCCAATGCCTAGCTGTGAAATCAAGATTGGTTAAAGTCCAATGCATGGTTGTGAAATCATGTTTGGTTAAAGTCCAATGCCTGGCAGTGGTGTAATGCATGTAATCAGGATTGGTTAAAGTCCAATGCATGGCTGTGAAATCATGATTGATTAGAGTCCAATGCCTGGCTGTGAAATCAGGATTGGTTAGAGTCCATGCATGGCTGTGAAATCAGGATTGGTTAGAGTCCAATGCCTGGCTATGAAATCAGGATTGGTTAAAGTCCAATGTCTGGCTGTGTAATCAGGTTTGGTTAAAGTCCAATACCTGGCAGAGGTGTAATGCCTGTAATCAGGGTTGGCTAAAGTTCAATGTCTGGCTGTGAAATCAGGAATGGTAGTGTCCAATGCCTGGCGGTGTAATCAGGTTTGGAAGAGTCCAATACATGGCAGAGGCTAAATGCCTATAGTGATAACACAGGATTGGTAATAACCCAATGCCTATAATGATGATTTAGGATTGGTATTAATCCAATTCCTGTATTGATGATAATTGAGTACATGGTAGAGATATCTCTTTTTCTATTTAACAGGTTGTCTAAGGCCAACATAATGAAATAAGAATGTTTCATGGGTGACATAACAAGATAATGAGTGTCACAAGAAAAGTTTGATATGATGGTATAACATGTTGGATAGATGATAGACATGTCATTCCTATTCCTTATTAAAAGAATAGATGATATATTTCTCTATCATAAATAGTTGCAATGCTTACAAAATTGAGATTGCTTTAAACTTCTTAACCTCTGCTCAGTTTCATATCTTTAAATTGCAATGCAATGTTTTGGCGGAGAGTTATATCTCCCGCTGGGGCGATTTACAATTGTCTCACCCCCGTGGGATCTAATATTTTAGGTGGACGCGGACAAAGAGGCAGGAAACTTTTGACAGAGAAGGAACAGCAACAGCATCAAGGACAGTAGTAATATCTCAGGTGGAGATATTGCTTGTCTAGTTGTATAGATAGTAGTCCTATGTGTCGTCTCTGTACTCTCAGGTCCTCGGGATTTATAGATAGTGCTTTCATCATCGACTCAAGATTTTGGCTTGATGCCTCAAGGTTTTTATGTTGTGTGTATATAATATTATAGGACAGCTAATGTTGTAATCCTCGAGAAGAGATAGTACAAGTCATGTACCTTTAAATCAGGATGCATATAATGTTATACAATGGTTCTTGATGTAAGACATTTCTTATGTTTGGATCTCTTTGCAAAAAGTTTTAATTTTTTTAGTGATTTTCAGTAATCTGTTGCACATGATTCGCTTCCTCTTAAGTAAATCTCATTTTTATAAGTTGGATGCCACATATGGGATGGGCCGAACCCTACGAGAGCTAACTCTTAGCATCAAGTTCTAGAGTCTGTCAGAAAATACTAGGTGAGCACACCCCCAACCCAAGAGGGATGGGAGGAGTTCACTTAGAACCTGACCCGGTAGCAGCAAGTAGTATGATATGACCCTCATGGCTACTTCAACATGTCGGGTCCTTACCTGGTCTTCAACCCGAGTGGCTAGCCCATCTATACCCGACATGAGGAACCCAAGAACCCTAAGATAATGTTAACCCAATATGTGTCTTAACTCGACACGACACCCAACTTGATATGGCCTATACCCATCACATCTGCAGCCTGACAGGGCCGGCAGCCCAACACGACCATATCGGGTAGGGAGTCCTTTCCCAATACACCCTTACTCGTCATGGTTCATGACCTGACACGGTCAAGAACCCGACACAGTCATTTCCCGTTAGGGCTCCTACCTGGTACCATGTTAACATTATCTTAGGTGTCTGTTGCTATGTATATCGATCTCCTAAATCAAGGAGACCGATACCTATCTTCCCTTTTACAACACTTTACTTTCATTTTACTATTGCATTGTAACTAAACCCCTTTATCTCTTTATGATTATTGAAATTTGTGGAGTTTATCTCATGTTGTTCTGTGTATGGCTCCTTTTTGTTGGATGGTTTGTTTATAGTATCTGAGCTCTAGTGTCTTCTATCTGGATCACACTTTTGACTAGCTATCGAATCGTGTTTCTCGTATCGACTCCTTTAAGAGAGGGACGTCGTAAACTCTAGATCTTGGTCTGATTTGGGTGTACGTGAGTACCCAGAATCAGGGTTGCCCCGACCTATCTTTCTGCTCCAATATATGTATAGTACCCTTGAGAGAGCGAATTTAGTGCATGGCTAGTGGCACCCTCTTTGAGAGAAGAGGGTGCAGGATGTACGACGTTGTCGCTTGCTATGATTAAGTTTTCTTCTTTTGTAATGTACGTCGAGAATAGTTTTATCTCCTCATCTTTCCTTTATTTAAACCTCCCATAAAAACTACTAAACCCAAAATCTTAATCCTTTTGGTAACTCCCCTTGGAGATAGGCTTTTAGTTCGATTCTTTATAATTCTTTTTCTTTACATCAAAATGTTATCCTTCAATTTTTCTACGTGTTTAGACAAGTAAAACTTGAGTTCCGATGCACTATTCTTCCAATCCTTGTGTTCGACCCCAAACTACTTCGACCCTGTGCTAGTTGCAGGAGTCTTAAACATTCAGGTATTATAAATTTCTAAAGTCTGATGACCTAGACTTGTCTCCTTTTTGGACCCATGTTTAAGGCTTGTCAACTTTTTGGTGTTGTTGTCGGGGATAGGCAACGAATACCATTCTACGAACTCATCTTTACTTGCACTATGCCAAAAACCTTATATATATGCATATAATATTGCAAATATTCACTACACATGATTTATACAACACACTCACACCTTCACACTTTTCTTTCTTTCCAGGTACTTCTTCACCACTTCAGACCCTCCTGTGTCTGACAAGCCTTGGCTGAGCAACCTCCTGAGGCTCAATCCTTGCATTCTTTTGTCCAAGTCAGGGCAAATGAAGAAAGGAATCTGGTAGTGGAGTAGCCACTCAATGTTGCCAACTTTGAGTTGAAGCCCACTTTCCTCCAGTTGCTGCAGCACAATCAATTTGGAGGGAACACCATTGAAGAGAACCCATACAACCACCTTACAATGTTCAAGAGGACTTCCAAGACTTTTAAGATCAACAGAGTCTCAATATCCCACATCTACATCCAGTGCTTTCCCTTCTCTCTAAGAGACAAAGCTTTGGAGTGGCATACAAGTCTATAGGATGGAAGCCTCTCTGATTGGGAACATCTAGCCAACGCGTTTATCGCAAAGTTCTTCCCTATTGAAAGAATGATCAAATGCCAAAACAAGATAACAAGGTACTCGCAAAAAGTCTCAGAGAACTTGCATGCGACCTGGGAGAGGTTCCAAGGCTATCAGAGGGAGTGACCCCACCATGGTTTTTCTGAGCCCAAGTTGATCACTACTTTCTATAATGGGTTGTGCGCCGGAGAAAGGAAATCCCTGAATGTTGCAACTGGCAGCGATTTCTTGGGACTAAGTGCTCAAAGGGCCAGATAAATTATAGATAATATGGCCATGAACCAGCAAGATAGTAAGTACGAAAGAGAGTAAATGAGCCACACCACTCCTAGGGAATCGAATGTAATGGAAGCATTAGCGGCTAAGTTGGACAAGATAGTAACTGACGTCCAAACCTTGAAGGAGTAGGGATATAAGGGAAAAGTCTAGCAAGAGGTAGTACGAAGCTGCATCACTTGTGGAGAGCCAAACCACCTATCTGATTTCTATCCACACACGACCATTCAAGGTGAACCTGATGAAGACAATAGAGAGAATGTAAACTACGTCTAGTATGGGTGCCCCGATCATCCTGGTTTTTCATACGAGAACACCAGTGTAGCTGAAAATTCTCACCAGCTGGTGGGAGGAACTTCCTCAGGAGGACCACCAAATCAGCAACGCCAAGCAGGGTTCCCATAGCAGAGAAGTTTCCAGCAGAACCAACCAAAACGACTGATGATGATGACAAAGTTGATGTCTTTTGCTAAGAAGTAGAACAATCTGAATGAAAAGCTGCATAAAAGCTTCGTGGACAGCACAACTTTGCTCAAGTTGATGTAACAACATATGGGAGGTTTTTCTTCTCAGATAGGAGAGCTGCAGCAGCACAACAAGTAGATTGACCAACAACTAGACAACCTAGCCCAGAGTATCAATCACCAAGTAGGGTGTTTCCCCTCCAGTACCGAGGCAAATCCGTGTGGGAATGAAACCACAAAGATGGCCATCTTAAGGTCAGGAACAGTGGTACATCCAGCTATTGAGAAGAGAGCAACAGTGGCGACAACCCCAGCTGAGGATGTTAACCTCGAGGAAGCGGAAAAAATACCCACAAGGTCGAAGAAGGTGATGAAGGAAAGAGTCGATGACGCCCCTTTTGAGGACCGTCTGGACAAATATGCACCTCGCATACCTTTCCCACACAAGTTGGTAAAGGCACAGTTGAAGAACAGGTACAACAAGTTCATGGTTTTGGTAAAGAAGTTGCACCTCGACATCCTGTTCTTAGATGCTATCGAGGAGATGCCCACATATGCAAAGTTCTTGAAAGACTTGATCTCAAGAAAGAAAATAGGAGAAGCAGTTGATACTGTAAAACTAGCACAAATGTCCAGTTCTTTTGTCAAGGCAAGTATGCCTTCGAAGAAGAAAGATCCTGGGGCTTTTGTCATCCCCTTTCAAGTTGGAGACAACGTAACCTGCAAAGGTTTGGCAGACCTAGGAGCAAGTATCAGCTTGATGCCCTTGTCCCTTGCAAAGAGGTTAGGACTCACCGATATGGTGAGCAACAGTATGAGAATTCAACTTGCGGATCACACCTTCACCAGACCAATTGGAGTGGTCGAAGACATGCCCATTAGAGTTGGGCAGTTCTTTATACCCTATGATATCATTTTGATCGACACCATCGAAGATCCTAGCTGCCCCATTATCTTAGGGTGACCCTTCCTTGCAACTAGCAGAGCACTCATTGACGTGGGGGCGGGTATGATAATAATCAGATTTAGAAGAGAGCACATCGACTTTGACATCCATGATTGTATGAAAGCCCCCTCGCTCTTTGAGTTGTCTTATTTTGTTGAAAGCTATCAGCAGCTCTATAACAAGGTAAGGGAGGAAAAAGCTATGGTAGACCCACTGATGTGCGCCTTAGCTGGCGATGCACTAGTAGTCGAAGACCCAGAAGTAAAGGAACTGCTAGCATTTTTGGAAGCCGAAGATCTATTTGAAGTAGAAGACCCATTTGAGATAGTGATGAATGTTACCCTACCGAGTGATCCTACCGAAGAACAAGAAGTGAAGATCCCACCTGAGTTTAAGGTTCTTCCGAGAGGTTTGGAGTACCATTTTCTAGACGAGGAAAAGATGAATCCAGTCATCATCAACTCAGAGTTGATTGATAGTCAGAAAGAACAACTGCTTGAGGAACTGAAGTTGTAGAGAAAACCCATGGGTTACTCGATTGGAGACCTAAGAGGGATCAACCCTTCTGCATGTATGCACATGATCCACTTGGAAGAAAATTCCAAGCCTTATACCCAATCGCAATAGAAGCTAAACAAGAAGTTGAGAGAGGTGGTCAACAAGGAGGTTGTGAAATTCTATGATGTAGGAATCATATACACCATTAGCGACAGCACATGGGTGAGTCCAGTACAAGTAGTTCCAAAGAAGAGAGGCATAATGTTGATCAAGGGAGATAATAGAGTCAAATTTGCCACTAAGACCATCACTTGTTGGCGGATGTGCATTGATTATAGAAAGTTGAATGCTACCACTCGTAAAGACCACTTCCCTCTCTTGTTTATCGACTAGATGCTTGAGCGTCTGGCCCACCACTCTTACTTTTTTTGTTGGATGGTTATTCGGGGTTATATGAGGTCCCCATTCATCTGGATGACCAGAAGAAGACTACCTTCACATGCATCTATGGGACATTTGCTTTTAGAAGAATGCCCTTTGGGCTATGCAATGCACCCGCGACTTTTCAGCGGTGCATGAATGCCATATTCATAGATTTCCTGGAAGATAAGATCGAAGTCTTCATGGATGACTTTAGTATTTATGGTAGCTCTTTTGATGATTGCCTAAATAACCAGTCTTTGGTAATGAGGAGATGTGAAGAACAGAGTCTCACCCTTAATTGGGAAAAGTGCCATTTTATGGTACATGAAGGGATAGTTATGGGACATACGGTGTCCAGTAAAGGAATAGAAGTTGACCAATATAAGGTGGAGGTGATAGCCAAGCTTCCTCTACCCACGTATGTTACAAGAGTCAGAAGTTTCTTGGGACATCCTGATTACTACCGAAGGTTTATGAAGGACTTCTCGAATATTGTGAATCCCCTACCAAACCTGCTGATGAAAGATGTGAAATTCGAGTTCTAAGATGAGTGCCTCACAACATTCTCCACTTTGAAGGATTCTTTGGTCTCTGCACCCATTCTCTAGTCCCCCGACTAGAATCTCCCCTTTGAGCTTATGTGTGATGCTAGTGATTTTGCCATAGCCATTGTCCTGGGTCAAAAGAAAGATAAAAAACACCATGTGATCTTCTATGCCAGTAAGACGCTAGATGAAGCATAGATGAATTACACCACCACTGAGAAAGAAATGCTAGCAATTGTATATGCATTTGATAAGTTTCAATCTTACCTTGTGGGTTCTAAAGTTTTCGTTCATATTGACCACGGTGCTATCAAGTACTTGATGTAGAAGAAAGACGCTAAACCTAGGTTGTTACACTGGGCATTGTTGCTACAGGAGTTTGATCATGAGATAATAGACATGAAAGGTTTTGAGAACATGGTCGCTGACCACCTATCGAGGATTAGGGTGGTGGATAACCACCCACTGTCGATCAATGAAAGTTATGCAGATGAGGCAATATATGTTGCCCAGATGGCCAATCCTGAAGGGCCAAGGTATGCTGATTTCTGTAACTATCTGGCCTACAAACAACTACCCCCAGAAATGTCTTATAATCAGAAGAAGAAGTTCTTCTCCAACCTAAAGAACATTACTGGGACGATCCTCTATTGTTCTGGCATTGCGTCGATGGCCTATACAAGAGGTGTATACCCAAAGACGAAGCCCCAAAGATCTTGTTTGAGTGTCATTCCTCCTCCTATGGAGGGCACTTGGGTGCTAAAAGAACCGTGACCAAGGTTCTCCATTCCAACTTTTATTGGCCCACTCTTTTCAGAGATGCACATGCCTTTGTCAAAGCCTGCAACGAGTGTCAAAGAACTGGGAATATCTCACGTAGGAATGAGATGCCCATGTCGGAATGGATTGAAGTGGAAATATTTGACGTATGGGGGATAGACTACACGGGACCTTTCCCTTCATCGTACAGTTTCAAGTACATCATTATTGTGGTGGATTACGTTTCCAAGTGGGTAGAAGACATACCCACAACCACCTGTGATGCTAAGGCAGTTGTAAAGCTTTTTACAAATATAATCTTCCCCAGGTTTGGCGTACCGAGAATAGTTATCAGTGATGGTGGATCTCACTTAGATGAGAGGCAATTTGAGTCACTTCTACGTAGATATGGCATTTGACACAAAGTTGCCACACCATACCATCCACAGACGTGTGGTCAAGTTGAAGTTTCTAACTGGAAAATCAAGCAGATACTTGAGAGAACAGTCGAGAAGAATCACAAAGACCAGTCAGCCAAGCTAGACGATGCTCTCTAGGCATATAGAATAGCATTCAAGATGCCACTCGGTACCACACCTTATCATCTGATATACAGGAAAGCATGCCATCTACCTTTTGAGTTGGAGCACAAGGCATTCTAGGCCATTAAATGTCTCAACATGGATGTCGCTCTCCGGAAAGAAGAGGTTTGTTCAGCTCCAAGAACTTGAAGAACTTAGGCTTCACACCTATGAGAATGCAAGAATCTACAAGTTGAGGATAAAAGTCTGGCATGATTCCCACCTGTAGAAGAAATACATCAAGGAAGGTGACAAAGTTTTATTGTTTAAATCTTCTATTCAACTTTTTCCAGGGAAGCTATAGACTAGGTGGTCTAGACCGTTCGTAATAGTGAAGATGTATCAGTCAGGAATGATGGAGCTATATGACAAAGATGATCCAGCGAAGGTCATCCCAGTCAACGGACACAAAGTAAAGAGGTTCTACGAAGATGAAGATTTCATAAGGAGATCTGAGTTGCCCTTGGATGATGCCGAAGTTGCACCTAATGAAGAAGCATAGAAATATTTGAAGATGTCAAACTAGTGAGAAACCATAACGCTCCTTGGGAGGCATCCCGAGTTTTACTTTCCAAGAATAGGATGTTATTTCCTTTCCCTGCAAAGAACACTGTGAACACTCTCATTGTAATAAGGCCCGAGTCTGTGCCCATGCCACATGTATAGACTCTCTCTCATTTCATGGGCCACCAACTTAGTTTTATCGCCTTGATGTGTAATACTATATAAGGTTGAGGTTTACTCTTATTCAAATGATGTTTTGCACATCAAGCGCCTTCCGATTTTTAGTTTTTCATCCTTGATTAAGATCTCTTTAAGTTCTTTGATAACATATTGGGCATGCACGATATCTTACCTTTGCTTAGCCTGTCCGGGTTCTTTGATAACGTGTCACCCAAACCATGTTAACGAGTATCCCACCCAGCCATATCACCTTTTAAAAGCATGACAGGTTGTCATGTTACCCAACCTGTATCGACCAAACTCATATCGTGTGCATGTAGCTTCAAAGTTAGCCGACTTTCCAGAGATGTGTCGGACAAATATGTCGCCCAGCGCATGTCGGTCGGATTACACCTGTACCGCGCGACGCATGTATTGTGCACCCCCGTGTTGCGCAAGGAGCGTACCGGGCAATGCATATCGGGCAACATGATTTTACCGCCCAACACGTCTACCATGCGACGCACCACCTTCTCAAAAGTTTTACAACGCGACATGATTAGACTGATTTTACCATGCTTTAGAAGATGATTCGTGTGCTTGTGCGACACGTGTCCCTATTTTTACCCTCTTTACCCCGCTCGTAGATGGCTATATATAGCAGCTCGAGATTAACCGTGTCGGGTTACCAAAGTTACCACAACTTTCTCTCCCGTATCGCACATCCCTTGCTAGCTTAAGATTCCGTGCCAGTTTCCAGCCTATCAACTTTCATGTCGCGCTCCCAATCTTCCAGCCTAACAAAGGTAAAAACCTGTGATGTCATGCATGTCACATAACCGTGTGTCGTGCAGATCGTATCGACCATCCTTATCGTGTGCCAACTGTGTCATGTTCTTTCCCGTGTCGGGTAAAACCTTTAATGTGTATCGACTTTTCTAGGTATCGCGCCAAGCATATCATCTTTCCAATCATTTTGTTTTGCATCAGTATTTCCACCCGTGCCGTGTGACACAAGTATCACATGACATAAAGTATCGACTGTCTCTGTCGGGTGAAGGCTTTGATCGCATGTCGGTTATCTTATCGCTAAGAGATGTCATCGTGCTTTCACCCGAGCCGCACGACATGCATATCACATGACACTTTTTTTAGCGCCATCCTTATCATGCAGACTCAATCGAGTGGAGTTACCCAATACTCTACGAGTGACACACGTATCGATTAGACCATACCAACTTCACCAATGCATCATTTTCTCCTCAACCTGATATGGTTTATTCAAAGTATCGTTTGAGGAACATATCCATTTTCTCAGTATCGAGCATTTATGTATCGTGTTCCATATTTCCATAAGTCCCGACCCGATACTAGTTCTTGTGCATATCGCCCAACCCATATCGGTGGTACCCTTGCTTTTACTAACTCTTGATATCGGGTAAATAACATTTTGATCCAACAACTCTTCTTTATTTAAATTCCTTATCCAATCATTGCAGAAAATGGCACATACCAACAGACCATTGTTCAGGTCGACAAAAAAAGTCGGAGGATCAACCCCAAGGCCACAGTTGAAGCTACCACTGGACAGAAACACCCTAATCTAGGGACGGTTGGGCCCTCTGAGGTCGAGAAGTGACCCAGAGTAGAAGCAACCCCAGACCCAACCATGATAGAAGAACCAGAGGTCTTGGCCCACTCACCAGGTTAGTTCGTGCTGAGAGACTAGGAGCACCAAAGGTGCTACACAGAGTTGGCAGTAAAAATCTACCGCCCAACCTGATTTTGCCACCAAGCATCTTTCCGGAAGATCGACATCTTTGACAGATTGGAGAATGTCCTAGAAGCTGTTGGCAGAGGTCCAAGCTATGATTCTAGATGCAACTTACGCTGCCCCAACGGCCATCTTGGAAAGGATGGCCGCAACAAGGAGGCCCGCACCCTTTGACACTCATCGGGACATATCATCGGCAGTCATCCTCAAAGACTCGCCAGTTGCCACCGCCATCGAGCCAACCGCAACAATCACCGAACTAGTGGCTACTACTATGGTGGTTGCTACTACCACCACTGAACCATTTGTGGAAACCATAATGATGCCCGCCGTGGCTACAGAAGAAGTGTAGACCATCAGGGAGGTCATTGACACCACCGAGGTCACCTCAGAAGCAGTCATTGGCTCATAAGTTGCTTCCGCAGAAGCAGTAGCCGCAGTGCTCCAAGCTTCAGCTCTACCGAAAATGGCAGAAGTCGCAGCCACACCCTTGGTGCAGTCGGATGCCTCTCTCAACAGCGAAGAGTCGTTCGTTGAGATCTTAGAGGCAGATCTCAGATCTGTCTAGCAGACCCCAACACTTCCACCCTCAACGCCGACGGTTTCTATAGAGGAGGAAGTCGAGAGCCGGATGGTCGATTAGCATCCGCCCACTTTGCCACCTTCTCCACAACCCCATGTTGAGGAGACAGAGGCATCCACAAGGGTATCGACGCTTCGCCCAGAGGCCACACCCTAACGTACTATCCTAGTGGACTCAGCCCCAATAGAAGATGCATATTCAACAGGATGCACCACCAACATGAGGAGAACTACCCGAAGCCGAAGCTGATCGGTGGTAGTCCCCTCTTTGTTAGGGCAAGCCTTTGACTTCGAATTTGATAACTTGTGGGAGGTAACAAGAAACCACATTGCTACTTTTGCTTCCCTAGCCCACAAGTTTCAAGTATTCCAACAGAGGCTAGGCGAGAAGGAGCATCAGTTACTGACTCTAGTTGGTCTCCCTGGCCAACTAGAGGTGAAGAACAATGCAATGTAGGTGATGCTCCAATGCCTAGATGCCATCGAGCAGAGGCTCAATGAGAGGGACGCCTGTCACCAATCAAGACATTCTCAAAGATCGCCTTCACCACCGGCACCCTCCTCTCTACCATCATCATCATCTTCTTCTTCCACCAGCCCATAGTCCTCATCTGACACCAGTGGGCCCTCTACAACGCCCAAGGAGGAGACGATGAACAAAACTGCCGACGAGGCCCCCACATGACAAGGGAGCACGCACAGCGTCAACGTATCTGCAACCCCTCAACCGCTGGAGGCAACTGATGTCGCAGAAGAGATGTCTGAAAGCTTAGTGGAGGATTCATCTGAGGGAGAAGGGGGTGATATGTATAGCTCACTTGCTGAGCAACCCCCTAGAGAAAAAACTTCGGCGGCTGACGTGTTTTATGTGTCATGCGAGATCCCAGTCTTTGATATGGCCAACTTCGACAGGCGCACCATCAACTACTTCTACAATCTGGGATCAACAGTTGCTAAATATGGTCTTGAGGCCACAAGGCAAAGAAGAATCTATCGTTTGGAGTGATGAGTACTTCTCTGTATGACGTCCAACACTCAAAGGAATGTTCCACTTAGAAGCCTTCGTGGGGAAGATTTTGTTCAGGGTCTTGGAAGGCACAATGATAGAGAACATCATGCTCAGGACAGCCCGGTAGTCGATCTACAATGCCACTCCAGCCTCAGCCAGACGACTGCTAGCAGGGGAGGATAACACACATCTGGTGGTTGACATGCTAAAGCATATCGAAGAGCACAACCCCAACTTGGTGCTGCCCCCCCCCACAAGCATAGGGGATGTTGGTTCCTCTATGTGGCTGACCTCTTCTCCCACGACATCACTTTGCTGAGTTGTTGTAGCATGGAAGTCTCGCATCCGGAGAAGATATTCCTCCACCCTAAAGACATCAGCCTCAGGATCCTACCTCTACGTCTCCACTGGGTCATCAAATAAGGCATCCGACGCCACAACGACATCTGGAACTTCTACGGGATCAAAGACTTCCCAGTTCAACAAGAGTCGGGGAGCAGAAATAGCACTTTCATTGTCTTGCGTGCCATAGAGCTGCTAAACATCTTCAGATACATACAACAACTCCAAGACACAAACTTGTTCGATCTAAGGAGCATCTACATGTTGTTGTTGATAAAAGACAAGCGCTATTTCCGAGATGCAGAGCTTGCAACGGACCTGCTGGAGATAGACTCTAGTTCTCATTCTGATTCCCATTCTTCTCAACCCAGAAATCCTCAGGGAAATGAAGTCAAGGGCTCCTCTAATGTCTTTAGGACATGCAAGTAGATAGATCATTTACGATCCATACTCACCGCTGAAGGCAGTCCTACTTCACTTGTCATCCCCAGCTCCGCCATCAGCAATTTTGATCGTTCCGCATGTAGTTCTCTATCGCAAGAACATGTCAACCAAATACTTCTACAACAAGTTGATTCTAACACTATAGACGTCATCTATAAGAAAGATAATGTAGTTATCCCCCTCGACAACCTATGAGACCTAGTCAAGGCTGGAGGGTGTTTCGCTATGACAGTGGCATCAACTTACATCTCTATCTTACAGAAGAAGATTGGACAGCCCTACATCACCCATCTGATGAGGCTCAATGACTTATGCCTGGCTGATGAAACAAGAGCGTGCTAGCTATTCCAACTTGAAGTAAAGAAGTGTCTGCCACACATTATATTTCTTCCTCTACTACACGACAATCATTGGATGCTCCTGATGATATGCACACATCCCCGTGCCATTTTCTTCTACAATAGCACAGACGCGAACAGTGACTGGCCGACGGAGTGTGCATCTACACCGGCAACATCCCTCGAGTGAATGGCAAGAAAATATTATACTGCGGTGGTGTCCTTGATACAACCCTATCTTGAAAATTCAACAGCAACCTGGCAGGAGCTCCAATTCTACCATTACGGTCCACAACAGGCCCCCCTATCAAATGACTGCGGAGTTTACGTGCTACACTGGATATATAACATAGCAGCCCTGACGAAAGTGCCATAGAAGCTCCACAACCTCGACTACCACAACAAACAAGGAGAATATTGTTGGGTTTTAGGGGAGACAGAGAAGGCAGCGGAAACAAAAAAATTCTCCCCCAACCCATACCGAGGAAACGCGTCAACGTCTATATAATAGGAAAGGATGGTTTGCGGAATCATACCTTGTCCCGAGGCTAGCTCGGTGACAATACCTCGCGCAATCCACGGTCTTCAACTCCGGACTTCGACGGTGTCTGTGCAGCTCCTGGTCGCATCGGGACTGACAACTCCTACTCGAACCGGACTGTCGGATGACAGTTGTCCTCCTAAGCGGCAGTGTCCTCCCGCCTCTGTAGTAGTCCACACGGACCACCTGGAACTCCACACTCCTTGTCCCACAAGGAAGTGGAAGGAGTCGCACCCTCCTGTTGACGTACTAGTCGCCAACACGCTCTCCTGCCTCCTGTTGCAACTGCAGTTGTCCTTCCCTTGCTGCACCTCCCTTTTTGCGGGAAGCACTTGCTCGGGCTCTCTCACGGTTACCAAAACCAGAGAGAACGACAACTTGCAGAGCAACTGGTTGCACTAAGCTGTACCTTGAGAAGCCCCCAATACCCCTATATATATAGGAGAGTCATGGGACAGGGTTCTCCATCCCGAGCAATGCGGGACTAATGCAGGAGTAGAAGGGTTCGAGAATTTTCCACAAAAAGCAACCGGTTCGCAACTTGAAATGATCGGTTCACAACTGAACTGATCGGTTCGGCCATTGAGCCGATCGGTTGGACCTGAGCTGATCGTTTGGGGCACTCCAACCGATCGGTTGGTGCCCTGAACCGATCGGTTCATGGTCCTAATCCGGCTCAAAAAGACTTTCCTTGTTTCTTTCCCAATTGGTATCGAATACCAATGTTATTCCCAATCGAATTGGGCAATTTGAAACCAAAGGAAAATCCTTGCCGACATGACTTTCCCAACTGGTCGGTTGCACCAGTTGAGCCGATCGGTTCAACCCTTGAACCGATCGTTTCAACCTGAGCATGAGCCGATCGGCCTGGACACTCCAGCCGACCGGTTCATCACATGAGCCGATCGGTTGGGAGCACAGGTTGGGCAAAATCAGTCAAATGTGATTTCAATCAATCTGATACTCCAATCAATGCATCCAACACCTTGAACCATACGATATTGAGCTATCGACTGATTGAGTGTTTAATTGAACTACTAAACTCCTTTAGTAATCAATCTAAACATTGCTTTGTGGACAAAACTCCTCTTCCAGGTTAAATCTTATGTGTGTGACCCTGCAGGTCCATTTCACGTTGGTAGTGAAAGTCCATAACACTTATGACTTCACAAGCAAAGAGCGGTGCCTAGTCACACATCAGTGCTACCCAAGTGAAAGTAGAAAGTTGGAGAACAACTTTCATCCTACAATCCGTGAATGGTGTTACAGCGAATGTATAATTCCTTTGTCACTGATATCCCGAATGAACTCGAGGCATGGAACAGTCATCCTGTCAACGTTCATTCACTTCCTTGATCTCAGAGTAGACTGGAAGAGATATGTATGACATCAGTATCATATACTGATTCACACATGCGTGCACGCCTTTCTCAATCCTACTCATCAAGTGGCCATGGATATCTAACTCCCTCAGGAGGGACAAATCCCATATCTATCACTCACCCCTCAAAAGCCCCATGTGTCAAAGCCACCCAATCATCACCTTTATAACAACCCATGTTTCAGGACTGTGTTTGATGATGTCAAAGTGTGCCCAACGACATGTGTTGAGTGCAGTGATTTCAGGTCTAAGAATCACACTCACCACCATCACTGTGAGTACTGACTGTGACTGCCATCTCATGGTTCCATGTGTCAAACTCACGGTGGGTCTGTCCGGTACACTTGTTCTCTAACAAGTACCTATGTGTTTGGTTTGATATCTCTATATCATGACTAATGAGATTCTGTCATCAACCAACACCACAATCTAGTCTTGTGTGTCATTGCTGTCTATCTACCTTCCACAATGACATCCGACTAGGGACATAAAAAGAATGTACAAACTCTTAGCATCTGTATGATCTCATCGTTCAGGTCCTCAACCTGAAAGCATACGTCATTGAGTATTGTCATTCTCTAGACATTCAATCTGTTCTATCACTATCTCATATGACTGAACCAGAAAGAATTGGAAGCTTGCCTTTGATGTTTATCAAATCAATCTTAATGTATCCCACCAATCATCCCATGATTGGCTCTCAGGGCATACATACCAACAGACTCCCACTTGCACTGTGAGCCAATCATCCATGAATCATATTCATAATGATCTTCAAACATGTCCCACATGTTACTATGCTCTAGTGCCATCATAGTGAGTAATGGCAACACCTTGCCAAAGTCTGAACAAATTGCATGCCTCACATCTCTTCGCTGTACATCGCACGTATGAGATGGAGTTGCCGTAATATGCGATCTAGTATTCCTTTGCTAACCTTTAGCCACATTGCATGATCAAGGATTCCAGAATTGTCATCAATGAGTGGAATATAAGTTCATCTCATGAACTTTCAGATCCATATAGTATCCACTGTTGTTCACTAACACCTAGATACTCGGCATTTCCCTTTTAAATGGCTTTATTGGAACACTTCCAATTATCAACAAACATTCTCTTTTATACATCTCATATATATTTTGCGATTAATTTTTTCTGTCCTTTCGGAAGTTCACATCAATGTAACTCTTTACATTAAACTCTTCCTTATTTCCATAGAACTAGTACTTCACAAGCACTTATCAAGTTCTGATGGTATTCTAGTAACCCTTACTGGAAGAAGACAGACATCCACTCGTCATGTCCCACATACGAGTTATCAGGATGAGCACATCATATTGCAATGTCCTACATACAAGATGATGAATGCATTTTATTCTTGCCATGTCATACATGCAAGATAATGGGATGATTACATACATGATAGATCCATATCTATTCTTAGTGTTCCCATTCTTCATAAGAATTGGACACTTGGCCTTGGGATACTAACTCCATGTAACATGGACAAGTTTTCTCCCACTGAATCTGTGCATACTGAACACTTCAGTACAGATTGCCAATGTATGCTCTCTCTTTCCAGGTCAAGAGATTTTTGAGAACTATCTTTATAGATCTCTATTCCTATTACATAGGAAACATCTCTATCTTCCTTAAAGATAATTTCCACATTCGGATTTCCAATCTAGAACATTTCCATTTCACATCAATATGTGGAATGTGAATACGCTCCCACTAAATCACAGATCCCTTCTTTATCTTTGACATATCAGTCAAACCCTTTGACTATATCATCAAAATAAAGATCCAATTTTGAGTTGCTTGTACTCAATCAATCACATTGATTAGTCCATTGTAACTTATAGACTTCATTTGCATTAGTGGATTCATAAACCTTAAAGGTTGTGTCACGTACACATCCTGGTTTTATTCCTCATAGGAATGCGGTTTTAGTATCCATATGCCAAATGTCTTAGTCATTAAGTTGCAATCAACAAGCATCATCCTTCTCAAAATGTTATCCATGTGTCTTAACACTTAAGACTCATTTGCACTTACGGATATGATCCAATGAGTGCTACCATCAAGGTCATACCTTATGGTTCACATGGAAGTCATTTAGGATGTAATGGTTTTAAACCATAACTCAAGATTCGGTTCCTCATATTCATCTTGATAGTTGACTCATCACATGAACAACTCATCACATAGATAATTGAGGTGTATCTGTTAAAGATATAAGAACTCACAACCCTTGTGATTCTTAATTTCTTTTATTAGTGTGGGGTATTCTTTTATTAAGAAGAATTCAGTTATTTGATAATCATTCTCTAACTCCTTAGAGTATGATTCCTTTTTGATTCAGACATCACCATGCCTTAATCATGAGTTCACTATGTTACACTATCATAATCACTCATAAGGATCTCAAACATTTGGTCCAAGTATTGATCTCATCAAGATTTAATACTTTACCAAATTTGTACTTCATCTATGATAATCTTGAACACTTCAAGAGATTCATATTGGTATTTCTCTAAACACCATTTGAAGTATTAGCATTTATTCCAATAGGTATGTAAATACATCACATGTATTATACCTAATAGGATAATCACTCTCCCACTACATTAGTGAGGATTGATTAATCATGTCCAAGATATTCATGTCTCTTACTGGTTCTATAACCAAAAGAGTCTAGATTTATCCATCACATGGAAACTAGAAATGAATTTCTCATGATTAATGCTAATTAAATTGTTTGAGTTATCTATAACTTTTAGGTATCGTCTTATCTTATGAATATCAAATATCACAAGATAAATAAGGCATTGCCACAAAGATCACATCTTTATAAATTGAAACATCTCTTTATTAATTTGCCATCATTGTCATACAATATGCAAAAATAAAGTGTTTCTATCTATTGGCAAGTATGAAATAACAGTTCACAACTGTATTACATGCCTTATTGGATGAAAATAAACTAAAGTATTCCTATCTATAAAGGCAACACTTGCCCCAAGTAAGAATGCTTTACACTTTACATCTTGATATCATATATCTCAAAAAGTGTTACAAGTTTATTTACATGACACCTTCAAGTAGAGGCTTCAGTCACCTCCTTCTTCTTTTGTTCTTCCAGGTAGAGAGGACAATTCCTTTTCCAATGTCCTGGCTTTTGACAATGGTGGCAATTTCCTTTCTTGGTCACGCCTCCCTTGGCATTGAGAGCTGAAGATGGCTTGGACTCCTGGCTAGCTTCAGAACCTTTCTTAGCTTTGCCCTTGCCATTGCGCTTGGACTTGCCTTTCTTGCTCGTGATCACCATCACAGACTTAGGCTTGTCCTTCTTCATTTGTAACTCGGCTGTTCTCAACATGCCCAACAACTCTGACAGTGGCCTATCAAAGTTGTTCATGTTGTAGTTCATCACAAACTGACTGTAAGATTCTGGCAACGATTGCAGTATCACGTCAGTAGCCAACTCTTGGCTCAGTGGAAATCCCAGTCTCTGCAGGTTCTCCACATACCCAATCATCTTGAGTGTGTGAGGACCAACTGGATCTCCTTCTGTCATGACGCACTTGAACAGCGCCCTAGAAACATTGTACCTCTCTTGCCGTGCCTGATCTTCATACATGTTCCTGAGATGCAGAATCATCCCTATGACACCCATGTTCTCATGTTGCCTCTGCAACTCATGGTTCATTGAACATAGCATCAAGCACTTTGCATCAATGGCATCATCAGAATGCTTCTTGTAAGCATCCCTTTCTGTCCTTGGTGCATTAGGAGCGGGTTCCTCTGGAATTGGAGTATCCAGGACATAGAGCTTACGCTCTTGAGTGAGAACAATTCTCAATGTCCGATACCAGTCGTGGAAGTTTGTCCCATTTAGCTTGTCCTTGTCAAGGACCGATCGCAAAGAAAAGTTGTTGTTGTTTGTTTCCATTTGAACTACAAAAGGAAAATATGCAATTTTAGTCCAAAACTCATTTTTGACTTATTTGATTGATTTGAAAGTTTGACGATATAATAAGGCCTTTAATTAATTATCGCTCCCACTATTTTACTTCAAATTGATAGCCCTCACTATCAATTCAGAAGATTGCAGCGTACAACCTTCTAGTGGGCAAGATCCTGAAATCCTCTAAGTCATGAGTCAGCTTTGGCTGATCGCCCACAACTTAGATCTCTCAGGTAGGCAACTCTTGCCAATTGCATCATATGCAACTCTTGATAAGATGTCATCTACAACTCCTTGCAATGATCATCTCTATGCCTCAAGGTACTAGATCCCATCTAGATCACCTTGTTAAGTCCGACCCAAAGCAAACACGATGAATATGCACCCTGCTTTGGCAGACCCACACATTCATCCTTCACGCTTCCACGAGATAGACGGTGCACCACGCTTTGGCGTGCCCACACTTGGTCGATCAAGCTTTTCACGTGTGTCGCATTTGGAAGGCATCTAAAACTTAATATTTTAATGAGGGATTTGGTTTTATATACATATACATATCCAATCACCACAATACATAGTACGTATCATATACATGCTATATCCCACAGAAAAAAAATGCACAAACGATAAAAAAGCGATGATTATGGCCATCCTAATGTGATTCCTCGAGCCAAGAGGAATCATGGTCATCTAGGTCTACATCACATGCAACCTGTACAAGATGAACATATGTGCCTTGCCATCCGAGTTGATCAACTCATCACATGAATGATCTGTACTCTCCAGCCGGTCGTCTGGGTGCCACCAGCCGATCGGTTGGCTCCTCCAACTGATCGGTTCGCCTGGTCGTCATGCATCTCGTCATGTCCGCCATCCGCTCGTCTCGCTCCTCGAACCGGTCATCAACCGATCGGTTCACTCCTTGAACCGACCGTCTGGAACGTCAACCGATCGGTTCACGCCTTGAACCGATCGTTTTAGCTGTCGTCTTGATGTCCGCCGGTCTTTAACATAACAGGAAATAAAATCCTATTCTATTTATTACATTGCTTTAAAAGGGAAACCCCGAGTTACATTCGGGGGGAGCAAAGGTAGGAAAGAATCTCGAATTATTTCGAGTTACATCAGGAATAAGAGAGGGAAGATCGGTGCGCAGACCGAGATGCAAGCAACCACAAACAACCAATCACAGATAGGGGTTTATAGGCCATAATCACGCTACACACATCCACCACAAAACTCGTTTAAGGGCAACGCGTATCGATTGCATTAATGATACATATCATATATGTAATTAGGGATTTGTGGATTTAGGATTGGACATGCATAAAGCCGATATTATTCGCATCGCATGCAATAAATAAAGGCGACAAACCAAAATCGATCATATCGATATTCCTAAAACATAGAGCAGTTGACGTGGCTCTGATACCACTGTTGGGTTTTAGGGGAGACAGAGAAGGCAGCGGAAACAAAAAAAATCTCCCCCAACCCATACCGAGGAAACGCGTCAACGTCTATATAATAGGAAAGGATGGTTTGCGAAATCATACCTTGTCCCGAGGCTAGCTCGGCGACAATACCTCGCGCAATCCGCGGTCTTCAACTTCGGACTTCGACGGTGTCTGTGCAGCTCCTGGTCGCACCGGGACTGACAACTCCTACTCGAACCGGACTGTCGGATGACAGTTGTCCTCCTAAGTGGCAGTGTCCTCCCGCCTCTGTAGTAGTCCACACGGACCACCTGGAACTCCACACTCCTTGTCCCACAAGGAAGTGGAAGGAGTCGCACCCTCCTGTTGACGTACTAGTCGCCAACACGCTCTCCTGCCTCCTGTTGCAACTGCAGTTGTCCTTCCCTTGCTGCACCTCCCTTTTTGCGGGAAGCACTTGCTCGGGCTCTCTCACAGTTACCAAAACCAGAGAGAACGACAACTTGCAGAGCAACTGGTTGCACTAAGTTGTACCTTGAGAAGCCCCCAATACCCCTATATATATAGGAGAGTCATGGGACAGGGTTCTCCATCCCGGGCAATGCGGGACTAATGCAGGAGTAGAAGGGTTCGAGAATTTTCCACAAAAAGCAACCGGTTCGCAACTTGAAATGATCGGTTCACAACTGAACCGATCGGTTCGGCCATTGAGCCGATCGGTTGGACCTGAGCCGATCATTTGGGGCACTCCTACCGATCGGTTGGTGCCCTGAACCAATCGGTTCATGGTCCTAATCCGGCTCAAAAAGACTTTCCTTGTTTCTTTCCCAATTGGTATCGAATACCAATGTTATTCCCAATCGAATTGGGCAATTTGAAACCAAAGGAAAATCCTTGCCGACATGACTTTCCCAACTGGTCGGTTGCACCAGTTGAGCCGATCGGTTCAACCCTTGAACCGATCGTTTCAACCTGAGCATGAGCCGATCGGCCTGGACACTCCAGCCGACCGGTTCAGCAACCTCAGCCGACCAGTTCATCACATGAGCCGATCGGTTGGGAGCACAGGTTAGGCAAAATCAGTCAAATGCAATTTCAATCAATCTGATACTCCAATCAATGCGTCCAACACCTTGAACCATACGATATTGAGCTATCGACTGATTGAGTGTTTAATTGAACTACTAAACTCCTTTAGTAATCAATCTAAACATTGCTTTGTGGACAAAACTCCTCTTCCAGGTTAAATCCTATGTGTGTGACCCTGCAGGTCCATTTCAGTGAAAGTCCATAACACTTATGACTTCACAAGCAAAGAGCGGTGCCTAGTCACACATCAGTGCTACCCAAGTGAAAGTAGAAAGTTGGAGAACAACTTTCATCCTACAATCCGTGAATGGTGTTACAGCGAATGTATAATTCCTTTGTCACTGATATCCCGAATGAACTCGAGGCATGGAACAGTCATCCTGTCAACGTTCATTCACTTCCTTGATCTCAGAGTAGACTGGAAGAGATATGTATGACATCAGTATCATATACTGATTCACACATGCGTGCACGCCTTTCTCAATCCTACTCATCAAGTGGCCATGGATATCTAACTCCCTCAGGAGGGACAAATCCCATATCTATCACTCACCCCTCAAAAGCCCCATGTGTCAAAGCCACCCAATCATCACCTTTATAACAACCCATGTTTCAGGACTGTGTTTGATGATGTCAAAGTGTGCCCAACGACATGTGTTGAGTGCAGTGATTTCAGGTCTAAGAATCACACTCACCACCATCACTGTGAGTACTGACTGTGACTACCATCTAATGGTTCCATGTGTCAAACTCACGGTGGGTCTGTCCGGTACACTTGTTCTCTAACAAGTACCTATGTGTTTGGTTTGATATCTCTATATCATGACTAATGAGATTCTGTCATCAACCAACACCACAATCTAGTCTTGTGTGTCATTGCTGTCTATCTACCTTCCACAATGACATCTGACTAGGGACATAAAAAGAATGTACAAACTCTTAGCATCCGTATGATCTCATCATTCAGGTCCTCAACCTGAAAGCATACGTCATTGAGTATTGTCATTCTCTAGACATTCAATCTGTTCTATCACTATCTCATATGACTGAACCAGAAAGAATTGGAAGCTTGCCTTTGATGTTTATCAAATCAATCTTAATGTATCCCACCAATCATCCCATGATTGGATCTCAGGGCATACATACCAACAAATATGTGATGGATATCTTATCTGCTGTTGGAGCACGCACCCACTGAACCCTCACTGATATATGCCTATCCTTTCTTATTTAGCTCACTACTCTGGGATAGAGTGTGGGGTAAGTTTGGGGGGGTTGCTCCATAGCATCAGTGTGGGAGGTACTCTAACATTTTCTCATTCTTTCCCTTTCCTCTCCCCACCATACTCTTTGTATACATGTATATAAATGTTTGATAGAAAGCAATACACACACAATATATACACAACTGCCTGTTGCTCAAAATTGTAACAATTACTTTATAGTAAATATTTGGTACAACTTCTTCCAGCTTGTTCTCTCTGTATCTAAGGCGGTGGACATTTCTTCTATGCCATCTTGAAAACATAGTCTCAAACAACAAAGGCTATAACTTTTCTACGCCAACTTTGAAAAATAATCTCACAATAGCTAAGAGACGTTCATGAGAAGGAAAAAGCTGCCCAAACAACAAACCCCCTTTCCCTACCCATCAAAATCCCAAAAAGAGAGGAAAGCCTTATGAGAGAGAATAAAAGCATGAGATTTGTGCCCAACAAAAAAAACACACACACTTGTCTTCCCCAGAAGTACCCATCTTTAGGCATGGTAGATCTGGGGCAGTGGTATGTAGGATGTGAAATCACTACTCTAAAGCCAACTGGCTTGGACTGCAGGGACCACTTGCCCGCTAACGGACCCGTACCTGGATGGACCAATGGGAAGCAAGAAAAACCCAAAAAGCCTTAAGCCTTCCTAAAAACCCCACCTTCTACCCTCAAAATCCAAGCAGTTTGGTGTGAAAGCTAACTTAAAAATCATGCACCAAAGTCTCACAAAAGCTGGAGCGAAAAAAAATTTTTGAACAAGGAAGGAAAAATAAAGTCCATTGTTTGTGGTCATACGTAATTTTCCTCAGGATATCCCAAAAATTCGCTTAACCCCTTATCTAAAGACTACGATTGGTTTTGAAAGGTATCGCAAACCAAAGTTTTAAAAATGAGTACAAATTAATTGAGGATAATCAAAATGCTAAGTTTGGGGGAGTTGATAACACCCATTTTATGGTTGCTAGAGCTTATATTTTACCATCAAAACTGCCTCCAAACCTAACTTCCTCTCCATTTTATCTTATTTGTTGTATATAAATAATGCCCATTATTCCCCTAATAACATTTCCTATCTTTTGCAGAGTTTCTCTTATTTTTCAACAAAAAGAGCATTAAAAGGCCCTTCAAGCCCAACAGCAACAAGGTACCCATCTCGGCCCAGTAAGCGCGCGAAGCAACACGCCTCCTACCCATCACAATTCACTGCTTGATAGTTCGACAACCCAACATAAGGGTGTCGCATGGGAGCTCTGGCCACTACAGATCTTTACCCAATAGGGTGCCTTGCTTGTCATGGTTCGCCACCTGACGAAGTCGATTGCACGATACAGCTACCCCTCAGTGTAGCAGCCCACCAAGGTTCTTACCCAACATGACTATGTGTGATTTACTCACAACCCGGCACACGACGGCGACCGCCAGGTGTGTTGGGCGACAGACCTGTTAACCCCTTCGAAGTCATGTGAATGTGCCAGACGGAGGACACCTAGCCCAACAAGAGCCGCAACTCCCACCTGCCCGCTTCCTATAAATAGAAACTACAGGCCTACGATGGGACAGGCCGAACCCTACGAGAGTTAACTCTTAGAGCACAGGAGCTAGTGTGTCGAGTTCCAGAGTCTGTCGGGCGATACTAAGTGAGCACATCCTCAACCCGAGAGGGATGGGAGGAGTTCACTTGGAACTCGATGTGGTAGTAGCAAGCAGTGTGAAATGACCCTCAAGGCTACTTCGACATGTCGGGTCCTTACTTGGGATTCAACCCGAGATGTCTTGCCCATCTATGTCCGACACGAAGAACCTGAGAACCCTAAGATAATGCTAACCCAATATGCGTCTTAACCCGACACAATACCCAACCCGATATGGCCTATACCCATCACGACAGTAGCCCTACAGGGCCAACAACCTGACACAAACATATCGAGTAGGGAATCCTTTCCCGATACGCCCTTACCCATCACGATTCACGACCTGACACGGTCAAGAACCCGACATGGTCATATCCTGATAGGGCTCCTACCCGGTACCGGGTTAACGTTATCTTAGGTGTCTGCTGCTATGTATATCGATCTCCTAAATCAAGGAGACGGATACCTATCTTCCCTTTTACAACACTTTACTTTCATTTTACTACTACATTATAACTAAACCCCTTTATCTTTTTATGATTATTGGAATCTGTGGAGTTTATCTCATGTTGTTCTGTGTATGTCTCCTTTTTGTTGGATAATTTCTTTATAGTATCCAAGATCTAGTCTCTTCTGTCTCGATCACGCTTTTGACTAGCTATTGAATCATGTTTCTCATTTTGACTCCTTTGAGAGAGGGACATCGTCAACTCTAGAGCTTGGTCTTATTTGGGTGTACGAGAGTACCCAGAATCAGGGTTGCCCCAGCCTATCCACTCCAGGCTATGCCTAGTGCTCTTGAGAGAGGGAATTTAGTGCATGGCTAGTGGCACCCTCTTTCAGAGAAGAGGGTGCAGGATGTACGCCGTTGCCGCTTGCTACGATTAAGTTTTCTTCTTTTGTGCTATACACCGAGAACAATTTTATCTCCTCATCTTTCCTTTGTTTAAACACTCACATAAAAACTGATAAACCCCAAATCTTAATCCTTCTGGTAACTCCCCTTGGAGATAGGCTTTTAGTTCGATTCTTTATAATTCTTTCTCTTTACATCAAAACCTTATCCTTTGACTTTTTGACATGCTTAGACAAGTAAAACTTGAGTTCTGAAGTGCTATTCTACCGATCCCAGTCTTCGATCCTAAACTACTTCAACCCTGTACTAGTTGCAGGAGTCTTAAACATTTGGGTATTATAAATTTCTAAAGTCTGATGACCTAGACTTGTCTCCTTTTTTGAACCCACGTTTAAGGCTTGTCACCGGCAATGACACTAAAATTGATACTCATCGTTTAGCACACCAATTCACTAAGATTATTATCCTAGAGTTTAGTCCTTTTTTACTTTGTAGTTATGGCTAAAATAGAAGGTTCGATCCCATAGGATAATGCTTTTAAGATGATTTTCTCAAAACCCAATTGATTCTTTTGAAATTTTACTTTTTTGGTATTTTTGAATAAAGGAATATGAAATAAATTTCAGATTGGAAGTTGAATGATTATATTAAAGCAAAAAATAAAATGCAAGAAGTAGGTGATTACACTAAGCAAAGGAATGAAAGTTACACAAGCACAAAGGGAAAAGAAGATTGTTAGAAGAAGATTATCTAAATAGGATTTAAAGTGCAAAAAATAATATGGAGAGTGATGGAAAACAATCATTTGAAGAATGATTGAATCATAAAGGAAAACATCAAGTCTTAGGGGTTTTACCACCTTAGTTAAAGTGAAAACAAGATTAAAGAGTTATACAACAAGAAGGATAGAAGAAGGCATGTGAATGATTCGTGAATGATACACAAAAGACAAACTCCACGTGAGCCCATTGGTCCTGATGCTCATGCTTCTTAGTCCATCATCATAATAGGGAAATTTTTACGGTCACATTAAAATCCCTATGTGATTAGTTTAGTTTCTCTAAATACTAGTTTCCACAGTCGCATCGACCAAGATTAACACACGGTAAAAATGATTAATTACTTCGTTAAAATTGTTGATTTCTAAACCAAAAGCCATCCATATAAAAAATTATATACGACTTGATACAATTTAACACAATGGCCAAGGGGTTATTCCCCTTCCCTCGATAACATGGCTACTCACTATCCATGAGAGTGGAATCAAGAGGAAGAAGGAATGAAGCTATATACCACAAAAGAGAGATACTCTAAAGAGATCTAGGTGGTGATAGTTAAATGGCTTGATCCCTTAAACCTCTATTCCAAGATAAAGGATGAGAAAAAGCAAGAACTGAAACAAGATCTATATCTAGAAGGAAGGACAAGAAAAAGAACTAAAAGAATGAGTACCTTGAATAAAATTGCTTTTTTGAATCTAAAGAAATTACAATGCCAGAAAGAAAGACTTGCTCTATAGAATAACATAGATTCATAATGAAATAGAGTGAAGATTGAATGTTTTCTACAAGGGGAGAACCACTCCTTTTATAGGAGGGGGAAGGGGTAGGCTATCCTTAAAAGAGGGGGGGGAATGAGGGGAAAAGGAGGGAAGCCAACAGTTTGAACTGTTGCTTGTAAACTGCAGAATGGCTGTCTCGGATGTCCGAGACGGTCGTCTGGCCAAATAAGTGGCGTGGAGTGAGGCATCAGTCAAAACCCTAGAAAATGGGTGGCAGCGTGTCTTTGGGTCGAGTGTCTAGGCACAAAACGGGTGCGAGAAGTCCAAATTTGAACATTATCTTGGCGTCCTCGCTTAGATTTCCCAAATCGAGCATCTAGGCAATGAGACGCCTGGTTGGCATCGCCTTGCACGTGATCAGAGGGTTGAAACCCTAATTGAATGGTGGCTTGGACATCTAACCAAGCTAGATCGTATGGTGACAGTCTGGGCTAGCTCAGAAACTCAACTGGGGCCATGAGATGGTCATCTGGCTGACTCAAGACGCCTGTCTGGGGTGTTGAGATGGCATTTTGAGATGAGGACCAAGTGGTTGTCTGGGCCTTGGGGTTTGGGCTTCATGTAGGTGAAACGACCGTCTGGTGCTAGGATACGGCCATCTCGTGATCTTAGTAGGTCAGAAACCTATAAAAAGTGAAGGAAAAGATAAATATTTTCTTAATTGATAAAGAAGTGCGTAATTTACAATTTGTTCTAGAAAAATTACTACAAAAGGAGATAAAGTCTAATAAAATGTCTACAAAAATTATGTAAAAAGATAGATGAACATACATTCATCAGTGTCTTAGGTTGTTCACATTCCCAAATAGACTCAACCTTCTTTGGGTCTACACAAACACCCTTAGATGATATGACATGACCCAGAAAAGACACTTCAAACAATCAAAATTCGCACTTGCTAAACTTATCATATAACTGGTGCTCTCTCAACAAAGTCAACACTTGACGAAGGTGTTGCTCCTACTACTGACTATCCTTAGAGTATAACATGATGTAATCTATGAACACAACCACACATTGATCTAGATATTGTCTGAACAGCATGTTTATCAGATCCATGAATGTTCTTAGTGCATTGGTTTGCCCAAATGGCATAGCCACAAACTTGTAGTGACCGTACCTAGTCCTAAATGCTGACTTGGGTATATCATCCTCCTTGATCCTCAATTGGTGGTAACATGATCTCAGGTCTATCTTTGAAAAATAGTGACACCTCTTAACTGATCAAATAGGTCATCAATCCTTGGTAAGGTATACTTATCCTTTATTGTCACCTTATTCAACTGTCAGTACTCTATACAAAATCTCATTGATTTGTCTTCCTTTTTGAAAAATAACATGGGAGAACCATAAGGGCAAGTGCTTGGCCTGATAAAGCCCTTCTCTAACAGTTCCTACAACTATTTCTTTAACTCCTAGATTTATGCTTGCGCCATCCTATACGGTGAATGTGCTATGGGTTGTGTTTCACGAACAAGATTGGTGTCAAAATAAATTTCTATATAAGGAGGAACACCAGGAAACTCCTTAGGAAAACATTCTTGAATTCCCACACCACTAGTAATTCCTAGATACTAGGACCTCTCTCCTTACAACATGTACTCATCAACCTCTCTACTATCATAGATGACATCAAACACATGGGAAGAATCTTCCTGGTCACCTTGGAAGATCCACGAGACATCACCATCATAGAACATCACTACCTTAGTACTACAATCCAACACCACCGTGTACTTTTCCAAGGAATCCATTCCTAGGATCACATCGAATCCATGCATATCAAGTGGCATTAAGTCCACTTGAATACTGCATCCTGAAAAAGAAAGAACACAAGAGGAACATACTTCCTGCAACTCAAAAGATCCAACTGGAGGGGTTTCTAGCCGAAGGCTATCAGATCTATGACTAACAGGCAAATTATAACTATCTATCACCTCTATGGTGATAAAAGAGTATGTCGTACCCAAGTCAACTAGTACAGATACAAAATAAGAAGAAGACAAACTAGAATGAAATAACTACATCTAACATGTGATGACCCATGGATTGGCTACTACTTCTGGCTGGTTCATGGCATAGAACTTAGACATCACCTACTACTGTCCATGTCCTCTACTAACCTATCTAGAGGAACCTACCTGTGATGCTTGGTCGTGTCCTCTACCACCACCACTGCTAAATTTTCATTGTTGCAGACCTTGTTGACTTTGTCTTGGCTTTTGAGTCAACTCCTCATTCTTCGTAGGACACGACAACATCATATGCCCAACCCGTCCACACATGTAGCAAGCTTTGGTATCATTCTACAGCC
Organism: Alisma plantago-aquatica; assembly: GCA_963693085.1. Lineage (NCBI taxonomy): Eukaryota > Viridiplantae > Streptophyta > Magnoliopsida > Alismatales > Alismataceae > Alisma > Alisma plantago-aquatica. Next base: position 1,136,920,181 of record OY856412.1, on the reverse strand, counting down.
TAGATGGCCCCATCACTGAAACTGATGATTTGTTACGAGCTCTTGCAGGCGGAAAACTGTGACCTATGCCCCTACTCTCGGACCACTAATATGGTGTATGTGATATCCACTCAGTAAAAGTCGACCTTTGTTTCTACTATAGTGGAGAAAATCCTAGCTTCTTAAAGCCTCTAGAAGACTGTCCTTAGAACTGAACTGGTCTTTTATTAGCGTTAACTTTGAGCTTCTCAATGGCAGACCTCTCAATCTGCCTTACTGACTCCACAAAAGTGAAAACCTTTCTGGGTTCTTCAAAGTTGATGTTGTAGTTGTCAATTCTATACTCATACCTTTTTCAAACCTACGGATCCTTTCCTTATTTGTTGCTGCATGTGAGGTCAGAACCTCAAAAGCTCCATAAACTTCAACTCATTCTCATTGATAGTCATCTCTCCTTGACAAAACTTCTCAAACTAAGAGATCTTCTCATCTAGGTATGTCTCAGGGAAGTATCGACTGACAAACTCTTGCCAAAATTCCTCCCATCATATCATGACTCCTGGCATTTTCTCTTCTTCTATGGCCCACCAGTGGCCCACACTACCCTTCAATGGGTATCAGTGTGCTTAACTTTGTCCTCTTCATAGATGTTTATAATATTGAATACTCTCCAACTTGTTTAGACACATATCGACATTTGTTGGGTCCAAAGTACCAACATACTCGATCGCCCCAACACACCTAAGATGTTCAAATGTCTTTTTGAAACCTGGGGATTCCACATTAGGGAAAACTACCCTATCTTGAGGTACTGACGCTCTGTCCGCTAGATGTGTAATCATGGCCATCTTCTGTCTAAACATGGACTAAAACTCTAGATTGGCCATCATTGTCGGGTCAAACTGAGGCATCACAAGCTTCTTTGGTCCCACTTCTGGCACTCTCGCATCGCCTGCTTGTCTCTTAGAACCTCCTCCTAGTGCAACATAGCTGCTCTTAACATGTTCTTCATGTCCTCCAGACATATTTGCATAAGCATAAGCTATGTTCAGATATGTTGGATACATAAAGATAGACTCAAACCCAAGTATGCTATCCTTGTAGACTCAACAAACCTAGAGCTCTGATACCAACTTAACTGTCACACCTCATCACGCTAAACAAGATTACTCAATACATAAAACATGATCAATTACTAATTGATTACATATTTGATGAATGCATATTCATCATGGTTTTCGTCACCATCCTTGGCTCAATTTTTCTCTGATCATTCGCTTTTATTGCCTAATTCTCGTCATATACATATTCACTTAGCTTGTTTGGATTATCCATAATTTTGTGGTGATTTATCCATAGTTTGGATTTATTTTGTCTTTATGAAGGCCCATCAGCACCAGGCCCATTACCAAAGCACGACCCCTCCTTTTTGGCCTTTGTTGATCCGTCCCTCCTCCAGCTCGATCGCAATCTACCCTGGCATCAACAGACACCGCAATCGTGGTGCCCTTAATCACCAACCGCGATCACCTCCTCACTATGACCTGAGGACTCCCCGAGACCACGACTCGGTTCCTCAACCACCAACATCGTGACCTCAATCACCCCTCCCACATAACCGCGATTGCATTTATTTCTTTCCCAAACCCGCAGTCTTCACCCTTCCATCACCATCTCCACCGCGGTCGTGGTTCCATCTTCCGTGACCTTTTCGATTCCCTCCACTTGCTCCTTCTCTCCAACCCTCACTGCCAACTTGTATGTGCTCTCTCATCTTCTCCACCTCGACCTCCACCAAACCATGACCAAACCTTAAAACTGTGATTGCGGTTTCCTCCCTCTCTGTCAATATCACGACCATCCAGCCCTGTGGATCGCGACTCCCATGATCGCGATCCACCTGCTGCACCCTCTCTCCACCTACTCTCAAGGTCACAATTTCTAGCACCTGCACTGTGATATTCACTTCCTCACCCACCAACAACCGCACATGTGGTTCTCTTCTCCCAGACCGTGACTTCTTTTCCTCTACACACCGTGGTCTTCCCTTCTACACCACAACCTCCTCTTTCTCCTATCTACCCTAAACCGTGACCATAGTTTCATCGCAACAAACTGTGACCAGCACTCCAGCAGACACCATGACCAAGGGTGTAAATAATCACGACCTGCTCGCTAACAGCAACGCACCCGCGGTCATCTTCCCTTCATCACAGTGACGATCAACCAGGTCGTGACAACTTCACCCCAAGCAGTCGTCAGTAGCCCACGCCACGCCCGTAGTTGCCTCACGTCCAAACCGTGACCTCATCACAGTAGCAACCGCGATCGTGGTGTTTGCAATAGAGTACTGTGACCAGAAAAGAACTGCGACCTGCTGGAAGCAACAGAAGAACTACGACTGAGGCCCCAAAAACCTTGATCGAGGTCCCAGCCGTGCACAGCCACTTGTGGCTATAGTTAGCTCCCTAACCCAACCATTCAAGACAACCTCTCCAGACACTATTAGGCTGCAAGTCTATCCTCGACCTAAGGAGACGGTCTCCTCCACAGCTAGGATACGCCCAAGAAGCGTTCGACCCCTGGTGCATCCATCTATCCTCTTCATCCAACCCATTCATTCATATCTGAGGTGGAAACCCAGATCTGCAGTCGTCTTCATCATCTGCGTCGTGTCTACGCTGGCATCACATCCACGAGCTACTCCTTCTGCTGTGAGCAAGGAGACTGAGAAGAGAGAGAATGTGGAGAAAGAAGATCTACCCCATTTGCCATGGTGTTCTTCCCTCCTCATTCCAGATCTGCTCCACTGGCATGTAGAAGACCGTCTCTCCACCGAGCTGCAATCACCTTCTCCACCATGGCCATGGTAGAATCTTCCCTCTCTCTTATTTTTCTTGTTTCTCTCACCATGAGTGAGTAGTTTCTTTTCACTGGGGTGCAGGGACTAGCCCCGCTGCCCATGCTTACATGTCCAATTATTGAACATTCCATGGCTTGTATATAACTTTTCATTTTTTTGTTAATCGTCTATGTGTGCTTTTAGATTGATCATCTGCTTGCATTTATCTTGTTCTTTCCTATGTTGTGAGAACTTCAATATGTAGGTTTGAATGTCGATTAACGTGGTTGACTCCCTGACGAGAAATTGGATGGGATTCCCTGAGGTCGTAAGTGTATGATCTGTGAGGGGACGAGCCATCTGGCCCATGGTGATGCTTCTGTGTGCTTAATGCCTGTATAGGGGGGCGCAGCTTCAGTTGGATATCTATATCTTCGGAGCTGTAAGTGTATGATTTGGATGGAGACGAGAAATATGATGCCTAAGTTGATGCTTACGCGAACTTAAACATCCTAACGGAGGGTTTGCAGCAGCTCTATTTGGATGGTTATATCTAGCATGGATGTTTGTGTTTGGATGTGTATGCATGTGTAGTAGTGGTGAAACTTGGGTCCATCCCAATGATTCCCATCATTAATCTTTAATAAACTTTTAATCCTACTCTTTACTTTCCTCTCATTTAGTTTAATTAACCTCAAACCAACCTTTTTTCTAAATATTAGTCTTGATTCAACTAGATTGGACTAGTAAAAGATCCTTAAAAATGTTGTCCCTTGGGATTCGATCCTCAACTATACTGCAATAAGACCCGTCTGCTTGCGCGTGGTAATATTACACAAGATTTTGGTTAAAAACTCTAGGATTTCAACCCCGAGTGAATTTGTTAGTGTGATAATAGGCCACGTCAAATTCTGGTGTCGTTGCCAGGGACAACAAAATCATCTAGTTGAATCTATTTCTATTAAGGCTAATTTAGTATTTTTCTTTTAATTTTGATACAATCAAGCATCTACTTGAATTTGACTCTACTCCATCCACCTTACTTCTGAAAGATCTTTCCATCCTAGGTACCCCCAAAGACTAGTGCATGCACCGCTCGAATAGTTCCGACCTTACTACTAGCTTTGACCCTGAGATAGAAAGAACCTTTCGTCGTTAGAGTAGAGAGAACCAAGTTAGGATGGAACAAGAGGAGGAAATTGCCTGAAGGGTAGCTCAAGCCCTTAATGCACAAAGAGAAAGGCTTATGCAAGAAGCCCAAGCTGTAGTTCAAGAAAAAATCCAGGTAGCGCAAGCAGCAGCTCAACAAGCTGAGTTACAAAAAGACCTTCAAGAATTCTCAATCCCTAAAGTTGCTGATGTTCACCACCTAGTACAACCTCCTCCCATCAATGCTGCCAATTTTGAGATCAGGGCATATTGGGTTACACTGCTTCAGAATAGCCCTTTCTATGGTAAGCAAGGAGAAGATAGTCAAGAACATCTTCTGAGGTTTATAGATCTATGTGCTATGACAAAGCAAAATGGAGTCACAGACATTGCCATCAGACTCCATCTTTTCAAATACTGTCTTGCTAATAGAGTCATGAGTTGGTACAACTCTTTGCAATGTGAACCCATCACCACCTGGGAGGAACTTCAAAATGTCATCCTAGAAAAATTCTATCCTCCTTCTCTCACCTATGAAATTAGGGGTCGAATAACATAGTTCACTCAGGTCTTGGGTGAAACCCTTGCAGAAGCATGGGAAAGATACAAAGAGCTCCTACGCAAGTATCCACACCATGGCATTCCTAAGAATCAACTCATCAAAATCTTTTATAGGGGTGTGGATGATGATATCAAGAAGTTCTTAGACTCCTCATCTGGGGAAAACTTCATGCGTCAAAGTTATGACAACGCATGGAAGGTTGTCACCCTTGGAGCTGAAAATCAAGCCAATTGGGGTAGACCCGTAAGTAAAGGAGTGTTGAAGGTTTCTATGGCAGAAGCTACTCCTGAATAAAAGTTTATCACTAAGTCTCTTAAGATTCTAGTTTCCAAACAAGACCAACTTGAATCATCTTTTGCCACCTATGAAAGAAGACATTCGTCCCCTCGACAACAAGAACAAGAACAAGTCAAGTCAGCTTAACTATTCTGTGAAGCATGTAAAGGCACTGATCATTCTACGCTAGCCTGTAATATCCTCTATGATGTTGTTCTGGGCAATGTTTGTACCCAAGGAGATAATGGTCAAATGGAAAATATGAATGTTGTCAACACTATCCCTGGTCAAGGATATTATAACCCAATCTAGAACAAGAACCATCCGGGTTTTCAATATGGAAATCCTTCAGAAGCAGAAAACTCATGACAACTTGGTTCAAATAATCAACAATGAGGCCCGTCGGGATATCAATATAACCAAAAACAAAAATTCGGAAATCAAGGGAACTTTAGAGGTAACTACCAGAATAGAAACTACAACAATTATCAGAACAATTCTCATTTCCAGAATCCCAACCAAGTCCCCTATCAAAAACAAGTGCAACAAGCCAGTCCCATCTCTTCTGATGGCAAACTCTCATACGTTGAGAAGATGTTGTAGTTGCAACAGACTACGATAGCAAACCAGCAAGCCCATTAGAAGGCTATTGAATCTCAACTAGCTCAACTTTTAGCTAGCCTCCAGCCACCTACAGGAGCTTTTACTGGCCAACTAGAGAACAATCCTAAACATCCATAACAACTGAAGGTTGTTACCACCTAGTCTGGGAAAGACTGTTTTGATTCTCATGTCAAGACACCTGTGGTAGTTACGGACGATGATGACTTTGTGACTGCCCAAGACTCTATAGTACATGAATCACAACTGAAAGAACCACCAACCACTGATAGGACTGACAAAGCAAGTTCAAAAGAACCTATTGTTATAGAAGTAGAAAACACACATGAGGTAGAGGTGCCAGTGTACAAGCCTCGTCCTCCTTTCCCAGCTCGTTTGTAGTAGACAAAGCTTGACACACGTTTCAACAAGTTCAAGGAAGCAATGAAGAAGCTTCATGTTGATATACCCTTTCTTGATGCTATGGATGAGATACCAGCCTGGACAAAGTACTTGAAGTCCCTCCTCACAAGGAAGTATATAACTGAAGAATATGAGACAATTAAATTAGCAACAACCACTTCTGATATCATTCAGAGCAAGATGCCCAAGAAGCAGAAAACCCCAGGATCCTTTGGAATTTTGTGTCATATCGGCGACTCTTCATGTAAAAAGGGATTGGCCAACATTGGTGCTAGCATCTCTATCATGCCACTTAGCCTTTGCAAGAGGCTAGGGTTTACAGAACTGCTTCCAACTAGCATGACCATACAACTTGCTGACAATTCTATGACTCTCCCTTTGGGAATCATCGAGGATGTCCCATTCAAGGTAGGAAAAGACTCTTATATCCCATGTGACTTTGTCATCATGGACATAAAAGAAGATGCCAGATACCCTCTTATCTTTGGTCATCCATTCCTTGCCACTGTGAGAGCTCTGATTGATGTTGAAGCGGGAACCTTGCTGCTCAAACTAGGTAAAGAAACTCTCGAGTTCAAAGTTTTTGAAAGTATGCGAAGACCGAGCATGCAAGAAAAAGTCTACTTGATTGATTGCATAGAGAAGATGTCACTCCTCATGCAAGAGGATTATGAACAAGAAGATCCTTTAGGAGTGGCTATGACTAATCCAAATGCAGATAGTTCAGATGACATACAAGTGAAAAATTGTGCTCTCCACCTTGACACTGCTAAAGAAGATCCTGGAGCCAAATTTAAGGAACTCAAGGCTGTGAATGTTACTGAAGAACTGTGCGAGAAACCAGAAGCTCCTGAAATGAAGCCCCTACCCGAGGGATTGAAGTACATGTTTCTGGATGATCTCAAGGTCTGCCTAGTTATTATAAATTCTGATCTAACGACCAAACAAGAAGATAAACTCCTGAAAGAATTAATAGAAAGAAGGAAAGCTATCGGCTACAAGATGAGTGATCTCACCGGGGTCAGTCAAGCACTCTGCATGCATAGAATCCCCATGGTGGAAGACCACAAGCCAATTATCGAACATCAATGAAGGCTTAATCCAATTATAATGGAAGTAGTCTGCCTTGAACTTATTAAATTGCCCACTACGGGGATCATCTATCCTATATCTGACTCGCCATGGGTGAGTCCTGTACATGTTGTCCCAAAGAAAGGTGGCACTACTGTGATACAGGATGAAGATAATGAACTCATCCCCACTCGAACAGTTACCGGGTGGAGGACGTGTATCGATTATAGGAAGTTGAATAAGGCAACTCGTAAGGATCATTTCCCGATGCCTTTTCTAGACCAAGTTCTAGAGCGACTGGCTCACCAGGAATATTTCTACTATCTCGATGGTTACTATGGATTCTATCCAATTCCTATACATCCTGATTACCAAGAGAAAACTACTTTCACTTGCCCCTTTGGAACATACACCTTTAGAAGGATGTCATTCGGGCTATGTAATGTGTCTACAACCTTCCAACGCTGCATGGCAGCCATATTTGTTGGTCTTACCAAAACTGTTATGGAAGTTTTTATGGATGATTTTTCCTATATGGGGATTCATATGATGCATGCCTGAAACACCTCTCCCTGATCCTCAAACGATGCGAAGAAGCACATCTAGTGCTAAATTGGGAGAAGTGTCACTTTATGGTAAAAGAAGGCATAGTCCTTGGCCATAGGGTCAGTAATTGAGGAATTGAAGTAGACAAGGTGAAGATCAAAGTGATTTCCAAACTCTCTATCCCAACCAATGTAAGAGAGGTTTGCATGTTCCTTGGTCATGCATGCTTTTATAGAAGGTTTATCAAAGATTTCTCCAAGATAACCAAGCCTATGACCAACTTGTTACTAAAGGATGTTGATTTCAATTTTGATGAAGAATGCATCAAGAATTTCAACAACCTGAAGCATGCTCTTACAACAACACCCACCATCTGAGCTCTAGATTGGGGGCATTCATTCAAAATAATGTGTGATGCCAGTGACTACGCAGTCGCTGCCATCTTAGGCCAGTGCATAGAGAGGAAACATCATGTCATCTACTATGCATCAAAGACCCTTGATGAAGCTCAGAGGAATTATGAAATTATCGAGAAGGAACTCTTAGCAGTTGTGTATGCCTTTGAAAAGTTCATATCCTACCTCATTGTTTCGAAGGTCATTGTTTATACAGATCATGTTGCTATTCGTTACCTCCTGAAAAAGAAAGATGCAAAACCCAGGTTGATCAGATGGATTCTCCTCTTGCAAGAATTTGATCTGGAGATAAGAGATAAGAAAGGTACAGAGAATGTTGTGGCTGACCACTTGAGTTGTATCCATACCCTGGATACTGAAAAGATCCCAATTAATGACTCTCTTCTAGATGACCAGCTCATCAAAGTCTCAAAAGCTACTCCTTGGTACTCAAACTATGTGAACTACCTCGTCGTCGATGTCATCCACCCTGAATGCACCGGAAATGCACTGAAGAAATTCATGCATGATGTGAGGCAATATCACTGGGATGAATTGTACCTCTTCAAGCTTTGTGTTGATGGTCTCTACAGGCATTGTATCGCTGAGGAAGAATCCCAACTTGTTTTAGAGCAATGCCACTCAGGCCCAGTTGGAGGCCATATGAGTTCTAAGAAAACTACTTTGAAGGTTTTGCAATGTGGTTTCTTTTGGCCAAACATATCTAGAGATGCCTACAACTTTGTACTATCATGTGAGAAGTGTCAGAGAACGGGAAACATTACAAAAAGAGATGATGTGCCGCTTAAGTTATGGCAAGAAGTAGAGATTTTTGATGTTTGGGGAGTGGACTACATGGGCCCATTCCCATCCTCGCATGGATTTTGCTACATTCTAGTCGCAGTGGATTATGTCTCTAAATGGGTAGAGGCCATACCAACAGTCACTAGTGATTCGAAGCATGTCATCAAAATGTTCAAAGACATTATATTTCCCGGTTTTTGAGTCCCAGACACTGTGATATCTGACAGAGGTTCTCATTTTCTAGAACGAAGCTTTGAAGCATTGTTAAGAAAATATGGTGTAACGCACAAGGTAGCTTCCCCCTACAACCCACAAAAAAGTGGGTAGGTAGAGGTTTCGAACCGTCAACTCAAAGCTATCATAGAAACGATAGTAGGATGCAAGAGAAAGGATTGGTCAATGAAATCAATGACGCCTTATGGGCCTACCAAATTGCTTTCAAGACTCCTCTTAGAACAACACCCTTCAGACTCATCTATGAAAACTCATGTCACCTGCCCATAGAACTCGAACACAAAGCTTGGTGGGCAATCAAATAGCTAAATTTTGACATGAAGAAAGCTGGCCAAGCCAGGATGCTGCAACTTCAGGAGCTGGATGAACTCTAGATGACAGCTTATGAGAATGCCAGAATCTATAAAGAACACACAAAGTTGTGGCACGATGGTCATCTGAAAAGGAAGGACATTCAAGTGGGAGACCAAGTTCTACTGTTCAACTCAAGACTGAGGTTATTCCCAGGGAAACTCCATTCTCGATGGTCTGGACCATACATTGTCAAAAGCATCTACCCACATGGTGCCTTCATTTTATGGAGTGAAAATTCAAGAGAATTTGTGGCAAACGTCCAATGCTTGAAGAGATATTTCACCACAGCTGACATAGGCATCGAAGCAATGTTGGATCTCTCCAAACCAACATATCTACTAGAAAATTGAAGAAATCAAGTCGAGCCAACGACATAAAACAAAGGCGCTTGTCGGGAGGCAACCCGACCCTTACCTTAGATTTTTACTTTGAGTTTTAGTTTTAGACAATGCATCACAAGATGTAATCTTAAGTTCTGATAATTTTCATTCTTGAAATTTCAGATGGAGGACATATCGCCGAAAGAAATGCAACCACATCTGGTGGACCAACTGGCATGATTTTTCCCCTACATCTCAGATTTAGAGTTTGCTTGGGACAAGCAAATTTCTACATTCAGGGTGGAGGATGGGTGGTACGCACTTTACTTTCCACCCATCCCTATCTGTTTTAGACTTAAGATTTCATCATTGCAATTTTGAGCAAAAAATTTCAAAATTTTCAAAAAATTTTAAATTTTCAAAGTAGTTTTGTATAGAAACTTGATGAAGTTTTGACGCTTTTGTTTCAATCAAAGCCATTACCTAGTCAGCTATCCCATTTTTCCATGCAGTTTTGAATTATTATACCCTCCTTATCCGAAGCGAAACCTCACGAGGGACAAATTCTGAAACTAGCCAATGGTTAGAAATCACCGTGTGAAGCTTATGAATCCTAACATTATGATCAGTAAGGATGGAAAGTGTCTGTCGAATTGAGAGGGATCAAACACATTGTGCTTCCTAACTGTCTAGTAGAACAATAGCATGGAATCTCCATCGGATCCACATTAAGTCATTATTTGAGCGGAGTATGATAAGGAGAACAACCCAGTGCATCGAATTGTAAATCAAGTTGCATTCTGATATGAACTCTCTTCTACACTTCTTCTATCATCTTCTTACCCCTCCGCCCAAAAAAAAGAAACTAAAATAGCCAAATTAGTGCCAAACCCTAAGTTCGGGGTGGCACACCTCCTCCCTCTTTATTCTCTTCTTCCATACCCCTCGCTATGTAATAGGGGCATACCTCCAAGAAAATATGCCAATGCGCACACAAAAAAATGCAATCTCAAGTCAAATAGAGGAGAGATTCACACACAAAAAATAATAATAAGAGTTGCATTCAATGAAATTGCAACCATATAATAAAAATCTCGAGTCGAATGGAGGAGAGATTTATTTCTTCCTTCCATACCCCCCTTCACTCCCTTTTCCACCTACTGGCACAATGAATGCCTACTTTGCCAATATCTTGAAAAACACTAGTGTCAGATCAGGTGCACACTTGTTGTTCTGTGCGTATCTCTAGACTCTTACAAAACTCTTAGACATGCTTAATGTTGGAAAAAGTAGGGAGGAAGTGATGTTGGAAAACAAACTCAGGAACAAAGATATGGTAAGATGTGTTTAGTGGTCTTAGGAAGTTGAGATGCTTAGTCATACAGAGTAGAGAAGAAACATTCATGATGTGAAGGTGAGGCAATCACACGAGTGAAAGTATTCATTTGGCGACTGTTTCAGATTTTGTGTACTCGAGGATGAGCAATGTTTAAGTTTGAGGTGTTTTGATGAATGCATATTCATCATGATTTTGGTCGCCGTCCTTGGCCCAATTTTTCTCTGATCATTCGCTTTGATTGCCTAATTCTCGTCATAGACATATTCACTTAGCTTGTATGAATTATCCTTAATTTTTTGGTGATTTATTCATAGTTTTGATTTATTTTGTGTCTTTGTGTAGGCCCATCAGCACTAGGCCCATCACTAAAGCATGACCCCTCCTTTTTGGCCTTTACTAACCCATCCCTCCTCCAGCTCGATCGCGATCTACCCTAGCATAAACAGATAATGTGATCGTGGTGCCCTTAATCACCAATCATGATCACCTCCTCACCGCGACCTGAGGACTCCCCGAGACCTCGACTCAGTTCCTCAGCCACCAACACCGCGACCTCAAACACCCCTCCCACATAACCACAGTCACAGTTATTTCTTTCCCAAGCCTGCGTTCTTCACCCTTCCATCACCATCTCCATCGCGGTCATGGTTCCATCTTCTGTGACCTCGTTGATTCCCTCCACTTGCTCCTTCTATCCAACCCGTGCCGCCAACTTGCCCACACTCTCTCGTCTTCTCCACCTCAACCTCCACCAAACCGTGACCAAACCCTACAACCGTAATCACGATTTCCTCCCTCTCTATCAATATCGCGAACATCCACCCCTGCTGATCGCGACTCCCATGATCGTGATCCACCTATTGCACCCTCTCTCCACCTTCTCTCAAGATCGTGATCTCTAGCACCTGCACCGCGATCTTCATTTCCTCACCCACCAAAAACCGTGCCCGCGGTTCTCTTCTCCCAGACCGTGACTTCTTTTCCTCTACACACCGCGGTCTTCCCTTCTACACCACGGCCTCCTCTTTCTCCTATCTACCCTAAACCGCGACTGTGGTTTCATCGCAACAAACTGCAACCAGCACTCCAGCAGACACCACGACCAAGGGTGTAAATAACCATGACCTTCTCGCCAACAACAACGCACCCACGGTTGTCTTCCCTTCATCCTAGTGACGATCAAACAGGCCACGACAGCTTCACCTCGAGTAGTCGTCAGCAGCCCATGTCATGCTCATGATTGCCTCACGTCCAAACTGTGACCTCATCACAGTAGCAACCGTGATTGCGGTGTTTGCAGCAGAGAACCATGACCTGCTGGCAGCAATAGAAGAACTAAGACTGAGGCCCCAAAGATCTCGACCGAGGTCCCATCCGTGCACAACCATCTGTGGCTATAAATAGCCCCCTTCCCCAACCATTCAAGACACCCTCTCCAGACATCATTAGTCTGTAGGTTTGTCCTTTGCCTAAGGAGATGGTCTCCTCTACAGCCAGGCTGCGCCCAAGAAGCGTTCGACCCCTGGTGCATCCATCTATCTACTCCATCCAACATGTTCATCCAGATCTGAGGTGGAAACCCAGATCTACAGTCGTCTTCATCATCTACGCCGTGCCTACGCCGCCATCATGTCTACGAGTTGCTCCTCCTGCTGCGAGCAAGGAGACCGAGAAGAGAGAGAAGGTGGAGAAAGAAAATCTGCCCCATCTGTCATGGTGTTCTTTCCTCCTCGTTCCAGATCTGCTCCACCGCCGTGTAGAAGACTGTCTCTCCACCACGATCACCTTCTCCACCATGGCCATGGTGGAATCTTTCCTCTCTCTTGTTTTTCTTGTTTCTCTCACCATGAGCGAATAGTTTCTTTTCATTAGGGTGCAAGTACTAGCCCCGCTACCCATGCTTACATGTCCAACTATTGAACATTCCATGGCTTGTATATAACTTTTCATTTCGTTGTTAATCGTCGATGTGTGCTTGTGGATTAATAACCTACTTGCATTTATCTTGTTCTTTCCTATGTTGCGAGAACTTCAATATGTAGGTTTGAATGTCGATTAACGTGGTTGACTCCCTGACAAGAAATCAGATGGGATTCCCTGAGGTTGTAAGTGTATGATCCATGAGGGGATGAGCCATCTAGCCCATGGTGATGCTTTTGTGTGCCTAACTCCTGTATAGGGGGCCTACAACTTCAGTTGGATATCTGTATCTTCAGATCCGTAAGTGTATGATCCGGATTGTGACGAGAAATTGGATGCCTAAGGTGATGCTTACGCGAACCGAAACACCCTAACGGAGGGTTTGCAACAACTCTATTTGGATGGTTATATCTATCTTGGATGTTTGTATTTGGATGTGTATGCATGTGTAGCGGTGGTGAAACCCAGGTCCATCCCAGCGATTCCCATCATTAATCTTTAATCAACTTTTAATCCTGCTCTTTACTTTCCTTGCATTTAGTTTAATTAACCTCAAACCAACCTTTGTTCTAAATATTAGTCTTGATTCAACTAGATTCGACTAGTAAAATGTTCTTAAAAATGTTATCCCTTGGGATTCGATCCTCAACTATACTTCGATAAGACCCGTTCGCTTGCTGGTGGTATTATTGCATAAGGTTTTGGTTAAAAACTCTAGGATTTCAACCCCGAGTGAATTTGTTAGTGTGATAATAGACCACGTCAATAGTCATAAAAGAGGAAGAATTAGAACCAAATTCAACATCATAATTTTTTTTGAAACATTTAAATAAAGTTCCATCTTTTCTATTGTCATATACATTGATAGGTATTTACATATGCATCCAGTGGTCTCAACCACATCCTGTATACAAAAGAGACATTCCTCATGTACATGCCATATTTTACAAATGTTGGCATACTGCCAAAATCTCACGTCGATACAAGTATATCATCTACAAACACTTCCCATACCCAGATATGAGAGTACAGGAACATCACTAGGACTCTAATACTAACATCTACAGTTGTCCAACATTCTGTGTTCAGTGATCACCAGGCTGCTCCTCTTCTATGGCACGAGCTCGACCACATTGCCCGCGACCACCTAAAAGGATGCAGTGATTCACGGGTGAGACTCAGTCCCAGCGAGAGATATAAATCTCTCCAGTAGATATTGATTACAATAGATTATTTAACAATAAATAGACTGAGCAGTTGGAGTAGTTGATAACAATTGAGAAGATTTAACATTTTAAGCATACTAAACAAGTTAAGCAAAAAATATTAGCAACAAGCATAATTACTCATATTACTAAGATTTTATCATATATAATTGTGAGTATAAAGACAAGGTAAGGTCTAATCAACCAATGTGAAACACATTTGACCCTAGAAGATATACTACATGGCTTGTATTATATATTTTATTATGCACTAGGGAGTTTGAGTCATACAAAGTGCTATTCACTTCTGTATCAGACCTAGGGGTGCTGACATCCTAGTATATTTTGTTATTGGCCAATATGAGTAAAAAGGTAGTGACAAATCAGTCCAACTACCACTACATCAACATATAATGAAGTTGCTAACAATTGGACCCCCCATGGTACATGTCATGGCACTTGAGTCCAAAGTATGCAAGCAAAACCCTGTCACCTAAGATACAACTATAGTGTACTTAGTCACAGCATGTATCACAATTATCCGAGGCATGACCACAACCATCCTACTTAACTTGCAATTAAGGATGTCAAGGATATACACTCACTTGCACCCCACATACTCAACATGTTATGTATGTGCTACGAGTTTCACTTAGGAATACACCACCCAACAAGTTCATACACTAAAGATGGTTCTATGGCTCAGATCTATATGATTAGAGTTTCACATATTAGTTAGCATTTGGGTGAATTAAGGCTTCATCATACAAATGGACATTCAAACCCTAATTAATTTCTATCAAGAGTATAAGTATTGCAAATTCAGAAGATATAAAATGTATGAGGTAAAAATCTTAATCACATTACAATAATAAACTTGTTTACTGAATTTCATGAGTCTATACTGATCAACATTCCACCACAGGGTATAATATATGATTACAATATTCCAGGGTTTCAACCCTAATTATATCATGAAGAGGATTATACCTCCATCAGGGCTCAACCATGGCCAAAGGTCATTAAGACCATCACATCAATCCCTGCAAGTTCATCATTAACTTTCTATGATTTTAGAACAAATCTCAACAAGTCATCAACACACATGTGACATATAAGTTTAACATAGCAAGGAACTGTGATATTTAGGTATGACCATATGATAGTTTGAATCAACCACAAGAGAGAATTTCATTATCTTATTAACCCTTCAAGAGGGCTTATCACAATATATCTCCATCACTTAGTTACATTAGGGTTAGGTGTGACATGATTTATCACTTTAAAGTTACACATCCACTTATTAGGGTGATTTATCAAATATATTCATATGAGGAGAAAGGCAAGACTACGAATTAAAGGCATTATATATAACCATCAAATTATCATTATTAGAACCAAAATATTATACTATAGGATTCATTTCAATCCATTGAACATTGAAGCATCCAATCCCAACCATTGGATTAGTTTCATCATTCAAAACCATCAATTAGAGTGTAGGTCTAACCCTTGAATTAATAGACTCAAGAAACCATCGATTTAGGGATTAATTGAAGCAACATTTAATACCTTGACTCACCATCGGGTGTGGCAATTTGAACCACCATCAGATGTGACACGTTGTGTCACCATTGATTGATAGGATCAACATTACCATCATTTGTCTCCATCAGATGTTGAGCTAATGTCGCCATCTGTTCCTGCCATTCTTAGGGCACTAAACCATCAGTCAATAAGATTTTAAGGAGTCTAAAACTGACCTAAGGTGTGACTGTTGATTGACACCATCAGTTGTCACCATTGATCATCACCATCAGTTATCATGAAGACAACTCCATTAGTTCTAGTGTGAAGTCAACCATCAGTTTATGTATAAAGTAGAAAACTGCCTAAAAACTCCAAGTATTGACCATTGTTTGATAGGTGCTAAGCACTATCAGATTCCATACCAACCTAATCTACGTATTCATCTACTTGGGAAGAATGTGCACATAGTTTCAGGTTCATATAAAGATGAAGCCTAAGAAAGGAACACCATAAAAATTGAAACCCAAGCAAACATAGTTTCTAAGTGCTTAGATCTTCATTTTAGAGTAAGAACATGAGTAGGCATGATTATAGTTGTAACATCCCTGACTTGGGTTATGCTTTAACCCTAGATGTTTTGTTATGAAAGTTGATTATATGCTTCCTCTTATCTTTTGAAAAGTAACTAAGGCTCAAGAGGAACTTATGTTTCATTTTAGTCCTTTTCGAATAGTGTTGAAACATTGTTCTGCTTGTTTTGGACTAAAGTGCAAATTACCCAAGTTGAGGGGTTAACTTGCAAATGTTACATGATAAAATGTTCCTCAGATGTTGAAGCATCATAGGAATGAGTATGATCCAGTGGTATGGCTTCCACAAGCCTGAGCACCAAGAAAGAGCTTGTTAAGCCATGATTGTGCAATAAACCTTAGTTTTGGAGTAATGTGCAATGTACCCAAAACCTAGGGTTCAGTATGCAAATTACTACTTCAATAGGGTCCCTCATGATTATTGGCATCATGTTGAGAAAAGAATTTGAGAGGGGCACCTCATTTGAATCACTTTGGAAGAGAGAGAATCTTGATATTAAAATAATCAAGATTTAAGCATAATTGAAACCCTAATTCAATTTAATACAAAAATAAATATATTAATTGATGTGCCTTTCAACCAAAAGTGTGTTGGTTGAAATTCTACAATAATGGTCGTCCTTGTGCCTTGCAAATGCAACGAAAATATCTTAGTGAGTGGAGAGCCCACTCACATTAATAAAAGGAAAAGTAATGTCCACTCAAATATGGATATTATTATTATATGAATTAAGGTGCTTAATTTCTTTTCCTTTAATTCATGGATAAAGGAGAGGTTTGCAAAGGGAAAGAGGATGGATTCGTGGGCAAGGAGTTGAGGGGGAGATGTGGCATCAATTTAAGAAATAAAGGAATTAATTATTACTTTCTCTCTCATTGATTTTTCTTATATACATCCCATTCCTAAGCCAAATGAAAGGCTTTCTCGATCCTTTTTCTTTCCTTGCTTTGTCCGTGGACAAAGGAGCTTAGGAGAAACAGGAGGACGTGCCCCAACCTGTAGGTAAGCTCCCTAGTCATATTCAACCTTGATTTCATAGTGGAAATTGAAAATCAATGCTTGATTTCTTATTTTCTCCATGCAATCTTCAATCCTAGCCAATTCTTTTCACTCAAAAGCTTGAGGAACGAACCTTGTGAAGTTGAGAAAGCTTTTTCCACCATTAAATACGTGGAGTTTGGATCTTTGAAGCTTCCTTGAAGGTGGGTTATATAACTTGAACCCTGAAATGTTATTACTACATTCAATTCTCCATCATTGGTTGATTGTTTTGTTCTTCTTGAAATCCCTTTGATCAACTGATGCAATTCACATACGTACGACAGTAGTTTTTGCAGGATTGAAGCTTGATGATGATGATGACATCATCCTAAGCACACACCTCCACAAATATCCTTTGCAAACAGTTTCATGAACTTGAGACCAAACTGTCTCAAGATCGTTTGGGATCAAACGGTCTCAGACCATTTGGAGCTGAACTAATGATATGATGGATGATGATCCAATGGATTGGATTGAATTCGTTTCAACAAGGTTCAACATTTGGAGATCCATCAATTATCAACCCTAGATCGGGTCATTATTGAAACCCTAATTGAATTCCATGAGTTTTCCTTATTTGGTTTGGGTCAAACGGTCTCAATTTGACACCAAATGATCTCAAGACCATTTGGGGCCAAACGACCTCAAGACCGTTTGAGTTTAGGTCATGCCCAATTTGAAAGGTGGTCCAATGATTTCAAAGCAATTGGTTCCACAATGACCAATATTGAAGGTTCATCGATTTCAAACCCTAATCCAATTGGATTCAAAACCCTAATTGAGGTTCAATTGAAGATTGATTCAGTTGATGGATGATCCATTAGTTCAATAGAAGGTTGATGCATGGATTCAATTGATGTGTGGTTCCATGGATTCAATTGATGAGGGGATCAATAATTGAAACCCTTAATCGATTTGAGTGGTTGAGACCATTTTTGGTCCAATCGGTTTTGAGGAGGTTTGGACCAAACGGTCTCAAGACCGTTTGAGTCCAAACAGTCTCAAGACCATTTGGGACCAAACAGTCTCAAGACTGTTTGGGACCAAATGATCCCAAACCGTTTGGGGTACTCAATCGATCTCAAGAACGTTTTGGCTAAATGGTTGCAAGCACACATTTTTAAACGGTTTCAAACTGTTAGACCAAGACCATTCGGAGGTCTAAACGGTCTTAGACCGTTTGGATATCAATCAAGTAAGACCGTTTGGGGTCTGGTTGGTCAAGACCATTTTGGGTCTAAGTGACCAAGACCGTGTGGGAAATAATTAATCAAAACTGTTTGAACACTTAAGGTGATTAAGGGTCAATTGTTTAATTGATTATTAAATGATGTAAATCAAGGGTGATTACATTAGTTGTACCTTTAATAAGATAGGGGGATTAGTAACCTTGAAGGATTAATCTTTGGAGATTATAGAAGCAAAATCTCAACACACTACACTAACCCCAATTGGGTGTATTAGAATAAAGAATTGACCTAATTGAGTCAACTTTGAGGTACTCAACATCCCAGAGAGGATGAGAGAGAAAGTTGTGCTTATATGTAAATACAAGATTCAATTCCTTCATTATGAGTAAAATATGTAATTAGGGATTGATCCATGATGATGAGATCATGAAACCCTAATTAAGAAGAATAGTGAGTCTTAACCCTAAATTAGGGCAATACATGGTGTAACCCTAATTTTGGGACAATTGTAGATGTAACCCTAATTGGATGTGAATAGAAAACCCTAACCCTAATTGAGGGTGATGTTATGGGAAACCCTAATCAAGGGTAATGTCAAGTGAAATCCTAATGCAACAATGTGATGTGGAACTCTAACTGAAGGTGATGCTATGTATTGATATGTGACAGTTTGATATGAAATCCTACCCTGATAGAGGGTAAAGGTATGTGGAGCCCTAATCTTGGGTTATAATGCATGAAACCCTAATGTTGGGCAATATGATGATAAACCATAACCCAAATTTGGGTAATGGGATGAGTATTTCTAATTGTCATGATTTGAGAAATTCTAACTCTAAAGTGGAAACAATGACGTTACTCTTACATTGCATATGTAATTGATATAACTGTTATCATGTGCACTAATCATGCAGGTATCATGAGATGTTGTACATAGCCAGGTTTGAGCTAGGATGATTACTATTTAAATTGCTTTATGGGCCTTGTGAACCATAATATGATGTGTTGCCTAGTAAAAGGTAACAAGAGATTAATGAGCTTTAGGAGCCATGTGAGATATATGTACCGCAAGTATCATGTTTACCTTGGTCAGATGACGTGAAGGTATTAGTTACCTAGTAGTAATAAGTGTTCTTGATAAATTGAGGGTTTGAATACCCATATTTCATAATCTTAATGATGAGATGTTAAGGGATGAGAATGCCCCTGATGTGACAAGGGATATTGAAATCCCAATGTTTTATAAAACTTTGAAAAGGACTTGATAGAAGTAATACTTATTCTTTATAGCATTTGTTATAATGAATTATGTCTGAAAAACTGACTGATGCTAAACGAATACAGTAATGTACTTAATTAATCAAGTGAAATCTTATCATGTAGAGTCATGGCCATAGATCCATCATCGTCAGTAGTTTGGTGATGGTGAAATAGGTTTTCCTACGGAAAATCCTAGAAGGCATACTTTTGAGTATGTGGGGTTTATGGGTGCGAATATCCTTACGCCCTAATGGAGGAATTGATGTGAGGTAAACATTAAATCTCTCAATCCTTCATTATATATGTCAGGATGGATGTATCACTAATCTCCCGAATTTCAGGATGGATGTATCATTAATCTCCCGATGATCTTAATGTCGGATCGATGTGAGATAATTATAATATCTCTCGATTGCGAAGAGAGTACAGCATGCCACTGTAACTCTAATAGCGAAGTTACCAGTATACCCTGGAAAACTATTTAGTAGAGACACTAGATGTCCTGCATTTGGTCCTCACACTAACTGAGGAAGATGAGGTCATGGGAATCTGACTCTTCTATTGACCTATGTATGGTACCGATTTTGATTTTGCAATGGTTGGTTGGAGTATGAGCGGTATACCTCATCTCCTCAGGGTTTAAGTATGATTGTAAAATGTAATCAGTTGTGTAGTGTATTTGCTTAAGGTTGAAATACAAGAATCATTGGTTGATGATATCTTGCTTAGTATATCTTAGATGGATAAATGTTATACATGTCCTTCATATTCCTTATTGAATAAGTGACATGCTGCTTTATCAAGTTATAGCTGAAATGACTTGAATAGAGAGTAATGCTCTAATCTATTTAGACATTGATTTATCTGTTGTTGAATACTTATGATTCTTTTGCTCAGTTTTATTCTATTAATTGCAATAATAATGTTTCTGGCAGAGAGTTATATCTGTCGCTGGGACAATTTCAATTGTCTCACCCTTGTGGGATCCAACTTTTTAGGTAAACACAGAAGAAGAAGCAGAAACCCTACAGCGAGTGAAGAACAGCAGTAGCAGCAGGGACAACAGTGACATCTAGGTGGAGACACTGGCTGTCATGTTTGTGTATAGATTCCTATGTGTCGTCTCTGTACTCTCAGGTCCTAGGAGTCAATAGTTAGTTTGATGTTAATATGAGATTTTGGCTTAATGCCTCGATATTTTTATGTTGCCTATGTATAGTTTTAACAGGGCAGTTGATGCTTGTAACTCTTGAGAAGGAATGGTACAAGATATGTACTTGTGAACCAGAATGTAGTTGAATTACTTTGGTTCTTTTTGAAAGAGTTTTCCAGTGTATGGATCTCTTTGTAAAAGTTTTAAATTTTTAGTGATTTTTAGTAATCCGCTGCAAATTATTCGCTTCCGCTTAAGTTAATTATGTTTCTGTGAGTTGGATGCCACAATTTAGTGGTATCAGAGCTTTAGGTTTGTTAAGTCTACAGAGATATAGGACTAAGGTTGTTGAGTCTCTTCTAGTGTCTTCTAGTAATTTGAGAGTGTCTTCTGCTCATATAGGAGGAGGAGAAGAATTTGAAGATGTCTGGATCACACGAGGAACACGCTGCTGAGAGTAGCATTGCTGCACTAGGAGGAGGTGAAAGGGACCAGGCTAGGGAGGAACCAGAACCTGGACTTCCCCAGTGTGACGTCTGTTGCCAAACATCGATTAAGATTAATGTGGAAGCGATCGTTAACATCGGAATTACTGAAAATCACTAAAAATTAAAACTTTTTACAAAGAGATCCAAACACAGGAGAACTCTTTCAACAAGAACCATAATATTACATTCACATCCTGGTTCACATAGTACATTCTTTGTACCATTTCTTCTCGAGGAATATAAATACATCCTTTCTTTACAAAAAAGCACAAGTAACAAAATCCTCGAGGAATTCAAGACAAAATCTCAGATTTATTATAAAAACACTATCACTGACTCCTAGGACCTGAGAGTACAGAGACGACACATAGGACTCTATATACACACATACAACTTGACAGCCAGTATTTCCACCTGAGGATTTATTGTGGCCCTGTTGCTGCTGTTGCTATTGTTCTTCCCTTTTTATGAGGTTTATGCCTCTACCTCGTCCACATCCACCTAAAAATGTTGGAATTCCACGGGGGTGAGACAATTATAAAATTGCCCCAGCGAGAGATATAACTCTCTATTGAAAACATTATTATTGAAGTTTAATAGAAATAAACTAAACAGTGGAATCATATATTCAAATCAGATAAATCAACATCCATACAGATTAAAGTAACCTTTCTATTCAAGTATTTAAGCTATAACTTGATTAAGTAGCATGTCTCTTATTCCATAAAGACTTGAAGAGCATAAATAACATTTATGTATCTATAACATGCTCAGCAGAATAACATCAACCAGTGATTCTCGTATGTCAATCTTATGCAAATACGCTACACGGCTGATTACATTTTACAAACATTCTTAAGCCCTGAGGTGATGAGATATACCTCTCATACTCCAACCGACCATGATTACGTAAAGCATCGGTACCACACAAGGTCAATGGGAGAGCTAGATTCCATGACCTCATATGTCTCGGTCAGTACGAGACTACTTTAGCAGAGACATCACGTGTCAAACTGCAATTAGCTTGTCAGGGTATATTGGCATCTTTGCTATAGAGTTATAGCCCGTAGCATATACTCTCTTCAGAGTTATGGCCCACAGCCAATGTCTGGTATTATATTGAGGAGTTATGGCCCGTAGCCATACTCTTATTGGGGTATGGTCTGAAACCAATCCCGTATACATCACATAGCCCGTAGCCATTCCTATGGGGCATAAGGATATATTTTCCCAATTACCCCCACATATTCAAAAATATGTGTTCTGAGTAAAACTCGTTTCACCATTTAGCTAATTCTGACGATGATGGATCTGTGGCCAGGGCAACTACATTCTATGGTATCACTTGATTAATTAAGTACATTATCATATTTTTTTAGCATCAGCCAAGTTTTCAAACATAACTTATTAGGACAAGTGCTACAAAGAAACATGTACTATTTTCATCAGTTACTTCTCAGTCTTTATAAGACATTGGGATCTCAGTCCCTCATTTCAATTCTGGGAATTATCATCCCTTAACAATCTCAATACCATAATTATATGGATCTGGGTATTCAAACCCTTAGCTCATCACTGAGCATTGTTACCACTTTTTCAGGTAATTATCTCCTTCAAGTCATTTGACCAAGGAAAACATGATACTTACTACACAAGCATCTCTTATGGAACTTGAGGCTCAATGACTCTCTTGTTACTATTTACTAAGCAACAAGGTATATTATGGCACACAAAGCCCAATGAATAATTTTAATGAATAAAGCATCATAGATCATACCTGGATATGTTCATCATCTCAGGATACCTGCATGGTTAGCACACATGATAACAGATATATCAATCATATTTCAGTACCATGATATTCAAGGGTAACATCACTATTCCCTTACCAGTGTTAGGGTTTCCCATTTCATGTCAATCAGGGTTACTCATTCCCTTTACACAATTACGACCAATGATTTATCATTTCATTGTCCAAAGTTAGAATTTCATGCTATATAATATAACCCAGAATTAGGGTTTCATATACCTTCACCCTATTTTAGAATTAGGGTTTACCATTCACATCACATCAGGGATTATCATATACTAACACCCAATTTAGGGTTAGATTTTACTATTCCTCCCAATTAGGGTTTTATATTCCATTACCCACAATTAGGGTTTACTAATCCTATTTAGGGTTTATCATCAAGATACCCTGAATTAGGGTTACTCATGTCATTACCTTAAATTCATATCACATCATCCTCCTAGTTTAGGGTTTCACTCAGAATCGCCCTAAATTAGAGTTTGAGTTCATTAATTGTCTCAATTAGGGTTTTATGACCTCTTTATCGAGGATCATGCCCTAATAGTATAGCACATCATTTTGAATATTTTAGACTTAATTGCTACATGATTATCATTCATATATGAATCTTTTTCTCTCATCCTATTCAGGATGTCCACTACTCAATTCTTGATTAAATTGAGCCTACTCTTTATTCAATTACATGCTTTTATGAGTAGCATGATGTATTGAATCCTTACATAATTATGCATCATTGATTAATCCCACTAAGGGTATACATCATCTAAATATCTCAGGTCTCTTAATAGTTTAATCAATTGCATCTTCAATTACATGAGAAATCCAAAGGAATTGACCAATTGGACCTTCAATCACACTAGGTGATCAATTGGATTTATCATTGAATCTTCAATTGCATTAGGTATCCACTTGGATTGTCCATATTGGATCTTCAATTGCTTAAGGTATTCAACTGGTTTAACCATATTTGACTTCAAAAATATTGGATTACTTAGGCCCCAACGATCCTAGTTCTCAGATTTCAATTGGTTGAAAACCACTTAAACAAAATACCCTTGAAATCGATTGGACAAGAAAGGTGTTGAAACTGTTTGAACTTTGGGTCTCCAAACGGTTTGAGACCATTTGGACCCAAATGGTCTCAACCCTAATGGTCTTGAGACCATTTGGTCCAAACCATCTCAAAACCGAATAGACCAAAAAATCCTTTCAACACTTACACGATTCATGATTTCAATGGATGAACCAATTATCAATTGAGTCCTTGATTTCTTTATCACTTGAACTATTAAATCATCCTTCAATTGATCCATCAATTAGGGTTTTGAACCCAATTGATCTAGGATTTCCACTCAAGAAACCTTCAATTATGGCTTTCAATCGAGTAGCCATCAATGATCAACATTGTGGAACTGATTCAAATGAAAATAATGAATCATCATCAAATTTTTTATATGACTTGACCCCAAATGGTCTTCAGGTCATTTGGATGACCTCCAAATGGTCTTGAGACCGTTTTCCCCATCCTATCCTTGGATTTTGTGAATTTTCATTAGGGTTTAGATCATGGGATTGATCATCAAATCAGCACTTAATTACAATTCAAATTGGTATCTCTGGACCTTCAATTACTCAACCATACTTAACCCTAGACCTCCAAATGGTCTTGGGTGACCTCCAAACGGTCTTGAGACCGTTTGGGCTCAAACACCCAAAAATCTAAATTAACCAAATTGAATTTCAGCACTTAACCCGATTAGGGTTTGCTAATTGATTAACCTTCAACTGATGAACCCTTTGTAGTTAATCTATCAAATTTGATGGGTCATAAATCATCAATGTTAGCATCAATTTTTTTAAACGGTCAACCCTGGCCAACTCTCCCAAATGGTTGGAAACCATTTAGCTTCAAACTGTTTGATGAAATTGTTTGCTTTCAAACGGTTTTGTTGAAACCGAATGAGCAACTTGTTGAAAACGAATGAGATAGAATTTGTTTGGGAAATAAGTCCAATATGATGTCATCATAATCTACCTTCGTTCCTGAAGGTCTTAGTACTTCTAATTTCATGGAACTACCAATTTCAACCAACAATTAATCAAGAAGATAAAGGGATCAACGAAATTTCAAGATTGATAATTGAATAACAATGCAGAGGGGTTCAAGTTATATAACCCGCCTCCAAATGAGCTTCAAAGCTTCAAGCTCAGGTCAACAATGGTGGATGCAACTCCTTTCACTACTCCAAGGCTAATCCTCATGCTTTGAGTGAAAATGAATGGTTAGAAATGAAGATGGGATCGAGATAAGAAGAAATCATGCATTTATTTTCAATTTCCACCATGGAATCAAGGTGAAAGGAGGTCAAGAAGCTTACCAACAGGTTGGGGGTCATCCTCCTGATCCTCCAAAGCTTCCTTGGTTGTTTTGCAAGCAAAGAGAAGAAGTGGGTTCGAAATTACCCTTTCATTCTATGGATAAATGAGCTTTTATGCAATTTTTATTAAAAATTCAATTAGGAGAGAGAAAGTAGGAATTATCCCCTCCAATTTCTTGCCACTTGCCTCCTATCCTACCTTAGGAACTAGGCTATCATACTTGCCTCTTTTTATTCTCAATTATCCACAATTCAAAGAAAAGCAAATTAAGCACCTTAATCTTTTAATATTAATATCCATAAGTTAGTGGATATTTCTTTTTCTTATAATAAGGTGAGTGGAGTTTTCACCTCCTTAGGATATTTTCGTGGCCTAGGAAAGCACAAGGACGTCCAAACATATCTGAATTCAACCATTTCAATTTTGGTTGAAGGTCCTTCAATTATTTTATTTATTTTTGCATTAATTTGAATTAAGGTTTCCATTATGCTTAAATCTTGATTCTTTTAGTATCAAGATTCTCTCTCCTTCAAAGAGATACAAATGATGCGCCCCTCTCATTTTCTTTGCTCCACATGATCCCAAGAAATAGTAGGGACCATTTTGAAGTGGTGATTTGCATGTTGAACCCTAGGTTTTTGGTAAATTGCACATTACCCCAAAACTAGGTTTTAATGCACAAACATTGTTTAATCAGTTCTTTCTTGGTACCCAGGATTTCACTAGCCATGCCTCTGCATTATCTTCATTCTCATGATGATTCAACACATGAGGATCATATTATCATGCACAATTTGCAAGTTAACCCCTCAACTTGGGTAATTTGCACTTTAGTCCAAAACAAGCAAAATATCATTTCAACATTATTCAAAAAGGATTAAAATTGAAATATAAGTTCCTCTTGAGCCTTAATTACTTTTAAAAGATAAGACCAAGCATCTAATCAACTTTATTAAGCACAACACCTAGGGTTAAAGCATAACCCAAGTCAGGGATGTTACAAATTATCCACCCCTTACAAGGACTTCGTCCCCGAAATCATCAATGAAAACATTTAAGAGAAAAGAGTAGGGTATTTCCTCCTCATTTCTTCCTCTAGCTCTCACGTAGCTTCTTCAATGCCACGATGATGCCAGAGAACTTTCACAAGACATATATCTTTCTTTTTCAGCTTTTTAATTCTTTTGTCAAGGATCATCACAGGTCCTTCAACATATGATATATCATCATTTAGTTCTACCTTCACAGGTTGCAGAACTAACTATGTATCAGGATGACACTTTCTCAACATAGAGATATGGAACACTGGGTGCAATCTATGCAACTCAGGTGGTAACTCCAGCTTATAGGCTACCTTTCCCATCCTCTCAATGATCGGATAAGGCCCCATAAATCTAGGAGCTAACTTCCCCTTTCTTCCAAATCTAAGAACTCCTTTCCAAGGTGAGTCCTTGAGCTATACTTTGTCTCCAACTTGGAATTCTAAAGGTCTTCACCGTTTGTCAGCGTATGATTTCTGTCTATCCTGTGCAGTCTTTAACTATTGTTGTATTACTTTAATCTTCTCAATTGTCTGCTGCACAAGTTCATGACCCAAAAGTTGATTTTCTCCTGTTTCATACCAACATAAGGGAGATCTACAACGTCTACCATATAAAGCTTCATATGGTGCCATGTAAATATTATGCTGATAGCTATTATTGTAAGCAAATTCTATCAAGCTCAGGTGTAGATCCCAACTTCCTACAAACTGAAGGACACATGCCCTAAGCAAGTCCTCCAATGTTTGTATGGTCCTTTCAGACTAATCGTCTGTATGTGGGTGAAAGGGAGTACTAAACCTTAATTGTGTACCCAAATCTTTATGTAGTCATTCCCAAAAATGACTCGTGAACTGGGGACCTCTATTAGAAATGATAGTAGCTGGAACCCTGTGCAACCACACTATCTCATCAACATATAACTGTCCCAGCTTCTCAGCAGTGTAGGTTGTTTTGATAGGTAAGAAATGTGTTGTCTTTGTCAACTTATCAACTATCACCCAAATGGAATCATGACCTTTGGTTGTTCTAGGTAAACCAACCACAAAATCCATGGTCACATGATCCCATTTCCACTGTGGTATAGGCAAAGATTGCATTAATCCTGCGGGCTTCTGATGTTCAGCTTTAACCTACTGACACACCGGACACCGCATAACAAACTCAGTTACATCTTTCTTCAATCTAGGCCACCAATACATATCTTTTAAGTTACGATACATCTTGGTGCTCCCTGGATGCATAGCATACATTGAAGAATGAGCTTCTTCCAGAACTAACTTTCTCAAGTCATCGGCATCGGGCACTACCATCCTACCATGGTAACAGACTACCTGATCCTCTGACTCATGGAAGCCATCCAGTTTCTCACTACCATACTCTGATCTAATCTGCTGAACTACAACATCAATTTGTTGTTCTTCTTTAATCTGTTGTCTCAGAGTTGGTTTTATGTACATCTCAGCTAACAACCCGGCTAACATTGATACTTTTAGCTGTACATGATTTTGCCTCAAGGAGATAAACATATCCCTCTTAGAGCACACTAAGGAATTCAAGTGTGCTTAATCTAGGGCTGGTGTTGCTGATTTCCTACTTAGTGCATCAGCAACTACATTAGCCTTCCCTGTATGATAATCAATTGTACAATCATAGTCTTTGGTTAATTCCATCCAGCGGCGTTGTCTTATGTTCATCTCATGCTGTGAAAAGATATACTTCAAGTTCTTATGGTCCGTGAAAATATGGAATGTTTCTCCATAGAGATAATGTCTCCAGATCTTTAAGGCATGGACCACAATAGCTAGCTCTAGATCGTGTGTTGGATAATTCTCCTCGTGTTTCTTAAGTTGTCGAGAAGCAAAATAAATCACTTGTTTATCATGCATCAACACACATCCTAGACTGTTCTTAGATGCATCACAGAAAACTACATACCCCTTTCCCTGCTCAGGTAACACCAACACAGGTGCACTTGTCAATCTTTCTTTCAACAACTCGAAAGATTGTTGACACTTGTCATTCCAGACAAAAGGAACCTCTTTCCTGGTCAACTTGGTTAGGGGTAAAGCTATAGAACTGAAGTTCTTAATGAACCTCCTGTAATAGCCTGCTAGTCTAAGAAAACTATGAATCTTTGTCGATGTCCTTGTTTGTTCCCATTGCAGGACATATTCTACCTTCTTAGGATCAATACAAATACCTAAGGCAGATATTACATGTCCAAGAAAAGAGACCTCTGGTAACCAGAACTCACATTTGCTAAACTTAGCATACATCTTATGCTCTCTTAGCAAAGTTAGAGCCTAACGGAGGTGCTGCTCATGCTGTTGAGCATCTCTACTGTAGATCAAGATATCATCTATGAAGACTACTACACACTGATCAATAAAAGGTCAAAAGATTCAATTCATGAGTTCTATGAATACAGTTGGTGCATTAGTTAGTCCAAACGACATAACTACGAACTCATAGTGACCATACCTTGTCCTAAAAGTAGACTTAGGTATGTCACCCTCCTTAATAAGCAACTGATGGTATCCCGACCTCAGATATATCTTAGAAAAGACAGTTGCACCACACAACTGATCAAACAAGTCATCTATCCTTGGCAAAGGAAACTTGTTCTTTATGGTTATTTTATTCAATTGCCTATAATCAATGTATAACCGCATCGATCCATCCTTCTTCTTAACAAAGAGGACCGGAGCACCCCATGGTGAAGTACTTGGTCGAATAAAACCTTTCTCAAGAAACTCTTGTAGTTGTTTCTTGAGCTCTACCATTTCAGCAGGTGTCATTCTATATGGAGTTTGTGCTATCGGTTGCGTTCCCGGGATTAGATTAATTTCAAAATCAATCTCTTAGGGTGGATGTACACTTGGAAGTTCCTCAGGAAACACATCCTAAAATTCCCTGACTATTGGAACTTCAGAAGGATGAGGACTCTCCATGGTGGTATCTACCACATGTGCCAGGAATGTGAAACATCCTTGCCTCATCAGCTTCTCAGCTATCATAGCTGACACAAGACAGGTTGGAAGAATCTTTCTATCTCCCTGAGAGATCCATGTGTCACTATCATCTTTGAATACAACTTACTTGGATTCACAATCTAAGACAACCTTATACTTTTCTAGGGTGTCCATTCCAAGAATTATATCGAAACCGTGCATCTCGAGTGGTATAAGATCCACTTGAATGTGATGTTTAGAAAAGATAAGAGTGTAGGGAGAACACACCTCCCACAACACTATAGATCCCAACAAAGGTGTTTCTAACTTCAAGCTTTTTGCCCTATGACCAACTGTCATATTGCAGTCAAGAATCACTCTTTTAGTGATGAAGGAATGTGTAGCACCCAGATCAATTAAAACAGATACAAAGAAGGATGAAGACATATCAGAATAAAATAGTTTCATCTGACCTGTCACAACTCGTGGATTAAGCACTGCCTCGGGCTGATTCATTGCATAGAATCTCACTGTTGCCTGTTGTTGGCCTTGCGCTCTATTATTGGATGCAGAAGATCCTACCTGGGACACTTGTCTATGTCCTCGGGTACCACTAGAAAACGGCTTTCTCTGAGAGCCTTGTTGACTCTGTCTTGGGGGTTGATTCACTACTGTATTCCCCGTTGGGCAATCCCTTGCCAGATGTCCTACTAGTCCACATCGATGACAAGTTCTATTCTCTTGATGTGGTCTAGAGGGTCCAGTTACTGATGTTGATGCCATTCTAGGGGCTCTACTCAGAGGAAAACTATGCCCTCTACCCTTACTTGACATCCACTATGTCTAGGTATTAAACCTCTGTGGTGCTTTTGGTGCAGAAAATCTTGGTTTCTTAAAACACTCGGACCTTTGTCCTTGAAACTATGTGTACTCTTTCTTACTCTTGGTCTGACTCTTCTCAATCACATACCTCTCTATCCGTCTTACGGACTCCACGAAGGTGGAAAACCTCTCCCGGTTCTCTAAGGCAGATACCGGAGTGGTCAATTCAGCGTTCAATCCCTTCTCGAAACGGTGTATCCTCTCCTCTTCTGTAGATTCCATATGCAGACAAAACTGCAAAAGTTCCATGAACTTAGCCTCATACTCGCTAATGTTCATTTGTCCCTGCCTAATATGCTCAAACTGAGTAATTTTCTCATCCAGAAAAGCCTTGGGAAAGTATCTACTGATGAATTCTCGTCGAAACTCTTCCCATCCGATCTCAACAACTGGCCTCTTGCCTTCTTCTATGGTCCACCAGTGACCAGCACTCCCTTTAAGGAGATAAATAGCATGCCTCACCTTCTCATCCTCAGAGATATTAAGGATCCTAAAGTCTTTATCCAGCTCAGTCAGCCATAAGTCTGCATCAGCTGGATCAGTTGTACCAGCATAATCTATGGCTCCCAACCGGCAAAGTCATTCAAATGTCTTGTCGGCTCCCTGTCCTTCATGGTGGTTAGGTGCCCTAGGTGTAGGTAATGGCATCCTATCTGTCATATGAGTCATGGCTGCCATAAACTGTCCAAACATGGCTTGGAAGGTTGGGTTCCTCATATCTGCTTGATTGAACTGGGGTTGTTCAGGCATGGGCTCCTCCCTATCTTGGTCTCTTGCACCTCCTCCTGGTGCAGCAATGCTGCTCTCAGCAACATGTTCATCGTGTGATCCAGATATCTTTAGTTCTTCTTATCCTCCTATATGAGTAGAAGACACTATCAGATAACTGGAATACACTAGAACAGACTCACCTTAATCCTATGTCTCTATAGACTCAGCGAACCTAGGGCTCTGATACCACTAAACTTGTGACGTCTGTTGCACAACATCGATTAAGATTAATGCGGAAGCGATCGTTAACAGCGGAATTACTGAAAATCACTAAAAATTAAAACTTTTTACAAAGAGATCCAAACACAGGAGAACTCTTTCAACAAGAACCATAATATTACATTCACATCCTGGTTCACATAGTACATTCTATGTACCATTTCTTCTCGAGGAATATAAATACATCCTTGCTTTACTAAAATGCACAAGTAAAAAAATCCTCAAGGCATTCAAGCCAAAATCTCAGATCTATTATAAAAACACTATCACTGACTCCTAGGACCTGAGAGTACAGAGACGACACATAGGACTCTATATACACATATACAAGACTTGACAGCTAGTATTTCCACCTGAGGATTTACTGTTGTCCCTGTTGTTGTTGTTGATGTTGTTCTTCCCTTTTTATGAGGTTTCTGCTTCTACCTCGTCCGCGTCCACCTAAAAACATTGGAATTCCACGGGGGTGAGACAATTATAAAATTTCCCCAGTGAAAGATATAACTCTCTACCGAAAACATTATTATTGAAGATTAATAGAAATAAATTGAATAGTGGAATCATATATTCGACAGTAGATAAATCAACATCTATACAGATTAAAGTAACCTTTCTATTCAAGTATTGAAGCTATAACTTGATTAAGCAAGATGTCTTTTATTCCACAAAGACTTGAAGAGCATAAATAACATTTATGTATCTAGAACATGCTAAGTTGAATAACATCAACCAGTGATTCTCGTATGTCAACCTTATGCAAATACGCTACACGAATGATTACATTTTACAAACATTCTTAAGCCCTGAGGTGATGAGATATACTGCTCATACTCCAACCGACCACGATTACGTAAAGCATCAGTACCACACAAGGTCAATGGGAGAGCCGGATTCCATGACCTCATATGTCTCTGTCAGTACGAGACTACTTTAGCAGAGACATCATGTGTCAAACAACAATTAGCTTGCTAGGGTATATTGGCATCTTCACTATAGAGTTATAGCCTGTAGCATATACTCTCTTCAGGGTTATGGCCTGCAGCCAATGCATGGTATTATATTGAGGAGTTATGGCCCGTAGCCATACTCTTATTGGGGTATGGTCTGAAACCAATCTCATACACATGACATAGCCCGTAGCCATTCCTATGGGGCATAAGGATATATTTGCCCAATTACCCCTACATATTCAAAAATATGCATTCCGAGTAAAACTCGTTTCACCATTCAACTAATTCTGACGCTGATGGATCTGTGGCCAGGGCAACTACATTCTATGGTATCACTTGATTAATTAAGTACATTATAATATTCTTTTAGCATCAGCAAAGTTTTCAAACATAACTTATTAGGACAAGTGCTACAGAGAAACATGTACTATTTTCATCAGTTACTTCTCAGTCTTTATAAGACATTGGGATCTCAGTCCCTCATTTCAATTATGGGAATTATCATCCCTTAACAATCTCAATACCATAATTATATGGATCTGGATATTCAAACCCTTAGCTCATCACTGAGCACTGTTACCACTTTTTCAGCTAATTATCTCCTTCAAGTCATTTTACCAAGGAAAACATGATTCTTGCTACACAAGCATATCTTATGGCACTTGAGGCTCATTAACTCTCTTGTTACTATTTACTAAGCAACAAGGTATATTATGGCACACAAAGCCCAATGAATAATTTTAGTGAATAAAGCATCATTGTTACAATCCCAATTCTTGGGTTCATTGGGTGAGAAATGTAATTTCTCACATTAAAGATATTTGGACAAATAATGATATAATTTGTTGTGAATAGATGGATTTCTTTTAAAATAGCCTTGTTGTTTGATTTGTGGGCTTTATTGGCTATTGGGCCCAATAACAAGGAAATTCAATTAATTAATGAATAATTGAGAATTTGAGATAATAAAGGTGTGGAAACCTCTAGAAGGCAAAATAGTAATCCAAAGGTGGATTTCGTGCCTCTTGGGTTCCTTGGGTTCCAAGGAGTCCAAAGTTGCATAGAGAATGCAATAAGAAAAGAAAAGATCAAGTAAATTGTTCCTTATCAAGAAAGAAATTGAAAACAATGAGAAAATATAGGAAATATGTGGAAATGAGTTTAATTGAGTTATCCTTGGTGGAATTTCGTATCCTAAGGATTCCTAATGTTAAAAGGGACTCCCATAAGGAAAATAGAAGAGAGATAAAGAGAAATCATTAAAAAGAATAAGGAAATAAGTAAGATAATAAGAAAATGGATAAAAGATAAATAAAAGGCTAAGGGATATTCCCAAGAAGGGATTTCGAGCCATTAAGGTTCCTTGAGGTTCAAGGAACTCAGAATAATAATTTAATGGCAAGAGAAAGAGAAAATATGTGAGAAATATATATAATTGAGAGATAACTTGCATATAAAGAAAGATATCTCATACTTTCGATTTTAAGTCCCAAATTTGGTACACACGTGGATTAAGTCATCATGGACTTTCATCTAAAATTTGGGATTAAAAAGATAAACGGAGTGAGAGATATGATTTTTGAAAGTTTCTTAAAGTAATGAGGATAATAGTAAATGTCATGATTTTTTATTTCTTGTTAATTAAAGCCGCGGCCGTTCGATCCACGATCGACAGTGTTTGGGTCATCACCCATCCCAGGCTCTAATTGGGAAATATGAAGCACAGAATCTGAAGTTTCCTGGACTCCTTTCTCCCCACTCTCTTGATGATTTTTCATGAAATAAAGATCGGTAGATTCGGGAGAGAGAGAGGAGTACAACGAGCCATTAAACTACCATTGTAATTCCCTGTATAGGAAGTTCCAAAATCCTAGACCATTTGGGAAGATAGGTCAAGGTGGGACAACCCACTAGATCATCAACTATGCCTATAAAAGGATTGTTGTAGAATCCTTGAGCCATACCCTATGCATTGGGGACTTCAATTTCACGAGAACAACCTCGAATTCCTCTCCACCCCCCCCCGTCTTTCCCTGTTTCAGCAGGAGGTTCTGCTTGGAAGGTAATGCAGAGCCATTGTGATCAAATTGCTTGGACCCAGCAGTTAAGGTGAGTCCGAGGTGATGTTGGAGTAGTTTCGAGGAGCGAAGGGGAGTCTGCATAGGCTCTAATCGCGTGCCTACATAGGCCTGTTCTGTAGGTCGGCGGGTGCCCTTGGAGCCACCAACCTCGACCACGCAGATGGTGGCGTGAAGTTAGAGAAGTCCGAGATAAGGAGACAGAGCTTTTGGAACCTTCACCTGTTGATTCGGAGGGCCATAGGTGAAAGTCAACTCTCTGGTTGACTGAACCATGGTGGTCGTTCGTTGCAAAAGAAGCAGAGAGCAGGGTAAGAAGATGACTTCACGAGAGAAGACCTACGTACCCCTGGGGTCACGCCATATGGTAAGGGCTATAATGGACCTTTTGTTCATTTGTTTAAAGCATCCAAGTTTAATTCTGACATGGCACACCCTAATTGGCTGAGGACTGTTTAATCTTGCAAAAATCGTAACTCTTGCTAGAAAACTCGGATGGGAAAAGTATATACATGAAAAGTCATCACAAAAATATGAGGAATAAATTGAAAATGGTTTGGAAGCCTAAATCAGTATATTTTTGTAAAAGTGTATATTTTGATAGAAAAGGTATTAAATTATGTTTATTAACCCTAATTAATGATCGAAAATAGATTTAATCTTGCAAGTGTGTAAACTCGAGCATTATTAACTGATTTAATGATTAAGATAGATTGTAACCTATTTTGATGATGGCATTGCAAGGATTAGGGTTGTAAACCTAATATGTTGATTAAAACCCTTAGAAACCCTAAGTGAGGGAAAAGGGAAGAAAGGATATAATAATCTAAAAATTAGGGTTTTTGTGATCCAAATCTGATATTTAGATCTTAATGGAAAATAAATTGAGATAATTAGGGTTTGATGGATATTTTGATAAAAATAAAGTAAAAATGGGAAAAAGGAAGTGAAACCCTAATTATGGTCAAAACCCTAAAAAGGGATAGTAACCCTAGGGCACGATTAGGTCTATTAGATTTGTGTACCATGATCGATGATAGAAAATATTGGATGAATATTTCAGGATTGAATTGTGCTTGCTTGATTTACTCTGGATTACTTGCTTGTTTGGATTGAATCTGCATTCAAAATAGCTTGACAAGTATGTGGTTAATTATGAATAACCGCCTTAGTTTCCCGAGGATTTTCCGGATGATTAATCGCATTGAATGCAAATTATCTATTTGGATGTTCATACTTGCAAATCATAAAGTCACTATGATTATCACATTAAAAATAAAAGTATGTATTCTCACACCTACATGCCACCCTGATGGATGATGCCAAAGGTCAGGCCCAGATGGGTAGACCAATGGACGCCTTGAGTGGTGACCCCAAGCACCAAGCTCGGGAATGAGAAGGTGGCCTATGATATTGCATGACTAGTGGGCACCATGAGTGGTGACCCCCAGGTACCAAGCTCGGGATTGAGAAGGTGGCCTTAAGTCATTGGCAAACGGAACCCTAAGGTGGGTATGCCAGGGTTAGGGCAAAAGCGGTGGAGAATGTCATACTAAAAAGTGTAAATTGGCTTGTTAATTAATTTGATTGTGATTATTAAATTGTTAGCCATATTTGCAAGATTTTGGTTGTTCCCACATACCAGTATATTTCGATATACTGACTGACGTTTTGTTTGTCGACGTTTTAGGAACAACAATTGAAAGAACAAACAGTAAAGTGACACATTGTGGAAATGAGAAGTAAAGTGCAAGGAGGATTAGATAGAATAATTCAAGATCTGGATAGATAGATTTCCAAAGTTTTCAAAGGTAAGTAAAGTTTTAATTTTATAGCAAATTCTAGTTAGTTAGTAGAATTTCATAATTGTTATTGATTATTTGTCGAACCTTTGATCCTGTTAATTGAATAACGGATATGACCTTCGAGTCTCCCTTAATTGGGGGTTACCGGGAGGCGGGGTCGTTACAATTGGTATCAGAGCATAGGTTCCTCAATTAATCTTTAATAATTATTAAATTTTACAAATTCTGTAGAACCCAAGGGAGTTATTAGAGGATTGTCTGAAAGACTGAGGTGTCTAGAAAAGGATCACGTCTGGGGGCTGGTAATATTTTCCTCCGCAGCGCTAGTCGGAATACAAGGACTCCCTGATTGTGTGACTGCCTGGCCGATGTCTTAGGATATGACTCGAAATAAGGTACCTTTAGGACTCTCTCATCTTGTTCATCCCTTCTCAACTCAAATTCTGTTAAGGACCTTAAGGATTAGGGTTTTCTCTCTTCTCCTCACCCTCTTGAGGTATGGGTAAGGTTAATAAGGTCTAAGGAATCCTCCACCAAATTAATGAAAAGCATGTAAATAAGATGTCATGGATATAAGCTTAATAGATTAAGCACAAACTAAAGAATAGATACATGCTTAGGTCATATGGCACGAGTTGTCATTGCCCTCAGGAGACACCTGAGGATAGACCTCCTTGTAAGGAGGATGAGTAGAGGGAGTTAGTCTTGGGGGTAGAGACCTCCATTAAAAGCATAGACCTAGCACATCCATTGAGGATGATGGTAACCCTAACCCTAAGTGAAGGTTAGAGGGAGAGATGACATGATGAGTTAGATGTCATGGTTGACTGCATGGACATGCCTTTGGATTGCCATACGAACCATGAGAAGTTGATGACAGAGTACCTTGGGCAACCCAACCCTGGGGAGGGTCGTGCATGTTTGAGCAAAGGATAGCTCCTTCATGGATGAGGTTAGAGAAGAACCTATAGAAACCTTTTGGGCTGTTTCAAGTAGGAAATAGCTTGCACCCAGAGTGCATCAATAGTGTTGACAGTTGGATGAAACCCTAGACAAGGGATCATGATGGATGGCTTATAAGATAAGCATAAGGGGTTATGGATAATCTTGAGTAAACATAAGATCGATTATAGACTTCACTCAAGTAGGGGCATGCTTATGAGCTTTATTCTTCATAAAGAAAGGACCTCTTATAGAGAGGATTGGTTGTAGGATTAGCTCTAGAGAGAGAGCAGACCTCAGACAAGAAGGCTGGAAGCCTAAAACCCCAAAACTTGAAGAACAGTGGGAGTTGAGGATGATGCGACCTAAGTGGATAATAGTGGTTGACGTATGCTTGGAGGCTAATGATGTCTTTGTTGCCATGAGAGGAACCAAACCCTAGAGAGAGGATGAGCCTGCTGGTACCTCTGTGCCTATGGTATAGGTGTTTACCTCCTGAGATAGGTAGAAGAGTTCCTTATACTTGAAGAGGATGAAGTAGCAAGTTGTGAAGCCTTGTACCTAGTTGGTTGTCCTGGAAGAGGACTCAACTCTGAAGTCTTGCTCGAATAAAAGGATGACATACCTTGGACATGCTTGATTCGTGGTTAAGAGGCTGAGTGTGCAGTTGGACACCCAAAGGTGGACCTAGGGTTCCTAGGCCTAAGAGGGGAAGCAGTGTATCCGATGATCATGATGAGTTTTGAGCCTCTATAGTTTTGAGCATGATACTCCTCATATGTAGAGGTAACGGAAACCCCTTAAGTTAAGGGTATGTTTGATGAACCCCTCACAACTAAGTTGATCTAGTGTTGAGGAAAGAGAACAAGTACGACCTGGCATGGTTGAATAGGTGGTCAGCTTGTGCTTTAGTAGCTGTTGGGTTAGACATGCTCATGTGAAGGTAAACCCTAAGGACGGTTGTCACCTTGTCGTCAAGAGTGGTAGTTTCCTCCCATCCTGGGAGAGGGACCCTTTGGTCGGGTGTATACCAGTTTTGTTGGAGATAAGGTAACCTAAAGAGGTTATAGGATCTTGAGAAAGCTAAGTGAAAAGTACATGGTACGAGAAGGAACCAGTAGCCCCATAGATAACCATCTCTATATGCATGTGGATGTGTTACCATGGAGGTAACTGGTATGGGGCTTGACCAAGGTAGGTTGCCATGACCCTACATAGGGATGAAAGTTAGTCGAGAATGCAGAGAGATGATGAAGGCTTGGGTAAGGTTCTAAGTTGGACATGTACTATAATGGAATCCTAAGTCTATCCTAGGGTCAGGTAGGGATGAGACCGATGGAAGAAGGAGTTTCCTAATTCCCTAGTTGCACATGACCATAGGGTCGGGAGGTAACAACTATCATTGTCTGAGGGCCATGGGTCAGGAGATTGATCACCTTCATAAACTCATGGGACCTAAAGGGCAGATGAGTAGGGCACTCTCTAGATGCATGAGGGAAGAGGGATGACCCCAAAAGTGTCAACACCCTATAGACCTAGAGGAGATGACAGAGGATTATGTGTGGATCCAAATAGGTTCTAGACCAGTTTTCCATGGAGGAAATTTTGATATCATGATGTTTGTGATGTAAAGATGTGAGTTGCACGTTTCAACTTAGATTTGAAGTGTACTGGCAAGGTGGAATGTACCATCTCTACTCTTGGAATGAGAAGAACTATGTATTTGGACGGCCGCCAAATGCTTATTTCTTCTTGTTATGGGAGTGAGAGATAGGACAGTACGCATGCCATATACCAAGGATGAAAGATGATGTGAGTTGGAACGTTGCTACAAGGTATGAGGACAGATATGATAACATACCTTGGTGGAGTGAATGATACATGGATGGTTTGCAAATAATAAAAGGAATAATGTAGTCATCTTATAAGGATGCTTTTATCATGAGCTATGAGTCCTACAAGGTTGAATTCAAAAACTAAGAGGATGAGCTCATTGTTTCTCGATGAAGATAGGCTTAGAGTTTGAGATAAGATGATAAGTAGAATACATGGAGGTATATGTCTTCAACATTACCTAAACACCTGAGGATAAGAAGTGGTAATGAATGCTCTGGTTGAGATGTAGCTACCTAGTTAGCTGGAAACTAGAAGAAGTTGAGGTTGTTCGACTAACCCTATGTTTGAAAAAAGAGATAAGTTTGGCTAACACTCAGATATAATGAGATTTGTTGAACAAGATTAGTGGTTTTTTGGGTAGCCAGAAGAATGGTTACGGAACCCTAGACACACTTCTTTGAATAGGAAAGTAATAACACCCTATTGAGAGTGGTTTAGGGTTTCCGAGGAGTCAATCTTAAGGAATCATGACATACAGGAGATCATGGTTTTAATATCACCAAACATCGTGATACTACAAAAATAGTAAGTGATAGTAGCACGTTGGTTTCTTGATGTGAAGTTGCATGTAGCATGCGGTCATGCAAGCCAAGAGTGAAGGACGAACACCCATAACCCAATGCATGGATATAAAGTATAGAGAGTCCCCGAGGGAGAATGGGAGTTTGTTACTATGGATGTTGTGGTAAGACTCCCCTAGACCAAGGAGGGTCGTGGTGCAATATGGGTTCTGGTAGATCACCTTACCTAGATGACATGAGAAACGAAGAGTATTGTCACGAGGCAGATTCGGTTGAACTACTTAAGAGAGAAGATGGTTCAACCACACCATGATGCGAGTTCAAAAGTTCTTGGATATGACCAAGGTTCACTTCCGTGAGGTGGAAGTAGATACATGACAAGTTTGATGATAGTATAGTTTATCACCCCTAACTAATGGTTAATATAATCTAGACTAGAGGGTCTGATGAGAGCCAGTGTGCTTGTTTAGGGTGATACAAAGAGACAGTTCTTAAGATGTGATGTTAACCACCATAGCCTTTATCGGATGCAAGAAGTCTTATAGAGAGGTTGTGTCGGTCACCACTTCATTAAGATGATGTTGGTGAAGGAGGCCTCACGAAGGTCAGAAAAGAACCATAGTGTGTGTAGATGAAGTCGCTTTGATCATGCAATGGCCGAGAGAGAGAGCCCAGTGGTGACATGAGTCACGAGCTGATGCAAAGCAGACTGACATGCAATTCACTATGGGAGAATATGTGATGTGAAAATCCGACCCCTCTAAGCGACAGCTGAGAAAGCTGAGTCCCCGATATATGGGTCCATTTGAGATGGATTGGTGGAGACAGTTGTGTTTAGCCTTGCCCCTCATGATAACATGATGTGTAATGTGTTCCATAAGTCCGATCTAGAGCACTATGTGAGGTACCTAAGCCATGTGCTGAGCACTGAACCTATTCAGCTGTATGAGAGGTTGAAAAGTCCTGAGTCACCTATGAGGGTACATTATACCAAGGTAAGAAAGAACTCAGATGAAAGAATATGAGATGATAAAGGTTCTTGGGAAGCACCATGGAAAGGGTAAGGCCACATGGGAGCCATGATGGACATATGAAAAGCTTATCCTGAGTTGTTTGTTTGCTTGATGGAATTTTGAGGGCAAAATTCCTATAAGAGGGGAAGGATGTTACAATCCCAATTCTTGGGTTCATTGGGTGAGAAATGTAATTTCTCACATTAAAAGATATTTGGACAAATAATGATATAATTTGTTTTGAATAGATGGATTTCTTTTAAAATAGCCTTGTTGTTTGATTTGTGGGCTTTATTGGCTATTGGGCCCAATAACAAGGAAATTCAATTAATTAATGAATAATTGAGAATTTGAGATAAGAAAGGTGTGGAAACCTCTAGAAGGAAAAATAGTAATCCAAAGGTGGATTTCGTTCCTCTTGGGTTCCTTGGGTTCCAAGGAGTCCAAAGTTGCATAGAGAATGCAATAAGAAAAGAAAAGATCAAGTAAATTTTTCCTTATCAAGAAAGAAATTGAAAACAATGAGAAAATATGGGAAATATGTGGAAATGAGTTTAATTGAGTTATCATTGGTGGTATTTCGTATCCTAAGGATTCCTAATGTTAAAAGGAACTCCCATAAGGAAAATAGAAGAGAGATAAAGAGAAATCATTAGAAAGAATAAGGAAATAAGTAAGATAGTATGAAAATGGATAAAAGATAAATAAAAGGCTAAGGGATATTCCCAAGATGGTATTTCGAGCCATTAAGGTTCCTTGAGGTTCAAGGAACTTAGAATAATAATTTAATGGCAAGAGAAAGAGAAAATATGTGAGAAATATATATAATTGAGAGATAACTTGCATATAAAGAAAGATATCTCATACTTTTGATTTTGAGTCCCAAATTTGGTACACACGTGGATTAAGTCATCATGGACTTTCATCTAAAATTTGGGATTAAAAAGCTATACGGAGTGAGAGATATGATTTTTGGAAGTTTCCTAAAGTAATGAGGATAATAGTAAATGTCACAATTTTTTATTTCTTGTTAATTAAAGCTGCGACTGTTCGATCAACGATCGACAGTGTTTGGGTCATCACCCACCTCAGGCTCTAATCGGGAAATATGAAGCATAGAATCTAAAGCTTTCTGGACTCCTTTCTCCCCACTCTCTTGATGATTTTTCGTGAAATAAAGACCGGTAGATTCGGGAGAGAGAGAGAGGAGTACAACGAGCCATTAAACTACCATTGTACCTCCCTGTATAGGAAGTTCCCAAATCCTAGACCGTTTGGGAAGATAGGGCAAGGTGGGACAACCCACTAGATCATCAACTATGCCTATAAAAGGATTGATGTAGAATCCTTGTGCCATACCCTATGCATTGGGGACTTCAATTTCACGAGACCAACCTTGAATTCCTCTCCCCCCCATCTTTCCCTGTTCCGGCAGGACGTTCTACTTGGAAGGTAATGCAGAGCCATTGTGATCAAATTGCTTGGACCCAGCAGTTGAGGTGAGTCTGAGGTGATGTTGGAGTAGTTTTGAGGAGTGAAGGGGGGGTCTGCATAGGCTCTAATCGCGCGCCTACATAGGCCTGTTCTGCAGGTCAGCGGGTTCCCTTGGGGCCACCAACCTCGACCACGCAGATGGTGGTGTGAAGTTAGAGGAGTCTGGGATAAGGAGACGAAGCTCTTGGAACCTTCACCTGTTGATTCGGAGGGCCATAGGAGAAAGTCAACTCTCTAGTTGACTGAACCATGGTGGTCGTTCATTGCAAAAGAAGCAGAGAGCAGGGTAAGAAGATGACTTCACAAGAGAAGACCCGCGTACCCCTGGGGTCACGCCATACGGTAAGGGCTATAATGGACCTTTTGTTCATTTGTTTAAAGCATCCAAGTTTAATTCTGACATGGCACACCCTAATTGGCTGAGGACTATTTAATCTTGCAAAAATCGTAACTCTTGCTAGAAAACTCGGATGGGAAAAGTATATACATGAAAAGTCATCAGAAAAATACGAGGAATAAATTGAAAATGGTTTGGAAGCCTAAATTAGTATATTTTTGTAAAATTGTATATTTTGATAGAAAAGGTATTAAATTGTGGGTATTAACCCTAATTAATGATAGAAAATAGATTTAATCTTGCAAGTGTGTAAACTCGAGCATTATTAACTGATTTAATGATTAATATAGATTGTAACCTATTTTAATGATGGCATTGTAAGGATTAGGGTTGTAAACCTAATATGTTGATTAAAACCCTTAGAAACCCTAAGTGAGGGAAAAAGGGAAGAAAGGATATAATAATCTGAAAATTAGGATTTTTGTGATCCAAATCTGATCTTTAGATCTTAATGGAAAATAAATTGAGATAATTAGGGTTTGATGGATATTTTGATAAAAATAAAGTAAAAATGGGAAAAAGGAAGTGAAACCCTAATTATGGTCAAAACCCTAAAAAGGGCTAGTAACCCTAGGGCACGATTAGGTCTATTAGATTTGTGTACCATGATCGATGATAGAAAATATTGGATGAATATTTCAGGATTGAATTGTGCTTGCTTGATTTACTCTGGATTACTTGCTTGTTTGGACTGAATCTGCATTCAAAATAGCTTGACAAGTATGTGGTTAATTATGAATAACCACCTTAGTTTCCCGAGGATTTTCCGGATGATTAATCGCATTGAATGCAAATTATCTGTTTGGATGTTCATACTTGCAAATCATAAAGTCACTATGATTATCACATTAAAAATAGAAGTATGTATTCTCGCACCTACATGCCACCCTGATGGATGATGCCAAAGGTCAGGCCCAGATGGGTAGACCAATGGACGCCTTGAGTGGTGACCCCAGGCACCAAGCTCGGGAATGAGAAGGTGTCCTATGATATTGCATGACTAGTGGGCACCATGAGTGGTGACCCCTAGGCACCAAGCTCGGGATTGAGAAGGTGGCCTTAAGTCATTGGCAAATGGAACCCTAAGGTGGGTATGCCAGGGTTAGGGCAAAAATGGTGGAGAATGTCATACTAAAAAGTGTAAATTGGCTTGTTAATTAATTTGATTGTGATTATTAAATTGTTAGCCATATTTGCAAGATTTTGGTTGTTCCCACATACCAGTATATTTCGATATACTGACCGACGTTTTGTTTGTCGGTGTTTTAGGAACAACAATTGAAAGAACAAATAGTAAAGTGACACATTGTGGAAATGAGAAGTAAAGTGCAAGGAGGATTAGATAGAATAATTCAAGATCGGGATAGATAGATTACCAAAGTTTTCAAAGGTAAGTAAAGTTTTAATTTTATACCAAATTCCAGTTAGTTAGTAGAATTTCATAATTATAATTGATTATTTGTCAAACCTTTGATTCTGTTAATTGAATAACGGCTCTAACCTTCGGGTCTCCCTTAATTGGGGGTAACCGGGAGGCGGGGTCATTACAATCATAGCTCATACCTGGCTATGTTCATCATCTCAGGATACCTACATGGTTAGCACACATTATAATAGATATATCAATCATATTTCAGTTCCATGATATTCAAGGGTAACATCACTATTCCCTTACCAGGGTTAGGGTTTCCCAGTTCATGTCAAGCAGGGTTACTCATTCCCTTTGCACAAGTACGACCAATGATTTATCATTTCATTGTCCAAAGTTAGAATTTCATGTTATATAATATAACCCAGAATTAGAGTTTCATATACCTTCACCCTATTTTAGAATTAGGGTTTACCATTCACATCACATCATGGATTATCATATACTAACACCCAATTTAGGGTTAGATTTTACTATTCCTCTCAATTAGGGTTTTATATTCCATTACCCACAATTAGGGTTTACTAATCATCCTATTTTGGGTTTATCATCAAGATACCCTGAATTAGGGTTACTCATGCCATTACCTTAAATTCATATCACATCATCCTCCTAGCTTAGGGTTTCACTCATAATCGCCCTAAATTAGGGTTTGAGTTCATTAATCGTCTCAATTAGGGTTTTATGACCTCTTTATAAAGGATCATGCCCTAATAGTATATCACATCATTTTGAATATTTTAGACTTAATTGCTACATGATTATCATTCATGTATGAATGTTTTTCTCTTATCCTATTCAGGATGTCCACTACTCAATTCTTGATTCAATTGAGCCTACTCTTTATTCAATTACATGCTTTTATGATTAGCATGATGTATTGAATCCTTACATCATTATGCATCATTGATTAATCCCACTAAGGGTATACATCATCTAAATATCTCAGGTCTCTTAGTAGTTTAATCAATTACATCTTCAATTACATGAGAAATCCAAAGGAATTGACCAATCAGACCTTCAATCACACTAGGTGATCAATTGGATTTATCAATTGAATCTTCAATTGCATTAGGTATCCACTTGGATTGTC
This sequence comes from Alisma plantago-aquatica, assembly GCA_963693085.1. Classification (NCBI taxonomy): domain Eukaryota; kingdom Viridiplantae; phylum Streptophyta; class Magnoliopsida; order Alismatales; family Alismataceae; genus Alisma; species Alisma plantago-aquatica. The sequence goes on along the minus strand of OY856412.1, from coordinate 1,136,875,233 downwards.
CATATTGGATCTTCAATTGATTAAGGTATTCAACTGGTTTAAACATATTGGACCTCAAAAAGATTGGATTACTTAGGCCCTAATGATCCTAGTTCTCAGATTTCAATTGGTTGAAAACCACTTAAACAAAATACCCTTGAAATCGATTGGACAAGAAAGGTGTTGAAACTATTTGAACTTTGGGTCTCCAAACGGTCTTGAGATCGTTTGGTCCAAACCATCTCAAAACCGAATGGACCAAAAAGTCCTTTCAACACTTACACGATTCATGATTTCAATAGATGAACCAATTATAAATCGAGTCCTTGTTTCTTTATCACTTGAACTATTGAATTATCCTTCAATTGATCCATCAATTAGGGTTTTGAACCCAATTGATCTAGGATTTCCACTCAAGAAACCTTCAATTATGGCTTTGAATTGAGTAGCCATCAATGATCCACATTGTGGAACTGATTCAATTGAAATTAATGAATCATCATCAAATTTTTATATGACCTGACCCCAAATGGTCTTGAGGTCATTTGGATGACCTCCAAATGGTCTTGAGACCGTTTGCCCCATCCTATCCTTGGATTTTGTGAATTTTCATTAGGGTTTAGATCATTGGATTGATCATCAATTCAACACTTAATTACATTGCAATTTGGTATCTCTGGACCTTCAATTACTCAACCATACTTAACCCTAGACCTCCAAACGGTCTTGGGTGACCTCCAAATGGTCTTGAGACCGTTTGGGCTTAAACACCCAAAAATCTAAATTAACCAAATTGAATTTCAGCACTTAACCCGATTAGGGTTTGCTAATTGATTAACCTTCAACTGATGAACCCTTTGGAGTTAATCTATCAAATTTGATGGGTCATCAATCATCAATGTTAGCATCAATTTTTCCAAACGGTCAACCATGGTCAACTCTCCCAAACGGTTTGAAACTGTTTAGCTTCAAACCGTTTGATGAAACCATTTGCTTTCAAACGATTTTGTTGAAACCGAATGAGCAACTTGTTGAAAACGAATGAGATACAATTTGTTTGGGAAATAAGTCCAAGATGATTTCATCATCATCTACCTTCATTCCTGAAGGTCTTAGTATTCTAATTTCATGGAACTACCAATTTCAACCAACAATTAATCAAGAAGATAAAGGGATCAACGAAATTGCAAGATTGATAATTGAATAACAATGTAGAGGGGTTCAAGTTATATAACCCGCCTCCAAATGAGATTCAAAGCTTCAAGCTCACGTCAAAAATGGTGTATGCAACTCCTTTCACTACTCCAAGGCTTGTCCTCAAGCTTTAAGTGAAAAGGAATGGTTAGAATTTAAGATGGGATCGAGATAAGAAGAAATCATGCATTTATTTTCAATTTCCACCATGGAATCAAGGTGAAAGGAGGTCAAGAAGCTTACCAACAGTTTGGGGGTCGTCCTCCTGATCCTTCAAAGCTTTCTTGGTTGTTTTTCAAGCAAAGAGAAGAAGTGGGTTCGAAATTACCCTTTCATTCTATGGATAAATGAGCTATTATGCAATTTTTATTAAAAATTCAATTAGGAGAGAGAAAGTAGGAATTATCTCCTCCAATTCCTTGACACTTGCCTCCTATCCTTCCTTAGGAACGAGGCTATAATTATTGCCTCTTTTTCTTCTCAATTATCCACAATTTAAAGAAAAGCAAATTAATCACCTTTATCTTTTAATATTAATATCCATAAGTTAGTGGATATTTCTTTTTCTTATAATAAGGTGAGTGGAGTTTTCACCTCCTTAGGATTTCGTGGCCTAGGAAAGCACAAGGACTTCCACACATATCTTAATTCAACCATTTCAATTTTGGTTGAAGGTCCTTCAATTATTTTATTTATTTTTGCATTAATTTGAATTAAGGTTTCCATAATGCTTAAATCTTGATTATTTTAATATCAAGATTCTCTCTCCTTCAAAGAGATACAAATGAGGCGCCCCTCTCATTTTCTTTGCTTCACATGATCCCAATAAATAGTAGGGACCATTTTGAAGTGGTAATTTGCATATTGAACCCTAGGTTTTGGGTAAATTGCGCATTACCCCAAAACTAGGTTTTAATGCACAAACATTGTTTAATCAGTTATTTCTTGGTACCCAGACTTTCACTAGCCACACCTCTGAATTATCTTCATTGTCATGATGCTTCAACACATGAGGAACATATTATCATGCACAATTTGCAATTTAACCCCTCAACTTGGGTAATTTGCACTTTAGTCCAAAACAAGCAAAATATCATTTCAACATTATTCAAAAAGGACTAAAATTTAAATATAAGTTCCTCTTGAGCCTTAATTACTTTTCAAAAGAAAAGAGAAAGCATCTAATCAACTTTATTAAGCAAAACACCTAGGGTTAAAGCATAACCCAGGTCAGGGATGTTACACCCAGTATGACCCAGCCATGATAGAGAACCCAGCCTTCCATGATATGTTTGGGCAGTTCATGGCAACCATGATGCACATGGTGGACAGGATGCCACCACCAGAACCTAGGGAACTAGCTCACCATGAAGGATAGGGCACCGACAAGACTTTTGAATGACTTCACCGGGTTGGAGCCACAGAGTATGCTGGAACAACTGACCCAACAGATGCTGACATGTGGCTGACTGAGCTGGAGAAGGCCTTCAGAATCCTTAATATCCCAGAAGCTGAGAAGGTTAGACATGCAGTGTACCTTCTTAAGGGAAGTGTTGGCCACTGGTGGACCATAGAAGAGGGCAAGAGTCCAGGTGTTGAGATTGGATGGGAAGTATTCCGACTAGAATTCGTCAGTAGATATTTCCCTAAGACGGTTTTAGACAAGAAAATTTCTCAGTTTGAGAGGTTAAGGCAAGGACCAATGAACATTAGTGAGTATGAGGCTAAGTTCATGGAGCTTTTGTGGTTCTGTCTGCATATGGCAGCTACTGACGAGGAAAGAATTCGGCGTTTCGAGAAGGGGTTAAACGCTGATTTGACCACTCCTGTGTCTACCTTAGAGAACAGGGAGAGGTTTTCCACTTTTGTGGAATCTGTGAGGAGGATATAAAGGTCGGTGATTGAGAAGTTTTAGACCAAGAGTAAGAAGGTATATACTCAGTTCCAAGGACAAAGGTCTGAGAGTTTTAAGAAACTAAGATTTTCTACACCAATAGCACCACCAAGGTTCAATACCCAGACGCAATGGACGTCGAATAGGGGTAGAGGCCATAGTTTACCACCGGAAGGAGCCCACAGCTCAACATCAGTGTCAGTGATAGGACCACTCAGACCACAGTCGGGGAACAGAGGCTGTTTTATATGTGGAAAGATGGGACATTAGATGAAAGATTGTCGAGCTAGAGAGGCAAGTGTGACTCAACCTCAAAGGTAGAGTCAGCAAGGCTCTCAGAGGTGACAGTTTCCAAGTGGCACTAGAGGACATGGACAAGCATCCCAAGATGGATCGTCAACACCCAACAACTGAGCATCGGGCCAACAACAACCAACGACTATATTCTATGTGATGAATCAGCCGGATGCAGTAGTTAACCCAAGGGTTGTGACAGGTCAGGTGGAACTATTTTATTCTGATATGTCTACATCTTGCTTCGTATCTATTTTAATTGATCCGGGTGCTATGCATTCCTTTATCACTAGAAGAGTGATCTTTGACTTCAACATGACTGTCAGTCATAGAGCAGATAGTATGTTATTAGAAACCCCTTTTTTGGGATCTACAGTGTTGCGGGAGGTGTGTTCTCCCTACACTCTTTCTTTTTCTGAACATCGCATTCAGGTGGATCTTATACCACTTGAGATGCATGGGTTTGATATAATTCTTGGGATGGACACCCTAGAAAAGTATAAGGTTGTCTTGGATTGCGAGTCCAAGCAAGTTGTGTTCACAGATGATGGTGACACATGGATCTTTTAGGGAAAAAGAAAGATTCTTCCAACATGTCTCATATCAGCTATGGTAGCTGAAAAGCTGATGAGACAAGGATTCTTCACATTCTTGGCTCATGTGGTAGACAACACAATGGAGGGCTCTAATCTTTCTGAAAGTTCTGATAGTCAAGGAGTTTGAAGATGTTTTCCCTGAAGAACTTCCAGGTGTACCTCCGCCCCGGGAGATTGATTTTGAAATTAATCTAATCTTGGGCACGCAACCAATAGCACAAACACCGTATAGAATGGCACCTACTGAGATGGCACAACTCAAGAAATAGCTACAGGAGTTTCTTGAGAAAGGTTTTATCCGACCGAGTACTTCACCATGGGGTGCTCCGGTTCTTTTTGTTACGAAGAAGGATGGATCGATGCCGTTATGCATTGATTACAGATAGTTGAATAAAGTAACTATAAAGAACAAGTATCCTCTGTCAAGGATCGATGACTTGTTTGATCAGTTGTGTGGTGCAACTATCTTCTCTGAGATAGATCTGAGATCAGGATACCATAAATTGTGTATTAAGGAGGGTGACATACCTAAGTCTGCCTTTAGGACAAGGTATGGTCACTATGAGTTCATAGTTATGTCATTTGGACTAACTAATGCACCAACTGCATTCATGGAAATCATGAATAGAATCTTTCGACCTTTTCTTGATCAGTTCATAGTAGTCTTCATAGATGACATCTTGATCTACAGTAGAGATGCTCAACAGCATGACTAGCACCTCCGTCAGGCTTTAACTTTGCTAAGAGAGCATAAGTTGTATGCTAAGTTTAGCAAATGTGAGTTTTGGTTACCAGAAGTTTCTTTCTTAGGACACATAAAATATGCCTCAGGTATCCATGTTGGTCCTAAGAAGGTAGAATCTGTCCTACAATGGGAACAACCAAAGACACCGACGGAGATACATAGTTTCCTAGGACTGGCATGCTATTACAGGAGGTTCATTAAAAATTTCAGCTCTATAGCTTTACCCCTAACCAAGTTGACCAGGAAGGAGGTTCCTTTTGTCTGGAATGACAAGTGTCAACATTCTTTCCAGCTGTTGAAAGAAAGGTTGACAAGTGCACCTGTGCTGGTGTTACCTGAGCAAGGGAAGGGGTACATAGTCTTATGTGATGCATCTACGAATGGACTAGGATGTGTGTTGATGCAGGCTTATCAAGTGATTTCTTTTGCCTCTCGACAGCTTAAGAAACATGAGGAGAATTATCTGACACATGATCTAGAATTAGCTGATGTAGTCCATGCTTTGAAGATATGGAGGCATTATATCTATGGAGAGACATTCCAGATTTTCACAGACCATAAGAATCTAAAATATATCTTTTCACAACATGAGTTGAACATGAGACAACACCGCTAGAGGGAGTTAATCAAGGACTACGATTATACAATTGATTATCATCCAGGGAAGGCTAATGTAGTTGCTGATGCACTAAGTAGGAAATCATCATCACCAGCCTTAGATAAAGTACAATTGAACTCCTTAGTGTGCTCCACGAGAGCTATGCTCATCTCCTTGAGACAAAACAATGTACATCTTAAAGTGTCGTTGTTAGCCGGGTTGTTAGCTGAGATGCACATAAAACCTACTCTGAGACAGCAGATTAAAGAAGCACAGCAAGCTGATGTTGTAGTTCAGCAGATCAGGTCAGAGTATAGTAGTGAGAAACTAGATGGCTTTCATGAGTCAGAAGATCAGGTAGTTTGCTACCATGGTAGGATGGTGGTACCTGATGACAATGACTTGAGGAAGTTTGTCTTGGAGGAAGCTCATTCTTCGATGTATGCAATGCATCCAGGGAGCACCAAAATGTATCATAACCTGAAGGATATGTATTGGTGGATAAGATTGAAGAAGGATGTAGCTAAGTTTGTTATGCAGTGTCCGGTGTGTCAGCAGGTTAAAGCTGAACATCAAAAGCCCACAAGAACAATACAACCTTTGCCTATACCACAGTGGGAATGAGATTATGTGACCATGGACTTTGTGGTTGGTTTGCCCAGAACAACCAAAGTTCATGATTCCATTTGGGTGATAGTTGATAGGTTGACTAAGACAACACATTTCCTATCAAAACAACCTACACTGCTGAGAAGCTGACACAGATATATGTAGATGAGATAGTGTGGTTGTATGGGGTTCTAGTTTCTATTATTTCTTATAGAGGTCCCCAGTTCATGAGTCATTTTTGGGAACGACTACATAAAGCTTTGGGTACACAGTTAAGGTTTCGTACAACCTTTCACCCACGGATAGATGGACAATCTGAGAGGACCATACAAACCTTGGAGGACTTGCTTAGGGCATGTGTCCTTCAGTTTGTAGGAAGTTGGGATCTACACATGAGCTTGATAAAATTTTCTTACAATAATAGCTATCAACACAGTATTGATATGGCACCATATGAGGCATTATATGGTAGACGTTGTAGATATCCTTTATGTTGGTATGAAATAGGGGAGTATCAACTTTTGGGTCCTGAGCTTGTACAGCAGACAACTGAGAAGATTAAAGTAATACAACAACATTTAAAGGTTGCACAGGATAGATAGAAGTCGTACGCCGACAAATGGCATAGACCTTTAAAATTCCAAGTTGGAGACAAAGTATATCTCAAAGTCTCACCTTGTAAAGGTGTTCTTAGATTTGGAAGGAAGGGAAAGTTAGCTCCTAGATTTATGGGGCCTTATCCAATCATGGAATGGATTGGAAAGGTGGCCTATAAGATGTAGTTTCCATCTGAGTTACATAAGTTACATCCAGTTTCCATATCCTCATGCTGAGAAAGTGTCATCCTGACACAGAGTTAGTTCTACAACCTGTAGAGGTGGAACTAAAATGATGATATATCATATGTTGAAGGACATGTGATGATCCTTGACAATAGAATTAAAAAGCTAAAAAAGAAAGACATATGTCTTGTAAAAGTTCTTTGGCATCATCGTGGCATTGAAGAAGCTATGTGGGATCTAGAGGAAGAGATGAGGAGGAAGTACGCTTCTCTTTTCTCTTAATTTTTTTGTTGATGATTTCGGGGACGAAATCCCTGTTAGGGGTGGATAATTTGTAACATCCCTGACCTGGATTATGTTTAACCCTAGATGTTTTGTTATGAAAGTTTATTATATGATTGCTCTTATCATTTGAAAAGTAATTAAGGCTCAAGAGGAACTTATGTTTCATTTGAGTCCTTTTCGAATAATGTTGAAACACTGTTTTGCTTATTTTGGACTAAAGTGCAAATTACCCAAGTTGAGGGGTTAACTTGCAAATGTTACATGATAAAATGTTCCTAAGATGTTGAAGCGTCATAGGAATGAGTATGATGTAGTGGTATGGCTTCCACAAGCCTGAGCACCAAGAAAGAGCTTGTTAAGCCATGATTGTGCAATAAAACCTAGTTTTGGAGTAATGTGCAATTTACCCAAAACATAGGGTTCAGTATACAAAATACCACTTCAAGAGGGAACCTCATGATACTTGTCATCATGTAGAGAAAATAATTTGAGAGGGGCGCCTCATTTGAATTACTTTGGAAGAGAGAGAATCTGGATATTAAAATAATCAAGATTTAAGCATAATTGAAACCCTAATTCAATTTAATACAAAAATAAATATATTAATTGATGTGCCTTTCAACCAAAAGTGTGTTTGTTGAAATTATACAAGAATGTACGTCCTTTTTCCTTGCAAAGGCAACGAAAATATCCTAGTGAGTGGAGAGCCCACTCACATTAATAAAAGGAAAAGTAATGTCCACTCAAATATGGATATTATTATTATATGAATTAAGGTGCTTAATTTCTTTTCCTTTAATTCATGGATAAAGGAGAGGTTTGGAAAGGGAAAGAGGATGGATTCGTGGGCAAGGAGTTGATGGGGAGATGTGGCATCAATTTAAGAAATAAAGGAATTAATTATTACTTTCTCTCTCATTGATTTTTCTTATATACATCCCATTCCTAAGCCAAATGAAAGGCTTTCTCGATCCTTTTTCTTTCCTTGCTTTGGCCGTGGACAAAGGAGCTTAGGAGCAACAGGAGGACGTGACCCAACCTGTAGGTAAGCTCCCTACTCATCTTCAACCTTGATTTCAAGGTGGAAATCGAAAATCAATGCTCGATTTCTTCTTTTCTCCATGCAATCTTCAATCCTAGCCAATCCTTTTCACTCAAAAGCTTGAGGAACGAACCTTGTGAAGTTGAGAAAGCTTTTTCCACCATTAAAGACGTGGAGTTTGGAGCTTTGAAGCTTCCTTGAAGGCGGGTTATATAACTTGAACCCTGAAATGTTATTACTACATTCAATTCTCCATCATTGGTTGATTGTTTTGTTCTTCTTGAAATCCCTTTGATCAATTGATGCAATTTCCATACGTACGACAGTAGTTTTTGCAGGATTGAAGCTTGATGATGATGATGACATCATCCTAAGCACACACCTCCACAAATATCCTTTGCAAACAGTGTCATGCACTTGAGACCAAACGGTCTCAAGGTCATTTGAAACCAAATGGTCTCAAGATCGTTTGGGATCAAACGGTCTCAGACCGTTTGGAGCTCAACTAATGATGTGATGGATGATGATCCAATAGATTGAATTGAATTGGTTTCAAAAAGGTTCAACCCTTGAAGATCCATCAATTATCAACCCTAGATCGGGTCATTATTGAAACCCTAATTGAATTCCATGAGTTTTCCTTGTTTGGTTTGGGTCAAATGGTCTCAAGACCGTTTGGGGTCAAACGATCTCAAGACCATTCGAGGTCAGGTCATGCCCAATTTGAAAGGTGGTCCAATGATTTCAAAGCAATTGGTTCCACAATGACCAATATTGAAGGTTTTCAAACCCTAATCCAATTGGGTTCAAAACCCTAATTGAGGTTCAATTGAAGATTAATTCAGTTGAATGATGATCCATTAGTTCAATAGAAGGTTGTTTCATGGGTTCAATTGATGAGTGGTTCCATGGATTCAATTGATGAGGGGATCAATCATTGAAACCCTAAATCGATTTGAGTGGTTGAGACCATTTTTGGTCCAATTGGTTCTGAGGAGGTTTGGACCAAACGGTCTCAAGATTGTTTGGGACAAACGATCCCAAACTATTTGGGGTACTCAATCGATCTCAAGAATGTTTTGGCTAAACGGTTGCAAGCACAAATTTCTAAACGGTTTCAAACCTCTAGACCAAGACCATTTGGAGGTCTAAACGGTCTTAGACCGTTTGGAGATCAATCAAGCAAGACCGTTTGGGGTCTGGTTGTTAAAGACCGTTTGGGTTCTAAGTGACCAAGACCGTGTGGGAAATAATTAATCAAAACCGTTTGAACACTTAAGGTGATTAAGAGTCAATTGATTATTAAATGATGTAAATCAAGGGTGATTACATTAGTTGTACCCTTAATAAGATAGGGGGATTAGTAACCTTGAAGGATTAATCTTTGGAGATTATAGAAGCAAAATCTCAACACACTACACTAACCCCAATTGGGTGTATTAGAATAAAGAATTGACCTAATTGAGTCAACTTTGAGGTACTCAACATCCCAGAGAGAATGAGAGAGAAAGTAGTGCTTATATGTAAATACAAGATTCAATTCCTTCATTATGAGTAAAATATGTAATTAGGGATTGATCCATGATGATGAGATCATGAAACCCTAATTAAGAAGAATAGTGAGTCTTAACCCTAAATTAGGGCAATACAAGGTGTAACCCTAATTTTGGGACAATTGTAGATGTAACCCTAATTGGATGTGAATAAAAAACCCTAACCCTAATTGAGGGTGATGTTATGAGAAACCCTAATCAAGGGTAATGTCAAGTGAAATCCTAATGCAACAATGTGATGTGGAACTCTTAACTCAAGGTGATGTTATGTACTGATATGTGACACTTTGATGTGAAATCCTACCCTGATAGAGGGTAAAGGTATGTAGAGCCCTAATCTTGGGTTATAGTGCATGAAACCCTAATATTGGGCAATATGATGATAAAACATAACCCTAATTTGGGTAATGGTATGAGTATTTCTAATTGACATGATTTGAGAAATTTTAACTCTAAAGTGGAAATAGTGATGTTACTCTTACATTGCATATGTAATCGATATAACGGTTATCATGTGCACTAATCATTCATGTATCATGGGATGTTGGACATAGCCAGGTATGAGATATTATTATTACTATTGAAATTGCTTTATGGGCCTTGTGAGCCATAATCTGTTGTGTTTCCTAGTGAAAGGTAACAAGAGATTAATGAGCTTTAGGAGTCATGTGAGATATCTATACTGCAAGTATCATGTTTACCTTGATCAGATGACCTGAAGGTATTAGTTACCTAATAAGTGGTAACAAGTGTTCTTGATAAATTGAGGGTTTGAATACCCATATTTCATAATCTTAATGATGAGATGTTAAGGGATGAGAATGCCCCTGATGTGACAAGGGATATTGAAATCCCAATGTTTTATAAAGCTTTGAAAAGGACTAGATAGAAGTAATACTTATTCTTTGTAGTAGTTGTTATAATGAATTATGTCTGAAAACATGACAGATGCTAAAAGAATACAATAATGTACTTAATTAATCAAGTGAAATCTTATCATGTAGATCCCTGGCCATAGATCCATCATCGTCCGTAGTTTGGTGATGGTGAAATAGGTTTTCCTATGGAAACTCCTGGAGGGCATACTTTTGAGTATGTGGGGGTTATGGGCGCGAATATCCTTACACCCTAATGGAGGAATTGATGTGAGGTAAACATTAAATCTCTCAATCCTTCATTATATATGCCGGGATGGATGTATCACTAATCTCCCAAATGCCAGGATGGATGTATCATTAATCTCCTAATGATCTTAATGTCGGATTGATGTGAGATAAATATAATATCTCTCGATTTCAAAGAGAGTACAACATGCCACTGTAACTCTAATAGGGAAGTTACTAGTATACCCTGGAAAGCTATTTAGCAAAGACACTAGATGTCCTGCATTTGGTCCTCACACTGACTGAGGAAGATGAGGTCATGGGAATCCGGCTCTTCTATTGACCTATGTATGGTACCGATTTTGATTTCACAATGGTCAGTTGGAGTATGAGTGATATACCTCATCTCCTCAGGGCTTAAGTATGATTGTAAAATGTAATCAGCCGTGTACATATTTGCTTAAGGTTGAAATATGAAAATCATTGGTTGATGATATCTTGCTTAGTATATCTTAGATGGATAAATGTTATACATGTCCTTCATATTCCTTATTGAATAAGTGACATGTTGCTTTATCAAGATATAGCTGAAATGACTTGAATAGAGAGTAATGCTCTAATCTGTTTAGACATTGATTTATCTGTTGTTGAATACTTATGATTCTTCTGCTCAGTTTTATTTTATTAATTGCATTAATATTGTTTTTGGTAGAGAGTTATATCTCTCACTGGGACAATTTCAATTGTCTCACCCCTGTGGGATCCAACTTCTTAGGTAAACGCAGAAGAAGAAGCAGAAACCCTACAGCGGGTGAAGAACAACATTAGCAGTAGGGATAGCAGTGACATCCAGGTGGAGACACTGGCTGTCATGTTTGTGTATAGAGTCTTATGTGTCGTCTCTGTACTCTCAGGTCCTAGGAGTCAATAGTTAGTTTGATGTTGATCTGAGATTTTGGCTTAATGCCTCGATATTTTTATGTTGTCTATGTACAATTTTAATAGGGCAGTTGATGCTTGTAACTCTTGAAAAGGAATGGTACAAGAGATGTACTTGTGAACCAGAATGTAAATGAATTATTTTGGTTCTTTTTGAAAGAGTTTTCCAGTGTATGGATCTCTTTGTAAAAGTTTTAAATTTTTAGTGATTTTCAGTAATCTGATGTAGATTATTCGCTTCCGCTTAAGTTAATTATGTTCCTGTGAGTTGGATGCCATAGTAGTAAGCAATAGAAGTGAAGAGGGTTATAAAACTCGCCTCTAGGAAGAATATATGATCCCAAATTGAAAGAAAGCTCAAGCAAGGAGGGTAGAAAATCCTAGCACAAGCTCTGAACTCGGCCAACTAGCACCTTTCTCCACAAGAGAAGCAAACCCTAGATAGAAGGAGCAAGAAAGGTAGGTTCTTTAAGCTTTAGAGAAAGCTTTAGCATGTAACAATAGAGTTCCATCCAATCAGAAGGTAAGAGGAAGAAGAACAAAAAATGAAATGAAGGAAATAAGGAGATACTTACTCGTAAAGGTCAAGATCACCAAAAGAGAGCTCCACAAACCCTAGGTGAGGGTGGATCCGAACCCTAGAAGCTCCAACAAGAAGATCGATCATATTCTTCTACCTTGGGCACCTCCTCCACCACCAAGAAGGAGAAAGATGAGATTTGGAGAGAAAGAGTAAGATATAGGGGACCAAAGGTTTCGTTTGGGTGCCTAAGGATACATATATAACACTTAACAATAAGGGAGAGAAGAAGCTTGAGGTGTCCTAGTAGCTCTCTGTGTATCCATGGCTAAGAGTTTCCACAACCATGCAATAAGCAGCTCCACCACTCATGGAAACCTACTTGTCCAACGGCTGGTGGCTCTCTAGGCCAACCATCTACCTCCAAGCAAAGGAACCATTAGTTCATTAGAACCCTAGTCACTTAAGTAGTGAACCATCGGTTGACCACCTCTTTTAAGTTAACCATCAGTCTAAGTGAACCAAAATCAGAAAACCATCAACCTACTACCTCCACAAATCACCATTGGTTGTCCTATCACCATGATAACCATTGGATCCCAACCAAACATGAGGATCATCGAGCTATGGCTTCAAAGGTAGCTCATCCGTGAACGGATAAAACCCTAAGTCACCATTGAAACATAACACCTCCAAACCAAGGTACAAATAGGTTCCCCATGACCTAAAAATCTCAAGAATGATAACAAAACTAAGGATCATAATGCATGTGACAAATTGCAAAGAAAACCTCATATTTGGGTAAATTATACAAATGTCCAAAATGTGCATAAAATTGCATAGCTTGCACAAACAATGTCCAAATTGGACCAAATTTGAAATTTAAGCTTGGCACATGATGTCAAAACATATCACAAGGTTATATTAAGGTTCAAAGTACTCAATTATGTAAATTAAGCACGTTCAACACTTTAAGCAAGGTCAGGGGTCTTACAGCTATCCTAAGTGGCGATTCTTGATGATCGTTGGGTCTTTGGTGACCACTGGTCGCTAGGCCCCAATGGTTGTTGGGCTTTTGGTGACCATTGGGCTCTGGGCCTCGATGGTCTTTGAGAAAGCTCATTCTCGGCGACCATTGTCGGTGCAAAACTGTACATGTTACTAGAAAGACCATACCTCACTCATTTTAACTCCGATTTGGTTCATTCTTTTTGTATTGGATTTGTAATTGAACTCTCTAAAATTCTAAAGTATTAGTTTGATATTATTATCAAATAAAATTATTTATTAATTATTTCCTCAAGTATCATTAATTCTCTTCCCACATATTTGTATGCGTTAATCCTATATCAACCAAAACATTAGAGCTTATGATATGCTTAAGTAGTAATTATGAGTTATTCATATGCGTGTTTGATATTACCATGGTTAAGATAAAACACAAGTACAATATTTCTAATAAAAACACAACAAGAATTAAGGTTATCTTAAATCCCTAGAATTACCAACAAAGCTAGAAGAGGGTTGTAACAATGTGCTTGCAGAAATGCAAAATCTGGATTGAGATGAGGAAAAAGAGGTTCCTCTCCCACTGTTGTTGAGACTTTTTCCATTAGAAGGTGAATTGTTGGCCATCCTGAGGGGTGCTCAAAAAGCAAAGTAGGGAAGTCACCAGAGATGTGAATTGATCTCAGATTCTATGCTAGCTATTGTTTATCTTAACAAATCCATCCAATACCTTCCACGATATCTCCATGTTGTTTAAAAGATTAGTTACATTAGCAAAGGCTTCAAAGTCATGAAGTTCTTCAAAGTGGATCGAGAAGCCAACAAGCTTGCTGACAAATGGACAAGGTTTTTTTTTAAACATCATGTAGATGCCTATATGTCTTTAGCATGACCACAAGAGTTGATGTGTACTCTCATCACTGATAAAAGAGTAGAGGACAACATGTAATTTTATGGTTCTTTTCATCCATGCAAAAAATCAAATAGTTTCAACTTTTTAAACAATAGAACAACCAAACGGCAACATGATGGCATCACAAAGAAGGCAATGGAATTCCATTGATGTAGGACGTGTCACAACAAAGATACAATTAATTTGATGAACTTGAAACTAGGGAGATCTATAAATGTTATTCCTTGGGGAAGCAACAGTTATTTGGTTGGGAAAGATTATTGTTGATAACTAATCTATGTTATCTGGAGATTGTGTTGATGGTATATCAAAGTTGCAATGTTTGTTTCGTACAACTTTAGGTGTTGGTTACATTTGAGGACTGGGGGTGGGCATAAAACTAATCTTGATCATAGAACCATGTCAGACTTGATCGAATCACCCAATCTAGTTTGGTCTAGATAGTTAGCGCAGTCGAGTTTGGTTTGCAAATTCTTCAGACTGATTGTATGTAGTTTGGTGATAATGTAAGTAACTAATAAACCATTTAGACTAGACTTGACGAGCTATATGTAACAAATTTATTAATATATCCTGGTATTATATATACTAAATATAACAAGATATAGAAATAGTATTGTGTTACTACATATACTAAATAATAATATATGTATTTTGTTCAGTAAAGACAAAAATTTATAAAACAAAATATGATGAATTGGTTAATGCAATAATAGTAACATCACCCTAATCATCTCAATTAGGTGATTGAAGATCAACCTACATGTTGAACCCTACTTCTCTTCAATAAGACATATCCTCACTTTTCCTCATTTTCAATAAGCCATGTGAACAATTTGCACTTTATGATGTCTACCGCTTCACTTTCATAGAAGTGTATTTGCATTAAATTATTAAATAGTAGAGGTTTTAGACTGAATTTAATCAAATTTGTTCATACGTTTACAGTCAAGTTAAGTTTGATTTAGACCCTTCCAACAATCAAGTCAGATCTGAAAATGATTTAGAGACCACAATGTGTAGATTGGTATGTAGCTTTGGAGGGACTATGCCTACCCCTATTGAGGACATACTGCTTAAGATAAAAGGTAGTGAGATACTCAAAATTGTGTCTATCTGGTCTACGAAATAGTCACTACGAATTGCAGCTTCAACCTATTATAGTAGAATAGTATGTGTGTTGACATTCTCTTAGGACTAGTATATACTTATCGTTTACATGTGTTTTGATATTCCACAATATGGCTTATAACAATATCTATGTCGTATGAGTTTGGTTGTTCAGTCAAGTCTTGATAATAATGAAGGGTGCAAACATATTGTAAATGAACTGTCCATTATAAAAAAAAAATCCGATCTGTAGTTTTTACGGCAACCAATTCAAAACCTAATTACGACTACGAAACTGACATGAATATTGGTTCAAACTTTCGTTAACTATCACATACCTAATTTTGTCCATCCTTACAAGTGGCTGCAAGGGAAATTGTGGAAGTAAAATGTCTGCTGAAGATGTGAGAAATAGTTGATAGGATGAGCAAGTGTTTGATGCAAGGTAGGGAAAAAAATAGAATCTGTGTTTAGCTGTCATTCGATTGTGGGATTGGAACATGGAATGCTTGGAGCATAGCAGTAGTATGTAAGTCCAGCATACTTGTACATCATTGATGTATTTGCTTCCTACCAAGGAGGAATCAAAATGAAAAGTTTTGTATTATATTTGTTCTTCTTGATTCACATGGATTCGTTTCTTGTTTTGCTATGCTTTGTAACTATTTTCATTGCGAGTCATTTGGTGTGAGTCTATGCAAACTAGACGGTACTCCGATGATGTTGATGTCTTCACATTCATCGTCGAAAACAATGATGCATTTCTCAATTAGTCCCTTTTCTTTTGCTGTTGTTACCGTTCCGCGTATTCAGAAATGATGGTTACCATTTTGTGTACCTTTCTCTCGTTTATGAAAATTTGTAAGAGAAAATAAAAATGAGGAAAGTGACAACAAAGAGGATGGTCATGAGAGGGGAGGGAAGAGAGATAAAGGAATGGGTGTTGTCGTATTTGTGTGCACAAAAATGGGGAGGAGAATATAGTGGTTCGGTTGTCTTGTCTCATCTTACTCCGTATGGATTCCTGATCTGCCCTCTTTTTTAAATAAATTTTGATTTCGTTATATTAGATAACGAACCACATGGTTTCCGCCATGTCAAACCATAATAAGTGAATCAGGGTGCCTTTTCTCGGCCTTGGATTAAAAAAAAAGATAAAAGAATTGGTTAATAGTTGGGGCCCTTAGGAACCCGCTCTCTCGATCTCTGGCATCGCGACCCCACAGAAATGTAGTCTGGCAAGCTTCCGGTTGAAGCCCTCTCTCCTCACTCTGGTTCCAGCTCATTCCAACTGTGGCAAGCCGCAACCACCACTACTAGGGGCTAGCATCTCCTAGAATAAATAGCCACCTCACCCATTCTCTATCTCCTCAGTCTTCTTCTTCTTCTCATTCACTCTCCAGTACTTGCCTTCCTACTCGTTAGCCCCCGGTTCCCAAATCCATCCATCCACAATGACCGCTTCCGTCGCCCTGTTCGCCCTCCTAGTCCTCCTCCCCTTTACCACCACCGTCTCTGCCGCCACCCTCAACGTGACCGACGTCCTCGCCCGGGGCCAGCAATATGGCACCTTCATCCGCCTCTTCATGGCCTCCCAACTGGACTCCCAGATCGCGAACCAGCTCAACTCCTCCAAAGACGGGTTCACGATCTTCGCACCTACAGACAACGCATTCTCGTCCCTTAAAGCCGGCATACTCAACTCGCTGTCATCGCAAGAACAAGTCGATCTGGTCATCTTGTATAGTCTATGAACCCTAATGTCATATCCTCCATAAGAATGATAAGCCTCAATAAGTCTGAGACAGATCAAATGCATTGTGCCTCTCTTTGATTAATGGATCAGTTGTATGGAATTCTCATTTGAAGCTCTATCTTGTCACCTTTTAAGCAGAGTGTGATGGAGAAAATGAACCCTTCATATGGAATCACTAAGCAAACTGCATTATGATCCACACTCTCTTCTACACTTCTTCCTTCATTTTCATACCCCTCCGCTCACCAATCATGCCAGAGCCTTAAGTTCGGTGTGGCACGCCACACTTCTTTCTAGTGAAAACTAGAACATTTCCGAACTCTATGTTCGGTGTATTGAACCAAACCTCCGCCAAACTCTGAGTTCGGTGTGGTAAATCACACCTCTGTCGAACTCTAAGTTCGGTGTGGTACACCACACCTCTTTCTCCACTACCGCTTCTTCCATACCCCTCAATACATAACATGGGCGTATCACCTTCTCATTTTGATTCAAAAAGTATACAATGATGATTGTGCACATACCAAGGTTGATGAAAAATCTACCCTGATTCCAAAAAGAGGCCTGGCATCCCAAATTCACAAAAAATCCAAAAATAATCTTTCCCCTGAGCCAAGTGAGAATGAATAAAAGCCAGAGTGTGAATAAAAATGGTGCCCTGAATAAAGATAACCGATAAAGGTCTTGCCCATCCGGTACATTGGTTGCCCTGACAAAGGCAGATGTGTCGCGCCCGGTAGTGAGATCCTAAGGCTCCAAAAATAACCCCTTACCTCCTTTCAAAGAGGTAAGTTAGCCAAAAGCCTTAAACCAACCTCTAAACACTTCTGAGTTACCTTTAGAAAAAAAATCGGGGGTGTAAGGCTAAGTCAACTAGAGTTGTGCACAAAACACTCAAAGTACCTTGATGAATCCACCAATAATAAGGGTCTTGAATCGATTAGAGGAGAGACTTTTATCTCTTGATCACACCCCTTTTCTTTTCCTTTTCAACCTAAAGGCACCCCAATTGCCTCCATTTCAACCATTCTCTTAAAAACACAAGTGATGGATCATATGCATATTGTTGATTCTGTGGGTCTTTTCTAAGTCTCATTAAACTTTTAACATGACCGATACAATAGAAAGTGAGAAGGAAATACTTTAATAAAGTGAACTCAGAAACAAGGATATCATAAGATGTATTCCGTGATCTAAGGAAGACTTGATGATGTATCGATCTGAGCCATGAACAAAATTATGATATGACATAAGAATGAGGCAATCACGAGATGAACGATTTCATTGGCGACTATTTAAAGTTTTTCGTTCCTCGAGACGAGCAACGCTTAAGTTCGGTGTGGTGATGAATCCCCCAGATTCATCCTCAGTCACCAATTCAAAGGTTTTTCAACATTTTTGCCCTAATTTTGTTTCACCTCATTTTTTCTCAGTTTTTCTGAAAATTCCGTGCAAAGTGATGAATTCCCCAGATTCATCCTTAGTCACCAATTCAAAGGTTTTTCGACGTTTTTGCCCTAATTTTGTTTCACCTCATTTTTTGTGAAAATTCTGACTTTTTCACGAAGATGAGATAATTACGAGATGAACGAGCATTTTGGCGACTGTCTTAGGCTTTTTCGTTCCTCAGGATGAGCAACGCTTAATTTCAGTGTGGTGATGAATCCTCTAGATTCATCCTCAAAGTCGCCAATTCTAGGGATTTTTTGCCCCATATCGACTGATCTACCCTTGTTTTGGTTTACTTTAAGGGCACGTTTGGTTTGCTAGAGTCACAGGGATTGGATTGGACTTTTGACTCCAGTAAGGCAAAACTTAGGTTTGGTTTGCGGGAGCAGTAAAAGTGGCAAACTCCAGGACTTTTAGGGAATAAAGAGACTGTGGGATTAGGTCTTCCATCTCAAAATGATTGGACGCCGCAATCCAGAGCCGCCCGACTCTCGCCCAGGACTCCCCCGACTAATCACAACTCTCGCTCTCGCCCCTTCTTCCTCCCGACTCTCCTCCCCCGATCTCCTTCCCGCATCATTTCTACCTCTCGTCGACACGATCAACTGCAGATCTAGATCATGCGGTGATCAACAATGCCATCAATCGGTCACTGGTGCCGCTTCCAACGACTTTCCTCCCCACGTTCTTCCTGCCGCTCACTGACGTGGCTTCCAGTGAGATCTAAAACCCGCGACGACCATCATCGCTTGAAAAGGAGGAGCTGTGTCTCACATCTGTAGGACCGTCGTTAATGGCTCCACCCTAGAACCCGGCTCTCTCCTGACCTTCCTCACCCACTTTCGTCACCAGATCTACACATAGATGCAACCAACATTGCTTCAAGAGGGAGGATCTGTGACTGACGTCCTCTCCTGATCGACTCCTTCCTCCAAGCTCGGTGTGCCCAGCGTAGAGACAGCAAGGTGGAGTGCTTCTGTCAAGTGAGATACGCAACGTGCTGGCCGTCGGAGGGCCGATGAGGACGGGACAGCCGGCCAAGTTCGCCAGCTGGAGGGAGAGGCTGGGGCAGTCCGGGTTCAGGCCAGTTTCACTGACCGGGAACGCTGCCACGCAGGCCACACTGCTGCTGGGGATGTTCCCATGTGATGGGTACACCCTCATTGAGGAGAATGGGGCGCTCAAGTTGGGGTGGAAGAACATGTGCTTGCTTATGGCATCGACGTGGAGGTCCCCGCCGGGGAATACTTTGGGTGCAGTGGGTCCTGGACCAGCTGTGCAGCCGCCGAATGTTGTCACTATTAGTGTTCTGCCCATTGTGGCTGCTAGGACTAGCCATGTTGGTTTGGGTTCCGCTCCGTTGACGCCTCTCCCTGCAACTGCCACAGCGGCTTCCAGGTAGCAGGTGCCATCACCACGCAAGCGGCCTTCTTTTGCGGCGGCGGAAACAGTTGATAGCTAGACAGATAGCTGGTTGGATATAGAGGATCATTCGAGGTTCACATTTTTACAAACACAAGGTCTACTACGATGCTTCCACGACACATCATTTGAAATTAAAGTTGAATGTGCCTGAATGTGCCTGTATGAATTTCGTTTAAATTTTTGATATATAAGTCCTCATATCATTTGGACTTTTATAAAAAAGTTGTATTTGAATTTTGAAGTAGCCATTACGCAAATGGTGCATTATAATTTGTCTACTTGTGTGCATTTGCGTGTAATTTTGAGTTTTTTTAATCAAAATCTGAATTTGAATATTTTAATTGAAGTCCCAAATATTTCAAATCGTGTGCTTATAATGAAATAACATAATAGTTACAAATTTCGTGTATAATTAACCCAATATTTACACATATGCAATCGTAAAGTCTAAATCCTGTAACAAAATCCAACAAAACAAACATAAAATTTTATAATACAGGTTTTCAATATCCAGCAAATCAAACCTAAGAAAATAATCTGTAGGATTCCTGCAATCCAGCAATCCATTTTCCTGTACTTTGATAATCCTGGATTAATGCAAATCCAGGCTAATCCACCAAACCAAACATGCCCAAAGTATCTTTTCAGTTTCATGCAAATAGTGCATTACTAGTTCTAATTACCCTAGTTTCCAGTTTATTTGATCTCATCCTCCCCTAACTCACTTTCTTTCTCCTCAACCATTGCCAACGGTCATGACCCCAACAGCGTTGACTCCAATGGCTTTTGGAAAACCGGTTTCACCCAAACGGTTTGAAGACCGTTTGAGCCCTTACGGCATCAAGACCGTTTGAGACCATACGGTCTCAAGACCGTTTGAACCCAAATGGTCTCAAGTCCGTTTGAGCCCATACGGTCTCAGGACCGTTTGTGCCTAAACGGTCTCAGGACCGTTTGATCCCAAATAGTCTCAGGACCGTTTGCGCCCATACGGTCTCAGGACCGTTTGAGCCAAAACAGTTTGAAGACTGTTTGAGCCCTTACCATTTAAATATGGCATGTACATGTGGCATGTCGCTTTTGTATACATGATGTGGTTGAGACCACTAGATTCAGATGTAAATACCTATCATGTATATGAGAATAGAAAAGATGGACCTTTATTTAAATGTTTCAAAAAAAAATATGACGTTGAAATTGGTTCTAATTCTTCCTCTTTTATGACTATGTAATATGTTAGTAATTGATCATGTTTTATGTTTTGAGTAATCTCATTTAGCGTGATGAGGTGTGACAGTTAAGTTGGTATCAGAGCTCTAGGTTTCCTGAGTCTACAGGGATAGTGGACATACTACCAAAATCTCACGTCGATACAAGTATATCATCTACAAACACTTCCCATACCTGGACATGAGAGTACAGGGACGTCACTAGGACTCTAATACTAACATCTATAGTTGTCCAACATTCTGTGTTCATTGATCACCAGGATGCTCCTCTTCTATGGCACGAGCTCGACCACATTGTCGACGACCGCCTAAAAAGATGTAGTAAACCACGGGTGAGACTCAGTCCCAACGAGAGATATAAATCTCTCCAGTAGATATTGATTACAATAGATTATTTAACAATAAATAGAATGAGAAGTTGGAGTATTTGATAACAATTGAGAAGATTTAACATTTCAAGTATACTAAACAAGTTAAGCAAAAAATCTTAGCAACAAGCATAATTACGCATATTACTAAGATTTCATCATATATAATTGTGAGTATAAAGACAAGGTCAGGGCTAATCAACCAATGTGAAACACATTTGACCCTAGAAGATATACTACATGGCTTGTATTATATATTTTATTATGCACTAGGGAGTTTGAGTCGTACCACTCAAAGTCCAACTAACCACTACAAAGTGCTAGGGGTGCCGAAATCCTAAGATCTTACATTATTGGCCAAAATGAGTAAAAATGTAACATACTCCATTCTAGACACATAGGCTAATTTCCCATTCTTCTAGGCCCCTAATTGATTAGATGGATATCCAAAATCCCTTGTCCCTTTTCCTTTTTTTAGCTACCTTTCAATGTCTATATTTCGTTGTAATAGCATAGATCAAACCATATTAGGATCTGATAACCCTAATTGACTCTTTCGAATCACATGAACATGAAATCTTTGAATGTGATAACCCTAATACTTGAAGGATGAGAATTGGTGGATACTAATATTAAACTATAGCCTCAACCATTATTTAACATCCTAGAATAACCATAGAATATTAGAGCAAGGAATGTGGAAGGTTTCACCATAATTGATCATTAGGCTATGATCATTACATTCAGTGAATGATTTATGAACTATGGATAAATAATATCTAAGGTAACCTCAAAACCCAAATATAAGCCCATAATCGAGTTCCTCTTAGCTTAATTAGTCAACCCTCAAAATTTGGGGTCATTTGGACATCAAATGCACCCCCAATTAGACCCTAATAGATTATGTATGCTTTTACGCTAAAGTTTGGTCGATTAATTTATTTTTTTTTGTCACTGCCGGACCAAGGTGTTGGGCCGGGTTTATTTCCGATTTTCTTGCTCAGGTGAGCGCGACGGGTCGGGACATGGTCGTCCCTAACCCCCGACAACAGCGCGCAGCTCATCCTTTAGCTGGCGATGGAGTCAATCGTCGATATCTCCCTCCATCTTAAACTGAATCAATCGTTTTCTTTGCCAAAAAAATCCTCTCACCTGCCCGAGTCCAACGAGCTCTCATACTGCCCTTGCGGTGCCCCTATACAAAAATGCCCATTTCTCAGGACATCACCTTCCCATCTCTCGCGCCATGGGCGATGTCCAGGCGAGACATAACGTTGTGACCCTGAGGGGTGCTCAAAAAGCAAAGTAGGGAAGTCACCTGAGATGTGAATTGTGTCTATTTGGTCTACGAAATAGTCACTACGAATTGCAGCTTCAACCTATTATAGTAGAATAGTATGTGTGTTGACATTCTCTTAGGACTAGTATATACTTATCGTTTACATGTGTTTTGATATTTCAAAATATGGATTATAACAATATCTACGTCGTATGAGTTTGGTTGTTCAGTCAAGTCTTGATGATGAAGGGTGCAAAGATATCGTCAATGAACTGTCCATTATAACAAAAAAATCTGATCTGTAGTTTCTACGGCAACCAATTCAAAACCTAATTACGACTACGAAACTAACACGAATATTGGTTCAAACTTTCGTTAACTATCACATACCTAATTTTGTCCATCCGTACAAGTGGCTGCAAGGGAAATTGTGGATGTAAAATGTCTGCTGAAGATGTGAGAAATAGTTGATAGGATGAGCAAGTGTTTGATGCAAGGTAGAAAAAAAAATAGAATCTGTGTTTAGATGTCATTCAATTATGGGATTGTAACATGGAATGCTCGGAGCATAGCAGCAGCATGTAAGTCTAGCATACTTGTACATCATTCATGTATTTGCTTCCTACCAAGGAGGAATCAAAACGAAAAGTTTTGTATTATATTTGTTCTGCTAGATTCACATGGATTCGTTTCTTGTTTCGCTATGATTTGTAACTATTTTCATTGCGAGTCATTTGGTGTGAGTCTATGCAAACTAGACGGTACTCCAATGATGTT
Organism: Alisma plantago-aquatica; assembly: GCA_963693085.1. Taxonomy (NCBI): domain Eukaryota; kingdom Viridiplantae; phylum Streptophyta; class Magnoliopsida; order Alismatales; family Alismataceae; genus Alisma; species Alisma plantago-aquatica. Next base: position 1,136,851,786 of record OY856412.1, on the reverse strand, counting down.
GATGTCTTCACATTCACCGTCGAAAACAATGATGCATTTCTCAATTAGTCCCTTTTCTTTTGCTGTTGTTACCGGTCCTTGCGCATTCAGAATTGATGGTTACCATTTTGTGTACCTTTCTCTCGTTTATGAAAATTTGTAAGAGAAAATAAAAATGAGGGAAGTGACAATAAAGAGGATGGTCATGAGAGGGGAGGGAAGAGAGATGAAAGAATGGGTGTTGTCGTATTTGTGTGCACAAAAATGGGGAGGAGAATATAGTGGTTCGGTTGTCTTGTCTCATCTTACTCCGTATGGATTCCTGATCTGCCCTCTTTTTTAAATAAATTTTGATTTCGTTATATTAGATAACGAACCACATGGTTTCCGCCATGTCAAACCATAATAAGTGAATCAGGGTGCCTTTTCTCGGCCTTGGATTAAAAAAAAAAGATAAAAGAATTGGTTAATAGTTGGGGCCCTTAGGAACCCGCTCTCTCGATCTCTGTCATCGCGACCCCACATAAATGTAGTCTGGCAAGCTTCCCGTTGAAGCCCTCTCTCCTCACACTGGTTCCAGCTCATTCCAACTGTGGCAAGCCGCAACCACCACTACTAGGGGCTAGCATCTCCTAGAATAAATAGCCACCTCACCCATTCTCTATCTCCTCAGTCTTCTTCTTCTTCTCATTCACTCTCCAGTACTTGCCTTCCTACTCGTTAGCCCCCGATCCCCAAATCCATCCATCCACAATGACCGCTTCCACCGCCCAGTTCACCCTCCTAGTCCTCCTCCCCTTTACCACCACCGACTCCGCCGCCACCCTCAACGTGACCGACGTCCTCGCCCGGGGCCAGCAATACGGCACCTTCATCCGCCTCTTCATGGCCTCCCAACTGGACTCCCAGATCGCGAACCAGCTCAACTCCTCCAAAGACGGGTTCACGATCTTCGCACCTACAGACAACGCATTCTCGTCCCTTAAAGCCGGCGTACTCAACTCGTTGTCATCGCAAGAACAAGTCGAGCTGGTCATCTTGTATAGTCTATGAACCCTAATGTCATATCCTCCATAAGAATGATAAGCCTCAATAAGTCTGAGACAGATCAAATGCATTGTGCCTCTCTCTGATTAATGTATCAGTTGTATGGAATTCTCATTTGAAGCTCTATCTTGTTACCTTTTAAGCAGAGTGTGATGGAGAAAATGAACCCGTTATATGGAATCACTAAGCAAACTGCATTATGATCCACACTCTCTTCTACACTTCTACCTTCATTTTCATACCCCTCCGCTCACCAATCATGCCAGAGCCTTAAGTTCGGTGTGGCACGCCACACTCCTTTCTAGTGAAAACTAGAACATTGCCAAACTCTAAGTTCGGTGTATTGAACCAAACCTCCACCAAACTCTGAGTTTGGTGTGGTAAATCACACCTCTGTCGAACTCTAAGTTTGGTGTGGTACACCACACCTCTTTCTCCACTACCGCTTCTTCCATACCCCTCAATACATAACATGGGCGTATCACCTTCTCATTTTGATTCAAAAAGTATACAATGATGATTGTGCACATACCAAGGTTGATGAAAAATCTACCCTGATTCCAAAAAGAGGCCTGGCATCCCAAATTCACAAAAAATCCAAAAATACTCTTTCCCCTGAGCCAAGTGAGAATGAATAAAAGCCAGAGTGTGAATAAAAATTGTGCCCTGAATAAAGATAACCGATAAAGGTCTTGCCCATCCGGTACATTGGCTGCCCTCACAAAGGCAGATGTGTCGCGCCCGGTAGTGAGATCCTAAGGCTCCAAAAATAACCCCTTACCTCCTCTCAAAGAGGTAAGTTAGCCAAAAGCCTTAAACCAACCTCTAAACACTTCTGAGTTACCTTTAGAAAAAAATTGGGGGTGTAAGGCTAAGTCAACTAGAGTTGTGCACAAAACACTCAAAGTACCTTGATGAATCCACCAATAATAAGGGTCTTGAATCGATTAGAGGAGAGACTCTTATCTCTTGATCACACCCCTTTTCTTTTCCTTTTCAACCTAAAGGCACCCCAATTGCCTCCATTTCAACCATTCTCTTAAAAACACCAGTGATGGATCTTATGCATATTGTTGATTCTGTGGGTCTTTTCTAAGTCTCATTAAACTTTTAACATGACCGATACAATAGAAAGTGGGAAGGAAATACTTTAATAAAGTGAACTCAGAAATAAGGATATCATAAGATGTATTCCGTGATCTAAGGAAGACTTGATGATGTATCGATCTGAGCCATGAACAAAATTATGATATGACATAAGAATGAGGCAATCACGAGATGAACGATTTCATTGGCGACTATTTTAAGTTTTTCGTTCCTCGGGACGAGCAACGCTTAAGTTCGGTGTGGTGATGAATCCCCCAGATTCATCCTCAGTCACCAATTCAAAGGTTTTTTGACATTTTTGCCCTAATTTTGTTTCACCTCATTTTTTTCTCAGTTTTTGTGAAAATTCCGTGCAAAGTGATGAATTCCCCAGATTCATCCTCAGTCACCAATTTAAAGGTTTTTCGACGTTTTTGCCCTAATTTTGTTTCACCTCATTTTTTGTGAAAATTTATACTTTTGCACGAAGATGAGATAATTACGAGACGAACGAGCATTTTGGCGACTGTCTTAGGATTTTTCATTCCTCAGGATGAGCAACGCTTAAGTTCAGTGTGGTGATGAATCCTCTAGATTCATCCTCAAAGTTGCCAATTCTAGGGATTTTGTGCCCCATATCGACTGATCTACCCTTGTTTTGGTTTACTTTAAGGGCACGTTTGGTTTGCTAGAGTTAGAGGGATTGGATTGGACTTTTGACTCCAGTAAGGCAAAACTTAGGTTTGGTTTGCGGGAGCGGTAAAAGTGGCAAACTCCAGGACTTTTAGGGAATAAAGAGACTACAGGATTAGGTCTTCCATCTCAAAATGACTGGACGCCGCAATCCAGAGTCGCCCGACTCTCGCCCAGGACTCCCCCGACTAATCACAACTCTCGCTCTCGCCCCTTCTTCCTCCTGACTCTCCTCCCCCGATCTCCTTCCTGCATCATTTCTACCTCTCGTCGGCACGATCAACTACAGATCTAGATCATGCGGTGATCAGCAATGCCATCAATCGGTCACTGGTGCCGCTTCCAACGACTTTCCTCCCCACGTTCTTCCTGCCGCTCACTGACGTGGCTTTCAGTGAGATCTACAACCCGCGACGACCATCATTGCTTGAAAAGGAGGAGCTGTGTCTCACATCTGTAGGACCGTCGTTAATGGCTCCACCCTAGAACCCGGCTCTCTCCTGACCTTCCTCACCCACTTTCGTCACCAGATCTACACACAGATGTGACCAACATTGCTTCAAGAGGGAGGATCTGCGACTGACGTCCTCTCCTGATCGACTCCTTCCTCCAAGATCAGTGTGCCCAGCGTAGAGACAGCAAGGTGGAGTGCTTCTGTCAAGCGAGATACGCAACGTGCTGGCCTTCGGAGGGCCGACGAGGACGGAACAGCCGACCAGGTTCGCCAGCTGGAGGGAGAGGCTGGGGCAGTCCGGGTTCAGGCCAGTTTCACTGACCGGGAACGCCGCCACGCATGCCACACTGCTGTTGGGGATGTTCCCATGTGATGGGTACACCCTCATTGAGGAGAATGGGGCGCTCAAGTTGGGGTGGAAGGACATGTGCTTGCTTATGGCGTCGACGCGGAGGCCGCCGCCGGGAAATACTTTGGGTGCAGTGGGTCCTGGACCAGCTGTGCAGCCGCCAAATGTTGTCACTATTAGTGTTCCGCCCATTGTGGCTGCTAAGACTAGCCATGCCGGTTTGGGTTCCGCTCCGTTGACGCCTCTCCCTACAACTGCCACAGCGGCTTCCAGGTAGCAGGTGCCATCACCACGCAAGCGGCCTTCTTTTGCGGCGGTGGAAACAGTTGATAGCTAGACAGATAGTTGGTTGGCTATAGAGGATCATTCGAGGTTCACATTTTTACAAACACAAGGTCTACTACGATGCTTCCACGACACATCATTTGAAATTAAAGTTGAATGTGCCTGTATGAATTTGGTTTAAATTTTGGATAAATAAGTCCTCATATCATTTGGACTTTTATAAAAAAAAATTGTATTTGAATTTTGAAGTAGCCATTACACAAACGGTGCATTATAATTTGTCTACTTGTGTGCATTTGCGTGTAATTTTGAGTTTTTTAATCAAAATCTGAATTTGAATATTTTAATTGAAGTCCCAAATATTTCAAATCGTGTTCTTATAATGAAATAACATAATAGTTACAAATTTCGTGTATAATTAACCCAATATTTACACATATGCAATCGTGGAGTCTAAATCCTATAACAAAATCCAACAAAACAAACATAAAATTTTATAATACAGGTTTTCCATATCCAGCAAATCAAACCTAAGAAAAATAATCTGTAGGATTCCTGCAATCCAGCAATCCATTTTCCTGTACTTTGATAATCCTGGATTAATGCAAATCCAGGCTAATCCACCAAACCAAACATGCCCTAAGTATCTTTTCAGTTTCATGCAAATAGTGCATTACTAGTTCTAATTACCCTAGTTTCCAGTTTATTTGATCTCATCCTCCCCTAACTCACTTTCTTTCTCCTCAACCATTGCCAACGGTCATGACCCCAACAGCCTTGACTCCAATGGCTTTTGGAAAACTGGTTTCACCCAAACAGTTTGAAGACCGTTTGAGCCCTTACGGTATCAAGACCGTTTGAGCCCATACGGTCTCAAGACCGTTTTAACCCAAATGGTCTCAAGTCCGTTTGATCCCATATGGTCTCAGGACCGTTTGTGCCTAAACGGTCTCAGGACTGTTTGATCTCAAATAGTCTCAGGACCGTTTGCGCCCATACGGTCTCAGGACCGTTTGAGCCAAAATAGTTTGAAGACTGTTTGATCCCTTACCATTTAAATATGGCATGTACATGTGGAATGTCTCTTTTGTATACATGATGTGGTTGAGACCACTGGATGCAGATGTAAATACCTATCATGTATATGAGAATAGAAAAGATGGACCTTTATTTAAATGTTTCAAAAAAAAATATGACGTTGAAATTGGTTCTAATTCTTCCTCTTTTATGACTATGTAATCCGTTAGTAATTGATCATGTTTTATGTTTTGAGTAATCTCATTTAGCGTGATGAGGTGTGACAGTTAAGTTGGTATCAGAGCTCTAGGTTTGCTGAGTCTACAGGGATAGCGGACATACTACCAAAATCTCACGTCGATACAAGTATATCATCTACAAACACTTCCCATACCTGGACATGAGAGTACAGGGACGTCACTAGGACTCTAATACTAACATCTATAGTTGTCCAACATTCTGTGTTCATTGATCACCAGGATGCTCCTCTTCTATGGCACGAGCTCGACCACATTGTCGACGACCGCCTAAAAGGATGTAGTAAACCACGGGTGAGACTCAGTCCCAACGAGAGATATAAATCTCTCCAGTAGATATTAATTACAATAGATTATTTAACAATAAATAGACTGAGAAGTTGGAGTATTTGATAACAATTGAGAAGATTTAACATTTCAAGCATACTAAACAAGTTAAGCAAAAAATCTTAGCAACAAGCATAATTACGCATATTACTAAGATTTCATCATATATAATTGTGAGTATAAAGACAAGGTAAGGGCTAATCAACCAATGTGAAACACATTTGACCCTAGAAGATATACTACATGGCTTGTATTATATATTTTATTATGCACTAGGGAGTTTGAGTCGTACCACTCAAAGTCCAACTAACCACTACAAAGTGCTATTCACTTCCGTATCAGATCTAGGGGTGCCAAAATCCTAAGATCTTACATTATTGGCCAATATGAGTAAAAATGTAACATACTTGATTCTAGACACATAGGCTAATTTCCCATTCTTCTAGGCCCCTAATTGATTATATGGATATCCAAAATCCCTTGTCCCTTTTCCTTTTTTTAGCTACCTTTCAATGTCTATATTTCGTTGTAATAGCATAGATCAAACCATATTAGGATCTGATAACCCTAATTGAATCTTTCGAATCACATGAACATGAAATATTTGAATGTGATAACCCTAATACTTTAAGGATGAGAATTGGTGGATACTAATATTAAACTATAGCCTCAACCATTATTTAACATCCTAGAATAACCATGGAATATTAGAGCGAGGAATGTGGAAGGTTTCATCATAATTGATCATTAGGCTATGATCATTACATTCAGTGAATGATTTATGAACTTTGGATAAATAATATCTAAGGTAACCTCAAAACCCAAATATAATCCCATAATCGAGTTCCTCTTAGCTTAATTAGTCAACCCTCAAAATTTGGGGTCATTTGGACATCAAATGCACCCCCAATTAGACCCTAATAGATTATGTATGCTTTTACGCTAAAGTTTGGTCGATTAATTGATTTTTTTGTCACTTCCGGACCAAGGTGCTGGGCCGGGTTTATTTCCGATTTTCTTGCTCAGGTGAGCGCGACGGGTCGGGACCTGGTCATCCCTAATGTTACGACCCCATCTGAGCTTAATTGGTAAACTAGGGTTTACCTAGACAATTGCAAAGATTAATTGGAATAATCATTCTTGAAATCTAATTAATGACGATAACACAATTAGGATGTTTTAACTATGATAAGAAGTGTAAATGTTCTTTTGTCTTGAGAGTTAGGGTTTGAGAAGCATAGACCCTAATCGGACCAAAATAGGGTTTTAATGACATATGAATACAGAATTTGATAAGTAGAATGTCTCACTAAATGATTTTTAGTATTTTATGTGTAAATCTGATTTACTTCAAATTTGGATATGTTTTGGATATATAAAATGTGAACAATATTGGTAAATATCAGAATTTTTGAAGAATGTTCTGACCTGTTTATCGGTCGAGTTTCAAACTCGACCGATCATATTTCCAGATTTATACAGCAGTGTGGTAATTGAATTTTATCTTTTTATTGGTATATCCAATTGATCTCAAATTTTAACTGTGCTTGAAAAACACAGTTTTAGACACTTTGTTAAATTGGCATAATTTTTGGATGACTTTTGATCTCTACAGTGAGGGTGTCGGTCGAGTTCTGTGCAGGGCAAACTCGACCGAATCTGCTGCAGACTACAATATAGCAGTGCACTGTTCTATTTTTAGTTATTTATTGGTAACTCCAAATGATCTCAAATTTTACCTGAATCTTTATAGATAAATTATAAACAACGTGATAAATTCCCATAATTGTTGGAGAAGGTTTGATCTCTGAAATAAACGAATTACAGTAACTTTGTATAACTGAATATTCAGCCAATATAATTAAAGTTGAGTGTAGGGTCAATATGCAATTGACCCAAACAGCTCAATTGACTTATATGATCGAACACACACACACAGCTCTCATTCTTCATCATCCATCCCAGAGAAACGAAAATCTAGAGAGAGAGGGAGAGTTAGGGCTTGAGTGGAGAAAGAGGAGGAATTGCTGACCTAGGGTTTTGCGGTCCGAGGAATGGTGAAATCAAGTAAGTTTGGATCCTTTGCATAGAATTTTATGGTGAATCTTATCTCTCATGTCAATATTCCGTCCATTCTCTGATTTGATCCAAGATGATGTCGAAATTCCCTCTTTTCTCACCCTTTCTTCATAATCCCTCATTTTCAAGGTTTCCGAGTTGAATGGAAGAAGAATTGGGAGATTTGCTAGGGACTTGATATGAGTTCGAGATTCCCTGAGTTGAGCTACAGTTTGAGGTGTTTTCACACCTTAGGGTGAGTGGGTTCTTCCTTTAAACAGTATAATGCACGAAATTTGATTATAGCATCCAAATCCCTAATTGCTTGGTATGTGATTCTAAACCCTGAAATGTCCGTTTAATTTAAGTTGTTGCAATTTGATATGATATGGATTCCTTCTTTGTTTGAATGACTCTTTGATGGTAGATTCACATCAGAAACGTATACAACACATCCTAGAAAGAATGCTTTTTCAGATTTATACCATATGATGTAATTAGGGTTTAACCTAATTGAGATATCTCTAGAGTTTCAACCTTATTGAAAAGGACTAGTGATCTTATAAGTGGTTAGGATCTACCTCATGGATTACCTTATTTGAATTTTATCCTTGGTGCATGATATCTCAGTGAATAGCATGGAAACCTAAATTTAGTTCAATTTCCATGGTTTCATACATATATCGATTGTATATGATTTGTTGAAAACAATCTTTATTTAGTGAATGCTTATATCCTATGAAATCCTTATGAGAGCCATGTGACAAGTGAATGAGGTAAATGAAAAGGTGAATGAGGCGAATGAAACCCTAAGAGTAGGGTGTTGGCATGTGATAAATGAATAAGGCAAATGAAACCCTAAGGATAGGGTGTTCAATGAATCATGTTATGGTGACATGAAAGGTCTCGATATGAAATGTGGTGATACTTAACTGTTGAATTGTATGTTTCTAGTGCATTTAACTTTATATGCTTGTTCTTTCTGAGTTGATATCTACATACTGCAGGGCTTCTTATTTTCAATACATATCTCGTAAATTGCAGGTGATGAGATATGACATGCCCTAGAAAGGGATGTTACTGAGTCATGTTTAAAGATGACAAATGATGTATATGTGTTTTCAAGTGATGTTCAGAATGTGAAATAAGTATGAAATGTGATATCCCTGTTTAAGTGTTTATATGTTAATCAGTTAATAGACTTAGGTTCCCCAACACCGTAGAACCCCATTGCGCGGTCTGTACCTTTGGAGTGAAACGACCGATCTAGCCCTGAGTCTAGATGGTCGGTGACCAGTGTTCAACAATAATCCGTGCGTGTGTCACAGTGGCACTGGAGTAAAATAGGGGTTATTCAACAATAATCCGTGTGTGTGTCACGGTGGTAACCCAGACCCTCCGACTGTGCACTACAGGTTGCGGGAGGAGTCTAGAGCACTCAGAGTTAGTGCAGCGAGGCCCTTGAGTGCCTGAGACTGCAGTGAGGCCCTTGAGAGCCTGAGAGTGTTGTGAGGCCCTTGAGAGCCTGAGAGTCCTGTGCAGACCAGGACGAGAAGTCAGACTTAGCATTTCCCGGGTGTGTCGCTAAGTCTTATACGGTGGGATTGTAGTTCTCTACAGATCTTCATATGTAGAGTGCGCTGCATATGTTTGGGGCATAAGCTAAAATATGATTATATAGGTTCACAGAGTTCCTTATAAATGAAAGAGTTAAGGAAAACTAGAGCATAGTCTTCTAGTCGTTATTCTTTGGATGCAATATTTACATTCCTTGTTATTTCAATTATAATGTTTTAAAACTGCTCAATGTAGTATTTATTGTTGTTAAATTTCATATCGTTTACTCAAAGTTATATTTGTAATCACATTAGTGCCTTAGACTGTTTCCTTGAAGTACTCATTCACTGAGCGAGTAGGCTCACCCCTCTACTCAAACATTTTAGGGTTAACCGCGTGGACTTGAAGATGGTCAGAGCATCAGTGTAGATCTGCCACAAGAGTTAAGTACAAGATTAGTTGAGTCAGTCGGTCCTTGTCACTCTAGGTCCTCAGTAAGAGATAAGAGAGAGAGTTGTAATTACGATGTGTAATATTGTTCCTCTTTTGATATGTATGCTAATTAGCAAGTTTTATGTGCATAAGGTGTGAGAGACATCATGAATGTTTATACATGTATCTTTACTATTAAAGTCTGGTTAGTAAAAGAAATGTTCAGATTCCTTTGTTAAGATGTTATGTGGTTCAATGTGGAGAAACAATAGTTTTAAAGAAAGAAAAAAATATAAAGTTAAGGGTGTTCTTTGTATTATATATAAGTCCTATCTTATGCCCTAATCTCATGATTTGAGGAAATTGTGAGATCGGGGTGTAACACCTAACCCCCGACAATAGCGCGCAGCTCATCCTTTAGCTGGCGATGGAGTCAATCGCCGATATCTCCCTCCATCTTAAACTGAATCAATCGTTTTCTTTGCCAACAAAATCCTCTCACCTCCCCGAGTCCAACGAGCTCTCATACTGCCCTTGCGGTGCCCCTATACAAAAATGCCCATTTCTCAAGACATCGCCTTCCCATCTCTCGCGCCATGGGCGATGTCCAGGCGAGACATAACGTTGTGACCCTGAGGGGTGCTCAAAAAGCAAAGTAGGGAAGTCACCTGAGATGTGAATTGTGTCTATTTGGTCTACGAAATAGTCACTACGAATTGCAGCTTCAACCTATTATAGTAGAATAGTATGTGTGTTGACATTCTCTTAGGACTAGTATATACTTATCGTTTACATGTGTTTTGATATTTCACAATATGGCTTATAACAATATCTACGTCGTATGAGTTTGGTTGTTCAGTCAAGTCTTGATGATGAAGGGTGCAAACATATCGTCAATGAACTGTCCATTATAACAAAAAAAATCTGATCTGTAGTTTCTACGGCAACCAATTCAAAACCTAATTACGACTACGAAACTGACACGAATATTGGTTCAAACTTTCGTTAACTATCACATACCTAATTTTGTCCATCCTTACAAGTGGCTGCAAGGGAAATTGTGGATGTAAAATGTCTGCTGAAGATGTGAGAAATAGTTGATAGGATGAACAAGTGTTTGATGCAAGGTAGAAAAAAAAATAGAATCTGTGTTTAGATGTCATTCAATTGTGGGATTGTAACATGGAATGCTCAGAGCATAGAAGCAGAGTGTAAGTCCAGCATACTTGTACATCATTCATGTATTTGCTTCCTACCAAGGAGGAATCAAAACGAAAAGGTTTGTATTATATTTGTTCTGCTTGATTCACATGGATTCGTTTCTTGTTTCGCTATGCTTTGTAACTGTTTTCATTGCGAGTCATTTGGTGTGAGTCTATGCAAACTAGATGGTACTCCGATGATGTTGATGTCTTCACATTCACCGTCGAAAACATTGATGCATTTCTCAATTAGTCCCTTTTCTTTTGTTGTTGTTATTGTTCCTTGCGCATTCAGAATTGATGGTTACCATTTTGTGTACCTTTCTCTCATTTATGAAAATTTGTAAGAGAAAATAAAAATGAGGGAAGTGACAACAAAGAGGATGGTCATGAGAGGGGAGGGAAGAGAGATGAAAGAATGGGTGTTGTCGTATTTGTGTGCACAAAAATGGGGAGGAGAATAAAGTGGTTCGGTTGTCTTGTCTCATCTTACTCTGTATGGATTCCTGATCTGCCCTCTTTTTTAAATAAATTTTGATTTTGTTATATTAGATAACGAACCACACGGTTTCCGCCATGTCAAACCATAATAAGTGAATCAGGGTGCCTTTTCTCGGCCTTGGATTAAAAAAAAAGATAAAAGAATTGGTTAATAGTTGGGGCCCTTAGGAACCCGCTCTCTCGATCTCTGGCATCGCGACCCCACAGAAATGTAGTCTGGCAAGCTTCCCGTTGAAGCCCTCTCTCCTCACTCTGGTTCCAACTCATTCCAACTATGGCAAGCCGCAACCACCACAACTAGGGGCTAGCATCTCCTAGAAGAAATAGCCACCTCACCCATTCTCTATCTCCTCAGTCTTCTTCTTTTCTCATTCACTCTCCAATACTTGCCTTCCTACTCCTTAGCCCCCGGTTCGCAAATCCATCCATCCACAATGACCGCTTCCGCCGCCCTATTCGCCCTCCTAGTCCTCCTCCCCTTTACCACCACCGTCTCCGCCACCACCCTCAACATGACCGACGTCCTTGCCTTGGGCCAGCAATATGGCACCTTCATCCGCCTCTTCATGGCCTCCCAACTGGACTCCCAGATCGCGAACCAGCTCAACTCCTCCAAAGACGGGTTCACGATCTTCGCACCTACAGACAACGCATTCTCGTCCCTTAAAGCCGGCATACTCAACTTGCTGTCATCGCAAGAACAAGTCGAGCTGGTCATCTTGTATAGTCTATGAACCCTAATGTCATATCCTCCATAAGAATGATAAGCCTCAATAAGTCTAAGACAGATCAAATGCATTGTGCCTCTCTCTGATTAATGGATCAGTTGTATGGAATTCTCATTTGAAGCTCTATCTTGTCACCTTTTAAGCAGAGTGTGATGGAGAAAATGAACCTGTCATATGGAATCACTAAGCAAACTGCATTATGATCCACACTCTCTTCTACACTTCTTCCTTCATTTTCATACCCCTCCGCTCACCAATCATGCCAGAGCCTTAAGTTCGGTGTGGCACGCCATACTCCTTTCTAGTGAAAACTAGAACATTGCCGAACTCTAAGTTCGGTGTATTGAACCAAACCTCTGCCAAACTCTGATTTCAGTGTTGTAAATCACACCTCTGTCGAACTCTAAGTTCGGTGTGGTACACCACACCTCTTTCTCCACTACCGCTTCTTCCATACCCCTCAATACATAACATGGGCGTATCACCTTCTAATTTTGATTCAAAAAGTATACAATGATGATTGTGCACATACCAAGGTTGATGAAAAATCTACCCTGATTCCAAAAAGAGGCCTGGCATCCCAAATTTACAAAAAATCCAAAAATACTCTTTCCCCTGAGCCAAGTGAGAATGAATAAAAGCCAGAGTGTGAATAAAAATTGTGCCCTGAATAAAGATAACCGATAAAGGTCTTGCCCATCCGGTACATTGGCTGCCCTCACAAAGGCAGATGTGTCGCGCCCGGTAGTGAGATCCTAAGGCTCCAAAAATAACCCCTTACCTCCTCTCAAAGAGGTAAGTTAGCCAAAAGCCTTAAACCAACCTCTAAACACTTCTAAGTTACCTTTAGAAAAAATCGGGGGTGTAAGGCTAAGTCAACTAGAGTTGTGCACAAAACACTCAAAGTACCTTGATGAATCCACCAATAATAAGGGTCTTGAATCGATTAGAGGAGAGACTCTTATCTCTTGATCACACCCCTTTTCTTTTCCTTTTCAACCTAAAGGCACCCCAATTGCCTCCATTTCAACCATTCTCTTAAAAACACCAGTGGTGGATCATATGCATATTGTTGATTCTGTGGGTCTTTTCTAAGTCTCATTAAACTTTTAACATGACCGATACAATAGAAAGTGAGAAAGAAATACTTTAATAAAGTGAACTCAGAAACAAGGATATCATAAGATGTATTCTGTGATCTAAGGAAGACTTGATGATGTATGGATCTGAGCCATGAACAAAATTATGATATGACATAAGAATGAGGCAATCACGAGATGAACGATTTCATTGGCGACTATTTTAAGTTTTTCATTCCTCGGGACGAGCAACGCTTAAGTTCGGTGTGGTGATGAATCCCCCAGATTCATCCTCAGTCACCGATTCAAAGGTTTTTCGACATTTTTGCCCTAATTTTGTTTCACCTCATTTTTTTCTCAGTTTTTGTGAAAATTCCGTGCAAAGTGATGAATTCCCCAGATTCATCCTCAGTCACCAATTCAAAGGTTTTTTGACATTTTTGCCCTAATTTTGTTTCACCTCATTTTTTGTGAAAATTCTGACTTTTGCACGAAGATGAGATAATTACGAGACGAACGAGCATTTTGGCGACTGTCTTAGGCTTTTTCGTTCCTCAGGACGAGCAACTCTTAAGTTCAGTGTGGTGATGAATCCTCTAGATTCATCCTCAAAGTCGCCAATTCTAGGGATTTTGTGCCCCATATCGACTGATCTACCCTTGTTTTGGTTTACTTTAAGGGCACGTTTGGTTTGCTGGAGTCAGAGGGATTGGATTGGACTTTTGACTCCAGTAAGGCAAAACTTAGGTTTGGTTTGTGGGAGCGGTAAAAGTGGCAAACTCCAGGACTTTTAGGGAATAAAGAGAATGCGGGATTAGGTCTTCCATCTCAAAATGACTGGACGCTGCAATCCAGAGCCGCCCGAATCTCGCCCAGGACTCCCCCGACTAATCGCAACTCTCGCTCTCACCCCTTCTTCCTCCCGACTCTCCTCCCCCGATCTCCTTCCCACATCATTTCTACCTCTCGTCGACACGATCAACTGCAGATCTAGATCATGCGGTGATCAGCAATGCCATCAATCGGTCACTGGTGCCGCTTCCAACGACTTTCCTCGCCACGTTCTTCTTGCCGCTCACTGACGTGGCTTCCAGTGAGATCTACAACCCGCGACAACCATCATCGCTTGAAAAGGAGGAGCTGTGTCTCACATCTGTAGAACCGTCGTTAATGGCTCCACCCTAGAACCCGGCTCTCTCCTGACCTTCCTCACCCACTTTCGTCACCATATCTACACACAGATGTGACCAACATTGCTTCAAGAGGGAGGATCTGCGACTGACGTCCTCTCCTGATCGACTCCTTCCTCCAAGCTCGGTGTGCCCAGCGTAGAGACAGCAAGGTGGAGTGCTTCTGTCAAGGGAGATACGCAATGTGCTGGCCGTCGGAGGGCCGACGAGGACGGGACAGCCGGCCAGGTTCGCCAGCTGGAGGGAGAGGCTGGGACAGTCCGGGTTCAGGCCAGTTTCACTGACCGGGAACGCCGCCACGCAGGCCACACTGTTGCTGGGGATGTTCCCATGTGATGGGTACACCCTCATTGAGGAGAATGGGGCGCTCAAGTTGGGGTGGAAGGACATGTGCTTGCTTATGGCATCAACGTGGAGGCCACCGCCGGGGAATACTTTGGGTGCAGTGGGTCCTGGACCAACTGTGCAGCCGCCGAATGTTGTCACTATTAGTGTTCCGCCCATTGTGGCTGCTAGGACTAGCCATGCTGGTTTGGGTTCCGCTCTGTTGACGCCTCTCCCTGCAACTACCACAACAGCTTCCAGGTAGCAGGTGCCATCACCACGCAGGCGGCCTTCTTTTGCGGTGGCGGAAACAATTGATAGCTAGACAGATAACTGGTTGGCTATAGAGGATAATTCGAGGTTCACATTTTTACAAACACAAGGTCTACTACGATGCTTCCACGACACATCATTTGAAATTAAAGTTGAATGTGCCTGAATGTGCCTGTATGAATTTGGTTTAAATTTTGGATAAATAAGTCCTCATATCATTTGGACTTTTATAAAAAAATTGTATTTGAATTTCGAAGTAGCCATTACGCAAATGGTGCATTATAATTTGTCTACTTGTGTGCATTTGCGTGTAATTTTGAGTTTTTTTAATCAAAATCTGAATTTGAATATTTTAATTGAAGTCCCAAATATTTCAAATCGTGTGCTTATAATGAAATAACATAATAGTTACAAATTTCATGTATAATTAACCCAATATTTACACATATGCAATCATGGAGTCTAAATCCTGTAACAAAATCCAACAAAACAAACATAAAATTTTATAATACATGTTTTCAATATCCAGCAAATCAAACCTAAGAAAAATAATCTGTAGGATTCCTGCAATCCAACAATCCATTTTCATGTACTTTGATACAACTGGATTAATGCAAATCCAGGCTAATCCGCCAAACCAAACATGCCCTAAGTATCTTTTCAGTTTCATGCAAATAGTGCATTACTAGTTCTAATTACCCTCATTTCCAGTTTATTTGATCTCATCCTCCCCTAACTCACTTTATTTCTCCTCAACCATTGCCAACAGTCATGACCCCAACAACCTTGACTCCAATGGCATTTGGAAAACCGGTTTCACCCAAACAGTTTGAAGACCGTTTGAGCCCTTACGGTATCAAGACCGTTTGAGCCCATACGATCTCAAGACCGTTTGAACCCAAATGGTCTCAAGTCTGTTTGAGCCCATACGGTCTCAGGACCGTTTGTGCCAAACGGTCTCAGGACCATTTGATCCCAAATAGTCTCAGAACCGTTTGCGCCCATACGGTCTCAGGACCGTTTGAGCCAAAATGGTTTGAAGACTGTTTGAGCCCTTACCATTTAAATATGGTATGTACATGTGGAATGTCTCTTTTGTATACATGATGTGGTTGAGACCACTGGATGCAAATGTAAATACCTATCATGTATATGTGAATAGAAAAGATGGACCTTTATTTAAATGTTTCAAAAAAATATGACGTTGAAATTGGTTCTAATTCTTCCTCTTTTATGACTATGTAATCCGTTAGTAATTGATCATGTTTTATGTTTTGAGTAATCTCATTTAGCGTGATGAGGTGTGACAGTTAAGTTGGTATCAGAGCTCTAGGTTTGCTAAGTCTACAGGGATAGCGGACATACTACCAAAATCTCACGTCGATACAAGTGTATCATCTACAAACACTTCCCATACCTGGACATGAGAGTACAGGGACGTCACTAGGACTCTAATACTAACATCTATAGTTGTCCAACATTCTGTGTTCATTGATCACCATGCTGCTCCTCTTCTATGGCACGAGCTCGACCACATTGCCAACGACCGCCTAAAAGGATGTAGTAAACCACGGGTGAGACTCAGTCCCAACGAGAGATATAAATCTCTCCAGTAGATATTGATTACAATAGATTATTTAACAATAAATAGATTGAGAAGTTGGAGTATTTGATAACAATTGAGAAGATTTAATATTTCAAGCATACTAAACAAGTTAAGCAAAAAATCTTAGCAACAAGCATAATTACGCATATTACTAAGATTTCATCATATATAATTGTGAGTATAAAGACAAGGTAAGGGCTAATCAACCAATGTGAAACACATTTGACCCTAGAAGATATACTACATGGCTTGTATTATATATTTTATTATGCACTAGGGAGTTTGAGTCGTACCACTCAAAGTCCAACTAACCACTACAAAGTGCTATTCACTTCCATATCAGATCTAGGGGTGCCGAAATCCTAAGATCTTACATTATTGGCCAATATGAGTAAAAATGTAACATACTCGATTCTAGACACATAGGCTAATTTCCCATTCTTCTAGGCCCCTAATTGATTAGATGGATATCCAAAATCCCTTGTCCCTTTTCCTTTTTTTAGCTACCTTTCAATGTCTATATTTCGTTGTAATAGCATAGATCAAACCATATTAGGATCTGATAACCCTAATTGACTCTTTCGAATCACATGAACATGAAATCTTTGAATGTGATAACCCTAATACTTGAAGGATGAGAATTGGTGGATACTAATATTAAACTATAGCCTCAATCATTATTTAACATCCTAGAATAACCATGGAATATTAGAGCGAGGAATGTGGAAGGTTTCACCATAATTGATCATTAGGCTATGATCATTACATTCAGTGAATGATTTATGAACTATGGATAAATAATATCTAAGGTAACCTCAAAACCCAAATATAAGCCCATAATCGAGTTCCTCTTAGCTTAATTAGTCAACCCTCAAATTTTGGGGTCATTTGGACATCAAATGCACCCCCAATTAGACCCTAATAGATTATGTATGCTTTTACGCTAAAGTTTGGTCGATTAATTGATTTTTTTTGTCACTGTCGGACCAAGGTGCTGGGTCGGATTTATTTCCGATTTTTTTGCAAAGGTGAGCGCGACGGGTCAGGACCTGGTCGTCCCTAACCCCCGACAATAGCGCGCAACTCATCCTTTAGCTGGCGATGGAGTCAATCGCCAATATCTCCCTCCATCTTAAACCGAATCAATCGTTTTCTTCGCCAACAAAATTCTCGCACCTCCCTGAGTCCAACGAGCTCTCATACTGCCCTTACGATGCCCCTATACAAAAATGCCCATTTCTCAGGACATCGCCTTCCCATCTCTCACGCCATGGGCGATGTCCAGGCGAGACATAACGTTGTGACCCTGAGGGGTGCTCAAAAAGCAAAGTAGGGAAGTCACCTGAGATGTGAATTTTGTCTATTTGGTCTACGAAATAGTCACTACGAATTGCAGCTTCAACCTATTATAGTAGAATAGTATGTGTGTTGACATTCTCTTAGGACTAGTATATACTTATTGTTTACATGTGTTTTGATATTTCACAATATGGCTTATAACAATATCTACGTCGTATGAGTTTGGTTGTTCAGTCAAGTCTTGATGATGAAGGGTGCAAACATATCGTCAATGAACTGTCCATTATAACAAAACAAATCTGATCTGTAGTTTCTACGGCAACTAATTCAAAACCTAATTACGACTACGAAACTGACACGAATATTGGTTCAAACTTTCGTTAACTATCACATACCTAATTTTGTCCATCCTTACAAGTGGCTACAAGGGAAATTGTGGATGTAAAATGTTTGCTGAAGATGTGAGAAATAGTTGATAGGATGAGCAAGTGTTTGATGCAAGGTAGAAAAAAAAAGAATTTGTGTTTAGATGTCATTCAATTGTGGGATTGTAACATGGAATGCTCAGAGCATAGCAGCAGTATGTAAGTCCAGCATACTTGTACATCATTCATGTATTTTCTTCCTACCTAGGAGGAATCATAATGAAAAGTTTTGTATTATATTTGTTCTGCTTGATTCACATGGATTCGTTTCTTGTTTCGCTATGCTTTGTAACTGTTTTCATTGTGAGTCATTTGGTGTGAGTCTATGCAAACTAGACGGTACTCCGATGATGTTGATGTCTTCACATTCACCATCGAAAACATTGATACATTTCTCAATTAGTCCCTTTTCTTTTGCTGTTGTTACCGTTCCTTGCGCATTCAGAATTGATGGTTACCCTTTTGTGTACCTTTCTCTCATTTATGAAAATTTGTAAGAGAAAATAAAAATGAGGGAAGTGACAACAAAGAGGATGGTCATGAGAGGGGAGGGAAGAGAGATGAAAGAGTGGGTGTTGTCGTATTTGTGTGCACAAAATGGGGAGGAGAATATAGTGGTTCGGTTGTCTTGTCTCATCTTACTCCATATGGATTCCTGATCTACCCTCTTTTTTAAATAAATTTTGATTTCGTTATATTAGATAACGAACCACATGGCTTTCTCCATGTCAAAGCATAATAAGTGAATCAGGGTGCCTTTTCTCGGCCTTGGATTAAAAAAAAAAGATAAAAGAATTGGTTAATAGTTGGGGCCCTTAGGAACCCACTCTCTCGATCTCTGGCATCGCGACCCCATAGAAATGTAGTCTGGCAAGCTTCCCATTGAAGCCCTCTCTCCTCACTCTGGTTCCAGCTCATTCCAATTGTGGCAAGCCGCAACCACCACTACTAGGGGCTAGCATCTCCTAGAATAAATAGCCACCTCACCCATTCTCTATCTCCTTAGTCTTCTTCTTCTTCTCATTCACTCTCCAGTACTTGCCTTCCTACTCGTTAGCCCCCGGTTCCCAAATCCATCCATCCACAATGACCGCTTCTGCCGCCCTGTTCACCCTCCTAGTCCTCCTCCCCTTTACCACCACTGTCTCCGCCGCCACCCTCAACGTGACCGACATCCTCGCCCGGGGCCAACAATATGTCACCTTCATCCGCCTCTTCATGGCCTCCCAACTGGACTCCCAGATCGCGAACCAGCTCAACTCCTCCAAAGACGGGTTCACGATCTTCGCACCTACAACCAACGCATTCGCGTCCCTTAAAGCCAGCGTACTCAACTCGCTGTCATCGCAAGAACAAGTCGAGCTGGTCATCTTGTATAGTCTATGAACCCTAATGTCATATCCTTCATAAGAATGATAAGCCTCAATAAGTCTGAGACAGATCAAATGCATTGTGCCTCTCTCTGATTAATGGATCAGTTGTATGGAATTCTCATTTGAAGCTCTATCTTGTCACCTTTTAAGCAGAGTGTGATGGAGAAAATGAACCCATCATATGGAATCACTAAGCAAACTGCATTATGATCCACACTCTCTTCTACACTTCTTCCTTCATTTTCATACCCCTCCGCTCACCAATCATGCCCGAGCCTTAAGTTCGGTGTGGCACGCCACACTCCTTTCTAGTGAAAACTAGAACATTGCCGAACTCTAAGTTCGGTGTATTGAACCAAACCTCCGCCAAACTCTGAGTTCGGTGTGGTAAATCACACCTCTGTCGAACTCTATGTTTGGTGTGGTACACCACACCTCTTTCTCCACTACCGCTTCTTCCATACCCCTCAATACATAACATGGGCGTATCACCTTCTCATTTTGATTCAAAAAGTATACAATGATGATTGGGCACATACCAAGGTTGATGAAAAATCTACCCTGATTCCAAAAAGAGGCCTGGCATCCCAAATTCACAAAAAATCCAAAAATACTCTTTCCCCTGAGCCAAGTGAGAATGAATAAAAGCCAGAGTGTGAATAAAAATTGTGCCCTGAATAAAGATAACCGATAAAGGTCTTGCCCATCTGATACATTGGCTGCCCTCACAAAGGCAGATGTGTCGCGCCCGGTAGTGAGATCCTAAGGCTCCAACAATAACCCCATTACCTCCTCTCAAAGAGGTAAGTTAGCCAAAAGCCTTAAACCAACCTCTAAACACTTCTGAGTAACCTTTAGAAAAAAATTGGGGGTGTAAGGCTAAGTCAACTAGAGTTGTGCACAAAACACTCAAAGTACCTTGATGAATCCACCAATAATAAGGGTCTTGAATCGATTAGAGGAGAGACTCTTATCTCTTGATCACACCCCTTTTCTTTTCCTTTTCAACCTAAAGGCACCCCAATTGCCTCCATTTCAACCATTCTCTTAAAAACACCAGTGATGGATCATATGCATATTGTTGATTCTGTGGGTCTTTTCTAAGTCTCATTAAACTTTTAACATGACCGATACAATAGAAAGTGAGAAGGAAATACTTTAATAAAGTGAACTCAGAAACAAGGATATCATAAGATGTATTCCATGATCTAAGGAAGACTTGATGATGTATCAATATGAGCCATGAACAAAATTATGATATGACATAAGAATGAGGCAATCACGAGATGAACGATTTCATTGGTGACTATTTTAAGTTTTTCGTTCCTCGAGACGAGCAACGCTTAAGTTCGGTGTGGTGATGAATCCCCCAGATTCATCCTCAGTCACCAAATCAAATGTTTTTCGACATTTTTGCCCTAATTTTGTTTCACCTCATTTTTTTCTCAGTTTTTGTGAAAATTCCGTGCAAAGTGATGAATTCCCCAGATTCATCCTCAGTCACCAATTCAAAGGTTTTTCGACGTTTTGCCCTAATTTTGTTTCACCTCATTTTTTGTGAAAATTCTGACTTTTGCACGAAGATGAGATAATTACGAGATGAACGAGCATTTTGGCGACTGTCTTAGGCTTTTTCGTTCCTCAGGACGAGCAACGCTTAAGTTCAGTGTGGTGATGAATCCTCTAGATTCATCCTCAAATTCGCCAATTCTAGGGTTTTGTGCCCCATATCGACTGATCTACCCTTGTTTTGGTTTACTTTAAGGGCACGTTTCGTTTGCTGGAGTCAGAGGGATTGGATTGGACTTTTGACTCCAGTAAGGCAAAACTTAGGTTTGGTTTGCGGGAGCGGTAAAAGTGGCAAACTCCAGGACTTTTAGGGAATAAAGAGACTGCGGGATTAGGTCTTCCATCTCAAAATGATTGGACGCCGCAATCCAGAGCCGCCCGACTCTCGCCCAGGACTCCCCCGACTAATCGCAACTCTCACTCTCGCCCCTTTTTCCTCCCGACTCTCCTCCCCCGATCTCCTTCCCGCATCATTTCTACCTCTCGTCGGCACGATCAACTGCAGATCTAGATCATGCGGTGATCAGCAATGCCATCAATCGGTCACTGGTGCCGCTTCAAACGACTTTCCTCCCCACGTTCTTCCTGCCGCTCACTGACGTGGCTTCCAGTGAGATCTACAACCCGCAACGACCATCATCGCTTGAAAAGGAGGAGCTGTGTCTCACATCTGTAGGACCGTCGTTAATGGCTCCACCCTAGAACCCGACTCTCTCTTGACCTTCCTCATCCACTTTCGTCACCAGATCTACACACAGATGTGACCAACATTGCTTCAAGAGGTAGGATCTGCGACTGACGTCCTCTCCTGATCGACTCCTTCCTCCAAGCTCGGTGTGCCCAGCGTAGAGACAGCAAGGTGGAGTGCTTCTGTCGAGGGAGATACGCAACGTGCTGGCCGTCGGAGGGCCGACGAGGACGGGACAGCCGGCTAGGTTCGCCAGCTGGAGGGAGAGGCTGGTACAGTCTGGGTTCAGGCCAGTTTCACTGACCGGGAATGCCGCCACGCAGGCCACACTACTGTTAGGGATGTTCCCATGTGATGGGTACACCCTCATTGAGGAGAATGGGGTGCTCAAGTTGGGGTGGAAGGACCTATGCTTGCTTATGGCATCGACGTGGAGGCCACCGCCGGGGAATACTTTGGGTGCAGTGGGTCATGGACCAGCTGTGCAGCCGTCGAATGTTGTCACTATTAGTGTTCCGCCCATTGTGTCTGCTAGGACTAGCCATGCTAGTTTGGGTTCCGCTCCGTTGACGCCTCTCCCTGCAACTGCCACAGCGGCTTCCAGGTAGCAGGTGCCATCATCACGTAGGCGGCCTTCTTTTGTGGTGGCGGAAACAGTTGATAGCTAGACAGATAGTTAGTTGGCTATAGAGAATCATTCGAGGTTCACATTTTTACAAACATAAGGTCTACTACGATGCTTCCACGACACATCATTTGAAATTAAAGTTGAATGTGCCTGAATCTTCCTGTATGAATTTGGTTTGAATTTTGGATAAATAAGTCCTCATATCATTTGGACTTTTATAAAAAAAATTGTATTTGAATTTTGAAGTAGCCATTACGCAAATGGTGCATTATAATTTGTCTACTTGTGTGCATTTGCGTGTAATTTTGAGTTTTTTTAATCAAAATCTGAATTTGAATATTTTAATTGAAGTCCCAAATATTTCAAATCGTGTGCTTATAATGAAATAACATAATAGTTACAAATTTCGTGCATAATTATCCCAATATTTACACATATGCAATCGTAAAGTCTAAATCCTGTAACAAAATCCAACAAAACAAACATAAAATTTTATAATACAGGTTTTCAATACATGATGTGGTTGAGACCACTAGATGCAGATGTAAATACCTATCATGTATATGAGAATAGAAAAGATGGACCTTTATTTAAATGTTTCAAAAAAAAATATGACGTTGAAATTGGTTCTAATTCTTCCTCTTTTATGACTATGTAATCTGTTAGTAATTGATCATGTTTTATGTTTTGAGTAATCTCATTTAGCGTGATGAGGTGTGACAGTTAAGTTGGTATCAGAGCTCTAGGTTTGCTGAGTCTACAGGGATAGCGGACATACTACCAAAATATCACGTCGATACAAGTATATCATCTACAAACACTTCCCATACCTGGACATGAGAGTACAGGGACGTCACTAGGACTCTAATACTAACATCTATAGTTGTCCAACATTCTGTGTTCATTGATCACCAGGCTGCTCCTCTTCTATGGCACGAGCTCGACCACATTGCCGACAACCGCCTAAAAGGATGTAGTAAACCACGGGTGAGACTCAGTCCCAACGAGAGATATAAATCTCTCCAGTAGATATTGATTACAATAGATTATTTAATAATAAATAGACTGAGAAGTTGGAGTATTTGATAACAATTGAGAAGATTTAACATTTCAAGCATAATAAACAAGTTAAGCAAAACATCTTAGCAACAAGCATAATTACGCATATTACTAAGATTTCATTATATATAATTGTGAGTATAAAGACAAGGTAAGAGCTAATCAACCAATGTGAAACACATTTGACCCTAGAAGATATACTACATGGCTTGTATTATATATTTTATTATGCACTAGGGAGTTTGAGTCGTACCACTCAAAGTCCAACTAACCACTACAAAGTGCTATTCACTTCCGTATCAGATCTAGGGGTGTCGAAAACCTAAGATCTTACATTATTGGCCAATATGAGTAAAAATGTAACATACTCGATTCTAGACACATAGGCTAATTTCCCATTCTTCTAGGCCCCTAATTGATTAGATGGATATCCAAAATCCCTTGTCTCTTTTCCTTTTTTAGCTACCTTTCAATGTCTATATTTCGTTGTAATAGCATAGATCAAACCATATTAGGATCTGATAACCCTAATTGACTCTTTTGAATCACATGAACATGAAATCTTTGAATGTGATAACCCTAATACTTGAAGGATGAGAATTGGTGGATACTAATATTAAACTATAGCCTCAACCATTATTTAACATCCTAGAATAACCATGGAATATTAGAGCGAGGAATGTGGAAGGTTTCACCATAATTGATCATTAGGCTATGATCATTACATTCAGTGAATGATTTATGAACTATGGATAAATAATATCTAAGGTAACCTCAAAACCCAAATATAATCCCATAATCGAGTTCCTCTTAGCTTAATTAGTCAACCCTCAAAATTTGGGGTCATTTGGACATCAAATGCACCCCCAATTGTCGTATTTGTGTGCACAAAAATGTGGAGGAGAATATAGTGGTTTGGTTGTCTTGTCTCATCTTACTCCGTATGGATTCCTGATCTGCCCTCTTTTTTAAATAAATTTTGATTTCGTTATATTAGATAACGAACCACATGGTTTCCTCCATGTCAAACCATAATAAGTGAATCAGGGTGCCTTTTCTCGGCCTTGGATTAAAAAAAAAGGATAAAAGAATTGGTTAATAGTTGGGGCCCTTAGGAACCCGCTCTCTCGATCTCTGGCATCGCGACCCCACATAAATGTAGTCTGGCAAGCTTCCCGTTGAAGCCCTCTCTCCTCACTCTGGTTCCAGCTCATTCCAACTGTGGCAAGCCGCAACCACCACTACTAGGGGCTAGCATATCCTAGAATAAATAGCCACCTCACCCATTCTCTATCTCCTCAGTCTTCTTCTTCTTCTCATTCACTCTCAAATACTTGCCTTCCTACTCGTTAGCCCCCGGTTCCCAAATCCATCCATCCACAATGACCGCTTCCGCCGCCCTATTCGCCCTCTTAGTCCTCCTCCCCTTTACCACCTCCGTCTCCGCCGCCACCCTCAACGTGACCGACGTCCTCGCCCGGGGCCAGCAATATGGCACCTTCATCCGCCTCTTCATGGCCTCCCAACTGGACTCCCATATCGCAAACCAGCTCAACTCCTCTAAAGACGGCTTCACGATCTTCGCACCTACAGACAACGCATTCTCGTCTCTTAAAGCCGACGTACTCAACTCATTGTCATCGCAAGAACAAGTCGAGCTGGTCATCTGGTATAGTCTATGAACCCTAATGTCATATCCTCCATAAGAATGATAAGCCTCAATAAGTATGAGACAGATCCAATGCATTGTGCCTCTCTCTTATTAATGGATTAGTAGTATGTAATTCTCATTTGAAGCTCTATCTTGTCACCTTTTAAGCAGAGTGTGATGGAGAAAATGAACTCATCATATGGAATCACTAAGCAAACTGCATTATGATCCACACTCTCTTCTACACTTCTTCCTTCATTTTCATACCCTTCGCTCACCAATCATGCCAGAGCCTTAAGTTCGGTGTGGCACGCCACACTCCTTTCTAGTGAAAACTAGAACATTGCCGAACTCTAAGTTCGGTGTATTGAACCAAACCTCTGTCAGACTCTGAGTTCGGTGTGGTAAATCACACCTCTGTCAAACTCTAAGTTCGGTGTGGTACACCACACCTCTTTCTCCACTACCGCTTCTTCCATACCCCTCAATACATAACATGGGCGTATCACCTTCTCATTTTGATTCAAAAAGTATACAATGATGATTGTGCACATACCAAGGTTGATGAAAAATCTACCCTGATTCCAAAAAGAGGCCTACCATCCCAAATTCACAAAAAAACCAAAAATACTCTTTCCCCTGAGCCAAGTGAGAATGAATAAAAGCCAGAGTGTGAATAAAAATTGTGCCCTGAATAAAGATAACCGATAAAGGTCTTGCCCATCTGGTACATTGGCTGCCCTCACAAAGGCAGATGTGTCGCACCCGGTAGTGAGATCCTAAGGCTCCAAAAATAACCCCTTACCTCCTCTCAAAGAGGTAAGTTAGCCAAAAGCCTTAAACCAACCTCTAAACACTTCTGAGTTACCTTTAGAAAAAAAATTGGGGGTGTAAGGCTAAGTCAACTAGAGTTGTGCACAAAACACTCAAAGTACCTTGATGAATCCACCAATAATAAGGGTCTTGAATCGATTAGAGGAGAGACTCTTATCTCTTGATCACACCCCTTTTCTTTTCCTTTTCAACCTAAAGGCACCCCAATTGCCTCCATTTCAACCATTCTCTTAAAAACACCAGTGATGGATCATATGCATATTGTTGATTTTGTGGGTCTTTTCTAAGTCTCATTAAACTTTTAACATGACCGATACAATAGAAAGTGAGAAGGAAATACTTTAATAAAGTGAACTTAGAAACAAGGATATCATAAGATGTATTCCGTGATCTAAGGAAGACTTGATGATGTATCGATCTTAGCCATGAACAAAATTATGATATGACATAAGAATGAGGCAATCACGAGATGAACGATTTCATTGGCGACTATTTTAAGTTTTTTGTTCCTCGAGACGAGCAACGCTTAAGTTCGGTGTGGTGATGAATCCCCCAGATTCATCCTGAGTCACCAATTCAAAGGTTTTTCGAAATTTTTGCCCTAATTTTGTTTCACCTCATTTTTTTCTCAGTTTTTGTGAAAATTCCGTGCAAAGTGATGAATTCCCCAGATTCATCCTCAGTCACCAATTCAAAGGTTTTTCGACGTTTTTGCCCTAATTTTGTTTCACCTCATTTTTTGTGAAAATTCTGACTTTTGCACGAAGATGAGATAATTACTAGATGAACGAGAATTTTGGCGACTGTCTTAGGCTTTTTCGTTCCTCAAGACGAGCAACGCTTAAGTTCAGTGTGGTGATGAATCCTCTAGATTCATCCTCAAAGTCGCCAATTCTAGGGATTTTGTGCCCCATATCTGTAACATCCCTGACCTGGGTTATGCTTTCACCCTAGGTGTTTTGATTAATAAAGATGAGTATATGCTTAATCTCATCTTGTGAAAAGTAATTAAGGCTCAAAAGGAACCTATGTTTCAATTTTGGTCCTGTTTGAACAATGTTGAAGCAATGTTTGCTTATTTTGGACTAAAGTGCAAATTACCCAAGTTGAGGGGTTAAATTGCAAATGTTGCATGATAAGATGTTCCTCTGATGTTGAGACATCATAAGAATGAATATGATGTAGTGGTATGGTTTCCACAAGCTTGGACACCAAGATTAAGCTTGTAAAGCAATCCTTGTGCATTAAAACCTAGTTTTGGTGTAATGTGCAATTTACCCAAAATCTAGGGTTCAATATGCAAATTACCACTTCAAAAAGATCCATAATGTTTCTTAGCATCATTTAGAGAAAATAAAGTTAGAGGGACTCCTCATTTGAATTAAGTTGTAGGAGAGAGAATCTTGACATTAAAATAATCAAGAATAATGCCTAATTGAAACCCTAATTCGATTTAGGGCAAAAATGAATAAAACTAATTGAAGGGCTTTCAACAAAAATGTTTTGGGTTGATTTTGAATAAGGATGGACGTTCCTTTAATAAGATAAGGAACAAAAATATCTTGAGTAGGTGAAATTCCACTCACCTTTTTATAAAGAAAAGTAATATCCACTCACATGTGGGATATTATATTATAAACATTAAGGTGCTTAATTTGCTTTTCTTTAAATTGAGGATAATGAAGGAGAATTAAAGGCAAGGAAGGTGCCTCGTACCCAAGGTAGTTGAGGGGGAAGAGGCGGCCACTTTATTGGGATTAATTGGATTTTTATAAGGCATTTTCTCTCTCATCAATTTCCTTATAAAAGTGCCATTTCCAAGCCCAAACCAAGGCCTTTTTCGGATTTTCTTCTTCCCCTTGCTTGCAAAACCGACCAAGGAGATAGGGAGGAGCAGGGAGCACGTCCCCAACCTGTGGGTAAGCCCTTGACCTTCGTTCTCCATGATTTCATGGTGGAAATCGAAAATAAATTATGGATTCCTTCTTATTTCGATCTCCTCTTCAACCCTAGCCAACTTTTACAATCAAAAGCTTGAGGACGAGCCTAGGGGGAGTTGCAAGAGCTTCATCCACCATGAATGGCGTGAGCTTGGAGCTTTGGATCTCAATTGGAGGCGGGTTTTATAACTCAAACCCTTAATCATTGCTATTGCATCAATCATCTATGCTTTGTTGATTGTTTTCTTCAATTTGTTACAAACTTGATTCTTTGCTGCAATTTCCATCAAGAACGGTTACTGTTCTTGGGTGCACGATAGAAGATGATCATGACATCATCATAAGCAAGCACCTCACCAAATATCTTGGGAGCAAACGATCTCAAAGGTTGGGACCAAACGGGTTCACCAAAACCGTTTGGTGACCAAACGGGTTGCAAACCGTTTGGTGGCAAACGGGTTCAAACCCGTTTGAAGGAGTTGACCAAGCATTGAAAGTTTGGGAATCTCGTTCCTAATTATGTAGGATAATGACCCTCCAAATTTTAGGGGTTATCTCCAAAGGAATCATAGGTTGAAGGCCAATCAATTAGACAAATCGAATTGAATTAAGTGCTGATTTTCAACCTGAATAACTTGACCTGTTTGGGAAAACGGGTTCAAGACCGTTTGAGATGGTTGACCAAGCGTTGAACGTTTTGTATTCCTGTTAATAATAAATTTTTTTGATAATACTCCAAATTTGAGGGGTTAACTCAAAAGGAATAATAGGTTGAAGGCTAATCAATTAGGAAAACCTAATTGAATTAAGTGCTGATTTTCAACCTGATTAACTTTACCTGCTTGGGAAAACGGGTTCAAGACCGTTTGAGTGAGTTGACCAAGCGTTGACCGTTTGGGATTCATGTTCATAATTATGTTGGTTAATGACCCTCCAAATTTTAGGGGTTAACTCAAAAGGAATCATAGGTTTAAGGCTAATCAATTAGGAAAACCTAATTGAATAAAGTGCTGATTTGCAACCTGATTAACTTGACCTGCTTGGGCAAACGGGTTCAAGACCGTTTAAGTGAGTTGACCAAGCGTTGAACGTTTGGGATTCCTGTTCATAATTATGTTGGTTAATGACTCTCCAAATTTGAGGGGTTAACTCCCAAGGAATCGTGAGTTGAAGGCTATTCAATTAGGAAAACCCTAATTGAAAACAGTGCTGACATTCCAATAAGTTAAGTTGAGATTTTGGGTTGATTAGCCCAAACGGGTTCAAACCCGTTTGGGGATCACCCAAACGGTTTCCAACACGTTTGGGGATCACCCCAAGACTGTTTGGAAGACTAGGGTCAAGTATAGTTGACCAATTGAAGGTCCAAAGGTACTAATCATATTGCAATGTAGTGCTGATTTGTTGATCAACTCGATAGACCAATCCATGATGATTTTTCACTAGAATCCAAAGGTTGGATGGGCCAAACGGTCTCAAGACCATTTGGAGCTCATCCAAACGGTCTCAAGACCGTTTTTTGGTCACCCAAGACCGTTTGGAGGTCTAGGGTTGAGTATGGTTAGGTGTTTGAAGGCCTAAAGGTACCAAGTTGATCTGCAATAAATTGCTGAATTGGTGAGCACTTCAATGATCCAAACCCTACTTGGATGGCTTAGTTTTGAGTGATATGATGGGAAAACGGTCTCAAGACCGTTTTGAGGTCATCCAAACGACCTCAAGACCGTTTGGGATCAGGTCATACCCATTTTGGATGATGGTTCAATGGTTTCAAAGCAACTAGTCTTACATTGATTAGTGTTGTTGAATCATCGATTCCAAACCCTAATTCAATTGAATCAAAGCCTAATTGATGACCAATTGAGGGTTAATTGAGGGTCAAATTAGTTGAAGGTTGACCTATTAAACTCAATTGAAGTATGAGGGTAGGTCCAATTGATGATTGGTTCCATGAATTCAATGATTGAAGGAATCAACATTGAAAACCCTAATTCAATTGGATACTCATGTTATTGAAGGTCCAATTGATCAAACCTTTTTGGAAACCTAATGTAATTAGGTGAGAGATACCCTTAATGGTACTAATCAATAATTCATAACAAATGCATGGATCCAATACATGATTAGTAAACCCTAGTTGAGGGTGTATCCTTATGAACCCTGGTTGAGGGTGTATCCTTGTGAAACCCTAGTTGAGGATGTATCCTTATGAACCCTGGTTGAGGGTGTATCCTTGTGAAAACCTAGTTGAGGGTGTATCGTTATAAACCCTGGTTGAGGGTGTAACCTTGTGAAACCCTAGTGGAGGGTGTATCATTGTGAACCCTGGTTGAGGGTGTATCCTTGTGAAACCCTAGTTGAGGGTGTATCATTGCGATTGTTTATAGGCAACTTTATAATAAAGTTATGCCTTAAACTAAGATAAGTCCATATCATGTGAGATAGCTGGACAATTCTAATGTGTGGCCTATGCATTATATGCTAAGGGTGAGTATTCTGTGATGGAATGTATTAAGAGGGGAAATACCTTAATACAAGATAAAGTTCGTTAACTCAAGAGGGTCTGAATTAATGAGAAATGGGGAACCCTAACCCTTATTTGGGGAAAAGGGAATGATAAGCCCTGTTTGGTAGTGAACCCTAATTCCTGGTTATGGAATGATGGTGTTACTATTGTATCACATGATGTGATGAATATCTTGTATGATTGTTATCATGCCTAATAACCATGCAGGTATGATGAGATGATGAATATAGCCAAGTTTGGGATGTGACATTTATATAATAAATGTTGATTGGCTTTTTGTACGTTGATGTTGTTGTTGCTTAATAAAAGTAACAATGTGTACGGATCTTATGAACCATGTGAATAATATGTTTCCTAGTGAGAGGTGACAAGATATGAATGGCCTTGTGAACCATGTGTGATGCTTGGGTAACAAGTATCATGTTTCTTTATAGCATTTGTCTGAATAAAATATGTTTGAGAACTTGACTGATGCTAAAAGAATATGATAATGTACTTAATTAATCAAGTGAAATCTATTCATGTAATGCTCTGACCATAGATCCATCATCGTCAGGAATAGGTGATGGTGAAACAGGTTGCTCCGCGGCATATCTTGGATTTCGTATATTTTTTAATATACGGGCGTCAATGGGCGAAAATATCCTTACGTCCTCTTGAAGTGATTGTGAGGAGGTAAACAAGAAACCTCTCAAATCCTTCATGAATTGGTCGGGATGGATGTATCATTAATCTCCCGATGATTGGGCCAGATGTTGTACCCATCTCCCAATGTTTTTGTCGGGTCGACGGAGATAAACATGAAATCTCTCGATTACCGACGAGAGTGCAGTTGACGCTGTAACTCTGTAGCGAAGTTGCCAGTATACCCTAGAAAGCTACGTTAGCAGAGACACGAGATGTCCTGCGTTTTATCTCGCACTGACCGAGACGTGGTAGGTCATGGAGTCCGGCTCTTCCATAGACCTATGTATGGTACCGGTTTCGACTTCGCAATGGCCGGTTGGAGTATGAGAGGTATACCTCATCTCCTTAGAGCTTAAATATGATTGTAAAATGTAATCAGCCATATAGCATGTTTGCTTAAGGATTGAATACGGAGATTCATTGGCTGATGTTGCATTTGTTTGTGCATTCCTTAGCGGATAAATGTTATTTATGTCTCTTTATTTTCTCTGCAAAGTAGACAGATGAATTACTTATCTACCATGGGTAGATGCAATGCTCTCCTTGAGAATAGGAGATTATCTTATTCTATTCTATGATGAATAATTCTGCCTGATAGGGTAAAAGTAACCCCTGCTCAGTTTTAATTTAATAAACTACAATAACAATGTTTTGGCGGAGAGTTATATCTCTCGCTAGGGCAATTTTCAATTGTCTCACCCCCGTGGGAAACATTTTTAGGTATGCATGGGAGGCAAGGCAGGAATTCCCTAAGATCAGAGAAAGAGCAGCATCAACAACAACAACAAGGACATCAATGAGATCTCAGGTGGAGATATTGTCTGTCAAGTCATATAGATAGTAGTCCTATGTGTCGTCTCTGTACTCTCAGGTCCTCGGAGTTTTAAATGATTCAATCGGAGTTTTGGAATAGTGCCTCAAAGTTTTTATATTGCCTGTGTATATTTGTTAGCAGGGCAGTCAATGTTGCAATCCTTAAAAAGGAATTGTACAGGCTGTGTACTTGTGATCCAGGATGAAATGGAAACACTTTGGTTCTTGGTTAAAGAGTTTTCCTATGAATGGATCTCTTTGCAAAAGGTTTTAATTTTTAGTGATTTTTGGTAATCCGCTGCAACTAATGATCGCTTCCGCATGTTTTATTATTGTTAATGATACTTGTTATCTTAATGATGGCGGGTGTCGTTACAATTTAGTGGTATCGGAGCTCTAGGTTCGCTGAGTCTACAGAGACATAGGACTAAGATGTTGAGTCTGTGTTAGTGGCCTCCAGTATACCCTATAATGATTTCTTCTTGTGCAGAGAAAGGGTAAAGTTTTAAAATGACTGGAGAGCACGAGGAACACATTGCTAAGGGCAATGTTGTTGCACCAAGAAGAGGTGCAAGGGATCATGAAAGAATAGAATGAGTGCCTGAGAATCCCCATTAAGACCTGATCAAGATAGAGAATCCTATGATCATGTTCTTGTTGGGCAGATTAGGGCAACAATAATGCATATAATGGACTGGATGCTAGCCTTACAACCTAGGTAATCAGTCCTTAATACAGAAAGCTTGAGCTTTAAAAGAGTTCCTAAATGACTTAGTCATGTTGGAACGAGGGAAAATATGGAAAAGATTAACTTATGGCAAGAAAGTAGACTATGCCATGAGTTTAGACAGATAATAAATATGTGATGGCAGTGCCCAAGAAGGGGCAATAAGCTGAGAAGTAGGTGATGATCTCTATAATTTTAGAGACATTTGCCTAATGGTTCTAAAAAGCCAAGGTTTTTGGTACAAATAGTGTAATAAATGCCTAGTGTACCAGGGCAGCAGCCCCTAAGAAAGTGCAAAGGTCTTAACCTTTCACTTGTAAGATTCCATGGCTTAGTTTTTTTTTTCTTCAAGTAATAAGACCATGATGTGAGTACAAGGTATGTTATAAATGTGTACATGTTGAGTACACTAAACCCTTTTTCTTATAAAAAGGAGGATTGTTGATTTTGTTTTCCCTATTAGTTGCCATATAGGGAAGAAATGATGAGAACTAGAATTTGAATTCTATTCAGTATTCTTTTAAATGCTCTATATTGATCATACCTCTATGAAAGAGGAAGAGGTATAGAAGAGATGCCTGGATAAAATCCAGGGATGTTAAATCTTATGTTATGATAATATGAAAAGCAAGAAATATGATAGCATGTAATTGCATACTACTTGATCTCAGTACTTGTAAACCCTGATCAGGTATACAACTATTGATG
The DNA here is from genome assembly GCA_963693085.1 of Alisma plantago-aquatica. NCBI lineage: Eukaryota > Viridiplantae > Streptophyta > Magnoliopsida > Alismatales > Alismataceae > Alisma > Alisma plantago-aquatica. Next base: position 1,136,818,414 of record OY856412.1, on the reverse strand, counting down.
ATAAAGTGAGTATGGAAACTCTTAGATTGATATCTTTTTGATTGCCCTGATCAAGCAATCATTCTGATACAATCTAATGAGTATCATGAAATAAGAAATATGGTATGGATAAATGTATCATACCTTAAGTACAAAAAAGAAGGATCTGATAGGAATTCAGATCAGTATGTGTATATGAGGAAGTAAAAGTATGACCCTCATATGATGAGAAAGAGAACAAGGGAGGTGATCCATGTTCTATAAAGTTGTAAATATGATAAAAGAAAGATGAGAATATAATGTGTTTTCAACACATGCGACTGATACCAAGGTAAGAGATTCTGGTATCTGAGAATTATCAAATGGTTTAGATTGGCTACCTGGAATGGTCAACTATGAAATCAGTCTGATTATATAAAATGATATGAACATCATATGTTAGGGGTTTATGCTTTGCATAAACATAACAACTAAATATGTCTTTAAGATAAGTTCTCATTTGACTCTATGAGAATATTGTGTGAAGGAACTTTGTGCTGATCAAAGTTCTATGATGTCTACATAACAATGAGGTGTTATGAAGAGACATGATGATATGATGAATGAATAATATATGTTCCCTTTATCAGGGATTTCGGGGACGAAATCCTTGTTAGGGGTTTATAATTTGTAACATCCCTGACCTGGGTTATGCTTTAACCCTAGGTGTTTTGATTAAGAAAGATGATTATATGCTTAATATCATCTTGTGAAAAGTAATTAAGGCTCAAAAGGAACCTATGTTTCAATTTTGATCATGTTTGAACAATGTTGAAGCAATGTTTGCTTATTTTGGACTAAAGTGCAAATTACCCAAGTTGAGGGGTTAAATTGCAAATGTTGCATGATAAGATGTTCCTCTGATGTTGAGACATCATAATAATGAATATGATGTAGTGGTATGGTTTCCACAAGCTTGGACACCAAGATTAAGCTTGTAAAGCAATCCTTGTGCATTAAAACCTAGTTTTGGTGTAATGTGCAATTTACCCAAAATCTAGGGTTCAATATGCAAATTACCACTTCAAAAAGGTCCCTAATGTTTCTTAGCATCATTTAGAGAAAATAAAATGAGATGGACTTCTCATTTGAATTAAGTTGTAGGAGAGAGAATCTTGACATTAAAATAATCAAGAATAATGCCTAATTAAAACCCTAATTTGATTTAGGGCAAAAATGAATAAAAATAATTGAAAGGATTTCAACCAAAATGTTTTGGGTTGATTTTGAATAAGGATGGACGTTCCTTTAATAAGATAAGGAACGAAAATATCTTAAGTAGGTGAAATTCCACTCACCTTTTTATAAAGAAAAGTAATATCCACTCACATGTGGGATATTATATTATAAGGATTAAGGTGCTTAATTTGCTTTTCTTTAAATTGAGGATAATGAAGGAGAATTAAAGGCAAGGAAGGTGCCTCGTACCCAAGGTAGTTGAGGAGGAATAGGCGGCCACTTTATTGGGATTAATTGGATTTTTATAAGGCATTTTCTCTCTCATCAATTTCCTTATAAAAGTGCCATTTCCAAGCCCAAACCAAGGCCTTTTTCGGATTTTCTTCTTCCCCTTGCTTGAAAAACGGACCAAGGAGCTAGGGAGGAGCAGGGATCACGTCCCCAACCTGTGGGTAAGCCCTTGACCTTCGTTCTCCATGATTTCATGGTGGAAATCGAAAATAAATTATGGATTCCTTCTTATTTCGATCTCCTCTTCAACCCTAGCCAACTTTTACAATCAAAAGCTTGAGGACGAGCCTAGGGGGAGTTGCAAGAGCTTCATCCACCATTAATGGCGTGAGCTTGGAGCTTTGGATCTCAATTGGAGGCGGGTTTTATAACTCAAACCCTTAATCATTGCTATTGCATCAATCATCTATGCTTTGTTGATTGTTTTCTTCAATTTGTTACAAACTTGATTCTTTGCTGCAATTTCCATCAAGAACGGTTACTGTTCTTGGGTGCACGAAGGAAGATTATGATGACATCATCATAAGCAAGCACCTCACCAAATATCTTGGGAGAAAACGATCTCAAAGGTTGGGACCAAACGGGTTCACCAAAACCGTTTGGTGACCAAACGGGTTGCAAACCGTTTGGTGGCAAACGGGTTCAAACCCATTTGAAGGAGTTTACCAAGCGTTGACAGTTTGGGAATCTCGTTCCTAATTATGTAGGATAATGACCCTCCAAATTTTAGGGGTTAACTCCAAAGGAATCATAGGTTGAAGGCCAATCAATTAGACAAATCGAATTGAATTAAGTGCTGATTTTCAACCTGAATAACTTGACCTGTTTGGGAAAACGGGTTCAAGACCGTTTGAAATGGTTGACCAAGCGTTGAACGTTTGGTATTCCTGTTAATAATGATGTTGGTTGATAACCATCCAAATTTGAGGGGTTAACTCAAAAGGAATCATAGGTTGAAGGCTAATCAATTAGGAAAACCTAATTGAATTAAGTGCTGATTTTCAACCTGATTAACTTGACCTGCTTGGGAAAACGGGTTCAAGACCGTTTGAGTGAGTTGACCAAGCGTTTACCGTTTGGTATTCCTGTTAATAATTATGTTGGTTAATGACCCTCCAAATTTTAGGGGTTAACTCAAAAGGAATCATAGGTTGGAGGCTAATCATTTAGGAAAACCTAATTGAATTAAGTGCTGATTTTCAACCTGATTAACTTGACTTGCTTGGGAAAACGGGTTCAAGGCCGTTTGAGTGAGTTGACAAAGCGTTGACCGTTTGGGATTCCTGTTAATAATTATCTTGGTTAATGCCTCTCCAAATTTGAAGGGTTAACTCCCAAGGAATCGTGAGTTGAAGGCTATTCAATTAGGAAAACCCTAATTGAATATAGTGCTGAAATTCCAAAAAGTTAAGTTGAGATTTTGGGTTGATTAGCCTAAACGGGTTCAAACCCGTTTGGGGATCGCCCAAACGGTTTCAAACCCGTTTGGGGATCACCCCAAGACCGTTTGATAGACTGGGGTCAAGTATAGTTGACCAATTGAAGGTCCAAAGGTACTAATCATATCGCAATGTAGTGCTGATTTGTTGATCAACTCGATAGACCAATCCATGATGATTTTTCACTAGAATCCAAAGGTTGGATGGGACAAACGGTCTCAAGACTGTTTGGAGCTCATCCAAACGGTCTCAAGACCGTTTGGTGGTCACCCAAGACCGTTTGGAGGTCTAGGGTTGAGTATGGTTAGGTGTTTGAAAGCCTAAAGGTACCAAGTTGATCTGCAATAAATTGCTGAATTGGTGCGCACTTCAATGATCCAAACCCTACTTGGATGGCTTGGTTTTGAGTGATATGATGGGCAAACGGTCTCAAGAACGTTTGGAGGTCATCCAAACGACCTCAAGACCGTTTGGGGTCAGGTCATACCCATTTTGGATGATGGTTCAATGGTTTCAAAGCAACTAGTCTTACATTGATTAGTGTTGTTGAATCATCGATTCCAAACCCTAATTCAATTGAATCAAACCCTAATTGATGACCAATTGAGGGTTAATTGAGGGTCAAATTAGTTGAAGGTTGACCTATTAAACTCAATTGAAGTATGAGGGTAGGTCCAATTGATGATTGGTTCCATGAATTCAATGATTGAAGGAATCAACATTGAAAACCCTAATTCAATTGGATACTCATGTTATTGAAGGTCCAATTGATCAAACCTTTTTGGAAACCTAATGTAATTAGGTGAGAGATACCCTTAATGGTACTAATCAATAATTAATAACAAATGCAAGGATCCAATAAATGATTAGTAAACCCTAGTTGAGGGTGTATCCTTATGAACCCTGGTTGAGGGTGTATCCTTATGAAACCCTAGTTGAGGATGTATCCTTATGAACCCTGGTTGAGGGTGTATCCTTGTGAAACCCTACTTGAGGGTGTATCGTTATAAACCCTGGTTGAGGGTGTAACCTTGTTAAACCCTAGTGGAGGGTGTATCATTGTGAACCCTGGTTGAGGGTGTATCCTTGTGAAACTCTAGTTGAGGGTGTATCATTGCGATTGTTTATAGGCAACTTTATAATAAAGTTATGCCTTAAACTAAGATAAGTCCATATCATGTGAGATAGCTGGACAATTCTAATGTGTGGCCTATGCATTATATGCTAAGGGTGAGTATTCTGTGATGGAATGTATTAAGAGGGGAAATACCTTAATACAAGATAAAGTTGGTTAACTCAAGAGGGTCTGAATTAATGAGAAATGGGGAACCCTAACCCTTATTTGGGGAAAAGGGAATGATAAGCCCTGTTTGGTAGTGAACCCTAATTCCTGGTTAAGGAATGATGGTGTTACTATTGTATCACATGATGTGATGAATATCTTGTATGACTGTTATCATGCCTAATAACCATGCAGGTATGATGAGATGATGAATATAGCCAAGTTTGGGCTGTGACATTTATATAATAAATGTTGACTGGCTTTTTGGGCGTTGATGTTGTTGTTGCTTAATAAAAGTAACAATGTGTACGGATCTTATGAACCATGTGAATAAGTTGTTTCCTAGTGAGAGTTGACAAGATATGAATGGCCTTGTGAGCCATGTGTGATGCTTGGGTAACAAGTATCATGTTTCTTTATAGCATTTGTATGAATAAAATATGTTCGAGAACTTGACTGATGCTAAAAGAATATGATAATGTACTTAATTAATCAAGTGAAATCTATTCATGTAGTGCTTTGACCATAGATCCATCATCGTCAGGAATAGGTGATGGTGAAACAGGTTGCTCCGCGGCATATCCTGGATTTCGTATATTTTTGAATATACGGATTTCAATGGGCAAAAATTTCCTTACGTCCTCTTGAAGTGATTGTGAGGAGGTAAACAAGAAACCTCTCAAATCCTTCATGAATAGGTCGGTATGGATGTATCATTAATCTCCCGATGATTGGGCCAGATGTTGTACCCATCTCCCAATGTTTTTGTCGGGTCGACAGAGATAAACATGAAATCTCTCGATTACCGACGAGAGTGCGGTTGACGTTGTAACTCTGTAGCGAAGTTGCCAGTATACCCTGCAAAGCTACGCTAGCAGAGACACGAGATATCCTACGTTTTGTCTCGCATTGATCGATACGTGGGAGGTCATGGAGTCCGGCTCTTCCATAGACCTATGTATGGTACCGGTTTCGACTTCACAATGGCCGGTTGGAGTATGAGCGGTATACCTCATCTCCTCAGAGCTTAAATATGATTGTAAAATGTAATCAGCTGTATAGCATGTTTGCTTAAGGATTGAATACGGAGATTCATTGGCTGATGTTGCATTTCTTTGTGCATTCCTTAGCGGATAAATGTTATTTATGTCTCTTTATTTTCTCTGCAAAGTAGACAGATGAATTACTTATCTACCATGGGTAGATGCAACCTTGAGAATAGGAGATTATCTTATTCTGTTCTATGATGAATAATTCTGCCTGATATGGTAAAAGTAACCCCTTCTCAGTTTTAATTTAATAAACTGCAATAACAATGTTTTGGCGGAGAGTTATATCTCTCGCTGGGGCAATTTTCAATTGTCTCACCCCCGTGGGAAACATTTTTAGGTATGCATGGGAGGCAAAGCAGGAATTCCCTAAGATCAGAGAAAGAGCAGCAGCAACAACAACAACAAGGACATTAATGAGATCTCGGGTGGAGATATTGTCTGTCAAGTCATATAGATAGTAGTCCTATGTGTCGTCTCTGTACTCTCAGGTCCTCGGAGTTTTAAATGATTCAATCGGAGTTTTGGCATAGTGCCTCAAAGTTTTTATACTGCCTGTGTATATTTGTTAGCAGGGCAGTCAATGTTGTAATCCTTAAAAAGGAATTGTACAGGCTGTGTACTTGTGATCCAGGATGAAATGGAAACACTTTGGTTCTTGGTTAAAGAGTTTTCCTATGAATGGATCTCTTTGCAAAAGGTTTTAATTTTCAGTGATTTTTGGTAATCCGCTGCAACTAATGATCGCTTCCTCATGTTTTATTATTGTTAATGACACTTGTTATCTTAATGATGGCGGGTGTCGTTACAATATCGACTGATCTACCCTTGTTTTGGTTTACTTTAAGGGCACGTTTGGTTTGCTGGAGTTAGAGGGATTAGATTGGACTTTTGACTCCAGTAAGGCAAAACTTAGGTTTGGTTTGCGGGAGCGGTAAAAGTGGCAAACTCCAGGACTTTTAGGGAATAAAGAGACTGTGGGATTAGGTCTTCCATCTCAAAATGACTGGACGCCGCAATCCAGAGCCGCCCGACTCTCACCCAGGACTCCCCCGACTAATCGCAACTCTCGCTCTCGCCCCTTCTTCCTCCCGACTCTCCTCCCCCGATCTCCTTCCCGCATCATTTCTACCTCTCGTCGGCACGATCAACTGCAGATCTAGATCATGCGGTGATCAGCAATGCCATCAATTAGTCACTGGTGCCGCTTCCAACGACTTTCCTCCCCACGTTCTTCCTGCCGCTCACTGATGTGGCTTCCAGTGAGATCTACAACCCGCGACGACCATCATCGCTTGAAAAGGAGGAGATGTGTCTCACATCTGTAGGACCGTCGTTAATCGCTCCACCCTAGAACCCGGCTCTCTCCTGACCTTCCTCACCCACTTTCGTCACTAGATCTACACACAGATGTAACCAACATTGCTTCAAGAGGGAGGATCTGCGACTGACGTCCTCTCCTGATCGACTCCTTCCTCCAAGCTCGGTGTGCCCAGCGTAGAGATAGCAAGGTGGAGTGCTTCTGTCAAGGGAGATACGCAACGTGCTGGCTGTCAGAGGGCCGAAGAGGAAGGGACAGCCGGCCAGGTTCGCCAGCTGGAGGGAGAGGCTGGTACAGTCTGGGTTCAGGCCAGTTTCACTGACCGAGAACGCCGCCACACAGGCCACACTGCTGCTGGGGATGTTCCCATGTGATGGGTACACCCTCATTGAGGAGAATGGGGCGCTCAAGTTGGGGTGGAAGGACCTGTGCTTTCTTATGGCATCGACATGGAGGCCGCCGCCGGGGAATACTTTGGGTGCAGTGGGTCCTGGACCAGCTGTGCAGCTGCCGAATGTTGTTACTATTAGTGTTCCGCCCATTGTGGCTGCTAGGACTAGCCATGCTGGTTTGGGTTCTGCTCCGTTGACACCTCTCCCTACAACTGCCACAGCGGCTTCCAGGTAGCAGGTGCCATCACCACGCAGGCGGCCTTCTTTTGCGGCAGCGGAAACAGTTGATAGCTAGACAGATAGCTGGTTGGCTATAGAGGATCATTCGAGGTTCACATTTTTACAAACACAAGGTCTACTACGATGCTTCCACGACACATCATTTGAAATTAAAGTTGAATGTGCCTGAATGTGCCTGTATGAATTTGGTTTAAATTTTGGATAAATAAGTCCTCATATCATTTGGACTTTTATAAAAAAATTGTATTGGAATTTTGAAGTAGCCATTACGCAAATGGTGCATTATAATTTGTCTACTTGTGTGCATTTGCGTGTAATTTTGAGTTTTTTTAATCAAAATCTGAATTTGAATATTTTAATTGAAGTCCCAAATATTTCAAATCGTGTGCTTATAATGAAATAACATAATAGTTACAAATTTCGTGTATAATTAACCCAATATTTACACATATGCAATCGTGGAGTCTAAATCCTGTAACAAAATCCAACAAAACAAACATAAAATTTTATAATACAGGTTTTCAATATCCAGCAAATCAAACCTAAGAAAAATAATCTGTAGGATTCCTGCAATCCAGCAATCCATTTTCCTGTACTTTGATAATCCTGGATTAATGCAAATCCAGGCTAATCCACCAAACCAAACATGCCCTAAGTATCTTTTCAGTTTCATGCAAATAGTGCATTACTAGTTCTAATTACCCTAGTTTCCAGTTTATTTGATCTCATCCTCCCCTAACTCACTTTCTTTCTCCTCAACCATTGCCAACGGTCATGACCCCAACAGCCTTGACTCCAATGGCTTTTGGAAAACCGGTTTCACCCAAACGATTTGAAGACCGTTTGAGCCCTTACGGTATCAAGATCGTTTGAGCCCATACGGTCTCAAGACCGTTTGAACCCAAATGGTCTCAAGTCCGTTTGAGCCCATACGGTCTTAGGACCGTTTGTGCCTAAACGGTCTCAGGATCGTTTGAACCCAAATATTCTCAGGACCGTTTGCGCCCATACGGTCTCAGGACCGTTTGAGCCAAAACGGTTTGAAGACTGTTTGATCCCTTACCATTTAAATATGGCATGTACATGTGGAATGTCTCTTTTGTATACATGATGTGGTTGAGACCACTGGATGCAGATGTAAATACCTATCATGTATATGAGAATAGAAAAGATGGACCTTAATTTAAATGTTTCAAAAAAATATGACGTTGAAATTGGTTCTAATTCTTCCTCTTTTATGACTATGTAATCCGTTAGTAATTGATCATGTTTTATGTTTTGAGTAATCTCATTTAGCATGATGAGGTGTGACAGTTAAGTTGGTATCAGAGCTCTAGGTTTGCTGAGTCTACAGGGATAGCGGACATACTACCAAAATCTCACGTCGATACAAGTATATCATCTACAAACACTTCCCATACCTGGACATGAGAGTACAGGGACGTCACTAGGACTCTAATACTAACATCTATAGTTGTCCAACATTTTGTGTTCATTGATCACCAGGCTGCTCCTCTTCTATGGCACGAGCTCGACCACATTGTCGACGACTGCCTAAAAGGATGTAGTAAACCACGGGTGAGACTCAGTCCCAACGATAGATATAAATCTCTCCAGTAGATATTGATTACAATAGATTATTTAACAATAAATAGACTGAGAAGTTGGAGTATTTGATAACAATTGAGAAGATTTAACATTTCAATACTAAACAAGTTAAGCAAAAAATCTTAGCAACAAGCATAATTACGCATATTACTAAGATTTCATCATATATAATTGTGAGTATAAAGACAAGGTAAGGGCTAATCAACCAATGTGAAACACATTTGACCCTAGAAGATATACTACATGGCTTGTATTATATATTTTATTATGCACTAGGGAGTTTGAGTCGTACCACTCAAAGTCCAACTAACCACTACAAAGTGCTATTCACTTCCGTATCAGATCTAGGGGTTCTGAAATCCTAAAATCTTACATTATTGGCCAATATGAGTAAAAATGTAACATACTCGATTCTAGACACATAGGCTAATTTCCCATTCTTCTAGGCCCCTAATTGATTAGATGGATATCCTAAATCCCTTGTCCCTTTTTCCTTTTTTTAGCTACCTTTCAATGTCTATATTTCGTTGTAATAGCATAGATCAAACCATATTAGGATCTGATAACCCTAATTGACTCTTTCGAATCACATGAACATGAAATATTTGAATGTGATAACCCTAATACTTGAAGGATGAGAATTGGTGGATACTAATATTAAACTATAGCCTCAACCATTATTTGACATCCTAGAATAACCATGGAATATTAGAGCGAGGAATGTGGAAGGTTTCACCATAATTGATCATTAGGCTATGATCATTACATTCAGTGAATGATTTATGAACTATGGATAAATAATATCTAAGGTAACCTCAAAACCCAAATATAAGCCCATAATCGAGTTCCTCTTAGCTTAATTAGTCAACCCTCAAAATTTGGGGTCATTTGGACATCAAATGCACCCCCAATTAGACCCTAATAGATTATGTATGCTTTTACGCTAAAGTTTGGTCGATTAATTGATTTTTTTTGTCACTGCCGGACCAAGGTGTTGGGCCGGGTTTATTTCCGATTTTCTTGCTCAGGTGAGCGCGACGGGTCGGGACCTGGTCGTCCCTAACCCCCAACAATAGCGCGCAGCTCATCCTTTAGCTGGCGATGGAGTCAATCGCTGATATCTCCCTCCATCTTAAACCGAATCAATCATTTTCTTCGCCAACAAAATCCTCTCACCTCCCCGAGTCCAATGAGCTCTCATACTTCCCTTGCGGTGCCCCTATACAAAAATGCCCATTTCTCAGGACATCGCCTTCCCATCTTTCGCGCCATGGGCGATGTCCAGGCGAGACATAACGTTGTGACCCTGAGGGGTGCTCAAAAAGCAAAGTAGGGAAGTCACCTGAGATGTGAATTGTGTCTATTTGGTCTACGAAATAGTCACTACGAATTGCAGCTTCAACCTATTGTAGTAGAATAGTATGTGTGTTGACATTCTCTTAGGACTAGTATATACTTATCGTTTACATGTATTTTTATATTTCACAATATGGCTTATAACAATATCTACGTCGTATGAGTTTGGTTGTTCAGTCAAGTCTTGATGATGAAGGGTGCAAACATATCGTCAATGAACTGTCCATTATAACAAAAAAAAATCTGATCTGTAGTTTCTACGACAACCAATTCAAAACCTAATTACAACTACGAAACGAATATTGGTTCAAACTTTCATTAACTATCACATACCTAATTTTGTCCATCCTTACAAGTGGATGTAAGGGAAATTGTGGATGTAAAATGTCTGCTGAAGATGTGAGAAATAGTTGATAGGATGAGCAAGTGTTTGATGCAAGGTAGAAAAAAAATAGAATCTGTGTTTAGATGTCATTCAATTGTGGGATTGTAACATGGAATGCTCGGAGCATAGCAGCAGTATGTAAGTCGAGCATACTTGTACATCATTCATGTATTTGCTTCCTACCAAGGAGGAATCAAAATGAAAAGTTTTGTATTATATTTGTTCTGCTTGATTCACATGGATTCGTTTCTTGTTTCGCTATGATTTGTAACTGTTTTCATTGCGAGTCATTTGGTGTGATTCTATGCAAACTAGACGGTACTCCGATGATGTTGATGTCTTCACATTCACCGTCGAAAACAATGATGCATTTCTCAATTAGTCCCTTTTCTTTTGCTGTTGTTACCATTCCTTGCGCATTCAGAATTGATGGTTACCATTTTGTGTACCTTTCTCTCATTTATGAAAATTTGTAAGAGAAAATAAAAATGAGGGAAGTGACAACAAAGAGGATGGTCATGAGAGGGGAGGGAAGAGAGATGAAAGAATGGGTGTTGTCGTATTTGTGTGCACAAAAATGGGGAGGAGAATATAGTGGTTCGGTTGTCTTGTCTCATCTTACTCCGTATGGATTCCTGATCTGCCCTCTTTTTTAAATAAATTTTGATTTCGTTATATTAGATAACGAACCACATGGTTTCCGCCATGTCAAACCATAATAAGTGAATCAGGGTGCTTTTTCTCGGCCTTGGATTAAAAAAAAAGATAAAAGAATTCGTTAATAGTTGGGGCCCTTAGGAACCTGCTCTCTCGATCTCTGGCATCGCGACCCCCACAGAAATGTAGTCTGGCAAGCTTCCCGTTGAAGCCCTCTCTCCTCACTCTGGTTCCATCTCATTCCAACTGTGGCAAGCCGCAACCACCACTACTAGGGGCTAGCATCTCCTAGAATAAATAGCCACCTCACCCATTCTCTATCTCCTCAGTCTTCTTCTTCTTCTCATTCACTCTCCAGTACTTGCCTTCCTACTCGTTAGCCCCCGGTTCCCAAATCCATCCATCCACAATGACTGCTTCTGCCGCCCTGTTCGCCCTCCTAGTCCTCCTCCCCTTTACCACCACCGTCTCTGCCGCCACCCTCAACGTGACCGACGTCCTCGCCCGGGGCCAACAATATGGCACCTTCATCCGCCTCTTCATGGCCTCCCAACTGGACTCCCAGATCGCGAACCAGCTCAACTCCTCCAAAGACGGGTTCACGATCTTTGCACCTACAGACAACACATTCTCATCCCTTAAAGCCAGCGTACTCAACTCATTGTCATCGCAAGAACAAGTCGAGCTGGTCATCTTGTATAGTCTATGAACCCTAATGTCATATCCTCCATAAGAATGATAAGCCTCAATAATTCTGAGACAGATCAAATGCATTGTGCCTCTCTCTGATTAATGGATCAGTTGTATGGAATTCTCATTTGAAGCTCTATCTTGTCACCTTTTAAGTAGAGTGTGATGGAGAAAATGAACCCGTCATATGGAATCACTAAGAAAACTGCATTATGATCCACACTCTCTTCTACACTTCTTCCTTCATTTTCATACCCCTCTGCTCACCGATCATGCCAGAGCCTTAAGTTCGGTGTGGCACGCCACACTCCTTTCTAGTGAAAACTAGAACATTTCCGAACTCGTAAGTTCGGTGTATTGAACCAAACCTCCGCCAAACTCTGCGTTCGGTGTGGTAAATAACACCTTTGTCGAACTCTAAGTTCGGTGTGGTACACCACACCTCTTTCTCCACTACCGCTTCTTCCATACCCCTCAATACATAACATGGGCGTATCACCTTCTCATTTTGATTCAAAAAGTATACAATGATGATTGTGCACATACCAAGGTTGATGAAAAATCTTCCCTGATTCCAAAAAGAGGCCTGGCATCCCAAATTCACAAAAAATCCAAAAATACTCTTTCCCCTGAGCCAAGTGAGAATGAATAAAAGCCAGAGTGTGAATAAAAAGTGTGCCCTGAATAAAGATAACCAATAAAGGTCTTGCCCATCTGGTACATTGGTTGCCCTCACAAAGGCAGATGTGTCACGCCCGGTAGTGAGATCCTAAGGCTCCAAAAATAACCCCTTACCTCCTCTCAAAGAGGTAAGTTAGCCAAAAGCCTTAAACCAACCTCTAAACACTTCTGAGTTACCTTTAGAAAAAAATTGGGGGTGTAAGGCTAAGTCAACTAGAGTTATGCACAAAATACTCAAAGTACCTTGATGAATCCACCAATAATAAGGGTCTTGAATCGATTAGAGGAGAGACTCTTATCTCTTGATCACACCCCTTTTCTTTTCCTTTTCAACCTAAAGGCACCCCAATTGCCTCCATTTCAACCATTCTCTTAAAAATACCAGTGATGGATCATATGCATATTGTTGATTCTGTGGGTCTTTTCTAAGTCTCATGAAACTTTTAACATGACCGATACAATAGAAAGTGAGAAGGAAATACTTTAATAAAGTGAACTCAGAAACAAGGATATCATAAGATGTATTCCGTGATCTAAGGAAGACTTGATGATGTATCGATCTGAGCCATGAACAAAATTATGATATGACATAAGAATGAGGCAATCACGAGATGAACGATTTCATTGGCGACTATTTTAAGTTTTTCGTTCCTTGGGACGAGCAACGCTTAAGTTTGGTGTGGTGATGAATCCCCCAGATTCATCCTCAGTCACCAATTCAAAGGTTTTTCGACATTTTTGCCCTAATTTTGTTTCACCTCATTTTTTTCTCAGTTTTTGTGAAAATTCCATGCAAAGTGATGAATTCCCCAGATTCATCCTCAGTCACCAATTCAAAGGTTTTTCGACGTTTTTGCCCTAATTTTGTTTCACCTCATTTTTTGTGAAAATTCTGACTTTTGCACGAAGATGAGATAATTACGAGACGAACGAGCATTTTTGCGACTGTCTTAGGCTTTTTCGTTCCTCAGGACGAGCAACGCTTAAGTTCAGTGTGGTGATGAATCCTCTAGATTCATCCTCAAAGTCGCCAATTCTAGGGATTTTGTGCCCCATATCGACTGATCTACCCTTGTTTTGGTTTACTTTAAGGGCATGTTTGGTTTGCTGGAGTCAGAGGGATTGGATTGGACTTTTGACTCCAATAAGTCAAAACTTAGGTTTGGTTTGCGGGAGCGGTAAAAGTGGCAAACTCCAGGACTTTTAGGGAATAAAGAGACTGTGGGATTAGGTCTTCCATCTCAAAATGACTGGACGCCGCAATCCAGAGCCGCCCGACTCTCGCCCAGGACTCCCCCGACTAATCGCAACTCTCTCTCTCGCCCCTTCTTCCTCCCGACTCTCCTCCCCCGATCTCCTTCCCGCATCATTTCTACCTCTCATCGGCACGATCAACTGCAGATCTAGATCATGCAGTGATCAGCAATGCCATCAATCGGTCACTGGTGTCGCTTCCAATGACTTTCCTCCCCACGTTCTTCCTGCTGCTCACTGGCGTGGCTTCCAGTGAGATCAACAACCCGCGACGACCATCATCGCTTGAAAAGGAGGAGTTGTGGCTCACATCTGTAGGGCCGTCGTTAATGGCTCCACCCTAGAACCTGACTCTCTCCTGACCTTCCTCACCCACTTTCGTCACTAGATCTACACACAGATGTGACCAACATTGCTTCAAGAGGGAGGATCTGCGACTGACGTCCTCTCCTGATCGACTCCTTCCTCCAAGCTCGGTGTGCCCAGCGTAGAGACAGCAAGGTGGAGTGCTTCTTTCAAGGGAGATACGCAACATGCTGGCCGTCGGAGGGCCGACGAGGACGGGACAGCCGGCCAGGTTCGCCAGCTGGAGGGAGAGGCTGGGACAGTCTGGGTTCAGGCCAGTTTCACTGACCGGGAACGCCGCCACGCAAGCCACACTACTGCTGGGGATGTTCCCATGTGATGGGTACACCCTCATTGAGGAGAATGGGGCGCTCAAGTTGGGGTGGAAGGACCTGTGCTTGCTTATGGCATCGACGTGGAGGCTGGCGCCGGGGAATACTATGGGTGCAGTGGGTCCTGGACCAGCTGTGCAGCCGCCGAATGTTGTCACTATTAGTGTTCCGCCCATTGTGGCTGCTAGGACTAGCCATGTTGGTTTGGGTTCCGCTCCGTTGACGCCTCTCCCTGCAACTGCCACAACGGCTTCCAAGTACCAGGTGCCATCACCACGCAGGCGGCCTTCTTTTGCGGCGGTGGAAATAGTTGATAGCTAGACAGATAGATGGTTGGCTATAGAGGATCATTCGAGGTTCACATTTTTACAAACACAAGGTCTACTACAATGCTTCCATGACACATCATTTGAAATTAAAGTTGAATGTGCCTGAATGTGCCTGTATGAATTTGGTTTAAATTTTGGATAAATAAGTCCTCATATCATTTGGACTTTTATAAAAAAAATTGTATTTGAATTTTTAAGTAACCATTACGCAAATGGTGCATTATAATTTGTCTACTTGTGTGCATTTGCGTGTAATTTTGAGTTTTTTTAATCAAAATCTGAATTTGAATATTTTAATTGAAGTCCCAAATATTTCAAATCGTGTGCTTATAATGAAATAACATAATAGTTACAAATTTCGTGTATAATTAACCCAATATTTACACATATGCAATCGTGGAGTCTAAATCCTGTAACAAAATCCAACAAAACAAACATAAAATTTTATAATACAGGTTTTCAATATCCAGCAAATCAAACCTAAGAAAAATAATCTGTAGGATCCTGCAATCCAGCAATCCATTTTCATGTACTTTGATAATCCTGGATTAATGCAAATCCAGGCTAATCCACCAAACCAAACATGCCCTAAGTATCTTTTCAGTTTCAAGCAAATAGTGCATTACTAGTTCTAATTACCCTAGTTTCCAGTTTATTTGATCTCATCCTCCCCTAACTCACTTTCTTTCTCCTCAACCATTGCCAACGGTCATGACCCCAACAGCCTTGACTCCAATGGCTTTTGGAAAACCGGTTTCACTCAAATGGTTTGAAGACCGTTTGAGCCCTTACGGTATCAAGACCGTTTGAGCCCATACGGTCTCAAGACCGTTTGAACCCAAATGGTCTCAAATCCGTTTGAGCCCATACGGTCTCAGGACCGTTTGTGCCTAAACGGTCTCAGGACCGTTTGATCCCAAATAGTCTCAGGACCGTTTGCGCCCATACAGTCTCAGGACCGTTTGAGCCAAAACGGTTTGAAGACTGTTTGAGCCCTTACCATTTAAATATGGCATGTACATGTGGAATGTCTCTTTTGTATACATGATGTGGTTGAGACCACTGGATGCAGATGTAAATACCTATCATGTATATGAGAATAGAAAAGATGGACCTTTATTTAAATGTTTCAAAAAAAAATATGACGTTGAAATTGGTTCTAATTCTTCCTCTTTTATGACTATGTAATCCGTTAGTAATTGATCATGTTTTATGTTTTGAGTAATCTCATTTAGCGTGATGAGGTGTGACAGTTAAGTTGGTATCAGAGCTCTAGGTTTGCTGAGTCTACAGGGATAGCGGACATACTACCAAAATCTCACGTCGATACAAGTATATCATCTACAAACACTTCCCATACCTGAACATGAGAGTACAGGGACGTCACTAGGACTCTAATACTAACATCTATAGTTGTCCAACATTCTGTGTTCATTGATCACCAGGCTGCTCCTCTTCTATGGCACGAGCTCGACCACATTGCCGACGACCGCCTAAAAGGATGTAGTAAACCACGGGTGAGACTCAGTCCCAACGAGAGATATAAATCTCTCCAATAGATATTGATTACAATAGATTATTTAACAATAAATAGACTGAGAAGTTGGAGTATTTGATAACAATTGATAAGATTTAACATTTCAAGCATACTAAACAAGTTAAGCAAAAAATCTTAGCAACAAGCATAATTACGCATATTACTAAGATTTCATCATATATAATTGTGAGTATAAAGGCAAGGTAAGGGCTAATCAACCAATGTGAAACACATTTGACCCTAGAAGATATACTACATGGCTTGTATTATATATTTTATTATGCACTAGGGAGTTTGAGTCGTACCACTCAAAGTCCAACTAACCACTACAAAGTGCTATTCACTTCCGTATCAGATCTAGGGGTGCCGAAATCCTAAGATCTTACATTATTGGCCAATATGAGTAAAAATGTAACATACTCGATTCTAGACACATAGGCTAATTTCCCATTCTTTTAGGCCCCTAATTGATTAGATGGATATCCAAAATCCCTTGTCCCTTTTTCCATTTTTTAGCTACCTTTCAATGTCTATATTTCTTTGTAATAGCATAGATCAAACCATATTAGGATCTGATAACCCTAATTGACTCTTTCGAATCACATGAACATGAAATATTTGAATGTGATAACCCTAATACTTGAAGGATGAGAATTGGTGGATACTGATATTAAACTATAGCCTCAACCATTATTTGACATCCTAGAATAACCATGGAATATTAGAGCGAGGAATGTGGAAGGTTTCACCATAATTGATCATTAGGCTATGATCATTACATTCAGTGAATGATTTATGAACTATGGATAAATAATATCTAAGGTAACCTCAAAACCCAAATATAAGCCCATAATCGAGTTCCTCTTAGCTTAATTAGTCAACCCTCAAAATTTGGGGTCATTTGGACATCAAATGCACCCCCAATTAGACCCTAATAGATTATGTATGCTTTTACACTAAAGTTTGGTCGATTAATTGATTTTTTTTGTCACTGTCGGACCAAGGTGCTGGGCCGGGTTTATTTCCAATTTTCTTGCTCAGGTGAGCGCGACGGGTCGGGACCTGGTCGTCCCTAACCCCCGACAATAGCGCGTAGCTCATCCTTTAGCTGGCGATGGAGTCAATCGCCGATATGTCCCTCCATCTTAAACCGAATCAATCGTTTTCTTCGCCAACAAAATCCTCTCACCTCCCCGAGTTCAACGAGCTCTCATATTGCCCTTGCGGTGCCCCTATACAAAAATGCCCATTTCTCAGGACATCGTCTTCCCATCTCTCGCACCATGGGCGATGTCCAGGCGAGACATAACGTTGTGACCCTGAGGGGTGCTCAAAAAGCAAAGTAGGGAAGTCACCTGAGATGTGAATTGTGTCTGTTTGGTCTACGAGATAGTCACTACGAATTGCAGCTTCAACCTATTATAGTAGAATAGTATGTGTGTTGACATTCTCTTAGGACTAGTATATACTTATCGTTTACATGTGTTTTGATATTTCACAATATGGCTTATAACAATATCTACGTCGTATGAGTTTGGTTGTTCAGTCAAGTCTTGATGATGAAGGGTGCAAACATATCGTCAATGAACTGTCCATTATAACAAAAAAAATCTGATATGTAGTTTCTACGGCAACCAATTCAAAACCTAATTACGACTACGAAACTGACACGAATATTGGTTCAAACTTTCGTTAACTAGCACATACCTAATTTTGTCCATCCTTACAAGTGGCTGCAAGGGAAATTGTGGATGTAAAATGTCTGGTGAAGATGTGAGAAATAGTTGATAGGATGAGCAAGTGTTTGATGCAAGGTAGAAAAAAAAATAGAATTTGTGTTTAGATGTCATTCAATTGTGGGATTGTAACATGGAATGCTCGGAGCATAGCAACAGTATGTAAGTCCAGCATACTTGTACATCATTCATGTATTTGCTTCCTACCAAGGAGGAATCAAAATGAAAAGTTTTGTATTATATTTGTTATGCTTGATTCACATGGATTCGTTTCTTGTTTCGCTATGCTTTGTAACTGTTTTCATTTCGAGTCATTTGGTGTGAGTCTATGCAAACTAGACGGTACTCCGATGATGTTGATGTCTTCACATTCACCGTCGAAAACAATGATACATTTCTCAATTAGTCCCTTTTCTTTTGCTGTTGTTACCGTTCCGCGTATTCAGAATTGATGGTTACCATTTTGTGTACCTTTCTCTCGTTTATGAAAATTTGTAAGAGAAAATAAAAATGACGGAAGTGACAACAAAGAGGATCTCGTTTATGAAAATTTGTAAGAGAAAATAAAAATGAGGGAAGTGACAACAAAGAGGATGGTCATGAGAGGGGAGGGAAGAGAGATGAAAGAATGGGTGTTGTCGTATTTGTGTGCACAAAAATGGGGAGGAGAATATAGTGGTTCGGTTGTCTTGTCTCATCTTACTCCGTATGGATTCCTGATCTGCCCTCTTTTTTAAATAAATTTTGATTTCGTTATATTAGATAACGAACCACATGGTTTCCGCCATGTCAAACCATAATAAGTGAATCAGGGTGCCTTTTCTCGGCCTTGGATTAAAAAAAAGATAAAAGAATTCGTTAATAGTTGGGGCCCTTAGGAACCCGCTCTCTCGATCTCTGGCATCGCGACCCCAAAGAAATGTAGTCTGGCAAGCTTCCCGTTGAAGCCCTCTCTCCTCACTCTGGTTCCAGCTCATTCCAACTGTGGCAAGCCGCAACCACCACTACTAGGGGCTAGCATCTCCTAGAATAAATAGCCACCTCACCCATTCTCTATCTCCTCAGTCTTCTTCTTCTTCTCATTCACTCTCCAGTACTTTCCTTCCTACTCGTTAGCCCCCGGTTCCCAAATCCATCCATCCACAATGACTGCTTCTGCCGCCCTGTTCGCCCTCCTAGTCCTCCTCCCCTTTACCACCACCGTCTCCGCCGCCACCCTCAACGTGACCGACGTCCTCGCCCGGGGTCAACAATATGGCACCTTCATCCGCCTCTTCATGGCCTCCCAACTGGACTCCCAGATCGCGAACCAGCTCAACTCCTCCAAAGACGGGTTCACGATCTTCGCACCTACAGACAACGCATTCTCATCCCTTAAAGCCAGCGTACTCAACTCATTGTCATCGCAAGAACAAGTCGAGCTGGTCATCTTGTATAGTCTATGAACCCTAATGTCATATCCTCCATAAGAATGATAAGCCTCAATAATTCTGAGACAGATCAAATGCATTGTGCCTCTCTCTGATTAATGGATCAGTTGTATGGAATTCTCATTTGAAGCTCTATCTTGTCACCTTTTAAGTAGAGTGTGATGGAGAAAATGAACCCGTCATATGAAACACTAAGCAAACTGCATTATGATCCACACTCTCTTCTACACTTCTTCCTTCATTTTCATACCCCTCTGCTCACCGATCATGCCAGAGCCTTAAGTTCGGTGTGGCATGCCACACTCCTTTCTAGTGAAAACTAGAACATTGCCGAACTCTAAGTTCGGTGTATTGAACCAAACCTCCGCCAAACTCTGAGTTCGGTGTGGTAAATCACACCTTTGTCGAACTCTAAGTTCGGTGTGGTACACCACACCTCTTTCTCCACTACCGCTTCTTCCATACCCCTCAATACATAACATGGGCGTATCACCTTCTCATTTTGATTCAAAAAGTATACAATGATGATTGTGCACATACCAAGGTTGATGAAAAATCTACCCTGATTCCAAAAAGAGGCCTGGCATCCCAAATTCACAAAAAATCCAAAAATACTCTTTCCCCTGAGCCAAGTGAGAATGAATAAAAGCCAGAGTGTGAATAAAAATTGTGCCCTGAATAAAGATAACCAATAAAGGTCTTGCCCATCCGGTACATTGGCTGCCCTCACAAAGGCAGATGTGTCACGCCCGGTAGTGAGATCCTAAGGCTCCAAAAATAACCCCTTACCTCCTCTCAAAGAGGTAAGTTAGCCAAAAGCCTTAAACCAACCTCTAAACACTTCTGAGTTACCTTTAGAAAAAAATTGGGGGTGTAAGGCTAAGTCAACTAGAGTTGTGCAAAAAACACTCAAAGTACCTTGATGAATCCACCAATAATAAGGGTCTTGAATCGATTAGAGGAGAGACTCTTATCTCTTGATCACACCCCTTTTCTTTTCCTTTTCAACCTAAAGGCACCCCAATTGCCTCCATTTCAACCATTCTCTTAAAAATACCAGTGATGGATCATATGCATATTGTTGATTCTGTGGGTCTTTTCTAAGTCTCATTAAACTTTTAACATGACCGATACAATAGAAAGTGAGAAGGAAATACTTTAATAAAGTGAACTCAGAAACAAGGATATCATAAGATGTATTCAGTGATCTAAGGAAGACTTGATGATGTATCGATCTGAGCCATGAACAAAATTATGATATGACATAAGAATGAGGCAATCACGAGATGAACGATTTCATTGGCGACTATTTTAAGTTTTTCGTTCCTTGGGACGAGCAACGCTTAAGTTCGGTGTGGTGATGAATCCCCCAGATTCATCCTCAGTCACCAATTCAAAGGTTTTTCGACATTTTTGCCCTAATTTTGTTTCACCTCATTTTTTTCTCAGTTTTTGTGAAAATTCCATGCAAAGTGATGAATTCCCCAGATTCATCCTCAGTCACCAATTCAAAGGTTTTTCGACGTTTTTTCCCTAATTTTGTTTCACCTCATTTTTTGTGAAAATTCTGACTTTTGCACGAAGATGAGATAATTACGAGACGAACGAGCATTTTGGCGACTGTCTTAGGCTTTTTCGTTCCTCAGGACGAGCAACGCTTAAGTTCAGTGTGGTGATGAATCCTCTAGATTCATCCTCAAAGTCGCCAATTCTAGGGATTTTGTGCCCCATATCGACTGATCTACCCTTGTTTTGGTTTACTTTAAGGGCACGTTTGGTTTGCTGGAGTCAGAGGGATTGGATTGGACTTTTGACTCCTGTAAGGCAAAACTTAGGTTTGGTTTGCGGGAGCGGTAAAAGTGGCAAACTCCAGGACTTTTAGGGAATAAAGAGACTGCGGGATTAGGTCTTCCATCTCAAAATGACTGGACGCCGCAATCCAGAGCCGCCCGACTCTCGCCCAGGACTCCCCCGACTAATTGCAACTCTCGCTCTCGCCCCTTCTTCCTCCCGACTCTCCTCCCCCGATCTCCTTCCCGCATCATTTCTACCTCTCATCGGCACGATCAACTACAGATCTAGATCATGCAGTGATCAGCAATGCCATCAATCGGTCACTGGTGTCGCTTCCAATGACTTTCCTCCCCACGTTCTTCCTGCTGCTCACTGGCGTGGCTTCCAGTGAGATCTACAACCCGCGACGACCATCATCGCTTGAAAAGGAGGAGTTGTGGCTCACATCTGTAGGACCGTCGTTAATGGCTCCACCCTAGAACCCGGCTCTCTCCTGACCTTCCTCACCCACTTTCGTTACCAGATCTACACACAGATGTGACCAACATTGCTTCAAGAGGGAGGATCTGCGACTGACGTCCTCTCCTGATTGACTCCTTCCTCCAAGCTCGGTGTGCCCAGCGTAGAGACAGCAAGGTGGAGTGCTTCTTTCAAGGGAGATACGCAACATGCTGGCCGTCGGAGGGCCGACGAGGACGGGACAGCCGGCCAGGTTCGCCAGCTGGAGGGAGAGGCTGGGACAGTCTGGGTTCAGGCCAGTTTCACTGACCGGGAACGCCGCCACGCAGGCCACACTACTGCTGGGGATGTTCCCATGTGATGGGTACACCCTCATTGAGGAGAATGGGGCGCTCAAGTTGGGGTGGAAGGACCTGTGCTTGCTTATGGCATCGACGTGGAGGCTGGCGTCGGGGAATACTATGGGTGCAGTGGGTCCTGGACCAGCTGTGCAGCCGCCGAATGTTGTCACTATTAGTGTTCCACCCATTGTGGCTGCTAGGACTAGCCATGTTGGTTTGGGTTCCGCTCCGTTGACGCCTCTCCCTGCAACTGCCACAACGGCTTCCAAGTAGCAGGTGCCATCACCACGCAGGCGGCCTTCTTTTGTGGCGGTGGAAATAGTTGATAGCTAGACAGATAGATGGTTGGCTATAGAGGATCATTCGAGGTTCACATTTTTACAAACACAAGGTCTACTACGATGCTTCCACGACATATCATTTGAAATTAAAGTTGAATGTGCCTGAATGTGCATGTATGAATTTGGTTTAAATTTTGGATAAATAAGTCCTCATATCATTTGGACTTTTATAAAAAAATTGTATTTGAATTTTGAAGTAACCATTACGCAAATGGTGCATTATAATTTGTCTACTTGTGTGCATTTGCGTGTAATTTTGAGTTTTTTTAATCAAAATCTGAATTTGAATATTTTAATTGAAGTCCCAAATATTTCAAATCGTGTGCTTATAATGAAATAACATAATAGTTACAAATTTCGTGTATAATTAACCCAATATTTACACATATGCAATCGTGGAGTCTAAATCCTGTAACAAAATCCAACAAAACAAACATAAAATTTTATAATACAGGTTTTCAATATCCAGCAAATCAAACCTAAGAAAAATAATTTGTAGGATCCTGCAATCCAGCAATCCATTTTCATGTACTTTGATAATCCTGGATTAATGCAAATCCAGGCTAATCCACCAAACCAAACATGCCCTAAGTATCTTTTCAGTTTCAAGCAAATAGTGCATTACTAGTTCTAATTACCCTAGTTTCCAATTTATTTGATCTCATCCTCCCCTAACTCACTTTCTTTCTCCTCAACCATTGCCAACGGTCATGACCCCAACAGCCTTGACTCCAATGGCTTTTGGAAAACCGGTTTCACTCAAATGGTTTGAAGACCGTTTGAGCCCTTACGGTATCAAGACCGTTTGAGCCCATACGGTCTCAAGACCGTTTGAACCCAAATGGTCTCAAGTCCGTTTGAGCCCATACTGTCTCAGGACCGTTTGTGCCTAAACGGTCTCAGGACCGTTTGATCCCAAATAGTCTCAGGACCGTTTGCGCCCATACAGTCTCAGGACCGTTTGATCCAAAATGGTTTGAAGACTGTTTGAGCCCTTACCATTTAAATATGGCATGTACATGTGGAATGTCTCTTTTGTATACATGATGTGGTTGAGACCACTGGATGCAGATGTAAATACCTATCATGTATATGAGAATAGAAAAGATGGACCTTTATTTAAATGTTTCAAAAAAAAATATGACGTTGAAATTGGTTCTAATTCTTCCTCTTTTATGACTATGTAATCCGTTAGTAATTGATCATGTTTTATGTTTTGAGTAATCTCATTTAGCGTGATGAGGTGTGACAGTTAAGTTGGTATCAGAGCTCTAGGTTTGCTGAGTCTACAGGGATAGCGGACATACTACCAAAATCTCACGTCTATACAAGTATATCATCTACAAACACTTCCCATACCTGAACATGAGAGTACAGGGACGTCACTAGGACTCTAATACTAACATCTATAGTTGTCCAACATTCTGTGTTCATTGATCACCAGGCTGCTCCTCTTCTATGGCACGAGCTCGACCACATTGCCGACGACCGCCTAAAAGGATGTAGTAAACCACGGGTGAGACTCAGTCCCAACGAGAGATATAAATCTCTCCAGTAGATATTGATTACAATAGATTATTTAACAATAAATAGACTGAGAAGTTAGAGTATTTGATAACAATTGAGAAGATTTAACATTTCAAGCATACTAAACAAGTTAAGCGAAAAATCTTAGCAACAAGCATAATTTCGCATATTACTAAGATTTCATCATATATAATTGTGAGTATAAAGACAAGGTAAGGGCTAATCAACCAATGTGAAACACATTTGACCCTAGAAGATATACTACATGGCTTGTATTATATATTTTATTATGCACTAGGGAGTTTGAGTCGTACCACTCAAAGTCCAACTAACCACTACAAAGTGCTATTCACTTCCGTATCAGATCTAGGGGTGCCGAAATCCTAAGATCTTACATTATTGGCCAATATGAGTAAAAATGTAACATACTCGATTCTAGACACATAGGCTAATTTCCCATTCTTCTAGGCCCCTAATTGATTAGATGGATATCCAAAATCCCTTGTCCCTTTTTCCTTTTTTTAGCTACCTTTCAATGTCTATATTTCGTTGTAATAGCATAGATCAAACCATATTAGGATCTGATAACCCTAATTGACTCTTTCGAATCACATGAACATGAAATATTTGAATGTGATAACCCTAATACTTGAAAGATGAGAATTGGTGGATACTGATATTAAACTATAGCCTCAACCATTATTTGACATCCTAGAATGACCATGGAATATTAGAGCGAGGAATGTGGAAGGTTTCACCATAATTGATCATTAGGCTATGATCATTACATTCAGTGAATTATTTATGAACTATGGATAAATAATATCTAAGGTAACCTCAAAACCCAAATATAAGCCCACAATCGAGTTCCTCTTAGCTTAATTAGTCAACCCTCGAAATTTGGGGTCATTTGGACATCAAATGCACCCCCAATTAGACCCTAATAGATTATGTATGCTTTTACACTAAAGTTTGGTCGATTAATTGATTTTTTTTGTCACTGTCGGACCAAGGTGCTGGGCCGGATTTATTTCCAATTTTCTTGCTCAGGTGAGCGCGACGGGTCGGGACCTGGTCGTCCCTAACCCCCGACAATAGCGCGTAGCTCATCCTTTAGCTGGCGATGGAGTCAATCGCCGATATCTCCCTCCATCTTAAACCGAATCAATCGTTTTCTTCGCCAACAAAATCCTCTCACCTCCCCGAGTCCAACGAGCTCTCATACTGCCCTTGCGGTGCCCCTATACAAAAATGCCCATTTCTCAGGACATCGTCTTCCCTCTCTCGCGCCATGGGCGATGTCCAGGCGAGACATAACGTTGTGACCCTGAGGGGTGCTCAAAAAGCAAAGTAGGGAAGTCACCTGAGATGTGAATTGTGTCTATTTGGTCTACGAAATAGTCACTACGAATTGCAGCTTCAACCTATTATAGTAGAATAGTATGTGTGTTGATATTCTCTTAGGACTAGTATATACTTATCGTTTACATGTGTTTTGATATTTCACAATATGGCTTATAACAATATCTACGTCGTATGAGTTTGGTTGTTCAGTCAAGTCTTGATGATGAAGGGTGCAAACATATCGTCAATGAACTGTCCATTATAACAAAAAAAATCTGATATGTAGTTTGTACGGCAACCGATTCAAAACCTAATTACGACTACGAAACTGACACGAATATTGGTTCAAACTTTCGTTAACTATCACATACCTAATTTTGTCCATCCTTACAAGTGGCTGCAACGGAAATTGTGGATGTAAAATGTCTGCTGAAGATGTGAGAAATAGTTGATAGGATGAGCAAGTGTTTGATGCAAGGTAGAAAAAAAAATAGAATCTGTGTTTAGATGTCATTCAATTGTGGGATTGTAACATGGAATGCTCGGAGCATAGCAGCAGTATGTAAGTCCAGCATACTTGTACATCATTGATGTATTTGCTTCCTACCAAGGAGGAATCAAAACGAAAAGTTTTGTATTATATTTGTTCTGCTTGATTCACATGGATTCGTTTCTTGTTTCGCTTGCTTCCTCCGATGATGTTGATGTCTTCACATTCACCGTCGAAAACAATGATGCATTTCTAAATTAGTCCCTTTTCTTTTGATGTTGTTACCGTTCCTTGCGCATTCAGAATTGATGGTTACCATTTTGTGTACCTTTCTCTCGTTTATGAAAATTTGTAAGAGAAAATAAAAATGAGGGAAGTGACAACAAAGAGGATGGTCATGAGAGGGGAGGGAAGAGAGATGAAAGAATGGGTGTTGTCGTATTTGTGTGCATGAAAATGGGGAGGAGAATATAGTGGTTCGGTTGTCTTGTCTCATCTTACTCCGTATGGATTCCTGATCTGCCCTCTTTTTTAAATAAATTTTGAAACCACATCGTTTCCGCCATGTCAAACTATAAGTGAATCAGGGTGCCTTTTCTCGGCCTTGATAAATTTTTTTTTAAAAAAAAGATAAAAGAATTGGTTAATAGTTGGGGCCCTTAGGAACCCGCTCTCTCGATCTCTGGCATCGCGACCCCACGGAAATGTAGTCTGGCAAGCTTCCCGTTGAAGCCGTCTCTGTTCTCACTCTGGCTACAGCTCATTCCAACTGTGGCAAGCCGCAACCACCACTATGAGGGGCTAGCATCTCCTAGGATAAATAGCCATCTCACCCATTCTCTATCTCCTCAGTCTTGTTCTCATTCACTCTCCAGTACTACTCGTTAGCCCCCGGTTCCCAAATCCATCCATCCACAATGACCGCTTCCGCCGCCCTGTTCGCCCTCCTAGTCCTCCTCCCCTTTACCACCACCGTCTCCGCCGCCACCCTCAACGTGACCGACGTCCTCGCCCGGGGCCAGCAATATGGCACCTTCATCCGCCTCTTCATGGCCTCCCAACTGGACTCCCAGATCGCGAACCAGCTCAACTCCTCCAAAGACGGGTTCACGATCTTCGCACCTACAGACAACGCATTCTCGTCCCTCAAAGCCGGCGTACTCAACTCGCTGTCATCGCAAGAACAAGTCGAGCTGGTCCAGTTCCACGTCCTCACCAAGTTCTTCAACTACGAAGGGTTCCAGACCGCCAGCAACCCGATCCGTACCATGGCCGGTGGCGACTTCCTCGTGAACGTGACCAGTGCACCGGGGAGCCAGCAGGTGAATGTGTCGACGGGTGTTGTGAATGTGCAGCTGAGGAATGCTGTGAATGTCACGTTCCCATTGGCTGTGTACTCGATTGATTCCGTGTTGTTGCCAGAGAAGCTGTTTGGGAACAAGAGTGCCCCTGCTGATGCCCCGGCGTCGCCTGCGCCTGCTGGATCTGTAGCGGATAAGCCTGGGAGTGGTGGTGCTGCGGCTGCGAAGGGGAACTCGTCGACTGAGACGGCGACAAACGGGGTCGAGAGTATGTTTGGTGGTGGCGCGTGGAGAGTCGCTGGTGCCGTTGCTGCTGGTGTCGTTGGGTCGTTGTGGTTCTAGAGAGACGAGATGATGAGAAAGTGGTGTATTCCTTTCTTCCTTGATCCTTTTTCTTCTTTCTTTCTTTCTTTTGATGATCCGGATTTGTGATGTACCTTGATCTCTTTTGTTTCTCTTTTTGTAATTTTGTGCTCGATTAATTATTGTTGATAGCTTTATTTGTACATGGTCGGGGCGAGCTAGTTCCACTACTGCTGCTGCAAATAAATACCGGGTCGACTGATCGATCTGAATCCTTTTGAAGAACCGAAGTTCACCATTATAGTTTTGCTTTCGGTTTTGCATCTCGTGGTTGGATCTTCGCTCTTGTCTCTCGATTCCAAGATCCTCGATACAGATCACATGTTCCTTGTCTATCATACATTCTCCAACGGTTCCAACTACCAACTTTCCACGGATCACATGATCCTTGTCTATCATAACTCACTTGCTAAAGCTCTGCTTCACAGGGCAGAGTGAAAAAGGACCCGGCGGCCGGCTCAGAAGCACGGGTGACCCAAGTCGAAACCCCACCATCCCAATTCCAGAGCTGTGTGTGACTGACATGATGACTTGGGGGACTAAAAAACCGTTTTGTTTAATTAACCAAGAGCTGTGAACAGCACGGCTTAGATTAAACAATGGCTTCTCTCTCAGCTCGAGGTAAGCCGTTATCGTGCGTCGTTGTTAGTAAATGACTGCTCTGCATGCATCTGAAGCCAAAAGCTACTGGCTAAGTGCTGACTGACTCTCTTGGCACGACGCCACTTGCTGAGCTTGAGCTGATTCCAGGATTATTCTAGGCCAGGCCAACGGTAGGTGGTTAGTCTAAGCAGGGCTTTTGGGGACCGATCACGTGGGGTTGAGCTGGCAAGAGAGAGTAGGGGACAGAAAGGGAAATCCCCAGAGGAAGAACCCGATGGAGGAGCGGTGGATGACAGCGGCAAGAGGGAAAGGTTAAAGATTCATCGAGTGGATTGTGTACAGTAATGGGGGTGGAGAAGGTCAAACGAGAAAAGGTGGTGAGATTATGTGGAACAATCGGATGCGCATATGAGGCGACGGCCAGCGAGGCGGAGTGGATAAGAACTTGTCCGCTACGTTGCGCTGCACACCGCCGAACATGGCCCCAGTCAGACATGTGGGCGGGCAGGGCCGGTCCCCCACATGGAAGTGGACGACGACGAGCGGCGGCAGGTGAACAGCGCTTATCATCATCATCATCACAATCCACACTGCGCTCTACTCCTTCAGATCTCTATGCTGTTGTTGCCTGCTTATCGGAGAACCGCGGCGGTGGAGCTTGTCATGTTCCTCGGCCATCGGTGGTGGCAACGCTGTCGGGCGCCATGATGGTGGGAGCACATGTTCATTCATTTCAGCGCCACCAGCACGGGCTGTCGTGAGGCTATCAGCCCGCTGTGTTGGGAAACTGCGCGAGGCGACAGATCCAAGGAAAACAACAACCGCGGAGTTCCTTTGTCCAATGGATCGGCCATGTTAATGGAAAATTTGCGTAGCTCATTAACAAATAAAGAGTCACGCTAGCTATAATCTAGTATAGACCAATCTGTCCACTCGGCCATCGGATTTAGTGCTGGAAAGGGGTACGGGTAAACCAACGGACCAAACCCTTGACAAACTTGTCAAGTGTCTTATTTTTTATACCCGCATACCTTTCCACCTCTATATCCTTGGATTCGCATATAACCAGGTCTAATAATGATTATGCTTGGACTCAGACCCGCTAGATCCAAGTTCCTCGACCATCGGAATTAGTGTTGTACTTATGGCTATAAAGGGGTACGGGTAGACCCGCGAAACCACAAATCCAGACCCTTAAAAAACCCGCCATGGGTCTTATTTTTTATTTATTTTTTACTTTTTTGTTTGTTTTGCTTATAACTTTTAAACCAGAAGGAATTTTTTAATGAAATAAAATGCATTACAATCCTTATAAAAAGTACATTTCAACAAGACCAATATTGACATATTGTTAAAGAAAAAAAAGAGGAAAATATTTAGGGAATAAAAGAAGAGAGGAGGGAACTTAAAAAAGAATAAATAATGATTTTTTACTTGAATGAGCCAACTATTGTCCAAAATGTGTCCACTGTTGTTTGAATACGTTCATTATTGCTTGAATGCATCTATTTTTACTTGAATGTGCCCATTATTGCTTAAATGTGTCAACTTTTGCTTGAATGCGCCTACTTTTACTTGAATGTGCCCACTATTATCCAGAACTTTTACATGAATGCATCCAATATAGCCCTCAATGCGCCTAGTTTTGCTTGAATGCGCCCATTGTACTGTTTAAATGTGCCTACTTTTGCTTGAATACACCCACTACTTCCCTCCTCAATACGCCCAATTTTACTTAAATACGCCCACTATTGTCCAAAATGCACCCACTATTGCTTGAGTGCGTCTATTATTGTTTGAATGCGCCCACCTTTACTTGAATGTGCCCACTATTACTTAAATGCGCTCAGTTTTGCTTGAATGCGCCCACGTTTGCTTGAATGCACCCACTATTATCCAGAATGTGCCTACTATAGCCCTCAATGCGCTCAATTTTGCTTGAATGCGCCCACTATATTGTTTAAATGCACCTACTTTTGCTTGAATGCACTCACTACTTCCCTCCTCAATGCACTCAATTTTGTTTGAATACGCCCACTATTGTCCAAAATGTGCCCAATATTTCTTGAATGCGCCTATTATTGCTTTAATGTGCCCAATTTTACTCGAATGTGCTCACTATTACTCGAATACGCCCACTTTTACTTGAATGCGCCCACTTTTGCTTGAATGCGCCCACTATTATCTAGAATGTGCCCACTTTTGCATGAATGCACACACTTTTGCATGAATGTGCCCATTATTGTTCTCAATGTGCATACTTTTTAACAAAATGTGCCCTCTATTGTTTTGAATGCGCCTATATTTGAATGTATTCACCCACTACGACACTGAATGTGCCCACTACTTCCCTCCTCACTAATATTGTCATTCATGTGTCCATTTTGTTTGATACACCCATTCCTAATATCCATGTATATTATTTTTTCAGAAATATATTAATATTGGTCTTGTTGGATTGCATTTTCCGTAACAAATTCAATGATTTTTATTTTGTCTAAAAATTCATTACAGATCAAAAGTTTTGTGCAAAATAAACTTTTCTTTATAAATCTACCTCAATCTCTCTCCACAGACCTATCAAATCAGCCTCTCACCTACCCCATGCCACCTCACCCTGCAAAACCACATCCACCCACCCAAACTCCCCTGCCAGTTGGGTCCCGTGCTGGAAACCACCCAGGGGACCGCGTCAAAATGCGAGTCCTCCCCTCCTGCGCGTGACGGGAGGATTTTTGTATTTTTTATACCCGTATATCTTTAGACCCGCATATAAGTGGGTCCAATAATGGGTATGCTTGGACCCAGACCCGCTAGACCTGTGTACCTGCTATACATAAGTAACTACTTAAATAATATGTTATATAGATCATACTTTACTAGTCTTACTAATATAATTCTTGATATTATATCTTACTCTAACCACAATAAGGTTGAGACTAAACTACTTCGCTCCGTTACCCTAGAATGACTGGAGGAGGCGGTGCTGCATCTGGAGAAGATTACCCGGACGACGACAACGGAGAGCGGTCAAGTCCCACCTTTCAAGTCCCGATTGGCAACACAGACATCAATCTGAACTTCTCTAACTCCAGACAGAAACAAACCATCATGTCTTCTCAGCGCAACAGCGCCATGGAAGTCGATACACCCTAACAAATTCACGGTTCCCGAATCTTCCCAGTCGGAAACATGTCACATCGACCACGTCCATCCCCCAGCAGCAACGTCAATCATACAGTGATTCTGTGGGTAGAAACATGACAGAAGATCAGGGTTACATTCGTATAGATCCAGAAGACAATAACACCACCTTGAAGTCGGATGATATAATCATAACTTTTGAGAACGGCATGCCTGCTTTCGGTCTGAATCAGGACGCTCACGAGAACTTACTAAAACCATGGCAATTCACAGTAACAGTGAAACTTCTGTCCAAATAAATCAGCTTTCTTACTTTACAAGATAGAATCAAACTGATGTGGAAACCTAAAGGATGCTTCAACCTCATAGATCTATCAAACGATTTCTTTGTAGTCCAACTGCAGAGGGAAGATGACTACATCAACGCTCTGACAGGAGGTCCATGGCCGCTATTCGGGTCATATCTATCTGTCCTACGCTGGCAACCCGACTTCTGATGAATGCATATTCATCCGAGTTCAGTCACCATGTTGGGCCCAGTTTTGCTTAGTATTTTCACGTTTATTGGCTTTATCTTCTAATATGCACATCGAATGGGCTTAATCAAATTTTTCCCTATTTTAATTCAATTTTTGCACCTGTTTGTAGGTCTTATTGAGTCCACAGGGTCAGGTTTGGGCCCTTGTTTATTTAGGCCCACGAGCACTGCATCACAACCCTTTCATTCTTTTCTTTTCACTTCCTGTTTCTCCAAGTCAGAACATTGCGGGCTCTTGCAATGCCTAATACCCCCGGACTCCTTCTTCCCCTCAACCCTAACCGTGGACACGTCAGCCACCGACCACTCTCTCGCTCTCCCAACACCGCGACCTGCTGCTAACTCTGATCGTGCCCGCGATCTACCCCAGCAGCAGAGAAACCATGACCTGCCTCTCTACAGACCGCAACCAACCTAGTCACTCCCACACCGCGGTCTGCTCCTCTCACGATCACGATCAGTCCACTATAGCAAACCTTGACCTCTGCTGCCTACTCGCCAACACCGCGCCCGCGGTTCTTCCCTCCGATCGCGATCTTCGACTCTCACGACTATGACCGTCTCCTCCTGTCGCCACATGTTGCATGACTCGACGCTCACGATCTGCCATAACCACGACCTGATCTATCGTGACCCGCGGTGTTCCTCTTCACCAACAAAGACCGCGATCGACGCTCTCTTCCACCCATTCCTCGATCGCATCCACCTCCATGCTATGCCTTCGTTCACAGCATCGACAACCATAACTGTGACTCCTCTACAGCCCGCAGATCGTCACCCTAGCAAGCAGCAGACACCGCCTGCCATAACCGCGACCTAGCATCTTCTTCGCTTGTACCTCAACCAACCGTGATCACCTCTTCACCACCACCATGACTCTTCACACCATGAGACTGCAGGCTCCTAGATTCTTCACCATGATTTTTGGATCACCAGCAACCTCCCATCCACTTCGACCACACCCACAGATCGCGGTCTACCTCTGCTACCGTCCACTGCCACCACCAACACCACGGTGGTCTCCCTCATCTCCTCCTTCTGACCACAACCTTCCACCATCACGATTCATTCCAAGACCATATCGTGACCTACGGTCGCCTCCTCAACGCCAGCAATGACCTCGACGCCTCTACCTCCTCCAGTCTGCAGCCGACCTTGACCATGTACCCACAGGCACTACGACCGCGGTGTGCTTAACCGCGACCACGGTCCGTCAGCATCCAAGAGCCCAAGGTCGCACCGTGATAAGCCATGAAGAGAAGACCGTGACCAAGTTATCGGCACCGCGCACGCGGTCCAGCTGCTGAACATCACGACTCCAAGAAAAATCCCTACACATAGCCACTGCAA
Source organism: Alisma plantago-aquatica (assembly GCA_963693085.1). Taxonomy (NCBI): domain Eukaryota; kingdom Viridiplantae; phylum Streptophyta; class Magnoliopsida; order Alismatales; family Alismataceae; genus Alisma; species Alisma plantago-aquatica. The sequence goes on along the minus strand of OY856412.1, from coordinate 1,136,785,268 downwards.
GAAGACCTCGATCAGCTGCCAATAGGGCTGAGCATCGGTCCAGAACCGGACCGGACCGGACCGCGGACCGAATTTGAACAAATATATGGACCGCAGACCAGACCGTTTCGAGGTAGGACTGGACCGGGACCGGACCATTTTGTGTTAGGACCGGACCGTTTGGACCGTAATTAGCCTTTTTTACATGTTTACATTTTATTTAATTGTAAAAAGTTGATAATCTTAGTCACTTCTAACAATTATATAACTTTAGTATCAAACATTTATACTAGTAGTGATTATATATGTACTTTATTTGTAATTATTATAGAATACACCTTCAAATATACATGAATTTTATATAAAAGTTAATCTGCGGTCCGGACCGGACCGGTTTTGGACCGGACCGGACCGAAGACCGATTTCATCGAAATTCCCAGACCGCGGACCAGACCGAACACAAAATGGACCGGACCGTACCGGACCGAATTGAGCAGTCCGGTCCGGTTTTGCGGTCTGGACCATTATTTGCTCACCCCTAGCTGCCAATAAGTGACCTCGACCCGAGGTCTGTGCAAAATGAGGACCGCGGTCTGTGCTTTAAGAATCGCGACATGCTCTCTTCGTCCGTGACCACCTCCACCGCCATCACAGTAGCAAAGAGGCCGCGGCTAAACGCTCGCCTCTACATGCCCTAATCACACCCACGGTCCTCTCTTTTTACCAACTACCCACCTGCCCGCGGTTCTACATAGCTACAAAATGCGACTGCGGTTTCCTTTTACCGCCACCACATCATAACAACAACCGCGACCCGCAGACAGGTGTCTCAACAGACCGCGACCAAAGGCCAAAGAAGGAATCGCGACCAGCAAAGAAACTGCAACCTGCTGCCCATCTATCAAACAGGCCACGACCGTGGCACTGATCCAGTACCCAGTAAGACATATAAATAGGTCCCTACCCCATACATTCAAGGCATCATCTCCAGAATTCGTTAGGCTGCAGGCCTGTCCCCAGCCTAAGGAGACGATCCCCACAGCCAAGATCCTGCCTCTATGGTGGTCTTGCGCCCCCGTTCATCCAGATCTGAGGCGGAAACCCAGATCTGCAAGCCACTCCATTCAGATCTAGATCTAGATCTAGATCTGTTGCATCCACGCCTTGCCTACGCCGCCATCACGTCCACGGGCTGCTCCTCCTGCTGTGAGCAAGGACCACGAGAAGAGAGAGAAGGTGGAGAGAGAAGATCTGCCCCGTCTGCCGTGGTGTTCTTTCCTCCTCGTCCAGATCTGCCCCGACGTTGTGTAGAAGACTATTTCTCCACTGAGTTGTGATCATGTTCTTCACCATGCTCATGGCGGAATCTTCTCTCTCTCTTGTTCTTCTTGTTTCTCTCACCATGAGCGAGTAGTTTCCTTCCGCTGGGGTGCGGGGACTAGCCCCGCTGCCCATGCTTACATGTTCATTTACTAAACATTCAATGGCATGTATATAACTTTTCATTTCGTTGTTAATCGTCGATGTGTGCTTGTGGATTGATCATCTGCTTGCATTTATCTTGTTCTTTTCCTATGTTGCAAGAACTTCAATATATATGATTTGAATGTCGATTAACGCGGTTGACTCCCAAACTAGAAATAGAATGGGATTCCTTAAGGTCGTAAGTGTATGATCTGTGAGGGGACGAGCCATCTAGCCCACGGTGACACTTATGTGTGCCTAACGCCTGTATAGGGGGCCCACAACTTCAGTTAGATTTCTGTATCTTTGGAACCATAAGTGCATGATCCGGATGGTGATGAGACATCTGATGCTGAAGGTGATGCTTACGCAGACCTAAACATCCCTCAGGGAGGGTTCACAACAGTTCTATTTGGATGGTTATATCTTACATGGATGTTTATGTTTGGATATGTTTGCATGTGTAGTGGTGGTGAAACCCAGGACCACCCGAGCGATTCCCATCATTAATCTTTAATCAACTTTTAATCATGCTCTTTACTTTCCTCACATTTAGTTTAATTAAAATCAAATCAACCTTTGTTCTAAATATTAGTCTTGATTCAACTAGATTCGACTAGTAAAAGATTCTTAAAAATGTTGTCCCTTGGGATTCGATCCTCAACTATACTGCGATAAGACCCGTCTGCTTGTGGGTGGTATTATTGCACAAGGTTTTGGTTAAAAACCCAAGGATTTCATACATGGGTGAGTTTGTTAGTGCGATAATAGACTACGTCAAATTATGGCGCCGTTTCCGAGGACAACAGAATCATCTAGTCAAATCTAGTTCTTTTGAGACTAATCTAGGTTTTTCTTTTACTTTTGATACTATCAAGAATCTACTTGAATTTGACTCTACTCTGCCCATCTTACTCCCGAAAGATCTTTCCATCCTAGGTACCCTCAAAGACTAGTGCATCTACCGCTCGAATAGTTCCGGCCTTGTTGCTAGCTTTGACCCTGAGATAGAAAGAATATTTCGTCGTCAGAGTAGAGAAAACCAAGCTAGGATGGCATAAGAGGAGGAAATAGCCCGAAGAGTAGCTCAAGCCCTTAATGTGCAAAGAGATAGACTTATGCAAGAAGCCCGAGCTACAGTTCAAGAAGAAATCCAAGCAGCTCAAGCCATAGCTCAACAAGCCGAGTTACAAAAAGACCTAAGAGAATTCTCAATCCCAAAAGTTGTTGACTGACGTGTATTTTACTACCCGTTAAAAACGCAAGTATACGCGTCGAGTAGTATAGGCCTTGTGAGGCCCGAGTCGAACACAGGGATACTCGGAAATGTTGGAGACTCCTACTAACTATTTGCGATCAGCGAAGCCGAATAACAAATTGGGGTTGTTGAACAAAATTAAAAGAAAATAAAAATAAAACAAAGCAAACAATCAATTAAAGGTTAATTTAATCAATTCAAAAGGGTATCTTTAGGATTGCGGTTTCACCGCGGGTTTTCATTGTATTAGATTTTATATAATGCCTCAATCTTCTCTCTCTATCCGGGTAATGGCCTGAAAACAGAATTGGCCACTGTCGTGGTGCAATTCACTACTTAGGTTTAGGTCGGTTCCACCGTCGTAGTAACCTATCCCCTAAACTAAGTGCATTACGAACGATCTCTCAGTATCCACCATTAATTTTACACCACCTTAGTCAAGGGATTTATCGATTAAACGTAGATTTCGTCTCTTTTCAGCCATTAATCCTTCTTTCAAAGTGATTAAGGGCATTAGGTTATTATTATGGTGATCAAGCATAATAATATATGGAGAAAACGAAACTATACCACGTATTTAAGAGAGAAAATATGAATTACTATTATAAAACTGTCATACAATGAATCCCTGGGCTACTCCCGGTCCTAAAGATGAAGGGGATTAGCCGTGCATGTTCATCTCAAACAAGTACAAGGTAGAGATAGGGGAAATCATGTGAAAAATGTGAATTGAGAGGGAAAACCCCTGAACGGAGAAGAACTGATTGATCCTTTGCGTAGAACACGTGCTCTCCCACCTTTCGGTGGTGAAATCCGTCTTCTTCGGTGTCCGGATCGACTGGGATGAACTTCTGGCCTCCGTTCTCCTCTCTCTCGCTTCTCGGTACTTGTACAATGGCTCCTCCCGATCCCCCTTTCCTCTGGCCGGCCGTCATTAGGTATAAGTCCCTCATTAGGTCGTTAATTAACTCCAGCCATCCGATTGAGATCAATCTGAATCCAACGCATATCTGACGGCGTCGATACCATCGACGCGGGTCAATGGTATCGACGCCGTGTGGTAGCGGCAGCCCTTGATTTCTTTTCGTCTGAGAGCCTATTGTAGTCTCGATACCATCGACGCGGGTCGATGGTATCGACCTCCCTCTAGCGACGGATTTGTCGTTTTGTGTCGCTGCAGCCTCCTTCTGTCGATGGTATCGACGGGGTGTCGATACTATCGACTGCTTCATCGCCAACAACCTAAAGGTGACTCGATACCATCGACATCCCTGTCGATAGTATCGACGCTTTGCTGCTCCTTTCGGCTGGCAACCTGTGACCATGTCGATGGTATCGACTTCCGTCGATGGTATTGACGGAAGCAAATACTCGTTTGTCCTGAAATTCAAAGACAAGATCACATAACTTCACACAAATAATAATAATTTGACAATTAATGCTCAAAATGATGAAATAAAGGGGATTTGACATAAAATAGTGGCAAAGACCAAATCAGATGAATTATGCAACGTTAGCCATAAAAATGACTAATAAAAGCATAAAACACATATCAAACAGGTCTATAAATGCGACTCAAAATCATCGCATCATTGATTGACGTTCATCGCCCAGTACAACCTCCTCCCATCAATGCTCCAAATTTTGAGATAAGAGCGCATTGGGTTACACTGCTTCAGAATAGCCCTTTCTATGGTAAACAAGGAGAAGATAGTCAAGAACATTTTCTAAGGTTTATAGATCTATGTGCTATGACAAAGAAAAATGGAGCCACAGATGATGCCATCAGACTCCGTCTTTTCAAATACTCCCTTGCTGATAGAGCCATGAATTGGTACAACTCCTTGCAATGCAAACCCATCACCACTTGGGAACAACTTCAAAATGTTTGTCTGGAAAAATTCTATCCTCCTTCTCTCACCTATGAAATTAGGGGCCGAATAACACAATTCACTCAGGTCCCTGGTAAAACCCTTGTAGAAGAATGGGAAAGATATAAAGAGCTCCTACACAAGTGTCCACATCATGGGATTCCTAAGAATCAACTCATCAAAATCTTTTATAGGGGTTTGGATGATGACATCAAGAAGTTTTTAGACTCCTCATCTGGAGGTAACTTCATGCATCAAAGCTATGATAGCGCATGGAAGGTTGTTACCCTTGGAGCTGAAAACCAAGCTAATTGGGGTAGACCCGTAAGTAAAGGAGTGATAAAAGTTGCTATGGAAAAATCTACTCCTGAGTACAAGTCTATTGTTGAGTCTCTAAAGCTTCTAGTTGCCAAGCAAGACCAACTTGAATCATCTTTTACCACCTATGAAAGGAGACGCTCGCCCCCTCGACAAAAACAACAAGTCAAGTCAGCTTCACTCTTCTGTGAAGCATGTAAGGGAACTGGTCATTCTACTCTAGCATGTAACATTCTATATGATGTCATTTTGGGTAATACTTGTACCCAAGGAGATAATGGTCAAATGGAAAGTCTAAATGCCATCAACACTATCCCTGGTCAAGGATATTATAACCTGAATCAGAGCACGAACCATCTGGGTTTTCAATATGGAAATCCTTCAAGAGCAGAAAACTCGTGACAACTTGGTTCAAATAATCAACAACGAGACCCACCAGGATTCTAGTATAACCAACAAAAAAATTTCGAAAATCAAGGGAATTATAGGGGTAACTTTCAGAACATGAACTACAACAATTATCAGAATAACTCTCAGTTCCAAAATCCCCACCAAGTTCCTTACCAGAATCAACAACAAGGACCGCAAGTTAGTCCCATCTCTCCCGATGACAAATTGTCAGCTATTGAGAAGATGCTACAATCACAGTAGACTATGATAGCGAACCAGCAAGCCCATCGGAAGGCTATTGATTCTCAACTAGCTCAACTTTTAGCTAGCCTCAAGCCACCTGCTGGAACTTTTGTTGGCCAACCAGAGAACAATCCTAAGCATCCTGAACAACTGAAGGTTGTTACCACCAGGTTCGGGAAACAATACTCTGACCCCCCATGCCAAGATACCTATAGTAGCAACAAACAATGATGACTTTGTGAATGTCCAAGACGCTACAGTGCATGAATCACAACCAAAAGTACCACCGACCACTGATAAGACAGACAAATCAAGTTTAGAAAAACCTACTGCTACTGGAGATGAAGAAACACTTGATCCAGATGTGCCAGTGTACAAGCCTCGTCCTCCTTTCCCAGCTCGTTTGAAGCAGACCAGGCTTGACACACATTTCAACAAGTTCAAGGAATCTATGAAGAAGCTTCATGTTGATATACCCTTCCTAGATGCTCTGGCTGAGATACCAGCCTGGAAAAAAATACTTAAAGTCACTCCTCACAAGGAGGTATATAATCGAAGAATACAAGACAGTCAAGTTAGAAACAACCACTTCTGATATCATCCAGAGAAAGATGCCCAAGAAGTAGAAAGACTCAGGATCCTTTGGGATTTCATGCCATATTGGTGACTCTTCATGTAAGAAGGGACTGGCAGACCTTGGCGCTAGTATCTCTATCATGCCACTTAGCCTTTGTAAGAGGCTAGGGTTTGCAGAGCTTCTCCCAACTGGCATGACAATACAACTTGCAGACAATTCTATGACTCTTCCCTTGGGAATCTTTGAGGATGTCCCAGTCAAGGTAGGCAAAGAATCTTATGTCCCATGTGACTTTGTCATCATGGACATAAAGGAAGATGCCAGATACCCTCTTATCTTCGACCATTCGTTCCTTGCCACTACAAGAGCTCTAATTGATGTGGAAGCAGGAACCTTGCTGCTCAGACTAGGTAAAGAAACCCTCGAGTTTAAAGTTTTTGAAAGCATGCAAAGACCAAGCATGAATGAAGAAGTCTATTTGATTTATTGTATAGAGAAAATGTCACTCCTCACACAAGAGAAGTATGAACAAGACAATCATTTAGAAGTGAATCTTACAAACCCATATGCTGACAACTCCATTGACGAACAAGTTAAAGATGGTGTTCTTCACCTCAACACTTCCGAAGAAGATCCAGAAATCAAATTTGAGGAACTCAAGGTTGTGAATGCAACTGAAGAGCCGTGCGAGAAGCCAGAAGTCCTTGAAATGAAGCCCCTGCCCAAGGGACTAAAGTACATGTTTTTGGATAATCTCAAGGTTTGTCCAGTTATTATAAATTATGATCTAATGGCCGAACAAGAAGATAAACTCCTGAAAGAATTAAAAGAAAGAAGGAAATCTATCGGCTACAAGATGAGTGATCTCACCGGGGTCAGTCAAGCACTTTGCATGCATAAGATCCCTATGGTGGAAGACCAAAAGCCGACTGTTGAATATCAACAAAAGCTTAATCCAAATATGAAGGAAGTAGTCCGCCGTGAAGTCATTAAATTGCTCACTACCGACATCATCTACCCTATTTCTGACTCGCCATGGGTGAGTCCTGTACATGTTGTCCCAAAGAAAGGTGGCACTACTGTAATACAGATTGAAGATAATGAACTCATCCCCACTCGAACAGTTACCGGGTGGAGGATGTGTATCGACTACAGGAAGTTAAACAAGGCCACTCTCAAAGACCATTTCCCTATGCCTTTTCTAGATCAAGTTTTAGAGCAATTAGCTCACCAGGAATATTTTTGCTATCTCGATGGTTACTCTAGATTCTATCAAATTCCTATACATCCAGATGACCAAGAGAAAACTACTTTTACTTTCCCCTTTGGAACCTATGCGTTCAGAAGGATGCCATTTGGACTTTGTAATGCTCCTGCCACTTTCCAACACTGTATGGCAGCCATATTTGCTGGACTCACTGAAACCATTATGGAAATTTTCATGGATGATTTCTCTATATATGGGGATTCATACCGTCATTATTATCATCACCAGCAACCTCATCAGTATCAGCAACCTCCTCATTAGCCTGTTTCTGCATTATGCTCATCCCAAGACATACTAAGAGCATGGAGCTCATTGGCCTGTGGGAAGGAAGGAGCATAACTATTGAGTCTAGCAAACACAGTGGCCAAGGGGCCAACAGGTAGAGAACTATTGAGTCTAGCAAACACAGTGGCCAAGGGGCCAACAGGTAGAGACAACACACCAGGGGTATCCACCAACAACAAAGGGTGTAGTAGTGGAAGGAGTAGGTGGAAGGGCTGGGTAAAAGTGATTATATGCATAGGATGCATAATCACCTCCTGGGTAGGGCATGTAGTCTGGGTAGGGATGTGCACAGTAAATGTTCATGTTGGATATGAATGAACATAAGTCCTGATGCAGGTGCTCTTGAACTTGAAGGTTGTATGCTTGTTGATGCATCATGTAGCCCATAAGGGTTTCATTTGATACATGAAATGATGCATGGGTAGGTCGGGAAGGCTGAGGTGGTGGAGGTACTTAGGTAGAGGGAGAGGTAGAGGCACCAGGTGTGGTGGAGGAGAGGATAGGCATGGAATTCTGAAGAGTGATCTCACTGATACAAACTCCTTTCCAGACAGGTTTGTAATGAAAGTCGTGGAAAAGAGATTTTCCAGTGGCAAGCTGGAATAGACCACAAATCAGGGTAGGGTAGGGGGTGGGTGCCATGGGTGTTCTTTCCTGAGTCAAAGCAGGTCATATGGTTGAGGACATATCTTGACCACTTGACTCCGACATTCTCTAAGAGACAATACATAATCACTACAGTGTTTTTTGCAATCTCTTTTTGATTCTTCTTGAAATGGATATTGCAGTTAACAACTAGGGAGAGGATGCGTCTTTTGAGTTCCAAGGTAGAGGAGGGAAGGGTGGACTTCTTATTATAAGGAAATTGAGGCTTCTTCAAGAATCTATGAATATCAGGGAGAGTGAGATCATATTTCTTATAGAAGGCCTCATGCTCAACTAGGTTAAAATACTCAGGGTAATCCTTATGCCAGGTGTCAGTCTCATCGTACTTTGGAAGAAGATATTCACGATATCCTATGAGACTTGGAATTTCTTCCCAAATATCATGGATGTGAGGACTACTTGAGTATTAGGTGAAGTTATGAGGGTGTCGTAATTCCAATGCAAGTTAGCGTAGAATTCATGAACCACTTTCGTACTAGTGATGGAATTGTTGTAGCACGCGTGTACAACACCTAAGGTTGAGAGATGGTGAATGTTAAGCAACTTCTCCACTTGATCTATGACCTCTTATCTTCTAGGTTTAGGCTCAAAAAGGGTGCAAAAATGGACAGGATTCTAGGGAAGGAGCTCCTTATACCTATTTACAGCCACATTTGAGACAAAAATAGTGTCATCAAAAGGAATCAAGCAGGAGGAGGATGAAGAAGATGGTGCATTAGCTGGGTTGGCTCTCTTCCTCCTATTGGATGCCATAGAGACAAAAAGAGAGGAAGGAGAGAGCAAAAGCTAAAAACTCACCACTAGAAACGTCCATAGACCTAGGTTAGCAAGGGGGAAGGTCAAGGGTGGTCTAGCTAGGTAGGATAAGGGCTAGGTTGAGGAAGGTTAGGGCAAGGGTAGAGAGCTTAGGGCATATGGAGGTGGAATCAATCAACTTTTCTCTAGTTGAGAGGGAGAATAGTCGACCGAACCCAACTTAAGATTGCTCCAACCTAACCATCGGTCGAGTTTTGTGAACTCGGAAACTCGACTGATAGGCTTTTTAAAAAGCTCTCGGCCTCTGATCGGTCAAGTTGGCAACTCGACCGATGGTCAATCTAACCTAAAAATTGGATAACACCCTACCTCTATGGCTGGAGAAGCAAGGAGGGAAAACAATAGTGATATACAACAAAAACTCTTAACCTCAAGACTATAAACCATTCGTGAGTATCTATGGGTGATAGGTGAACAAGCCAAAGTAAAAAGGACGCTTGTACCTCGAAACTAGCACTGAGGTCGTCAGAAACAGAGCAGTTGGCTCGAGGTGGGAGAGTGAGACTATGTAGGAGAGATACCAAAACAAAACATGACATTAACTTCATAACTAAGTCATGAAGGTAGATGAAGAGATTCTGAGCATTGAGCTTTGACATGAAGGTTGTCCATCGATCGAGATTTTGGGCATAAAACCAGGTTTGTGGGTATGGCGCATACGTGAAATGCATGCCCTTCCTCAAACAGAGAGATCTACTTGCCCCCTGGTCAGATTTCAAATTGGGCATGGTGATAAGATCCACCTTTGGAAAGACCCGTGAGTCTTAGGGAGGTTCTTGCAGGATAGGATTGGTGACTACCTCAAGCTGTGAAATGGGTCTGGTCCTTCGGTTCTGCTCAAGAGTCTCATTGCTAGCAAGAAGTGGTGTCCACCTGCCATGAGGGGTTGTGAAGCTCTGCTTGGTGTCTACAATGAGATTAAAATAAAAAATAGAGACCTATGCTATCTCCAAGGACTTAAAAAATTCTCCCTTAGGGGTGCAAGGGACCTGAGAAGGGATCGTGGTCCTGTTTTGAACTGGGCAAAATGGTTGTGGAGTTCGAATGCTCGAAATCGCATAAAGATTTTTGCATGGAAAATGCTACAGTGGAAGCTTGTAACTGATGAGTACTTATTGAAGTTGGGATTTCAGTTCCCTTCCAGGTGCCATCTATGCAGGTGTGCATTGGAAACCAACCAACACTTATTGTGGGACTGCAAATTTGCTAATAAGCTATGGTAGAGAGCTCGCCATGCTATTCCATATATTCCGAACCGCAAAGAAGACATCTTGAAGTTCCATGGGAGAAATGATAAACTTATGGCATTACTGATCACCTATGGGATTTGGTCTGCCAGAAACCAAGTTATTTTTGATGATGTAAATCCAGTAGTTTGTGCTACCTGGAATAGAGTAGCCTATGATTTCAGAGCACTCATGCATAGATAGGTTTTATTTTTTATTACCTATACCACTTGTACAGTTGATTTTGTTGGAATAAGAAAGTAGCACGCTTACTGATAAAAAAAAGAAATGCATGCCTTAAATACATGGAGCAACTAAAGAAGGGAGCATGATAGTTGTTACCTAAAGTGTAATTTGACTGAATGTGCTGGAGGTGCATGGTCTAGCTTGCCGTCAACATGGTGAAGGTCGACTCCACTATGGCTACTTAGATGGATTCAATAACAATTGATGGAGGAGGAAGGTTTGTTGTATCCCGTGGTTGCTTTCTGGGTCATGAGATCTTAGTGAGGTGAAGAATTGCCAACTGGTGGCAAAGAGGAAGATGATGGGGTTTGGGCGTTTCTATGCTAAGAATAGATAAGACTGGAGTAATGGACCCTTGGAATTGGAAGGGTCTCCTAAAGATAAGTGTGGTGAAAACTGGGGGGAGACATGGAATGTGTAGAGAGAGGGCCAGTGGGAACCGTTGATAACTGCAGGTCCTTGACGCACAAAAAGCATAGAGGAAGGAGATGAAGTCTCCATCTTTAGAACCTGATCGGATGGGTTCAATAGAACCCAAAATGTCTTGCTACCATGTGACCCAATGTCAGTCGTGACTAAGGTGTAAGTTCATCGATCAATCACATGATGAAAAATGCTAGGTTAAATTTATATTAATATACACATACTTAATCCCCTTATTTCTAGTATAAATTGGCATATCTAGGGATATGCAAACTTGAAAAAATTTGGTGCTTTACCTAATTCAACTATGAGGAACTCAAACATCTACTTAGATTTTAGGTTTACAATATAAAATCATGTGATTTACATTATTAAGTGCTCATGGTATTGAATGCATTAATAGTCATGGTGAGAGATTACATCGCTAAAATGTGAAGGAAGTCCTAACTTCCTATTGTAGACACATATGATAATTCAGAGAACATTTTATTCATATAGGAACGATAAATTTCTATTTAAATACCAACTAGTCTTAATTGCATAATTAGGGCTAGGTCTTGTATATTATTGAATTAAAATGTGATAAATGCTTGAATCATCATGTGCTGGACCTACCTAGTTAATAGAAGAAATATATTTGCAGCTTAGCATTATTGAGTACATTTAAGTTTAGATCAAATTCTAGGGGTGTTACCATTCTACCCACCTTAACGAATTTTTTTCCTCAAAATTTTCATATCTTATTAAGCACTTCCCACCTTAAGGTTTCTCATATATGTACACTAACACATAAGTCTTGCCTTAATATTTTAGAGTTTGTGCTAACATATCCATGATATAACTAAATTACATCAAACATGAATAACAAAACTAGTGAGTGCATGGGTTACTAATTGGAAATGAAAACATCATTATTGCAAAATTTTCTCACAACCTTTATTATTGGCATAATCTCAATACTCATAATTAACTAGTCAATTAAGGTGAGTTCTCCACATATCCCTACACCAGAGTGCTCATTGCTCCAAAGAGCTCACTGCACCAAAGCGCTCATTGCTCCAAAGAGCTCATTTACATTGGAGAAACACTAAATTAACATTACTTTCTTGAAATTACTCTTGTTAATTTTCTTAATCCTCATAACTTAATCATAAATGTATTTAACATCTAACCATGTTATAAGTAATGGATTTTACTAACCAATTTTATTAGATTTATGTGACTATCTAATTTAGGTCTTATGTATTATCCAACTTCATAACATCCTTAGGTATGTATTGATCAGGCACATACCCAACAACGTAAGACATTATTATGAAACTATCCACCAACCTAATAGCACACATGTCCCATACCAAATGCACTAGTAAGTAGGAAAGAAATGGTTGATGTACATATTTTATATAGATTTTTTACCCATTTTTGTACACACTTTCCATCCATATTGTACTTCATTTTACCTCTAATCGTACTTGATTTTACATATTTTTAGTTGTTTTACTTTCCTCATGTTTGTGATCACAAGTAAGAGATTGTGACAAAGAAATGGGGTTAATCCAGTCAAAATCTGACCTTAGTTGGATCCCCGAGTATATTGCATATGTCATGGAGAACTTCTTGAAGATTTTGAAGGAAACGCAGGGTGTGTTATTTACCACACAACCTGTTAGTTTATAGACAATTTTTATCTCCCCTAAAGAGTTGCTCACACCATGTGCACCACAACCTGATCCGCACAATAATCAATCAACTTTGAGATACATTGCATGTTCGACATTATGCACACATGTCCAACTTGATTAGAGAAATTCTAGCATCACTTATACATGTTGACATGACATGTCTCCCTTAGTACACGATGTCTCCCCACTGAGTTATGCAAATTTAAAAAATAATCACCCCTAATTTTAAATATGAGAACACTCATATGGTGCGCTTATCTCTCATCATTTTGGAGCACATTTCGATTGGAGAATAGTTCAGAGTAGATAAGGGGCAATTTTGGGGTGGACAAAATGGTTTCTTGAGAGAGAAACTTGATTCCTCTCCATTCTTCTTCAAGGAGTGCAGTAAGATCTTCTCTACTCTGCCCAGACCTCTCAACAGAAAAGGCTTTCGATTAGAATCACCTATAAGAGTTGAATTTCATTCCCAATTCCGAGTGCTACCTTGCCCTTCTTCATTCCTTGGGATTTCTTTATTCTTTCCTTCTCTAATCATGTTAAACTCTAAAATTTGTAGCATGTTCCCATGTTTGATGATCATGAACGAGTAGTTTTCTTTTTTCTTCTTGGGCATGGGAGAGTAGTCCCATGCATTGCTCATGTGAACTCATATTTCTTAACTAAAGTTGCTTAATTTTCTTATCCAAGAGATTCTATGATTTTAATTGATTGTATGCTTGCCTAGCTATGTTGCCTACATGTTTTATGCTTCTTTATATGATCTAGAAGATATGTAGAGAAGTAGGGAGTAGTTCTCTTAGAAATGAATCCTTGACCATGGGAGTAGCTTGGATACATTAAGGATCTAAGGTTGCAGTTCAAGTCTTAACATAAGCATAGAAGTTCTATGTACAGATAAGAACCATCTCATATCACCAACAAGTGTATGATGATGGCAACCTCCTTTACAAGTTAATCAATTAGTTAATTTCGTGGTTTCATGTGAGTAATGGTATGGAAGTGAAATCTTATGACCAATATCCTTTGAAAATCTGATCTAAATCTTTCTTAGTGTTTAATTCTCACAATTCCCTTTAATTTGCTAATTAGTAACTCTCAAACCAAACAAACTTTTGTAAGCCGATCTAGATTGTTGAACTCTAACACACTTGTACCTAATTGTACCTTGCTCCCTTGACAATCACAAACATACTACACACACCCGTATACTTGCGGGGTAGTACTCGAGTTATAAATATAAAAACTTGTACATTTCATCTAACAAGTTTTTGGCATCGTTGTCGGGTAGAATCGATGTATTTTTTTAGAGTAATAAGTGTTGATTAGTAAGTGAGACTAGATCACTCACCCCCCATTTCATCATTTCATTGTGATTTTTATCGTCTATAATATCTTCCATTGTTTGTTAAGTGTTCTCACTACTTGTGAATTTGCAGGACTGTATGCGGAAATCGAAATGAGGTCTTCAACCATCTGTGTTCTTAGACCCCGGAATCGGATGTACTCTTAGCAACCGTAGATGAGCAAGGAGGAGTGAGTACTCTTCAGGATTGGGAGACTCACAACCATCATCACTTCATTCTTCATTTCCATCTTCACCCTATAGACAAGAAGTAATCATGGAAGATGAGCGTCCTCTCAAGGACTTCGTTGTTCCAGCTTGCATAAATATCAATGGGGCTATCAAAAACCTAAAAGATCAAGGCAAATAACTTGACAATCAGCCCTACAGTAATGTAGATGATTTAGCAAAACCTCTTTGGAGGGACTCCCATGGAAAACCCCAACCTTCATGTAGTTGAATTCTTACAATATCTAAATAATTTCAAGATTAATTGTGTTACTCCGAATGGTATACACCTACTTTTGTTTCCTTTTTTTGAGAGACAGAGCCAAGATGAGGCTCTCCTCCTTTCCAAGTAACTCCATCAATAGCTGGGATGAACTCCTTAAAGCTTTCTTTAGCCAAGTGCTTCCCACCAAGCCAAACAGCTCAATTGAGAAGTCAACTGACCAACTTTTTTCAAAGAGATGGAGAGACCATGTATGACACATGGGAAAGGTTCAAATACCTCCAATGCCTTTTCCCTCACCATGGTGTCAGCAACTAGCTACTTCTTCAAACATTCTATAATGGGCTTTACTATAATACCAGGATGTCTATAGATGTTCCAACTAATGGGGATGTAATGAAAAAAATATTACAGGGAGGCCTATGCTATAATAGAAGACATGGCAATCAATCATTGTGAATGGAGTTATGAAAGGGGTAATCATCCACCTTCATCTTTTATTGCTTCTGGGAAACAAGTCATCATCCAAGTTCTAGATGTTTTTGATCTGATTTCTACCAAGTTAGATGCTTTAACACAAAATTTTGATAGGTTGAGTGCTAAAACAACTCAACCCATACACATGATATGTGATGCAAATGAAGTTGTGGGACAAGTAGCTTCTTCAAGCTACCCTTCTTTCATCCCATATGAGGAGAATGTGGAGCAATGCAATGTAGTAGGTTGTTTTGGAAACAAACAACCATACAATCCATATTCTAATACCTATAATCCAGGTTGGTGTGGTCATCCAAACTTCTCCTACCACAATAACAATTCACAAAATCCTCAACAAGATCAAGGTCAACAACCATTGCATTTGGGGAGTAGGCCACTAATGGCAAACAATCTTTCGGGCTTCAAAAACAATGTCAACAGAAACTTCAACCAACAATGACAACCAAAGTCCAACTTAGAATCTCTTCTTGAAGGTTTTGTTTCAACTGAATTGAAACAAAATGAGGAATTTCACCAACATGGTCAGCTTGTGAAAGATGGCACCCAACAAACTTCTTCCAAAGTGGACGGTATTACTACTCATACCAAGATGTTGGAGAACCAGATTACTCAACAAGATCTAGATAATCAAAGAACACCTTCGGACTCCTTGTCTAGGAAACTGGAGATGAATCCTAAAGAGACATGCAAGTCTGTGATGTTGAGGAGTGGGACGGTGATTGGAGGATCCTCACCACCTTCAAAGAGGAAACCTGAAGAAGTTATTGACACAACTAAAAAGGAGACTGTTGAGAAATAATGGAAGAAAATTGTTAGAAATTCACAAGTTGAATCTTTTTGCAATCCTAGTGCTCCTTTCCCTCATAGGATTGCTAACACATAAGATGATGCTAAATTTAACAAGTTCATGGACATTTTGAATGAGCTACATGTAAACATTCCTTTAGTTGAAGTGATAGCTGAAATGACTTCTTATTCCAAGTTCCTAAAGGATATTCTCTAAAAGAGAAGGAGACCTAACCAATATCAAATAGTGATGCTATCTGAAATAATAAGTTTTATCATTCAAAATAATTTTCCAAAGAAACTTGATGATCTAGGTGCATTGACTCTCTCTTGCAAACTTGGAGATTCAACTTTTGACAAAGATCATTTTTCCAAGATTTGGTGTTCTAAAAGAAGTCATATCAGATGGAGAACGTCATTTCAATGAGAAAAAAATTCAACAACCTACTGAGAAAATATGGTGTCAAGCATAGTATCTCTACACCATACCATCTACAAACTTCAAGGCAAGTTGAGGTCTCAAATAGGAAATTAAATGAAATATTAGAGAAGACATTCTCTAAGTTAAGAACATATTGGACATTGAAATTAGATAATGCATTGTGGGCTTATAGGGAAGCTTACAAACACCTATTGGCACAACTCCATTCAAGTTGGTCTATGGAAAGTCTTGTCATCTACCTCTAGAACTTGAGCATAGAGGTGTGGGCAATCAAATTTCTCAACTATGATCTTAAGAAAGGAGAAAGAAGGCTGCTACAACTCCAAGAACTAGAAGAGCTGAGATTAGATGCATATGAAAATTCCAAGATTGATAAGGAGAAAACAAAGAGATGGCATGATAAGAGGATCCATAGCAACAATTTCAAAGAAGGAGACCAAGTTTTGCTATTCAACTCCAAGCTTAAATTCTTTCCAGGGAAGCATGCGTTCTAAATGGTCATGACCTTTCCTAGTGTTGAAGGTTTACCCCTATGGGACCGTGGAGCTGTAGGGAAAGGAAACTTCATTCAAAGTTAATGGCCAATGTTGCAAACTATACACTAAGGGAGAGAAGATAGACTAGGGTGCCTCTTTCTCCCTCTCAAATGCTTGATGTTGATGGCTCAAGTCTCACTCCTTACTTTAAACGGAGGACCTTGTGGGGGTTGACCCCACATTTAGGATAGATTTTATTTCAAACATTCGTTCAAGAACTTCCTCTTTCTAAAATAAATTTTCCATGGATGAATGTAATAATCTAGATTCTCATGAAGCATATATCATCGTCATTGTAGGAGCCAAAGAAATGTCAAGGGATAGAGCTTAATTTCATCAGAAATTCAAGCGAACACAGTGTGTCCAACCTTCTTCATTGGGTGAATGGAGACCCATTGCTTTGTGCAACTTCATCTATAAACTCATCTCTAAAATTTTGGCCAACAGATTAAGGGATATCCTCCCTGATCTCATTAGTCATAGCCATTGCACCTTCATTAAAGGAAGATGCATTACTAACGCTATTTTTTTGGCTAATGACCTTGTTAGTGATTTCAGGTCTTCTGCTGCCAAGCCAAAGATTTGCCTCAAAGTGGGTCTAAGAAAAGCTTATGACACAATCAACTAGGATTATATTCTCAACATCATGAAAGCCATGAACTTCCTAAGTTGTTGGTTGAATTAGACCCAAGAATGTATGTGTACTACCTCATATCAGATTCTAATAAATGGCTCACCTACCCCCATCTTCCAAGCCACCAATGGCATTAGACAAGGTGACCCTATGGCACCATATCTCTGCATCATAGGCATGCAAGGTCTCACCTCCATCATTGACATAGTTTTTGTAGAGGGTACTATCCATACTTGCATTGCAGGCTCAGAACACATTTCACATCTAATATTTGTTGATTACTTACTCATATTCTCTTAAGGTGATATACACAATGCAACAGGCATCATGGGATGCATCAAACATCCCTATCTGGTCTCAATCTGAATCCGAACAAGAGCCAACTCTTTCTTAGTGCCAAAGCTCCTAAAGAAATTCAGAATATTCTGGGGTGCAACAAACCCAATTTCCAATCAAATACAATGGCCTTCCATTATTCATTGGACAGTTGAATAAGTCCCTCTATCACCCTCTCATAGACAAGCTTAAAAGCAAACTGGAGTCTTGGAAAACCCACCTTCTCTCTATGGCGGGTAGGTTAGATCTTATTATCTCTACCTTATCAGCATATCACCTCTATTGGACAAGAGTGTTCCCTCTTCCAAAGTCTATTACTGATGAGATTGAAAGACTCTGTAGGAACTTCCTGTGGGGTGATCGAGATAATGAGAAACACTTCCATTTAGTGACTTGGAGTTCTGTATGCTTACCTAAACATGAAGAAGGTCTCAACATTTATAGAGTTGAAGACTGGGTTAAGGCAGGGATAACTCAAAACATTTGGGACATTGCAAACTATAAACTATCTCTATGGGTGCGGTAGGTACACATCAAGTATCTTATCAACAATTCCATATGGTCCTATGTTATCAAGGCCAATCACAACTGGTACTTGAAACACCTGCTGAGATATAGAGATTCCCTCCTCCCACTTGTTCGCTTCAATATCGGGCACGAAGATAGAATCATGTTGTGGCATGATCCTTGGGTTGAAGATCATTTCCTATCAGATCTCATAGGCCCTGGCCTAAAGCTCAAAAATGGCTTTGATGACCAAACTTTTCTAAAATACTTTATCCCAAATTGAAACTGGAATATCCCTCATAGCAGAGGCATGCTGGCCTTGGGAAACCTTTGTCAGACCATATCCCTGCATGCGGAAGAGTTATGCTATTTCATCAATATGAAAATGTGTACCCAGTGTGCTGCTTGGGAGATGTGCATGGAGCATAAACCAAATCTAAATTGGTCCACTTGGCTATGGAAAATTGTAGCACCTCACAGGTTTATCATTACTGTCTAGAAGATATTTCACAACAAACTTACCACTGAGTGCTTTCTTCAGTCAAAAGGGATACATCTCACCTCCAGATGCCCCCTTTGCCATAAAGCTATAGAGGGCCTTGATCACCTTCTCTGGAAATGTTCCTTCTCTAGGCAAGTATGGAACCTGGCCTCGACCAATTTGATTAAAGCTCCGCAAAGTATTGAGGAAGTACTTATTCATTCGAACAGAAGAAATAATATCCTAATTATATCTACCATTCATCATATTTGGGCAATAAGAAATAAGACAATTTTTGACAATCGTAAAGCTACTGCTTACATTGTCTACAAATAGATAAATATAGATGCCACTGATTTATATGTATAGATAGGTCCTTTGGCATCACATTCATTACTTGTACATACTTTATATTTTTTAATGAGAAGGAGTCCCACACTGACTGATAAAAAAAACATAGTGTGTCCATCTTAGACACACTGTGCCACAATCTTCAAAATGAAGTTTAAGTGAATCGTCTAGAAAACACGACGTGTTTGATGTTCTACATGTCTTGTGTCGTTCCAAAAAACTAACAAAAAAGTTTAGGGAATCTTTTCACGACGTACATATATTTGCACATGTTGTGTCACAACGTTCATTCATCAATGAAATGTTTTTTGGAAACATACACATCGTGTGTAAATTCGCACATGTCGTTTCATCATCAGCCTGAAGACATCATTAAATCCACTGGAAAGTCACAAGACGCGTATAAAATTCCAACATGACCTGTCTCGGAGGTCATTTTTTGTTGAAAACTTACACATCATGTGTTATTCAAAACACAACCTATCACTCAAGAGATTTGACAACAAGGCTTTCTAACATAGAGGCACAACATGTTTTTTTCAATACACAACATGTACGAGAGTTCAAACTAGGGTTTTAACCAATTTCAAAATAGACTCTCTCCCACCTATTATTCATTTACACCATGTTGCAGAGAAACCCCCAGCCACTGTTGTGTGTGCCTCTACCACCAGATCTACTATGTGCGATTGCTCGCTCTCCTCTGACTCCAACACCCAAAGAAGTTGCCTTTGTCATGCTCAGACTCAGCCGCTGTCAAAGCTACAGTCATCTCCTCCAAGCAACAACTACAAGTAGCTCAGAGTTGTGATTGAGAATCATTCACGTTGTCATCACCTGTATGAGTCCTCTTTGAAACTAGGTCATCCATGACCTGAGGACGTTGTCAAGTTCATTACATGATGTGATTTGGAGCAAACACGTCGTGGCACTTCAATCATCTTTGATGTTCAAAAACACCCAATCTACAGAAGACAAGACACATGTTTCTCAGAATACATCATGTCAGACTATTTATTTTCTTGGTCCTAACTTCTTCTCTGAGCTCTGCTGACACATCGTGTGTGTTGTAGTACACAACATGTCCTAGTATTTTGAAACTCAACAAGACATCATTGGCACCCATCAAGCAAGCATCAAAGCATCAAAAAGGGGAGAGTTATACTTTTGCCTCAGAGTACATCTCATCCACTCAGTTCAAGGTCAAAAAGGAAGAAGATGCTATCTACCAGACTTTTATCACTAGTACAGTTCTCCCCACACATTTTTCTTATGAAGAAACCATGGAAGCACTTGGCTTTTGGGTTTGACCAAACAAGGTTGAGGTGAGAATGACCTTAATAATCTAATACATGAATAACGTAATCTAATATGCCACATAATTCATTTGGATGATAAAGGACTTAATTGGTTATGTAATGATGTTAATGGGCCGTTAGTGAGCCATATGGCATATCTCACATAAGAAAGTCTCAAAAGTGAAAAAAGATTTGAAATTCGTAATCTACACATCAAAATAAGTCTACATGTCAATTCTCATCTTATTTGACAACCTTGATATAATATGGTATATTAGGTGAGAGAAAACTCCCTAAAAGGTGTAATTAATAAATAAATGTAATTCATGACACAAAAAGTTGGAAATAATGCCAAATTCGTAGTCAACACACTTAAGTTAACTTGTGGATGAAGTTTCACCTAATTTGGATAATCCTAATGTCTTTAATGCGTGAAGAAAGAGAAACTAAGTTTCGGATAAAAAAATGGATTAAAAGTTCTCAAAAGGAAATCTAATTTTATATTCAGAATCTACATACGTTAATTAGTCTCTGTGCAAAATTTCATCTAATTTGGGATTCGTTTGTACCCTCAAAAGAGGAAAGAGAAAAAGGAACATAATGTATACATGTCACATTAATATTTTGTCGATTTCATATAGTTTCCTTTTATTTTAGTTGTCACTCTTGCTTTCCCGGATTTTGGCTTTCTTTGTGACCGTTGGATTTCAATCTGTCAGCTCAGAGATCATCTCCTACCTTGGGTAGGAGATTGAATTCATTTTGAATAGTGGGCGCAAACTTCCTCGCCATTGTTCTCCCTCGTTTCTCAACGATTTTATCTGATTTCTTTCCCAAACTCTTTATTTCTCGATTCCTAACCTGGTATTACCTTGATCGACCCCAAAATCCTTATATATATGAAACCCCCAATTCCCCTCTCTCCATCATTTTTCATAGACATCAATGTACCCTTCCTCTTTCACGTGCACCTGTCTAGAAAGGACCCTCGACATTTCTCCTCTGGCCTCAATTGAACCAAACCTCTAGCCTAAACCCCTGACCTACTCCATTTTCTTTTGGTTGCTCCGGCAAGTGGAACCTGGCGTTGGAGACTTCTCCGGCCAATTGGTTTCTCGTACACCATCCTCGGGAGTGTCTGATGCCTTCCGAGTTCGTTTTGGGGTCTGGGGCATCTTTCCCTTCTCTATAAACTTCGAGCCTTCTCTTCTGATGGCGGGCTACTGGTTTGGTGGTGTCTAGAGGCTCTCCATGATCGGTAAGCACTCGTTTGCCTTTGGTTCTTCTTTGCAAAGCTTTTCACATCGTCGTTTGATAATTTTTGCCTCGTTTGCTTGGTGTTCCATTTTTCTTGTTCCAACATTGTGGCTAGTGATCAGGTCACCACGATAACCTTTCATGGGACCTTTGAGTTCATCTTTGGAGTAGGAATCTCATCGATGTTTTTGGATGCCTAGGCTTGGACTTAGATGACAAGACATGTTGACCTGGACTTAGTTTGAGAAGACAAAGCTTGGAGACAATCTTGAGGTGGTTTATATTTCCTCTACATGGATCCTTGTGATGTAAGTTTGTAACCCTTTGTTTTATAATTGAATATAGTCATGTTTTTATTCCGCTGCTACACTTTGGTCTTTTGTTACCATTATATAAAGATTTGAACATTTTACACCCACTCCAAGATGCCTTGAAGGTGTGTTTGGACTAGAGGTTCTATTGTTCAAATTTTTAGTAGAGAAGTGGATTCATCTCTTTACAACATGGTATCAGAGCCCATGGTAGTCAGAATCTGACTATTTCAATTTTGTCTCCCTATAGAACCATTGACTTAGTTAGTTACCTCTAAGTGAGATGTTGACCCTAGATTTAATCAATGATGATCTTTTGTGCAACAAGGTCTAGTTTGAGGACGAAAATATGTTAGGAGATCTAATTATGGAAATATTGTGGCTTGGTTTCTCGCTTTGATTTTGGGCCCTAAATTTCAGTTTCAATTGCAAAAGTTGTTCACAACAAATTAATTTCCATATAATACTATACATACAAAACAAAACGTTTTCTCTGGATTTTCCGAAGTTTTCTTAAACTAGTTTGAGTAGAATGTAATCCTAGTTTTATGACTAGGAATGATATAATGGTGTAGTTGACCTACCCTATGAATTTTGGATGTACATGTAGGGTTGATAGGTTAGAGACAAGAGGACCTAAAAACTCAACCCTAGATGGTGACTTAGTTGGATACATGATAAATATTAATCTTTAAAAACTTTCATAACTAAGAGATATGGGTAGCTCTAAAAAGTTGTTTAGTTTGACTTTTTATGTTGATCCTTTTTAGGGGTGGAGTATAGTTGATAGTTGATGTTTGGATCTATATATTTTGAGGACAAAATCCTTTTAAGGGATGGAGTGCTGTAACACACCAGATCTTAGACCCTACCCTGGAAGTTTGACCTTTTGGGTTTCACCAAACAAGGTTGTGGTTAGAATGACCTTAATAATGTAATACATGACTAATGATATCAAATATGCCACATAATTCATTTGGATGATAAAGGACTTAATTGGTTATGTAATGATGTTAATGGGTTGTTAGTGGGCCATATGGAATATCTCCCATAAGAAAGTCTCAAAAGTGAAAATAGATTTCAAATTCGTAATCTAAACATCAAAATAAGTCTACATGTCAATTTTCATCTTATTTGGACAACCTTGATATAATATGGTATGTTAGGAGAGAAAAAATTGCCTAAAAGGTGTAATTAATAAATAAATGTAATTCATGACATAAAAAGTTGTAAATAATGGTAAATTTGTATTCAACACACTTAAGTTAACTTGTGGATGAAGTTTCACCTAATTTGGATAATCCTAATGTCTTTAATGCATGAAGAAAGAGAAACTAAGTTTTGGATAATAAATGCATTAAAAGTTCTCCAAAGGCAAATCTAAATTTATATTCGGAATCTACATACTTTAATTAGTCTCTTGGAAAATTTTCATCTAATTTGGGATTTGTTTGTACCCTCAAAAGAGGAAAGAGAAAAAGGAACGTAATGTATATATGTCACATTACTATTTTGTCGATTTCATATAGTTTCCTTTTATTTTAGCTGTCACGCTTGCTTTCCCAAATTTCATCTTTCTTTGTGACCATTGGATTTCGATCTGTCAGCTCGGAGATCATCTCCTACCTTGGGTAGGAGACTGAATTCGTTTTGAATAGTGGGTGCAATCTTCCTCGCCATGGTTCTCCCTCATTTCTCAATGATTTTATCTGATTTCTTTCCCAAACTCTTCATTTCTCAATTCCTAACCTGGTAATCCCTTGATCGACCCCTCAATCCTTATATATATGAAACCCCCAATTCCCCTCTCTCCATCATTTTTCACAAACAGCAATGCACCCTTCCTCTTTCACATGCAACTGTCCAAAAAGGACCCTCGACCTCTGGCCTCAATTGAACCAAACCTCTAGCCTAAACCCCTGACCTACTCTATTTTCTTTTGGTTGCTCTGGCGAGTGGAACCTGGCGTTGGAGACTTCTCCGGCCAATTAGTTTTTCGTACACCATCCTTGGAAGTGTCTGATGCCTTCCAAGTTCATTTTGCGGTCTGGGGCATCTTTCCCTTCTCTATCAACTTTGAGCCTTCTCTGTCGATGGTAGGCTACTGGTCTGGTGGTGTCTAGAGGCTCTCCGTGCTTGGTAAGCACTCGTTTGCCTTGGGGTCTTCTTTGTGAAGCTTTTTGCATCGTCATTCAATCATTTTTGCCTCGTTTGCTTCATGTTTCATTTTTCTTGTTCCGACGCTGTGGCTGGTGATCAGGTAGCCACGATTACCTTTCATGGGACCTTTGAGTTCATCTTTGGAGTAGGAAGCTCATCGGTGTCTTGGTCTCCCTTTCTGTGTACTGATTAGCAAACCTGATGGGGTGAATCAAGATCGTTGTTGTGGTTTGAAGCTTCAGAGCCACTGCTCGAAGTTGTTCCCAGTAAAGAAGATGGTTCCCACCCATTTTACATCTTTACCCTTCCACTTTACTACTTTCGCTGTGTTTCCCAGCCAGGGGTATTTCAGTCTTTTAACTTCTTGTATTCTCTTCTGTTTTGGGTGCATGAGACGCAGAGTTGGATGAGTTGTCCACAGACATGGGCGGTTCTGATTGGCCGGCCCAGGTTCGCGTGGCCTCTCCCTCTCTCTTCTCAATTGCAAATTGGTTCGCTGACGTGTAATTTCCTGATTGGCTAGTGATTGAAATTTTATAACTAAATAAAGGATGATAAAAAATAGGGAAAAATATTCATTGGAATTAGAAAAATAAGATCTAACTAATAGTATATGTTTTGGTAACTGAATCTAATGTTTTAAAGAGGTGATTTTAATGGATATAATTAAATAAGATAATAACTTGTATAATTCATAACTAATAATTTATAAGTCAGAAAAAAATAATAAAATATGTTTTGGAATCCTAATGACATATACTAAAATATGGCATGGTTTTGGAAACCTAATTCTCATATGTCTAAAAAGGTGGTTTTTAGGGTTTATGAAATCAATATAAAACTAACCCTAATCCCACATACATGTTAATAGGTTCTTTGGATGCCTAGGCTTAGACCTAGAAGTGACTTTGGATCATTTGACTCTGAAGTTGAGGTATGTTGTGTCCCCTATTCATCTATATTGAGCAATTTTCCTATCTTATCATTCTTTTGACTTTGGCCTACACATATGACTATTTTTTTGATATCATGGTTCACGTGAACTATCTTGCTTGTTATGAACTTGGATATTCTCTTGACTCTGTTCCTTATGCCTTGGTGCATGTTGGACCTTTGGTATTTTATGCCCACTGTGATGTGGAAGTTTAATTGGTGATATATGCCTAGTTTGAGGTGGATGTTAATATGCATGTGTTGTCCATTGTGTGATGGAAACATTGAATAATTCTGATTATACCTTTTACTTGCCTCTACATTCACCTGCTATGTAATTCAGTTGCCCAAGAGTAGTATAATTGCATGGGTTTTGTCTCATTATACTTTGTGGTAACATTGTGATATTTTGGATGGTGGATGTGTGATTCCCCATGCTCGGGCAGGATGTGTGATTCTTGGCCCATGTTATATATATTTGGGTGGTGGATATGTGATTCCCCATGCCAAGGCAGGATGTGTGATTCCTGGTACATGTACCGTTAGGGCAAGATGTGTGATTCTTGGCCAATGTCTCATCAGGTTCAAGATGTGTGATTCTTGGCCACCATTGTCTTTTATAATATTCTAGTGTTATGCTTATCTCACATGCATGCATGTTGATGATGTTTATGTTGGGTTATGTGCCCAAATCTTGATATGTGCTTATGTGTTACTTCTTTATTGTTTTAACTATGGCAAGTATCATTCTTTATGATGATGATGAATCTTATCTTTTATGCCCTCTTTTGGGGTAGTCCTTATCTCTTGCATGGGAAGCCTTGTATATTTGTTGTCCCTTTATTTTCATAATGTTGCTCAATTTCCTATTTTGTATGCTCATACCAGCCTTTGCTGATGTCTTCTATTTTTTTTTCTCTTTTTTCTAGGGTATGCTTCCAACCCTAGGTTGAGGACTTGGATGACAAGACATGTTGACCAGGACTTAGTTTGAGAAGTTAAAGCTTGGAGACAATCTTGAGGTGGTTTAGATTTCCTCTACATGGATCCTTGTGATGTAAGTTTGTAACCCTTTGTTTTATAATTGAATATAGTCATATTTTTATTCCACTGCTATACTTTGGTCTTTTGTTACCATTACATAAAGATTTTAACATTTTACACCCACTCCAAGATACCTTAAAGGTGTGTTTGGACTAGAGGTTCTATTTTTCAAATTTTTAGTAGAGAAATGGATTCACCTCTTTACAATATGGTATCAGAGCCCATGGTAGTCGGAATCTTACTATTTCAATTTTGTCTCCCTATAGAACCCTTGACTTAGTTAGTTACCTCTAAGTGAGATGTTGACCCTAGATTTAATCAATGATGATATTTTGGGCAACAAGGTCAGGTTTGAGGATGAGAATATATTAGGAGATCTAATTATGGAAATATTGTGGCTTGGTTTCTCGCTTTGATTTTGGGCCCTAAATTTTAGTTTCAATCGCAAAAGTTTTTCACAACAAATTATTTTCCATATAATACTATACGTACAAAACAAACGTTTTCTCTGGATTTTCCAAAGTTTTCTTGAACTAAGTCACAATGAAGAGAAACTCTAGTTTGAGTAGAATGTAACCCTAGTTTTATGACTAGGAATGATATAATGGTGTAGTTGACCTACCATATGACTTTTGGATGTACATGTAGGATTGATAGGTTAGAGACAAGAGGACCTAAAAACTCAACCCTAGATGGTGACTTTAGTTGGATACATGAGAAACATTAATCTTTAAAAACATTCATAACCAAGAGATGTGGGTAGCTCTAAAAAGTTGTTTAGTTTGACTTTTTAGGTTGATCCTTTTAAGGGGTGAGTATAGTTGATAGTTAATGTTTGGATCAATAGATTTCAAGGACGAAATCCTTTTAAGGGGTGGAGTGTTGTAACATACGGATCCTAGACCCTACCCTGGAAGATTAACCTTTTGGGTTTGAACAAACAAGGTTGAGGTTAGAATGACCTTAATAATCTAATACATGAATAATGTAATCTAATATGCCACATAATTCATTTAGATGATAAAGGACTTAATTGGTTATGTAATGATGTTAATGGGTCGTTAGTGGGCCATATGGCATATATCACATAAGAAAGTATCAAAAGTGAAAATAGATTTCAAATTCGTAATCTACACATAAAAATAAGTCTACATGTCAATTTTCATCTTATTTGGACAACCTTGATATAATATGGTATGTTAGGAGAGAGAAAATTGCCTAAAAGGTGTAATTAATATATAAATGTAATTCATGACACAAAATGTTGAAAATAATGCCAAATTCGTATTCAACACACTTAAGTTAACTTGTGGATGAAGTTTCACCTAATTTGGATAGTCCTAATGTCTTTAATGCATGAAGAAAGAGAAACTAAGTTTCAGATAATAAATGCATTAAAATTTCTCAAAAGGCAAATCTAATTTTGAATTCAGAATCTACATACTTTAATTAGTCTACGTGTAAAATTTCATCTAAATTGGGATTCGTTTGTGTCCTCAAAAGAGGAAAGAGAAAAAGGAACATAATGTATACATGTCACTACTATTTTGTCGATTTCATATAGTTTCATTTTATTTTAGCTGTCACGCTTGCTTTCCAAGATTTCAGCTTTCTTTGTGACCATTGGATTTCAATCTGTCAGCTCGGAGATCGTCTCCTACCTTGGGTAGGAGACTGAATTCATTTTGAACAGTGGGCGCAATCGTCCTCGCCACGGTTCTCCCTCGTTTCTCAACGATTTTATCTGATTTCTTTCCCATACTCTTTATTTCTCAATTCCTAACTCGGTGATCCATTGATCAACCCCTCAATCCTTATATATATGAAACCCCCAATTCCCCTCTCTCCATCATTTTTCACAGACAGTAATGCACCCTTCCTCTTTCGTGTGCAACTTTCCAGAAAGGACCCTCGACCCTTCTCCTCTTATCCTCTGGCCTCAATTGAACCAAACCTCTAGCCTAAAACCCTGATCTACTCCATTTTCTTCTGGTTGCTCTGGCGAGTGGAACCTGGCATTGGAGACCTCTCCTGCCAATTGGTTTCTCGTACACCATCCTTGGGAGTGTCTGATGCCTTCTGAGTTTGTTTTGGGGTCTGAGGCATCTTTCCCTTCTCTATCAACTTCGAGCCTTCTCTGTCGATGGCGGGCTACTGGTATGGTGGTGTCTGGAGGCTCTCTGTGCTCGGTAAGTACTCATTTCCCTGCGGTCTTCTTTGCGAAGCTTTTTGCATCGTCGTTTGATCATTTTTGCCTCATTTTCTTTGTGTTCCATTTTTCTTGTTCCGACACTGTGGCTGGTGATCAGGTCGGCACGATAACCTTTCATGGGACCTTTGAGTTTGTCTTTGGAGTAGGAAGCTCATCGGTGTCTTGGTCTCCCTTTTTGTGCACTGATTAGCAAACCTTATTTTTTTTCCTGATTAGCCAGTGATTGAAATTTTATAACTAAATAATGGATGATCAGAAAAATATGGAAAAATGTTCGTTGTAATAAAAAAAAGATCTAACTAATAGTATATGTTTTGATAACTGAATCTAATGTTTTAAAGAGGTGATTTAATTAAATAAGATATTAACTTGTATAATTCATAACTAATAATTTATAAGTTAGAAAAGTATAATAAAATATGTTTTGGAATCCTAATGACATATACTAAAATATGGCATGGTTTTGGAAACCTAATTCACATATGTTTAAAAAGGTGGTTTTTAGGGTTTATGAAATCAATATAAAACTAATCCTAATCCCACATACATGTTAATAGGTTCTTTGGATGCCTAGGCTTAGACCTAGAAGTGACTTTGGATCGTTTGACTCTAAAGTTGAGGTATGTTGTATCCCCTATTCATGTATATTGAGAAATTCACCTATCTTATCATTCTTTTGACTTTGGCCTACACATATGACTATTTTCTTGATATCATGGTTTGTGTGAACTATCTTTCTTGTTATGAACTTGGATATTCTCTTGACTCTATTCCTTATGCCTTGGTGCATATTGGGCCTTTGATATTTTATGCCCACTGTGATGTGGAAGTTTACTTGGTGATATATGCCTACTTTGAAGTGGATGTTAATATGTATGTGTTGTCCTTTGTGTGATGGCAACATTGAATAATTCTGATTATACCTTCTACTTGCCTCCACATTTACCTGCTATGTGATTCAGTAGCCCAAGAGTAGTATAATTGCATGGGTTTTGTCTCATTATACTTTGTGGCAACATTGTGATATTTTGGATGGTGGGTGTGTGATTCCCCATGCCCGGGCAGGATATTTGATTCCTGGCCCATGTTATATATATTTGGGTAGTGGATGTGTGATTCCCCATGCTAGGGCAAGACATGTGATTCTTGGCCCATGTACCGTTAGGGCAAGATGTGTGATTCTTGGCCCATGTCTCATCAGGTTCTAGATGTGTGGTTCTTGGCCACCATTGTCTTTTATAACATTCTAGTGTTGTGCTTATCTCACATGCATGCATGTTGATGATGTTTATGTTGGGTTATGTTCCCAAATCTTGATATGTGCTTACGTGGCACTTCTTTATTATTTTAACTATGGCAAGTGTCATTCTTTATGATGATGATGAATCTTATCTTTTATGCCCTCTTTTGGGGTAGTCCTTATCTCTTACATGGGAATCTTTGTATATTTGTTGTCCCTTTATTTTCATAATGTTGCTCGATTTCCTATTTTGTATGCACATACCAGCCTTTGCTGATGTCTTCCATTTTTTTCTCTTTTTTCTGGGGTATGCTTCCAACCCTAGGTGGAGGACTTTGATGGCAAGACATGTTGATGTGGACTTAGTTTGAGAAGTTAAAGCTTGGAGACAATCTTAAGGTGGTTTAGATTTCCTCTACATGGATCCTTGTGATGTAAGTTTGTAACCCTTTGGTTTATAATTGAATATAGTCATGTTTTTATTCCACTGCTATACTTTGGTCTTTTGTTACCATTATATAAAGATTTGAACATTTTACACCCACTCCAAGATACCTTGAAGGTGTGTTTGGACTGGAGGTTCTATTGTTCAAATTTCTAGTAGAGAAGTGGTTTCACCTCTTTACAACATGGTATCAGAGCCCATGATAGTCGAAATCTGACTATTTCAATTTTGTCTCCCTATAAAACCCTTGTGTAAGGACCCTGACCTTCATTTTGGGCTTACCCTGTTTGTTTTGCCTAAACCTTGTGCTTGGTTTCTTTCTAATCACCTTTAGTGGTGATTAGGGTTTGCTTTTGCTTTGTTGAGAGTTGGAGGTGCTACTTGCAAATAACCTAAGTTAGGGTTGAAGATCAAATTTGTCACCTTGAGAGATGTCTTTCTCTCTCTTTGCTTCCTCTAGGGTTGAGAGGAAGGTTTGGGCTCATGCCTTGAGTTGTCTTGGGCTTTGTTGAAGATCAGTTGGGCTTGGTTGAGTCTTGTTTGGGCCTTGCCTTTACTTGGTTGAGCCCTGTATCGGGCAAGGTAGCTTGTATCGGCCTTGGAGTGTGTCGGCCATGGATGGAGTGTGTCGGCCAAGGTGGTGGAGTGTGTCGGCCTTTGACCTTGTTTGACCTCCTTGCTTTGGTTGTGTCACCCTAGCTTGGACATGTGGCCTAACCTTGGTTGAGTGGTGGCATGGCATGTGCATGTGTTTTGCAAGGTGGTAAAATGTGTGGACAAGTGTCCCTTGGTAAGGTGACATCTTGCCTTGGTTTAACCTTGACCCTCATATATATATGCCTTGCCTTTCTCTTCCTTGGGAATCCTTTAGCTCTTTTGTTGCTCTCCCCTCCTTATTTGCACGACACACCTTCCTTGGAGAGCTTGGTGGCCGAACTCTTGGTGGGTCTTGCTTTTGGTAAGCATCTTCCCTCTCTCCTTAGCATCTTCTTCTCCATCTTGCCTACCCTTCGGCCATGGTGGTTATGGTTCTTGTTCCTTTTCTTGAGGTGGCCGAAAGTGGTGTGCTTGGAGCTTGGAGCTTTGGAGCTTGAAGAGTTTGCTTAAGGCGGGTTACATAATCTAAGGAGTGATGGGTTATGCTTCAAGTCAGAGCTAGGCAGCGAAAAGCGTGATGGGTTCCATGAGTCCGAGGATGGACTCGTTTGCTATCATGGTAGGATGGTGGTCCACGATGTTGATAATATAAGGAGGCTAGTGCTCGAGGAAGCACACGTGTCAATGTATGCTATGCATCCAGGAGTCACCAAGATGTATCATAATCTGAAGGACCTATATTGGTGGTCTGGCTTGAAGAAGGATGTAGCCAAGTTTGTGGCTAAGTGTGCAATATGTCAGCAAGTTAAAGCTAAGCATCAGAAGCTGGAAGGTATGTTGCAACCCATGTCGATACCGCAATGGAAATGGGATCAAATAACTATGGATTTCGTAGTTGGTCTACCTAAGACAGCTAGGAATCATGATTCCATTTGGGTAATAGTGGATAGGTTGACAAAATTTGCTCATTTCATACCGGTAAAGACGACGTATACGACAGAGAAGCTTGCTCAGGTGTATGTAGACGAGATAGTATGTTTGCATGGTGTACCAGCAACGATAGTATCCGACAGAGGTCCTCAATTCACAAGTCGTTTCTAGGAACAACTGCATAAAGCATTGGGAACACGATTGAGGTTCAGTACCGCTTTCCACCCGCAGATGGATGGACAGTCTGAAAGGACTATTTAGACTTTGGAGGATGTTCTCTGGGCATGCGTTTTGTAGTTCCTAGGCAGTTGGGATGTGCATCTCAGTTTGATAGAGTTCTCTTACAATAACCGTTACCAACAGAGCATTTACATGGCTCCTTATGAGGCTCTATATGGCAGGAAGTGCAGATCCCCTTTATGCTGGTATGAGTCTGGTGAATATCAGCTTTTGGGTCTGGAGTTAGTACAACAGATGACAGAAAAGATCAGAGTGAAATGACAATAGTTGAAGGTGGCACAGGACAGACAAAAGTCTTATGCAGACAATCGCCGACGACCTTTAGAATTCCAAGTGGGAGACAAAGTGTATCTCAAGGTCTCACCTTGGAAAGGCGTGCTAAGGTTTGGCCGAAAAGGCAAACTGGCACCCAGGTATATGGGGCCATACCCGGTAATGGCACGTGTTGGCAAGGTAGCTTACAGGTTGGAGCTGCCGCCAGAGTTGCACAGGTTGCATCCAATTTTCCATGTCAGTATGCTTAAGAAAAGTCATCCAGACACAGGGACAGTGATACAGCCAGTTGAGGTTGAGCTTGATGAAGATGTGACCTATGAAGAAGGTCCCGTGGCGATCCTTGACAGAAGAGTAAAGAAGCTGAAGAGGAAGGACCTGGTTCTTGTGAAGGTCCTTTGGCATCATCGTGGTGTTGAGGAAGCCACATGGGAGCTTGAGGAAGAGATGAGGCGGAAGTATCCCTCACTTTTCTCTTCGGATTTCGGGGATGAAATCCTTTTGTAGAGGTTTATGGCTTGTAAGGACCATGACCTTCGTTTTGGGCTTACCCTGTTTGTTTTGCCTAAACTTTATGCTTGGCTACTTGCTAATCACCTTTAGTGGTGATTAGGGTTTTCTTGTGCTTTGTTGAGAGTTGGAAGTGCTACTTGCAAATAACCTAAGTTAGGGTTGAAGAGCAAGTTTGTCACCTTGAGAGATGTCTTTCTCTCTCTTTGCTTCCTCTAGGGTTGAGATGAAGGTTTGGGCTCATTACTTGAGTTGTCTTGGGCTTTGTTGAAGCTCAGTTGGGCTTGGTTGAGTCTTGTTTGGGCCTTGCCTTTGCTTGGTTGAGCCTTGTATCAGGCAAGGTAGCTTGTGTCGGCCATGGATGGAGTGTGTCGGCCAAGGTGCTGGAGTGTGTCAGCCTTTGACCTTGTTTGACCTCCTTGCTTTGGTTGTGTCACCCTAGCTTGGACATGTGGCCGAACCTTGGTTGAGTGGTGGCATGGCATGTGCATGTGTTTTGCAAGGTGTTAAAATGTGTGGACAAGTGTCCCTTGGTAAGGTGACACCTTGCCTTGGTTTAACCTTGACCCTCATCTATATATGCCTTGCCTTTCTCTTCCTTGGGAACCCTTTATCTCTTTTGTTGATCTCCCCTCCTTGTATGCATGACACACCTTCCTTGGAGAGCTTGGTGGCCGAACCCTAGGTGGGACTTGCTTTTAGTAAGCATCTTCCCTCTCTCCTTAGCATCTTCTTCTCCATCTTGCCTACCCTTCAGCCATGGTGGTTATGGTTCTTGTTCCTTTTCTTGAGGTGGCTGAAAGTGGTGTGCTTGGAGCTTGGAGCTTGGAGCTTTGGAGCTTGAAGAGTTTGCTTAAGGTGGGTTACATAACTTCTAACCCTAGCTATACTACCTTCTCTATGTTGCATGTTTCATATATGTGGATGATCGGCCATTGCATGTTATGTTTCTTGCTCTAGTACATGTTGTTGATCTTATGGATATAATGAGCATGATGTTGTTGATGTTGTTGATGGTTTATATGCCTTTACACCAAGTTGGCCGAACCATAGTTTAAGGTTTTCATGTTGAGCAACACCCCTTTCTCTCCTTGGTCTAGAGAAGTGAGTTTGAGCTCTAGTGATGTAGGCAATACCCCTCTCTCATTTTAGTTGAGAGGTGAGTCTACATTCTAGTTGTTTGGGCAACACCCTCCTCTCACCATGGATTTGAGAGGTGAGCTTTTGAATATATGATGACCTATGTTGATGTGGATCCTTGTGGTTGCCCGATTTGTGATAGAGGTTGTGCAAAACCCCTCTCTCTTGGTTGTTGAGAGGTGAGCGGATCTTCTTGATCAATTAGGGTTTGGTGCCCTTGTGCTTGAGGTTGAAGATGACCTTGTGGGGTTGTGCCTTGCACGATATGACCTTGGAGTAATGTTTCCCGATAGCCTTGTCTGGGGTTGTACCCTTGACTGATACCCCTAGTTGAGATGGTTGGTTTGACGCCCAGTATGGTTCTCTTGGCTTGAGATAAAGCTTGGGTGACACACTTGATATCTTGTGCTCTTAACGATTCATCTTGTGATGATCTTGGCCGATATGCTATGATGAGCTTGGTGGCTTGGTGCCCTATATACCTTGGCCGAGATGATCCATATCTTGGATGTGCTTTGGCCAATATGAGGTGTTGAGCGTTATGGAGTAGTACCTGATATAATGGTTGTACAAAGAACCCTGGATGACGCCTTAGTGGTGGCCGATATAAGATGCTTGACCTAGTTGGATGATAGGCCTTCTTGTGGTGCCTAGGTCTTGTCTGTTATGAAGTGGGCGACACCCTAGCCTCCCTTGAATGTTATGGGTAAGATGGGTAACCCTGTGTCGGGCTTGTGGTTTGTGTTTGCACGACACACCCTCGGTTGAGTTAGCCGATATGGATCCTTGATAGTCGCTCTGCCCATGGACGTTATGGTTTGGTGGTTGGGCGTTATGACCTTGGTCGTTATGGCCTCGGGCGTTGTGATGTTGGTAGTTGTCTAACCCTAAGTGGGCGATAGGGTCTTGGGAGATACCACCCTATAGTGGCGTGCACGATATATCACTAGCCCTGGTTGCACGATGCATCGTCGCTTACCTAAGGATGTTGAGCGTCACGGTTTGCGCGTTGCCCAGGTACGTGTTGCCCGACGTAGCGTTATACTGAGGTGTTGCAGGTAGTAAAGGTTGGCTGTTGTGCTTGGCTGATAGGCTTGGGTGAGGGTAGTCACCCTGCCCGATACTACATATAGTGAGGGTTGCAAGAGTTTTGGTGAGGGTTCTGATAACTCAGAATGTATATGGCTTATAATGATAACACAAGTGATATGGTGTAATCACATTGAATCCTGTATATATGATGATGAGTTAAAATGATAGGTTGTGAACCAGGAAGCTTGGAAGCATATGGTGTTGCTTCACATGATGGTGTGACACATGCCTATGATCACATGTATGGGGCATGATATATGTGTATGATTAATGATCAAACTATGACTTCTACAACTTATGTATACTCATGGATGTTGCTTTATACTTGATAGCATGATAATCCTGTTAATCCATGATGGCTTCAGTTATCTCTATGAATGTGTATACTAACCATGCAGGTATATTATGTGGATTCATAACCTGGTAAGAGCTATGAGATGTATGTGCTGGAATAGCACCATGTGGTAATGAGACAACAAGTTGATAGGTCTAAGGACCTGATATAAGGCTGAGTGCCTAGTTGAGGTGTTATCCTCTAATGATAAGATAAGGGATGCGTTCCTAGAATGTTGATGCATGATTAAGATGCCTTGAGAGGCAGTGGTTGATATCATGAGGGATTGATGTCCCAGGATAGTATGATGATGGCAATAATGATGTAATTCTATAAGGCTATGATTATACTTTGGTTGCCTCAACAATTGGCTTAAAATATACTAATCAGTTATAGATGAACATATCATGTAGTTTGCCCTGGCCATAGATCCATCATCATCAGTATTTGGTGATGGTGAAACAGGTTTATCCTGCAGGATTACCTAGAGCGCATATTGGTGAATATGCGAGGTTTCCCCTAGCCTAAAATAGGAGGGTTTGAGTGCATCTGTGGTTGCAGACTCCGGATATATGGAGCATGGTGAACATACCCATGGATCATGATATGTGATGATGAACATGATGCGTTCATGGCTCAGATGTATATATATGAGTAGCT
Source organism: Alisma plantago-aquatica (assembly GCA_963693085.1). NCBI lineage: Eukaryota > Viridiplantae > Streptophyta > Magnoliopsida > Alismatales > Alismataceae > Alisma > Alisma plantago-aquatica. The sequence continues at coordinate 1,136,749,514 of OY856412.1, read as the reverse complement.
TGCGGAGCTGACCCAGAGGCTGAGGCCCTATAAGCATAAGACTGCGGTCTTGATTGATGATTCGTGTACTAACCACGGGAAGGTGAGGTCATGGAGTCCGGATCTCCTTAGACCTTGTATGGCACCGGATTGGGCTTCATAGCCAATGGTTGGATTTGAGCAGGGAAGGCTCACTTCCTCAGGGCATAATAAAATGTAATCCAGCCGAATAAGTATATCTTACTTAGAGCAAAATACAGAACATTGATTGAGTCCTTGCTTATATAGCTGATCTAGTTGAACTATGTAGTTGTGTGTACGATCCTTATATCTTGTGATAAGTTCTTATAAAGATTATCTTGTCAATCATGTTCCATAAAGAAGTACTTGGTTATATGCCTCCCAGATATCTTGGTAAGCTTGATGATAATAATAGCCTTGCACAGTATGACGCTCTTATTATACGTTTTATCAAATATCTGCTATTATCTGCTTTAACCTTTCTAAGGTTTTATAGTTTCGGCGGGGAGTTATGTTTCTCGCTGGGATTCTGTGTCTCACCCCGCTGGTTTACACCCTTTTTAGGTGATCGCTCTAGACATGGTGGTGGTCGTGAGGTTGCGGCCGAGCAACAAGAAGAGCAGTAGAAGGCAAGAGATGGCCATGCTGCTATTTTAGTGGTTTTGTAGTAGAGTCCTAGAGTTATCCCTGTACACTCAGGTCCTTGGAGGTGTTTGACGACGTTTCACAATGTCTAGCTGTTGTAATCTTTGTATATCCTGTTGTTGGCTGTACGTGGCCGTTATGTATGTAATAATAGGTGTTGAACTCTGGTGCTGACGGTACAGCTGGTTCCGATAAGCTGTGGACCTATAACAAGACTTGTGAATGTTTATATAACATGTCTTTCTGCAGGACTTGGATGCAAAAGTTCTCTCATGTATGCTTTCCACAATTGGCTTTAATTAACCCATGTTTTCGGTAATATGTGGTTCTGCACATTTTCGCGTGTCATCTCGTTGTCTGAGTGATGGCAGGGTGTCACACCTTGACTTAGTTAGTTACCTCTAAGTGAGATGTTGACCCTAGATTTAATCAATGATGATCTTTTATGCAACAAGGTCTGGTTTGAGGATGAGAATATGTTAGGAGATCTAATTATGGAAATATTGTGACTTGGTTTCTTGCTTTGATTTTGGGCCCTAAATTTTAGTTTCAATCGCAAAAGTTTTTCACAACAAATTATTTTCCATATAATGCAATATGTACAAAACAAAATGTTTTCTCTAGATTTTCTGAAGTTTTCTTGAACTAAATCACAATGAAGAGAAACTCTAGTTTGGGTAGAATGTAACCCTAGTTTTATGACTAGGAATGATGTAATGGTGTAGTTTACCTACCCTATGACTTTTGGATGTACATGTAGGGTTGATAGGTTAGAGACAAGAGGACCTAAAAACTCAACCCTAGATGGTGACTTTAGTTGGATACATGGGAAATTTTAATCTTCAAAAACATTCATAACTAAGAGATGTGGGTAGCTCTAAAAAGTTGTTTAGTTTGACTTTTTAGGTTGATCCTTTTAAGGGGTGGAGTATAGTTGATACTTGATGTTTGGATCTACAGATTTCGAGGACGAATTGATTTTAAGGGTTGGAGTGTTGTAACATACCAGATCTTAGACCCTACCCTGGAAGTTTGACCTTTTGGGTTTGACCAAACAAGGTTGAGGTTAGAATGACCTTAATAATCTAATACATGAATAATGTAATCTAAAATGCCACATAATTCATTTGGATGATAAAGGACTTAATTGGTTATGTAAAGATGTTAATGGGTCGTTAGTGGGCCATATGGCATATCTCACATAAGAAAGTCTCAAAAGTGAAAATAGATTTCAAATTTGTAATCTACACATCAAAATAAGTCTACATGTCAATTTTCATCTTATTTGGACAACCTTGATATAATATGGTATGTTAGGAGAGAGAAAACTACCGAAAAGGTGTAATTAATAAATAAATGTAATTTATGACACAAAAAGTTGGAAATAATGCCAAATTCGTATTCAACACACTTAAGTTAACTTGTGGATGAAGTTTCACCTAATTTGGATAATCCTAATGTCTTTAATGCAAGAAGAAAGAGAAACTAAGTTTCAGATAATAAATGCATTAAAAGTTCTCAAAAGGCAAATCGAATTTTATATTTGGAATCTACAACTTTAATTAGTCTCTGTGCAAAATTTCATCTAATTTGAGATTCGTTTGTGTCCTCAAAAGAGGAAAGAGAAAAAGGAACATAATGTATACATGTCACATTACTATTTTGTCGATTTCATATAGTTTCCTTTTATTTTAGCTATCACGCTTGCTTTCCTAGATTTCAGCTTTCTTTGTGACCGTTGGATTTCGATCTATCAGCTCAGAGATAGTCTCCTACCTTGGGTAGGAGATTGAATTTGTTTTGAACAGTGGGCGCAATCTTCCTCGCCACGGTTCTCCCTTGTTTCTCAATGATTGTATCTGATTTCTTTCCCAAACTCTTTATTTCTCAATTCCTAACCTAGTAATCTCTTGATCGATCCCTCAATCCTTATATATATGAAACCCCCAATTCCCCTCTCTCCATCATTTTTCACAGACAACAATGCACCCTTCCTCTTTCGCGTGCAACTGTCCAGAAAGGACCCTCGACCTTTCTCCTCTTCTCCTCTAGCCTCAACTGAACCAAACCTCTATCCTAAACCCCTGACCTAACCCATTTTCTTCTGGTTGCTCTAGCGAGTGGAACCTGGTGTTGGAGACTTCTCCAGCCAATTGGTTTCTTGTACACCATCCTTGGGAGTGTCTGATGCCTTCCGAGTTCGTTTTGGGGTCTGGGGCATCTTTCCCTTCTCTATCGACTTTGAGCCTTCTCTTCCGATGGTGGGCTACTGGTCTGGTGGTATCTGGAGGCTCTCTGTGCTCGGTAAGCACTCGTTTGCCTTTGGTTCTTCTTTGTGAAGCTTTTCACATCGTCGTTCGATCATTTTTTCCTCATTTTCTTCGTGTTCCATTTTTCTTGTTTCGACGTTGTGGGTGGTGATCAGTTCGCCACGATAACCTTTCATGGGACCGTTGAGTTCATCTTTGGAATAGGAAGCTCATCAGTGTCTTGGTCTCCCTTTCAGTCCACTGATTAGCAAAGATGATGGGGTTAATCAAGATCATTGTCGTGGTTTGAAGCTTCGGAGTCTTTGCTCGAAGTTGTTCCCAGCGAAGAAGATGATGCCCACCCGTTTTACATCTTTACCCTTCTACTTTACTACTTTCGCTGTGTTTCCTGACCAGGGGTATTTCAGCCTTTTAACTGCTTGTATTCTCTTCTATTTTGGGTGTGCGAGATGCTAAGTTGGATGAGTTGTCCGCTGACATGGGCGGTTCTGATTGGCCGGCCCAGTTCCACGTGGCCTCTCCCTCTCTCTCTCTTCTCTATTGCAAATTGGTTCGCTGACGTGTAATTTACTGATTGTCCAATGATTGAAATTTTATAACTAAATAATGGATGATCAGAAAAATATGGAAAAATATTTGTTGGAATCAGAAAAATAAGATCTAACTAATAGTATATGTTTTGATAATTGAATCTAATGTTTTAAAGAGGTGATTTTAATGGATCTAATTAAATAAGATAATAACTTGTATAATTCATAACTAATAATTTATAAGTTAAAAAAAATATGTTTTGAATCCTAATGACATATACTAAAATATGGAATGTTTTTGGAAACCTAATTTGCATATGGTTAAAAAGGTGGTTTTTATGGTTTATGAAATCAATATAAAACTAACCCTAATCCCACATACATGTTAATAGGTTCTTTGGATGCCTAGGCTTGGACCTAGAAGTGACTTTGGATTGTTTGACTCTGAAGTTGAGGTATGTTGTATCCCCTATTCATCTATATTGAGAAATTCACCTATCTTATCATTCTTTTGACTTTGGCCTACACATATGACTATTTTCTTGATATCATGGTTCGTGTGAACTATCTTTCCTGTTATGAACTTGGATATTCTCTTGACTCTATTCCTTATGCCTTGGTGCATGTTGGACCTTTGATATATTATGCCCACTGTGATGTGCAAGTTTACTTGGTGATATATGCCCACTTTGAAGTGGATGTTAATATGTATGTGTTGTCCATTTGTGTGATGACAACATTTAATAATTCTAATTATACCTTCTACTTGCCTCTACATTTACCAACTATGTGATTCAGTAGCCCTAGAGTAGTATAATTGCATGTGTTTTGTCTCATTATACTTTGTGGCAACATTGTGATATTTTGGATGGTAGATGTGTGATTCCCCATGCCCGGGCAGGATGTGTGATTCCTGGCCCATGTTATATATATTTGGGTGGTGGATGTGTGATTCCCCATGCCAGGGCAGGATGTGTGATTCCTGGCCCATGTACCATTAGGGCAATATGTATGATTCTTGGCTCGTGTCTCATCAGGTTCAAGATGTGTGATTCTTGGCCACCATTGTATTTTATAGTATTTTAGTGTTATGCTTATCTCACATGTATGTAGGTTGATGATGTTTATGTTGGGTTATGTGCCCAAATCATGATATGTGCTTATGTGTCACTTCTTTATTGTTTTAACTATGGCAAGTATCATTCTTTATGATGATGATAAATCTTATCTTTTATGCCCTCTTTTGGGCCAGTCCTTATCTCTTGCATGGGAAGCCTTGTATATTTGTTGTCCCTTTATTTTCATAATGTTGCTCAATTTCCTATTTTGTATGCACATACCAGCCTTTGCTGATGTCTTCTATTTTTTCTCTTTTTTCTGGGGTATGCTTCCAACCCTAGGTGGAGGACTTGGATGACAAGACATGTTGACCTGGACTTAGTTTGAGAAGTTAAAGCTTGGAGACAATCTTGAGGTGGTTTAGATTTCCTCTACATGGATCCTTGTGATGTAAGTTTGTAACCCATTGTTTTGTAATTGAATATAGTCATGTTTTTATTCCACTTCTATATTTTGGTCTTTTATTACCATTATATAAAGATTTGAACATTTTACACCCACTCCAAGATACCTTGAAGGTGTGTTTGGACTGGAGTTCTATTGTTCAATTTTTTAGTAGAGAAGTGGTTTCACCTCTTTACATACAAGATTCTCAGCACTTGTGCATTTCCAAGGAAAGAGACTCAGGGATTTTGTGGTAAGGAGGATCTATTTTTCTTGTGGGGTATTCTACACAAATTTAAGATTAATGTTTGGTACTACGTCCTATGTCATTTTTTTTATCAAACATTGCAAATAAGGCAATATTATAATTGAAGGATTGATCACCCACATTGCCGCAAGGTCAATGTTGAACTTACAGTGCTAGAAGTTTCCCATGGGAGGAACTTAATTGATATCAAGATCTTTATCACTTCTGGCCTGAATGTTCAGGATGCTTCTACTGATGATAAATTCAGGTAGTATTTTGTTGATCATGGTGATGCCCTGATTTTCCTATAATAGGGATAATTGGAAATTTAACCTTGATCATGAATATAATTTTGAGGACAATCTCAAGGCTTCAAATGCAACTGTAGATTCATCTCTATCTCCGTCCATCAGCACACAGACGGAGTGCAACTAGACTATGCCTAACATCTAGCATCTCTATGGATATGTTCAACATCATTTTGATCAGCAGGACATCCATTTTGAAATGATGACTTAATAATACTCTAACTTGCACAACATGCTCTAGAGGATGGATACATGGCATATCTCTCAAGGCCACTATACTATGCCTCCACAACCACCACCAGCACCACAACCTGAGCTTCCTACTGCAAATATTCCTGATGATGATCTTCTGAACCAGCAATTCATAGCTGGAGATGAGGGCACTGACACTTCTTCTTCATTCACCATGGTAGGTACCTGGTTGCTACCAACTTGAGTTTGATTGATGTAGTGAGGACACTGCAAATTTCAAGCTTATGGGGGGAAACTGGCTGGTAATATAGTTGTAATTTCTTTTCATCATCTTGTTTCATGCTTTTGTTCTAGTTTCTATTTTTGTTTGTGGAAAACATAATATGATCTGAGGCTTATTTCTTGTGTTTGGATTGAAAACCATTTTACTATTGAACTATTTGTCCTATCTTTTATGGAAAAATATAATTTGAAGAAAGAAAGTCAAACTATGCATCATTTAAATGGAATCTTTCACTGACAACCTCCTTTTAATCTTAGTTTATTACTTATAGCCGCATATTCAACTTTCACACTCTTGCCTACATATTACATGTAACAGCTAAAATCTTCTTGGACTAAACAACTTTACAACCTTATTTAGCATTCTAGATGACTTTATCAAATTTGTAGTGCATTTTCAACCAAACACTCAATGAAATTTTTTAATAAATGACTGAAATTTTATAACTACACATTCCAGCCAACTCTTCTATGATTTGGGGAAAAAGTTTTTCATTTAATGCCTCATGGTTCTAAAGCAGAACTTGACTCACTCTTGATAATTATGGGCTATTTCTTTTATTCACCCCTATAAAAGATGGCTAAACTACCCATGTAACATGCTATCCTAGTATAAGTCCGAGCTGGATGCAATGATTAGGTGTTACGTCTTAAAAGAGGGTAAATAACCCCAACCAACATTCCACGTGTGCATACATCTACATTAGTTGTCGAGTGCGAGAACCCATACTTCAATTTTAAACCCAAAGCAAAAAGGTTGCTACTGGACCATTTTGTTAATTTGGATTTCATCCTTTACATCTTTAATAATTGAGAGAATTAGGTTGCATATTCACTACTCATTTGGTCTAGTCATCTAAAATCTACATAATGTTGTTTTTTATTCTTCCATTTAGATATTTGCATCTTTGCTAAGCTAAACTTCAATCTTGAATGTTTAAGGTGATACCTTGGCTACTTGGAATAAATTTTATCTATGGTTGAATTGGCTTGATACAATTTTTCCATTTCATTTAATTGATTCATGATCTTGACAATTTCTTCATTTGTGCTTCCGTGTTATTTTTGCTTGAGGACAAGCAATATTTCAAGCTTAAGGGGATTTGATGTGTACATTTTATGTAGAATTTTTACCCCCTTTTTCACACACTTTTAATCCATTATGTACTTCATTTTTCCTCTAATCATACTTATTCTCCATCTTTTTAGTTGTTTTACTTGCTTCATATTTGTGATCATGGGTATAGGATTGTGACAAGGAAATGGAGTCAATGCAGCCAAAATCTGACCTTAGTTGGATGCCCGAGGAATTTGCATATGTCAAAAAGAACTTTTTAAAGATTTTAAAGGAAACACAACGTGTGCTATTTACCACACAACATGCTAGTTTACAGATGATTTTTATTTCCCCCAGAAGATATGTGACACATCGTGTCCCTACAATGACATTCCATGTCCACCACAACCTGATCCTCCCAAAAATCAATCAACTTCATATACACATCGTGTTTGGCATTTTTCTCTCTATGTCCAACCTGATCAGAGTAGTTTCAACATCAATTATACACATGGGCACGACATGTATCCCTTAGTACATGTCGTGTCCCCGACGATATCTGTAGATTTGGAAAATAACCGTCCCTTATTTTAAGTACAAAAACACTCATATGAAGAGATTATCTCTCATCATTTTGGAGCACATTTTAATTGGTGAATAGTTCAAAGCAGAGAAGGGCGATTTTGGGGAGGAACAAGTGGTTTCTTGATAGAAAAACTCCATCTTCTCTGTTCTTCTTCAAGGAGTGCAACAAGAGCTTCTCTACTCCGCCCAACCCTCTTGGGAGAGAAGGTTGTTGAATAGAAGCACCTAAAAGAGTGGAATTGTGTCCCCAAGATGGAGTTCTACCTTGTCCTTCTCCATTCCTTGGGTTTTCTATGTTCTTTCCTTCTCTAATCATGTTAAACTCTGAAATATGTAGCATGTTCATGTGTTTCATGATCATGGATGAGTAGTATCTTTCTTCTTGGGCATGGAAGAGTAGAACCCATGTCAATACTCATGTGAACTCGTATTTCTTAACTAAAGTTAGTTAATTTGCTTCTCTAAGAGATTCTATGATGTTATTTTCTTGTATGCCTTCCTGGCCATCTTGCCTACATGTTTTATGCTTCTTTATATGATATGGGAAGATATTTATAGAAGTAGGGAGTAGTTCTCTTGGAAAAAAATCCTTGACCATGGGAATAGTTGGATACATTGACGATCTAAAGTTGCAGTTTGAGTCTTAACATAAGCACAATAGTTCTATGTAGAGATAAGAACATCTCATATCATCGGGAGGTGTATGATGATAGCAACCTCCTTTGCAAGTTAACTCATTTTTTGATTTGTTGGTTTCATGTGAATAATTGTATGGAAGTGAAATATTATGACCAAGATCCTTTGAAATCTAAACTAAATCTTTCTTAGTATTTAATTTTCACATTTTCCTTTAATTTTCTAATTGGTAAACTCTCAAACCAAACCAATTCTTATAAATCGATCAACATTGTTGAACTCTAACACGATTGTGTCTAATTGTACCTTTCTCCCTTGGAAGAATTCAAACATACTACATCCACCTATATACTTGTGTGGTAGTGATTGAGTTATAAATATTAAAACTTATGCATTTCATCTAACAATGGCATACCCTCTACACTTCTCAATTGATTGGTCAAACCATTAAGAAATGAGAGGACATGTACCATGTGGAGGTCAATACACAAGATCCAAGTTTGACTGAAATATTTTCCTAATACTCATATCTTCATAAACCTCAAGACTTATAATTCTGACATGGATTTTCTATCTTTAACCACTCCTCATATAATAGTGATATTCTTCCTGACCTCATGAATTAATTTCCTCAATATTGAAAGCATAAGTAGATCTTAATCGTGTGGACCTAAAGGAACATCTAAGTACTTAAGAAACATGAGAGTGTCTTGTGGCCAACTATCCTATTTCTTGAATAGCAAGTTGTAACACCCCTAATTTGCACACATGCACATGAGTGGAAGAGTAGATTCGTTACTTATAATATTGTTGGCATGTCACATTTATTGAATACCATGCATAAAATATAATTGGAATCTCAACCATCACAGAACACATTTCATTTATCATTCTCAATACTTTACATAAACCTAAAACTTGACACAAACTTAGGGAATTATTTGAAATCTATACATAAAGTAAGTAAACACAATGCATAAGAGAAAACTTAGGTGGATAATGGCACCCCACCACAACACTCCTATTTTCTCACTGAATCCTCATAGTCCTTGAGCTGACGCCTTGCGCTCTAATTCTTGTCCTTTCCTCGCATGTCAACATCTCATCTGCAACCATGCAAAGTAATGAAAAACTATGTGAGTGGCACTGAGTAGTTATAATCTTTAAAAAAATCATCGAAATGGTATGAAAGAACTTGAAAACTTAATTACTTAATATGGTTAACATAATTACATGAAATATTTATTAACTTGACATGATTTCATAATAGGATAGAGTTTTGCTAGAGTTGATATAGTCACTCTCCTGAATGCATCCACTTTTGGGAAAGACGGGCACACAATATCCATATTCCAATAACATCAAGATCGCGTCAACTACTATGAAATAGGAAGGATGGTTTAATGAGTTTATACCTGGTCCTGGAGCAAGTCCAATGACTACAACTCACTATAGTTGCAACTATCATCTAGTTTCTCTTGGATGGTGGCTGTGCAGCTCCTGGTCTTCACCACAAATGACAGATTGGATCAGCTTCTACAACGGCTCCTGTGGTCTCGCCATGGACTGCAGGATGACGTTGCCCTCCTAGTAGCATCCAAAGGACTCCTACCTATAGGGTACTCCACACAGACCAACTAGAAATCTTTTTGTTCAACTAGAATAGATATGAAGGATTTGTCCCTCTCATTGGTGTACTAATCACCAACGTGCTCTCTCACAACAATGATCCTTAGTTGTTCTCTCCAATTGCTATCCCTCCCTAGTTGGGTAGGACTTTCTTGGGCTCTCTTGATTACCACAATGAGAGAGGACAACAATTGTCAGAGCAATTAATTCTCAATTGTATGTGTTATTGTTGTGCTCTGGGAAGCCCTTAGTACCCCTCTATTTATAGGAGGGTTAGGGCTAGGGTTTCCAATATGTATGGGATTCGTGTGGGAGTGGAAAGGACTGGAAGATCATGAGTTTTTGCAACTTGCAAACCACAAGATGGTCATCTGGTAGCCCAGATGGTCATCTGACACTGGGATACGGTTATATCACAGGTCATCTCGAACTGTGAGACGATCTTTTTATAGTTTCCCAATCATATACAAAATTGGCAGTTTGTTTCCCATTAATGTTAAACATTAATTCCTTGCACCACAAGAATTGTGCAATCAAAACAAATTTGGGAAAGTCTTTAGAACCTTCCTTAGACATAAATGAGCAATCTCACACATGTGAGATAGCTGTCTCTCTCACCCATACTATCGTCTGGTGAGTTGACCTAAGCCGGTCAGTTCAACATATTGAACATGTCGGTTCACATCTTAGTTTGGGCTAAAAATAGCCAATTTAATTTTTGATCGGCCTGACTCTCCAAACGCGTGTCTCAACCCTTGAAACAGTCATTTAGCACTTCAAACATCTATCTCACCCTGTGAGACAATCGGCTGGGGTGTCGTCAGTTGATTTGTTGCGTGAATTGAGTATCTAAACATTTTAATAATCAATCCAATCATCATTCAAGATTAAATTCCTCTTCTAGATGAGTTTCTTGGTGTGTGACCCTATAAGTCCCATATCATGTTGGCAATGAATGTTCATAACTAACTTATGACATCACAAGTAGAGAGTGATGCCTAGTCACACATTAGTGCTACCCTAGTGAATGGAAAGTTGGAGAACAACTTCAACCTAAAATTTGTGTAAGGTGTTGTATTGATTGTATAATTTCTTTGTATTGATATCCACAATGAACTCGAGGCATGAACTCGTCATCCTCTCAATGTTCATTTCATGTTTCTTGAACTAAGAGCAGACTGTCTAAGATAATCTTACCTCAATATCATATATTGATTCACATGTGCATGCACATGTGTTTCTCAGTCTCGCTTATCAAGTGGCTAGGATATCATACTCCAGTAGGAGGGACAAATCCCATCTCTATCACTCATAGTCTATCCCCATGTGTCAAAGTCACCCAATCATCACCTTTATAACAAGACATGTTGCAGGACTGTGTTTGATGATGTCAAAACATACTCAACGACATGTAATGATTGTAGTGATTTCATGTCTAAGAATCACAATCACCACCTTCACTATGAGAGATGACTATGACTACCAATGATGGTTTCCATGTGTCACTCTCAAGGTGGGTTTGTTTGATACACTATTCTCTAACATGTATCAATGTGCTTGGTTTGATATTGCCATATCATGACTAATGACATTCAGTCATCAACCAACCCACACTTCAGTCTTATGTGTTATTTGTGTCTCTACCTTCCACAGTAACAACCGACTAGGGACATAATAAGAATGTACATACTCTTAGCATTCATATGATGTCATTCTCCAAGTCACGTACTTGAAGAGATACATCATTGAGTATTGTCATTCTTTAGACATTCATAATGTTTCCTCATTATCTCATAATTGAATGAAACAGAATGAATTGGAAGCTTGCCTTTATGAATATAATCAATCCTTTATGATATATACCATGTCAATCATACATGACTTTCTCTATGGGCATACCTTACCAACATCTACAATGCTCATAAGGCCGGTCAAGGCTCACATAATGCTCCCAAGATCTCATGAGGGTGATTAAGGCTGGCATAATGCTCCCACATAGCTCATAAGGCTAATTAAGGCTCATATAATGCTCCCATAGAGCTCATAATGTCAGTTAAGTCTCACTTAATCATGATTGAGAGGGCTATATCAACATAACATGATTTCTGAATTAATTAAACATGATTATCCTGATTTCTTGATTCATTAGCTACATATTATTTCATTTGAAATTATAAACATGAAAACAATAGAAACTGCAAATTCTTAGCACGAACATGATGTTCCATAAGCATATAATGAGTAATTATGTACTTGTATTTTAATTGATCCATTATGAGTACATAAGCAAATAAAATAAACCATGAAACCTAATCTAATACTCAGTGTGCATGACCAATCACTTGATCTGAGGAGGATACTAACTACAACATAATTCCAGATCAAATCCTGATTTCTTGTATATATCATATCATGAATTAATACACTTTGATGACATAGGTTTATAGTTCTTAATTGAAACATGGTAACTGGGTTTGAAATCGAGGTCTAAATATAGGTCATGTAGGTTTCTTGTCTCAAGACCTTTCCATCGAGTATTTTTACATTATTTTCTGAGCTCAGAATAACAAGATATGGATTTCCTAAGGTTTGGCAATACTGATCCAATCAGGAGAGAGATAAATGTTGTACTAGAAATAAAAGAAAAAAAATCTCAATTGGAAGACTAATATGCCCTCACATTGTCACGCACAACCTTAGGTGCATGATAGGGTAATGTGAGTCATTTTCCTGGACATAAACCTCATGGATAAAATAAAAAGGGGCGGTTGAAAAGACCATAAGGACGAACCTGGGTGTAACACATCAAGGTGCATATAAAGGAAAGATGGGGAAAGAATTGCCTGTGATGTTCATTCATTCATCAGCTGAAGGACAGGCGAACATTGTTGCAATCCAGAACACCAACTCTTGATCAGTTGGAAAGCGACGCTTGAAACCATCACAACTAGATTCCTTGAGGTCAGACGAACTCATGGACCTCTGACTTGGGTCTACGATGGCTAGAAACATTGTCTAATGCCCTTCCACCATGGCTGGAGAAGTATGGAGAGGAAACAATAGAGATACACAACAACATCTCATAACCTCAAGATTGTGAACCGTTCGTGAGTATACGTGGATGATAGGTGAACAAATCAAAGTAAAAATTAAAGGACGCATGTACCCTGAAACTAGCATTGAGGTTTCCAAAAATAGAGAAATAGACTCGAGGTGGGAGAGCAAGACTACGATTGTGAGATACCAAAACAAAACACAACATTAACTTCATATTAGAGTCACGAAGATAGTAGAAGAGATCCTAAGAACTAAGAATTGCCATGAAGATTGGCTGTCGATCAAGCTTTTTGGGCATATAACACCATGTTTTTGGGTATGTCTCCTAGGTGAAACACACGACCTAAGACATGGAAAAATTACATAACATAGCATGTGATTGTTACCTGAAGTGGAATTTGATTGAGTGTGCCAGAGGAGCACGGTCTAGCCCATCGTCGACTTGGGTGAAGGTTGACTCCGCTGTGGCTACTCAGTTGGATTTGACAACAATTGATGGCAAAGGAAGATTTGTTGTAGCACAGTGTTGCTTTCTAGGTCCTGAAATCTCAGTGCGGTGAAGTGTTGTTGACTGGCAGTGGAGAGGACGATTTGGGGCTTAGGCATTTCTGTGAGAAGAAGAGATAAGACTGGAGCGAGGGACCCTTGGAATCAGAAGGGTCTCTTGAAGCTAATTGTGGCAATAACTGAGGGAGACATGGAGAGTGGAGAGAGAGAGGGCCAACGGGAACCATTGCTGACTATAGGTCCTCAACGTGTAGAAAGCGAAGAGGAAGGAGACAAAGTCTCCATCTTTAGATCATGATTAGATGGGTTCAATGGGACCCAAAATGTCTTGCTACCGCGTGACCCAGTGACAGTCGCGACTAAGGCATAAATTCATCAATCGGTCATGTGATGCAAAATGCTAGGTTAAATCTAAATTACTATACACATGCTTAATCCCATTCTTTCTAGTATAAATTGGCATATATAGGGTTATGCAAACTTGAAAAAATTTGGTGCTTTACTTTTGACTATGTGGAACAAAATATATACTTAGATTTCAGGTTTACAATATAAAATCATGTGATTTACATTATTAAGTGCTAAGGGTATTGAATGCATTAATAATCATGGCGAGAGATTACATCGCCAAAATGTGAAGGAAGTCCTAACATCCTATTATAGACTCATTTAATTATTAAGAGGGCATTTTATTCACACGTGATGGGTGGATTTCTATTTAAACCCCAGCTAGTCATAATTGCATAATTAGGGTTAGCTCTTGTATACTATTGAATTAAAATGTGACAAATGCTTGAATCATCATGTGTCAGACTTATCTAGGGTTTTAAATTAATAGAAGAAAATAAATTTGCTACTTAGCATTATTGGGTACATTTAATTTTGGATCAAAATTCTAGGGGTGTTACATTGTAGTGGATGTTTTTCCAAATAATAGGAACCTTTGGCCAATCGAGATATTTTGTGAAATGAGTTTGAGAGAAACCAAGTATAATTTAATATTGTGTGTGAAATTTTATATGGTTTTAGGATGAATGAGATTCTAAGTTTTGATGGCCAATTTGAATCATTGTTATATCAGGTAAGGAAAGATGATAAATTAGGAAGGTTTTCTTATAGAATATGATGTATTTAATTGTTGATTTTATCTTTAGATTAAGATGGAAATTAGTCCATGTGAAACTGTCAAAAGATTAGTTGGTCCACTTTTGGTAATATACTTTTAAGACAAACGTTGGATAACCATATAGGATTTGTTATATATTTTGACTTCTCAAAACCAGTCAAACAAAGCTTTTCTTTTGGTCTAGTTTTTGTTGGCTTTGGAGTTGAGGTTTGCAATATATACATTTTAAAGGAAGAGGTCTTATTCGGATACATTGCAAAATATAAATTTTAAAGGAAGAGGTCTTATTCGGATACATTGCAAAATATAAATTTTAAAGGAAGAGGTCTTATTCGGATACATGGCAAGTAGTTAATGATTCCATGATTTCTGACTTTGACTACTACTACAATCAATTGCCACAGTTGCCTTCAACATCTCAAGTTGCGGATCGTAGAAAGGGGACGCACCAGAATACTCTGTTGTGAGATTTTAGGATCTTTTAATGTGTATTTTTTTCCATTCTTAGGAGCTTAAACCGTCCGTAGAGAAATTTTTAGTCCCATACCCTTTATATCTATACTCTATAAAGAGAGCGAGTTTGATGCTGCGCTCTCCTTGATTCACTCTCTTCTCTCTTTTTTTTCAAGGAATTTTGCTCCTATAAATATTTATTCTCACTCTCCTATTAATTTTTATTATCTTTAATTCTGTATTTCTCTCTGCATCTTACGGAAGCGGTTCTTTGATTCTCTCCTTTCAAACAACCAATACAAATATCTTTTACCGTAAGGACCCTTTAACGGACAAGTCTCTCCCCACACATTTCCAACAAATTTTATATGTCACGTGCATGTGCACGTGTGCGTTCACTAATATAGATCCCGTGCTTTTGAATTGAGTGTTACCATCATCGCAACCCTTACCAACGTTGGGAACAGTGATGACGCGATTGTGAAGAGGCAGCTTGGACATAAACTTCTAAGGTGGTGCTACTTGTTGGACTCGCCTCTCTGTTGCGGGAGATGGAGCACAAGGGAGTGAACGCTGGTGGGTGGCTGAGGCGTCATGATTGGCAGATGTTCCGGGACCAGCGGTCCCGGAAATGTTTCAGTCACGCACGTTGGGAGTCAAGCGCGGCTTACGCACGGGAGAGAGTGGTATTGTTGGGGGAGAGACTAATTTAGGGGTGATGACATGACGGGTTTTAATTGGGTGGGTTGGTAGAGGTTGTGTAATATGTAAATAAATTTGTTTTACTTATAATTTTTGAACCGTGATGAATTTTTTAACGAAACAAAAACCATTGGATTCGTTATAAAAAATACAATCCAACAAGACTAATATTGATATATTTTAAACAAAAAAATATAAATGATATGAATATGTTATTCTGGATGCCAATAAAATATTTTAGATGTCAATGAACTCTTTTAGGTGTCAATTAACTATTTTTGGGTGTCAATAGCCATTTATGGACGTCATTATAATTCTAGCTGTCAATGAACCATTTTGGGCGCTATTAAGCGATTCTTAGGTGTCAAACATACCTATTCGGGTGTCGTTATGTTATTTTGGTTGTCAATCCCTTATTTGGGCGTCATTTTAAAATTCTGTGTGTCAATGAACCATTTTGAGCGTCAATTACCTTATTTGGGCATCATCTTTATACTTTTGAGTGTCAATGAATCATTTTGGACGTCAATTAACCATTTTTTGGTGTCAATAACCATTTATGGGCGCCATAACATCCAAAAATACCTTATTTGAGCGTCATTTTAAACTTCTGGATGTCAATGAACCATTTTGGGTATCAATTACTTTATTTGGGCGCCATCTTTATACTTTTAGATGTCAATGCACGATTTTGGACGTCAGTTAACCATTTTTTGGTTCAATAGCCATTTATGAGCGCCTTAGCATCTAAAAATGGCTAAATAGCGCCCAAAGATAGTTAAATAGTTGTTTTGGTTGTCAATAACTTATTTGAGTGTCAATTTTATACTTCTGAGTGTCAATAAACTATTTTGGGCGTCAACTAACTATTTTTGGGTGTCAATAACTATTAATGGACGCGATAGTTGGTTGCCAATTAACCTATAAATATCATTTTTTTTTATTTTTTTCTCAAAAATATGTCAATATTATGCTTGTTAGATTACATTTTTCATAACGAAACAAACGATTTTTGTTTCATTAAAAAATTCATTACGGTTCAAAAGTTATAAGCGAAACAAATTTATTTGCCTATTGCATAATTTCAAAAAACCATCCAATCACCATCTGCCACGTAGTTGCAGTTTATGGGCTAGTTTGGGGCTGTTTTGGGCG
The DNA here is from genome assembly GCA_963693085.1 of Alisma plantago-aquatica. Lineage (NCBI taxonomy): Eukaryota > Viridiplantae > Streptophyta > Magnoliopsida > Alismatales > Alismataceae > Alisma > Alisma plantago-aquatica. The sequence goes on along the minus strand of OY856412.1, from coordinate 1,136,732,630 downwards.
CGCCTGAAACCGGACTTGACGGACTTAAGCTTGTCCAAATCTTAACTCAGAACCCTGCTCTCACGCAAGAGCATGGGAGTCATGCCCTTTGGGTTTCGCAAACGAAAATTCTGTCACGAGACGTTGGCAAAATAGGGAACTTGTCTTCTCAGGTAGTGGCTATGCCAAATACGAAGGTGATGGCGTTGATCGCTCATGGGCTTCTGTGGTGGCGTTCGAGTAAACACGACCTGCATAGGAGTTCCGTGATCGTTGGGATGCCTGGAAGAGAAACTAACCGGGTCCTAATACCGCTTGACCCAGCTTCTTGTGGGCTGAGCCCGCATGCATAGTAGGCCAGCGGCTGGAGTTAGCGCAGTGACGGCCCAGATTTAACATTTGTCAGGTAAATCCTTGACTATATCCATAATACTAGTTAGATCTTGCAGTTATCATAAAAATGTCTGGGATAATCGGATTATGACAAACATCTAGCCGAATTACACATATTTTTAAACTAGGAAGGTATGCGGGCAATGAACTTTATATAACTTTTCTATGGAGATAACATGATCATAATCCATGTGATACTTTATTTGGGCTTGGAAACATTTCGTAAATTGACTTCTTAAAAATGAAGAGATGTATGTTGATATATGTTGGGAATGATGATAAATGACATGATTGATGTAATGGATGTGAATATTATCGCACATGAAAATTCACTTAGGAAAAAGTCTTCAGATTTTTACTTAGACTACATACGATAATCAACACCCACAAGTAGACAGATCTTATTCTAGTTTATAGTTTATTATCGAATCCAACAAATAACATTTTGAAGAGTTAATCTGATCAAAGTAACAAAGCAAGTACTAGTAATTAAGTCAAAAGTTGGATTGATTGTTGTTAATACTTAGATTGCAAACAATAAAATGGCTAAATTAAAGATTGATTATCAGATGATGGAGACACTAGGATGAAATGAATTTCACCACAACTACCTATCATTCTCTCTGACTGCATCACATTAACTATGAAAATACATATGTTGAGGCCAGAAAAATCTCCTTTCCGGTACTAGGATTGGGACATATAACACTGTAAGTTGGTCATTGTGTTACCTAGAGATCATACATCTATCAACTCAGAAAATACCTATCTGAAATTCTCATCAAGGGTTTAACAGGAATCAACCATTATCTAAAATCTTAGGTTCAAAGTTCTCTATACCTAAGATCTGATGAACATGTAAATATGATGATCATGGATGAATACAAGCATGAAAACGATTGATTTCAAACTTACAATGGTTCATGCAATAACACATGCAATAACGAGAACAAAATAGGGTAATGGGGCTACTCCCTGTACCTAGCGAGAGGAATACTCGCTCATGACAGCAAAGACAACCACAAAAGGAAAAGAGAAGGTGAAGGCCATTGTTACAATAAAAGACGAGATCAAAAACGTGGTGTGGGCAAGCCTGTCTTCAAACTTGGGTTGGAAGGCATTCAGAAAGCAGCAAAAACCACTCGTTGACGTTCATCAGATGTGGACTTGAAGTTGTCAATTGGTCTTTACTTTAGAACTTGATATGCTACTATGGAAGGAAAGTAGGTGGAGGGTGATGGAGGATCGAGTGTCAGTAGAAGACTCAGACCTAACCTCCTTTGAGGTCAGAATCTTAGGAGTACTCACTAGTATAGAAACGACCTATAACATCGTATTTTATGGCATCGGTTATACAAAATACACCGACGCCAAGCCACAATGATGTCGGTTCTATACGACAACCATCACTGTATGTGAAGTCCTACATATTAAGAAAAAGACACGAGTATCACTTTTACTTTAACGCCAATTTACTGTCAAGGAAACCGACGTCTAAAGTTACCTGCAAAATACAGTTTTCCAGGGAACAATAATTGCCTCCAAAATTTTTTAGAACGACGTTGATTTTTGCTAAAACCGACGAAAAATATTTCGCACCATGTCCCCTTAGAAAATTTTATCCACTCATTAGTCGTCGGCTCTGTAATATAACCGACGACTAATCACCCTTCACGAGACAATTTTTTTTATGTGGATGGACCTATGGCATCCGTTTTTTACTAACAACCGATGACTAGTTGTTTTCGTGCCGTGTCCCCCGTGAAATTTTTTCCCCCAATTTGATCCTTCATTGTCGATTTTTGTTCTATAACCAAAAACTATGGTCCTAACACCAAACCAATTTTTTTTGTTTCGTATATGTAAATGGACATCGATTTTTATTAGTAGGAATCGACGACTAAAACACACTTAGTTGTTGGGGTTTTTTAACAACCAACGACTATGGAATACTTAATAGCAACTATGTGAAACAGACTCTTCCCTATTCTCTGTTTCATCACAATTTCACTAGGTTTCTGGTGATTCTGTTGGTCTTCCTCCACTCGCCGCCGATGTCGCCACTGTCGTTGGTCTTCCTCCACTCGCTGCTTTTGTTGGGACCTCCACTCTTCCTTGCTGGTAGAGCTGAGGAGATACTCACCACCGCCGCTGCCGTTGGGCTTCCTCACCACCACCACTGCTGAGGATCTACTCACCGCTAGTTGGAGCTGCGCTGCCGCTCACTCTAGGAGGACACCAGACCTTGGGCCATACCTGAGCTATCTGCCGCCTGCTTCCCCTACTACTACCATGCCTACTTCCCCTACTATCAGCCGTCCTTACACCTTGAGGATGTTGGACCTAGTGACATTGGATCAAAGCTTCTACTAGTGATATTAGGCACCTGCTACTTCCCCTACTACTAGGTAAGAGACTCCCTTACACCATGTCACCCATGACCAACTAATAGGATGTGATTCATAATCTGCATTACTCCTTGTTGTTTTGTTTCATAGCTTAATTGTTGGATGTATGTTCATGAATATGAACCTTAAACATGGTTAAGGTTACATATCCCTGAAACATCAACCGAATATTGTAGTTACCTTATTCAAAGTGAATCACTTTTTTATGGTTAGTTATTTATTTCTCTTGCATTGATTAGTATTATATAATTAGGACTTCTATATCTTAATTCGTGTAATTTTCCTTCTAGTTTGTTAACCTTAATTTCTAATTTACCTTAGGTCATCTCTCCCTCCCAAGGTCATGAATAATTTATTCCTTGACGATGAACATGCATGCACAATGGAGATGTTGAAATCAATGTTATCGAATATGGTACCTAGACTAGGGTATGATTTAGATTACCAGATGTTGTTGTTGTAAATCAACTCAAATCAATGTGCCTAATCTAGTTCTCTTAATTGAAATTAATGTTTGATTTCTCTCTTGATTAACTAATCCATATAGAAGAATGAATGGAATTAAATGATGTTACATAAAACCTAGGATATGAATGATGAAACTAGGGACGTAGGTATAGGAATAATAACATACATGTTTTTTGTTGGCCTAGAAATCCATCTGAGATTTACTCACTAGGAGTATATCTTGGATAGTCCCTGGTTTGGGACTATTCTTGAACACTTAATCTCACTTAGGATGTAAGTGTATAATGTATATTTGATTTTCATGATGTTTCATCATCACTTCCCTATTTATTCTCTAAGTACATATATTGGTGGGCATTTGCCCATGTACATCAGTGTACTTGGAGAACTATGGGGAAATACTGTTGAAATTTTCTTAAAAACTGAATACACATTATACACTTGCTTGTGACATTAGGTGTTCAAGAATGGGATAGGTGGTACACACATTTATTATAAGACCTAAACCCAAATTATTTAACTCTAAACCCTAATCTTTAAATCTTTATCCCTAAATCTAAAACAATAAACCCTAATAATCTATCTATAAATCCTTAACTTAATATGTAATCCCTAAACCCTAATATATACTTGTTTTCTCTGACCATAGAACAGATAAATCATGGATGTCCATTCCAAATCGCTGCACCCTAGAGTTTATTGTTGGTCTTGATCAGTTTATTAGATTTGCAGAGGAACATAGGAAACAACCTGGAGATAGTTTCTATTGTCCATGTAGGCATTGCGGTAATAACTTGAAAGTCAGCACTGGTGACGAAATCAAAAGTCATATCATGTGCAATGGGATTGTAAAAGGCTATACATAATGGTACTGGCATGGAGATATTTCAAACATGAAATCAGTAGATGTCGATAGTAGTGCGTGTGTGGAAGAAGGAATTTCCGTCGATGATGTAGATGTGAATGAACCGGTTCCAATAGACATCATTGATGAGATGTTGAATAGTTGCGGGGTAGAGAACACCGATCCATCTTCCATGTTTAGGAACAGTGTGCATGATGCTGAGAGACTGTAATACACATGTTGTACTAAGTTTATGAAAGTTTAGCGTTGTGTTGAGATTGTATAATCTAAAGGCTAACAATAGATGGACCAACAAAAGCTTCACGTCATTGTTGTCTTTGTTGAAAGAAATTATTCCTGAAGGAAACAAGCTTCCAATCTCAACATACGAGTTAAAGAAATTATTATGCCCAATGGGAATGGAGGCTAAGAAGATACATGCATGTCTGAATAATTGTGTATTATTTCAAAGGGATTATGTGGATTTGAAAGATTGTCCAAAAGGTGGGGTGTCAAGGTATAAAATGATGACTTCGGGGAAGTCCAAAACTAGTTCTCCTGCCAAGGTGATGTGGTATCTACCTATAACACCATGGTTTCAGCTCTTGTTTGCCAATCTGATAGATGCAAAGAATTTGAGTTTGCATGTAGAGGTTAAGAAAAATAATGATGGGATCCTATGACATGCGTTTGATTCCCCCACAGTGGAAGAATATTGATTTATTGTACCTAAATTTGGTGAAGCAGTCAAGAATCTAAGACTTGGGCTTTGTACCGATGGGATGAATCTATACGGGACATTGAGCAGCCAACATAGCACTTGGCTTGTTATGCTTGTTATATACAATCTTCCTCCCTGGTTGTGTATGAAAAATAAGTATGTTATGATGTCATTGTTGATATCGGGCCCTAAACAACTTGGAAATGATATTGATATTTATCTTGAACCTCTGATTGATGACTTAAAGAAACTCTAGGGTGAAGGTGTGATGACCTATGATGCTTCACATGGAGATACATTTTGTTTGCATGCTATGTTGTTTTGCACTATTAATGACTTTCCAGCATATGGGAATTTGTATGGATACAGTGTAAAAGGATCCAAAGCATGTCCTATATGTGAAAAGAACATTGATTCAATATGACTAAAACATGGTAGTAAGACTGTATATCTTGGTCATCAAAGGTTTCTTACAAAATTCCATCCGTACCGAAGGTTGCACTAATCATTCAATGGATGGAATGAGGAACGGAGTGTGCCTAAATCTATACCATGGAAGGTTGTTTATGAAAGAGTAAAAGACTTTGTCAATGAATTTGGTAAGAGATCACAATGTACCATACCCACACAAAGTGACAAATATATATTCAAGAGGATGCAAAGGACATATTTGAATCGATAGGTCCTCAATGCAGGGGTATGACAATATGGATAGGCGAACATCCCAAAAATTGTCCTATTATTATTTCTATTAAGGAGGATGTTGCAGGCCAACCATACAATAATAATATATTTATACAAGATATTTTGGAGTTGTTTAATTATGATTGGCTGAATACATCTATGATAGAACTATGGATATGGTGAGATCTTGTTTATATATCTATATACCTTATTTTATATACGGTGATCTATTTTCATATATATTAATGCATACATAATATATGTTTTGCAACCACTTACATAGGGTCTATACAAAATTTTCACTTACCCATGTGGGATTTCTAATTCCATCCTTGATCAGTCATGTACATAAAGAACCTTCATCAGTTACCTTATATTTCTTTATCACTTTCAAGTATTTTGGTAAAGCAAAGAAGAGCGTGATAATAGGTCCATTGAATGTTGAGTAAGTTTACTTTGCTTATAATTTGGACTTAAGAAAATTACATTTTATTGTGGACTTTGAGTTATATATTTTTAACGTTCTTATCTCTAGTGGTAAGCATTGTGAGTTACTGGTTGTTGTCCCCAAGACGTTGACTGATTGTTATCTAGTTCCTGAGGGGAAGGAATTAGACAATTCGGGACACATAATTAAAAGGCCATTATTCACATGAGAATTTTTTATATTTATATCTGTTAACATCTATTGTTACATTACTATTTAGTAATGCAATTTAATGTATTACATTAACATGTAGGCCTTTAAAAGATTTCAAAAAAGCTGGAGGAAATATGTGCAAGAAAAAGAAAGCGTTAGTCTGGGAGAATGTGAATGTAGTTTCCTGACTCCAATGCATATAATATTTATGTGAACTATGCTTATTTTTATTTATTAACATTTGTATGTTGAAATTTATAGTATGTTGTACAAAACAATGACTAGACATGTGGATACTACGTGATGCAATATATGAACCTAATTTCAGATATGCTGCACAAGAAATTGAAAACATACAATATGTATTATATAGTCTTGATCATCATATATAAGTATGGTTTCATTAGATAATATGAAAATATCAAACTTATTAATTATATATATATGTCATTCTCTTTGCAGGTGTTTAAAATTAGTGACTTATCTATAGGGGAAAATTTATTAGATGTACATATTCCATATACAATGGAACAATTAGATGACATATGAGAATAATGAGCAAAAGCCTTTGAAAGGGAGGCAATTTTTTTATTATGATTGGGGTACTGATGATGATAAATATGAAAATTCTAAGATTTGATGTCATAATTATTTTTGTATTTGAATACATTTATAAAATTTGAAAGACAAGCTTATATATACATGTGTGAATGACTTTTTTTGAATTGTCTTATTGAAATTTGATCTATATACATGTGTGTGAATGTGAAGATGAAGGAATGAATGTGCTTCTACATGTGTGTGAATGTGAAAAGAGATGAATGAATGGAACAGTAGTTTGCTACATGTGTGAATGTAAAAATGGAGTAATGAATGAAACTACAGGTTTCTACATGTGTTTAAATCATATGAATGAACTAATTGTGTTTATACATGTGTGTGAAACACATGATGTATATATATTCTTTATCATCTTGTTATTGTAAGTTTGTGGCCTATTGTTAGCTAAAATCACAGGATGATGTAAACATGTAGTTCAAAATTGAACTGTAGGTTCTGCATCCTACTGACCATCCGGACAGCAGGTCTGCAAGATGATAATTAAAAAAAAAAACAATACTTAGTCATTGGTTATCTAAAAAACCCGTCAATTATTGTTACCGACGTCAGTTATTTATAGAAAACCGACAAGTATGCTCTAATACGGGTTAATTTTTTTGTTTGAGTATGGAGATATGAGTTGATTTTCTACAAAATAACCAACGACTATGAATCCTACTAGTGACAGTTATCTAAAAAAGTTGTCAATTATTATCAACAACGTCGGTTATTTATAGAAAACTGACAAGTATGCTATAACCCGAGCCAAAGTTTTTTGTTCGAGTATGGAGATAGGCGTCGGTTTTCTAAAAAATAACTGACGACTATGGATCCTACTGGTGTCGGTTCTTTTTTTGGTTGCAATTGGGGTCAGATCTATGTCATCGATTTTAGAACTGACGTTGTAGGATTCTACCTTTAGTGTCGCCCACTTGGGTGTCACTTGGAAACCGACGTAAGAAAGCCATTTTAATCGACGTTAAAGGTGGTATCTATAGAGTGACTCTTAGTGGAGGTTGGGGTCTGATCAGTCTATCGACCAAATAAGGAAATCAGAAGAAAATGGAGGCATATGTAGAGGAATCAAATTTGGAGTCTGGTGGCATCAATGATGTATGCTTTTTTTGGTGGATGTGGCCTTGTATTGATAGATTGATGCTAGAATTTGGAACCCTCCCAAGATGCCTTGTACTTACATCATAACTGTCATGGATGTGAAGGGACAATGACGGGAGGTAGGTGAATGGTATCACAACCTTCAATATTCCCATCGATACATGCACATATAATAGTCATAGGAGGGTCATAGCAGAGTGTGTGTTGGGGATAGAGAAGATACTTTTTCAGTGGAACGTGCATGATTTCAATTGGTGTTGAGGTTCAAAATCTTCATCAGCGGGAAAGAATAGATTTACCATCACTGTTTGTTGCTTGACCAACCATCAGTGGGTGTGGTGCAGAGTTCTCATCAGTCGATGAGAGTATGATTCCCATTGGTGGAACATACATGAACCCATAGGTCATCAGTAGGTTAAGTATGCTCAGCCATTGAAGGCCAACAAAGGTCAAGCATCATAGCATAATTCATCGATTTAGAGAAAGATTTCCCTCGGAGGTAGAACAAAGAAGGAACAGATGGGTCTTCAGTCTCCTTTGAAGATTTTCCATTAGAGGGTCATCCTTTAATGCCTCATACTAGTCTAGGCATCGATGATCTGAATGCACACACTACTCATTGGGGTTAAACTTTTGTTAGTTGGTATGTGTTGAATTTCCATCAGTGGTAGACCATTGATATGGCAGAGTGAGAGGGTTGACAAGACCCCAAGAATATGTAAACACACCTAGGGGGCTATTCTCGTGTGAGCAAGGGCATGTATCGATGGGAATTTTAAGTCCCTAAGTAGAAAATGGATATCTAAATGAGGCATTCATAATGTCCCTCATTATAAAATGGAGAGAAGGAGGTGTGGAAGGAATATGTGAATCTCTCCTCTAATTGACTTGAGATTACATTTTTTGCAAATACATATATTACAATATTTTTTCTTTTGTGCATATTGGTGTCTTTTCTTTTTGTCAGTATGCCCCCATTACTTAGAGAGGGGTATGGAAGAAGCAGATATGGTAGGGAGGGGTGTTCCACCCCAAACTTCAAGTTTGGCACTTCTTATGGCTTTTAATTTTCTTTTTGATGGATGGAACGTAAGAGGATGGAAGAAGAAGATGGGTCAAATCAGCATACAACTTGATTTATAGTTTAGGACACTGGGTTGTTCTCCTGGTCCCACTATGATTGAATATTGACATGATAACAGAAAAAGGATGATTCCATGAGTTTCTTTCACTAGTTAGTTAGAAGAATGATGTGTGTAATCCTTCTCAGTTTCTCAAATACTTACCTTCTTTTCCAAGAAAACATGATGCTCGGATGCCTAGGCCACATGGGGTGATTTCTAGCCATTGGTTTGTTTCATAAACTGGTCATTGTAAGGTGTTTCTTGAAGTAAGGGGAGTTATATGACAAATTATGCATATATAAAAAAAATTAGAACTAACCAGGATAGATAATGGCTTTTATAACTTTACATAAATTTTTTTGAAGAAAAAGCCAAATGCAATGTAGAAATGCAATGCTGGAATCATAACTTTCAAATAGGTAGGTGTGGATAGAGAATAGAATATGTACCGCCCATCCTTCACCCTAAATTTAGATATTTCTCATCCACAAGAAAACACAAAATCAAAGATGGAGTGAAAAAACTTTGCTAGTTTGACCATGAGCCACAATTTCTCTCCATTTAGCCAAATTCATTCACCTATAACCAAGATTGCTAGGACTTATGATCTTGTTATGATATGCACTAACTAACTAATGCAAAGATGAAGTAAATTATTAAAATAGCCAAAATAAAAGTAACACTCATGTTTCCTTTTGAGAAGTGCCTTTGTTTAATGTCGACAACTCTATGCCTAAATCTCAACCATGATATGTTGGACGAAGAAGCTAGAGTAGTTGTTTGGTCTACATATCAGTCATTGTGAAGAAACATCTATGACTATGGCCATTAACTTTGAAATTTGCAGTCCTCTCACTCCAAATTGTAATAGCCCCATGAGGGAAGATGTGCTTGATCATGAATGGACCCAACAATCGGGTCTTAAGCTTTTATAGAAAAATAAGGAGATGAGAGTTGTGTAGTAATACTTGATCTTCAACTCACATATATTTCTTCTTCAGGTGGACATCATGTCACATCTTTCTACTCTCATAAATACATGCATTTTGTACACTTCCATCCACAACTCTTCAAGTTCTTGTGGTTTAATCAAATAATTTTCTTTTGCTGCATATAGGTTAAAGTTGAGCTATTTGGTGGCCCATTGAGCCTTGTGTCAAGTTCTACTAGTAAATGATCAGACTTTCATAAATTAGATATGAAGGTGTAGTTTCTAGGGGGTGTTATAAGAAGTTCGATAAGCCTAGAATGTGTCACTCAACTTGTGAGATCAATCTTGTCTTGTCATGTCAGATGTATTCTCCAAAATGGCATTGATTTGGCAACTAGAAACTTGAATCTGACCACCTGAGTGATGGTGGTATGTAGTATTCACACGGTGAGAGACACCATTCTTGGTAAGGATAGCTCCAAAGCTACTCTCAAGAAAGTATGATCCTCCATAAGATATGACAATGTGAGGAACTCCTTAGGATGGAAAGATAGTGTCCTTTAATAAGTTTACGACTGGATAGAATCATAAAAAATTGTGGGGATGGATTTGACCCTTGGAAATGTAATAAAAAATGATCAAGATGTAAGAGAATCCATAAGAGGAGGGGAATGGACCCATGTAGTCCACACCCCAGACGTCAAAGATCTCCACTTCTGTCTAAATATTGAGTGGCATTTCATCTTTCTTATAATTATTAGTAGATTGTTGACATGGGTTGCAAGACTTGAAAAAGACATGAGTATCCTTAAAGATAGAGGGCCAAAAGAACCCACATTAAAGGACCTTGAATGCAATCTTTTTGAAGCCCATGTGGCCTCCAGTTGGACCTGAATGACATAGTTCAAGAATAAGAAGAGCTTCCACTTCAGAGATGCATCGACGATAAAGGTATTATAAACATAGACAAAAGAGATAATGTTCATCCCAGTGGTATTGGAGAATGTTTGACATTGACTTTTTCTTATCATCATTGGTGCATATAGGTTTAACAACTCCCATAGGTAGGTATTTTATAAATCCAGTGCATCATGAGGTGAATGTAGATACCTTCAACAATTGGTCATCTAGGAGTGAATCATTGATGAGGTGGCATCCCTCTCTTGTAGTGTACTCGACTAAGTGATAGACAACAGCATTTCTGTTCCCTTCTTATCCTTGATTTCTAGACCAAACTTTTGCAACAACTTCACCTGTTTAGTCTGGGTTTGGCATCCTTCTTTGACATCAAATACTTGATAGCAACATGATCAATAAATAATCACTTGCGAGCCTCTTAGACAGGAGTAAAACTTGTCAAAATAATATACAATGACAAGAATCTCCTTTTTAGTAGTTGTGTAATCCCTTTGTGTGTCATCCAACATATTTCTTGTGTAGTAGATGATATCATGCTTCTTTTTTGCATGTTGCCCAAAAACTACACCTACAGTGTAGTTACTAGCACCACACTTGATTTTCAAAGGGAAAGACCAATCTAGGGCATGAGGGATGGGGGTAGAAATGAGAGATTCCTTTAGGGTAAGAGTCAAAGATGATGCCAACATCCTTCTGGTGAAGGTTCTTACAAGGCTTAGTGATGATGATTAAGTCACAAATGAATCTTCTATAGAATCCCACATTTCCTAGGAATGCTTAGACTTCTTGTATAGTGGTTGGAGAAGATATCTTGTAGATCACTTTGATCTTTTCCTTGTTCGACCTCAATTTCTTCTAAATCTAACACGATGTCCTAGAATAATGCCCTCCTTAACCATGAAGTGCCATTTTCCCCAAGCACCATATGTGCTTCTTCATAGTGTTCCAACACCATAGAAAGATGGTGTCTCATGCATCAAAGGAATCTCCACAGATTGAGAAGCCATCCATGAATATTTCCAATATCGTTTCAGTAAGACTGACAAATATAGTATACATGCATTGTTTAAATGTGGTGGGTGCATTGAATAATTTGAAGGTCATCTAGTGAAATGTGTAACTGCCAAAGGGACATGTGAAGTTAGTCTTTTCTTGATCACTAGGGTGAAAGGGAATATTAGAGAAGCTAGAGTGTCCATCCAAGTAACATAAGAACTCATGGCGTGCAAGTGTCTCTAGGACTTGATTAAGAAATGGGAGTGGGAAGTGGACCTTTGATGTGAACAAATCATATCATCTTTTGGATCATGTTTGGTTGCATATCCATGTTGTTTTGACTCAATTATCACTCTCATTCATGCTAGATTCTATATTTTTAGCTATTCTTACTTGTCTCATGGTTTGGATTGAAGGTACTACATTTTGCAATGCAATGATGAGGAATATATCATATTATCACTTATTGGATCACTCCTTAAGTATCTACATACTTTGGGGTTCGAAACTGTACAAATACCACTTTTTACAGCATGTAAATCGGACCTACACGTTGAACATTATGAGCGGAATACACAACAACCCAGAACAGCCATTGACACACCGTGTCTTAAAAAGACATGTCATGCACCTGGGAGTGTCGAGCAGATTGAAAGTTTTTGGAAAGTTGCACAACATGCATTAATTCAGTACACGCCATGCAAAGTGCATTATGGAGCAACTGACGAAGGATTTACACATCGTGTACCAGGAATGCACACCGTGCGCCTATCAGTTTCAGCAATTTTCAAATACAACTCCTTTCTATTTAAAAGACGAAACCACTCTATGGAACAGTTATCACTTGTCATAATTTGAAGGTCTTTCATCCTAGAGCAGGTCTAGAGCAAGGGAGGGAGATTTTGGGTGGAAGAAGGTGGTTTCTTGCCAAAGAACCCCCATTCTTCTTCTCTTCTTCTCCATTTTCTTCTCCGGAGGTGCAACATAGATTTTTCACTCCATAAAGCTTCTCAGGAGGGAAGTTTGTCTGGTTTGGAGTAGTTTTAGGAGTGGGATTTCATCCTCAAGTCGGAATTATACCTTTCTTGGGTTACACCGTGGGATTACTTAGCTTTTCCTTCTCTAAATCATGTTGAATTCTAAAAATTTTGCACATTTCCTACTGTACACATTCATGGAAAAGTAGTTTCCTTTTCTTGGACATGGGAGAGTAGCTCCCATGTCATATCATGTACAGAACATGATAATTTCGTACTAAATGCTAAGTTGCTTGTTTTTCCACCTTGTGAGCACCAGTTTCTTACTTTTTGCATGTATGACTGGCCACTTTATGTGCATGTTTTATGCTTTCTTGCTTGATCTGAGAAGATAAGTAGGAGAGTAAGCAGGTACTCTCTTGGAAACTCCTTCTTTACCACAAGAGTGGAAATTATGGAGTTGGGGAGTAGGATTGTGATCCAAAATGAAATTCATACATGAGAATGTTGTATTGAGTTAGGATCATTGTACTTGCACCAAGAGGTGAAGTGCAACATACAACTCTCCTTTAAAACAAGTGCTTAGTATGTTTAAATTTCATGCTCCTATTTTATGCTATGATATGTTGGTGAAATCTTTGGTCTAAGATCCTTCCATATATGAATCTTAACCTTTCTTAAGTGATAATTTACTATTTTGTTTTAAATCTATAATCTAGTTGTTCTAATCCAATCATCTTGTGTTCAACGATCTAGATTATTGAAAATCATAACTCTTGCGCCTAACTAACCAACTCTCCTTGTGTTTGACCTCGACTACAACTACTCTCGTATACTTGCGGGATATAGCTAGTTGAGTAAAAGATCATCCTTATGATTGAAATTCGTTAGTGTAATAAACCAATAAGTTTTTGGCGTCATTGTCGGGGAGCATCGATATTCCTATTAGAGTAAGAGTTTATGCTTCTAGCCTGAACATTCATCTTTCACATCCTTGGTTTCTTAAAACATGTAATGGTTTCAATTTTTGTGAGTAAATCAACTTTACAACATCATTTGGAATACGGGGTGCCCTTGCCAAGCTCTTAGTGCATTTTCAACCACTCTTTCAATGAATTTTTTTGCAAAACAAATGAATGAAATCTAGCTAATGTTACAATTTAGTTGACTCCCCTATGTTTTGGAAAAAAATTAAAATTTCTTTTGGCTTATCTCATCTTTATACCCCATAAAAGATGGCTAAACCGCCCACATATCATGCTAGCCTAGTGTAAGTCTGTTCTGGCCATGATGGTTAGGTGGTATGTCTTAAAAGAGGGTAAAATACCCCAATCATCACTCCACATGTGCATAAGCCTACATTAGCAGCCGAGTGCCAGAACACATAATCCATTGTCACATCATTTTTGGGAAAGAAGGAGAGTACAACTAAAATTGTCAATTTTGACTAAGATTTCATCATTTGTATCCTTAATAGTTGATAGTTTGAGTTGCACATCCACTAATCGCTTGGCTTGGTCATCCAAATTCTACTTAGTGTTTTTAATTGATTGATTCATTTAATTGTGACCACCCCTAATGAACTAAAAATCTCTTTCTTGGGTGTTTAAGTTGAATTGATGGCTATGAGTATAAACATGTCAATCATGGTTGGCTTGGTCTTATACACATATTTCTTTTCATTTGATCTATGCATGAACTTGAAAATTCTTCATTTGTGTTTCTATGCTCTTTTTTCTTGAGGAAAAGCAATGGTTTAAGCTTAGGGAGATTTGATGTGCACAAATCATATCATATTTTGGATCATGTTTGGTTGCATATCCATGTTGTTTTGACTCAATTATCACTCTCATTCATGCTAGATTCTATATTTTTAGCTATTCTTACTTGTCTCATGGTTTGGATTGTAGGTACTACATTTTGCAATGAAATGATGATGAATATATCATATTATCACTTATTGGATCACTCCTCAAGTATCTACATGTTTTGGGGTTTGAAACTGTGCAAATACCACTTTTTACGACATGTAAATTTGGACCTGCACGCTGAAAGTTATGAGCAGAATACACAATAGCCCAGAACAGTCGTTGACACGTCGTGTCTTAAAAAGACACCGTGCACCTGGGAGTGTCGAGTAGACTGAAAGTTTCTGGAAAGTTGCACGGTGTGAATTAATTTAGAACACGCCGTGCAAAGTGCATTCTGGAGTAGCTGAAGAAGGATTTACATGCCGTTCACCGGGAATGCACGTCGTGCGCCTGTCAGTTTCAGCGATTTTCAAATATGACTCCTTTCATTTTAAAAGACAAAACCACTCTATGGAGCAGTTATCACTTGTCATAATTCAAAGGTCTTTCATCCCAGAGCAGGTCTAGAGCAAGGGAGGGATATTTTGGGTGGAAGAAGGTGGTTTCTTGCCAAAGAACCCCCATTCTTTTTCTTTTCTTCTCCATTTTCTTCTCCAGAGGTGCAACCGAGCTTCTTCACTCCAAAAAGCTTCTCGGGAGGGAAGTTTGTCTGGTTTGGAGCAGTTGTAGGAGTGGGATTTCATCCTCAAGTCAGAATTCTACCTTTCTTGGGTTACACCTTGGGATTACTTAGCTTTTCCTTCTCTAAATCATGTTGAATTCTAAAAATTCTACACATTTCCTATTGTTCACATTCATGGACAAGTAGTTTCCTTTTCTTGGACAAGTAGTTTCCTTTTCTTGGACATGGGAGAGTAGCTCCCATGTCATAGCATGTAAGGAACATGATAATTTCATACTAAATGCTAAGTTGCTTGTTTTTCCACCTTGTGAGCACCGATTTCTTACTTCTTGCATGTATGGCTGGCCACTTTATGTGCATGTTTTATGCTTTCTTGCTTGACTTGAGAAGATAAGTAGGAGATTAAGGAGGTACTCTCTTGGAAACTCCTTCTTTACCACGAGAGTGGAAATTATGGAGTTGAGGAGTAGGATTGTGATCCAAAGCGAAATTCATATATGAGAATGTTGTATTGAGTTAGGATTGTTGTACTTGCACTGAGAGGTGAAGTGCAACATACAACTCTCCTTTAAAACAAGTGCTTAGTATGTTTAAATTTCATGCTCCTATTTTATGCTATGATATGTTGGTGAAATCATAGGTCCAAGATTCTTTGCATATCTGAATCTTAACCTTTCTTAAGTGATAATTTATTGTTTTGTTTTAAATCTATAATTTAGTTGTTCTAATCCAATCATCTTGTATTCAACGATCTAGATTATTGAAAATCATAACTCTTGTGCCTAACTAACCAACACTCCTTGTGTTTGACCTTGACTACAACTACTCTCGTATACTTGCAGGATATAGCTAGTTGAGTAAAAGATCATCCTTATGATTGAAACTCATTAGTGTAATAAACCAATAACCTTCCTGGTGGCATTGTTGAGCTTATAATAATACTTTACCCGATCACAGAGTGCGGGTGATGATAATATCATTATTTTCATTGTGAACAAATGTAGTGCCTCCTTTGTTTGACACTCCTTGTACATAACTCACCCACAATGAATCATAGATGGGATATATGATCTTAGAACGAAGTAGCTTTATTACTTCCTTGCGCACAACCTCTACCAGAACTAGGTTCACCTTGCTTAAAGTCTTAATGGAGGCATAGTAGTTGTCAACCGCATTGATTCTATGCATGAAAAGGGCTTGGATAACTTTATTTAGGTTAGTCATTTGTATCTAAATGCCTTCTTCCTCTTCCTCAATATAGTCAGCAGTTTATCTTCTTTCTCAAAAGTGAGATATGCATCGATGATGACTGGGAAGACCTCCTTCTCATCAAGAAATACATATTTTATCCCCTCAGGTAGGGGATCCATCTCTGGTGTGGTAGGCTCCTTGTATTCTTATTCAATCATGAAAAAAGACTTTAATTCCTCAAACTTAGCCTCAGGGTCTTCCTCAACAAAGTCTAAGTAGAGAAGAAATTGTTTCACTTGTTCAACATTTAGCTTGCGAGCATTGGGGTCAATGAGTGATGTCTCGAGAGGGTCTTCTAAGGTAGGTGTCTCCTGTCATAGTTGCACCGTCTTGTCAATGCAGTTAATAAAAAAGCATTACTCTTGCAAAGGGGGTCCTTTGAGACTCTCAGAGACCTTGAAGGCGATCGTGTTTGTTCCTATCCTCAATGTCAGGATTCCATCTTCAACATCAATGATTTTATGGGCTATTACATGGAAATGACTACTAGAGATAAGAGGATATCATAGATTCTCCTGAATGTGAGTGATGAAAAAATCACAGGGGAAATAAAATATGGAACCCACTCTCATAGGGATGCCTTTTGTGATCCCGTAGGTGTGGTCATACAAGAGTCGTCAAGTTGATTCACTATTATAGTTGGAAGGATGTCATTGGTGAAGTGTAGTCTTTTGCACAAACAATAGGGCATGATAGAGATACTTGATCCAAGGTTAGCTAGACCTTTTTAGTATGTTTAGTCCCCAACAAAGCAAGAGATGTCAAAGGATCTCAGATATTTGAGTTTTTTTGGGAATCTTGCTCTAGATGATGTCTGATGTCGTCCTTGCTACCTTGAAAGTCCCATACTCTTCTATGAGGTACTTGCAAGTGAGGAGAGATTTGAAAACTTGGCGCAGGAGGGAATTTCTATCAGAGCATCATGGCAGGGAATGTCAACATGCAACCTTTTCATTGCTTCCTTGAATTTCATAAATCTTAAGTCTATACATGTTTGAGATAGACGGCCTAGTAGGGTACACATGGTATGTAGATCGGAACCACTGGGATAGCATTATGCTTGGCGTAGCTTCTGGTGCTTTCTTAAGATCGAGCATACCTCTTGCCTCTAGATCATACGTGTCACCTTGTTTTGGCATTTCTATCACTGGTTCTCAGATGCATCCACTAGGGTGGCTTCATCATCATCGTCATCATCAAGAATGATCTTGTTGTTTTTTATGATAGACATTGGTGGTTTGGGTGGAACAAACCCCAAATGTGTGGTCACCATCATCATATCTCTTGGTTCTTGGCATTGTTCTATGGTTGGCCAACAAATGAACCCATTGGAGGACAAATGGCTGGAGTAATATGTGCAAGATGAGCCTCCATAGATTTGTTGTATGCCTACTAGATTTCTAGTAGCTTCTCGATAGAGTCCAGGCATCCTTGATCCTTAGGGATGAGCATGCTCTACTAACGACCTTAGCCAAGGATAAGTTGTCCTTATTGGTTGTAGGGCTTTTGACCTAAACTACATTTGTTGCATTGATTTTAGTAGTTGTGGTATTGTCTAGGATTGAAATTATTTTATCAAAAATTTGAATTTTGGTGGAAAATAAGTGGACCCATAATTTAGTTTTGGTTGGGTCCTTGCTTGAGATGATTTGCATTTGTTGCTCCATCTAGATTTCCTTACTGGAAGACCAGATGATTTCTTGTTCAATTAGGATCATAGTAGCCTTTCCCTGGAATAGTTTTGACATCATTGACTTCTACAATGACCGTACTGCTATTGAAATGAGGCTAGTGCATGTTTAACATGGCTTGATAAAGGTGGTTGTACTGCATACTTTTGTGCCCATCCACACTACATACTTGACAAACCTCTTGGGTTTCCCTAGTTGGAAAAGAACATGAGCCTCTTTGCCTGTACCTATGGAGGAAAAACTCGAGGCTATCATGCTTAAGAGAAAAATCTTTTACTAATTCAGTGATTACCTTCAGATCAAATTTGAGTTCTGCCATAGCAACCTTGAGGGTTACTTTCTCGTGTGATAAGCCTAAATTATCTTGGTTCTCTAATCCCCTACTCAAAACCTTCCACATGTAGTCAAAGCTTCCCCACATGAAGTCTCCATTCAAAGTGACATCAAGGAACTATCTGATGTCATGATCCAATCCCATATAGGATTGCTCAATAAGTTACAAAAGGGGAATGTCATGATGACAATATTTGTGTAAAAACTCTTTGAAACATTAGTAGGCTTCAACAAAGTTTGAATTGGGTGTTGTACAAATTGGGTGATTTGTTCTTAGATTTGTTATATGAGTGAGGGTGGAAAGAACTTCTCTAGAAACTTGTTCAAAAGATTTTCCCAAGTGGAAATGTTATGATCATCTAGGGAATTGTACCAAGCCCTAGCCTTGTTGTTGAGGGAATAATAAAATCACATAAGTTTGATGGCTCTCTCAGACATGCTAGCTTGCTTTCTTAGTACATAGATATTCTTCTATAATTGGTCATACACATTTTCTTTGGATCATCCTAAAAAACCATTGTTTTGCATTTTTGTCACCCATTATGTCTTGATTTCAAAGTTTTGAGTTGTGTTGGCTGGTTGGAAGATAAGGTTACAACTGTCTGCATCTATGGTCATAGAGAACTTGTAGCTCTCTTTGTCATTCTACTTCTTATGTTGTTCATAGATCTACTTGCACAGTAGGTCTGGCTTCATCCATGGGCCTCTGTCTTAGTGCGTTGAATGTGGCTTGCACTCTATGCTCAATATTCTCATCATCCATCTTGGCTCAACATTTGGGAAGGATCCTATGGTAGGTTCATTTGATGTTAGGGTCAAAGTCAAATTTGCAACTGGTGTTGGAAGAGTGTTTCATACACTAGATATGATTCCTAAAAAAAATCGACAACCACAAGTTAGATGACTAAGCAGGAGTTGAGTTTAAGAATATATGCAATATTACTAATTGCAAAAGAAAAAAATCTAAAAGATTCGAGTTAACTAAGCTGATAAGTTGTCCAGCAATAGCTCCACAATCTAATGTGGTATTTTTCCACCCCTCAATTTTTCTATGATATGAAATTCTAGTTTCTACCCAAACAATAGCACAAAAAACACATTCAACAAATAGACATGTCTTATCATAATACAGTTAAGGATTGAACCCAAAGGACTTTTTTAAGAATAAATTGTATATTTAATGTAATTAAGAAAAAGTACCTAACAAGGATAGATTATTTATTTTTTTGGTTGATTAACTAAATTAACAAAACAAGAAATTAAATCAAAATATGAAAAACATGATTTTTAACAATGGTAAAATCATAGAGTGACGAGCCCATTGCCACTATGTACGTATTCTCTCTCACACATTGCATCACATACTCACAAGACTATTATAATAGGTCTAAGAAAGTTATATACCCATTTATTTTATAGAATCTCACAAGGACATATTTTCCCATAGGCTTGAGGTCAAGTTACCTACAAATCTCAAATCAGTTTCCCAGAGAACACCCTTCTAGTCATATCCAAGATTCAACTATGATTAACTGGTATTTTAATCTTATTTTTCAATTTCTCTAAGCCCAATATTGTAATAGACACAAAATATGGATAGATAAACCATAAAACATACACTAAACTATTAATAAAAAATCTAATACTTCAAACAAGTAGTCGTTCACAATGTAGGACAACACATACAAGAATAGGGGCCAATCCCCATGCCCCATATGATGAACTACTTCTACACATGTTTAAGATACAATATAAAATAAAGAACAAGAATCTCATGAAGAAGGTATTGATATAGAAGAGAAGCTTTGTGGTTTGCAAAACCACCCTCCAAACAATAGCTACAATCTCCAATCACATCCTTCAGTGGATCATGTCCCACATCAAGCTAACAACTTTGGTCTATAGCCTTCTTGGGTGATGTCTAGGGATGTAGATGGGTGTTGAATGGAGTGAGATGTCCTATCTAGATTTTCCTTGGTTCTCTAATAGCATGATCCAAACTTTCAAGTTGATCTAACATAATCCAATGGGTCTGAGAAGTTTATTATAGAAATGCAAATATTAAAATAATGTGTGGCTTAAGGACCATTCCATAATGGTTGAAAGCGGTCATTTTTGTTTGGATAACGTGGGAACCACCCCCGAGGAAGTGCCACAATCGTGACCCCCTGGCAGTGTAAACCCCCGGTCCCCCCTCGACTACCCGCACACCGGGGGGAACATTTAAATCGTACAGTGGGCCGGCCTGCACGATGGGATAATTTGTTTCCGAGGAGCACAACCTAGGGTTTGAAGCCGGGTCCCTTCATTGAATGATGTGTCTAATGACTTTTGAATCACCCAATTCTGATACCAGATGTGAAACCTGGAGAATTCTACTAAATGGGTACACTTTAATGATCCTCTCTCCAAATGATGGAGTCAGAGAATGAGGATTTAATGTTTTAGCATATTAAATAGGAATGTGTAGAGTGTTTATGAATTATCCTCTTCTCCTTGAATCAATTATATAACTTCTATATTCAAAATCTAATAAAGAGTTTATGACTTTTAATCTTCTCATTTCATCAACCTACAAATTAAACATTAAAATGAATTAATACCAAATAAATTGAATAAACTACTAAAATCTAAAACAAGTGAAATTCAAGTAAAATATGCAAAAGTAAATATAAAACCCAACAAAGAAATATGATGAATAGACATTCATCATCTAGGACACCATATTTATTCTCGTGTATGTAGTTGTACACTGTAGTATAGTCCAACATGGTCTGCAAATAAAAGAAAAAGATTGAAAATTTGAAATATAAGTGTAAGTGGTGTAATTTTTCTTGCATAATTTAGATTTGTGCCAAGCATAGATGTAATGGTTTTTGTACCACATAATAGAACATTTGTTGAGCTATATTCTTTTTATGATTTTGGATCTAGAGATAGCTTGAATGTAAGATTGTGAGTAATAAAGTGTGTTAAAATTTTGATGGATGGATAATGTTGTAGATCCTCTGGTCTTGTAATATAATTAATTCAACTTCAATGCAAATATTTTCATTTAAACTTGAAAAAGTATTGTGCAATATATTATTTATGTGCATGTGAAGTTGTTTGGGATTATGGATTTGTTCAAGTAGAATGCATTAAGTGTTTCATTGTGTGCACTATTGTTTCCCTAGGTAGCTTTCTCATGCTCATGTGTTTAGAATCTGGATACGTGACATTGAACATCATGTGTATGTAAGAAGATGTGCATTCAACTCTTGTATTTTCCCATCTTTGATGGGAAAGAATAACTTTTGTTGATAGTTGGATCGACATGAGAGCTTGAGGAATAGGGTACAACACGGAATCATTTAGAAAATTCCTATTCAAGTTTCTTTTTGGAGGCCTTTGAAATATACTGAGAGTTGGACCATCATAGGAGGAAAGGGGAGATATCTATAGGGAAGTTGTTTGGGTCATTTATCTTGACGTTAAGGAGGATGTGGGAAGCCACATACATGTGGATGGCATCTGCAAACCTTGTGTGAGACATACTCCCAAATTCTTCCCAACCACTAGTGATGACAAGGTTATTGTTGACATTAAGGATGTCCTTGAAACTTACTAGGAAGTGACAAACTAGAGAGAGAAGGGATATCTAGTTCACTGATAAATAGTGAGATATGAGGACCCAATCTAGGAAAGGAAGGAGAATATGTTAAATATGGGTGGTAGGTAGTTGAAAATGTATGCAGACTCCCATCTTGGAAGTCCCCCATAGTCATCTATGAGAAGAACAAGATGTGGAAGTTCAAAGTAGGGTCAAGAAGAGGTTGAAAGTGTCATAGGTGGATAGTAGCCAAGAATTTATAAGCTTGGTCGATAAGGTTGACGGATATGGTAGGGTGATATGTGTCATTTGTGCAATAAATGACTATGAAAAGTCCAACAGTTTAACCTTCTTAAGAGGTAGTCACTCATTGCAAGTAACAAATCAACTTTTTGGTAATAAGGTAGAAATCCAAGGGACGACCAAAAGATGGTTGAACTCCAAAACTAATCTTGAGAACAAGAAAGTAAAATCCACATTATGAGATTTTGATTATGCGAAGAACAAAAAATAAAAGTGCAGAAATAAAACCTAACTAATCAAAAGACAGAAAGAACTAGGGTTTTGGGGGTTCACCACCAATATTCAAGATTTTATTCAACAAATCAACTCCTAAGATTAATAATCAAATCAGGACCACATATATTTGTGTTCTTTTGGAAAACAAATCTCATAAGGGCTAGACTTCCCACAAACCCATTGATCCCGGTGTTTGTGGATCCTCATCCAACCGTCCAGCATGTCTTTGTCTAAGATCTCGTTGAGAAACATGTGATTTCCGTTCCAACGTTCATACTTATGGGTCAGATGATCACATCACCATAAGCTATAACAAAACAAGTCAATAGGTGGAAGGATCATAAACTCAATCAGCAGATATTGTCAAGAGATCATGGGTTCACTTTTATGAGGATCTAAGATATCGACACCCCACAAGAATATAATCATTCTACCAAAAAATGAGATTAGATGGATAAAAAGATAACACCAACAACTAAGGGATTATGTGTTCATTCTTGTGGGGATCCAAGATCACATCATCCAATAAAAGTATATCAATTCAACCAATAATTAAGAAGAAATTGTATGAAAGTATTCTTTTACCAAATATTGGATTCGACTAGATAGAATAAGAATATGTTATGGGGCTGGTCCCTGTGCCCCAATAGGGAACTACTCAGAAATAATAGAAAGGGAACAAGAACATGCACAGAGGGGTTCTGGGGGATAGAAATTTGATTCCTTTTCTTTGAAGCCCCCCCTCCTTTTATAGGGGAAAGCAGGGGCAAAATCCTATAGGAATGGATGTTAGAGGCTAGATTGCCTCATCCGAGGTGTTGATCGGTCGACTATATTAATCACTTGCTTCAACCCAAAGTCACATTTCTCAAACCTTGATTGCATTGATGATTTTATCATTTTGGCATTTGACTGAGTATTTATTTGATTTTTTTCTTCCACACAAAAAAATATGGAATCCACCAAGTTCTCTTTATGCCTTTTTACAACATTAATTGCTTGCCCTAAATGGAGAGATGTATTGAATTGCCTTCTTGACTCTCTTTGCTTCCGATTTTCATGAAGACAAGTCAATTGACTTTTAAGTCTAGTCAACCAATTGGCAAGCCATCCAACATACCTTTTTCATATATATCATTAAATTATCTTTCCAATACATAATTGCACATTAAATTTTACCTTGGGATGTGAAAGTTATGACCATTTTGGTGTAGGGTATATATCAGGACCGGGAAGTTGAAAGATTTGGTGCATGTGAGTCGACTGAATGGATGAGTTTGTAGATTGATTAACATTTTTGGGAGGTGGCAGATAACCCACTATTTCATGTGCCTTCTTGGGATTTGGATGGATTTTGTCATTTCTATGAACAAATTTTGGTCAAAGCAATACCTGATTAGAGTGGGTTCTCCTTTATTATATGGAGTAAGAACATTTACATAATAAACCCAATAGGAAAAGGAAATAGTGAAGAGTTACATAAATAAGGAAACTATTTTCTAACACTCCCCCTCTAGATGGAGCATACACATCATGCATGCTCAGCTTGGAAGTCATATGCTTGAAGGCTGAAGATGGAAGTGGCTTGGTCAAGATATCTGGCACTTGCTGACCGATTTGAATATGAGGAGTTTGATTCTTCTTGGAGAGCACTAAATCACAAACAAAGTGGAATTCCACTTCAATATGCTTGGTCCTCTCATAAAACACCAGATTTCTAGTAGTACGAATCGTTTCTTAGTTATCAAAATTGAAAGAGATAGGTGTCTCAACAGACACCCCCATTTCTCACAAATAGACACAACCCACTGTAGCTCACAACAAGTATGTGCCATGGCTTGATATTTGGCTTCTGTGTTGGATCGTTCTATGACATTTTGTTTCTTGCTCCTCCAAGTCACCAAATGTGACCAAAGAAACAAATAGTATCTGGAAGTAGAGTGTTTATCTCCAACATCACATGCCCAATATACATCAGTGAACCCAATGAGTTTCAAGGATGTATGTGTGAGATTCTGCCATGTAAAGTAAGGCCCTCCCTGGTGATCCTTTAGTATAACAAAGAATCTGGGTGACTGCCATCTAGTGTGACATCTTAGGTTCACTCATAAACTAGATAACAACTCCCACAACATAATGAATATTAAGAGGAACAATTGCCAAGTAAATCACTTTTCCTACAATCCTTCTATACTTTACTAGATTAGCAAAAATCATTGTCATAAAACATAGAAGTCTTGGTATGATAATCCATATACATGGAGATAGGTCTGCACTATGCCATTTCTATCTCTACAAGGAGGTCAAGGACATACTTCCACTAAGATAAGTTTGTGTCCTTCTTAGAGCGTAGGACTTCTATGCCAAGGAAATAACAAAGATTTCCCAAATCTTTCGTCTAAAATTATGTTTGCAGCCATTTCTTGAGTTGTAGAATGTCAGTGAGTCGTCACTGGTGATAACAATATCATCTACATAAAAAACTTGAATAATAGTGCCACTTGATGACTTGTACAAATAATAGTGAGTGATCATTAGAATACCAGATGAACCCAAAATGCATAAGTGCATGATTGAATTTATCAAACCATGATCGAGGTGACTGCTTCAGACCATAGAAGGATTTCATTACTTGAACACCTTCTGACACACACCCCGAGAAACATACCCAAGAGGTTGCTCCATGTACACCCCCTCAAGTATATCACCATGAAGAAAAGTATTGTTGACATCCAGATAAAGAATAGACCATTGAAAATGAGTAGAAATACAAATAAGAATCAATTAAGTCAAGCCACTGGAGAAAAGGTTTCAAAGAAGTTGACACCGTGTTTTGAGCGTACCCCTTTTCCACCATACGATCCTTGAAGTGATCAATATACCCATTGAGTTTCTATTTACCAGTATAAACCCAATGGCAGTCTACAACATACTTTCTAGGAGGAAGATCCACCAAGTCCCAAGAAGAGTTCTCATGAAATGATTCCATATCAATTTCCATAGTTTGGATCCACAATCATGTCGGGATGCTTCTGTATAAGAATGGGGAACAACCAGAAAGTCAAGGGCAAGAGGAAATGTGCAGGATGCAGATGATAGATGGGAAAATAAATAGACATTCACTAATGGATGATGTATTAGTGCAGGACCGTACACCTTTCCAAGCTACAATTGAAAGGTGTAATCTGAAACTCATGCATCAAGATAACTCTCAATAGAAAGAGGTAGTTCAGTTGTGTCAGATGATGATGAGGCATTATGCTGGACTGGTGATGCTACATCCTTGTAGTGACGCCCTGCTCGCCTGGTGTAATCCAGTGGAAAAGGTTGAGGCAGAGACGGCGGTGGTGGTGGTGGGGTGATATCTTTAACACTCTCACCATATGGAATAGGAAGGGGTGGCTCTCTCTCACACTCAAATATGTAGTCACTCTCAAGATTTTTCTCCCCCTCACTCTGAAAAGAGTCAGTAAAGAATAGGGTAGACTCATGAAATGTAACATTGACCGACACAAAAAGATGATGAAGATGAGGAAAATAACACTTGTATACCTTTTGTGTGGGAGAGTATCCCAAAAAGACAACATGAACTGGTGAGGGGACAACTTGTCAGCTCATAGATCAAACACATGAACAAACAAAGTGCATCCAAATACATAAAGAGGAAAAGGGAAAGGTTGCTCGTCAGGTCATAAAACAGAGAAGGGGGTAGCCCCTTGTAAGATAGAAGAGGGATGATGGTTAATCAAAAAACATGGAGTGAGAACAACATTAGACCAATATTTCTTGGGCACAGACCTTTGAAATAGTAGTGTATGTGCTACATGAAGTAAATGGAAATTTTTGTGTTCTGTAATCCCATTTTGTTGGAGTGTATAAGGACAAGTTGTTTGGTGAATCATGCCAACAGAATTACAAAATGTAGAAACAACATTTTGAACATATTCTAGGGCATTATCAATATGAATAATCTTAATATGAGCATCATACTAAATTTTTATTAACTGATGAAAAGTTTGAATAATAGACAAGACTTCATCACAAGACTTAAGTAAGTATGCTCATGTTATGTAGGAGAAATCATCAATGAAAGAGAAAATATTGAAAGAGGTTATAGCTTGGCTCTTTAGCAGGACCCCAGACATCACTATGAATAATATCCAAAGGAAACTTAGAGCATTTCACATTATGACTCAAAAAATAAATGTGATGATGCTTTCCTAATTTACATGACTGAACTTCTAACCACTTTATTGAGGCTACGCCTAGGACAAGCTTTTGAAGACTCCTTAGGTGTGGATGTCCATAGAGACAATGACATTGCAAGGGAGAGCAGCCAAACACGGTAGATGTGGTGGATGGAATTTGGCGAGCTAGGTGACCACCTTCAAAGAAGTAGAGAGCACCTTTCCTAGATCCCCCACCAATTGTCTTCTAGTTCCTGGGATCCTATAACACAAAGAAAGAGTCTCCCAAGATTACCAAGCATTTCAAAGAATCAACCAGCTTAGCAATAGACATTAAGTTAAATGGAAAGTCTGGTACATAATGTAAAGACTGTAAAGTCAAACTGGGTGATGTTTGTATGATGCCACACGCCTAGACTCATCTAATAGAACCATCAACAAATGTCATAGAAGAATGTGGGATATATGAGTCAGAAGAAAGAAGCATAGATTGTATACCCATCACATGCTGGGAGGCCCCGAAATCTACCAACCATGTAGAGGATGGGTGAGAGGCAAAAAGTTGAGTCCCCTGGTCATTTGCATTTGAAACTAGATTGACCAAAGCGCTTAGGGAAGCTTGCTAAGTAGGTTACAAAATACGATCATACTCCTCTTTGGAGATCGTAATATCTGATTGCAGTTGTTTAGAAGCTCTAGATACAGACGTTCCTAATGAATTGGAAATATAATGTGCAAAACCAACTGGAGGCCTACCATGCTTAAATTAGCATTTTTCTTCTATGTCCAATTTGTCCATAGAAAGTACATTTTGGATGATTTCCAACATCCTATCCTATTTGTTTAGTAGAAGCAGAAAAACAAGCATGATTCTCAATGTGGTGTTCTCCTGGAGTAGCAGAAAAAGTCTTAAATGATGATTGTTGGATCCGTACAAAGGCTTCTTCAAGGCTTGGTAGCTTGTATGTGTCTAGAATAACACTCCTACTGAGCATATACATGATTTAAGCTGGATAGAAACATTATTACTACTATATCATCTCGATCTTTCATCTGGTCATCAGTCTTTAGTGGCTGATAGAAATTGACTTCTTGAGAAAAATACTAGATAGTGCCAAAACAATCCTCAAGAGAGTGACCGTTTTGTATTTCTACAAATAAATGGCCATGAATAGTATAGAGGGGAAGAGAATTCTTCTCATGACAAAAATGTTTCTTTACAACCTCCCAGATCTATTTAGTTGTAGAGTAGAACATAAATCTAGAAGTAATCTAGGGTTCCATGATATTCTAAAGTCAGGATTTCACTAGTCCATTGTTTTTACACCAAGTGATATAGTCTTTTCTACCTTCATAAGGGGGTTCTAACTCAATAATTTACATCTCACAAGATTCAAGCATAGTGTAGATAGAATTCATCCAAAATAGATAATTTTATTAGTTAAGCTTCATAGATATCTGATATCGGTTTTTGTAGATGACTATAGCAGAAGCAGCTGGCTTTGCATCTTCCATATTGAGAGATTAAGATAACAACAACATACAGAATAAAGAACATGTTGTGTCTGATTTCGGAAGAATAACCTTCAATAGTTGTGACACACCGTGTCACGAATGTGACATATCATGTAGTTTACCAACAATGCCGTTAGAGTAGAGAAACCTAGATGGCAATACCTTATGTTTCCTGGGATATACACTGTGTGTAGCAGCAGCATACATAAATCTTGATGGGAATTGGCTCCGTCAAAGGGCAAAAAAGAACTTTGAGAAGACCCACCAGAGAGAGGATGACCCTGGGAAGATGTGTCGGGGTGACGGGAATTAGCGTCGTCACTAGTCAATTGATGATGCAAATTTGATGCATTAAAAGGCCCTAAACATGTTGGCACTCATACACCTATTAGACTACATGTAGAGGAAACATGATGAGAAGAAAGGTACTCCTCCTTCTCTCTTGGGGATAGAACAAGAGTTTCTCCTCCTTTCCTTCAAGCGGCCATTATACCCTGATGGATCAGAGGAAGACCGGCTACCCGGTGAGGAATATCATCAGCGGAGGTGCAATAGCAGTGAAGGAAGAGGAAATCAAAGAGGTAGAAGTGAGAGGGTAGGAGGAGAGCGGGTGGGAGGGGCGGCGGCTAGGGTTGCAACAATCAGTTATGCCCTAATATCATGTGAATGGATTTGGTTCAAAGCAATACCCAATTAGAGTGGGTTCTCCTTTATTATATAGAGTGAGTACATTTACATAAGAGACCCAATAGGAAAAAGAAATAGTAAAGAGATACATAAATAAGGAAACTATTTTCTACCAATTTCCTTGCAAAATTCAGCACGAAATTAGTAAAAAAACTCCAAATAAAAGGAGAAAAGATAAACTAGACATGTTAACTTTAAAACTAGATAATAATAATGACATGATCCTAAAGAGAGATCTAAAATATGCAATTATGATGGATTAATATGCACTTATCAAAATACCCCAAACTTAAACATTGCTCGTCCCGAGCAACATTGAATTTAAAACACTATCATTAAAAACTTTCATCCCTTCAATCTCACTCACATAACACCATTTAGGTCATTCCACCTTATATGGACAAGCAAGCTTGACTTTGATTCATAGAAAACAATTTTTGTTCTCTACTTTATGATTATTTCACGGTTGGTTCCACTTCAAGACCCGCAATAAAACAAATTTCAATTCCCTTTGTATTTACACTCCTGCATATTCTTACGAGTCATTTCACAAGAACATGACTTATTTTGATTAGTTGGGGTTTATGTATTTTTCCCTTGGGTATAAAAAAGAGTGAAGGGAGGTTTGGAAGAAGAATGACCACTCATCTATTCAACTTGAGATCTTCTTGTTTATGTATTATAGTTACATTAACCACATTTATTCCTCTTTATTCTCATTGGCATGTTTTTTCTTGTATGCCCCAATTAATTGCAAGGGGCATGGAAGAAGAGAAAGAGGGGAAAGGGTGTGACCTAGAACTTAGGGTTTTTATCACGTTGGCTTTTTTGTAGATGAAGATATAAGAAAGTGATGGAAGAAGTGTAGAAAAGGTTGTTATTTGTGCAACTTGTTTTTTTTTTTGAATTTAAGCGCATTAGGAGTGACATGCATTCAGTCAATTAACTTTGAGTTAGCCAAATCAAGAGTTTTCCAAGTTGATATACAAATCTAGATAGGGAAGCATTATTTTTTAATCCTATCAGTCCTATATAGTCTAGCTTTTCAAAAGAATGGTATTAATTAAGATCCTAGGTGATAGGATAATTGCTATCAATGGTAGGTTTATTAAATATGTTACAAAAGAAGTTGCATCATTCAAGGGGGTATATTGATAAACATACACATCATCATGACCAACTAGATAGAGGTCTAGTAAACTATATAAAGGCCCTAAATTAAAGATTTTTTTTGATAAATTAAAGTTAAACTACATAACATAATGGAAATTGCAAGAAATATAAGATGAGTGGGTGGAATGAGTGCATACCACCCACCTCCACCCCGAATCCAAAATTTTTCTCATCCTGAGAAAAATCTAAATCCGCAATGGAGGGGAGAAAAGAGCAAAGATCACTAGGGAGACCTGGTAGCTCAAAGAACATCCAGCTGAATGGAATGTGTGTGAGGGATAGAACCTTAATCAGTGGAGCTTCATAGTGTACCCAATGGTTGGGTGGTCTTGAAAGTTCAAAGGGTTATTCAAATTGGCTTTCGCCTCGTAGTCCCTCCAATATGATCCATAGATATTCCTACATTAGGGAAGGAAGTGTTGGTGATGAATGTGGATTATGGGAGATTAGTGGGTGCCGACCTAGTAGCACATGTAGTGTCAACTATTCAGGATCAGGTGGAGGAAATGGCTTTGGTTTCTCCCCATCATATTGATCCGCATATAGGATAAGTGGTGTTGATATGGTAGGAACAACTGGATTTAAATTAGCATCATAAATATTTTTCTCTGTAAAAAAATCATGAAATCAACATTGTGGTTAATGAGATTAATCAGTTTCCTTTTTGATATGGCGTGTTTCTCAATTTCCTCTATGCAAGATGTTCTCAAGGGTTTAGGAGGAAATAAAATGGAAAGAAAATCTTTATATTCAAGGAATCATGGCATGTGACTTTCTTCACGTGGTGGTGGCTCCTGTTAGATACTAGATGGGTGATTGGATGCTCTAGGTGGGGTGAATAGAGATGAATGCACTTAAACAGACTTCATTAGACCCTCAAAATATATCACAAGATAAGGTTGCTAAATAGGAAGTTTGAGTGCAACTAAAACATGCATAGCAAGGGAGAGAGAGATTGAACATACACTAATTGACAAGCTATTTAGAGTGGTTCCACAATTCAAACTAGAAGTGAGTCAGTCCACTACCTAGAGAGGTCAACCTCTAGGATTTCTTAACCATTGCACTCTTATATTCATTCATAAGACTTACAATACATGACCAACCAAAGGACTTACCTATCCAATACAAACAGTCTTCAACCTTACCAAGGACTTACCCACTTTGCAAGGAGTCTTCCACCTTCTTCCAAGGACTTACCTACTCGTGCACAAGTCTTCAACCTTCAAGGAATTACGCACTCTTCTTGGATCTTCAGCCATTGACTTCACCTTCACTCAGAGAATCTTCCACCAAGGTCTTACCCACTTGAGCAAGGAGTCTTCTTCCTTCACCAAGGTCTTACCCACTCTTGCTCCAAGTCGTCATCCTTGATCTTCACTAAGGGACACCTTCCCTTGTTCTTATTCACCTCTCTTAGCCAAGAAAGAGAACCTTCATCTTCATGGTTGAAATGAGAGATAGGGAGGTGGTGGAAGTGAGAGCCTCACAAGATATACATGTAGGAATAGCTCTCTTATAGATTTCCTACTCACTCTAACAAATGTAGCAAGTGATTAAGGTTAGAGAGAGAGAGAGGAGGTTGTAGGAAGCACTCAACTATAGAATAGGAACCTCACATAGAGTTTTGCATTGAATGCTGAACCTTGGAATGAAGCCCAAGGGGTCCTATTTATAGCTGGGGGTGCCCCTTAGCCTTTGGGAACACTTAAGAACAAAAACTAGCCGTTTTGTGGCTTGCAACAAATATATTTTCACTTGTTGCAACTCCACAACGGCTAGAAACACTTTTCTGCACTTTTCCATAAAGTGCAATCGGACGAGTTTCTATAAAGGTAACTTGACCGATCAAAAGTCATTTTCAAGATCCAATCAGGATCGGTCGAGTTTGCAACTCGAGCGATAAACAACCTGATGTAAATTTTAGAAAATGGTTTTTGAGTGCTTAAACATTTTCTAAGTGCTCCTGATTTTTTATAAGCTTAATTACGAGTCATACAATCATTACAAGTGATTTACAACATGATTCTAATGGATTTACATCATATTACAAAAACATGCACTTGTATTGAATTTGACTTGTCTTTTCTCCAAGTTGAGATGTGCAAGTTAGGGCATTTGGAGTGTGTCTATAACTAATCTAAAATCACTCAAGTAGAGACATTAGACACAATTAATTGGAATGGTTTAGTCATCATCAAAATAAGGGTTTAGTCAATTTAGACCTTGAGTCAACACTTTCCCCCTTTTTGAAGATGAAAAACCATTCCATAAATGTATTGAAAGCATTTAAGTAAAGTCATACCTTTGGAGAAACCTATGGGTTTCAATAGAATTGGGTTCATATGCTCCCCCTCAATTGATGCTAGTGGAATTCTCATACTCCCGCTCAATTGATGCTATTTCTCCTGCATGGTTAGCTTTCATAACATTTATAGAATACTATGTCTTCTATTCATATATGTTCTACACATATATGTCTTCTCCCCTTTACCTTGTCAAAAGAAGACATACCTTTCTCCCCCTTTGTCATTTCAAAAAGTGGGGGTATGAAGAAATAAGAAACACCACTTGTTAAGAGAAGGAAGATAACAAAAAGTTATATAATGAGAGTAGAAGAGCACAGATAGGGGCTTGTCCAACCATACAAAGAAAAACAATTTAAAGCATGCACTTGAACAACCCCAAATGCAAGATAAAGTGCTGTAGAAAACAATGAAATGCAATTTTGACCCTCAAGATGATAGAATTTTCCCAAAAAGTGTCAGGGCTCATGGAAAAGTAATGAGTCTTACTCAGAAGGTTGTTTCTGCATAAAAAACACTAGTCTTGCACCAAAAATGGAAACTGGAGCAAAAGTTGCATGAAATCCAAAAAAATACTCCAATTTCTACATACAATGTAGATCTATGTATCCTGCATCACAATGTTATGCAAGCAACTCAAGATAGTAGATATGAAATTTAAGGAACAAGCTTGAGAATGTATGAGACAAGATACAAACATAGCATATATCGAAATACCACTTGATGAACAAGGATACCAATAATAAATAAGGTTAGAACTACATGTATGTGAACTACTAGTAGATGTTATCACAAATTATGACTACTAGTAGGATCTAGATCATAACAAGAGATACCAAGAGATACACAAGATAAAGCAAGCTATGAGTAGATGTAGAGATATATCCAAACAAAGACATAAACAATTTTAGAAGCATGAAAGGATGTAACTCACATATAAATATGCATCATTACCAAAAGATGATTACCACTAAGAACCTCAAGGTTGTATCAAAACAAGATATACAACTATATAGATGTAGCAAGTTAGAG
Organism: Alisma plantago-aquatica; assembly: GCA_963693085.1. NCBI lineage: Eukaryota > Viridiplantae > Streptophyta > Magnoliopsida > Alismatales > Alismataceae > Alisma > Alisma plantago-aquatica. Next base: position 1,136,699,052 of record OY856412.1, on the reverse strand, counting down.
AACAATGGAAGCAATTTATGACACAACCAAGAGATCCAAAGAGATCATCATCAAAACCTGCAAAACAACTCAAAGAAAGTAATTGCAATATATATATATATATACCAATATAGAGCAATTAGAGAGATAGAGTTGTAAGCAAGATAGGCAACTTAAAAACATGGCAATATGCATATATAAAGGTACCAAGGGAGTGCCAAAGAATAAGGCTATTGGTTGAGAAAATCTAGTTGAGAGGGAAATTCTCATCCAATAAGCCAACTATGTATTCTGTGCATAGTGTTGTCGGTCAAGTTCTGTGTATTGACAACTCGACCGATGACAGCTGTTGGAAACACCCATTGGTGCCTATCGGTCAAGTTTCAAACAGGACAAACTCGACTGACAGATCTCCTATCAAAAAGCACATATATTTCATAAAAAAATATTTAAAGGCATGCTAAAAATATAAACCATATCCAAACATATGTAAGTAAGTTAGTAATGCACTATCAAAGCATTTGAAATAGTTTTTGAGCAAGAGTGTGAAGAGAAACACAAAATACCATTTTGACTCAAAAACCATATGTATAGTGCACACTATCTTGACAAAAACAAATTAGGATTGGTTATGAGCAAGAAAAACATTTACCTTTGTTCTTAGCATTCCTTTTTCCACTTGTTGTCACCTTCTACACATCTCACCTTTCTTCTTTCATGTGGATTGAGAAGTCAATTTGCAATTCAATATCTCAAGTCAATCCATTTGCAAGGACCTACAAGAAGAAAGCTGACATAGTCCCCAATCACATTTTTGGGTCCAGAGGGGTTAGTTTAGCAACCCAAGTCCTATTGCTCTTGGGTGCTTTCCTAAAGGGACAACAAGTAGAATAATGACCAATTTCATTGCAATAGTTGCATGTGCCCATAGTCTTGGAACTAGAGGATTCTACATGGAATATTGGAGGTCCTTTAACTTTTTTGTTCCTTTGACTACTATCATATCCTAAACCATGTCTACCAATTTGTTGAGTAATATGGTGTAGGATGTCATTAAGACTCTTTTTACCAACTAAGAATCTTTGCAAAGAAGATCTGAAACTATCATTATCATGCATAAGAGAAGCAATACTAGACGACAAAAGATTGATATTATCTCTAGCATGCAGAAGATCACTTTCTAATCAAAGAGCTTTAGTTAAATAAGAATCTCTATCAATATGAATAGCAGCAACATTATTCTCTCCACTAGTAGAACTAGAACAAGATTCAAGCACATTGATTTTAGCAAGCAAGGAGGCATTTTCTGTTTCAAGCAAAGTAATCTTAGAAAGATAAACACCATTTTCATATTCTAATCCTTGCAAAACAAAATCTTTGTCCTTGTTTTCAAATTTAAGAACATCAATATCATGCATGAGAGAATCAACAATTAAAGTATGCTCTTCATTAGAACTAGGCATAAGAAGTTGAGCTTCTAGAAATCTAATCTTATCAAGCAAACTAGCATTTTCAAGCTTAAGAGAGTCTACTTGTCTGCGACAAGCATTTTTATCAACAAGCAAGAAAGAATTTGCATGTTCAAGATCATCTAATTCTACATGCATATTATCAACAATTCTAGCAAGCTTTTTCCTTTTCTTTTTAGAGGACTTAAGAGAGGCACAAGTATCATGAATAATAGTAATCAAAGATTCTTTATCTAAAGAGTTTAGATTTACCTCACTTGAGTCTTTACTTGTTGATGCCATGAAAGCAAAATGACATTCTCCTTCTTCAATAGAGCTTGATCTTCCACTTGACTCTTCACTTGATTCTTCACTTGAGATTGAGTTGGAGGAGTCATTTGAGCTTGAGTGCCATTTCTCCTTCTTCGTGTACATCTCTTCTCTTCTCTTGTGAAGATGGGTCTTTTTTCCTTGTGGGCAATCTTCCTTGTAGTGGCCCTTCTTTCCACATGTGAAGCACTGAATTGAGGAGGAATTTCCTTTGTAGAGTTTACCCTTGGAGTACATGGAATCTTCTTTAACTTGAGAGAATGGATAATCTTGACCAACAATAGCCTTGATTTGAGATTTTATTTCAGCCTTCTTCATTCTCTTGAGTTCTTTCTCTTCTTGTCTTTCTACTTCCTCCCTCTTGTCAAGTGTGGCTTCATGTGCTTGTAGATTTCCAATGAGCTCTTCAATGGGAATATCCTTAAGAGACCTTGCTTCTTCAATCGAAGTCACCTTGGGTTCCCACCTCTTGGGAAGAATTCTAAGGATCTTTGAGTTGATCTCTCCTCTAGACATAGGATGGCCTAGAACCGCAAGACCATTCACAACGGTGTTGAGCCTATAGTACATATGAGCTATCTTCTCCTCCTTTCCCATCTTGAAGTTCTCAAATAGCCCGTTGAGCATCTAGACTTTACTTTCCTTCACTTGAGATGTCCCCTCATAAGTGATGCATAGCTTTCTCCATACCTCATAGGCTGTTTCACATGAAGAAATCTGGTTGAACTCGGTAGGGGTCATAGAGGCATAGAGGATGTGCATAGAGCTGAATGCACTTAAACAAAATTCATTAGACCTTCAAGATATATCACAAGATAAGGTTGCTCAATAGGAAGTCTGAGTGCAAATAAAACATGCATAGAAAGGGAGAGAGATTGAACATACACCAATTGACAAGCTATTTAGAGTGGTTCCACACTTCAAACTAGAAGTGATTTTGTCCACTACCTAGAGAGGTCAGCCTCTAGGATTTCTTAACCATTGCACTCTTATAATCATTCATAAGACTTACAATACATGACCAGCCAAAGGACTTACCTATCTAATACAAAGAGTCTTCAACCTTACCAAGGACTTACCCAGTTTGTAAGGAGTCTTCCACCTTCTTCCAAGGACTTACCTACTCTTGCACAAGCCTTCATCCTTCAAGGAATTACCCACTCTTCTTGGATCTTCAGCCTTTGACTTCACATTGACTCGGAGAATCTTCCACCAAGGTCTTACCCACTTGAGCAAGGAGTCTTCTGCCTTCACCAAGGTCTTACCCACTCTTACTCCAAGTCTTCAACCTTGATCTTCACCAAGGACACCTTACCTTGTTCTTCTTCACCTCTCTTAGCCAAGAGAGAGAACCTTCATCTTCATGATTGAAATGAGAGATAGGGAGGTGGTGGAAGTGAGAGCCTCACAAGATATACATGTAGGACTAGCTCTCTTACAGATTTCCTACTCACTCTAATGAATTTAGCAAGTTATTAAGCTTAGAGAGAGAGAGGAGGTGGTAGGGAGCACTCAACTATAGAATAGGAACCTCACATAGAGTTTTGCATTGAATGTTGAACCTTGGAATGAAGACCAAGGGGTCCTATTTATAGATGGGGGTGCCCCTTAGCCTTTGGGAACATTTAAGAATGAAAACTAGCCATTTTGTGTCTTGCAACAGATATATTTTCACTTGTTGCAACTCCACAATGGCTAGAAACACTTTTCTGCACTTTTTTGTATAGTGCAATCAGTCAAGTTTCTATAAAGGTAACTCGACCGATCAAAATTCATTTTTAAGATCCAATCAGGATCGGTCGAGTTTGCAACTCGACCGATGAACAACCTGATGTGAATTTCGGAAAATGTCTTTTGAGTGCTTAAACATTTGATCTAAGTGCTCCTAATTTTTATAAGCTTAATTACAAGTCATACAAGTCATACAATCATTACAAGTGATTTACAACATGATTCTAATGGATTTACATCATATTACAAAAACATGCACTTGTATTGACTTTGACTTGTCTTTTCTCCAAGTTGAGATGTGCAAGTTAGGGCATCTAGAGTGTATCTATACCTAATCTGAAATCACTCAAGTACAGACATTAGACAAAATTAATTGGAATGGTTTAGTCATAATCAAAACAAGGGTTTAGTCAATTTAGACCTTGAGTCAACAGCTCCCCATCTAGATCAGATGTATGGGAAAAAGAAATTGGATGCGGTAGAGTGTAAGTATCTTGATGAAGAAGCCTTTCTCCAGAAACATCTACTCATTTATCATGGAAGGGTGGTGGTTCATTATATAGAAAGGGTTCAACCCAAGTGGAATTGTCATTGATAACATCTGGATTTATGTCAATGATAGGAGTTGTTGGAGCTTAGGATAAGAATGACTATCCTGCTGTGAATTTTCACACTTCAGTAATACATCCTCTAGAGTAAGGGACATAATATCAATGTACTCATCGCATGAAGGTTGTGATTCCTTGGTCTGTGCTATTTCGGTAGGATCCGACATAAATGAAATAAACATGGGTTCATCATCGTTATCATTGTGAAAAAAAATCCTAGGCCTCTCTAACTTCTCTAGGGGTCTTTTTGATTGGGCCTCTAGTAAAGTAACTATGGGGCTTGTCAGTTTTCTAAATTTTCCTATTGCTCTACTACTGTTCCTTCTAGGGTTTTAATTTGTTCCTCCTATTGAGGTGTATATTGGTTTTCACAATAAGGTTCATAACCCCCCCCCCCCAATTTGTTGGTTATCCTCACCATACCCCCCATAACATTATTGGTCATAGTATTCCTCATTTTTATATGTGTAGCATTGTTCCTCATAATAGTCTTGAGAAGTTTGTGGATTGTAATTTTCATTATATCCACCATGTAGGAAAAGACAATATTACAAGGTGCCACCATAATATGAGGAGACACATTTGGACAATCTAGTCATATATGGTTGTAACAATCACACAATTGACATTGTGAACCATAATGTGTTGACCATTCCATTTGAAAAGATTTAAAAAAATATATTAAAAGGAATCTAAGATAGAAAGAAAGTTAAAATATCTAAACTAGAAGAAACTAAAAAGTGTGAACCTTAGAAATGAAAAAAGATCTAAAAATTACAAAGATAAGCTAAGAAATTATAAACACGACTAAAACTTGAAAAACAAACTAGAAAGCAACACTACTTGAATGGAAACTCAGTAAAAGGAGGAGATACATAAAGGAATGGGTCTCAATAGGAAGTTTTTTAAATTAAATTACAAAGATGTAAAAAAGAAACAAAGGAAATGTAAAAAGAAATTATGAAACAAAATTGAATTAAAAACATGACTAAAAAATTATAGAACAAGATTAAAAGTTACAAACAAACTAAAATTGTAAATTAGAAAGAAGTAATACTGGAATGAAAACTTGGTAGAAGGATGAGTAGCACATCCAAAATGGGTCTCAGTAGCCAAAAACATAAAAAGGTAAAAAAGTAACAACTTAAGAAGGAAGGAAAAAATTATAGAATAAGTCTACAAATTAAAAATGAAGCCAAGGAATTATGAAATGAGATAAAAATTATGAAACAAACTCAAAATTATAAAATCAAACTAAAATTATAAATTAAAAAGAAAGAAGAAATCCTAAATAAACAAGCGATCGAGATCGAAAAGCAACGCATGTCATCCCCGACAATGGTGTCAAATATAATGTGTGTCATTTGCACACTAAAGTACTAGGAGATCCTAGACTTTAACCTTCTTAAGAGATAGTCAACTTGTTGCAAGCAACAAATCAACTTTCTAATAGTAAGTTATCGATCCAAGGGATGGTGAAATGATGGTTGGAATCTAAAACTAATCGTGAGAATGAGAAATTAAAATCCAGATAGTGAGAGTTTAATTATGCTAAGAATAGAAAATAAAATTGTAAAAATAAAATTTAACTAATCAAATGATAGAAAGAACTGGGGGTCCAGGGGTTCACCACCAATAACCAAGATTTTACTCAATGAATCAACTCCAAAGATTAATAATCAAATTAGGACCATATGTATTTGTGTCCTATAGGAACACAAATCTCATAAGGGTCGAAATTCCCACAAAATCATTGATCCCGACATTTACAGATTCTCATCCAATTGTCTAACATGTCTTTATCTGAGATCTCATTGAGAAACATGTGATTTCCATTCCGATGTTCAAACTTATGGGTCAGATGATCGCGTAGCCGTAAGATATAACAAAACAACTCAAAGGTTAGAAGGATCATAGACTCCATCAGTGGATATTGTCAAGAGATTATGGGTTCACTCATGTGAGGATTTAAGATCTCAGTGCCCCCAAAAGAATATAATCATTCTACCAAAAAGAATATGAGATTAGATGGATAAAAAGATAATAATTGCAATTAAGGGATTACGAGGTAATTCTTTTGGAGATCTGAGATCACATCACCCCATAAGAGTATATCAATTCAACCAATAATCAAGCGGAAATAGAAGAAAATCATTCTTTTACTAAATATTATAGTCGATTACATTGAAGAAGAACACGCTATGGAGCTAGCCCCCATGCCCTAGTAGAGAACTACTCAAACATAATAGAAAGAGAACAAGAATAGGCCCAAAGGTGTCTTTGAGGGGTAGAGAAATTGTGATGCCTTTGCTTTGAATCCTCCCCTCCTTTATAGGGGAAGGAGGGGGGAAACCCTAGAGGAATCATTGTTGGTAGCTAGATTGCCTCATCTGGGGTGACGATCGACTGACTACATTAATCACTTGCTTCATCCTGAACTCACATTGCTTAAACTTTGACCGCGTTGATGATTATAGGCATTGTATTGAGTGTTTCTTTAAATTATTTCTTCCAAAAAAAGCATATGTAATTGGCCGAATTTCCTTTGTGCCCTTTTACAAAATTAATAACTTGCTCCAAATCGATAGATTTATTGAGTTACCTATATTTATATTTTGACCATTTGATTATCTTTGTTGATGATTCTTGCAATGACAAGTCCAGCGACTCGTAAGGCTAGTAAAATGTCTATAAAACCATCTGAGATAAATTTTTCATGTAAAGTATTAAATTTCCTTTCCAATGTATACTTGCATTTTAAATCCTACCTTAGGATGTAAAAGTTATGATCATTTTGGTGCAGGGTATATATATCAGGACTACAGAAAGTGGAAAAATCTTGTGCATATGATTCGACCGACTGGATGAGTCAGTCGGCTGATTTAGAGCTCTGGGAGGGGAAAAATAGACAATCAATCCTCTGTTTCATGGGCCTTCTTGAGATTTGAATGGATTTTATCATTTCTCTACAAAATTTACCAAAAAACTAGTAAAAAAACTCCAAGTAATAGGAATAAATCTAAGATAGACAAATTAATTTTAAAATTAAATAATAATAATAAAATGATCCTAAAGAGAGATCTCAAATATGAATTATGATGGATAAATATGCACTTATCAGGGGGTCATTACAAATGCAGGCGGACAGTAAAATTGCTAAGAAATGGAGTGATTAGAAAGATAAAAGTGGTTTGAGAGGGTTTTCAGGGTCAAAACAAATGGTGTGAAAAAAAAGCAAAATTTAATTAGATATTTTCATAAGAGAAGGAAGTCATATGGACAATAAAGGGAGAGAAGAATAGAGAAATAATATGGAACCAAGTAGGTGACTAGGAAGGATATTCACTAGAAGGAGAGGTAGGAAGAGGGACATGGGAAGAGGGGAGGGTGTAGGAAAGAAGGGAAGGAAGGAATTGTAATGAATTTAGCAGTGTAAGAAGAACATGATGAGGAATATAAAGATTTACTAGAAGATCTTCACCAAGATTAGATAGGGTGGGTTGATAGAGAGGCCATGGGTCAAGGCTATCATTAGAATATATAGGTTTCCATATACTAAGTCGTGGTACAATGTAAAATGGTTGGAGTCTAAGAGGAGGAGAAGGCGAGAGGCCAAGCACATGAGGAAACCAAACTTGCACTTCCCAAACCTTTTTGTGAAGGAAATCTTGATGCCCCTACTCTATTGTGTTATTGCAGCTTGAACTTTAAACCATAGTGTGACTATATATTTTTTCTTTTAGTAACCAAATTTCTCTTTCACCATAATTTTGTTATCACCACCCACATTTTCTAAATTATATGATAATTGTCCACCTTTCTCAATTAAAAGATAAGAAATCACAAATGTTTTGTAGAATCTACATTATTTGCATCGTGAACATAAATTAACACAAAATTTTGGGTTCATACCTTATCCAAATATTTTATGGTATAATAATTCTAGGAAGTTATGACATCTTATCCACTACTCTTCATTTTGACTTACCAAATTTTTAATTATGTCACTGTGATGTCGACTCAAAGTTTGTTTCATTTAAGGTGATTAAGGACCATACTTTTGAAAGTTAACTTAACTATTTTTTAGGTTCCTAGAAAAAAAATTAAACTAAAGACTAGATTTTAAATATATCCTTGTACTTTTAATATATTATTTTCTGTGTGCTTAAGGTGTCAAAATGTTAGTTCCAATCCGTCTATAGAAAAAAATAGAGTTGTTGACTTTTTGACTAAATTTCAAACACCAATCAGATTTGTGATTATGTAAATCCACTCATTTATCATGGAGCTCTTAAACCAAGAGTCAAGTAATGGTAGTAGTTTTATTATATTCAATTCTTCAAGTAATGTTAATGAATGTAATTTGAAATTGATTTTACTTGCAAGAGGAAGGCAAGATGAATAAAATAGCTTCCCAACTTATCATAAAAAAGTTAGTTCCAGTACATAAAAAAATCCAAGTATAATACAACTATGAAGTCTGAAACTAACCAAACCCATTAAGAAAATTTAAACCCAAAAAGCAAACATACTTTTACAATGTCTAATCCAATGTGAAACTAGATTCTATATACATCTTCAATAAATATGATAGTAATCAAGTGATATGTATTTATTCGGGTCTTTATATATCAAGAATATTTTATAATTTATATATATATATATATTAATAATCATGAACATTTAAAATATATTATGATATGCTTCCTTAATTAAAAACTTGGATTGTATATATTTTTTAGATTATAACTCACCTCATTTCAATTCAATTATCATGTTTCAAATACATAAGTGACCAACAACAAAAAGTTTTTAACTCGTGCCTTATTTTTTTGTAGGTTAGACTAAGTTAGTTATATTGTTTGAAATTAAATTTCATATCCCCATCACATTCATAACTATAACATTTGATCTTATATGAATTCAACTTAATTTCAATGTGTATTTTCATTACTTCTCATCAATGAGTTGTCTAGATATATAGGTCGGTTGGAGGATAGATCGGCTGGAGGTAGACATGAATGTGGATACCAAAGTGAAGTTCGAACATGTGTGCTTGAGTTTGCATGAACTATACATATTTCTATTCACATTTAGATTTTCTTAATCTTTGCCACATATTCTACATGTGGCATTTGAATTGAAGTTGTGTCAGGCTCTAGGATACCAACTTGTAATAACCTAAAATTTTGTGCATTTGCTTTAATTCTATGCAATTTAAGTAATAAACGAGGTACTTTTGGAAAATCCTAGAACATTATGTAATTATTTTTGCAGTCTGGTCCATGAATGCAAATTTTGCAAATAAAAAAAATTTCATGCTCTTATCTAATTTCAATAATTCTTTAAGAGTTTGATTATTACAAATTTGAAGGAAATTCCAATAATCTAGAAGATTACAAGATTATCAACTAATTGAATAATTGATGCATGAACTACCCTAGATTTCTTGAATGTCAAGTTGAGGTTAACCAAAAAACATAGTTGGTCCTTGTCCCTAACCCAACTCGGCATAGTGCCTAAATAAGAATAATTATCAAGTTTGAGTGGATACTAAACTTAAATGTGACCTAGATGATTAAGTTAAGTATTACTTATAAGGAAAGGAAAGAACATCTATATTTTTCAATTTAACATCAATATTTGCAAGATAACAGTTCCCATAAAATTTGGGATCAATTTGGGTATTTTTAGAAGCCTCTACAAAATTCTAAAGATTCAACTAGAATTTAGATAATTCTAAGATAATACTAAGATTATCTGGATAAGGTAAGATATTACTATGACCAAAAAAGGCATATAGAGGATGACAACAAAATCCCACATGTTGTACACGGTCTACATAAGACCCCTCATTCTAAAAACCATGGAATCCACCCCCACCATGTTCTTTGGGCCACCCAAACTATTATTAATTACATAAAAAATGTTGAGATTATCATGGACATTATTTCCTTGAAGCCTACCATTCCTTTTTCGCCAAATTTGGTAAATAAGTGAAGTGAAGAAAATGCACCCAAAACTCCTATTCCTCAAATTACTTCTGGTCACTCAAAGACCATAGTAAGGCATCGTTCAACCCAAAGGGGGTCATCCCACCCCATCCACACTTTAGTCCTCCTCTTCTCCAAAGGTAGGCACTAAACTCACATTCAAAGAATATATGGTTATGGGACTCTGGAAAATTATTGCATAGAAGGCAGATAGGTTCACAGCTAAGGCCCCACTTGATCATTCTATCCTTGGTCATAATATAGACCATGATTGCGTTGTTAGTACAAAAGTACCACTTAGGTCAAAGGGGCTTAGTTCACACGATCGTGTTCCATAGAACTTGTGGCTGGTATCTTTCAATACTCCATGGCCTGGAATTCATCAGGATCAACCCCCCTTGAGCTGATTCTTAGTATAAGCTATTGAGTTCACTCCTCAACTTCAACATCCTCCTCTAAATGTTGGAGTCACCTACCTTTTGAGTGCTCAACAAGTCCACATATCTTCTTTTCATTGAGGTCATTCAAGGAGACTGGCTACACATTAGAAACTTGTTAACCCTTCTAGTCATTACACTCCATGCCAGATCCATCAGATAGATCAACCCCAATCCCCCCTGCATGCTACGGTTGAGCCACTGTCTCCCATCTCACTATGTGCACTCTCCCACCCTAGAGTAAACCAGCAACAATAGCCCTGAATTTGTCAAGAATGAACAGTGACAACTCTGTCATCCTATACCAGTAGTTAATTTTGGCATTAAGAACTGATTGGATGAGGACCACCCACCCTACCATGAATATAGCAAGTCCATTCCATCTTTCCACTATGCCTCTCAAATCATACATGCACTCCATTAAATCCACCCCTCTCCCTTTTCCCCTAGATAAGGGGATACAAAGGTACCTCATTGGGAACTGACCTTCCGACAAGCCCATAACTTCTTTAAGATGACCTCTCCTACTTTCATAGGATCTAGAAAGAAAGACATAGGATTGCAGAACACTCATGAACATATATATTTGGTTTGAATAATATCTAAATAAAATGTCTAGCCTAAGTCCAAGAAATGTGGGACGCAGCTGCATGACATTGAGATGTGGGCCTTGTTTGAATCCCTTGGATGAGGATCCAATGATGGCTAGATCATACCTTTTATAGTGATGAGAGTTCCACTGGATTGAGTTTCTTCCCATAACTCTATATCTCTCATCTCTCAACCAATTTCACTCAGATCTATTCCATCGGGGTCAAGAGATAAAGAAAACCTAACAAAATAAGGCTCAAGCATTATCGTCACCTATAATGATAATGCCTAGTTCACCAACAACTCCAAGGAGTTATGGTTGGATCATGACATCTATAGACATCAAACTATTCTATAAATAGGGCCCTAGTACCTTCCCCACACACTCACACATCGAGAGAATCCCTCAATTGAAATCAAGCGACAAAGTGAGATCTCGATCCTGAGCCATCGTCTTCTTCGCCAATGACGACCTTGCCCCAACTCTACATGGTTGCTCTTACCAATTCAGTTGGCCACGAGCATTGTGGGGAATTTCCATAAAGGTCTTGCTATTTAGGAGAAAGCAAGGAATGCCCAGTCACTCTCCCCTCAAGTCCAATTCCCCCTCGTTGATGAATCTCAAAAATTGACTCTTTAGGGCATTGTAGAACCCTGCATGTTAGGATCACCTCAGAGAATCCGAAGGAAACTTCTCCAAGCTTCAAGTTTCGACGAATTAAGGTAAACCTATCTCTTCTTTCTAGATTCATTCACTACTGTGTTAAGCCAATAGCACCCACCTTTGACCACCTCCCCCGTTGTGTCTTGGGTGGTTGGCTTTGACATGACCTGATGCAGGCAATGAGACCTTCAACTAAGGTTGTAGAACCCCTCCAAATACATATATGACAGTGGAAGCAAACTCTATTTTGTACATAACATAGATCATTTGGCTTGTAGGAATGTTGTAGAACATGATATACATATCAACAAGATAAACAAAACACAATCCATTCACTAAAAGAGATTCATACATTGTTCTTGAAATAGAAAATACAAATTATTACTTCTTGACCTCAAACATAATACATGTAGGATAAGCAAATATAAAGCATGAAATAATAAACTAGACTAGAGAATATACTAAGTGGAGAAGGCACCCCACTAAGATAAAGTATCCTTTGATGTCATCTACACTGAAGCGCTCGCTTGAGCTCTCCCTTTCTCCTTGATCTAGGTGCATCACATCCCACAACAATGTGAAACAAAGCAACAACATAAATAAGTGGCACTATGCATTTTACAGGGATCGGAAAACAAGCATATATTCTTGAATTGAAATAAACATGGCATGAATTAACATTAAGAATTATCATTACACTCTAGCTTACATTACATAAATGAATTAAGAAATGTTACTATATGCATTCTCTTTATAACTACCCACATGGGGCACAACATGTTAAGAAAGCCCATCATTTCTAAAAAGCCCATAACAACCATAAAGGTTCATCATTGTGAGAAGAGTATAATAATTTACTTGATTATCTTATCTTGATAGTTAACATCTTTGGTCTCATCTTTCCATCAATGTAAATTGTCCTCATCTAATTATTGCACCAAAGTGTTCATCAGGCGGGTTAAGGTTCCTATTAGTTGCACCAAAGTGCTTATCAATTCCATACATGAAAATAATATCAAGAGAAAAAATTCACAACTTAAGTGCATTATCTTAATCATCATGTTAATCCTCCCTCTTAATCTTGAATTTAACAATACATGATTTACATGATTCTTTCTTCAATGTCTTAATCATTACACGATCATAGCATGCTAATGAGCATCATTAATAAGCATAGGACTTTATGAATATAACAAACTACATGAAATAGTATAATCAAAGGCATCATCATCATCTTAGTTTCATTCATTAACTTCGAAATTAAAGCATAATCATAAATCATACATAACATGCAATTCATCCAAGGTACATATGCACAGTGCCATGACATGCTTACATGGAGAAAAAGACACCTAATTCCAACTTCCCTTATCATAATTAGGTTCTAAGAACCTCTAAATAATCATTGAGTGTCATAAATCAATGCCTTTTATTGATCCTATATCGATTTAGGGTTTGAATATGTTGCGGTTAAATTTTTGGATTTATCAGGAGTTAGGGTTAGGGTTATTGATTAGATTCATTCAATTTGGAAAACTTGCTTTGAATATTACTGATTTAGGTTAAACTAATTAACATGTTACAAAAACATTTTTGTTTTAGGGTTCCATATGAAAACACTCAAAATAGAAAGGCAAAACATGATTTGACAATAGCACATTCGGATTCCTTATTTAAATACCATTCTAACAAGTTTTTTTTTAACTTTCTTATAAGAGAATAATTAGTTATGCCTTTTAAAGCATTGGCCAATCAAAATCCAAGAAACTATTGTGTGACAACGAAACCATGATGCTATAAATAAAAAAGGAAAAGACCATAGACCTTAGGCATGTGCTATGTGTTAACTGGATATGCGGGGACAAAATTATAAAATCCCCTATCATCTTCTTTCTCAACTGAGTGCAAGTATAAGGAAACTAGACCTTGAATTTCCAATTCCAAAACCAAAACTCAGTAAACACCAGCACAAGCAGCAAAACAATTGACATCATCATAGAGTGCAGATCTCAAAGAAATGGACCTCGGATATGATGGTGAATAGTAGGTGAAAAACTAACCTCAACCGTGTTCGACTAGAGGTGGAACATGGGAGGTAGAGTACCTATAAAGCCAGTAGAAAGGAAGGTTGTAAAAGCTTTGCACCAAAAGTAAGAGTCAATGTATGCTAACTGTTAAAAGGTTGGAAGTGATGAACACCCATGAAAATGTTGTCCAAGTAAAGTAGAGCAAAAGAAGGCAATTGTGAGGGTGGCCTAGGGCTTCTTGGTGGTCACAGTTTGTTTTCCAGTGGCTTTCTTATATAGGTAGAGTCCTGATGAGTCTAGAAATCCTCAGTTCATCAAAAGTCCAGTCTTCTCTAGGGGTCTTCATGGTTGGGGCTATTTAGGGCATGAAATCCAGCTATTTAGGGATCATTGGCTTTGTCTCACCATGATATAGGTGTACTAAGAGTCTAGTTAGAGCGGGGCTTAGTAGAGAGGAAGGTTGAGTCATGATGGATTAGGGATTATTTGCTCTATAGAGTCCCAGTTTCTATGGGAGTCAGGTGAAGGGGACGAAATCTTGTGGGTCAGAGTGTTTGACCTAGAATCAGATTCAACAAAGTCGTGTGACCAGAAAAACAAAGGAAACTATAGCAAAACTTGATACAACAATTAGATGCCAATCAAATGTTAGCCAAATTTTACTAAAATCTTTGCTAATTATTTGAGGGGTCAAATGAATTCCTAGTGACTTCAAATTTGAACCATAGGCTAATCTAGGAGTCTAAAATCTCCCAATCTAGTTAGTTTTTCAGTTTTGATAATCTTTTGTCCATAAAATATGAATGGGTCATTGTTTTAGTATATATGTTATAAAATATGAGATAGAGTGAATTATCCTTACCTTAGTGAATTATTTGAGTTCAATTTTGTGACTGAGTATGATAATCCACTCCAAGAATTAGTCGTTATCTTTTTATGCAAATTTGTAGGCTTTATCAAGAGTTTTTTTCATATTAAGATAATGACAAGTCATCAAATCCATAAACGAACAAGATATATTTCTTCTCATTAAAGATATGAAATATTATAAATTGTGGCTATTTCCATTAAGTCAACTGTTCAACCTTTATCATAAGAATCCATTAAGAACTCCAAATTTCATTTGTGAAATTTTGTATGTTACAATTCTACCCACCATAAACTAATTTTTTCCTCAAAACTTCAACATACTGCTCACCTAAGGGATCTATATAGTATGTGTATTCTAGTTCTGTAATATCATCTTAAAGTCTGATTATGATACTTTAGATATGACCTTCTCATGGTTAACTACAAAGACATAAGAACTTTATCAATTTGACATGATTCCATATTAGATTGGATTTTTACTTGAGTTGATATAGTCACTCTCCTGAATGCACCCTCAGTGCTTATAAGGCTGGTTAAGGCTCACATAAGGCTAGTTAAGTCTCACATAACATAATTGAGAGGATTATATTAGCATCAACATGGTTATGATGATATTATGATTAATTAACATGTCAGTGATTCATAGTGTTCCAATCAAATCAGTAGAAACATCAATTTGTAGAATTTGCATGATCCACTCTCTTATATATGTCAAATTATCTACCCTCCATATTAATGATTGGTATTACTATGTATATTATTAGGTTTAGGTACATCTTAAACTTCTAATACTAAGTCTAATTTTCTTTTTCATCTTTGGATACATTTTGGCTAGTCATATATTTAGAGGTGACATGCATTATCACACTTATATTAGCACATCCCTCATGCACATGTCCCATACCACATGAACTCAAAAGGGAAAGACAAGCATGATGCATATAACATCCTCTCTACATAACCCCATAAGAATGTGTTCCAGACCATAAACATGTGGGAAAGAGAGATAGAATATTTTATGCAATTCTAGAGTAACCATAATAGTTAAAACCATCCAGACACATAACCCTAATCTTTATCCCAACCTCTAACTAGACCGCTACTTTGATTTCTAATATATTTCACTTACTTCCTCCATACCTAGGTCTAGAACACATGAAATGGATTTTTTCCTGGTGGCCACCTACTTATTTTCTCTGATACCATATTTTAGCACCCCTCTGAGTACATATATGTCAGCCGAAGCAAACCCTATGTTATCCATAACATAGGTCACTTGGCTTGGAGGAATGTAACAAAACATGATATACATAGCAACAAGATAAATGAAACACCATGCATTCATTCAAAGAGATTCATACATTGTTCATAAATTATCTCATCTTGACATCAAACGTAATACATGTAGACTAAGAAAATATAAAACATGAAATAATAAACTAGACTAGAGAATCTACTAAGTGGTAAATGGAACCCCACCAAGATAAAGTCTCCCTTAATGTCAGCTATGTTCAAGGGTTCACTTTAGTTCTCCCTTGCTTATTGATATGGGTACATTGTGTCCCGCAACCATACAGAACAAAGTAACAACATAAGTAAGCGGTGCTATGAATTTTATAAGAATTGAAA
Organism: Alisma plantago-aquatica; assembly: GCA_963693085.1. Classification (NCBI taxonomy): domain Eukaryota; kingdom Viridiplantae; phylum Streptophyta; class Magnoliopsida; order Alismatales; family Alismataceae; genus Alisma; species Alisma plantago-aquatica. The sequence continues at coordinate 1,136,682,745 of OY856412.1, read as the reverse complement.
AATAAGCATAAATACTTGAACTGAAATTAATATGACATGAATTAACATTAATAATTATCATTACACTTTATCTTTAATTACATCAATGAACTAAAAAATGTTACTATATGTATACTCTATACAACTTCCCACATGGGGCACATCATGCTCGGAAATCCCATCATTGCTAGGAAGCCATAACAACCATAAATGTCAATCATTGTGAGAAGCATATAATAAATTACTTAATTATCTTATCTTTATAGTTAACATCTTTGTTCATATCTTGCCATCAATGTAAATTGTCCTAATCCAATAATTGCACCAAAGTGCTCATTGGCCTGATTAAGGCTCATCTTAGTTGCACCAAAGTACTTACCAATGCCATAAAGGAAAATATCATCAGTAGGAACAATTCACAACTTAAGTACATTATCTTAATCATCATGGAAATCTCCCCTCTTAATCTTGAAACTAACATTACATGATTCTTTCTCCATTGTCTTAATCATTACATGATCGCAGGATTAACTAATGAGCATCACTAATGAGCGTAGGACTTTATGAATATAAGAAACAACATGAAATAATATAATAATGGGCATCATCCTCATCATAATTTCATTCATTAACTTGGAATCTAAAGCATAATACTAAACCATGCATAACATGCAATTCATCCAAGGTATATATGCATAGTGGCATGACCCACTTACCTGGAGCATAAGACACCTAATTCTGACTTCCCTTGTCATGATTAGGCTCTAAGAACCTATAAATAGTCATTTAACACCATACATCAATACCTTGTATTGATCCTAGATCGAGTTGGTTTTGAATATGTTGGGGTTAAACTTTTTGATGCACCAAGAATTAGGGTTAGGGTTACGAACAAAATTTGTTCAGTTTGGAAAACTTGGTTTTAATATTACTAATTTAGGTAAAACTAATTAACATGTTACTCAAACATTAGCATTCCATATGGAAACATCAAAATAGAAAGGCTAAATATAACAACCCAAATTTTAAATAAAATAAGTTTAGGGACTTAATGACAAGTTTCCAACTATAAAAATTTAAAACTTGGACTTTAATGCAAGTTACCAAATATTGAGTCCTTTTCATGAAATTTTGGCATAAAAAGAAAATGAATTGTGTTCCCTTATTTTCTATATAATGAAATGAGTCTTATATACATAAAAGGGAAAACTAGTACTTTTCTCTCTCCTACTCTTGAATAGGTTTGAATGAAATAAAATAGAAAGATAAAGGAAGTGGAATTAAAAAATAATACACTTGGAGTAGAAACCTTAGATAATGAGTTTCCCTTTTTCACTTATGGATTTTGTATATTGGAGGAAAGTGTATATATCCTCTTTTTATCTCTCTCTTCCATAAAAGTTTCTCAAAAAGGCATAAAATAAATGTGATATAAATTTCTAGAAGGCAATTATTATTTATCTGGAATTTGGACTCAAAATCTCACAAAGGAAGGTAATTGCCAGTTATTTAATCAATTAATTGCATTAAATTTGAGTTTAATGACCTATATGGAAACTATGGATAAAACGTGTGCAAAACATGAATCTAATCGAATAGGAAGATTTTAGACCCTCGGTTTAGTATACCAGCCGCCAGTTCTTGAACTTCCAGTTCCAATCAGGGCATATAGATCCATAAATGGATTTGTATGTAGGGGAGCGAATGTGATTATCCAGTAGTCCTAATCTTTACGCCTTTCTTCTCTAGCTGCTACTTCCGACACCAGCAAAAGATTGTTCCCAGCAGCGAATTCCGTTGATCCAGTAACCGATGGGTATATCACAGCGGATGCACAGAATGATAGTCTCATCATTTAGCCCTCGTGGGGGTCATCATAGAATGAAGGGGACCCCCCCCCCCTGTTGGCAACACATGGTCCAATTTGAAGACAATAGGATTTTTTTACCCCTTAAACCTAATTAGAAAGGATTCTATATTGTTTTTAATTGAATACAATCAGAATGTTATTGATTTGTCAATCTAACTTAAAGTTCCAAAGTTTAAAAACTATCACAAGGCTCTTTCTGTCAGTGTCTGGGTCGAATGCACACCTGTCTGTGAGTGGGGAGGTCTCCATCCTCACCCGAGTCCCTGGTTCTCAAGACTCTACAGTCCGCACGATCTGTTCCTTCTATGCTCTCTCTCGCTTCACATAATTCCAGATCAAGAGGAACCCCTAGTTAGCTTTGCGTCATCCTTCTGAAGTGAACCATACCTGATATTAGGGACTCTGGTGTCCTAGATCTACCATTCTCTCAGGGTCACCACCATCTTCCCCTATTTCATACTCTCTAGGAACCTTCGTTCATCACGACTTCCATCTAGGATTAGACTCCCTACTCGACTACAGTCAGTGACTAAGTTGGAACTGGTCGTCAGACTTTAGAGCTTCAATATGGGCTTTGGGGATTGGAAACCCTTCAATGAATTGCTAGGATGCTTCGTTGGGGCTCAATTTCACTTTCACTTGGGTATTCCCTCAAATCCATTTTTTAGTTGTTCTTTGTATCGGTGGTCAATCCCCAAGAAAGTAGCCACGTTTCCAACTGCCTTCTTCTCTATCAATTTTGCCTTTGTGTATATAGGAGTTCCCCATTGTCAGTATCGGGTGTGATGGTCGTTTCGATATTTTCCCTAGTCCTTCCTCCCACCAGTCATGACAGAGGGTTGTTTTGTTTGCCCCAGTGGTCTCTGACCTTTTCTCAAGAGGTCATCCTAACCAAAACGAATCAGGGAAACCCACTATGATGTCATAACCTCTGGTCTCCAATGCAATATCAAGATAAGGTTAGATTCTTTTATTTGTTGTTGCATGTTCTTCATCCTTAGTCGAGAACAAAGATGTCAGGGGATACTTTACTGAGTTTTCCCTATCAGGTTTTGTGTTTTGTGATGTTATTACATGAGAAATATCAACTTTATGGGAAGTTTTAAGATACTAGCCACACATCTGATAGAAAGGAAGGTCGTAAAGTTTTTATAGGCAGAGGCCCAATGAGTCTATAAATCCCAAGCAGAGGCCCAATGAGGGTTTCTTGGTGGTTATAGATTATTTTTTAGTGGCTTGCTTCTATAGGCAGAGGCCCAATGAGTCTATAAATCCTCTTATCATCAAAAGTTCAAGCTACTCCAGAAGTCAGTGGTTAAGACTCTTTATGGCATGAAGTCTAGATATATAGGGATCATTGGGTTCATCTCGCCATGAGGAAGGTGTACCAAGATTTTGGCTAGAGGGGGGCTCAATAGAGAGGGTGTTTGAGTCACAATGGAGTAGGAATTCTTGTGCTATTGAGTCCTGGTGTATGTGGGAGTGGGTGAATGGGAAGGAATCTCACGAGTCAGAGTTTTCGACCAGAACTAGATTCAACAAAGTTGTATGACCAAAAAAACAAAAAGAGCAACTGTAGCAAAATTCAAGTACATTACAATGTCAATCAACTATCAGCCAAACTCTATTTAAACATTTCCTAATTGATTTGAGGGTCAAATGAATTCGTAATGACTTCAAATTTGAACCACAGGCTGTTTGGGAGTCCAAAATTTCCATATTTGGTTAGTTTTAGGTTTTGATCATCTTTTTCCATAAAATCCATATGGGTCATTATCTTAGTATATATGTATTGAGATAAAGAGAATTATCCTTACCTTAGTGACTTGGTTGTGTTAATTTTCATGATTGAGAGTGATAACCCACTCCAAGACTTAACCATTATCTTATTATGCCTATTTGAATTTATTATTAAGAGTTTTTTCATATTTAGATAATACATAATTCATAAAGGAACAAGATATAATATTCTCACTAAAGAAATGAAATTTATAATCTTGCTATTCCTTTAAGTCAATTGTTTAGCCTTCATCATAAAAATACACTAAGAACATTAAACTTCATTTGTGAAATTTTGGGGTATTACAAGGGCTGTCAAGCCCCCAGTAGTAGAGTCAACATGAGTTGACTCCATGATCATCTACAAGCTTGGGTCAACGTGTGAGGAAAATCCTAGGAAGGGTTGTACCAATTTGCCTTTAATTTGCATGAAAAAATATCACAGTGTATGGGTAGAAGGGTCATATCCTGCAAAGTAAATTTGGCTACGTCACACTGATAAATAGTTGTCGACATGACATGTTAGCCCCTGATTGACTGGTTAAGTACTAATTTGAATTAAATATAGAAATTAGAGTGTAACTCTAATTTTAGAAAATATATATAAAAAATGGATAGGAAAATGTATAGAATCCCATAAAATATGTTTCAAGACTTGATTTGATTTTGAATTAAAAAAGTATATGTTAATGCATATTTTGATTATATTGAATACATGTCAACCCTAAGTTTATGAAATTAATGTTCTTATCTTGTTCTAGTTAATCTTGATATTTGGAATCTGAACTAAAGTTGATGATGACACATCATAATATACAATCTAAGATTAGGGTTTCATATAATGTTGAATTAGAGTTTCTATACCTTACAGCCTAATATTAAGAGATATTCTAGTCTTTCTAACATCTAACCCTAAAAAACCCTAATCCAACCCTAAACCCTAACCTAGGACCCAATTCAGATTGGGTATTATTTTGAGAACATAAAAGTAATACCTTGGTATTAAACCCTAATTAAAAGTTGATTGATTGAGTTGATTGCTTTGTACTTATTTGCTTGGAACTTAAGCCAACTGTAAAGAAAGGTATGTTGATAGTTATTATTACACGTTCATATTGACTTCCAAAGTTTATTGGGTTTTTATGTATTACAACTAAATTGTTGATTTATATTTACTTCTTGTTCACTATAATGCCCTTTGTGTATCATCTATATAAAGAATAAATTCATGAACCCACTATGAAATCCCTAAGGGGTAGTTGAAGGAGGTAATACTCCTAGAAAACTAAGTTTTGATGTACATGTGACCAATTCCAAGATGGACAGTCACACTAAGTTTAATGTTGGTCAAAACCCAAGAATCCATCAATTGGGAAAGGGATTAATGCATTCATAAAGACATGGTAATTATGGGTTTGGTAAGTTATATAAAAGATGCTAAGTTTGAATATTGTTAATATATTTTGGTTATTCTTGATATGTTGTTAAACCTACTTGTACATTTTTGGTTGCACCACATATAGAGTATAGAAACATAATGATCATTATTTTCATTGTCAATGTTTTAGATTGAACTACATCTATTATTTGAAAACGTTGACATCTAGAAGCTGGCACCAATAGAACACATGAGTAAAGAACACTAGAGGATTAGATAGATAGTTATTACCCTTTCAAGAATAATTTTCCCTTTAAATAATCATGTAACTCCTTTGAGGATATTATCTTCATATTTTTATCAAAATTCTTCTTATTCAATGAGATGATGAATTACATTGGTTATTTGCTAAACTTGGATTTTGGAAAGTAATTAATGGTCCTTACTGCTCTTGTCCACCTAAAATAGGGATAAAAGGGTGAGGGGATTGCTACATTTGATATCAGAGGTGAGGTTTGCCATTTATAATAATTAGTGATTTTAAAACTTCCTTAAGACAAAGGGAATTATTAGGAAATTATATGAGGGAAAGGGTGTCTAGAAAGAATCACGACCTATGGTTGGAAATATTTTCCTTTGCACCACTAGTAATATTACAAAGACTATTGGGCCTCTTTTAGAACCCACTTGTCCAAAGCCCAAGGTTTTTTTCCTAAAGTAAAATTCATTTAGATCTTTCTAATCTTATATTCATCACTTTCTACACCTCATGATTACCTCATAAACCCTAAGGACCCAATAGAAATTCCCTCACTCCTGAAGTAGGATTCTAACATCTAGGGTTAAGGAATCCTCTACCAAATATAAATATTGGATGTAATAAAGTTATCGTGGATAGAAGATAATATGTATTTATTTGTTTGGGTCTCCTAAACTACTACTAATATGTATTTATTATCCTGAATGAAAAACTATGTTAAAAAATCTATGTGATATCACATGACCCTCAACAAGACCATCATGATCATAGAAGACACTCCCTGAGACAACAATGAGAGTAAGACTCCATACAAGAAGAAGGTTTTCCTAGAGAAGAATAGAAGAGCCATGGATGATGCTCCCGGAAGAGTAAGAAGCTAGAGGAGGCCTTTTCCAAGGGAGGTTCCAAACTTGAGAATGTCCTCAAACTCTTTGGGGACCCAGACTCTAAGTATGGTCTCTGTCCTATTGGATGGACCAATGCATGAGCATGGACCTAACCATACTGAAGGCTATGACCCCGCAGTCGAGCATGCATTGGTCAAAACACTTGAGATGGTATGGTTGAAACAATAAAAGGTGTCGATCGATGCCATCACTTCCCTAGCCTTTTGGGACATTACCAGATATGAGAATGGTATATCCCATCTCGTGGGTCCTTGTCTCAAAGATACCGTCCTTGACTTTGTCAAGCTGAACATAGAAAATTTCTGAGGAGAAGACAAGACCAAAGCCATAAGCAAGGGTGATGCATGGTCAATGGCCATGAAAGAATGGATTTCACATCTTGGAGGTACAAACAAACAAGAAGGTCATCTTTTCCACCCATATCCTCGATGGGTATGTAAAGCTCTGGTGGGATAATTACCTTACCAACTGAGACATGATTACTAACTCGATGTTTAGGGATGAATTTTGAACCATATTCATTGCCAGGTTTGTCCCGAGCTCTGTCCGTAAGAAAAAGGAGAAGTAGTTCATGCTCCTCTACTAGGTTGACATAACGACGGAAGACTATGTCGGGAAGTTCAAACTTTTGGAATGTTATACCTACCTAATGACCAAGGAATAATGAGTGAAACATTTCAGTGAAAGTTTGCACCCGTAGTTGCAAACCCATGTCATGGCAAGAAAACCCCCAAACTTCAATGAGGCCCTCAACAACACTTTGAAGATGGAGAATATCTTCATGCCCTCCAAGAATCCACCTATGGGTTATGTTGGGTTTACCAAAGTCATATCTACTCTGAAGAATGATGGAAGGAAGGTGTAAGGAAACAATTGTTGCAAAGGAAAAGGCATAAGGGTGGAAGTCCCAACAATGAAGTTTGCAACAATGAGGGTCCCATGAGCGGTCTCAACTGTGGGAGGAGGCATGCTGACGAGTGCCACTTTGAGAAGCTAGTATGATATCAATGCAAGAAAGAGGGACACTTCCATTCCAACTGTTTGCTTCTTGTCCCCAAAAAGGTTTAGCCCAGTGACATCCCAACTGGTATCTACAATTCAACGTGCGGAAGCCCAACCTATTTTTGATTTTAGAAAGGCTTGAGTGTTCACCATCAACAATGAAGAAGCTCATACATTACCAATTGACTCATAGAAGGTAGATGTAACGACCTCACTTTTCGGAAACCCCCAAATAGGAAGGTGAAAAGAAACGAGATTCATCACCTAAAATTTTTCCCAAGGATCCATATTTTCAACAAACAATAATCAATAGTAAATAATTTCATTCGTTTACAAGATGCTTTTACATAAAATTTTATCACTAGAATTGTACATAGAGAACAAGTATCTAGTTAATCTTCCTTACTTAGATTGATGCCTTCATGTAATTTCATTTGGATTGTCATGTCTTTGAACATTTGTACATCACCTTAACTAGCATATACCTAAAACATCATGAAACCAAAACACAGATCAGTATAACAAGTTAAACTAACAACATATATTCCATCAAATACTTGAAAATAAGAACTGACATTTTCTTCACATATTCTTCCTTTATGTGATAGTCATAGTGGCATTATAATTGAACAAAATGTAAATAAACATCCAATATTTTAGCTATTCAATCCTCAGGAAATCATCAGAAAAAACTGGAAAACCAATGAGGGTGGTCGTAAGCATAACCATGTACCTTTTGTAGAACCATGCAGATTATGCAATCATACTTCAAGCGTATTATCCAATCAACAAGAAAATCAAGAAATCCACATTTTAATCTGCATGAATGTAAATCCTAAAGTGTCATCAAGAATATTATTCAATTTCAAACTCTACTCGGTGCTATTCTAGGATATAGGTTTTCTGGACATCAAGTTACCTTTAGGGTTATGCTTCAAAACCCTAATTCCCATTATCATCATTGTAACGAATTAAGAACCTTAATTCATCTTAGGTATTGTCATGATTATCAAAACTACCATATTACAACATCATGAACACATATCATATTAGTCATATTAAGGTTATAGCAAGTTACGACATTGATGTTCAAGATATTAATTACACATGTTAAGGATCATCCACTCTAGAGAACCTAGTTTCTCATCAATATGATCATAACCATGTCGTATTACCATTATATTCCACAATATTAGTTAATAGCATAAAAGAGAGGTTTTTACCATATTCAACATGTTAATACCCAAATCTAGGGTTTTTATAATTTAATCACCACTATAGTACATATTGCACTACATTTTGAATAGGAATAAGACTTATACCTCGTTGATGTTTTATTTAGGTTCCTCTTATTTTTATGATCAATTTCATATATAATGCGTTTCCATCCAAATTACCAATATTTAACTACAAATTTTACACAAATAATGGATCTCAGCCGATACAATATTTCCACGTAAGCATTAAATCTTTATTGTTTACTTACCAGAACTTGGTCGTGGAATGTTTTAATTCCCCTGGGCCTTGAACGCACAACTCAGGGCAAAAGAGTCTTTTAACTCTTTCCCTTCTCCTTCTTCACGCTAAAGCACATCAGACATCTGACGTTTAGGAAGATAATCCCGTTGGTGATCAGCTCTACGCCCTTAGATGTTGGGTGGACAAGGAGAGATCTCATTAGCTTTGTCAGTTCCATGCAGACATAGGGCATGTTTAGTTAAGTTGGGTGCCTCTGGGATGGAGGAACGAAGCTTTTCTTTGAGTCAATAATGCACATGACTGGAGCCTCAGCCATTGACTTAAAATGCCTCCTTGCCTCACAGGGAAGGTCAAGCAACTCCTCCTAGGTACTGCTTGGAGTTTGTGAACTTCCAACCAAGTCTACAGCCAATCCCAACCCCAGGATTTACATTCATGAATATTAAAATGTGGATTTCTTGATTTGCTTGTTGATTGTATAATATGGTTGAAGTATGATTGCATAATATGCATGGTTCTACAAAAGGTATGTGGTTATGCTTATGACTACCAACATTGGTTTGTTGGTGTTTTCTGAGGATTTCTCGAGGATTGAACAACTAAATTGTTGGATGCTTATTTACATTCTGTTCAATTATAATGCCACTATGACTATCACATGTACATAAAGCAACAATATGTGAAGAAAATGCTAGTTCTTATTTTCAAGTATTTGATGGAATATATGTTGTTAGTTTACTTGCACACTTTTGTATGAACCCTACGTACACACTAAAATTTGTTATATTTTTTCATGTTTTGGTTTCACAATGTTTTAGGTACATGCTAGTTAAGGTGATATAAAGATGTTCAGAGACATGATAATTTAGATGAATTGACATGAGGGCATTAATCTAGTAAGGAGGATTAGCTAGACACTTCTTATCTATGTACAATTTTGATGATAGAATTTTATGTAAAATCATCTTGTAAATGATTCATATTATTTACTGTTGATTATTGTTTGTTTAAAATCTTTTAGTGGTTTATTGAAAATAATCAATTATATGAAATCTATCCCATATGGAGTATTTGCATTCTCAATCAAGAATTTCCAAACAAGGCACATAGAGAACCATCGTTATAATGTGTCCTTCATATTATATTATTTGCAGCTAAATATATTAAAATATAGAAAAATCAGGTAATAACATCCTTTCCCTCTTATAGGAATTTTGTCCTCAAATTTTGACTAGTCATCTAGGAAGATGGTATGAGACAATTTTTTCAGATATATTTTAACCAACATCTCATAATGCCATTAACTTCTATTTATGTGCCAATTCCTTCTATTTCTTTAACTTGTTCCACAATCTTCACCAATAATACCATTGGGAAAAATTATTTATCAAAACATGCTTTATATTTAATGAATTCAATTTCACAAAATTTAAGATATTACAATAGCCACCCTTGGAAACTCATTTCCCTATGCTTTACAATAAAGATAAACATTAGAATTTGAATACCATAAATAATATATAGGAATGCTTGATATTATGGGACACTTGGTCAAAACTTTATTTTAATCCAGTACTGCCAATACTTTTATTTTTAGAAATCTCATGATTGTGCTTTGTTTGGATATAAAATATCTAGGTTAAGTCTTACATGTCACCGTCCCTGTGGCCTCATATTCTAATCCATGTTAAAAAATCGGTCATCAATGTTAAATACCTAAACTATGAACTCCCTAATGGTGCGTCTGCCATAGGTGCGCATACGAACCGATTGGATTCGACTAGATGTGCCCCACGAGATCGGAACACATGGTTGATTCACTTTCAAAATTTATAAAGACCTAGAATTAAACACACCTATGTCTACTAAAATACTATCCCACAAGCGCACAGGGTCGTGTCATAGCATAGAAGGGCAACAAGTATAGGGTCGATCCACAGGGAGAAAAGGGGGTACTAGAGCTAGGTTAGTTTTTCTAGGTTCCTACTACGGAGACTAAGGTTGAGGGTTTGAAGGTTGTTTTGATTGTTAAACTAATGTGAGCAGGAAAGTAATTAAAGAGAAGAATGTAATCTAAGTTAACCCTAGATTAGATTAAGACTAATTAAGCAAGAAAAGACTAAGCTAGGTACAAAACGGCAATTTACACTAAGGCATGCAAGAAGAGCTAGAGAGCAATTAAAGATCTAAACTAGCAAGAACAAAGCAAGAACAGGGAAACAAGCTATCTAAGCAAGAAAATAGATAATTAAGCTAAGCAGGCACAAGAGTAGGGTTTTAAGCAGTAAAGAGAGGTGTGGGTTGTTTAGGGGTATGAACTTGTCAATGAGGTTGGGGGTGATAACATGCAAGTATTACTCTTCCATTTAGATTATCCAAACAAAACAACTAGCTAGAGACTAATGAATTGACCTAAGCTACTGACTAGCCATGATTAAGATAGGATATGTATAGGGGAACTAGTCCCTAACAACTTCTATTACCCTTGTGAGGCTCAATTGGGTTAGGGGTTAGGTTCAATTGAATTAAAGTCTAGTCAAGTCTAGGTTTCTAGATTAGACATTCCCAGGGAAATTAGGGGCTAAGGGTAGTAATGGGGAGGTGCAATTAGGGATTTGGACCCCAATTCCCCCACATTCTAGCCTTTAGAAGGCTCCATGATAATTGCACTAGAGTCACCTAATATAGATACTTATATCTCTCACTTAGGCTTAGGGAGATTGATTAGGATGTAGGAAGATGGGAACCAACCTAGGGATCCAAGAATTAGACCTAGGGGAAAATCCCAAAAATTACCACAAATAGTCAATTTCCCTATATTCCTAGGTGATTTCACACACAAACTAACAAGCAATTCATGGATAATAAGATGAAAATAGAACATAATCATTGCCAAACTAATTCATAATGTTTACATATCATTTTCCCCCAACGTGGTATCAAATTAACATAATTTCCCCCAAACAGCCCACCAAAAGGGCCTAGCTACTCATGGCAAAGCAAAATACAAAAAGGGAAGAGAAAGACGAAGAAGTATCCATGGAGCTTTGTGTAGATGAGTGAATCCTCCTCTCCAACTATTGCAAGGTCGACCTCCTCCTTCTTCTTGGATGGAATGGTGTGGAATGACAGTGGGAATGCGTGGAGATGGAAGGAAACTAGAGTTTTGCTGGTAGAAATGATGACATGGAGTGAAATGGAGGTGGAAATGGAGTGGAATGGCTGAGGGGCGAAAATGGGGAGCTAAGAGGTGGTAGAAGGTATCTCACCTCAACTTACACCCGCCACCCCTCTATATATAGGTGTGGGGGAAGCAATAGGTCAAGTAGGGGTAGATTGGGTAGTGCAGTGGCAAAAGTAGCTAGGTTTAGTGAGTAGCACAGCCATGGTGGATCACCACAGTCATGGTAGGTAGGGGTGAGCATGGTCGTGGTGGGGTAAATAATGGTGGGAATTAAAATGTGAAGATCACAGGTTGATGGTCACTTTTATACTAAAACCAGCACAGTTGTGGTGGGGTAAGGGTAGAACGGCTGTGTTGGGTAGCACGGCCATGGTGGGTGAGGTGATGGTGGATGTGGTGTAAACGCCATGCTCGTTCTTCAGTGCTACAACATGGCCATGCTATGTGGAATGGTCGTGGTGGATTTCCGTTGCACGACCATTGTTTGTGGCATGGTTGTGGTGATGTCTGCAGCTACACTTGGGCTTGATTCTTTGGATTTCCTTAGACTTCTTTGCTTCTATGGATCTTTGGCCACTTGGGGTAGGTTAAGGGAGCATCAAACTTCACTTTGGGCCTCTCTAAGGGTAGATAAACCCTAGGATCACTCCTTATCTCTCTCTCTTCCATCAAATGTGGTCCAAATGCCTAAAAAACATGCAAATAATGTCCATAAGTGTGTTTTATGCAAATATGCATATTGAGGGAAATAACATGTAATCTAATAGGTCTAGATGTGATTGAAATGCACTATGACACAAGATGAAGCCCTAAAATATGGTTTAATCACCACCCCAAACTTGAAACATACTTGTCCTCAAGTATGCTCCAACTCAATCTCTCTACAATTTTTCCACAATCAAGAAATGACAAATGCAATGTAAAGGATGATTATTGCTGAATGGGATCAATAGTGACTAAGTACATGCATTCCACCTCTCTCCTCTTCTTCTTTCAAAAACCAACTATGAAAAGAGCACAAAGCATATGAACTTCAAATATAGTGCATAAAACACACAAACTATCCATATTTCTTGCATGTAGTTCTGGGTAGACTATTTCATGATGGCGTTAATCAAGGATGACTAGGAGTGTTGTTTCACCTTCATTCCTTCAACATTATGTTTTAAATCACACCAAATGACCCACGTGGATATAGAAAAGGGAAAAATGAGCTAGGTTTGATGTTTCCGAGCTCACTGGGTATGAAAATGGAAGAAAGGGTTGCAGTAAGATTTTGGAGTACTATTACATTGAGCACTCATCATTACTTACTTAGATGCTCTTAAGTAGGTGCACCTTTTATTTTCTTTTTGGATTCTTTTTTCTTTTTCTTTGCCCTTGGAGTAGATAGGGCATATGGTGATGAGAGTGAAGTGGTGAGATGTAGATGTGGCCACCCCAAACGTTTTGAGATGGCCACGGATGTAATCTGCACTTTGGCATCCTTTCACGAGGTGGAGGGGAAAGAAGATGGCGAGTGAATAGTCAGGTCAAAGAGGGATCACTGTCGTGAATCTCAACATAAGGTATCCTGCATGAAAATTAATCCAACACTTCATCCAACAATGTCACACCACATGAATGAACAACCTAAAATTGAAACTTCAATAAAGTGATTTCATAGGCACTAAGCCCTCATATCTTGCTCAAGTCACAATTCAACCATATCATTCACAAACACAAGAGAAGTGGTGCGCATGTAAAAGGTCAAGCATTGATACCATTTAGCAATAAACAATGATATTTCACTTGCATTTTCAAAGGTCATCATTTTTAATCCAAAATGTAGAGATTGGGTTGAAACACACTTTTAGGCAAGAAATCTCAATTTTGAGCAAAATTCGCCAAAACGATGCCAAGTTTCCTTCAATCACATCTAAGCCTATATTATTGAACTTAAAGCAGTAAATAAGCAAATTCAAGCTAAAACATGCAAAAATTACCAAAAATCTAGATGATATGCAATGCATGAAAAAAAGAACAAATTTTTTGAAAATTGTTCAAAAATGACAAGAAAGTGAACTACATGGCATGCAGGTATGCAAAGAAAGCACACAAAGCATGGACACACAAGTATGAGAGATGGTTATACTGTTTGATCATCTTGCGCAAAAATTTAGAACAAGGAACATAGTGGAAAGTGTGGGTAGAGAAAGGACTTACCGCCCTACCGCCCCAAACTTTTAAAACATGTTGTGCTCAGCATGAAATAGAAGTCTAGGATGATAGGGTAGCGGGCATGGAGTCGTGGTAGACAAATTCCAACAAGGGAGAGAGATCTCAAGGTATCCAGTGAGCAGGGGATATACACCACGGTCGTGGTGGCCACCATAGCCATTTTGTATTGCCTCCACCACGGCCGTGCTGTGTGGCACGGCCGTGTTTGTCACCTTCCTGTAGCTTTTCTACTGATTTGCAATTTTCTCTTCAATTATGATCTTCTCCTTGATGGACTCTTCCATGCATCATCTTTCCTCCATTATACTTGTTCTAAAATTATTCACAAACAACAAAACCCATCAAGTAAAAAGTGCATGTGTGTTTTCTTGGAAAAGTGTAAAAACAAAACAAAAGTATAAAAAATGGAGGGTTGGGTGAAAAATTCCCAAACCTAGGTGGGTTTCCTCCCACAAGCGTTGAGTTTCATGCCTTCAACTGGGCTTGTTGTTCTTTCACCATCAACCATTGTCCAAAAACAAAATGTTACCATCCCCATCATAGGCAATCCTCTTAAATGCTTTCCTTGATTGATCTTCCACCTAAGGGTCATGCGAGCTTCTCAAGTGTTTTTCAACAGTTTTATCTCCTTGGGGATCATCATCATAGATCTTAATTAGCCTTGTGAACTTTAAAAATTTCATTCCATAGTTTTGCTCTCTCTTGAGGAACGGGTCTTCATAGGCATCAAAGAGAGGGTTCTCAATCATATGGGACACTGGTGAATAAGGACTTTCCGACAATGGCTCTTCATTAAGATCTTTGCCAACTTGATTCCCTCCCTTGATAACATTCTCAACAACCTTGTCATGCCCCATGATTGAAACCATATCCATTTTCTCATCGGAAGTAGGGGGGCGTCTGATAGTTGTGGTGGTGGAACTGTTATTAATGGCCTTTGGAATTGAGGTGGAGGGAATTAAGGTCGGAAGGTGAACTGGTGGGAAGGTTGTGGCGATGGAGGTGGTGGGGGTGTGTAAGGCTTAGGATAGCCTTAGAGGTAGGGTAGTGGAGGAAATGGATGGGATTGTGAATTTTGGACTTCCATCTTGTCTTCCTCAAATGGCTTGTCACATGTACAAAGAACAACCAAATAAAAGAGAACAAGTTAGTAAATCAACATACACAAAGAATGCAAAGAATAAAGACTAAATAATAGCAATGATGAGGGTAATAGGAAAAGTCAAAGAAAAACTAACTAGCCAGACCGAGCACCTTTGTCCCCAGCAATGACACCAGAAAGCTTGGTGTGTTCCTCAAACATAGACAAGTAAACTGGCAAAAGACGGTGCCAAAGGGGAAAGTCAACACCACAACTACTAGGTAGCTATGGCACTTTCTATCCCCGGAAATGATGCCAGAAAGCTTGTTGTGTTCGGCAAACATAGACAAGTAAATTGGAAAAAGATGGTGCCAAAGGGGAGAGTCAACAACACAACTACTAGTAGCTATGGTGCTTTCTATCCCTGACAATTGTGCCAGAAAGCTTGGTGCGTCCGCCAGCGGTGTGCACACTAACTGATTGGATTTGACTAGATGTGCCGCATGAGATCAGAACACATGATGGATTCACTTTCAAAATTTATAAAGACCTAGAATTAAACACACCTACGTGTACTAAAACACTATCATGCAACACATGGGGTCGTGTCATAATATAGGAGGGCGGCAAGTATAAGTTCGATCCACAGTGAGAAAATGGGGCACTAGTGCTAGGTTAGTTTTGCTAGGTTCCAACTTTAGAGACTAGGGTTGAGGGTTTGAAGGTTGTTTTGATTGTGAAACTAATTTGAGCAGGAAAGCAATTAAAGACAAGAATGAAATATAAGTTAACCCTAGACTAGATTAAGACTAATTAAGCAAGAAAAGACTAAGCTAGGTATGAAAAGACAATTTACGCTAGGGCATGCAAGAAGAGCAAGAGAGAAATTAAAGAGCTAAACTAGCAAGAACAAAGAAAGAACACAATAAGAAGCTATCTAAGCAGGAAAAGAGCTAATTAAGCTAAGTAGGCACAAGACTAGGGTTTTAAGCAGTAAAGAGAGGTGGGCTGTTTAGGGGTATGAACTTGTCAACAAGGTTGGGGGTGATAACATGCAAGAATTACTCATCCATTTAGATTATCTGAACCAAACAACTAGCTAGAGACTAATGAATTGACCTAAGCTACTAACTGGCCATGGATAAGATAGGATATGTATAGGGGAACTCGTCCCTAACAACTCCTATTACCCATGTGAGGATCAATTGGTTTAGGGGTTAGGTTCAATTCAATTAGAGTCTAGTCAAGTCTAGGTTTCTAGATTAGACATTCCCAAGGAAATTAGGGGCCGAGGGTAGTAATGGGGAGGTGAAATTAGGTTTTTGGACCCCAATTCCCCCACATTCTAGCCTTGAGAAGGCTCCATGCTAATTTCACTAGAGTCACCTAATCTAGATACTTAGATCTCTCACTTAGGCTTAGGGAATTTGATTAGGATGTAGGAAGATTGGAGGCAACCTAGGGATCCAAGAAATGGACCTAAGGGCAAATCCCAAAATTGCCACAAATAGTCAATTTCCCTATATTCCTAGGAATTTTTCACACAAACCAATAAGAAATTCATGGAGAATAAGATGAAAAAAGATCATAATCATTTCCAAACTAATTCCTAATGTTTGAATAACATTTTCCCCCAACATGGTATCAAAGTAACATAATTTCCCCAAACAACCCACCAAAAGGGCCTAGCTACTCATGGCAAAGCAAAATACAAAAAGGGAAGAGAAAGAGGAAGAAGTAGCCATTATTGTTGGTGTAGATTAGTGAATCCTCCTCTCCAACTACTACAAGGTCGACCTCCTCCTTCTTGGATGGAATGGTGTGGAATGACGGTGGGAATGGGTGGAGATGGAAGGAAACTAGGGTTTTACTGGTGGAAATGATGAAATGGAGGTGGAAATGGAGTGGAATGACTAAGGGGTGAAAATGGGGAGCTAAGAGGTGGTAGAAGGTAGCTCACCTCAACCTAGGAAAAGATTGGGTAGTGCAGTGGCAAAAGTAGCTAGGTTTTGTGAGTAGCACGACCGTGATGGATCACCATGGCCATGGTGGGTAGGGGTGAGCATGGTCATGGTGGGGTAGAATGATTGTGGGAATTTAAATGTGAAGGTCACGGGTTGATGATCACTTTTGTACTAAAACTAGCACGACTGTGGTGGTAACCACAGCTGTGGTGGGGTAAGGGTAGACTGGCCGTGCTGGGTAGCACGGCCGTGGTGGGTGAGGTGATGGTGGTCGTGGTGTAAATGTCACACCCGTTCTTCAGTGCTATAGCACGGCCGTGGTGTCTTTTCCTTGCACGACTATTGTTTGTGGCATGACTGTGGTGCTGTTTGTAGCTACACTTAGGCTTGATTCTTTGTATTTCCTTGGACTTCTTTGATTCTATGGATATTTGGCCACTAGGGGTAGGTTGAGGGAGCATCAGACTTCTTTTTGTGCCACTCCAAGGGTAGATAAACCCTATGATCACTCCTTCTCTCTCTTCCATCAAACGTGATCCAAATGCCCAAAAAATGCAAATAATGTCCATAAGTGCATTTTACACAAATATGCATATTGAGGGAAATAACATGTAATCTAATAGGTCTAGATGTGATTGAAATGCACTATGACACAAGATGAATCCCTAAAATAGGGTTGAATCACCACCCCAAACTTGAAACATACATTTCCTCAAGTATGATCCAACTCAATCTCTCTACAATTTTTCCACAACCAAGAAATGACAAATGCAATGTAAAGGATGATTATTGATGAATGGGGTCAATAGTAACTAAGTACATGCATTCCACCTCTCTCCTCTTCTTCTTTCACAAACCAATCGTAAAAAGAGCACAAAGCATATGAACTTCAAATATAGTGCATAAATCACACAAGCTATCCATAATTCTTTCATGTAGTTCCAGGTAGGCCGTTTCATGATGGCATTAATCAACGATGACTAGGAGTTTTGTTCCACCTTCATGATTTCGACCTTATGTTTCAAATCACACCAAATGACCCACGTGGCTACGGAAAAGGGGAAAATGAGCTAGGTTTGATGTTTCCTAGATCACTGGTATGAAAATGGAACAAAGGGTTGCAGTAAGATTTTGAAGTGCTATTACATAGAACACTCATCATTTCTTTACTTAAATGCTCTTAAATAGGAGGACCTTTTATTTTCTTTTTGCATTTTTTTTTCTTTTTCTTTGCCCTTGGAGTACATAGGGCATATGGTGATGAGAGTGAAACGGTGATATGTAGATGTGGCCACCCCAAACGTTTGGAGGTGGCCACGAATGTTATGTGCACTTTAGCATCCTTTCATGAGGCAAAGGGGTAAGAAGATAGTGAGTGAATAATCAGATCAAAGAGGGGTCACTATCATGATTCTCAACATAAGGTATCCTACATGAAAATTAATCCAACACTTCATCCAACAATGTCACACCACATGAATGA
This sequence comes from Alisma plantago-aquatica, assembly GCA_963693085.1. Classification (NCBI taxonomy): domain Eukaryota; kingdom Viridiplantae; phylum Streptophyta; class Magnoliopsida; order Alismatales; family Alismataceae; genus Alisma; species Alisma plantago-aquatica. The sequence goes on along the minus strand of OY856412.1, from coordinate 1,136,664,159 downwards.
ACAACCTGAAATTGATACTTCAATCAACTGATTTCATAGGCACTAAGCACTCATAGCTTGCTCAAGTCACAATTCAACCAAATCATTCACAAACACAAGAGAAGTGGTGCACATGTAAAAAGTCAAGTATTGATACCATTTAGAAACAAACAATGATATTTCACTTGTATTTGTCATAGGTCATTATTTTTAATACAAACAATAGAGATTGGGTTGAAACACACTTTTAGGCAAGAAATCTCAAATTTGGGAAAAATTGGCCAAAACGGTGCCAAGTTGCCATCCATAATCACATCTAAGCCTATATTATTGAACTTAAAGCAGTTTACAAGCAAATCCTAGCTAAAACATGCAAAAATTACCAAAATATACATGATATGCAATGCATGGAAAAAATAGCAAAAGTTTTTGAAAATTACGCAAAAATGATAAGAAAGTGAACTACACGTCATGCAGGTATTCAAAGAAAGCACACAAAGCATGGATACACAAGTATGAGAGATGGTTATACTGTTTGATCATCTTAAGCAAAAATTTAGAACAAGGAACATAGAGGAAAGTGGGGGTAGAGAAAGGGCTTACCGCCTTACCACCCCAAACTTTTAAACCATGTTGTCCTCAACATGAAATAGAAGTCTAGGATGATAGGGTAGCGGGCATGGAGTCGTGGTAGACAAATGCCAATAAGGGAGAGAGATCTCAAGGTGTCCAGTGAGTAGGGATATACACCATGGCCAATAAGGGAGAGAGATATCAAGGTGTCCAGCGAGTAGGGGATATACACCACAGTCGTGGTGGCCATTACGGCCATTTTATATTGCCTCTATCACAGTCGTGTTGTGTGGCACGACCGTGTTGGTCACCTTCCCGTAGCTTTTCTTTTGATTTGCAATTTTCTCTACAATTATGATCTTCTCCTTGGTGGGCTCTTCCATGCATCATCTTTCCTCCATTATACATGTTCTAAAATGATTCACAAACAACAAAACCCATCAAGTATAAAGTGTGTGTGTGTTTTCTTGGAGAAGTGTAAAAACAAAACAAAAGTATCAAAAATGGAGGGTTGGGTGAAAAATTCCCAAACCTAGGTGGGTTGCCTCCCACAAGCACTGAGTTTCATGCCTTCAACAGGGCCTTTTGTTCTTTCACCATCAACCATTGTCCAAAAACAAAATGTTACCATCCCCATCATAGGCAATCCTCTCAAATGCTTTCCTTGATTGATCTTCCTCCTAAGGTTCATGCGAGCTTCTCAAGTGTTTTTCAATAGTTTTATCTCTTTGGGGATCATCATTATAGATCTTAATTAGCCTTATGAACTTCAAACATTTCATGCCATAGTTCTTGTCTCTCTTGAGGAATGGGTCTTGATAAGCATCAAAGAGAGGGTTCTATATCATATGGGACACTTGTGAACAAGGAATTTCCGAAAATGGCTCTTCATTAAGATCGTTGTCAACTTGATTCCCTCCCTTGATAAGATTCTCGACAACATTGTCATGCCCCATGATTGAAACCATATCCATTTTCTTATAGGAAGTAGGGGGAGCATCTGATAGTTGTGGTGGTGGCACTGTTATTAATGGCCTATGGAATTGAGGTGGAGGAGGGAACTGAGGTCAGAAGGTGAACTAGTGGGAAGGTTATGGTGATGGAGGTGGTGGGGGTGTGTAAGGCTTAGGATAGCCTTGGAGGTAGGGTAGTGGACTATATAGATGGGATTGTGCATTTTGTCCTTCCATCTTGTCTTCCTAAAATGGCTTGTCACATGCACAAAGAACAACCAAACAAAAGAGAACAAGTTAGTAAACTAATATACACAAAGAATGCAAAGAATAAAGAATAAATAATAGCAATGATGAGGGTAGTAGGAAAAGTCAAAGCAAAACTAACTAGCTAGGCTGAGTGCCTTTGTCCCCAATAATGAAACCAGAAAGCTTGGTGTGTTCCTCAAATGCAGACAAGGAAACTAGAAAAATATGGTGCCAAAGGGGAGAGTCAACACCACAACTACTAGGTAGCTATGACGCTTTCTATCCCCGGAAATGATGCCATAAAGCTTGTTGTGTTCCGCAAATGCAGACAATTAAACTGGAAAAAGATGGTGCCATAGGGGAGAGTCAACAACACAACTACTAGGTAGCTATGGCACTTTCTATCCTCAGTAATGGTGCCAGAAAGCTTGGTGCGTCCTCCAAAAGTGCACACACTAATTGATTGGATTCAACTAGATGTGCCCCACAACAGCAGAACACACGGTGGATTCACTTTCAAAATTTATAAAGACCTAGACTTAAACACACCTACGTCTACTAAAACACTATCCCGCAAGCACACGGGGTCGTGTCATAGTATAGGAAGGCGGAAAGTATAGGGTTGATCCACAGTGAGAAAAGGCAACACTAGAGCTAGGTTAGTTTTGCTAGGTTATGACTATGGAGACTAGGGTTGACGATTTGAAGGTTGTTTTGATTGTTAAACTAATGTCAGCAGGAAAGCAATTAAAGACAAGAATGAAATCCAAGTTAACCCTAGACTAGATTACAACTAATTGAGCAAGAAAATACTAAGCTAGGTATGAAAATACAATTTGCGCTAACGCCTGTAAGAAGAGCAAGAGAGCAATTAAAGAGCTAAACTAGCAAGAACAAAGCAAGAATAGGGCAAGAAGCTATCTATGCAAGAAAAGAGCAAATTAAGTTAAGCAGGTACAAGACTAGGGTTTTAAGCAGTAAAGAGATGTGGGCCTTTAAGGGTATGAACTTGTCAACGAGGTTGGTGGTGATAACATGCAAGCATTATTCATCCATTTAGATTATCTGAACCAAACAACTAGCTTATGACTAATGAATTGACCTAAGCTACTAACTGGCCATGGTTAAGATAGAATATGTAAAGGGGAACTAGTCCCTAACAACTCATATTACCCTGGCGAGGCTTAATTGGGTTAGGGGTTTGGTTGAATTCAATTAGAGTCTAGTCAAGTCTCGGTTTCTTGAATAGACATTCCCAGGGCAATTAGGGGCTGAGGGTAGTAATGGGGAGGTGAAATTAAGGTTTTGGACCCCAATTCCCCCACATTCTAGCTTTGAGAAGGCTCCATGCTAATTGCACTAGAGTCACCTAATATAGCTACTTAGATCTCTCACTTAGGCTTAGGAATATTGATTAGGATGTAGGAAGATGGGAGGCAACCTAGGGATCCAAGAATTGGACCTAGGGGCAAATCCAAAAATTGCCACAAATAGTCAAATTCCCTAGATTCCTAGGTGATTTCACACACAAACCAACAAGCAATTCATGGAGAATAAGATGAAAATAGAAAAAAAATCATTGCCAAATGAATTCATAATGTTTACATATCATTTTCTCCCAACATGGCATCAAAGTAACATAATTTCCCCCAAACAGCCCACAAAAGGCCTAGCTACTCATGGCAAAGCAAAATACAAAAAGGAAAGAGAAAGAGGAAGAAGTAGCCATGGAGATCAGTGTAGATGAGTGAATCCTCCTCTCTAACTACTGCAAGGTTGACCTCCTCCTTCTTCTTAGATGTAATGGTGTGGAATGATGGTGGGAATGGGTGGAGATGGAAGGAAACTAGGGTTTTTCTAGTAGAAATGGTGAAATGGAGTGAAATGGAGGTGGAAATGGAGTGGAATGGCTAAGGGGAGAAAATGGGGAGCTAAGAGGTGGTAGTCAGTAACTCACTTCGACCTACAGTTGCTACCCCCTTATATATAGGTGTGGGAGAAGAAATAGGTCAAGTAGGGTTAGATTGGGTAGTGTAGTGGCAAAAGTAGCTAGGGTTTGTGAGTAGCATGGCCGTGGTGGATCACCACAGCCATGGTGGGTAGGGGTGAGCATGGTCGTGGTGGGGTAGAACGATCATGGGAATTAAAATGTGAAGATCGCATGTTGGTGGTCACTTTCGTACTGAAATAGGCATGGTTGTGGTGGTCACCACGGCTGTGGTGGGGTAAGGGTAGAACGGTCGTGCTGGGTAGCACGGCCGTGGTGGGTGAGGTGATGGTGGTCATGTTGTAAATGCCACGCCTGTTCTTCAGTGCTGCGGCACGACCGTGGTGGTTTTCCGTTGCACGACCATTGTTTGTGGCACGACCATGGTGCTGTCTGCAGCTACACTTGGGCTTGATTCTTTGGATTTCCTTGGACTTCTTTGCTTCTATGGATCTTTGGCCACTTGGGGTAGGTTGAGGGAGCATCAGACTTCACTTTGGTCCTCTCCAAGGGTAGATAAACCCTAGGATCACTCCTTCTCTCTCTCTCTCTTCCATCAAACGTGGTCCAAATGCCTAAAAAACATGCAAATAATGTCCATAAGTGAATTTTACACAAATATGCATATTGAGGGAAATAGCATGTAATCTAACAGGTCTAGATGTTATTGAAATGCACTATGGAGCAAGATGAAGCCCTAAAATAGGGTTGAATCACCACCTCAAACTTGAAACATACTTGTCCTCAAGTATGCTACAACCCAATATCTCTACAATTTTTCCACAATCAAGAAATGACAAATGCAATGTAAAGGATGATTATTGCTGAATGGGATCAATAGTGACTAAGTACATGAATTCCACCTCTCTCCTCTCCTTCTTTCACAAACCAATCATGAAAAGACCACAATGCATATGAACCACAAATATAGTGCATAAAACACACAAGCTATCCATATTTCTTTCATGTAGTTCTGGGTAGACCATTTCATGATGGCGTTAATCAAGGATGACTAGGAGTATTGTTTCACCTGCATGCTTTCAACCTTATGTTTCAAATCACACCAAATGACCCACGTTGCTGCGGAAAAGGGAAAAATGATCTAGGTTTGATGTTTCCTAGCTCAATGGGTATGAAAATGGAAGAAAGGGTTGTGGTAAGATTTTGGAGTGCTATTACATAGATAACTCATCATTTCTTTACTTAGATGCTCTTAAACAAGGAGTGCCTTTTATTTTCTTTTTGAATTTTTTTTTATTTTTATTAGCCCTTGGGGTAGATAGGCCATATGGTGATAAGAGTGAAGCAGTGAGATGTAGATGTGGCCACCCCCAAAATATTGGAGGTGGCCATGGTTGTTATGTGCACTTTGGCATCCTTTAATGAGGCGGAGGGGTAAGAATATGGTGAGTGAATAGTCGGGTCAAAGAGGGGTCACTGGCGTGATTCTCAACATAAGGTATCATGTATGAAAATTAATCCAACACTTCATCCAACAATGTCACACCACATGAATGAACAACCTGAAATTTAAACTTCAATCAAGTGATTTCATAGGCACTAAGCGCTCATAGCTTTCTCAAGTCATAATTCAACCAAATCATTCACAAACTCAAGAGAAGTGGTGCTCAAGTAAAAAGTCAAGCATTGATACCATTTAGCAACAAACAATGATATTTCACTTGCATTTGTCAAAGGTCATCATTTTTAATCCAAAAGGTAGAGATTGGTTTGAAACACTTTTTTCGGCAAGAAATCTCAAATTTGGGTGAAATTGGCCAAAATTAAGCCAAGTTGCCTTCAATCACATCTAAGCCTATATTATTGAACTTAAATTAGTAAACAAGCAAATCCTAGCTAAAACATGCAAAAATTACCAAAAATCTACATGATATGAAATGCATGGCAAAAAGAGCAAATTTTTTGAAAAATATGCAAAAATGACAAGAAAGTGAACTACATGGCATGCGGGTATGCAAAGAAAGAACACAAAGCATGGATACACAAGTATGAGAGATGGTTATACTATTTGATCATCTTGCGCAAAAATTTAGAACAAGGAACATAGAGGAAAGTGGGGGTAGAGAAAGGGCTTACCACCCTACCACCCCAAACTTTTAAAGCATGTTGTCCTCAGCATGAAATAGAAGTCTAGGATGATAGGGTAGCGGGCATGGAGTCATGGTATACAAATGCCAATAAGGGAGAGAGATCTCAAGGTATATAGTGAGCAGGGGATATACACCACGACCATGGTGGGCACCACATCCATTTTGTATTGCCTCCGCCACGGCCGTGTTGTGTGGCACGGCCATGTTGGTCACCTTTCTATAGCTTTTCTACTTATTTGCAATTCTCTCTTCAATTATGATCTTCTCCTTGGTGGGTTCTTCCATGCATCATCTTTCCTCCATTATACTTGTTCTAAAATGATTCACAAACAACAAAACCCATCAAGTATAAAGTGTGTGTGTGTTTTCTTGGAAAAGTATAAAAACAAAACAAAAGTATCAAAAATGGAGGGTTGGGTCAAAAATTCCCAAACCTAGGTGGGGTTTTTCCCACAAGCACTGAGTTTCATTCCTTCAACTGGGCTTGTTATTCTTTCACCATCAACCATTGTCCAAAAACAAAATGTTACCATCCCCATCATAGGCAATCCTCTCAAATGCTTTCCTTGATTGATCTTCCTCCTAAGGGTCATGCGAGCTTCTCAAGTGTTTTTCATCAGTTTTATCTCTTTGGGGATCATCATTATAGATCTTAATTAGCCTTATGAACTTCAAAAATTTCATGCCACAGTTCTTCTCTCTCTTGAGGAATGGGTCTTCATAAGTATCAAAGAGAGGGTTCTCAATCATATGGGACACTTGTGAACAAGGACTTTTCGAAAATGGCTCTTCATTAAGATCGTTGTCAACTTGATTCCCTCCCTTGATAAGATTCTCAACAACATTTTCATGCCCCATGATTGAAACCATATCCATTTGCTCATAGGAAGTAGGGGGAGCATCTGATAGTTGTGGTGGTGGAACTGTTATTAATGGCCTATATATGGAATTGAGGTGGAGGAGGGAACTAAGGTCGGAAGGTGAACTAGTGGGAAGGTTATGGTGATGGAGGTGGTGGGGTGTGTGTAAGGCTTAGGATAGCCTTGGAGGTAGGGAAGTGGACTATATGGATGGGATTGTGCATTTTGGCCTTCCATCTTGTCTTCCTAAAATGGCTTGTCACATGCACAAAGAACAACCAAACAAAAGACAACAAGTTAGTAAACTAATATACACAAAGAATGCAAAGATTAAAGAAAAAAAATAATAGCAATGATGATGGCAGTAGGAAAAGTCAAAGCAAAACCAACTAGCCAGGCCAAGCACCTTTGTCCCCGGCAATGACACCAGAAAGCTTGGTGTGTTCCTCAAACACAAACAAGTAAATTGGGAAAAGACGGTGCCAAAGGGGGGAGTCAACGCCACAACTACTAGGTAGATATGGCACTTTCTATCCCCGACAATGACGTCAAAAAGCTTGTTGTGTTTCACAAACACAGACAAGTAAACTGGCAAAAGATGGTGCCAAAGGGGAGAGTCAACAACACAACTACTAGGTAGCTTGGCGCTTTCTATCCCCAACAATGGTGACATAAAGCTTGGTGCGTCTGCTAGAGGTGCTCGCACTAACTGATTGGATTCGACTAGATGCGCCCCACGAGATCAGAACACACGGTGGATTCACTTTCAATATTTATAGTGACCTAGACTTAAACACACCTACGTCTACTAAAACACTATCTCATAAGAACACGGGGTCGTATCATAGTATAGGAGGGTGGCAAGTATATGGTCGATCTACAATGAGAAAAGGGGGCACTAGAGCTAGGTTAGTTTTGCTAGGTTCTGACTACGGAGACTAGGGTTGAGGGTTTGAAGTTTGTTTTGATTGTTAAACTAATGTGAGCAGGAAAGCAATTAAAGACGAATGAAATCTAATTTAACCCTAGACTAGATTAAGACTAATTAAGCAAGAAAAGACTAAGCTAGGTATGAAAAGGCAACTTACTCTAAGGCAGGCAAGAAGAGCAAGAGAGCAATTAAAGATCTAAACTAGAAAGAACATGGCAAGAAGCTATCTAAGCAAGAAAAGAGCTAATGAAGCTAATCAGGCACAAGACTAGGGTTTTAAGAAGTAAAGAGAAGTGGTATGTTTAGGGGTATGAACTTGTCAACGAGTTTGGGGTGATAACATCCAAGCATTACTCATCCATTTAGATTATCCAAACCAAACAACTAGCTAGAGACTAATGAATTGACCTAAGCTACTAACTGGCCATGGATAAGATTGGATATGTATAGGGGAACTAGTCCCTATCAACTCTTATTACCCTTGCGAGGCTCAATTGGGTTAGGGGTTAGGTTCAATTCAATTAGAGTCTAGTCAAGTCTAGGTTTCTAGATTAGTTATTCATAGGGCAATTAGGGGCCGAGGGTAATAATGGGGAGGTGAAATTAGGGTTTTGGACCCCAATTGCCCAACATTCTAGCCTTGAGAAGGCTCCATGCTAATTGCACTAGAGTCACCTAATCTAGATACTTAGATCCCTCACTTAGGCTTAGGGAGATTGATTAGGATGTAGGAAGATTTGAGGTAACCTAGGGATCCAAGAATTAGACCTAGGGGAAAATCCCAAAATTGCCACAAATAGTGAATGTCCCTAGATTCCTAGGTGATTTTACACACAAACCAATAACCAATTCACGGAGAATAAGATGAAAATAGAACATAATCATTGCCAAATGAATTCATAATGTTTACATATCATTTTCCCCCAACATGGTATGAAAGTAACATAAGTTCCCCCAAACAGCCCACTAAAAGGGCCTAGCTACTCATGGCAAAGCAAAATACAAAAAGGGAATAGAAAGAGGAAGAAGTAGCCATGGATCTCAGTGCAGATGAGTGAATCCTCCTCTCCAACTTCTGCAAGGTTGACCTCCTCCTTCTTGGATGGAATGGTGTGGAATAATGGTGGGAATGGGTGGAGATGGAAGGAAACTAGGGTTTTGTTGGTGGAAATGGTGAAATAGAGTGAAATGGAGGTGGAAATGGATTGGAATGGCTAAGGGGTGAAAATGGGGAGATAAGAGGTGGTAGAATGTATCTCACCTCGACCTACAACCGCCACTCCCCAATATATAGGTGTGGGGGGAGCAATAGGTCAAGTAGGGGTAGATTGGGTAGTACAGTGGCAAAAGCAGCTAGGTTTTGTGAGTAGCACAACCGTGGTGGATCACCATGGACATGCTGGGTATGGGTGAGAACAATTTTGGTGGGGTAGAATGATCATGGGAATTAAAATGTGAAGATCACATGTTGATGGTCACTTCTGTACTGAAACTAGCACGACTATGTTGGTCACCACAGCTGTGGTGGGGTAAGGGTAGAACGCGTCGTGGGTGAGGTGGTGGTGGTCATGGTTTAAATGCCACACCCATTCTTCAGTGTTGCAGCATGGTCATGCTAGGTGGCATGGCCGTGGTGGCTGTCCCTTGCACGACCATTCTTTGTGGCAAGGTTGTGGTGCTATATGCAGCTGCATTTGGGCTTGATTCTTTGGATTTCCTCGGACATCTTTACTTCTATGGATCTTTGGCCACTAGGGGTAGGTTGAGGGAGCATCAGACTTCACTTTGGTCCTCTCCAAGGGTAGAGAAACCCTAGGATCACTTCTCCTCTCTCTCTCTTCCATCCAATGTGGTCCAAATGCCTGAAAAACATGTAAATAATGCCCATAAGTGCATTTTACACAAATATGCATGTTGAGGGAAATAAAATGTAATCTAACAGGTCTAGATGTGATTGAAATGAACTATGAAACAAGATGAATCCCTAAAATAGGGATGAATCACCACCCCAAATTTGAAACATACTTGTCCTCAAGTATGCTCCAACTCAATCTCTCTACAATTTTTCCACAATCAAGAAATGACAAAAGCAATGTAAAGGATGATTATTTCTGAATGGGATCAATAGTGACTGAGTACATGCATTCCACCTCTCTCCTTTCCTTTCACAAACCAATCATGAAAAGAGCACAAAGCATATGAACTTCAAATATAGTGCATAAAACACACAAGCTATCCATATTTCTTTCATGTAGTTCCAGGTAGACCATTTCATGATGGCATTAATCAAGGATGACTAGGAGTGTTGTTTCACCTTCATGCTTTGAACCTTAGGTTTAAAATAACACCAAATGACCCACATGGCTATGAAAAAGGGCAAAATGAGCTAGGTTTGATGTTTCCTAGCTCAATGGGTACAAAAATGGAAGAAAGGGTTGTAGTAAGATTTTAGAGTGCTATTACACAGAGCACTCATCTTTTATTTACTTAGATGATCTTAAACTAGAGCACCTTTTGTTTTCTTTTGGCATTTTTTTTTCTTTGCCCTTGGATTAGATTGGGCATACGGTGATGAGAGTGAAGAGGTGAGATGTAGATGTGGCCACCCCAAACTTTTGGAGGTGGCCACAGCTGATATGTGCACTTTGGCATCCTTTCATGAGGTGGAGGGGTAAGAAGATGGTGAATGAATACTCAGGTCAAAGAGGTTTCACTGGCATGATTCTCAACATTAGGTATCTTGCATGAAAATTAATCCAACACTTCATCCAACAATGTCACACCACATGAATGAACAACATAAAATTGATACTTCAATCAAGTGATTTCATAGGCACTAAGTGTTCATAGCTTGCTCAAGTCACAATTGAAACAAATCATTAACAAACACAAGGGAAGTGGTGCGCATGTAAATATTCAAGCATTGACACCATTTAGCAACAAATAATGATAATTCACTTGCATTTGTCAAAGGTCATCATTTTTAATCCAAAAAGTAGAGATTGGGTTGAAACACACTTTTAGGCAAGAAATCTCAAATTTGGGCAAAATTGGACAAAATGGTGCCAAATTTCCTTCAATCACATCTAAGCCTATATTATTGAAATTGAAGTAGTAAACAAGAAAATCCTTGCTAAAATTAGCAAAAATTACCAAAAATCTACATGATATGCAATGCATGGAAAAAAGAGCAAAAAATTTTGAAATTACACAAAAATGACAAGAAAGTGAACTACATGGCATGCAAGTATGCAAAAGAAAGCACACAAAGCATGGATACACAAATATGATAGATGGTTATATTGTTTGATCATCTTGAGCAAAAATTTAGAACAAGGAACATAGAGGAAAGTGGGGTTAGAGAAAGGGCTTACTGCCCTACCACCCCAAACTTTTAAACCATGGTGTCCTCAGCATGAAATAGAAGTCTAGGATGATAGGGTAGCAGGCATGGAGTCATGGTAGACAAACGCCAACAAGGGAGAGAGATCTCAAGGTGTCCAGTCAGCAGGGGATATCCACCACGACTGTGGTGGCCACCACGGCCATTTTGTATTCCCTCCGCAATGGCTGTGTTGTGTGGCACGGTTGTGTTGTTCACCTTCATGTAGCTTTTCTACTGATTTGCAATTTTCTTTTTAATTATGATCTTCTCCTTGGTTGGTTCTTCCATGCATCATCTTTCCTCCATTTTACCATTTCTAAAATTATTCACAAAAAAAACCATCAAGTATAAAGTGCATGTGTGTTTTCTTGGAAAAGTGTAAAAACAAAACAAAAATATCAAAAATGGAGGTCTGGGTGAAAATTTCCCAAACCTAGGTGGATTGCCTCCCACAAGCACTGAGTTTCTGTGACGACCCCAATTTCTACATACTTTCCTTAGTGACATATACAGATATGCGTGCACTCATATCTATAAATGTCAAAAGGGAAAATAATAGAAATCAAGATAGCCAACTAAAATCAGAGATAAGCCAAGATCAAGTTCACATCATAGCAAATAGCCACACAACATTTCATTCAATAATGAAAAATAAGTCATACATATTGATACTGGAGAAAGAAGAAGAATAAGTCTATGATTATTACATTGGATCTCAATCATCCTCAACATAAGCTAGGGAAAGAATAAACTAACATCTAGCAAGAAAGAGATAAGAGGAAAAGGTCTATCTAATAAATCCTCCATGCTTATTATTTGTGCCTTCAGGTACTTTGAATATGCATTGTACTTTGATCATCAATTGGTCCTTGCACCTAGAAAATATGAGAAACAAATACATCAACAAAGTTGGTACGTGGAGTAAAAGCTATACTATGCTGGCATATAAAATACTAGAATTGAAGAAGGAGAAAGAAAACGTTACTTAAAGGCAGAAAATCAGGTAATCCTAAGTTATTAGCCTCATTTATAGTGAACATGCATTACTATGGTGGACTTAGCACATAATTGCATAAATAGTGGGCCCTTCCCCGTGTACCTTGTACTCTAGGGATCTCCCCGTATACCATGTACTCTAGGGAGGTGCTAGTCAACATTAAAGCTTTCCCTCTCTAATAGGGAGTTTAATGAGCACCACTAGTAACTACATTTCACTTATATTCAATTATGTTATTTTATGTGCAAGGCGGTAAATCATCAATTAATCATATATCCACATCCATCAATGTATATCAATTTCATGCAAACAATTACATATACTTAACATCCAGTAAAAACTAGTCATATAATTATATCCACGTACTTTTAATTCTCAGATCTGGATTCCACAAGTCCTACGTTAGGAGAAGATAATAGATCACCCTGAAATGTAAACAAAACCCTAAGTTACTATGGATTCTCATTATTCCACATTAGGGTTTCTTATTAGGGTTTAGGTCATTTGGGGTGTAACTTGGGATACATAGGATTCCGAGTTGGGGTCTAAGATTAGGGTCATCCAGGTTATTAAAGGACATTTCAGTTTTTAGGGTTTTTCATAAATTGTACATAATATTCATGATAAGGTGAGAAAAACTAGAAATTAGGGTTCTTCTCAATTATTGAATCAACTATCTTCCTTAGGTAGTATTTCGAGTGTCATGGTGATTGGAACACTAATTAGGGTTTAATCTGTTCTCAGGGCAGACTGGAAATTCAGTAATGACCATTATTACATAATATGTAATTATAAAGGGTTCATTAGGCAAGTAGGTCACATTTTCAGAGAATGAATAGGATCTAAGTCCTGGAATTATTTTATTTAAATAGATTGCATTTTTTTGATGAAAATGATATATAGTTTCGATATTTTTCGATATTCCTATCATTTTCTAGGGTTTCTACAATTCTGACTAATCAGGGAAATTCTAAGGAGATAAACGAAAAATAAAAAAAAGAACAAGGGTCGCAGGTCTCGCGGATAAGAAGAGGGATCCGGATACGCAGATCCTCTCCTTAACCCACGAGCCAACCACAGTCAACCGGGTCAAAGATGAGGGTAAAAAGACCTAAAGGCCCCTTTTGGGGTTTGCTTGGCGTTACAACGGATCAGGGCAGATTAGTATTTCTGCCCTTTCGATTGCTTTCCTCGCGCACGAGGCAACAACGATGATCGGGCAGCAGAGAAGAAGGGAGGTGAAGTAGCTCAGGCTGGCTAGGGGGTGTCTGGGAGTGTGAGGATGGGAGGAAAGCGTTCGCGGGGTCCTCCTGAGTCCAACGAGCCCAAGAAGCTCGCCGGAGGTTAACTATAGCCATGGTTGCGATGGCAGGAGACTCTGAAAATGGAAAATGGATTCCAAGTATTTACCTGCCCTCTGGCTAGATTGAGGGGTCACGAAGCTCCGCGTGAGGTTCGTGAAGCTCTAGGTCCACTTCCGGCTGCTCGACGTACCCTGGACCTCGCCGGCGATGGCAGCCTTGAGCGCAGCTCCGAGGGCTAGTCGACCCAGGCTCTTGGGCCTTCGTGGCTCCAACTGAAGGTGCCGGTCGTCTCGCCGAGATCCCGAGATGGTGTGGGTGCGTTCAATTGAGCGGAGAGGACCACTGGAGGGAGGGCGAGGTCGAAGTCAGGTGAGTTGGAGGTGCTAGAGGTTAGGGAAGAGGGAGCAAGTTCCGGTGGAATTGATGGTGCGGAAAGATGAAAGGGAGGTCAGGGAAGCTTTTGGGGGTCTTTTATAGACCTGGGGTGGAGTAGGGGGCTAAGCCCTAAACCCTGTGTCGCCGCCAGTGAGAGGCACGAGAGCTCGGGGGGTCGTTCTCCCTGATCCGAGGGAGCTGGGTGACGTGGTGAGGGTTGTTGAGTTCGGTTTGAGGAGAGGGGTCAGTCCTCCAAGGATCTCGCGAGGTGACGATGGGGTTCGGGCGTGAGGGTTGTTGGAGGAATCGCAGGTCCAGCTACTGGCGGGGACCGATTCTTTCGGAGGAGGAAGACGAAGTCCTCACCTTTGGATCCAGAGCGGATCATTGTCCCCCTAATCGGACGGCTAGGATCAAATCCCAACGAGAGGTCGCACCAAAGTAAGGAAAAATTGGCCGCGTGACAACATAAATGTCTAATTAAATTGCAGACTTTAGTCCTAGGTTAGATTAGGTAACATAATACACCAAATTTCAAAAGTAAATAACTCCAAATTGGTAATTCCAATTGTGATGAGATTTTAGGCATAGTTTTATAATGCTATTATTTAGCTATGGTGCAAAATTAGAGTCCCAATTCGATTATTTACTATGTCAATTGACTAAAAGTCATAATACTTGTATTATTGACTTTATATACCATTATGGATGGTCTTAGGTGAAATTGATGATCAATTTAATCAAATTAGTGAGAGAGAAGATTGAGGGCATAATTGGAACAATTAAATTTGTAAGAGAGAGAAACTAAAATGATATATATATGTAAAAACTCACTCTGTCACAGTTTCATGCCTTCAATTGTGGTTGTTGTTCTTTCACCATCAACCATTGTCCAAAAACAAAATTCTTGCATCCCCATCATAGGCAATCCTCTCAAATGATTTCCTTGGTTGATATTCCTCCCAAGGGTCATGCGAGCTTCTCAAGTGTTTTTCAATAGTTTTATCTCCTTGGGAATCATCATCATAGATCTTCATCAACCTTATGACCTTCAGAAATTTCATGTCATAGTTTTTCTCTCTCTTGAGGAATGGGTCTTCATAGGCATCAAAGAGAGGGTTCTCAATCATATGGGACACTTGTGAACAAGGACTTTCTGACAATGTCTCTTCTTTAAGATCTTTGTCAACTTGATTCTCTCCCTTAATAAGATTCTCAACAACCTTGTCACTCCCCATGATTGAAACCATATCCATTTTCTCATAGGAAGTAGGGGGAGCATCTGATAGTTGTGGTGGTGGCACTGTTATTAATGGCCTTTGGAATTGAGTTGGAGGAGGGAATTGAGGTAGGAAGGTGAACTGATGGGAATTTTGTGGCGATGGAGGTGGTGGGGGTGTATAAGGCTTAGGATAGCCTTGGAGGTAGGGTTGTGGAGGAAATGGATGGGTTTGTGCATTTTGGCCTTCCATCTTATCTTCCTCGAATGGCTTGTCACATGCACAAAGAACAACCAAACAAAAAAGAACAAGTTAGTAAACCAATATACACAAAGAATGCAAACAACAAAGAATAAATAATAGTAATGATGAGGGCAGTAGGAAAAGTCAAAGAAAAACTAACTAGCTAGGTCGAGCACCTTTGTCCCTGGCAACGTCTCTAGAAATCTTGGTGTGTTCCTCAAACGCAGACAAGTAAATTGGAAATAGATGGTGCCAAAGGGGAGAGTCAACACCACTACTACTAAGTAACTATGGCACTTTCTATCCACGAAAATGGTGCTAGAAAGCTTGGTGTGTTCCTCAAAAGTAGACAAGTAAATTGGCAAAAGACGGTGCCAAAGGGGAGAATCAACAACACAACTACTAGGCCGCTATGGCGCTTTCTATCTCCGAAAATGGTGCCAGAAAGCTTGGTGAGTCCTCCAGAGGTGCGCACACTAACCAATTGGATTTGACTAGATGCGCCCCATGAGATCAGAATACACGGTGGGATCACTTTCAAAATTTATAAAGACCTAGACTTAAACACACCTACGTCTACTAAAACACTGTCCTGCAAATGCATGGGGTCGTGTATGATATAGGAGGGCAGCAAGTATAGGGTCGATCCACAGTGAGAATAGGGGGCACTAGAGCTAGGTTAGTTTTTCTAGGTTCTGACTGTGGAGACTAGGGTCGAGGGTTTGAAGGTTGTTTTGATTGTTGAACTAATGTGAGCAGGAAAGTAATTAAAGACAAGAATGAAATCTAAGTTAACCCTAGACTAGATTAAGACTAATAAAGCAATAAAATACTAAGCTAGGTATGAAAAGGAAATTTACGCTAAGGCATGTAAGAGAGCAATTAAAGAGCTAAACTAGCAAGAAGAAAGAAATAATAGGGCAAGAAGCTATCTAAGCAAGAAAAGAGCTAATTAAGCTAAGAAGGCACAAGACTAGGGTTTTAAGAAGTAAAGAGAGGTGTGGGTTGTTTAGGGGTATGAACTTGTCAACGAGATTGGGTGTGATAACATGCAAGCATTACTCATCCATTTAGAATATCCAAACCAAACAACTAGCTAGGGACTAATGAATTGACCTAAGTTACTAACTGGCCATGGATAAGATAGGATATATATAGGGGAACTAGTCCCTAAAAACTCATAATACCCTTAAGAGGCTCAATTGGGTTAGGGGTTAGGTTCAATTCAATTAGAGTCTAGTCAAGTCTAGGTTTCTAGATTAGACATTCCCAGGGCAATTTGGGGCCGAGGGTAGTAATGGGGAGGTGAAATTAGGGTTTTGGACCTCAATTCCCCCACATTCTAGCCTTGAGAAGGCTCCATGCTAATTGCACAAGAGTCAAATAATCTAACTACTTATATCTCTCACTTAGGCTTAGGTAGATTGATTAGGATGTAGGAATATGGGAGGCAACCTAGGGATCTAAGAATTAGACCTGAGGGAAAGTCCCAAAATTGCCACAAATAGTCAATTTTCCTAGATTTCTAGGTGATTTCACACACAAACCAATAAGCAATTCATGCAGAATAAGATGATAATAGAACATAATTATTTGCAAATGAATTCATAATGTTTACATATCATTTTCCCCCAACATGGTATCAAAGTAACATAATTTCCCCCAAACAGTCCACCAAAAGGGCCTAGCTACTCATGGCAAAGCAAAATACAAAAAGGGAAGAGAAAGAGGAGAAGTAGCCATGCATATAGGTGTAGATGAGTGAATCCTCCTCTCCATATGCTGCAAGGTCAACCTCCTCCTTCTTCTTGAATGGAATGGTGTGGAATGATGGTGGGAATGGGTAGAGATGGAAGGAAACTAGGGTTTAGTTGGTGGAAATGGTGATATGGAGTGAAATGGAGGTGGAAATGGAGTGGAATGGCTAAGGGGTGAAAATGGAGAGCTAAGAGGGGCATAAGATAGCTCACCTCGACCTACAGTCACCCCCCCTATATATAGGTGTGGGGGAAGCAATAGATCAAGTAGGGATAGATTGGGTAGTGCAGTGGAAAAAGTAGCTAGGTTTTGTGAGTAGTATGTCCATGGTGGATCACCACGGCTGCGGTGGGTAGGGGTGATCACGGTTGTGGTGGGGTAGAATGATCGTGGGAATTAAAATGTGAAGATCACATGTTGATGGTCACTCTTGTATTGAAACGGGCACGGCCGTGGTGGGGTAAGGGTAGAACAGTCGTGTTGGGTAGCACGGCCGTGGTGGGTAAGGTGATGGTGGACATGGTGTAAACTCCACACCCATTCTTCAGTGCTACAGCAGGGCCGTGCTAGGTGGCACGGCCGTGGTGGTTGTCCCTTGCACGACCATTCTTTGTGGCACATCGTGGTGTTGTCTGCAGCTGCACTTGGGCTTGATTCTTTGGATTTCCTTGGACATCTTTGCTTCTATTGATCATTCGCCACAAGGGGTAGGTTGAGGGAGCATCAGACTTCACTTTGGGCCTCTCCAAGGGTAGAGAAACCCTAGGATCAATCTTTCTCTCTCTCTTCCATCAAACATGGTCCAAATACCTGAAAAACATGCAAATAATGTCCTAAAGTGCATTTTACACAAATATGCATATTGAAGGAAACAACATGTAATCTAATAGGTCCAGATGTGATTGAAATGCACTATAAGACAAGATGAAGCCCGAAAATAGGGTTGAATCACCTATTAACTATATCCTACTTGAAATGAATGACTTTGATGTCATCATAGGGATTGACTAACTGTGTAATTATAATGCAAAGATAGGCTATAGGTAAAAGCATATAAGGATAGAAAGACTAGGAAATCCATCTTTCACCATCTAAGGTAGGAAGGATGCCACCACTAGTTAGTATGTGTGAGTCAGGATGGGAGAAGGTATGATAGTTAAGGGTTGTATAGCATTCCTACACATAGTAACTGAGCTAGATTATAAGGTACATCCTCTAGAGGAAATAGAGGTAGTCAGGGACTATGTTGATGTGTTACCAAAGAATTTGTTAGGTATACCTCCAAAAAGAGAAGTGTAATTTTTCATAGATCTATCTCCCCTAACAAACTTGATTTCAAGGGACCCTTCCAGAATGACGCCCACTAAGTTGCTCGAGTTGAAGAAGCAACTGTAGGAACTCCTAGACAAGTTATTCATCCAACTATGTAGCTCTCATTGGGGATCTCTGGTCCTTTCTGTGAAGAAGCAGGATGGTTTTCTCTGCATGTGTATAGATTACCAAATATATAACCAAGCTACAATTAAGAACAAGTACCATCTACCCCAAATAGATGAATTGTTTAATCTATTCAAAATCTCTTGGATCTTCTCAAAGATCAATCTATGATTCGGGTACCACCAATTACAAGTTAGGAAGGAAGACATCCTAAAAACCTCTTTCTGAACCTATTATGGACATTTTGAGTTATGTTCCATAGATGCATCATGTTTGAAGGTACTATTGTGGTGGACCCATCCAAAGTGTTGGCCATTCATGATTGGAAAGTGTTGAAGCCACCATCAAAAGTTCACTATGTCCCAAGATTATCTGACTATTATTCATGGTTCATCAAGAATTTCTTAAAAACCATCCTTCCCCTCACCAATTTCACCTACAAGCACAAGAAGTTTGTATGGTCAAATATTTTTGAATCTCTATTCTAGGAGTTGATGGAAAATGTCACCTCAGCTCCGTGTTGTCCTACCTTTGGGCAATGATTGATTCATCATATTCACTAATGCATCATAGATGGTCTTAGGGCATGTGTTGGAATAGGACTAGCACTTTTTTGCATATGCCTTGAGACAACTCAATGCAAATGTGTTGAACTATTTGACTCACAACTTAGAGGTTGCAGAAATTGTCTATGACATGAAGATATGGTGACACTGCCTGTAGGACCCCTGACTTGTGTTTTGGTCTAACCCTATTTGATTTAGCTTGATTAAGTGATTATAACCTTTCTCGTATCCTTTGAGTTTTTCTTAGAGGTTGTGGAAAGCTTAAGTCTATAGTTTGAGCTTGTTTAGATGATGTTTGTGATTTGTGTGCTTGTTTTGGACCAAATTGCAATTTACCTATTTGTGAGGGTTATCTCATAACTTTCTACATTTAGAGAGTACCTTATCCTTCTTGGCTTCATGTGAGATAATGTGATGCTTTCGAGTTTGTTGTTTGAGCCTTGGATGAATGGTGGCACCCCTAGAGGTGATTAGGGTTTCTAAGGTTTTAGGTGTCTCGACCATGTGTGTTTGGTTGGGTATGTCACAACCTTGTCTCAGCCATGTGGTGTGTTTTGAATGTGTCTCATTAGAGACACATCCCTTGGGATGTTTAGTCTTGACCATGATGGTCTTTGTGAGTCTTGGGTCGAGACAATGGTCTTCTTGAGGTGTGTCTCAACCTAGTTTGTTGGTGACCCTTTTGTCTCAACCAAGTGATGCTTTAGTGCTTTTGTTTCAACCTCCTTGAGGTGTTACGACCGAAACCAAGTGTTGGGGACCTAATTGTTCGAGACCCAATATATTTTGTATCACCATCTCATGCATGCACGGTTTAAGTGGTTGCATGTTGGTTTCTTTGGTGGACAAGTGTCCCTTTGGTTCCCTCAGGTGTTGACACATAATCCTTCACCCTACCTCCCTCCTCCATTTCTATATAACTCTCTTCTCTCTATGCAAGTGATCTGTTCGGCCCTATACCTTCTCCTTCCTTGTTTGCTAGTTCTTAGATCCTTGAAGAGCTTGGAGGACTAATCATAGAGCTCTTGGTGGTCTAGATCCCTTGCATGTGGTGACCCTTTCTCATATTCAACCTTTGTAAGTGTTTGCCTCTCTTTTGTGACGTTTTCCTTGGATCTTCTACCCCCAATATTCTTCTCTTTTCTCAGCCCTAAATCATATATTATTCATTAAATGGGTTAAATATTTATTATTCTGGATACGCAAAAATTCTTATATTAGATCCAATAAGTATCTTGTGTTCGAATTGAAAAATTTAATAGCTCGAACCTTTAGTATTTTCTTATTTATCACCAGTGTCTACTATTTAGGAAGGATGCCATTCCCCATTGTGACTAAAAAAATGAGCGAAACCTTTGGGTGTGAAGTAGTGTCAAACCAAAATACCCAACAAGCATTAGCTCTCCCTAAAAAGGAGGTGATCCAGCCGCACCTTCCAGCACGGCTACCTTGTTACGACTTCACTCCAGTCACTAGCCCCGCCTTCGGCATCCCCCTCCACATGGCTCATCCATGGTGGTCATTCTTTAGAGTAAACTCCTCATCACAAGGGTCGGAGGCCATGTTTTGACAAGGTGGTACCCATGTGAGAGGGAGTTTCTTCTCTCTTTTCCCCCTTCTTTCTTTGGTTCGGGTTAGGGTTCTCTCACCCTTTTTTCTGGATCAACGTTTGAATTTGCTATCTTCTTCTTCTTGAGGTGATCTTGTGGTCAAAAGTGGAGCCTTTGTTGAGATTCATCATCCTTTGTGATCGTGTTCTTGGAGCTTGTGATCCTTGGAGTTGATCTTCCTTAAGGTGAGTTATATAACTCTCTACCCTCTCTATTATAGCACTTTTCTTTGCATGCATGTTGTCATTTTTCTATCTAAAATATGTTCATAGTATGCTAGTAGATAATATCATGATTTAGAGCTTGAACGGTAGTGGTCATCGTGCTTGTTTTGCTTAAAATCCTAAACCCTAATGTGAAGTACCTGATTTTGGATATGGTTGTGTCATTGGTTTTCTTCCTATCCTTTGACTTTGGTTTTAGTCTTGCATTAGTTTTGTGTACCTTGATGTATCTTAAAGCTTAGGGTCTGTTTTGGATGTGTTAAACATGGTTTTGTCTCTCTTGCATGATGTTCTTTCATCATGACTTTTTGACTCATGTTTTAGGGTTTTTGGTGAGTGATTTTGTGAGAAGTTTTCCTTCTATATGATGGTGGTTTTATTTGATGTATATCCTATTTTGCACATTATTATCTTCAATTTTGGTCGAGGTTCATCTCTATTTTGATGATGGTTCTTTGCTTTGGTGGTATCTTGACCTTAGTGGTCGATACACCATGTTTTCCCTTTGGGTTGAGACAATTTGGTGCTTGGTGTTATGGTT
The DNA here is from genome assembly GCA_963693085.1 of Alisma plantago-aquatica. Classification (NCBI taxonomy): domain Eukaryota; kingdom Viridiplantae; phylum Streptophyta; class Magnoliopsida; order Alismatales; family Alismataceae; genus Alisma; species Alisma plantago-aquatica. The sequence goes on along the minus strand of OY856412.1, from coordinate 1,136,642,856 downwards.
GAGATGTTGTTGTTGTTTTGGGTTGAGACGTGTCTTAGTTTCGGTCGAGACATGCCTTGTGATTTTCGAGACCTTGCTTTAGTTTTGGTCGAGGCAGATCTTGTTTTGAGGTCGATACATGTCCTTTCTTTGAGGTTGAGACAACCTTTGCTTTGAGGTTGAGATATAGCCTTATGTGGTGGTCGAGACACTTTGTTGTTGCAGTCGAGACACCTTGGGTGAAGATGGTCAAGACACTTGTTTCATAGGTGGTCGAGACACCTACATGGATGGTGGTGGAGACACATACTTAACCATATAATCAACACATGTGTATGAGTAAGCAAGTAATGGTCCATGCATAGTGTTGCTTTGATGATTGTTTGATTATCCCTAATCATGTTCCTCAACTCTAATATGCTTCAAGAAAATGGGAGATGGTATACCTAGGGTTTGGTGATTGAATATAGCTATAAAACCCTAATTGACTATGTGTAGAACCCTAATCTTAATATAGGGAAAATTTATGTGTTTGCTTCCCTCTCTTGAAGTGTTTATCATGTTATGATGTTTTCTCTCTCCTATTTATAAATCCCTAACCTTATAGGTGATGTGAACTTGAATAACATAGCTATGTGAACGCTATGGTGAATCCTATATTACACAAGATGGTGATTATACACATTCTTGAGGCATAATTTGATAATGTACATGTAGGGTTTATGTGATGGGTCCTATGACCTGGTGGAGGCTATAAGCCTAGTGTGAGGTGATTATCCTCTAGTGACATAATTGAGGGATTGATATCCCCTAGTGATGTGGCATTGGCGATGGCTCGGCCTTGTAAATGGAAGTGCTACAAGCATCATGTGGTGATAATGTGACTAGTTCACACCTTGTATGTTTTATATTTTCTAGAGTTGCAACTTTCCCTTTATGTTTGTAGAGTTTATTTTAGATTTATACATTGTCACTTGATTGATGCTAAAAGACACTCAATTGGCATTACTATTAAAGTGAAATCCAAATCATGTAGGTTCCTTGTGCCATATATCCATTCTAGTATCAGTCTTAGTATTGGATGGTGAGTCGAGTCATTCCTATGGGAAACTCAGAGCACCTATTTTTTAATATGTGGGGGTGCAAGCCGAGTATCTCATTGCGTCCACAATTATAGGTTGTGTGAGATGGCCATGCGTGAGCCGATATCCATGTGATATGGATGGACATGCATGAGCCAACCCTTTCTTTTTAGAATGCCCATGCATGGGCATGTTATTCTAGCGTTGTTACATGTACCAAGGTGGGCTAGGTGTTTATATATGGATGGCCATGCCTAAGCCAATCCTTTATCTTGACTATATATCATTATTGCAGTTGACTGATATCTCTCTATGGTGTTTTCTCTTGTGCTGACCAAGAGGTGTGGAGAGGTCGTGGATTCCATCTCTTGCATTGACCTTGTATGGAACTGATTTTGACTTAGCAGTGGTCGGTTGGACCTAGGTGCTAAGACTTAATTCCTCAGGGCAATAATAAAGATGTAACACAGTCGTGTAGTATATTCTTGCTTAGGCCCATATGTGAAGAACATTATATGAGCCCTTACCTTGATTTTGAACAGTTTAGTTGATAGAGGATGTGCATGTTCTTCATGTTACTTTTAGAATATTAATTGTTCCACTACTCAAGTGATAACTGCTTAGTTTCTTAACCTTCTTTATCTATTTAATACTTATCATTTAGTTGAATCTACTTAACTTTCTAAGTACCTTTATCTACCTGCTTAGTATTTGTGCTTTAATAGACATTGGCAGAGAGTTATATCTCTTGTTGGGATGTTTGGCCTCACCCTGTGGGTTTCCACATCTTTTAGGTGGTCGTGCACGAAGAGGTAGAAATCGTGTAGCTAAGGAAGAACAGCAACAAGAGCAGTAGCTAATAAGGTTGGATGTGCTTCTAGTCTTTTAGTTATAGGGTCCTAGATGTTCTCCTTGTACACTCAGGTCTTTGGGGTTATTCTCAGTCTATTTTGTGGATACGTTAGCGATATGAAGTTTTGGGCTTGAGAGCCATGTATGTAAGATATGGCATGAATATATATATATATATATATATATATATATATATATATATATATATACATACGGGGGGAAGACAAATATCTCTTATAGTAGGTAGATGACAAAAATGTGAAAATACAATGATGTAAGCACCTTGTGATATGATATATAATGCATGTGACAGGCTTGTGGACTTATATGTGATAATTTTTTGGCATATGGTGCTTTTGAGAAATAGGTTTTAGTTTATTGTGTTTTCTGGTAATCCACATGTTTAGTTTTAATTTCACACTTTGGTTTGAGTAATCTCATTTTTGGCACATCGGGGCGTCACAGTTTGGTTGGTATTAGAACTTTAGGTTCACTGAGTCTACAAGGACCTAGGACTAGGGTTTGTGTCTGTTCTAGTGTCATGTAGTATGTCTTATAGTGACTTCTACTTATGTAGAAGAAGAATAAGAAGAAGAGTAGAAAAGATGTCTAGAGAACATAAAGAACACGATGCAGAGAGTAGTGTTTCTACACTCGGAGGTGGCGAGAGAAGATTGGGTACCTGATGCTACCCAGCTTGACTTGGCCATGATGGAGAACCCTGCCTTCCAATATGTGTTTGGGTATTTTACAGCAACGATGACACACATGGCAGACAAGATGCCTTTACCACAACCAAGGGCAATTGTTCACAGTGCTAAATCACCAGGCTTGGGGAAGACCTTTGGTAGGCTGAGACGTGTTGTGGTTGTTGAGTATGCTGGTAAGAAGGATCCAACAAATGTAGATCTTTGGTTGATAGAGTTAGAAAAGACGTTCAATATTCATAACATACCTGAGGTAGATAAAGTGAAGCATGTTGTGTACAATCTGAAGGAAAGTGTTGGTCGTTGATGGGCCATAGAAGAGGAGAAGAGGCATGGTGGTGTTGTTGGTTGGGAGGAGTTTATGACATGAGTTCATTAGTCAGTACTTTCCTTAGATGTATCTAGATGAGAAAATCATCCAGTTTAAGTGGATCTAGTAGGGATCCATGTCTATCAACGAGTACAAAGCAAAGTTTATGGAGTTGTTAAGGTTATATCCTCACATGGATGCTACAGATCAGGAGAGGATCTGACGCGTTGAGAAGGGACTAAGCATGTTAGTTGACTACGCTAGTGTCAGCATTGGAGAACCATGAGAGGTTTTCCATGTTTGTGGAGTTGGATCGAAGGATATAGACATCAGTTGAGAAGCATGAGAAGAGTGCCAAGAAAAGACTGGCGTAGTATTATGGACAGTCTTCTGGAGGCTTTAAGAAACCTAGGTTCTTGGCACCATCAACATAGTAGAGGTCAAGTGCACAGACGCAGTGGTCACCAAGTAGAGGCAGAGGTCGTAGTCTTCCACCAGTAGGAGCCCACAATGTATCTTCAGTGACAGTGGCAGGGCCATTGAGGCTGTGGTATGAGAGCAAGACATTCTACAAGTGTGGTCAAGTTGGGCATACAAAGTTGTATTGTCCCATGAAAGATGATGAGGTGACCTAGAAACTGAGGTAGAGCCAGCATGGCTCAAAGAGATAGTAGTTTGGCAGTGGTGGAGGCTGAGGACATGGTCAAGCATTGTAGTTTGGTTCTTTAAGACAAGCTAGATGAGGACAAGGATGACACTAGGGAACAACTAGATTCTACTCCATGAGTCATCCAGAAGGAGTGGTCAATCCACGAGTAATGATAGGTCAGATGGAGTTATTTCATTCCTATTTGTCTTCTTCTTACTTTATATCTATTTTGGTTGACCCAGTACGACACACTCTTTTATCACTTGAGAAGTGATTGAAAGTTGTTCTTCGCCTATTAGTCTTAGACGGGATAGTTTTCATTTAAAAACCTTGTTAGTTGGTTTTGAAGAATTGTGGGAGGTGTGTCCTTCCTGTGTCCTTTATTTCTCAAGACATAGCATCCAAGTGGACCTCATACCACTTGATATGCATGGATTCGATGTGATCCTTAGAATGGACACCTTGGAGATGTATCAGGTGGTCTTGAACAATAGTTCCAAGGTGGAGACGTTCATAGATGGTGATGTGACATGGATCTTCTAAGGAGATAGGAAGATTCTTACAACATGTCTGGTGTTGGCAATGGTGGCTGAGAGGTTGATGAGACAAGGTTGTGAGGCATTTCTGGAACATTTGGTGGATACTAAGGCACGAGGTCCTAGTATTCATGAAGTGTGAATGGTTTATGGGTTCAAGGATATGTTTCTAGATGAGTTCTCAGGTGTTTCAACAGTTAGAGAGATTGACCTTGATCAATCTAGTTCTGGGTTCACAACTAATAGCACAGACAACGTACATGATGGCTATAGATGAGATGGCAGAGTTGAAGTAACAGTTGCAAGAGTTGCTTGAGAAGGGTTTCATCAGATTGAGCATGTGTCCATGGGGTGCTCACATGTTGTTTCTGAAGAAGAAGGATGGATCCATGAGGTTGTGTATAGACTACAGATAGTTGAATAAGGTGTCAATAAAGAACAAGTATCCTTTACCGATGATACATGATCTATTTGACCCATTGCAAGGTGCCATAGTGTTCTCGAAAGATAGACCTGAGATTGAGTTATCACCAGTTGTGGATCACAGAGGATTACATACCTAACTCGGATTTTAGGACTCGGTATGGTCATTATGAGTTTGTGGTTATGTTGTTTGGGCTAACTAATGCACCAACAACATTCATGGACTTGATGAACATGGTGTTTAGGCTGTTTCTTGATTAGCTCATGGTGGTCTTTATATATGATATTCTGATATACTCCAGGGATAATCAGCAGCATGAACAACATCTTCTTCATACATTGACCATGTCGAGATAGCATCACTTGTACACCAAGTTTAGCAAGCCTGAGTACTGGCTGAAGGAAGTGTCTTTCTTAGGATACGTGATATCTGCTGAGGGTGTTCGTGTGGACCCCAAGAAGGTTGAATCCGTACTAGAGTGGGAATAACTGAAGACGTTGACAAAAGTCCGCAATTTTCTAGGTTTGGGAGGCTACTACAGGAGGTTCAAAAAGAATTTTATCTCAGTGGCCTTACCCCTAATTAAGTTGATGAGGAAGGATGTGCCTTTTATCTAAGATGATAGATGTCAGTGTGCCTTTCAATTGTTGAAGGAGAAGTTGAAAAATGCACCAGTGTTGGTTTTACCTGAGCAAGGGAAAGGATACATAGTTTTCTATGATGCGTGGAGGAATGGATTGGGTTGTGTGTTGATGCAGGACAAGAATGTGATCTCTTTTATGTCACGACAGTTGAAGAAAATGGAGGATAACTACCCAAGCCATGATCTGGAGTTAGCCATAGTGGTTCATGCCTTGAATATCTAGAGACACTTCCTAGATGGCGAGAAGTGTCAGCTCTTCACAGATCAGAAGAACTTAAAATACTTCTCTTCACAGTAGGAGTTGAACATGCGACAGCAGTGCTGGATGGATCTAATCAAGGACTATGATTGCATGACCGACTACCATCTAGGAAAGGCAAACATCATGGAAGATGCTCTGAGTAGGAAGTATTCTTCATCATCATCTGTGGAGAAGGAACATTTGTGTTCCTTGGTGTGCCATAAGCGAGACATGTTGGTCTCCTTGTGTCAGATGAACATGAAGCTAGAGGTATCCATGCTAGAAGGTTTGTTGGCACAGTTGTAGGTGAAGCCTATGTTGAGGTAGTAGATTATAGAGGCACAACAGGTTGATGAAATGATACAGAAGATACAAGCAGATTTTGGGAATGAGAAGCATGATGGATTCCACAAGGTAGAGGATGGGATTAAGTGTTACCATAGTTTCCTGATGTGGACAATCTAAGTAAGATGGTTCTAGAAGAGCCACACTCTTCAATGTATGTTATGTGCCCAAGTAGCACCAAGATGTGCCACAATTTGAAATATCTTTATTGGTGGCTTGGCTTGAAGTTGATGTGATTGAGTTTGTGTCCAAGTGTACAGTGTGTCAGCAACTTAAAGCAGAACATTAAAAGCCTATAGGGACATTGCAAGTGTTGCCTATACCATAGTGGAAATGGGATCATGTCACGATGGCCTTTGTGGTTGGTATGCCTAGGATAGCCAAAGGTCATGATTCCATTTGGGTGATCATTGACAGGTTGACCAAGCCAACATACTTTTTGCCTTTGAAGACAACATATATAGATCAGAAGCTCGCTTAGATCTATTTTGATGAGATCGTCCACTTTCATGGTGTCCCAGCAACTATCATGTCAGATAGAGGTCTTTAGTTTCCCAACAACTATCATGTCAAATAGAGGTCTTTAGTTTAGAGTCTCTTTTGGGAGCGCTTGCATACAACGTTGGGTACACAGTTGAGGTTTAGCACTTCCTTCCACCCTTAGATAGATGGTCAGTCTGAAAGGACCTTATAAACCTTGGAGGATCTATTGAGAGCTTGTGTTCTTTAGTTATTGGGTAGTTGGGACATCCACCTCAGTCTGATTGAGTTTGCTTATAATAACAGTTATTAGAGGAGAATCGACATGGTACCATATGAGGTATTGTATGGGAGACATTATAGATCTCCAGTATGTTGGTATGAGATAGGTGAATATCAGGTTCTTGATCATGAGCTTGTGCAACAGACGACAGAGAAGGTTAAATTGATTCGATAATAGTTGAAGGCATCACAGGATAGACAGAAGTCATATGTTGATAACCATCGTAGACCCTTAGAGTTCCAAGTGGGATACATGGTGTACGTCAAGGTCTCTACTTGGAAGGGTGTCTTGAGATTTGGTAAGAAAGGTAAGTTGGCTCCTAGGTACATGGGATCTTACCCTATGGTGGCACGTGTTGGGAAGGTGGCATATAAGTTGGAGTTGCCACCTAAGTTGCATAGGTTGCATCCAGTGTTCCATGTATCTATGATGAGGAAGTTCCACCCAAATACAAAGTTGGTTTTGCAGCTAGTAGAGGTTGATCTTGATGAGGATATGTTGCATGTGGAAGGACCCGTGTTGATCCTTTATAGAAGAGTGAAGAAGTTGAAAAAGAAGGATATCGTGTTGTCTTGTAAGACCCCTGACCTGTGTTTAGGTCTAATCCTATTTGCTTTGTCTTAATTAAGTTCTTAGAACCTTGGTCTAATCTTATGAGTTGTTCTTAGATCTTGTGGAGAGATTAAGTCTCCAATTTGATCTTGTTTTAAAATGATGTTTGTTCGTTGTGTGCTTGTTTTGGGCCAAATTGCAATTTACCCATTTGTGAGGGTTATCTTACAATTTGCCACATCAAGATAGTACCTTCTCTTTCTTGACTTCATGATAGAGAATGTGATTCTTTGGGGAGCCTTGTTTAAGCCTTGGATGAGTGGTGACACCCCTATACGTGATTAGGGTTTCTAGGGGTTTGGGTGTCTCAGCCATGTGTGTTTGGTTGGGTATGTCACGACCTTATCTCGACCATGTGGTGTGTTTTGGGTGTGTCTTGACTGAGACACCTCCCTTGGGATGTTTTGTCTTGACCATGATGGTCTTGGTGAGTCTTGGGTCAAGACAATGGTCTTCTTAAGGTGTGTCTCGGCTTAGTTTTTTGGTAACCCTTTTGCCTCGACTAGGTGATGCTTTGGTGCTTTTGTTTCAACCTCCTTGAGGTTTTATGACCAAAAACAAGTGTTGGGGACCTACGTGGTCGATACCCAACATATTTTGTATCACCATATCGTGCATGCATGGTTGTAGTGGTTGCATGTTGGTTTCTTGGATGGATAAGTGTCTCTTTGGTGCCCTTAGGTGTTGACGCATCACCCCTCACCCTATCTCCCTCCTCCTTTTATATATAACCCCTCTTCTCTGCATGTAAGTTATATTTTTTGGCCTTATACCTTCTCCTTCCTTGTTTGCTCATCCTTGGAGCCTTAAGGAGGTTGGAGGACTGATCTTGGATCTCTTGATGGTTGAGATCCCTTACATGTGGTGACCCTTGCTCATCTTCAACCTTGGTAAGTGTTTGCCTCCGTTTTGTGACAATTTGCTTAGATCTTCTACCCCATCTTCTTTTTTTTCTCATCCCTAGACCATGGATCATCCACTGTGGTCGTTCTTGAGAGTAAACTCCTCATCACAAGGGAGTTTCTTCTCTATTTTCCCCCTTCTTTCCTTGGTTCGGCATAGGGTTCTCTTACCCTCTTTTCTTAAGCAACCTTTGAGCTTGTTATATTCTTCTTCTTGAGGTGATGTTGTGCCCAAAAGTGGAGCCTTTGGTGGAGCTTCATCATCCTTGGTGATCATGTTCTTAGAGCTTGTGATCCTTGGAGTTGATCTTCCTTAAGGCAGGTTATATAACTATCTACCCTATCTATTATAGCACTTTTCTTTGCATGAATGTTGCCATTTCTCTCTCTAAACATGCCCTTAGTATGCTAGTAGATAATATCATGATCTAGAGCTTGAATTGTAGTGGACAATCATTCTTGTTTTGCTTAAAATCCTAAACTTGTAAAGAACCCAATTTTGGAGATGGATGTGTCACAGTGGTTTTTTTCCTATGCTTTGACTTTGGTTTTGGTCTTGCATGAGGTTCGTGTACCTTGATGTATCCTGAAGTTTAGGGTTTGTTTTGGATGTGTTAAATGTGGTTTAATATCTCTTTCATGAGGTTCTTTCATGGTGACTTTTTGACCCATGTTTTAGGGTTTTTGTTGGCCGATTTTATGAGAAGTTTCCTCCTAGATGATGGTGGTTTTCTTTGATGTTATCTCCTATTTTGGACGTGATCATCTTGTTTCTTGGTCGAGGTTCATCTCTATTTTGATGATGGTTCTTTGCCTTGGTGGTATATTGACCTAAGTGGTCAATACACCATGTTTTCCCTTTGGGTCGAGACACTTTGGTGCATGGTGATTTGGTTGAGATGTTGCTTTTGTTTTAGGTCAAGACATGTTACCTAGTTTCGGTTGAGACATGCCTTGTTATTGGTCAAGACCTTGCTTTATTTTTTATCGAGACAGATGTTCTTTGAGGTCGAGACATGTCCTGGCTTTGAGGTTGAGACAACCTTTTCTTTGAGGTCGAGACATATCCTTATGTGGTGGTTGAGACACTTTGTTGTTGTGGTCGAGACACCTTGGGTGGAGGTGGTCGAGACACTTGTTTCATGGGTGTGGGGGAATCACTAGGTCAAGTAAGGGTAGTATGGGAAATTTAGTGCAAAAGTAGCTAGGTTTTTGTGAGTAGCACGGCTTTGGTGGTCACCACGTCCATGGTGGGGAGGGGTGAGAATGGTCGTGGTGGATGAGAATGACCATGGTGAGAAATAAGGAGGAATCATAGATACTTGGTGGATTTTGTATTGAAGGTGGAACAATCGTGGTGGTCACCATAGCCATGGTGGGGCTAGGGTAGCACGGCCGTGGTGGCTCAAAATGCTCCACGGTTGTTCTGGCTCTGCTGTCACACATCCGTGTAAGGTGGCACGGCCGTTCTGGGTCAGTTCACCATGGCCATTCTGAGTGGCAAGACCGTGGTGATTATAACTTTGCTTGGAGATGGCTCTATTGATTTGCAAGTGTGCTAGCACGGCCGTTCTATGGTACCACGGTCGTGCTAGCCTCTGGATCAACATTTTGACTTGTTTTCTTGGATTTTCTTGGACATCTTTGCTTCAATGGATCTTTGGCCACTAGGGGTAAGTTAAGGGAGCATAAAATTTCACTTTAGGCCTCTCTATGGATAGATAAACCCTAAGATCACTCCTTCTCTCTCTTCCATCAAGCATGGTCCAAATGCCTGAAAAAACATGCAAATAATGTCCATAAGTGCATTTTATACAAATATGCATATTGAGGGGGAATAACGTGTAATCTAATAGGTGTAGATGTGATTAAAGTGCAATAAGACACAAAATGAATCCCTAAAATAGGACTGAATCACCACCCCAAACTTAAAACATACTTGTCCTCAAGCATGCTCCAACTCAATCTCTCTACAATTTTTCCACAATCAAGAAATGACAAATGTAATGCAAAAGATGATTATTGCTGAATGGGATCAATAATGACTAAGTGCATGCATTCCACCTCTCTCCTTTTCTTCTTTCACAAACCAATCATGAAAAGAGCACAAAGCATTGGAACTTCAAATATAGTGCATAAAACACACAAGCTATCCATATTTCTTTCATGTAAATCTGGGTAGACCGTTTCATGATGGCGTTAATCAAGGATGACTAGGAGTGTTGTTTCACCTGCATGCATTCAACCTTATGTTTCAAATCACACCAAATGACCCACATGGATGTTGAAAGGGAAAAATGAGCTAGGTTTGATGTTTCCTAGCTCAATGGGTATGAAAAAGGAATAAAGGATTGTGGTAAGCTTTTAGAGTGTTTTTACACACTCATATTTTATTTATTTAGATGCTCTTAAATATGAGCATATTTTATTTTCTTTTTGCATTTTCTTTTTTTTTCTTTTTCTTTGACCTTGGACTAGATAGGGCATATGGTGATGAGACTGAAGTGGTGAGATGTAGATATGGCCACCCCAAACTTTTGGAGGTGGCCACGGATTATATGTGCACTTTGGCATCCTTTCATGAGGCGGAGGGGTAAGAAGATGGTGAGTGAAGAGTTGGGTAAAAGAGGGGTCAGTGGCGTGATTCTCAACATAAGGTCTCCTGCATGAAAATTAATCCAACACTTCATACAATAATTTCACACCACATGAATGAATAGTCTAAAATTGACACTTCTATGAAGTGATTTCATAGGCACTAAGCGTTCATAGCTTGCTCAAGTCACAATTCAACCAAAACATTCACAAACACAAGAGAGGTGGTGCACATGTAAAAAGGATAGCTTGTTATGCATGGTTTCGATGTTATCCTTGGGATGGATACCTTAGAGAAGTATAAGGTTGTCTTGGAATGTGGTTCCAAGCAGGCGGTGTTTGATGTTGCTGGAGAGAAGTGGACCTTCCAGGGAGATAGGAAGATTCTTCCGACGTGTCTGGTGTCAGCTATGGTGGCAGATAGGTTGTTGCGACAAGGATGTGAGGCGTTCTTAGCTCACGTTGTGGATACCGTTGTAAATACCAAGGCAAAAGGCCTTAACCTTGAAGAAGTGTCAGTGGTCTGAGAGTTTGCAGATGTGTTTCCCGAGGAGTTTCCTGGTGTTCCTCCACCCCGAGAGATCGATTTTGAGATCAATCTGGTTCCGGGAACGCAGCTGATTGCACAGACACCTTATAGGATGGCTCCAGCAGAGATGGTAGAGTTGAAGAAGCAGTTACAAGAGTTGTTGGAGAAAGGTTTCATCAGACCGAGCACGTCACCTTGGGGTGCTCCCGTGTTGTTCGTTAAGAAGAAGGATGGTTCGATGCGGTTGTGTATAGACTACCGACAGTTGAACAAGGTCACGATCAAGAATAAGTACCCGTTGCCGAGGATAGATGACCTGTTGGATCAGTTGCATTGTGCTATAGTGTTTTCGAAGATTGATCTACGGTCTGGATATCATCAGTTGAGGATAAAGGCGGATGACATACCAAAGTCAGCTTTTAGGATGAGGTATGGTCATTTTGAGTTTGTGGTTATGCCGTTTGGATTAACCAATGCACCTGCTGCTTTCATGGACCTGATGAACAGAGTGTTTCGTCCGTTTTTAGATCAGTTTGTTGTAGTTTTTATAAACGACATCTTGATCTATAGTCAGAACCGGCTAGAGAATGAGCAACATCTTCGTCAAGTGTTGACTCTCCTTCGTCAACATCAGTTGTATGCTAAGTTTAGTAAGTGTGAGTTTTGGTTGGATGAAGTGACTTTCTTAGGTCATGTGATATCTGCTGAAGGAGTCAAAGTAGATCCGAAGAAAGTGGAATCTGTTGTGGATTGGGAACAGCCGAAGACGCCAACGGAAGTTCGTAGTTTCCTTGGTCTAGCAGGATACTACCGGAGGTTTATCAAGGACTTCCGTTCGATAGCTCTACCGATGATGAAGTTGACCAGGAAGGATGTACCTTTTGTTTGGAATGATCGATGTCAGCAAGCTTTCCAAAGTTTGAAGGAAAAGCTAACCAGTGCTCCAGTGTTGATCTTGCCAGAATCTGGAAAAGGCTATGTTGTTTTCTGTGATGCGTCCAAGAAAGGTTTGGGTTGTGTGCTGATGCAGGAAGATCATGTGGTTTCTTTTGCTTCGTGACAGCCTAATAAACACGAGGAGAACTATCCGACCCATGACTTGGAGCTGGCAGCAGTGGTTCATGCATTAAATATTTGGAGACACTATCTTTATGGAGAAGTGTGTCGGATCTTTACAGATCACAAGAATCTGAAGTACATCTTCTCACAGCAAGAGTTGAACATGCGACAGCGTCGGTGGATGGAGTTGGTCAATGATTATGATTGCACTATCGAGTATCATCCTGGTAAGGCGAATGTGGTAGCAGACGCGCTTAGCAGAAAGTCTTCTACTCCCAAGAAGGCACAAATGAGTTCTTTGGTATGCCATAGGCGGGACATGTTAGTCTCCTTACGGCAGATGAATGTACAGATGGAGGTTTCCTCGTTAGCTGGACTTTTAGCATAGATGCACATCAAGCCCACGTTGAGACAGCAGATCAAGGACGCACAGCAAACGGATGATACAGTACAGCTAATCAGATCAGAGTTTGGCAGCGAAAAGCGTGATGGGTTCCATGAGTCTGAGGATGGAGTGGTTTGCTATCATAATAGGATGGTGGTTCCAGATGCTGATAAATCTGAGGGAGCTGGTGCTCGAGGAAGCACACACGTCGATGTATGCTATGCATCCAGGTGTCACCAAGATGTACCATAGTCTGAAGGACTTGTATTGGTGGCCCGGCCTGAAGAAAGATGTAGCTGAGTTTGTGGCTAGGTGTGCGGTGTGTCAGCAAGACAAGGCTGAGCATCAAAAACCGGCAGGTACGTTGCAACCTTTGCGTATACCACAATGGAAATGGGATCATATAACCATGGATTTCGTAGTTGGTCTACCCAGGACAACTAGGAATCACGATTCCATTTGGGTGATAGTGGACAGATTAACGAAGTCTGCCCATTTCATACCTGTGAAGACCACGTATACAGCTGAAAAGCTCGCTCGAGTATATGTGGATGAGATAGTTCGTTTGCATGGTGTGCCAGCAATGATAGTTTCTGATAGAGGTCCTCAGTTTACAAGTCGTTTTTGGGAACAGTTGCACAGGGCGATGGGAACGCAGTTGAAGTTCAGTACCGCTTTCCACCCGCAGACAGATGGACAGTCTGAGAGGACTATTCAGACTTTGGAGGATCTTCTTTGTGCTTGTGTTTTACAGTTCCTAGGCAGTTGCGACGTACATCTCAGTTTGATAGAGTTTGCCTACAACAATAGCTATCAGCAGAGCATTGACATGGCTCCCTATGAGGCTTTGTATGGGAGGAAGTGCGGATCTCCTTTGTGTTGGTATGAATCAGGTGAATATCAGCTTTTGGGCCCTGAGTTAGTACAGCAAACGACAGAAAAGTTCAAGGTGATACAACAACAGTTGAAAGCGGCACAAGACAGGCAGAAGTCTTATGCAGACAATCGCCGACGACCCTTGGAGTTCCAGGTGGGAGACAAGGTGTATCTTAAAGTCTCTCCGTGGAAAGGTGTGCTGAGGTTTGGACGGAAAGGTAAGTTAGCTCCCAGATATATGGGGCCTTACTCAGTCATAGCACGTGTTGGCAAGGTGGCTTATGAGTTAGAATTGCCTCCAGAGTTGCACAGGTTACATCCAGTGTTCCACGTCAGTATGCTGAAGAAAAGTCATCCGGATACAGGAACAGTAATACAACCAGTTGAAGTTGAGCTTGACAAAGATGTGACTTATGAAGAGGGTCCTATGATGATCCTTGACAGAAGAGTCAAGAAGCTGAAGAGAAAGGATCTGGTTCTTGTGAAGGTCCTTTGGCATCACCGTGGCATTGAGGAAGCCACATGGGAGCTTGAGGAAGAGATGAGGAGGAAGTATCCCTCGCTTTTCTCTTCGGATTTCGGGGACGAAATCCTTTTGTAGAGGTTTATGGCTGTAAGGACCCTGACCTGCGTTTAGGGTTTACCCTATTTGTTTTGCTTGATCTTGGTGCTTTAGTGCTTGCTAATCACCTTTGAGTGGTGATTAGGGTTTTGTTGTGCTTTGTTGAGAGTTCGAGGGGCTACTTGCAAAAAACCCAAGTTTAGGGTTTTGTGGGCAAGTTTGCCATCTTGTGAGATGTTTTCCCTCTTTGCTTCCTCTAGGGTTGAGAGGAAGGCTTGGGCTTGTTGTTTGAGTCCTTTGGGCCTGAGTTGAGCTTGTTTGGGCCTTGGAGTTCCTTGTTTGGGCTTGCTTGAGCCTTGTGTCGCCCAGGGCAGGTGGTGTGTCGCCCAGTTGCTTGGTGTGTCGCCTAGTAGCTCTTTTTGTGTCGCCCAGATGGCTTGGCTTGGTTGATGGACACATGGTGCACATCTTGGACAAGTGCCTTATGGCTTGCATGAGAGGTGGCTTGAGTTGGTGGACATGTGTCCCTTGGGTGGACGACACATAGCATGGTTGTACCTTGGTTTCTCCTCCCCTTCTTCCTATATAGGTAGCTATTCTCTTTGCCTTAGTCTCCTTTGCTCTTTTGGTCTCCCCTCCACCCTTGGTGCATGATATCCCTCTCCATCTTGCTTGTGTTGGCCGATACACTTCCTTGGTGCTGAAGTGGTGGCCGATACACCTTCCTGGAGCAGCTTGGTGGACGATAGCTTTGGACCTTGGAGTGCTTTGGAGCTTTGGTGGCCGACAACCTTGGGGCTCAAAGTGCATCTTCTTCCTTGGAGCTTAAGGCGGGTTGCATAGTTTCTAACCCTAACTCTCTTACCTCTAGCTTTTACCTTGTTACATGTGAGTAGACTAGCTTAGTTCCTTTCTTGAGCACCTTGCTTATATACCTTAGTGGCCGATATCCCTCTCTTGGGTTTAGGGTTCCTTGTATACCGTGCTTTTTAGGGTTTGTGCTCCCTTGTGTTGGAGGTTGAAGGTGACCTAGGGTTGGGCGATATCCCTTCCTTGTGGGTGTGTTGGGCGACACCCTTGTCCTTGAGTTGAACGATATCAGTGTTCTTGGTGTTGGGCAACACCCTTCCTCTTGGGTTGGACGATAGGTTGACCTAGTATGGATGTTGGCCGACATGGTGACCATGTTGGGCGATATGGTTCCTTGGGTTGAGCAACACCTTTGTTTTTGAGTTGGACGGCATGGTGTTCCCCTTGGTGGACGATATGGTAGCTGGTGTTGGGCGACATGATGAGTCCTTTAGGTTGGCCGATACCCTTTCCCTTGAGTTGGGCGATAGGGTGAGCTAGGGTTTGTTGGCCGATATGGTGAGTACCCTTGGAGATGGGCGATACTCTCTCTCTCTCTCTCTCTCTCTCTCTTGTTGGGCGACATGGTCTGATGGTGTTGGGCGACATGGATGTCCTTGAGTTGGACGATAGAATGGGCGCTCTTGTGTTGAGTTATCTCCTTGTCCATGTGGTGGACGATAGGGCCAAGTAGTGCCATGATGGACGATAGGCTATGTGCCCTGATGGCCGATACCATGATGGCTAATACCATGATGGCCGATACCATGTTGGGCGACATGCCTTGGGTCATGATGGCCGATAGGGTTAGTGTGGTGGCCGATACCCATGTTGGGTGATAGGTTTCAGATGAGGGTTGTGAGGCTATAGTGAGGGTATGAGTTTCTTTGGTGACGGTCCCTTATGTGATAGAAGTGGATGTTTATACATTAACCTATAAAACGATGGTGGTGTTTGTGATATCATCAATATGTAATATGTTGCCTTGCAAATAATAAGGATGCTAATGGTAGTAATGTATATGATGATAGCCCTCATGTAATAGATGCATGATGTGACCCGTTATGCTTAATTGTTAATGATAATGAAGATGATGATAACTACTCTAGTAGTTTGTTTAATGATAATAATGTTGGTAATAATGATGCTAAGAGACAGTTATGTTAAAGGTTGCTTCATGATAAAGATGACAATAGTTGATGACATAGTAATGACCTTGTTAATAATAGTGTTGGTTCTGTAAACACAACATGATCTCTATATACCCTGATTGTTTGTACAGTCTCGATATAAGGGTAAGTATCAGTATGGTTGTTTAATGATGTACTTAACATACTTGATTACCAAATAAATGTCATATTGATAAGTAGATTATCTTGAATGATATTTCATGATAGTGAGCATATTCCTTATGTTGAATCTACAATTATTGCATACCTTAACCTTGCAGGTGATGACTTAGCCATGAAAGGGCTATGTGACATATGTAATGAGTAACATTACTTTGATAATTGCTCTATAAGATTATGTATGTGATGTGTTGGTCCCATGATGATGATGTGAGCCTTAAGAGGCAGTGACAGTACATGATGAAGGATTGAGACCCCGTGGTATGTGATGATCCTTGAGATGGATCTAGATGGTTGGCAAGAGGCCAAGTGGTAGCATGTGAAGTTGGATCCTTAAGATGGATCAGGTTGATATGAATAGATCATAATATAATGTTCTATACTTTCTGTTATATCTTTGCATGTTATACAACTTGGTTGAATCTTGCAATCCATCTAAAAGATACTAATTAATCACAGTGAAATATATCATGTAGTTTGCCCTGGCCATAGATCCATCATCGTCAGGACTTGGTGATGGTGAAATAGGTTTTCCTACGGGTTAACCTGGAAGCGCATATTGTTGAATATGTGTAGGTTGCTCCTAGCCTGAAAATGAGGAGGTAAGAGTGTAACTTCGGTTGCAGACTCAGATATGTGTGTAGAGCATGGTGAACAGGCCCATGGCTCAGGATATGTGATGTATGGAGCATGAATGCGTTCATGGCTCAGAGCACGGTGATCAGGCCCGTGGCTCAGTTTTACTAGCGCCGTGACCTGTACCAAGGCGGGCTAGAGAATGGGTAGCCTATGGAGCTAACCTTGTGGCTTAGACCACTTCAGCATGTGACTGCGGTCCTGCTTGTGTTGTACTCATGTACTGACCATGAGGTGGGAGGTCGTGGAGTCCGGCTCTTCCATTGACCTTGTATGGCACCATCTTGGGTTTCGTAACCGGAGGTTGGATTTGAACGGTACGGTTCAAATCCTCAGGGCATAATAAAATGTAATACAACCGTTTAGTATTTACTAGTCATATCAAACACGAAACATTGGTTGAGGCCTTGTTTGTGTAATATTCCGTTATACCTTGCAGGTCATGTGGTAATCTACCTTATCTTGATAATCAGGTTATATGGCATTATATTTTGTTCTAATAATCCTGTTACATGTTGATATACCTTATCTAGATAATCATGTTCTTTTGAAAGACATCTGGTTATAAGTTTTAGTACAGCTGGTATGCTTGCCGGTAAGAATGATCTTGCTATATATATATATATATAACTGCTTCTGATATATCTGCTCATGTTATAATTGCTGTTATGGTTTATCTTGTTGAGGTTCTATAGTTGCGGTGGGGAGCTATGTTTCCCGCTGGGACAATTGTTCAATTGTCTCACTCCGCTGGTTTACACCCTTTTTAGGTGGTCGAGGTAGACGTGGTCGTGGTTGTGGTGTTGCGGACGAGCAGCTTGAGGAGCAGTAGAAGGCAAGCGATGGACATGCTGCTGTTTTGGATGTTTTGTAGTAGAGTCTAGAGTCATCCATGTACTCTCAGGTCCTTGGCAGTGTTTTGACGATGTTTCACGAAGATCGTTCGATGATATCTGTATATCCTGCTGTTGGCCGGATGTGGGCCTTTATGTATATACGAACAGGTGGTGAACTCATGTGATGGATGGACAGCTGTTCCTGAGCTGTGGACACGTGTCAGATCTTGTGTATGTACATATTTATATGACATGTTTCTGTGTAGGATGAGGACTGGAAAGTAATAGTTTCACAGTTTATCAGTTTTCCGCAATCGGTTTTAATTAACCTGTGTTTTGATAATATGTGGTTATGGTGTTTTCCGCACATTTTCGCGTAACACCTCGTTATCTGTGTGATAATGGGATGTGTTGCCAAAATTTTGGTATCAGAGCTTTAGGTTCGCTGAGTCTACAGGGATCAAGGACTAGGTTGAGTCTGTTCTTATGAGTTTTCCATATTATCTTACAAAAATCTTCTGCCCTAAGCAGAAGAAAAGCCAAGATGTCTGGAAACCACGAAGAACATGCCCCTGAGCATAGTGATGCTGCATCGGTTGATGGAGCAGATGGACGGGCACATGAAGATCGGGTGCCTGAGGTCCCCCAACCAGACCCAGCCATACTTGAACACCCTGCCTACCAACAGTTTATGGGGCAGATAATGGCTACGATGAATCTCATGCTTGAGCGATTACCAGTGCCTCCTCCGCGAGTACAGGTTCCCCATGGAGAAGCATCGGGTATTGGGAAGACCTTTGAGCGGCTTCGCTGAGTCAGAGCTTCGGATTATGCTGGAACGGCTGATCCAGCGGATGCAGATCTGTGGCTGACGAGTCTTGAAAAGGCTTTCCGGATCCTCGACATCCCCGAAGCAGACAAAGTAAAGCATGTTGTCTACCTTTTGAAGGGTAGTGCTGGTCACTGATGGACCATCGAGGAAGAGAAGCGGCCTGGTGAGGTGATCTGTTGGGAAGTGTTGTTGGATAAATTGGATATTATGATAAATTCCTTTGTTTCGATGATGACAAACATTTCATTCTTATTAATCTAACGAGCTACTTGATTGTGCAGGACTAAGATGGATGGCAAAGCAACTAGGGAAAATCCACAAGCTAAATTGTTTATATTTTCATGCAATGTAATCATTGTTGTAAAAACTTGTACAAATATATAATGTACAAGTACTTAGAATTGCATGTAAATCAAGCGTTAGATTTTCCCTAGCCAAACACCATAGTTAGACATGTCATCCCATTTAAATAGGATCATTTATGCACACTCACACATATAATTAATGCCTAAATTGAAACCTTGAAACAGGATCACTCTCGGTCGACAAACTCCTCGACCGAGACACTCTCGGTCGACAATCTTCTCGACCGAGAAAGATCCAAAGTAGCTGTTAGACACAACAGACAAGTTAGTTGGCAGTTGAAGAAAGACGTTGCAAATCACTTGTTCCAGAGAGCCTGTCGGTCGATAAAAGTTCGACCGAGTAGGTGTCTCGGTCGACCATTTGTCGACCGAGATGGTCTCTGACAGCAACTGCAGAATAAATTAATTAGTCGTTGTTAAAGCAACAACTTTGTATCTAACGGCTAGTTAAGCACTTAGAAGCCCCTAGAAGTTGTCTAGAACGTCCTTAAGCATCCATAGGCCACTCCTATAAATAGGACATGCCTTAGGACACTAAAACACATCTAAGCTATACTTGTGCTATATTTGAGCTTGAATACACACTTGCAATCTGTTTTAGAGCAATAGAGCAATTCCTACACTTGCCATTCATTCCTATTGCTCCCATTTTGTGTCCTATAGGCTAGTATCTCCTATCCACTACAATCACATTGTCATACACATTGGTTAGGATATCTACACGCTTGATATAGGCAAATCAAGCCTTGGGCTTAAAGGATAAGTTGTAATTTCCTTTTTCTTTCTTGTTCCTTTGTATCTTTTGTACTCTCCTTGCTACTCCTAGGGTTGGAGGCTGCGGATCAGAGAGGGTTGACTTCTCAGGTGGAGAAGGGGACTTCAAGCTACTTCAAGAAGGCTATCGCACGGGAAGCTACTTCAGAAGGCTGGTGCAACGGGAGTTGGTGCATCTACTTCAAGGGAAGGCTGCTTCAAGGTTGGGCGATTACTTCTAGGTGAAGGCTGCTTGAAGGGTTTGGGAAAAGAAATTGTATTTTATGTAAAGTCCTTGCGAGGTAATAAAATAAATTTCTTTTCAAATCCCGGTTGGGTAAGCAACCGGGTAGTGGACTGACGGCTATAGTATTTGCTATAGTTGGAACCACTCTAAACCCTGTGTCTCCTTGTCCAATATTTTCATTGTGGTTGTTTGAGTTCAATAATTGTTCAATTATCTATAAAACTCTATTCACCCCCCCTCTAGTAGTTTTCAATTGGTATCAGAGCGAGGCTTCAAGGAACCCTAACAAGGTCTTGAAGAAATGGGTGATGGAGTGCTCAACAACCTCAACATTGAAGGGACACTTGTTGCTAGGCCTCCACCGTTCGATGGAACAAACTACCAATATTGGAAGAGGAGGATGCAATTTTACTTCCAAGGAATCAACTGGGAGTTATGGAGAATGGTGTCTACTCCATATGTGCTTCCTCAAAATGAATTTGCGGAATGGGATGCAAATACGGTAAAACTAGCCCAAATGAATGCAAAAGCTGTAAGTATTTTATATTGTTCTATTTCAGTAGGAGAATTTAATAGAATATCAAATTGTGATACAGCTTATGACATTTGGCATAAACTATCTATAACCTATGAGGGTACAAACCAAGTCAGAAATTCCAAAGTTAGCATGCTTAAAACGAAGTTTGAACATTTTCGTATGGATCCTAATGAGTCTATTAGTGAAATGTTTTCAAAATTCTCTACTATTGTTAATGGTTTAAGTGCCCTAGGAAAACCTGTTCTTGAGGAAGATCAGGTATCAAAAATCCTTCGATCACTTCCTCCAAAATACAAGCCGAAGGTGACAGCCATTGCAGAAGCAAACGACCTCACTCGACTCAAAATGGAGCAACTCATCGGCAATCTAGAAGCTCATGAGGCAGATCTAGAAGAGGAAGAAAGGAGAGAACATGAACGCCAACATAGGAAAAAGAAGGATATTGCATTCAAAGCATCAACTAAAGTCAATCATAACACAAGTGAAGATGATAGTGAAGAAGAAACTCTCATTGTAAATGGTAAGCAATATAAAAGTTTTAAAACTAATAAAATTTCTAGTGTTTCTTCTTCCAGGTGCTTTGAATGTGGCAAGAAAGGACATATGAAAGGTGATTGTCCAACACTCAAGAAAGGGAATAAATCATCTCACAAAAAGAAAGAAAAAGCATATCGAGCTGCATGGGATGATTCAAGTGATGATAGCGATGATGAAGAAGCAGAATGCCTCATTGCTACAACAAATGAAGACGAAGAAGAGGTAAGTCTTTATGATCTACCAAAAGAAGATATAATTGCTAGTCTTCAAGATACTCATCAGAAATATATTGAGTGCAAGAAGAAACTTAAGAAAGCAAATAAAGATTTAAATGCTAAACTTCTTGCTCTTGCATCAGAAAATGAAAATCTCAAAAAGGAAAATGAAGATTATGCTCTTACGTTAAAATCGGTAGAAGCTAATTGCAATCTTCTTTCCTTAGAAAAGTCAAATTTGCAAACTCAAGTGAATGATCTTCAGAAACAACCTATTCTATGTTCACATTTAGATTATGATGAGGTTTTCAAAGAAAGAAACTTTCTAGTATCCAATTTAGATCAGGCAAAGAAAGATATTGCTAAGTTACAAAGAAATGAAAATGAGTTAAGAGGAAATGACATGCTTGAAAACATTCTGAAAATTTCCTCTAGCTATAATGGAAAAAGAGGATTAGGATACGATCCAAGTAGAAATAAACCCAAAAGAGCTAAAGCATCCAAGATTATATTTGTACCTAGGAACTCAATTCCTAAAAAGAGAAATGAAGTTGATGCTATTAGTTGTCATTATTGCATGCGTCTTGGACACTATTCATTTTCATGCCCATATAAGAAAAGGAATGATGAGTTAGCTTGGATTCTTAAAACCTAGTAGCTTAAAATTAACTAGTTGAGATTTGACCTAAACTGATTCTTGATATCATAATGTCTTATCTCAACACAATTGAGCTCCAATTTGCATTATCTCTTTTTGTTTGAAATCAATTAACAGTTCTGAACATATTCCAGAAACTTAGTCGGTCGAGAATTTGTCGACCGAGTGAACATTCGGTCGAGAAATTGTCGACCGAGCATGTCACTATTTTCAGAATGTTGTAAAATTGCTGAATTCTTGTGAAATTGATCAAAATTGTTGTCTATTTGTACAATGAAGCATAAGCTATGGAAATCATCTTTAAAAGATTATATGAAATTAATCATGCTTAGTTTAAAGAAAATTTCTGTTTTTAGATGCTTTTATTGTTCTATCATTACATAAACAAGCAAAAGGACTTATTGGTGATTTATATCTTAGAAATGCTTGCAAAGAGTACAATGTTTTCAATTGAAATCTTTAAAGGATTTGAAATATTCATTATGCTTTCATGTTTAGTATCACTTAAACATGCATCAAAATTGATATGAATGCTTAATTGGAAATCTGCAAATCTTTGCCTCTTGGTTAAAACAAAACTTAGCCAAGGGGCGCCATGGTCGTAGTCAAGGGCGACCTAAAATAAGCTTTGACAAAATGCTTATTTGGATATCATTTTATTATACTTAATCTTAGTATATTTTTGATAAAGGTCAAAATCAAAATTTAAATCATTTGTGACCTTAGAAGCTTTAAATTGCTTTAAATTGTAAGATTAAGGGGGAGCTTATAACAACAAATTTGACTATTAAACATCATTTGAAGCTTGTTACGACCTTAGTATTTTTACTCTTGGTTATGAAGAACTTTATAAATTTCATAAAAATGATATATCTTGAACTTAAAGGAACTCTCTAAACAAATCAGGGATTAACATCCCTTGCATTTGGTTGGAGACATTTTTATGTACTCTAAGCTTAAGGGAATCTCATTTAATTTAGGGCTTAACATCCCTTGATAGATGAGAGATAAATATACATTCATCATAAGCTTAAGGGAATCTCATATCATTTCAAGGCTTAACATCCTTTGCAAATGATTGAGAAACAAATTGTGGATAAATTAGACATAAATCCATGTTCCTAATAGGATATCTATTTAAGGGGGAGCTTAATATAAAATTAAGGGGGAAAAGAAATAAAATATTCAAACTGGATATCTTTTTGAAATGACAAAGGGGGAGAAAGAATATAAAAAAATCAAAAATATAAATGAGTTTCATAAACATCTTGGCCAGCACTCACTTGCAAAACATAAATGGCTACAAAAGGTAATTTTCAGGTATGAAACTCACATGCTTTATATTTTCTTATTTCATATTTAGGAAATGTTTTTCATCTTCAAAAAGGGGGAGATTGTTGGATAAATTGGATATTATGATAAATTCCTTTGTTTCGATGATGACAAACATTTCATTCTTATTAATCTAACGAGCTACTTGAGTGTGCAGGACTAAGATGGATGGCAAAGCAACTAGGGAAAATCCACAAGCTAAATTGTTTATATTTTCATGCAATGTAATCATTGTTGTAAAAACTTGTACAAATATATAATGTACAAGTACTTAGAATTGCATGTAAATCAAGCGTTAGATTTTCCCTAGCCAAACACCATAGTTAGACATGTCATCCCATTTAAATAGGATCATTTATGCACACTCACACATATAATTAATGCCTAAATTGAAACCTTGAAACATGATCACTCTCGGTCGACAAACTCCTCGACCGAGACACTCTCGGTCGACAATCTTCTCGACCGAGAAAGATCCAAAGTAGCCGTTAGACACAACAGACAAGTTAGTTGGCAGTTGAAGAAAGACGTTGCAAATCACTTGTTCCAGAGAGCCTGTCGGTCGACAAAAGTTCGACCGAGTAGGTGTCTCGGTCGACCATTTGTCGACCGAGATGGTCTCTGACAGCAACTGCAGAATAAATTAATTAGCCGTTGTTAAAGCAACAACTTTGTATCTAACGGCTAGTTAAGCACTTAGAAGCCCCTAGAAGCTGTCTAGAACGTCCTTAAGCATCCATAGGCCACTCCTATAAATAGGACATGCCTTAGGACACTAAAACACATATAAGCTATACTTGTGCTATATTTGAGCTTGAATACACACTTGCAATCTGTTTTAGAGCAATAGAGCAATTCCTACACTTGCCATTCATTCCTATTGCTCCCATTTCGTGTCCTATAGGCTAGTATCTCCTATCCACTACAATCTCATTGTCATACACATTGGTTAGGAGATCTACACGCTTGATATAGGCAAATCAAGCCTTGGGCTTAAAGGATAAGTTGTAATTTCCTTTTTCTTTCTTGTTCCTTTGTATCTTTTGTACTCTCCTTACTACTCCTAGGGTTGGAGGCTGCGGATCGGAGAGGGTTGACTTCTCAGGTGGAGAAGGGGACTTCAAGCTACTTCAAGAAGGCTATCGCACGGGAAGCTACTTCAGAAGGCTGGTGCAACGGGAGTTGGTGCATCTACTTCAAGGGAAGGCTGCTTCAAGGTTGGGCGATTACTTCTAGGTGAAGGCTGCTTGAAGGGTTTGGGAAAAGAAATTGTATTTTATGTAAAGTCCTTGCGAGGTAATAAAATAAATTTCTTTTCAAATCCCGGTTGGGTAAGCAACCGGGTAGTGGACTGACGGCTATAGTATTTGCTATAGTTGGA
Organism: Alisma plantago-aquatica; assembly: GCA_963693085.1. Lineage (NCBI taxonomy): Eukaryota > Viridiplantae > Streptophyta > Magnoliopsida > Alismatales > Alismataceae > Alisma > Alisma plantago-aquatica. The sequence goes on along the minus strand of OY856412.1, from coordinate 1,136,618,277 downwards.
ACCACTCTAAACCCTGTGTCTCCTTGTCCAATATTTTCATTGTGGTTGTTTGAGTTCAATAATTGTTCAATTATCTATAAAACTCTATTCACCCCCCCCCCCCCCCGCTAGTAGTTTTCAAGTGTTTCGGCGTGAGTTCGTCACCAGATACTTTCCGAAGACGTACCTGGATGAGAAGATCAGTCAGTTTGAGAAGTTGCGGCAAGGAACGATGAACATCACCGAGTATGAAGCTAAGTTTATGGATCTGTTGAGGTTCTGTCCTCACATGGTGGCGACAGATGATGAACGGATCAGACGTTTCGAGAAGGGTTTGAGTGCTGAGTTGACAACCCCTGTGTCTGCGCTGGAAAACCGAGAGCGGTTTGCTACGTTTGTGGAATCAGTTCGACGGATCGAGAGGACAGTAAGGGAGAAAAGAGAGTCTGTGTCTCTTAAAAGACCTGCTCAGTTTCAAGGACGAAGGTTTAGTGGCTTCAAGAAACCCAGGTTTTCAGCACCGTCAGTGATGAGAAGTGCTGGTGTACCATCTCAGTGGTCTCCGAGTAAGGGAAAAGGTTATGTTTCTTCACCGTCTAAGGCACACAGTTCAGCTTCGGTGGCAGTGACAGGGCCATCTAGGCCACGAGTTGACAATAGAGCATGTCATCTCTGTGGACAAGTCAGGCATTGGAAGTTCAATTGCCCGAATAGAGATGTTGAAGTGACGCAGCAACCGAGGCAGAGTTTCCAGAAGTCTGAGAGACCACAGCCCAGTGGTAGTAGAGGACGAGGATGCGGTCAAGCGTCTCAAGCTGGATCGTCTGCTCAAGGGAGCAGAGGTCGTGGATAGCAAGCTACGGCGCGATTCTATGCCATGAATCAGCCGGAGGCGATAGTCAACCCACGAGTGGTGACAGGTCAGATGGAGTTATTTCATTCTGATATGTCTTCTTCTTGCTTTATATCTGTTCTGGTTGACTCGGGTGCTACACACTCTTTTATCGCCTATAGTATGCTTGAAAACTGTCATCTACCTGTTAGTTGTAAGAAGGATAGCTTGTTGTTAGAAACCCCTCTTGATGGTTCCTCTTTGCTTCGAGAAGAGTGTCCATCTTGTGTTTTGTCTTTTTCGGGACACAGCATTCAGGGGGATCTCATACCACTTGATATGCATGGTTTCGATGTTATCCTTGGGATGGATACCTTAGAGAAGTATAAGGTTGTCTTGGACTGTGGTTCCAAGCAGGCGGTGTTTGATGTTGCTGGAGAGAAGTGGACCTTCCAGGGAGACAGGAAGATTCTTCCGACGTGTCTAGTGTCAGCTATGGTGGCAGATAGGTTGTTGCGACAAGGATGTGACGCGTTCTTAGCTCACGTTGTGGATACCGTTGTGGATACCAAGGCGAAAGGCCTTAACCTTGAAGAAGTGTCAGTGGTCCGAGAGTTTGCAGATGTGTTTCCCGAGGAGTTTCCTGGTGTTCCTCCACCCTGAGAGATCGATTTTGAGATCAATCTGGTTCCGGGAACGCAGCCGATTGCACAGACACCTTATACGATGGCTCCAGCAGAGATGGTAGAGTTGAAGAAGCAGTTACAAGAGTTGTTGGAGAAAGGTTTCATCAGACCGAGCACGTCACCTTGGGGTGCTCCCGTGTTGTTCGTTAAGAAGAAGGATGGTTCGATGCGGTTGTGTATAGACTACCGACAGTTGAACAAGGTCACGATCAAGAATAAGTACCCGTTGCCGAGGATAGATGACATGTTCGATCAGTTGCGTTGTGCTACAGTGTTTTCGAAGATCGATCTACGGTCTGGATATCATCAGTTGAGGATAAAGGCGGATGACATACCAAAGTCAGCTTTTAGGACGAGGTATGGTCATTTTGAGTTTGTGGTTATGCCGTTTGGATTAACCAATGCACCTGCTGCTTTCATGGACCTGATGAACAGAGTGTTTCGTCCGTTCTTAGATCAGTTTGTTGTAGTTTTTATAGACGACATCTTGATCTATAGTCGGAACCGGCTAGAGCATGAGCAACATCTTCGTCAAGCGTTGACTCTCCTTCGTCAACATCAGTTGTATGCTAAGTTTAGTAAGTGTGAGTTCTGGTTGGATGAAGTGACTTTCTTAAGTCATGTGATATCTGCTGAAGGAGTCAAAGTAGATCCGAAGAAAGTGGAATCCGTTGTGGATTGGGAACAGCCGAAGATGCCAACGGAAGTTCGTAGTTTCCTTGGTCTAGCAGGATACTACCGGAGGTTTATCAAGGACTTCAGTTCGATAGCTCTACCGATGACGAAGTTGACCAGGAAGGATGTACCTTTTGTTTGGAATGATCGGTGTCAGCAAGCTTTCCAAAGTTTGAAGGAAAAGCTAACCACTGCTCCAGTGTTGATCTTGCCAGAATCTGGAAAAGGCTATGTTGTTTTCTGTGATGCATCCAAGAAAGGTTTGGGTTGTGTGCTGATGCAGGAAGATCATGTGGTTTCTTTTGCTTCGCGACAGCTTAATAAACACGAGGAGAACTATCCGACCCATGACTTGGAGCTGGCAGCAGTGGTTCATGCATTAAAGATTTGGAGACACTATCTTTATGGAGAAGTGTGTCGGATCTTTATAGATCACAAGAATCTGAAGTACATCTTCTCACAGCAAGAGTTGAACATGCGACAGCGTCGGTGGATGGAGTTGGTCAATGATTATGATTGCACTATCGAGTATCATCCTGGTAAGGCAAATGTGGTAGCAGATGCGCTTAGCAGAAAGTCTTCTACTCCCAAGAAGGCACAAATGAGTTCTTTGGTATGCCATAGGCGGGACATGTTAGTCTCCTTATGGCAGATGAATGTACAGATGGAGGTTTCCTCGTTAGCTGGACTTTTAGCACAGATGCACATCAAGCCCACGTTGAGACAGCAGATCAAGGACGCACAGCAAACGGATGATACAGTACAGCTAATCAGATCAGAGTTTGGCAGCGAAAAGCGTGATGGGTTCCATGAGTCTGAGGATGGAGTGGTTTGCTATCATAATAGGATGGTGGTTCCAAATGCTGATAATCTGAGGGAGCTGGTGCTCGAGGAAGCACACACGTCGATGTATGCTATGCATCCAGGTGTCACCAAGATGTATCGTAGTCTGAAGGACTTGTATTGGTGGCCCGGCCTGAAGAAAGATGTAGCTGAGTTTGTGGCTAGGTGTGCGGTGTGTCAGCAAGTCAAGGATGAGCATCAAAAACCAGCAGGTACGTTGCAACCTTTGCCTATACCACAGTGGAAATGGGATCATATAACCATGGATTTCGTAGTTGGTCTACCCAGGACAACTAGGAATCACGATTCCATTTGGGTGATAGTGGACAGATTAACGAAGTCTGCCCATTTCATACCTGTGAAGACCACGTATACAGCTGAAAAGCTTGCTCGAGTATATGTGGATGAGATAGTTCGTTTGCATGGTGTGCCAGCAACGATAGTTTCTGATAGAGGTCCTCAGTTTACAAGTCGTTTTTGGGAACAGTTGCACAGGGCGATGGGAACGCAGTTGAAGTTCAGTACCGCTTTCCACCCGCAGACAGATGGACAGTCTGAGAGGACTATTCAGACTTTGGAGGATCTTCTTTGTGCTTGTGTTTTGCAGTTCCTAGGCAGTTGGGACGTACATCTCAGTTTGATAGAGTTTGCCTACAACAATAGCTATCAGCAGAGCATTGACATGGCTCCCTATGAGGCTTTGTATGGGAGGAAGTGCAGATCTCCTTTGTGTTGGTATGAATCAGGTGAATATCAGCTTTTGGGCCCTGAGTTAGTACAGTAAACGACAGAAAAGATCAAGGTGATACAACAACAGTTGAAAGCGGCACAAGACAGGCAGAAGTCTTATGCAGACAATCGCCGACGACCCTTGGAGTTCCAGGTGGGAGACAAGGTGTATCTTAAAGTCTCTCCGTGGAAAGGTGTGCTGAGGTTTGGACGGAAAGGTAAGTTAGCTCCCAGATATATGGGGCCTTACTCAGTCATAGCACGTGTTGGCAAGGTGGCTTATGAGTTAGAATTGCCTCCAGAGTTGCACAGGTTACATCCAGTGTTCCACGTCAGTATGCTGAAGAAAAGTCATCCGGATACAGGAACAGTAATACAACCAGTTGAAGTTGAGCTTGACAAAGATGTGACTTATGAAGAGGGTCCTATGATGATCCTTGACAGAAGAGTCAAGAAGCTGAAGAGAAAGGATCTGGTTCTTGTGAAGGTCCTTTGGCATCACCGTGGCGTTGAGGAAGCCACGTGGGAGCTTGAGGAAGAGATGAGGAGGAAGTATCCCTCGCTTTTCTCTTCGGATTTCGGGGACGAAATCCTTTTGTAGAGGTTTATGGCTGTAAGGACCCTGACCTGCGTTTAGGGTTTACCCTGTTTGTTTTGCTTGATCTTGGTGCTTTGGTGCTTGCTAATCACCTTTGAGTGGTGATTAGGGTTTTGTTGTGCTTTGTTGAGAGTTCGAGGGGCTACTTGCAAATAACCCAAGTTTAGGGTTTTGTGGGCAAGTTTGCCATCTTGTGAGATGTTTTCCCTCTTTGCTTCCTATAGGGTTGAGAGGAAGGCTTGGGCTTGTTGTTTGAGTCCTTTGGGCCTGAGTTGAGCTTGTTTGGGCCTTGGAGTTCCTTGTTTGGGCTTGCTTGAGCCTTGTGTCACCCAGGGCAGGTGGTGTGTCGCCCAGTTGCTTGGTGTGTCACCCAGTAGCTCTTGTTGTGTCGCCCAGATGGCTTGGCTTGGTTGATGGACACATGGTGCACATCTTGGACAAGTGCCTTATGGCTTGCATGAGAGGTGGCTTGAGTTGGTGGACATGTGTCCCTTGGGTGGACGACACATAGCATGGTTGTACCTTGGTTTCTCCTCCCCTTCTTCCTATATAGGTAGCTCTTCTCTTTGCCTTAGTCTCCTTTGCTCTTTTGGTCTCCCCTGCACCCTTGGTGCACGATATCCCTCTCCATCTTGCTTGTGTTGGCCGATACACTTCCTTGGAGCTGAAGTGGTGGCCGATACACCTTCCTGGAGCAGCTTGGTGGATGATAGCTTTGGACCTTGGAGTGCTTTGGAGCTTTGGTGGCCGACAACCTTGGGGCTCAAAGTGCATCTTCTTCCTTGGAGCTTAAGGCAGGTTGCATAGTTTCTAACCCTAACTCTCTTACCTCTAGCTTTAACCTTGTTACATGTGAGTAGACTAGCTTAGTTCCTTTCTTGTGCACCTTGCTTATATACCTTAGTGGACGATATCCCTCTCTTGGGTTTAGGGTTCCTTGTATACCGTGCTTTTTAGGGTTTGTGCTCCCTTGTGTTGGAGGTTGAAGGTGACCTAGGGTTGGGCGATATCCCTTCCTTGTGGGTGTGTTGGGCGACACCCTTGTCCTTGAGTTGAATGATATCAGTGTTCTTGGTGTTGGGCAACACCCTTCCTCTTGGGTTGGACGATAGGTTGACCTAGTATGGATGTTGGCCGACATGGTGACCATGTTGGGCGATATGGTTCCTTGGGTTGAGCAACACCTTTGTTTTTGAGTTGGACGGCATGGTGTTCCCCTTGGTGGACGATATGGTAGCTGGTGTTGGGCGACATGATGAGTCCTTTAGGTTGGCCGATACCCTTGCCCTTGAGTTGGGCGATAGGGTGAGCTAGGGTTTGTTGGCCGATATGGTGAGTACCCTTGGAGATGGGTGATACTCTCTCTCTCTCTCTCTCTCTCTCTCTCTTGTTGGGCGACATAGTCTGATGGTGTTGGGCGACATGGATGTCCTTGAGTTGGACGATAGAATGGGCACTCTTGTGTTGAGTTATCTCCTTGTCCATGTGGTGGACGATAGGGCCAAGTAGTGCCATGATGGACGATAGGCTATGTGCCCTGATGGCCGATACCATGATGGCTGATAGGGTTAGTGTGGTGGCCGATACCCATGTTGGGTGATAGGTTTCAGATGAGGGTTGTGAGGCTATAGTGAGGGTATGAGTTTCTTTGGTGACGGTCCCTTATGTGATAGAAGTGGATGTTTATACATGAACCTATAAAACGATGGTGGTGTTTGTGATATCATCAATATGTAATATGTTGCCTTACAAATAATAAGGATGCTAATGGTAGTAATGTATATGATGATAGCCCTCATGTAATAGATGCATGATGTGACCCGTTATTCTTAATTGTTAATGATAATGAAGATGATGATAACTACTCTAGTAGTTTGTTTAATGATAATAATGTTGGTAATAATGATGCTAAGAGACAGTTATGTTAAATGTTGCTTCATGATAAAGATGACAATAGTTGATGACATAGTAATGACCTTGTTAATAATAGTGTTGGTTCTATAAACACAACATGATCTCTATATACCCTGATTGTTTGTACAGTCTCGATATAAGGGTAAGTATTAGTATGGTTGTTTAATGATGTACTTAACATACTTGATTACCAAATAACTGTCATATTGATAAGTAGATTATCTTGAATGATATTTCATGATAGTGAGCATATTCCTTATGTTGAATCTACAATTATTGCATACCTTAACCTTGCAGGTGATGACTTAGCCATGAAAGGGCTATGTGACATATGTAATGAGTAACATTACTTTGATAATTGCTCTATAAGATTATGTATGTGATGTGTTGGTCCCATGATGATGATGTGAGCCTTAAGAGGCAGTGACAGTACATGATGAAGGATTGAGACCCCGTGGTATGTGATGATCCTTGAGATGGATCTAGATGGTTGGCAAGAGGCCAAGTGGTAGCATGTGAAGTTGGATCCTTAAGATGGATCAGGTTGATATGAATAGATCATAATATAATGTTCTATACTTTCTGTTATATCTTTGCATGTTATACAACTTGTTTGAATCTTGCAATCCATCTAAAAGATACTAATTAATCACAGTGAAATATATCATGTAGTTTGCCCTGGCCATAGATCCATCATCGTCAGGACTTGGTGATGGTGAAATAGGTTTTCCTACGGGTTAACCTGGAAGCGCATATTGTTGAATATGTGTAGGTTGCTCCTAGCCTGAAAATGAGGAGGTAAGAGTGTAACTTCGGTTGCAGACTCAGATATGTGTGTAGAGCATGGTGAACAGGCCCATGGCTCAGGATATGTGATGTATGGAGCATGAATGCGTTCATGGCTCAGAGTACGGTGATCAGGCCCGTGGCTCAGTTTTACTAGCGCCGTGACCTGTACCAAGGCGGGCTAGAGAATGGGTAGCCTATGGAGCTAACCTTGTGGCTTAGACCACTTCAGCATGTGACTGCGGTCCTGCTTGTGTTGTACTCATGTACTGACCATGAGGTGGGAGGTCGTGGAGTCCGGCTCTTCCATTGACCTTGTATGGCACCGTCTTGGGTTTCGTAACCGGAGGTTGGATTTGAACGGTACGGTTCAAATCCTTAGGGCATAATAAAATGTAATACAGTCGTTTAGTATTTACTAGTCATATCAAACACGAAACATTGGTTGAGGCCTTGTTTGTGTAATATTCCGTTATACCTTGCAGGTCATGTGGTAATCTACCTTATCTTGATAATCAGGTTATATGGCATTATATTCTGTTCTAATAATCCTGTTACATGTTGATATACCTTATCTAGATAATCATGTTCTTTTGAAAGACATCTGGTTATAAGTTTTAGTACAGCTGGTATGCTTGCCGGTAAGAATGATCTTGCTATATATATATATATATATATATATATATAACTGCTTCTGATATATCTGCTCATGTTATAATTGTTGTTGTGGTTTATCTTGCTGAGGTTCTATAGTTGCGGTGGGGAGCTATGTTTCCCGCTGGGACAATTGTTCAATTGTCTCACTCCGCTGGTTTACACCCTTTTTAGGTGGTCGAGGTAGACGTGGTCGTGGTTGTGGTGTTGCGGACGAGCAGCTTGAGGAGCAGTAGAAGGCAAGCGATGGACATGCTGCTGTTTTGGATGTTTTGTAGTAGAGTCTAGAGTCATCCCTGTACTCTCAGGTCCTTGGCAGTGTTTTGACGATGTTTCACGAAGATCGTTCGATGATATCTGTATATCCTGCTGTTGGTCGGATGTGGGCCTTTATGTATATACAAATAGGTGGTGAACTCATGTGATGGATGGACAGTTGTTCCTGAGCTGTGGACACGTGTCAGATCTTGTGTATGTACATATTTATATGACATGTTTCTGTGCAGGATGAGGACTGGAAAGTAATAGTTTCACAGTTTATCAGTTTTCCGCAATCGGTTTTAATTAACCCGTGTTTTGATAATCTGTGGTTATGGTGTTTTCCGCACGTTTTCGCGTAACACCTCATTATCTGTGTGATAATGGGATGTGTTGCCACAGAATGATTGGAGATGGATTGGGGTGATTTGGTGGTGATATGAGGGTGGTGGAGTGGTTGGGAAGTACTGCATGGCCGCCATTCACAGTGAATGGTCGTGGAGCTCACAGAGTTGAAAAATAGAAATGATTTGTGATTTTTGTAAAACACTGACTTAAGTGCTGGAATCGGGTTGTAGCATAGTCGTGTTGTGTGGCAAGGCCATGGTAGCTTGCCTGATGCACATTCGTGGTGCCCACACGATCGTTCTTAATGGATGCCTACATGGTCGTGTTGCCTTGCACGACTGTGGTAGGTCTGTTCTTTAGTTCCAACTTCTTTGATTTTTTCTCGATTCCCCTGTTGATTTTGAGTGCACCACCACTGTCGTTCCATGTCACCACGGCCATGGTGAGTACTATAGCTATTATTCACACTTGAATCTCACCAAAACATCAAATCTTTGATCCAAAATGAGTTTTCATTGATAACTTGCCAAAATTTCATCTAATTTTCTTCATTTCGCCCCATTTTCACCTTCACATCTTAAAACTAAACGAAAACTATTAAAAAAAGTGTGTGTATTTTCTTATAAAAGTGTAAAAACAATGTAAAAGTGAGGCTAGTGTAGCACGGTCGTGGTTGCTCGAAATGCACAACCCATTCCTGGCTCCATGACAGTTCTACCTCTACTGTCACACGACCATGCAAGGTAGAACAGTCATTTTGGGTCAGTTCACCATGACCATTCAGAGTGGCACAGCCATGGTGATTCTAGCTTTGCTTGGAGATGGCTCTGTTGATTTGAAAGTGTTTGTGATTCTACGGTACCACAGTTGTGCTGGCCTCTGGATCAGCAGTTTGACTTATTTCCTTGGATTTTCTTGGACATCTTTTCTTTAATGGATCTTTGGCCACTAGGGGTAGGTTGAGGAAGCATCGATCTTCACTTTAGGCCTCTCCAAGGGTAGAGAAACCCTAGGATCACTCCTTCTCTCTCTCTCTTCCATCAAGTGTGGTCCAAATGCCTAAAAAACATGCAAATAATGTCCATAAGTGCATTTTATACAAATATGCATATTGAGGGGAATAACATGTAATCTAACAGGTATAGATGTGATTGAAGTGCAATCAGTCACAAGATGAATCCCTAAAATAGGGTTGAATTAGTTATCATGTTATGATGTTTTCTCTCTCCTATTTATATATCCCTAAGCTTGCAAGTGATGTGGACTTGAATGACATAGCTATGTGATTTCTATGGCAAATCCAATATTATACAAGATGGTAATTATACACATTGTTGAGGTGTAATGTGATAATGTACATGTAGGGTTTATGTGATGGGTCCTGTGACCTGGTGGAGGCTATAAGCCTAGTCTGAGGTGATTATCTTCTACTGACATAATTGAGGGATTGATAATTCCTGATGATGTGACATTGGTGATGGCCTTGTAAATGGCAGTGCTACAAGTATCATGTGGTGATGATGTGACTAGTTCACACTTTATATATTTTATATCTTCTAGAGTTTCACCTTTCCCTTATGTTTGTAGAGTTTATTTTAGATTTATTCATTGTAACTTGATTGATACTAAAAGACACTCAATTTCTATAACTGCTAAAGTGAAAACTTAATCATGTAGGTGCCATGTGCCATAGATCCATTCCAGTTTCAATCTTAGTGTAGAATGGTGAAATGAGTCATTCCTATGGGAAACTCAGAGCTCATAACTATACCAAGGTGGGCTAGGTGTTTATATATGGATGTCCATGCCTAAGCCAATCCTCCATCTTGAGTATATGTCGGTGTTGCATTTGACTAATATATCTTTGTGGTGTTTTCTCTTGTGTTGACCAAGAGGTGTGGAATGGTCGTGGATTCTAGATCTTCCATTGACCTTGTATTGCACTAATTTTGACTTAGCAGTGGTCAGTTGGATTTGGGTGGTATGACTCAATTCCGTAGGGCAATAATTAAAGATGTAAAATAGTCGTGTAGCATATTTTTTCTTAGGGCCAAATCCAAATAACATTGGATGAGACTTTTCCTTTGTTTTGAATAGTTTAGTTGATATAGGATATGCATGTTCTTCAAATTCTTCTTTAGAATATTAATTGTTCCACTACACAAGTGATAACTGCTGAATTGCCTAATCTGCTTTGAATATTTAATACTTATTATTTAGCTGAATCTACTTAACCTGCTAAATAAATTTATCTACCTGCTTAGTATTTGTGCTTCAATACACTTTGGAGGACAGTTATATCTCTCGCTGGGAAGTTTGGTCTTACCCTATGGGTTTCCACATCTTTTAGGTGGTCGTGTACAAAGAGGTGGAGAACGTAAAACTGAGGAAGAGCAGTAGCTGATAAAGTTGGATGTGTTGTCCATGTACACTTAGGCCTTTGGGGTTGTTCTCAATGTGTTTTGTAGATACATTATCGATACGAAGTTTTGGGCTTAAGAGACATGTATGTAATATATGGCATGCATATATATATATATATATATATATATATATATATATATATATATATATATATATATATATATATATATATATATATATATATATATACATATATATACATATATACATATATATATGTATGTATACATACATATACATACATACATATATATATATATATATATGTATACATATATATACATATATACATATATATGTATATATATATATATATGTGTGTGTGTGTGTGTGTGTATACATATATATATGTATACATACACACACACACACACACACACACACACACACATATATATATATATATATATATATATATATATATATATATATATATATATATATATATATATATATATATATATATATTGTGTATATATACATATATATACATACATACATATATATATACATAGAAATATATATATATATATATATATATATATATATATGCATACATACATACATATATATATGTGTGTATACATACATACATATATATATATATATATATATATATATATATATATATATATATATATATATATACATATATACATGCATACATATATATACATATACATATATACATGCATACATATATGTATACATATACATATATACATACATATGTATACATATATATATATATATATGTATATATATATGTATGTATATATATATGTATGTATATATATATGTATATATATGTGTGTGTGTGTGATTTTGTGTGTGTGTCTGGAACAGATATTTCTTGTAGCAGGTTGATGGTAGAAATGTGAAAATACAATGATGTAAGCACCTTGTGATATGATATAATACTTGTGACAGGCTTGTGGACTTATATGTGATAAGTTTTTGGCATAGGGTGCTTTTGAGAAATTGGTTTTAATTTCCTATGTTTTATGGTAATCTGCATGTTTAGTTTTAATTATGTACTTTGGTTTGAGTGATCTCATTTATGGCGTTATGGCATCACACTACATAACTGGGACCACCTTAGATATATTTACCAACCATAAGAGCTCAAATAAAATGTTGACTCAAAAGGACCTTAATATACAACAAAAAATATGTATAAAGTATCTAAAAGTTCATGACTTCACCATACCCTACTACCCTAGTAATTCTAACATGGTAGACACTGCCATCAATTACAAACGGCTTAGTTGTGTGTCTGGTTTAGCCATCCATTGGAGGAAACTCAAAGATTTTTTCAGATGAGCCCCATAACCTTTGGCAAATTGGATCTATTTGGTCAACATCCAAATCATCCCGACTTGTTGATGGAGCTAGTAACAACCTAGTCATCCAGGCCTGACCTTAAGAAGGAGAAGGCCCTACTCATGAAATCTCAAACTCACCTCTTTGTGGGAGAGGATAGAGGAATTTGGTACAAAAATATTTATGGGTTCCTGAGGATTCTCCACTAGAGGCTCACATCCCTCGATAAGCACATGGATCAAATTACACCATGATGAACAAATACCTACATTGACTTTTCTGGTGTCTAGGAATGAAGCATGACATAGCCTCATTTGTGGCTAGTTGTCTCACGTACCACATGGTGAAGGCTGAACACCAACTACTAGGTGTTTACTACAACTCATTAGTATCCCTAAGTGTAAATGGGATTAGATCACCATGGATTTTTTGGTAGGTCTCCCCAAGACAAGGAAAGGGTATGATGCTATATGGGTTGTGGTGGACCACCTAAAGAATTTGACATACTTCCTGACCTTGAAGTCTACCTCTAAATTTTATGACCTAGCCAAGATGTACATACAGGAGATAGTCTATTTACATGGAATTTTGAGTTCGGTAATCTCAGACAATGATACCAAGTTCACCTACAGGTTGTGGAAACAAGTCTAAGAATAACTGGACATGAGGTTGAGTTTAGCACCGCCTTCCACCTTCAGACCTGTAGAATGTCAAGATGCACAATCCAGGCCCTGGAAGGTCTATTAAGGGAATGTGTCCTAGATTTTTGTGGATCATGGGAGTATTGCCTACTCTTATATGAGTTCGCCTATAATTGTAGCTACCAATCCAGTGCCAGGATGCCTCTATATGAATCTATCTATGGGAGACCATGTCGTTCATTCCTCATTAAGATGATGTTGAAGAGAGGAACATGCTTTGTCAAAGGAATTATCGTAGTATGCTAATAAGTTTTCTTTGATCAAGAAAATACTAGAGAAGTCCCATATTTGGAAAAAGTTTTATGGGGATGCAAAGAGAACATATCAGCACTTCTCAGTAGGAGATCATGTATTTCTAAAGAGTTGACCCCTTTGTGCTATAGCTAAGAATAAAGCAAAGTTGAATCCTTGTTATAAGGGTCCATTCAAGATTCTAGAACTGATTAGTGAGGCTTCTTATCATCATTGCCTACCACCTAAGTATAGTATGATTTGTGATGTTTTCCACGTGTCCAACCTGAAGCGCTATGTGAAGGATCATGCCCATGTGTTGAACATTGAACCAATAGATCTCCAAAGAAGGTTTTCCTACCATGCATCGCCTGTAAGGATCTTATATTCAAAAGCGAGGGAGCCAAAAAATAAAATCATTGAGATGGTTAAAGTTGCTTGGAAACACCACGGTGAGGAAAAAGCCACATGTGAGTTGAAGACGGACAAGGAGAAAAAACATCAGCATCTCTTTTCCAAATAGGATGAATTTTAAAGGAAAACTTCCTAAAAGGTGAAGAGGATGTTATAACTTGAAATTTGGTGCATTTTCTTTATTTGTATTCAATCTGAGTAATAAATAAGATTCTTTTGAAAAATCTTGGACTGCTATATTTCAAATTGGTCCATGAATGCAAATTCTCCAAACTAAAGAAATTTTGTGCTCTTATCTTATTTGAATAATTCATTAATAGTTTTATGATAATAAAATGGAAATTACAATAATAAAAAAGATTCAAATATTATCAATTAATTTAATAATTAATGCAAGAAATATCCTAGAATTCCTGAATGTCAACTTGAGGGTATTCAACAAGATTAGTTGTGCCTCATCTTTAACCGTACATGAGATAATGCCTAAATAAGGAAATAGTTAAGTTTGAGTGGATTATAAGCTTAACTGTGACCTAAGTGATTAAGTTAAGTACTTACTTAGAAGCAAGGAAATATAATTATCTCACAAAATTTTATGTCAAACTTTGTAGAAGTTGAGATAATACCAGGATAATTGTTCCCTCAAAATTTGGGACCAATTTGGGTATTTCTATAAGTTTCTGTGAATTTCTAAAGATTTAATTAAAGTTGAGATAATTCTAAGATAATCATATTTTAATAACTAAATAAAACTCTCGGCCTAAGTCTAGGAAATGTGGGACTTAGCATGTGATAGGGAGATGGCCTCAGTCAGATCCCTTGTATGATGATCCAATGGTATTTGCATTGTCCTCTTCCTCATGACAAGAGTCCCGCCCCACTTAGTTTCTTTCCTCAACTCTATCTCTCTTGTCTCTCAACCAATTTCACTTGGATCTATTCCATTGGAAGGGGAGATGAAAATGAACCTAATGAGAATAAGGCTTGAGCATTATTATCACCTACAATTTTAACTCTAAATCACCAACAACTCCATGATGTTATAATTGGATCATGACGCTCTATCCATCACATTGTCCTATAAATAGTACCCTAGTAGATTCCCCACACTATCATGCTTAGAGATCATCCCGTAATTGAAGTCAAACAACCCAATGGATATCAACCCTGATCCACCCTCTTCTTTGTCAAGGAAAACCTTGCCCTGAGTCTACACGGGTGCTCTAACTGATTTAGTTGGTCATGAGCATCATGTGAGTTTCCACAAAGGTTTTTCTATTCTGGATCAAGCAAGGAACACCCACTCACTCTTTTGTCAAGTCTAGTGGCCCCTAGTTGACAAAGATCACTAGAGTTGCCTCTTCAGGCCATACCAGAGTCTTACAAGTATTGGGATTGGCTTAGAGAATCATAAGGGAGCTTTTCCAAGATTTTAAGTCACCACAATTTGAGGTAATCATATCTCTTCTTTTTTTATTCCTTCACTACTGTGTTAAGCCTCTAGCACCCACCTCTGACCACCTCCGTCATTGTTACTTGGTTGGTTGGCTTCAACAAGACCTAGAAAAGGTAATGAGACTTTCATCCAAGGTTGTTGAGGCCCCAAAAACTGAGACAACCACGGGTTGAACCCATGGTTGCCTGTAAGCTTGGGCGGGTGTGGGAGGAACAATCACATGAGGGATTGGACTGATTTTCCCTTGATCTGCATGACAAAATACCATAGTGTATGGGAAGATGGGTCATATCTCGAGATTTAAATCTTGTTTGTCATGATGGATAAATAAGAATCCATGTGACATGAGCACTTAATTGGCTAATTAAGAATTATTTTGTATTCAATGTAGAAAGTAGAGTGTAATTCTGAGAATGGCAAATGTATATGTGAAAACCATGAAAACAATGTGTAGAATCCAATAAAATAGGTTTCAAGACCTAATTTCATATGAAATTCGAAAAGTATGTGCTAAAACAAATTTTGATGATATTGAATACATTAAACCCTAAATTTATGAAAAAAAATGGTTGTTACTTTGTTCTGGTTAATCTTGATATGTGGAATCTAATCTAAGTTGATGATGAAAAATATTAAGATCCAGTCTAAGATTTAGGGTTTCATATAATGTCAAATTAGGATTTGTGTACCTTAGAGCCTAATATATGATATTCTAGGGTTTGTGACATCTAACCCTTATGTAGCCCTAAAATATGACCCTAAACCTAATCTAGGACTCAAGTGAAATCTAGGTATTAGTTTGTGAACATAAAGGTAATAACTTGTCTTCAAAAAAAATACCTTGGTGTTAAACCCTAATTACATGTTGATTGGTTGAGTTAATTGGCTTGTACCTATTTTCTTGGATCTTAAAGTCCATTCTGAAGAAAGTATGTGCTTAATTATGATTACCCATTCATATCAACTTTCAAAGTTTTTTATGCTTTTTGGTGTATTACACCTAAACAATTGGATGTCTATTTACTTCTTCTTCACTATAATTTCCTATGTGTATCATCTATTTTAGAATAACTTCCTAAACCCACAATGCAATCTCTAAGGGGTAGTTAGAGGAGGTAATGCTCCCAAAAAATTATGGTTAAGTCATTTACAAAGTGGTTGGCATTATTGACGGACATGTGACCAAGTCCAATAATGGATAGCCACCTTGACTCTAAAGTTGGGTCATACCCTAGAATCCAATCATGGGGCAAGGGACTAATGTACTGTAGAGATAGGGCAATTATGGGATGGAAATTTATATAGAAAATGCAAAGTTCAAATATTGTTAATGATTACTGGTTATGCTTGATATGTTGTTACACCTACGTGCACATTTTTTGGTTGCACCACATGAATGGTATAGAAATATAACAATCCATACTTTTGATTTTGTGGTATCTAAGACATGGATATCTAGAATATGGCACCAAAATAAAACATGGCTAAATAACATTTCACAATTAGATAGTTCTTCCCATTTCAAGCATAGTTTTCCATATGAATAATCTTATATCTCCTTCAAGTAGGATTACCTTCATATTGTTTTCAAAGTTCTTCCTATTCAATCAAACAATGATTTATTATTGGTTATTTGCTAAACCTAGATTGTGGAAAGTAGTTCACTTCCCTTACCCTCTTTGTTCACCTCAACTGGGAATTATAGGGGGTGGGGTTTGTCATATAACTATAGACAATCTAGATTTGATTAAGGATTAACATCAATACGAATTTCTATTGGAAATACTTGTATACTAACATAAGGTTAATCAATATTTTAATACTGTAATATTTTTATTTGTGTCATAATCATGTTCATCTAAGCCTCAATACCAACCTTGTTGAGGCCTGTTACATGGATTTTCTTTTCCAATCATTCCTGTTATGCTTCATATTTTGATGAAGATTTAAAGAATATGACTATTTCCTTATGATATCTTCCTAATCTAATTAAGGCATCTATCTTCTTCTCATAAATGTTCTAAAGATAAAAGCATTGCTTCAAATATGTGCTTTTTGGTCTATGTTGTACATGTCCATACCAACTCATGTGAGCATCACACAACTTGTCCTCAGTACTTATTCCTCAACTTTATTATTCAATTAGTCATTTCTCAAGTGATATTTGCATGTTTTCCATACATGCATCTCAACATACACATTTCAACCACATTCTTCTTCTTGGAGCTAATTTCTTCACTACCCATAATTCACATCCATATAACATGGTTGTATGTGTAGGTGTTTGATAAAAGTTACTTTGTACTCTGAAAGAGAATTTGACCCTCACATGCTACTCTAATAGCACTCTTTCATTTCAAACCTCAAGTTGTGATCCTGTAAGAAACATCATCTTGAGCATCGCCATTATTTCTGATAATTGAATTGACGTATTAAAATACTCTCATTTTGGCACACCCACTTCGTCCAAGTTGGCCCCACCATTCAAAAGTGTAGACTAGGTGGGATGACATTGCACATACTCTTTGCTTGTACTAATCTTGAATCCATTATACTCGAGCACATTTTGCAAAATTTTGACATAATCATTGAATATTATTTGGTTTCATCTACTAACACGATATCATCAAATAAATGCACCAAGGTAATATTGAACATAGTTTCTCCAACCATCCATAGCAATAAGAATAGATACATGCACAGTTTTGATCTCTGGTATATCCCAACTATGATAGTAAATCTTATTGTGTTTATCTTAAAGGAGTCCAAGAACTTGAGTTTGAACTATCATGCATGTACTTGTTCAATACAAGTATTTTAGTGGAACATTTTTTTCTCCAAAGTCTGCCAAATTAATCTGCTATTACTCTCTAATCAGCCTTTTCTAAATCAATAAAAATCATGTGAACCATCTTTTGTTTTCTCTATACTTATCCATAAGACTCATTTGATAATAATTGTATCTATTGTGAATCTTACAAAAAAAATCAAATTGGTTGTTTGATATATGGGTTACAGTTCATTGCATTTGCTAAAAAGATCACTCCCAAAGCTTCACAATGTGACTCGTCATCTTTACCTCTATAGTTTCTACAAATTTGAACATCTCCTTTGTTCCTTTAGATTGGACTATATATTTGTCTCCCAACTCGTCTGGTATTTACTTGGTCTTCTTAAACATACTAAAGAAAGTCGTAGACTATATAGATCATGAATCCCACATAATCTTAAATATATTATTTATAATATATAACATATAATAAAAATAATAAATGGTTAATTTTGCATACTTTTTTAAAATATACTTTAATAGGACTAAAAAATTATAGAAACTAAGTCGTGTTCTGGATTGAACATTATAGATTCAGGTCAATTTTTATATTTACCAATTTGTATAGAATCATCATTTCTCAGTTTAAGGTTTGATAACTCAACTGCTTCTCTAATTGAGGATCAATTTTTCACACCTCCAAGCATAACCATTGTAATATTTTTGTAATAAATGATATATTAGAATCCTAGTTATCAGTTAAGAAAATATGCTAGGAGTATTTATGTTTATATGTAACTCAGAACCAATAGGACCTTAGTCCACCTACAACTAACTCAACACAAAATTAGTTCACTAGAAAAAACAATAACTTAAACCAAATATCAATCTTCAAATTATCACATAATTTAAAAAATTATGATACAAACTAAATTAAATAAAACATGAAGTAGTAAGTGTAACAATAATACAAGTTAACATTGTATACATGGAGTCAGTTAGTATATAAGAAAAGAGGAGATGGTTATCAAATAGTTGGAAAAAAGAGGAGGTTCATAGGATTAAAAAACTTAGGGGGGGGGTTGGGCTACACTTGCATTTTGACTTTAAGTTATATAAAATAAAAATTCTACAATGTATCTTTGTTATATTATATTTGTTTCCTTTCTGTAAATTGGTTCATGAGCCTTGTTTGATGTAAATGGGTCCAAGAAATATATATCAAAGTTGCCATATGTGATTGAGTCACATTGATATTAGCCCTCATTTTGATCATAAAATTAATGTTAAATTAACTCCTTAGTAAAGGTGAGTGAGATCAGTTTGTTCTATTTCTTCTCTATATTACTAATTTCATGTTATGCTTACCTCAAATGTCCTTCTATTTTCTCTCAAACCGTAGGTATATTTTCACAATGTGCAATATATACATGTACACGTCCTTGCTCTCTACTCCAAAAACTTCACCAAGAATAGTATAAAACTTACAAACTAGTTCTAATGTCCATCTTAAAGTTTCTTCATTTGTTTGTTTTCTATAATCATCAAATCTCTTTGTATCTTTTGAGTATGAATATATAAAATGATTCTCTTTCAAAATTCATTAATTAATCTCCATATATCAAAAGGCACAACTCACAATTTGATTGAGGTAATCTTAGGATGAATCATGAATATATTTATAGGATCCACTCCAAACTATGTGCCGAAGGTGTAGTAAAGCAAGGTCAGTCATAATTCTTGGTATTCAAAGATCATAAAGTTAGTAAAATCTTAGATAGAATGAGAAACTACAAATTCAAGCCATCAATATTACAACTTTGATAGAGGTATGGAATGCAAATTTTGTTCGATTTGCAAAGTGAACTTGTTTGTATAAGCTTAAGTTATTTTTCAACTAAGGACTACTAAGAAAATTGTTCAAATGAGAATATTATGTATCTCAAGAGTCACATCTTCACCTTAACACAAAGTCACTTTCCTAGGTATCATGATCATCTCCCACTCCCATCCCAATCCTGAATCCACATAGAAGAGTTTACAACTCCAATATGTAGATTTCTCCAAATCCTAGTAAACACGTTATCGGTACAAAATGATTCGAAGAAGATAAATATATTTTTTATCCAAGAAAGCGTGGGACCCTTTTTATTCATGTCTATAGTGAAACAGTCTCTGTACAAGAGACAAAAGCAAGTTGTACAACTATGAGAAAAATAGAAAATTTTGTTTATCAACTATAGAAGTATCGGTATGGAAGAAGATAAATATGTAATCACACGTTACTTATTATTTATCCCTAAAATATCTCTCATGTTTATTTCTCTACTTATTTTACCTTCGTCACTTTTAGGAACGCATGCTCACATATGACATTGTTTCTTATTTTATTGAAATTGTCGATTAGGTGACCTCTGGTCATGTCTCACCCATCTAATTGTTGCATGTGGTCGTTCCTTACCTATATCTTCTATGCATGTGATACATGTTGTAGTTAGATCATTTTAATATAGCATCATCACACCACCACCAACTACTACACCTTAGGTGATTTTTAAATGCCTCCATATGTTTAAGAAAGAAATTACACACCCTTTTTGATTGGATAGACATTATCATTGTCAATGTGTCACCAATGTGGCATTAAAGGTCATCCATTTCTTCACCTCTAGTTTATAGTAGGTTTTCTATCCTTCAAGGAAGAGCACCACCAACTAACTCATATTCTCTCACTCTACTCTACATATATAGCATCAAAGGTACAATGCATGGTAGTATCCAAATGACATATCCAGTTGGTTTTATTAATATGCCTTCATGCCAATATCATTATAATTATGAGTCATCTTCCATCCAATTTAAATTAGTTTTTATTTTGTTAGGAAAATAAAAATATAATATGAATGGATCCCTAGTCTAAGTGGATATGGCTAGATGACAACTCTTATTGAGATCAAATAATTTATCACCATTATGTGCATAACATCTACAGATCGACAAATGGCTTTCTTGTAGGGATGGTAATTTGGGATGTTCCACATTGAGAGAAAGGGGGCAACAGTTGGAATAGTTAATGGGAATAAAATATTTGCTAGAAGTCTCACCCTAACATAACCTATATGAGCATCATGAACAAGTGTTACATATTATTGCCATTATATTCTTCTACATTGCATTATTAAACAAAACTAAAGAAGTGTGACAATGAAAATGGTGATACCCTAAATAAATTGGACTTTGACATACAAATCTCATATTGAACTTGGAAATAAGTCAAATAAGTATTTGAATAACAATATACTAATAGCTTAGAGTTGGACAAATTTCTATGTAGGGATGTATATTAATTTTTTACTACCTTTACATACTTTGTATTTTGTTCATTATATAAATGTGTATAGTTAATAATAGTTCCCTATAACTCAATCATAACATATATATTACAGCTCTGTGATAGTATGCAATAATCACTTTTTTGCACTGTGGATACATATTGTGTACTAATATTTGCACAAATTTGTCATTACTATCCAACAATAGCTTAACATGTCAATAATGGTATGAAGTAATTTATTTTTTATGTATATATGTATGTTTTATTATGTGTATCGTTTGTCTCTATATTCTTTATTGTACTTGTATAAAATGAATATTGCGACACTTGAGCACATTTTTTTTAAATATATAAACAGTATATCTTTATTTTCTCATACCCTATTTGTAACAACCCCATTCCCTATACACCCAATTAAGGAAGGTCAATAAACTAGAGGCATTATCCCAAAAAATGATCAAATGGTTTTGCACATAATCAGAAATAATTAACAAATTTTAATAAATTAACTAAAATTGATGCATGATAATAAAAATTTCTTTTCCAAAGTTTACAAAATATGGGTTCTATGATTTATCGAGTAATAGACTATCTAACTATATCCTCCATGCCTTACTTCATTTATTTTGCTTCAATGCCTTCTTCTTTCCATATCCAATTTCCAGTAAGCATATCCTAAAAATGTCGACAATTAAAACGTCAGTCAGTATGACAAGTCATACTGATATGTGGGGGTAAGAAAAATTTCAAAGATAATGCTAACACCATAATTCAAAAATTAACATTTTAACAAACCAAGTTAATAATTTCACCATGACTACCCAATCTAGGTTTCTCCACCGTCTTTCATAACCCGTTAGGGCCTTATACTACAGCATTCACTATCATCCCCTATCTAGGCAGATGACTTCATCATGTCTCCCCCTATCCATATGGGTGACTACTCTTGTCTCCCTCTATCCAGGCAGGTGACTCTTCATGTATCCCCCTATCCAAGTGAGTGACTTCTCATGTACCCCCTATTCAGGCTGGTACCAAAACATGTCTTCCCCTATCCAGACGGATGGCCTTTTCATAGATCCAGGAGGTGGCCTAGATTTGGACTAGTCATGTTCATATATAATGTGATAATCATAGTCACTTTAATATTGGCATGGAACGAAATAAATATTCAAGCATATAATTTCAACCATGCGATGAAAATCTGCAAGAAACTATGTGAAACTACATTAGATAATCTTAGGCATAACCACATACCTGTCTCAGGAGAATTTTCAATCCAAACAGGAATAGTAGACTTAATCACACAATCAAGCAAGTCAACTTGAAATTCAATGCATACACCCATGTGTCCCTACATGACTCTAAATCCTATCAAAGTATTGACTTGATTCTCAAGTTAGGTTTTTATGTCTACTTTCCTATCTCTTTATCCATATTACTCTTATTCTCCAATTATTACCATTTTTCACTTCCTAAATTCACAAACCCTACTTTACGCTCCATATACACAATTGTGCTACAAAATGGTATGTTTTACGCAAAATTCCCAATTTTATCCATTATAAAGTCAAATTAGGGTTAGAGAGGTGAAAAGATGAATACTTGACACTTTTATGTTTATTGGGTTGACAAACCCTAATTCCATCATTTAATACACCTTTATGCATAAAGAAACCCTAATTCTACAAAGCTTTGATTCTAATATTCATATGAGTCCAAGGTTTTCCTTCCATTCATAAAAGATCAAAATTTGATTAACAACATTGACTAAGTTTATTAGACTCATTAATATTAACAAATTAGGGTTTTGGTCCCATTAAAGTATTAAAAACATCAACTTTGAACATCTATCAAATTGGAAGTAAATATTGATGAATATTATATTTATATCATGTAGCTTGCATTTTTCTAATCAAAATGCATATATTAGTCATGGTTTTTGGATAAAAATGGATTTTTAATCAATTTTAAAAGATATAACTATTTCTTTGATTTTCTGACCAGAGAGAAAATTTACCTTTTCTTTTTGGGAAAATATCGACCATCAGATCCCGGATCTACTTTGATCGGGAGAGGATCGGGTGGCTCACGTCTCTCACACCCATGCAACTGCTTGAATACGTGGGGCGAGTCTGGGCCGTTGATCTCCTCGTGAGTCAGTGGTTGACTCAGATCCTACGACGCCCGTTCTTTCTCCTACCCTCATTTCTGCAACAGGACTCACAGTAGAACCGCAACCTTAAGCTTGTAGGAGGGAGGGCAATCGCGTGCTAGAGGGAGAGAACCAGGATGATAGCTATCCATTCGAGTATGTGGGGCTAGGGTGAGGTTAGGGGTGCTCATATATATAGGCATTGGGGCTTGATTTAGGGTTTCCAACCCTCGCCGCCGCTAGTTTTTGGGCAAGATTAGGCATTTTCACTAAAGGCTTCCACACCCCTCGAGATCTAGGTTAGGATGGTTTGGGAATCTTCTCCCAAATCCAACCTAACAATTGCCTCGTTTGCTCATGCACCAGGCTACGAGAAAATCGAGATCAAAGATCTCATTTACACTACACAAGCCTTCTCCTGTTAGAATTAGGTGATGCATAGGTGTCGTTGGATCTTAGATCCAATGGAAGTTATCATGCGTGCCAAGATAAAATCATTTTAGAAATCTAATTTACATGTGACATTTAATACTTTCTCACATTATTTCCAAACTTTATGTATTTTTGTAAAATCCATATCTCCTAATCCATTAAGCTTTGTGATCCCAAATTTTGAGGGAAAGTTCTTGATGACATAATCAATCATTGGGGACAATTTTGGATTAAAATAAAAAAGAATATATCTTTTCCTTCATATGCAAGTCATGCACCACAAAGGCATATATATAGCATTAAACTCATATTTCCTCTTTCTTCCTTTTCTATTCTCTTAATTTCAAATTTTCTAGATATTAGAAGGAAAGTGGTACTAAAACCGTCCTATTGTGTCCACTTATGCCACCTTCTAGAGAATTCCATATTTTCTTAAATAAAACATAAGTGATTTACTTCCTTCTTGCCTTGTCCCTTATTAATGATTTTTCTTTTGTTCTTTATCCATCCCTTGACTTATTAAAATAGGAAAAAGCACAAAATTCATAATTCAAGACAGCTTTGCAAAGAAACCCAAGTTTTAAAACAATGCACACAAATTGTCATGCAAACCCCTTTTATTTAACAATTTCATAATAATACAACCAAATTTGGGGTTATAACATCCTTCCCCACTTATAAGAATTTTGTCCTCAAAATTCAGCTCATCATACAAATAATTTAGTACATGATCTTTCCATGTCCGTCTTTAGCTCCCATGTGGCTTCATCCTCTCCATGGTTCTTCTAGAGAACCTTCACCATCTCTATCTTTTTGAGTCTGAGTTCCTTCACCTTAGTATCTAGTACTCTCGCAGGTGACTCAGGAAATGTCAGGCTCCCCTAGAGCTCAATAGGTTCAATGGTCAGCACATGGATTGGATCCTTCACACATCACTTCAGGTTGGACACATGGAACACATCATGCATCATGCTATACTATGGGGGTAGGGCTACATGCAATGCTGCTTCACCAATCCATTCTAAAATTTCAAACGGACCCGCATATCGGGGACTCAACTTTCCTCTATTCTTGGCTATAGCTCGAAGGGGTCGGATCTTCAGAATCACATGGTCACCCATAGTGAAATGTAAATCAGTTCGCTTTGCATCCGCATGCGACTTCTATCAATCCTGGGTTGTCTTTAGCCTCTACCTGATCAAAATCGACTTTGTCAGCATAAATCTAAAGTTCCTCTGACCTCAACAAGGTCCTCTCACCAACCTCATCCCAGTGAAGTGGCGACCGGCACGGCCTCCCATATAGCGCTTTGTACAGAGGCATCCTGATAGTGTCTTGATAGCTATTATTATAGGAAAACTCAGCTAAAGGCAAGTACTACTCTCATGATCCACCCCAATCGAGCACACATGCCCTCAATAGGTCTTACAAAGTTTGGATCGTTCTCTATGACTGTCCATCAGTCTGGGGGTGGTAGGCGGTACTAAATTTCAGCCTTGTCCCAAGTTCTGCATGCCCTTCTTCTATAGCTTCGAGGTGAACTTGGGGTCATGAACAGATATAATCAAGCTTGAAATACCATGCAGGTGAAGTATCTCTTGGATATATAGCTCAGCTAAGTCTGACACTTTGGTGGTAATCTTCAAGGCAAGGAAGTGTGTCGACTTGGTTAAGCGGCCACCATATAGCATCATGACCTTTCTTGGTCCTGGGGAGCCCACCACAAAGTCCATGGTGATATGGTCCCATTTCCACTCAGGATTCTCAATGGATTGCAGTAATCCTCCTAGTCTAGCTATTCAGCCTTCACCATTTGAATTGTGTGACAACTGGCCACATATGCCGTTATGTCTCTCTTCATCCCAGGCCACCAGAAATACCGCTACAAGTCCTTAAACATCTTGGTAGTTACAGGGTGTACAGTATACTTTGAACCATGAGCTTCTTGTAGGATATGAGTCTTCAAAGGTGACTCCACAAGAACACATATGATTCTTACATCAGATCCCACCATCCACACCCAAGGATAGGTGCATTTGAGGTTTCTCCAACAAACCTTTCATCTTCTCAAGCTCTAGGCTCGCCAGTTGGGCAGCTACTAAGTCAGTCATCAAGTCAGGTTTTATCTGAATGTTAGCCAAATGAATCCAGTCTTCTAACAGTTGTGGGGCCCATCTGGCTCCTAAATCCTTGTCATGTTGATGACCCTGGTTCTTTCGATTATCATTCTTGGGGCCCGAACTTCCTTCGATGAAGCCAAGATATCCCTTAGGTTGGTTTTGTTGGGTCACGATTGTCTTCTCCATGCCTAAGGAAAAGTTGTGAGCTTCAGAGAGAGTTTTGGGCTTACTTGCCATAACATGGGGCTTAATGGTAGGGTAAAGTCTATCAACAAAATGTTCCACCCTCCTTTCTTCTGTCAACATGTAGCCAAAATAATCCAAGAGGCAAAATTGGCGAGTGTATCCGACCACGGACAAGTTCCCTTAAACCAGGAAGGTGAACTACTTTTCCTTTTCCTTCTTGGTTGCTGGAGGTATGAATCTCACAGTGAAAAGAGTGTGGAAATATGGCCAAGCCATGGTTTCTTTTCTTAGGTCTCGACCCATGATATGGTTCTCCCACTATATCTTTTCCACTCCCTCCAGAAGATGAGCGGAAAAGATAACCCTCTTCCTTGGTAGGACCTCCAGAATGTGGAACCCATTTTCCACAGCCAAAAGCCAGGCGTCGGCCTCATCTACCACTTTTGTCTTGTCTTCCCCGCAAAACTTCTCAATATTTAGCTTCACAAAATCCAATATGGTGGCACCGAGGCATAGACCAATGGGAACAGGTTCACCATTCTCATTACGGGGAACATCTCTGAGGGTGAGGGTGTTTATGGCTTCAGTCAACGTCTTCTGTGGCTCCAACCAAACCATCTCAGTAGCCAATGTCACAATCAGTCTAGATGCCAGTATAAAATCAGTAGCATCCTTTACCTCATCCCCAGACATGGGTTCTTCATCGAGTTTAGGCTCTCTTCAGGGTGGTCGATGTGGAAGGGGATGGGTTTAGGCTTAGGGCCTTTCTCTCTAGGAGCATCATCTTCTCTCTTCCTTTTCTTGGATGATTTGCCTTCTGAGTGCCTTGTCTTTTTAGAGGAGGGGCTCTTCTTGTGAATGGGCCTCGGCTCGTGGTACTCGTTGTTGGTGCCATATGGGACGACAACTATTTTGATGTGGGCCATGTTGTAACACAGACAACTCTATGACAATAGTTTCATAACTTATGATTATCTTACATCCATGACATCTTATTTACATGCATTTTATTGTTTGGTGGAGGATGCCTTATCCTTATCATCCATAACCCCATTACTCAAGAGGAGGTGGAGAGAGACAAACCCTAGGCACTTAGAGTTTGTTAAAACTGAGAGGTAGAGAAGTGATGAGAGTAGATGAGAAAACCTAGAGGTGTCTTATTTCGAGTTAAATCCTCATATTTTGGCCAGTCATTCACACGGATCCGGGAGTCCTCATAAACTGACTATTGGGGCAGAGGAAAATATTGCCAACTCCCGTATAGTGATCCTTTCCTAGACACCTCCATCTTTGGAAAATCCTTTAATAACTCCCTTTGGGCTCTAAAGACTTTGCAAAATTTAATAATTATTAAGGATTATGCAGAAAACCAAGATCTGATACAAAATGTAACGAACCCATTCCCTGGAAACCCCCAATTAAGGAAGGCCAAGAAACTAGAGGTGTTATCCCAAAAATAGGACCAAATAGTTTTGCACATAATCAGAAATAATTAATAAATTTTACTAAACTAAATAAACTTGATGCTAGATAATACAACTCAGCTAAATCTGACACTTTGGCGGCAATCTTCAAGGCAAGGAAGTGTGTCGAGTTTGTTAAGCGGTCCACCACAACCCATATAGCATCATGACCTTTCTTGGTCCTAGGGAGACCCACCAAAAATTCCATGGTGATCTGGTCCCATTTCCACTCAGGAATCTCAATGGATTGCAGCAATCCTCCAGGTCACTGGTGTTCAACCTTCACCATTTGACACATGAGACAACTGACCACATATGCCACTATGTCCCTCTTCATCCCATGTCACCAGAAATACCATTGCAAGTCCTTAAACATCTTGGTAGTGCTAGGGTATACATTATACTTTAAACCATGAGATTTTTGTAGGATATGAGTCTTTAAAGGTGACTCCTCAGGAACCCAAATATGGTTCTTATATCGGATCCCACCATCCACACCCCAGGATAGGTGCATCTGAGGTTTCTCCAACAAGCCTCTCATCTTCTCAAGCTCTGTGCTCGCCATTTGGGAAGATACTAACTCGGTCAGCAAGTCATGTTTTATCTTAATGTTAGCCAAATGAATATGATCTTCTAATGGTTGTAGGGCCCATATAGCATACTCCTATATATTCCTCCACTTAGTGGACAAGGTAGTTGCACATGTAAGTTTCTTTTAGCTAAGAACATCTGCCATCACATTGGCCCTTCCTAGGTGATACGTGATGGTGAAGTCATATTCTTTCATATATTCCATCCAGCATCTCTATCTTAGGTTGAGGTCCTTCTGAGTCTAGAGATAGTTCAATATCTTGTGATCAATGACAAATTTCAAAGGTAGCACCATACAAGAAGTGTCGCCATATCTTCATGGCATGTATGATCATAGCCAACTCTAGGTCATGCGTCGGGTAGTTTACTTCATTTGTCTTGAGCTTTCGGGATGCATAAGCGACAACATGCTTATTATGCTCTAACACACATCCCAGTCCCATCTTAGACGCATCAATGAAGATCATGAAACCTTTGTTGCTAGAGGGCAGAGTCAACACAGGTGTTGTGGTCAATTATTCCTTTAACTCTTGGAAATAGGCTTCGCACAACTGATGAATGCATATTCATCTTAGCTTAATCATCTCGATTGGCCCAGTTTTGGTTGCTTTCATGCATTTATTGGCTTTATCTTCTAATATGTGCATTGACTTGGCTTAATTAAAATTATCCCTATTTTAATACGATTTTTGCACCTATTTTTAGGTCACGATGAGCCCAAGAATATCAACCATAGCTAATTGGGCCTTTCTTTACTTCTAAAAAAATCTGAGGCCCATCCACCTTGTGCTTTTCCTTGATTCATATCACTCCGTGACCCACCTCTATCGCGTCCCTTCTCTACTAGTTAACCCTGCCCTCGTGATTAAGGCAACAGCCACAACTGCAGTTGAGATCCGGCAGACATCGCGACCTTCCACCCTCTCTGCCCGCGGTCTAAGCAACCATCCAATCGTGATCCCTGCCACCTGTCCGCGATTACTGGATCGCGACTGCCTCAAAATCACGACCTTCACCTTCACATGATCGTGATCCCTGCCAGCTATCCCTCAACCGTGATCAACCTAGCTGCCCAGATCGTGACCCCCCCACTCCTCTTCAACACCCGTGATCAGTGAAAATACAAAAGCCGCGACCTGCTGCAAAATTACCAAGGTCACAAAAGTAAGTTGGTGCCCAGCCTGCCTATAAATAGAACGCGACTCCAGCCAGTCAAAGATCATCAACAGACGCCGTTAGGCTATAGTTCTGTCCTGGTCCTAAGGAGACGACCTCCATAGCCAAGAACCTACCCCCGTGGTGGTTTTTTGCCCCGTTCACCCAGATCTGGAGTGTAGAATCTAGATCTGCAAGCCACTTCATCCAAAACTATATCTAGATCTAGATCTATATCTACTGCATCTATGTCGTTCTATGCCGCCATCTCGTCCACAACCTTCTCCTCCTACTACGAGAAAGGACTACGAGAAGAAAGAGAAGGTGGAGAGATAAGATTTGCCCCGTCTGCCCCTGTCCAGGTGGATGACTTCATCATGTCTCCCCCTATGCATGCGGGTGACTACTCTTGTCTCCCCCTATCCAGGCGGGTGACTCTTCATGTCTCCCCCTATCCAAGAGGGTGACTTCTCATGTACCCCCTATTCAGGCTGGTACCAAAACATGCCTTCCCCTATCAAGGAGAATGGCCTTTTCTTAGATCTAGAGGAGGCCTAGATTTGGAATAGTCATGTTCTTACGTAATGTGATAATCATAGTCACTTTAAATTTGGCATGGAATGAAATAAGCATTCAATCATATAATTTCAACCATTCGAGGAAAACCTTTGAGAAACGTCATGAAACTACATCTGGTAATCTTAGGCGTAACCACATACATTTCTCAGGAGAATTTGCAGTCCAAACAGGAATAGTACACTTAATCACACAATCAAGCAAGTCAGCCTGAAATTCAATGCATACACCTATGTGTTACTACATGACTCTAAATCCTATTAAAGGACTGACTTGATTCTCAAGTTAGGTTTTATGTCTACTTTCCTATGTCTTTATCCATATTACTCTTTTTCTCCAATTATTGCCCTTTTTCACTTCCTAAATGCACAAACCCTACTTTAGGATCCATATACTCAATTATGCTACAAAAAGGTATCTTTTATGCAAAAGTCCAAATTTTATTCTTTTTAAGTCAAATTAGAGTTAGAGAGGTGAAAAGACTATTTTATGTTTATTGGGTTGACAATCCCTAATTCCATCATTTAATACACCTTTATGCATAGAAAAACCCTAATTCTAAAACCCTTTGATTCTAATATTCATATGAGTCCAAGGTTTTCCTTCCATTCATAAAAGATACTTTGATTAACAACATTGACTAAGTCTATTAGACTCAGGGTTTTAGTCCCATTAAGGCATTAAAATCAAGAACTTTGAACATATTTATAATTGGAAGCAAGTACTGATCAAGATTATATTTTTATCATGTAGCTTGCATTTTTCTGATCAAAATGCATATATTAGTCGTGGTTTTTGGCCAAAGAACATATTTTTAATCAATTTTACAAGATATAACTATTTCTTTGATTTTTAGACCAGCGAGACTATTTACCTTTTCTTTTTGGGAAAATATCAACCATCATATATTGGGTCTCCTTTGATCAGGTGAGGATCGGGCGGCTTATGTCTCTCACGCCTACTCAGCTGCTTGAGTACGCGGGGAGAGTCTGGGTCGTTGATATCCTTATGAGTCAGTGGTTGACTCAGATCCTACAACACCCGTTCTCTCTCCTACCCTCACTTCTCAACATGACTCCCAGTAGCACCGCAACATTGTGCTCATTGGAGGGATGGCAATCGCATGATAGAGGGTGAGAACAAAGACGATAGCTAGTCGTTCAATTTTGTGGGGCTAGGGCGAGGTCAGGGGTGCTCATATATAGGCATTGGGCTTGATTTAGGGTTTCCAACCCTCATTGCTGCTGGGTTTTTAGGCAAGATTAGGCATTTTCTCTAGAGGCTTCCCCACCCCTCGTGACCTATATTAGGATGGTTCAAAATAATCTCCCAAATCCAACCCAACAACTGCCTCATTTGCTCACGCACCAAGCTGCAAGAAAATTGAGATCGAAGACCTCATTTACACTACACAAGCCTTCTCCTGTTAGAATTAGGCAATGCACATGTGAAGTTGGATCTTAGATCCAATGGCTATTATCACATGTGCCAAGATAAAATCCTTTTATAAATCTAATGTACATGTGACATTTAATACTTTCTCACATTATTTCCAAACTTTAGGTATTTTTGTAAAATCCATATCTCCTAACCATTAAGCTTTTTTATCCCAAATTTTGAAGGAAAGTTGATGACATAATCTATCATTGGGAACAATTTGGGATTAAAACTTGAAAACAATATATCTTTTTCTTCATATGCAAGTCATGCACCAAAAAGGCATATATATAGCATTAAAACTCATATTTCCTCTTTCTTCCTTTTCTATTCTCTTAATTTCAAATTTTCTAGATATTAGAAGGCAAGTTGTACTAAAACCATCCTATTATGGCCACTTATGCCACATTCTAGAGAATTCCATATTTTCTTAAATATAACATAAGTTATTTACTTTCTTCTTGCCTTTTCCCTTAATAAGGATTATTGTTTTGTTCTTTATCCATCCCTTGACATATTAAAATAGGAAAAAGCACAAAATTCATAATTCAAGACAACTTTGCAAAGAAACCCAAGCTGTAAAACAATGCACACAAATTGTCAAGCAAACCCCTTTTTATTTAATAAGTGCATAATAATACAACCACAATTGAGGTTATAACATCCTTCCCCACTTATAAGAATTTTGTCCTTAAAATTCAACTAATCATACAAATAATTCAGGATATGATCTTTCCATGTCCATCTTCAGCTCCCATTTGGCTTTATCCTGTCCATGGTGCTTCCAGAGAACCATCACCATCTCTATCTTTTTGTTTCAGAGTTCCTTCACCTTAGTATCCAGTACTCTCACAGGTGACTCAGGGTATGTCAAGCTCCCCTGGATCTTAATAGGTTTAATGCTCAGCACATGGCTTGGATCCTTCACATATTGCTTTAGATTGGACACATGGAACACATCATGCATCATGCTATATTTTGGGGTAGGGGTACGCAATATGCTGCTTCACCAATCCATTTTAGAACTTCAAATGGACCCACGTATCAGGGACTCAATTTTCCTCTATTCTTGGCTATAGATCGGAGGGTCCAGATCTTTAGAAACACATGTTCACCCACAATGAAATGTAAATTAGTCCACTTTGCATCCGCATACGACTTCTGTCAATCATGGGCTTTCTTCAGCCTCTACCTGATCAAAGTGACTTTGTCAGCATAAATCTGAAGTTCCTCTAACCTCAACAAGGTCCTCTAACCAACTGCATCCCAGTGAAGTGGCGACCAACACGGCCTCCTATATAGCGCTTCATACGGAGGCATCTCGAAACTGGCTTGCCAGCTATTGTAATAGGCAAACTCAGCTAAAGGCAAGTATTGTTCCCATGATCCACTCCGATCAAGCACACAGGCCCTCAACAGGTGTTCTAAAGTTTGGATCATTCTCTCTAATTGTCCATCAGTTTGGGGGTGGTAGGCGGTACTAAATTTCAGTCTTGCTCATTATGGGGCTTCCCTTTTCCTCCCTTATTGTGGTGACGACCTTGTTCTTCCAATTGTCATTCCTGGGGCCCAAACTTCTTTGAGTGAAGCTGAGATATCCCTTAGGTTGGTTCTGCTGGGGCATGACTGTCTTATCTATGTCCAGGGTGAAGTTGAGAGCTTCAGAGAGAGTTTTGGACTTACTTGTCATAACATGGGGCTTAATGGAAGGGTGAATTCTGTCCACAAAATGTTCCACCCTCCTTTCTTCTATCAACATGCAGCCAAAATGCTCCAAGAGGCAAAATTGGTGAGCGTAGCCGGCCACAGAAAAGTTCCCTTAAACCAAGAAGGTGAACTACTTTTCCTTTTCCTTTTCCTTTTCCTTCTTGGCTGCTGGAGGTATGAATCTCGCAGTGAAAAGAGTGTGGAAATCTGGCCAGGCCATGCGTTCTTGTCTTAGGTCTCGACCCATGATATGGTTCTCCTACCATATCTTTGTTGCTCCCTCCAGAAGATGAGTGAAGAAGAGGATCTTCTTTCTTGACTGGACCTCCAGAATGTGGAACCCATTTTCCACAACAAAAAAACAAGCGTCGGCCTTATCTACCACTTCTATCTTGTCTTCCCCCCAGAACTTCTCGATATTCGGCTTCACAAAATCCAAGATGGTGGCACTGAGGCAGGGACCAACAGGCACAGGTTTGTTGTTCTTAGTACGAGGAACATCTTTGAGGGTGAGGGTGATGATGACATCAGTCAACTTCTTTTGTTGCTCTAACCAGAGCATCTCTATAGCCGGTGTCACAATCGGTCTAGCTACCGGTCCAAAATAAGCAGCATCCTTTACCTCATCCTTAAACATGGGTTCTTCCTCAGGTTTAGGGCTCACTTCAGGGTGGTTGATGTGAAAGGGGATGGGTTTAGGCTCAGGGCCTCTCTCCAGAAGCTTCATCTTCTCTCTTCCTTTTCTTGGATGATTCACCTTCCGGGTGCCTTCTCTTTCCAGAGGAGGGCCTCTTCTTGTTCATGGGCCTCGTCCTGGGGTACTCGTTGGCGGTGTCATTTGGGACAGAAACTATTTTGATGTGAGCCATGTTGTAACACAGACAACTCTATTATTATAGTTTCATTACTTATGATTATGTTACATCCATGGCATTTTGTTTACATTCATTTTATTGTTTAGTGGAGGATACCTTAATCCTTATCATCCATAACCCCATTACTCAAGAGAAGGTGGAGAGATAGAAACCCTAGGTAGTTAGAGTTTGTTACCAGAAAGGGGCAGAGAAGTGATGAGAGTAGATGAGAAAACCTAGAGGTATATTATTTCGAGTCAAATCCTCAGATTTCATCTAATCATTCGCATGGATCTTGGAGTCCTCGTAAACTAACTAGTAGGGTAGAGGAAGATATTGTCAGCCCTAGTGATCCTTTTCTAGACACCTCCATCTTTGAAAAATACTCTAATAACTCCCTTTGGGCTCTAAAGACTTTGCAAAATTTAATAATTATTAAGGATTATGCAGAAAACCAAGCTCTGATACCAAATGTAATGGCCCCATTCCCTAGCAACCCCCAATTTAGGAAGGCCAAGAAACTAGTGGTGTTATCCAAAAAATAGGATCAAATGGTTTTGTGCATAATCCAAAATAATTAATAAATTTTACTAAACTAATTAAACTTGATGCAGGATAATAAAAGTTTCTTTTCCAAAGTTTACAAAATATGGGTTCTAGGATTTACCAAGTATTATATTGTCTAACTATATCCTCCATGCCTTACTTCATTTATTTTGCTTCAATGCCTTCTTCTTTCCAAATCCAATTTCCAGTAAGCATATCCTAAAAACACCGACAATCAAAACGTCAGTCAGTATGACAAGTCATATCAGTTTGTGGGGGAAAGCAAAATTTCACAGATAATGCAAACAACATAATTCAACAATTAATGTCTTAACAAACCAAATTAACAATTTCATAATGACTTCCCAATCTTGGTTTCTCCACCCTCTTTTGTAACCCCTTAGGGCCTTATACTACAATATTCACTGTCTTCCCCTATCCAGATGAATGACTTCATCATGTCTGCCCCTATCTAGGTGGGGGACTACTCTTGTCTCCCCCTATCTAGGCGGGTGACTCTTCATGTCTCCCCCTATCCAGGCGGGTGATTTCTCATGTACCCCCTATTCAAGCTAGTACCAACACATGCCTTCCCCTATCCAGGAGGATGGCATTTTCATAGATCTAGAGGTGGCCTAGATATGGACTAGTCATGTTCATATATAATGTGATAATCATATTTACTTTAAAGTTGGCATGGAATGAAATAAACATTCAAGCATATAATTTCAACCATGTAAGGAAAACCTTCAAGAAACTGTGTGAAACTACATTTGATAATCTTAGGCGTAACCACATACCTATCTCAGGAGAATTTGCAGTCCAAACAGGAATAGTAGACTTAATCACACAATCAAGCAAGTTAACCTAAAATTCAATGCATACACCCATGTGTCACTACATGACTCTAAATCCAATCAAAGGACTAACATGATTCTCAAGTTAGGTTATTATGTCTACTTTCCTATGTATTTATCCATATTACTCTTTTTCCAATTATTGCCCCTTTTCACTTCCTAAATTCACAAACCCTACTTTAGGCTCCATATACACAATTGTTCTATAAAAGGTATCTTTTATGCAAAAGTCCCAATTTTATCCTTTTTAAGTCAAATTAGGGTTAGAGAGGTGAAAATATGAATACTTGACACTTTTATGTTTATTGGGTTGACAAACCCTAATTCCATAATTTAATACACCTTTATGCATAAAGAAACCCAAATTCTACAAAGCTTTGATTCTAATATTCATACTAGTCCAAGGTTTTCCTTCCATTCATAAAAGATCAAACTTTGATTAACAACATTGACCAAGTCTATTAGACTCATTAATATTACAAATTATGGTTTTGGTCCCATTAAAGTATTAAAAACTTCAACTTTGAACATCTTTCGAATTTTAAGAAGATATTGATCAAGATTATATTTTTATCATGTAGCTTCAATTTTTTGATCAAAATGCATATATTAATCGTGGTTTTTGTCGAAAGAATAGATTTTTTATCAATTTTACAAGATATAACTATTTCTTTGATTTTTTGACCAGAGAGACGATTTACCTTTTCATTTTGGGAAAATATCATCCGTCAGATCATGGGTCTCCTTTGGATGGGAGAGGATCAGGTGGTTTGCGTCTCTCACATCTTCTCAACTGCTTGAATACGCAGGGAGAGTATGGGCCATTGATCTCCTCACGAGTTAGTGGTTGACTCAGATCCTACGGTGCTCGTTCTTTCTCCTACCCTAATTTCTGCAACAGGACTCACGGCGGTGCTGCAATATTGAGCTTATTAGAGGGAGGGCAATCATGTGCTAGAGGGCGAGAACCAGGACGATAGCTATTCGTTCGAGTTTGTAGGGCTAGGGCAAGGTCAAGGGTGCTCATATATATAGGCAGTGAGCTTGGTTTTGGGTTTCCAACCCTCACCACCACTTGGTTTTTGGGTAAGATTAGGTGTTTTCTCTAGAGGCTTCCACACCCCTCGAGACCTAAGTTAGGATGGTTCAAAATCTTCTCTTGAATCCAACCCAACAATTGCCTCATTTGCTCATGCACCAAGATGTGAGAAAATCAAGATCAAAGATCTCATTTACACTACACAAGCCTTCTCCTATTAGAATTAGGCGATGCACATGTGTCATTTGATCTTAGATCCAATGGATTTTATCATGCGCTCTAAGATAAAATACTGTTAGAAATCTAATTTACATGTGGCATTTAATACTTTCACATTATTTCCAAACTTTAGGTATTTTTGTAAAATTCATATCTCCTAATCCATTAAGCTTTTTTATCCAAAATTTTGAGGAAAAGTTCTTGATGACATAATCTATCATTGGGCACAATTTGGGATTAAAACTCAAAAATAATATCTCGTTTTCTTCATATTCAATTCATGCACAAAAAGGCATATATATATCATTAAAACTAATATTTCCTCTTTCTTCCTTTTCTTTTCTCTTAATTTCGATTTTTCTAGATATTAGAAGGCAAGTAGTACTAAAATCATCCTATTGTGGCCACTTATGCCACCTTCTAGAGAATTCCATATTTTCTTAAATAAAACATAAGTTATTTACTTCCTTCTTGTCTTTTCCCTTATCAAAGATTTTTCTTTTGTTTTTTATCCATCCCTTAACTTATTAAAATAGGAAAAAGCACGAAATTCATAATTCAAGACAACTTTGCAAAGAAACCCAAGTTGTAAAACAATGCACACAAACTGTCAAGCAAACCCCTTTTTATTTAACAATTTCATAATAATACAACCAAAATTGGGGTTATAACATCCTTCCCCACTTATAAGAATTTTGTCCTCAAAATTCAGCTAATCATATAAACAATTCAGGATATGATCTTTCCATGTCTGTCTTTAGCTCCCATGTGGCTTCATCCTCTCCATGGTTCTTCCAGAGAACCTTCACCATCTCTATCTTTTTGTTCCTGAGTTCCTTCACCTTAGTATCTCGTACTCTAACATGTGACTCGAAGTATGTCAGGATCCCCTGGAGCTCAATAGGTTCAATGATCAACACATGGCTTGGATCCTTCACATATCACTTCAAATTTGATACATGGAACACATCATGCATCATGTTATACTTTATGGGTAGGGATACATGGTATGCTGCTTCCCCAATCCGTTCCAGAACTTTAAACAGACCCATGTATTGGGGATTCAATTTTCCTCTATTCTTGTCTATAGCTCAGAGGGGCCGGATCTTCAAAACACATGTTCACCCATATTGAAATGTAAATTAGTATGCTTTGCAAATGCATACGACTTCTTTCGATCCAGGGCTTTCTTCAGCCTTTGCCTGATCAAAGCGACTTTGTGAACATAAATCTAAAGCTCCTTTGACCTCAACAAGGTCCTTTCACCAACCTCGTCCTAGTGAAGTGGCGACTAACACGACCTCCCATATAGTACTTCGTACAGAGGCATCCTGATACTGTCTCGATAGCTATTGTTATAGGCAAACTCAGCTAAAGGCAAGTACTGCTCCCATGATCCACCCCAATCGAGAACACAGACTCTCAATAGGTCTTTTAAAGTTTGGATCATTCTCTTTGACTGTCCATCGATCTAGGGTGATAGGCGGTACTAAATTTCAACCTTGTCCCAAGTTCTTCATGCACCTGCTTTCATAGCTTTGAGGCAAACTTGGGGTTACGATCAGATATAATCAAGCTCGGAATACCATGCAGGAGAACTATCTCTTGGATATACAACTTGGCTAAGTCTGACACTTTGGCAATAATCTTCAAGACAAGGAAGTGTGTCGACTTAGTTAAGTGGTCCACGACAACCCATATAACATCATGACGTTTCTTGGTCCTGGGGAGACCCACCACAAAGTCCATGGTGATCTGGTCCCATTTCCACTCAGGAATCTCAATGGATTGTAGCAATCCTCTGGGCCACTGGTGTTCAGCCTTCACCATTTGACACGTGAGACAAATGGCCACATATGCGGCTATGTCCCTCTTCATCCTAGGCCACTAGAAATACCGCTGCAAGTCCTTAAACATCTTGGTAGTGCCATGGTGTACAATATACCTTGAACCATGAGCTTCTTGTAGGATATGAGTCTTTAAAGGTGACTCCTCAAGAACCCAAATACGATTCTTATATCGGATCCCACCATCCACACCCCGGGATAGGTGCATCTGAGGTTTCTCTAGAAAACCTCTCATCTTCTCAAGCTCTGGGCTTGCCAGCTAGGCAGCTACTAACTCGGTCAGTAAGTCAGGTTTTATCTGAATGTTAGCCAAGTGAATCTAGTCTTCTAATGGTTGTGGGGGCCATCTAGCATACTCCTCTAGCTTCCTCCACTGAGTGGACAAGGAGGTTGCACATCTAAGTTGCTTCTGGCTAAGAGCATTTACCACCACATTGGCCTTTCCTAGGTGATACGT
Organism: Alisma plantago-aquatica; assembly: GCA_963693085.1. NCBI lineage: Eukaryota > Viridiplantae > Streptophyta > Magnoliopsida > Alismatales > Alismataceae > Alisma > Alisma plantago-aquatica. Next base: position 1,136,579,681 of record OY856412.1, on the reverse strand, counting down.
GGTGGTGAAGTCATAGTCTTTATATTCCATCTAGCGTCTTTGTCTTAGCTTGAGGTCCTTCTGAGTTTGGAGATACTTCAAGCTCTTGTAATCAGTGAGAATTTCAAAGGTAGCACCATACAAGTAGTGTCGCCAGATCTTCAGGGCATGTATGATCGCAACCAACTCTAGGTCATGCGTCGGGTAGTTTACTTCATTTGGCTTGAGCTGTCGGGATGTATAAGCGACAACATGCTTATTCTACTCTAACACACATCCCAGTCCCATCTTGGATGCATCACTGAAGTTCATGAAACCTTTGTTGCCAGAGGGCAGAGTCAACACAGTTTTTGTGGTCAATTTCTCCATTAACTCTTAGAATCGGGCTTTGCACAACTCAGACCATATGAACTTCTCATCCTTTCAAGTGAGCTTGGTAAGGGGCGGGGTGGTCTTTGAGAAATCTTGGATGAACTGCCGGTAATACTCGACCAATCCCAGGAAGCTATGAATTTTTGAAGGATTCTTTGGCGTCGGCCAATCATGTACAGCAGACACCTTGGCAGGATCTACTGAGATCGTCCCTCTAGAGATGATGTGTCTGGGAAACATGACATAATCAATCCAAAACTCACATTTTGAGAACATCTCATAAAACTTCTACTTCCTTTGGATTTCAAGGACTCTAACCAGGTGTTCTCAGTGTTGGTCTAGGTTATCTGAGTATACCAGGATGTCATCTATGAACACTATGAAAAAAGAGTCATGGAATGGTTGGAACACAATGTTCATGAGGTTCATAAAACACTTGGGGCATTGGACAGTCCAAACGACATGACTAAGAACTGATAATGGCCATAACGTGTGCGGAAAGTAGTTTTTGGTATATCTTCATTCTTAACTCATAACTGATAGTACCCAGACCTTAGATCAGTTTTGGAAAAGACTCAGGTCGATTTAAGTTGGTCAAATAAGTCATCGATTCTGGATAGAGGGTATTTATTTTTTATGGTCGCTTGGTTTATCATGTGATAGTCAATTCACATGTGGAGTGACCCATCCTTCTTCTTTACAAAGAGAACTGGGGCTCCCCAAGGTGAGGTACTAGGCCTAATGAAGCCCTTGTCTAGCAATTTTTGTAGTTGCTTTTTCAGCTCTAATCAGCTCAGTGAGGGCCATCTGATAAGGTGCCCTGGAGATAGGGTTTGTTCTGGGAGCTAACTCTATGGTAAAATCCACCTCTCTATCTAAAGGCAGACCAGGTAAATCATCTGGAAACACATACGCACTCTCCCAAACTAGCTCTATCTCTCCTAAGGGTTTAACCTTAGGTTCATATTCTGTGACAACTACAAGGAAAGCCTGACAACATTTTCCTATCATTTGCTCCACTTTTAAGGCTGACACGTACAGACTGGTGGTCACATCTTTCCTCCCTCTAATGGTCAAGGGAGGGTGTTCAGGTATCCTTATCAAAAAAAATTCTCTCTACAGTCAATATGGGATCTATAGGTATAAACCCAATCCATGCCAATTATTACATCAAAGTCATTCATGTCCAACAAGATAAAATCAGTAGGGAAATTATGACTTAGATATTTAACAGGTAAAATCGGGTTTTGACAAGAGATGTAAGGATCCAACCACTCGTGGTAGTGACATCCAACACATATCCTAGATCCTTGAAATCCAGACAAAGCATAGTAGCAAGATTTCTCAAAATAAAAGTATTCATTGATCCACAATCATAAATCGCTTTCACACTTCATCCCATAATTTCAAGTGTGCCTACATAGTTTTCATGATAGTCAAACTTCCACTACATTGCATAATCAAAGATGGAAAAACTACTGTAAGGGTTATTACCCTCTATCAGATGATTGGCATTATCCTGGGCTTCCTCATTGTCGATGGAAAACACTCGAGCCTATTGACGATCTACTACAGGTGGGACGGGTGGGGCTGCTACTGCTAGTTGGGCCACTGGAGGTGCTGCTGCCACTGGCTGGGCTGCCACCGGGGCTTGTCCTCTGGGATCAGGAAGGGGGCAGTTAGCATGGAAGTGTCCTTCTTGTTGGCATCGGAAACACACCCTCTTTTTAAAGTGACACTTCCTAGGATGGTATCTCCCGCATTTGTGGCATCTAGATGATGCCCCTTGTTGTTGTTGCTCATTTTGGGGCTTCCCTTTTCCTCCCTTGCCATTGTGACGACCCTAGTTCTTCTGGTTGTCATTCCTAGGGCCCAAACTTTCTTTGGTAAAGACAAGATATCCCTTAGGTTGGTTGTGTTGGGGCATGACTATCTTCTCCATGTCCAGGGCAAAGTTGAGAGCTTCGGAGAGAGTTTTGGGCTTACTTGCCATAACACAGGGCTTAATGGTAGGGTGAAGTCTATCCATGAAATTTTCCATCCTCCTTTCTTCTATCAACATGTAGACAAAATGCTCCAAGAGGCAAAACTGGAGAGCACAGTCGGCCATGGACAAGTTTCCTTGAACCAAGAAGGTGAACTACTTTTCCTTTTCCTTCTTGGCTACTGGAGGTATGAATCTCATAGTGAAAAGAGTGTGGAAATCTGGCTAGGCCATGGGTTCTTCCCTTAGGTCTCGACCCATGATATGGTTCTCCCACTATATCTTTTTTGCTCCCTCTAGAAGATGAGCGGTGAAGAGGACCTTCTTGTTTGGTTGGACCTCCAGAATGCAAAACCCATTTTCTACAGCCAAAAGCCATGTGTCTGCCTTATCTACCACTTCTTTCTTGTCTTCCCCCAAGAACTTCTTGATATTCAGTTTCAAAAAATCCAAGATGGTGGCATTGAGGTGGGGACGGATGGGCACAGGTTCTTCATTCCCATTATGGGGAACATCTCTGAGGGTGAGGGTGTTGATGGCTTTAGTCAACTTCTTATGTTGCTCTAAATAGAGCATCTCAGTAGTCAGTGTCACAATCGCTTCGGGTGCTGGTCCAAAATCAGCAGCATCCTTTTCCTCATCCTCAGACATGGGTTCTTCCTCAAGTTTATAGCTCTCTTTAGGGTGGTCGATGTGGAAGGGGATGGGTTTAGGCTCAGGGCCTTTCTCTCCATAAGCTTCATCTTCTCTCTTCCTTTTCTTGGAGAATTTGCCTTTTGGGTGCCTTCTCTTTCCAGAGGAGGGCCTCCTTCTTGTGCGCAGGCCTCAGCCTGGGGTACTCGTTGGTGGTGTCATTTGGGATGGCAACTATTTTGATGTGGGCCATGTTGTAACGTAGACAACTCTATTACTATATTTTCATAACTTATGATTTTCTTACATCTGTGACATCTTGTTTTCATGCATTTTATTGTTTGGTGGAGGATACCTTAATTCTTATCATCCATAACCCCATTACTCAAGAGGAGGTGGGGAGAGAGAAACCCTAGGCACTTAAAGTTTGTTACCTGGAAGGGGCAGAGAAGTGATGAGAGTACATGAGAAAACCTAGAGGTATCTTATTTCGAGCCAAATCCTCAGATTTTGGCCATGCTATCATACTGATCTGAGAGTTCTCGTAAATCAAATAGTGGGGCAGAGGAAAATATTTCCATCCCCAGATAGTGATCCTTTTCTAGACACCTCCATCTTTGGAAAATCCTTTAATAACTCCCTTTGGTCTCCAAAGACTTTGCAAATTTAATAATTATTAAGAACTATGCATAAAACCAAGCTCTGATATTAAATGTAACGACCTCATTCCCTGGAAACCCCCAATTAAGGAAGGCCAAGAAACTAGAGGTGTTATCCCAAATACAGGATCAAATGGTTTTGTGCATAATCAGAATGAATTAATAAATTTTACTAAACTAACTAAACTTGATGCAGGATAATAAAAAAAAAATTTCCAAAGTTTACAAAATATGGGTTCTAGGATTTACCGAGTAATATACTATCTAACTATATCCTCCATGCCTTACTTCATTTATTTTGCTTCAATGCCTTCTTCTTTACATATCCAATTTCTAGTAAGCATATCCTAAAAATGTCGACAATCAAAACGTTAGTTAGTATGACAAGTCATACCGGTATGTGGGGGAAAGCAAAATTTCACATATAATGCTAACAACATAATTCAACAATTAATATATTAACAAACCAAATTAACAATTTCACCATGACTACCCAATCCAAGTTTCTCCACCCTCTATCATAACCCCTTAGGGCCTTATACTACAGTATTCCTTGTCTTCCTCTATCCAGGTGGATGACTTCATCATGTTTCCCCCATCCAGGACTATGACTAGTCTTGTCTCCCCCTATCCAGGAGGGTGACTCTTCATGTCTCCCCCTTATCCAGGCAGGTGACTTCTCATATACCCCCTATTCAGGTTGGTCCCAAAACATGCCTTCCCCTATCTAGGAGGATGGCCTTTTCATAGATCCAGAGGTGGCCTAGATTTGGACTAGTCGTGTTCATATATAATGTGATAATCATGGTCACTTTAAAGTTGGCATGGAATGAAATAAACATTCAAGCATATAATTTCAACCATGCAAGGAAAACCATAGAGAAACTGTATGAAACTGCATCAGATAATCTTAGGCGTAACTACATACCTATCTCAAGAGAATTTGCAGTCCAAACATGAATAGTAGACTTAATCACACAATCAAGCAAGTCAACCTGAAATTCAATGCATACACCTATGTGTCACTACATGACTCTAAGTCCTATCAAAGGACTGACTAGATTCTCAAGTTAGGTTTTTCTGTCTACTTTCCTATGTCTTTATCCATATTACTCTTTTTCTCCAATTATTGCCCTTTTTCGCTTCCTAAATTCACAAACCCTACTTTAGGCTCCATATACACAATTGTTCTACAAAAAGGTATCTTTTATGCAAAAGTCCCAATTTTATCCTTTTTAAGTCAAATTAGGGTTAAAGAGGTGAAAAGATGAATACTTGACACTTTTATGTTTATTAGGTTGACAAACCCTCATTTCATCATTTAATATGCCTTAATGTGTAAAGAAACCGTAATTCTACAAAGCTTTGATTCTAATATTCATATGAGTCCAAGGTTTTCCTTCCATCCATAAAAGATCAATCTTTGATTAACTACATTGACTAAGTCTATTAGACTCATTAATATTAATAAATTAGGGTTTTGATCCCATCAAAGTATTAAAAACATCAACTTTGAACATCTTTCAAATTGGAAGCAGATACTGATCAATATTATATTTTTATCATGTAGCTTGCATTTTTCTGATCATAATGCATATATTACTCATGATTTTTGGACAAAGAACGGATTTTTAATCAATTTTACAAGATATAACTATTTCTTTGATTTTTTTTACTAGAGAGACCATTTACCTTTTCTTTTTGGTAAAATATCAGTCGTCAGATCCTGGGTCTCCTTTCACCGGGTGAGGATCAAAAATGCATTTTGATCAGAAAAATGCAAGCTACATGATAAAAATATAATCTTGATCAATATCTGCTTCCAATTCGAAAGATCTTCAAAGTTGATGTTTTTAATTCTTTAATGGGACCAAAACCCTAATTTGTTAATATTAATGAGTCTAATAAACTTAGTCAATGTTGTTAATAAAAGTTTGATCTTTTATGAATTGAAGAAAAACCTTGGACTCATATCAATATTAGAATCAAAGCTTTGTAGAATTCAGGTTTCTTTATGCATAAAGGTGTATTAAATGATGGAATTAGGATTTGTCAACCCAACAAACATAAAAGTGTCAAGTATTCATCTTTTCACCTCTCTAACCCTAATTTGACTTTAAACGGATAAATTTGGGACTTTTGCATAAAAGATAACTTTTTGTAGCATAATTGTGTATATGGAGCCTAAAGTAGGGTTTGTGAATTTAGGAAGTGAAAAGGGGAAATAATTGTAGAAAAAGAGTGATATGGATAAAGACATAGGAAAGTAGACATAAAAACCTAACTTGAGAATCAAGTCAGTCCTTAGATAGGATTTAGAGTCATGTAGTGACATATGGGTGTATGCATTGAATTTCAGGTTGACTTGCTTGATTGTGTGATTCAGTCTACTATTCCTGTTTGGACTGCAAATTCTCCTAAGATAGGTATGTGGTTACACCTAAGATTATCCCATGTAGTTTCACGTAGTTTCTCGAAGGTTTTCCTCACATTGTTGAAATTATATGCTTGAATGTTTATTTCATTCCATGCCAACTTTAAAGTGACTATGATTATCACATTATATATGAACATGATTAGTCCAAATCTAGGCCACCTCTGGATCTATAAAAAGGCCATCTGACTAGATAGGGGAAGGCATGTTTTGGTACTAGCCTGAATAGGGGGTACATGAGAAGTCACCCTCCTGGATAGGGGGAGACATGAAGAGTCACCCGCCTGGATAGGGGGAGACAAGAGTAGTCACCCACCTGGATAGGGGGAGACATGATGAAGTCATCCGCCTGGATAGGGGAAGATAGTGAATACTATAGTATAAGGCCCTGAGGGGTTACAACAGAGGGTAAAGAAACCTAGATTGGGTAGTCATGGTGAAATTATTAATTTGGTTTGTTAAGACATTAATTGTTGAATTATGTTGTTAGCATTATCTATGAAATTTTACTTACCCCCACATACCGGTGTGATTTTTCATACTAATTGACATTTTGATTGTCGGTGTTTTTAGGATATGCTTATTAGAAATTGGATATGGAAAGAAGAAGGCATTGAAGCAAAATAAATGAAGTTAGTAATGGAGGATATAGTTATAACTCTATTACTTGGTAAATCCTAGAACCCATATTTTTTAAACTTTGGAAAAGAAAGCTTTATTATCCTGCATCAAGTTTAGTTAGTTTAGGAAATTTTATTAATTATTTCTAATTATGCAAAAAACCATTTGATCCTATTTTTGGGATAATGCCTCTAGTTTCTTGGCCTTCCTTAATTGGGGGTTTTCGGGGAATGGGGTCGTTACACTATTTGTGTGCAACTACTATTTGAAACTCAAGAAAAAATTGGGCATGTCCTCCCGTATGTATACAAGTATTTTATTGAAGTGAATGGAAATGGACATTCAGGGAAATCATGGATTCATAATTTGTAGTTTCTTTTAATACTGAAATGTATTATAGAGATTATTTATTTTGTATAATCACTTGCTCTATTGTAAACAGAGATATAACCTTGACAAGAAAATTATTTTGATATTACATGTTAAACAATGTGTGTATGTTGTGACTAACACATTATTTTGGGTAAATCCTTCTTAGATAAGATTATTTTTGGTTCTTATTGACTGAGATCACAAGAACAAAATTAGACCAAGGTATAGAGAAGAAATGATAGATAAAAAGGCTTGAATGTATAAAAAGTACCAACCGCACCTTGAATGTTCATATATGGATAGTGTGGGGGTACTCCACAACAAACAACTGAGAAACTCAACATAACACAGAAATTGAGAAAACTAATAGTTAAACAAGTTATGTGTCTTCTTCTAAAACTCAAGAACTGATTCCAGTGAATTGGTCTCCTCACATGTAAAATCCACAACCATCTAATTTATAAGAGAGTTACCTTGATCCAGCATGAAGCATGGGTCCTGCATTAGTTGAAAATTGATCTACATAAAAAATCAGTATATCTTCATAGATTTTTGGACATAGGGAGATATTTATTTTCAAATAAACTTCACTCCAAATGTTCAAAAAATGATGCAAATAAGGGTAAATAAATGTTGGGTGTTTTCTAGTTTGGATCTTTTATAAGTGAGGTATTTAAATATCCAAAAATCAATCATCAAAGGGGCCTCATTATAGTTGAAGAAATGATTCCAAATATGTTTGGAAGACAAAAAAGTGCAAAAATTATGCAAGAAATCCTTTGAATAGGGATTGATATAAGTTGCAAATGAATAGTTGATGCAGTCCTATTTTAGGGCTTCATCTTGTATTTTCTTACACCTCAATCACATTTAGACATGTTAAATTATAAGTTATTTCCCCTAATAAATGGTTTTCTACTAAATGTTCTTAAGGACACTCTTTGCATGTTTTCAAGTACTTGAAACATGTCTTGTAGTGACAGAAGAGAAGGAATGTGTTCTAGGATTTGTCCACATATGGAGGGGTCCAAAGAAGGCCCTAAATCTCCCCCAAAACACCCCTAGTGGCCAAGGGTTGAGTTAAAGCAAATATGTACATGGATCTCAAAGACCGAAGCTCAAAGTGTAAGAAAAAACTCCAACACGGTCGTGATGACATGGAACGTCCATGTTGGCAACATCAAAATCATGGGTTGATTCAAGGAAATTGCCAAGCTACAACAACCTTGACACCATGGTTGTGGTAGCCAACACAGTCGTGCCAAGAAGACCCTAGCACAGCCGCTCCAGCCAGAACAACCATGTTGGATAGAGATACAATGGACGTGCTCAAGGAAATGACCTAGTCCACAACTCCCCCCCATGATCGTGCTACCCAGCACGACCGTTCTACCTAGCCCCCACCACAGTCGTGCTGCCCAACACGACCATGCTACCAATCTTCATTCACCCCAAATCATCCTGACATTATGACTCTACAGTGCTGCCATGCCACCTTCTACCCACCATGATCATGTTGCCCAGCTCGACCATGCTGCCACAAAAACCCTACACTAGTCTGCATTGTTCTACCCAAAATGCTCCTACTTAACCTAGTACTTCCCCACCACCTATATATATAAGGGTGGCAGCTACAGCATGAGGTTAGTTTCTCTTACTCATTCCTTAGCTCCTTCTTATCCATTCCTCTTGACTCTAGATCTTACTGACTCCATTTCACCATCTTCCACATTAAAACTCTAGTTTTCTAGGATTTTGATCACTTCCACCATCCATTTCATGCTCTCTTGTCACTAAGGAGGGAGGAGGTTGTGTCTTTGTTGTTGGACATGAAGGATAAGGATCTTCCATGAGTTTCTATGGTTATCTCTCTATCTTTCCCTTCTTTTTTATTATTTTGTTTTCCATGAGTAGTTAAGCCCCTTTTGTGGGTTATTTGGGGCTAAAATGTGACATCGATACCATATTGTGAGAAATAACTTATAAACATTTTATTTCCAATCTATGTTGAATATTTTATAATTCTATTTCATTTCCCATAGATTCTTTTGTGGTTTGTGCTTAGAAACGTGGATTGCTTGTTGATTTATGTTTGAAACCACCTATGTTCTAGGAGAAAATGGCTTGTATGTGGCTATCATAGGAGTTTCTCCTACGTCCAACTAGTGGATCCCTAGCAACACCCTAACTTCTCACATACACATACCCTCTCCTACTTCTAGGTGAGAAATTTAAGTAGCTAGTATAGTAGTGCTTAGTGCAATTCCATAGGAGCTTCCTAAAGGCTAGATGGTGAGTGACATGAGTTAGACACCATTATTTCGACTCTCCATTACTACATTTGGCTCCCAATTGCCCCGAATACACCTACCCTAGAAACCTAGACTTGTTAAATCTTATTGGGATTTAACCTAAGCCACCTAGTCTAATTGATCCTTGTAAGGTTAGATAGGGTGTGCAAGGGTGTAGTTCCCCTTCACACACCTTATATCGCCCATGGCCAACTAGTAGCTTAGTGTAATTCCATAACATTTGTCTTGTTGTTTGGTTTAACAATCTAGAATGAATAGATAAGATTTTCATGCTTGACCCCCTAACTTGTATCCTAGTTGCATTCCCCCAAATGGCCCACACCTCGTTGACTTGTTGAAACCCCAATTGTTTTCCTTGCTTGTTGATGTTTGCTTAGTTGCTTGTTCTAATTGCCTCTTGCTTAATTGTCTTGTTCTAGGTAGGTAAACTTTGCTAGTGTATCTAGTGTCTCCTTGTTTTCATTTTGAATAGCTAGTGTTAATTTATCTCTTTTCTTGCCTTAGATTGCTAATTGTTAGTTTAGAATAGTTTCTTGCTTAGCTTAACTAGTTGTCACTTCTAGGTTGCTAGTTAGCTCTTTCTTTGCTTCTCTAGTCTAAATTTCTTTCTTCTTGCTTAGTCACTTTTCTTACTTCTTAGAATTAACTTGTTTAGGGTTAACTTAGGGTTTAGTTGATTGTCCCCTTTACTTGCTTTCTTGTCCAACTTAGTATAACAAACAAACCCCCAATCAATCCCTTGAACCCTAGACTTTGCTTTAGGAACTTATTTACCATAACTGAGCTCTAGCACCCCCTCTCTCCTTGTGGATCAACTCTATCCTTTTTTCTTGCCTATACTATAACATGACCACATGCACTTATGGGTTAGTGTGTTAGTCTAAGTGGGTGTGTTAGTTTAGATCTCGATAAATATTGAAAGATCACAATTTGTTGTGTGCTAGGGTTGCATTTAATCAAAGCCAATTGGTTAAGTATATCTCAAAGCTTTAAAAAGGTCATCAATGGTCTATCCAAACTGTGAGAGTGCCAATTGGTACATGTAAGAATTTTGTTGTGTCCTAAGATCTACATAAGTATATGCATCTAGTTGGACATTTGATATTCATTTTTTTTTATAAAAATAGGTAGTGGCCCCATGATCTATGAAGAAATTGTAAGCTTTGCCTATGGAAAATGTATTTCCCCAAATCCTAAATATGGTTTGAGTTGGTGGTAGGATTGAGTAGATCCATGATATGGTTGATATCAAAAGTGAAGACATTATTGTTTGAGAGGCATCTCATGATATATTTGTCATGTAGGGGAAGATAGGATATTTAAATCTATCCAGGTAGTGATATTATGAATGGAGGCAAGAATGGTGAGAAACAATTTGGAGTTGAGATTGGAGTTTCCATTTATCCAAGGATCAAACCTAAAGTGAATGTGATTAAAATATAAAGGTGGGGTCTGGATACTATCTTAGATGATAACGTTGGTTTAGTTGAGAGATCTCAAAAGAGGGGAGATTTTAATTTTCCTGGTAGTGTCCCTGGGATAATGTAAACGTTAGTATTTGGTAATAATGTGATCTTTACCAATTTAATGGTATATTGAGGCAAATTAGTGGGGGTATATCTTAATACTGATAATGCCCTACCTGCCAGAATATTTGGGTTTAAAATTTTATTTCCACTTGGTCAAGTGTCTTTTGGATTTGTCTTTGGCTTTTCCCTATAGGAAACATCAATAAATTTTATTAATTTGGAAAATCACAGTGGATGGGAGGGAAATGCAATTCAATAAACAAGTGAACAGGGTGACTGAACAATTGAGGAGAGTGAGTCATCCAAAAAAATGAGTGTGTGGGATTTCCACAGTGTAAGTTTATTTTGGAAATTTTGAATCATTGGTTTTGAAACTAGATGAAACTTTTTTGGGTATAACGATGAAGTCCTAAGTATTTGATAGGAGATTTTTATTCCTTACAATCAAGCATGATAATATAGTGGTCCATGTAAATATGGTTTATGTGTGACCCACATATCATGGATTTATTGAGAATAATTATGAGTCTTGAAAGGTGTGAAAAGATGCCAAGTATGCAGATATATTTTCAATATTTCAATCATCAAGTTTGAGAAAAAATGGTATCATAACCATATTGTCTAACATTTTTGGTGCAACCCGCTATAATATAAATGAGATTGTTAACACTACTAAGTGTATACATTTTACAGGGTAGATGTAACAATGATGAAGAAGTAGGGGGATAAGAACCACCTTGCATAAGTTTATTTGAGCTAATAGAGTAGGTAAAGGTGGATCCATGTATGATGCTAGAAAAATGACATGAACTACAACTATTGATCCAATGAATCCTTTGAAAGGGGACATGTGTTCAATCAATAATGAATTCCAGTTGATATTGTTAATTAATTTCTCAAAATCAATTTTGAGGGTCTAGAATTAATTATGTATGGTACGACAAGTGTGGAGGTTTCATTAACAAGAATGTGGGCATCCTAGATGCAATGACCTTTGATGAATGATGTCTATAATTAAACAATAAAATCTCATATGGTTTTTAGTTTGGAGCTGAAGATTTTGGTGATGGTTTTGTATGAGGCATTTATGAGACTGATGGGTCTGAAATGCTCGACAAAGGATCATCCCTTTTCTTTCATCAATACCCTAATACCTACTGACATATTGTTATTTGATTGGACCAATGAAAAGCACGCTTGTTAATACTGGTGTCTCTCCATTGATTGGGAATATTTAAAATAACTTCAAGGTAGGTCAAGCAGCTTCTGATCTAGCCATATATAAAGTTTGCAAGAATGGGGATGTGTGTGAAGAAACTATCATATTTTCCTTTCCTTTGCCTTTGATATCCCTGGTATGCTTATTGATGACTCAATTTTCCTCTTACGACACAAAAAACATATCATAAATAATAATATGATGATTCCATCATCTACTTCTTTATATTTTGTCTTTAGATCATTAGGCTTTGCCATACAAAAAGATTTGACAACTCAATTTGTACCAGAGCCTCTGGGAAAGTGTTTATTTAGATAACTCTATGTAATCAATGCAATCTAGTTTGGTTTAATATACCAATTTGAGAAGTGGTATCATCATGATGAAAGTTGTAATTCAAAGGATTGTAGAAGTTTGTTTTGATGTTATCTAATTGGTTATAACAAGAATCAGAACTAAATCATTCAAGCCATGGAGATTTATCTGCACCTACACTAGTCATAATATATTTGATATCATTGGGAGTGAATCTTTAGATAAGTGTAAGGGTTTTTGAATTTTATGGGGCTAAGTTGAGTCCAATCAAGAATGAAATTTTCTGAATAGCTTTGTCCCTGATTTAGTAAGGCTTGGAAGTAATTGTACAAATGGTTGATGATGTGTCATTTATTTGTAATCATTGTATTGTCAATGTAAATGTTATAAATATGTGAATGTAGTTTGCAAGTGTTGCACATCTTATGAAGAAAAATACTTTTTCCTCCTTCTTTGAGCCACATGATTTTGTGATATTGTTTCCATAGGATTTCTTACATCAGAGTCAAAGATGTATGTTCATATTAAGAGATTGGATATGATTAGGGTCAATAAGGGTAGAACTCTCGACTAACAAGATATCAGATTCCATTGTAGTGATTTTATCATTAATATACCAAAAGTATCTTTGTTCCAAATGAACATTTCTTATCTATGAGATTTGAGATTTTGTTGTATCATGTAACCTATTTTTCATTAAAGTTTTTCTATTTGTATTGGTGAAGACTATGTTGCAAAAAGTGGGATGGTTAATCTAGAATTGTAAAAAAAGGTCTTGGACCCAATGGTTTAAAGTGAGTATTGGGAGTGATGAGGAAATGGTCAAAGATAGATTAGAAATCCTTAAGAGGATAAAGATTATCCCATTCATGTGTACAAAGAAATATGTCAAGGCAATCTCAGGAATCACCCCTTTTCCAAGTGAAACTAATGGTTGATTATAAGAGGTCATAAGGTTGGTTGTCAATAATGAAGTTGTAGGTGTGAAGTTTTTCAATCATGTTGGTTATTTGTTACTTGGGTAGTGTTATGTCCAGTATTATTCCTAGTGAAGTTGAAGTCAATTTAAAGGGTCCAGGGAGTGTGGCATTGTTTATAAGGTAAGGTACAAAGCTTTTGGATGAAAAGATGTTTATAGTATCCAGATTCCCAATATAATCGGGTAAATGTCCATTGATTTTGATTATTAATATTATAAAATATAATAGTAGTGGAATAAGATCTTTTTGAGGTCGAGATATGTTGGAAGGTGTTAGGGATCCACACTATCAATATACCATTATTGAGTCCATTTGAACAGTTTGTGCCCATTCAGTGATATGACCACCAATTGTAATGAGTTGGGAACCAAATAGTGAGTTTTCATTTCCTGGATGGAGATCATATTGATTCTATTTGAATGAATGAATTAATGGATTTTATGATGATGGACTAGAAAGGTAGCACCACAAACATTACATGCAGCATGGATCATGGGAAATAATAGTTAATAGCATAGAAAAGCACAAAAAATAGAGTGAGAGATCCTCAATCTGAGCCATCAAAAGAGAAATTGGTATTCAAGATGTCCAACCTAGATTGTTCTCAAGTTTTGTAAGTGTTATATTGGCATCAAGATGAGTATTAAAAATCAATGCCAAAAGAGTTTGCGAATGAGATAAAACCTAAAATATTATCCCAAGAAGCAATCGAGGAGATAGTTTATAGGTTAGAATATAAATATTAGATGGGAAGTCATGCATGGGAGAAGATATACATGATTCTTTGTTTGCAAAGAAAATTTTTCATTTGTTATTTACTAAAATGATGGTAAATGAATTCTCAAAAGGAACAGACAACTTAGGAGTTGTTGATTACTTACTTCATAGTGTTGTTTCCTGTGACAACTTTGTTTTTTATGATGGTTTCAAGTAGCTTGGATTTGATCTTATCCATCATAACTTTAGCACAAAATGGCTTCGTATGGAGTTTGTTTGGGCAACAATTATCATTATTATAGACTCCCAGAATGCTAAGTTTCTGAATGGGTGCCGGAAGTGGACGATTGTTGGAGGTTTATGTGAATGTTCAGGTTTTTTGTTGGTGCAAAATGTTTATTTTGAGCGTTTTGAGGAAGGGTTTTCAATATCTCAGTCAGACTTGATACTTCTAGTTGGATATTTATGTTACTAGAAACGACACTTATTTTTGGGAAGGGCAATGATGGTATAGCCTCAAGGATAGATCTCTTTGATATTTTTGTTCCTAGATATGACCCTTATTTTTGGGAAGGGCAGTGATGGTAGCCTCAAGGATAGAGCTCTTGTGCTTATCTGTTGGGATGAACCATATAGTGGGGTGGTTAGAAAGGTTGGAAAAAATTCAAGAGAAATTCTACAGATCATCACATTTGATCTTGATGGTGTAGAAGAGTTCCCCAATCATGATCTTCAAAGAGCATGGTAACCATATTTCTTCATAAACAACATAAAACATGAAGTCTTTGTTGCAATTGGTGGGTAAGAGGGTTCAATTTGGATGAATTGTAGTGTACACTAGTTGTTGAGGCTACATTTCTAAACATTTTGACATCCCAAAGGTGCGGTGGAAAGTCCAAGATGGATACCTATCATGTGCCACCATTTATAGTAGGTTCGACATGAATGTTCATAGATCATCTAAAATGAAATCGTATATAAAAGTGTCAACGCTGGAATGTTGATGACTGGTTAGGCAAGATGGGTGTCGACCAAATTCGTTTATTTTGATTTTTTTTTTCCCTAATAGTTGAAAGAGGTAAAAACTGCCCGAACATCATCGTCGGCGACCCTTTACCTGCATCACACTTCCCACCGAGCCACACCTGTATCAATTACAAATTGCAATCGCTAATAACTAAACACATGATGTACGTATAAGGGCTACAACACTAAACAGATTGAGTGTTATGTATCGTATTTCAATTAATAATGCCGATTAAGAAACATAATGAAAAGCAGCTCATACATAACGCTTGTGAACAAGAACAAACAAAGTCAGCAAATCGCTGATAGAACATCCAAATAAAAGAAATTAATGACGCCCTTCGTACACATATCTTGACTAAAACCCTGATCCCATGACCCAAAAGCCTAGAAGACCAATTCCTGCAGCCATCCACGGGCCGAAACTCCCAGCTGCAACCCTAACACCGCCGGAGTGAGACTTATCTGTCGACGGCGTCTCATTGGAAGGAGCACCCGCGGGGCTGGTTCCTCCACCAGCATTTGGTTTCGGAGATCCGCTTGACGCAGGCGACCCTGGGGAAGCAGTAGACGGTGGCAACTTGCTGCCAGACAACACCTTTGGCAGAAGAACCTTGTCAACGGGGTAGATAGCGAGCGGGAACGTGAAATTGAGCTCGTTGGTGATGTGAACTTCCACCACGCCAGTGGATACGTTCACCCAGTGCTGATTGGGATCACTGGGGGCGGTGATGTTCACGGTGTAGTCCCCACCAGCAAGGGTGAGCACAGGGTTGCTGGCGGAGGTGAAGTTGCCAAAGGTGTAGGCACTCGGGAGTCCGTGGGCCAACGCAAGCTCCGTCTGTTGCTGCTGCGGCAGGTTGTTTATGGTGCCGGCGGGAAGGCTGGCGAAGGCGGCGTCGGTAGGGGCGAAAATGGTCATGCCGTTGTATGTGGTATTCAGCTGGTTCTGGAGCTGTTCCAAGATACGTGTCGACGACAGGAGCGTGAGGAACGAATTGAACTGCCCGCCTCGGACAAGGATCTCCGTCATGTTGAGAACGTGCTTTGCGGCGGGGGCTGCAGCGGGTTGGGCAAGGGTGGTTGGGAGGAGGACGAGGACTATGACGGTCACGAGGTTAGTCATGGAGGCCATTGTTTCGAGAACTGGAGTGGAGTACCGTGGCCGAGATCGGGTGTTGGGGTTATTGATGGAGCAAGCTAATTTATGCAAGAGATTTGAAGGGTGGTGCTTCCTCATATGTGCGGTCGTGGGGAGATGTTTGAGTTGTAAAATATGCATCCAGCTACATCACAGACTTTAGCGTAGGAAGTGGCGAGCCATTAAGGGGTTTTCGTTGCTGAAGAAGACCTGCCCATTTATATACTTTTGGGGGAAAAAAAACATGCTACAATTTGACAAAAATATTTCCAGCACATCCGGCAAAAATATTTCTCATTTTAATGATAAACGCCACACAAAATGACGTTTTCAAAATACAGCAGGTAAAAATGCCACAAATTTGGAGTTTTTAATAAAAAAATTGAAAAAAAAACACATTTTGGCGTTTCACTCTTCACTTATGGTGAAAACGTCAATCATTTGGCGTTTTCATTTTTTTTCAATTTTTAAATTAAAATCTCCAAATCTTTTGAAGTTTTTCATGTATTCATTAGTAAAGCGTCAATTTAGTTGGTGTTTTATCATAAAAGTGGACTATTCTGAAAAATATATTTGTGGGGGTGCTATACCCAGAAATATTTTTATCAAAGTGTACCAATTTAGTTATTTTGGGTGTCCGTGAAGGGCGTGGACCAGTATAATGTTACTAAGCTAAACCAAAGGATTATATATGTACTAGAATCCAAGAAATTTAGAAAAAAGGTTGTTAAGGTGCATGTACTATTGGGTTCATGGTGGCATTGCAATGTCCAATGTTTCATTTGGTTCGATTACAACATCAGTGGTTTATCAGTTCGAAATGATTTGTTACTCGGGTTCAAACATAGGTGGGTTTTGGTTGTTCTGGCAATTTATAAGCCGTTAGGGTTGACCAGTGACCATCGCGTGCTTTTCTAGGGTGGGCTTTGCCTTCTCTTGGCAAAGAAAGTTATTATGCAGTGGTTGCCTTCAACATTTAAGTTATCCATCATAGTGCTTCAAACAAGTTTAATAAGTACGAAAGACCTTGTTGATACTGTAGCACGGCTTTGCGAGGGTGTTAAGGGGGATTTCTTCCCCTCTTTTTAAAGTAATGTGGATAGTTTTGGTGGATTTGCACTCAATTCGTACAATATGAATTTTGATATGAGGAATGATATTCCAAATAACGAAAAATAAGAATCAACATGATGGTAATATTTAATCTAAAAATGTAATTAAATTACCAACAAAGAGACTCTATCTAAGGTAGTTTGGTTGAACTTGGATGAGTCACCCAATATCCACTATTGCATTTGATAATGCACATGATTATATAGAAGACTATGAGAGAGAAAATGTGTGAGACATCCCATTTTATAAATGGAAGTAACATTAGAAGGAAGTCATATAGTGGTGGCTGCAAGAGGTATGAGAAGATGTATGTTGGGACTCAAAAGGACAAGATCTGCCATCTTGGTGTAGGTCTTCATAGCTATGTTTTCTTTTGAGTTTGGAGCATTTAATTATATAACCAAAATTGTAGTATTTAATCAAAACAACACATGTATTGCAAAATCTAATTTTTAGTTTGCATAGATAAAAGTTTGCTGAAACATAATAAATCCGGTTTGAAGATCTGAAAAGTAAGCTAGAATAAACTTTTGTGGGACTAGATTTTGAGAAAAGTAAAGATCTGAAGGAGAGTGCTCCAATTATGTCCAGAAACACTAGGAGGTGGATTTCAAACAGGATTGTATTATGCATTTGAAGCAGTCTCACAGCTAGGTTTGAAGGAAATAGATTGAGTAAGATAATGTTTATGGAAAAGGCCATACCTATTCATATATTGGCCCCAATTAAGAATGAAAGACAATAACCAAAGCATGAGCTTCACAACAAACTCCACCTTGTCTATTTTAATGTCCTATAGTTTTCTTCTATCTTCTTCTCTACTTGACGTAAAAATTTAATGTGGTGTCAATTCCCTTACATATCCTTTGAGAAATCTCAAGCTAAGAAATTTTGATTTTTTTGTAATAGAAGAGTATTTATCAAATTTCATGCCAATATCACAAATATAACATATTTTAATGTGAAAGTCATTTGAAATTGTGATTTATGTGGTCAAGTATTTTTTTTTCAATAAACCTATGAATTATTATTGTTACAAGTAGGACTTTAAAGTAAAAAAATAATAGTAAAGAATTTATCTATGACAAGTTCTTCAACTGAACTCTTGATCCAAGTAACTATACTTTGCAACTTTTGATGCAATCATGTATTGAACCTTCATAATATATAAATAATTGGTTTATATATATTTGTTTTTCACTTATAATGATAGATCACATAGTGAACAAATAACCTATTAGTGTCCATCTCGTATTTAGATCACCTATAAATCTTACAGTAGTACCATGTCATGAGTGTATCATCTTGTAAAGGTTGAATGAGAAGTGTAGGAAACATTCATCCATCCAATTGTCTTTCTAAAGTAAATTATCAACACATCTTTAGTATACCTACTATGTGACTCCTTGTGTTCGACGTAATGTTAGGGACACATGATGCTAGCAAAATACAAACAGGGCACATGTGTCAATTTTATCTATTTGTCATCTACCATAGACATTTTAGATTTGATGTATGAAAGTAGGTAGACTATCAAATCATCACAGTCTTACAGTCAATCATTTTGAACATGTAATGAACCTTCTCAATATGCATCTCGTGTATGAAGCTAAGATTTCTAGCACACCCATCTCTATAAATAATAACTCAAAGGTTGGTATTAGCTTCATCAAGTTCATTCATATTAACTTTTCCCATATTACATATGGTTTATCTCATATAGGTATCTAGCGGTGAAATATTGTGTTGAGCATATACCATTAGGCTTGCAAATAAATCATTTTTGTACTCTCTTATAAAAAAGATAGAAGGATTAAAATGCAATAAGTCACTTATTATGGATTACTATAAATATTTTATGTATTTGTTAACTGGATCACCATAACTAATACAGGGGTTTGTGGGTAATACACATGGCTTTGTTAGTATTTCTCCTTAAATTTTCATTTTCACACATGTATATTCTAATCCATTGAGTAAGGATGAAACTATATTGTCCTTACATCAAGGTATTGCAACTCAAGATTATAGTTAAATGCTACCAAGAGAAGACCACATACAAAATTGTATCAAAAAATGAAGGAAATAAAACATATTTAACATTGTTTTGTGTTTTTTGTTCCTTTGGGACATCCCATATTTGATGCCTTAGATAAACAATTTTAAAAGGAATGATCGAACTTCCTATATCACCAACGAACACCTCCTTTTTAGGTATCTCGTCAATAGGTACTTCATGATTAAACTTGTTCAGTCCAGAGTAGTAGTATGATGAGTGACCTATTGAGAGGTTGAACTAGGGTTGTTCATGATTGAGGACAAAGTGTGCATATAGGGTGAGTGGTGATTTGTGGGGTAGGTCATCATTCTCAAAATGCTACTAGATCCTTGGTGAATCAGCTCGGGCATTGCAAAGTGTATTAAATCTACTTTCCCTCATGTATGTGGGGTTAGGAGGGGAATCTAATATGTCATTCATGTAGTCCAGGAACATTGGAAAGGGATATCTGTGTTAATGGATCCACCCTTGCATTGGTAATTTTGAATGGGAAATGGGTATAAAGGGGTCATTATGGTCTACATTAAAATGGGGAAGAAATAATGAGGCCATGTAATTGAGGCTTGATAAGAACTCAAGAGTCTAAGTGAGGGGACTTAAATATCATAAGATTTGAGGCCTTGGGTAAAACAATCTTAAAAGAAATGAGTGGGCTCACAAGGAACACCTCCTTTTAGGAAACCCATCAATAGGTACTATGTGGTTATGTGTTCTCACCCAGAATAGTGCTAGGATGGTTGACCTATCGATAAGTTGAACCAGGGTTATGTGTGAGTGGGGAAAAAGTGTGTGGAATAGACTAGTGGTAGCCTTTGAGTCTAGTAATCATTCTCAAAAGTCTACTAGAGCCTTAGGGGGTGGTTCCATGCATTACAAATGACCAAATTTTCAACATAACTGTGTTTTAGAACATATGAACAATATTGTGCATTGATACAATTTTCAGAGTACATGGAAGATAATGCTATCTATACATGGTAACTATAGCCTAAAAATATAAACCATGTCTAATCAGGATCAATAGATTTCATGCATATTTCTTCTATGTTGTGTTAAGATCACATGTCCATGTATATCCTCAAAGGGGTGAACCACTAGCATGGACCAAAAAGGAAAAGGGTTAGCCAATATCGATATTAACTTCTTATTATTGAGTTGTTGCAAACATGTGTAACAATAGAAGATAATGTACTTTGAAAACTAGATAACGACAATTCAGCAAACTTAGGTCAACAAGATAAGGATTGTAAGAATCACATATCCAAGATTCAAGTTTATAAGATAAAAATTCATTAGATTGTTGAACGTGTCTATGAAAGATTATTCACAATACCAAGATGTATTCAAGAATATCAATTATTACAAATAACAAGATTGTCAAAAGTATTCAATAATTTTTGTCCACTTGTACTTTCATCTCATATTTTTTCTTTATGTCCACAAATAGGTGTCTAGTGTTCTCCCCTCTATAAGAGAACAACACCTTTTTGTGGGGGTAACCAATACCAGGGACCTCTATGTCCATTATCCAATGTGCGCAGGTCACGGATATGACCCACCAAAATAGAGAGGTGTAGCTCTAGCCAATAATAGATTTTAGTGGCACTAGAAATGTTAAAATTATTCAATCAACAATATCCTATATTTGTACATATTAGTGGTGACCTTCAAGAGGAAACATATGGCTTATAAACAAATTTGGATTTATCACTTTATAAGATTTTGTTTTTGTTGTTCAAGAGGGAAGTAAATAGCATGACAATTACATAGAAAATCTAGTACATTTGTCTCAAGCAAGAGTTTGGAATTTTTTACAATTAAGGTTCCCAGAACTCCAAAATTTGAAGATCTATTAAGAAGAAACTAAGTCACTATAGTTTTATTGGGTTGGAATCATTCATGAGTTTTCATTTAGTGAAAGTTTGTTATTATTGGCTTGTTGTATCTTAGTTGGTAGCATTACTTTATGATTAAAATTGATTTCATATAAGGTCATAAGATTCATGAGAGTATTACACATGATATACTATAGGGTCAAGATCATTTAATACAATTATATGTGTCATATATATAGGGGGTTCAGTCTTTTCCCACACATGTAACTTAGTTTTCGCTAACCGTGCAACCCGAAAAGTAACTCTTTGGTCAGAAAAGTAAGTATCTAGATAAAAATGTAACTATGTTGTCAAAAAATAAATTATTAGACTAAAAAGGTAAAACTGGACAGAATACATAGTAAAATAATTTGGAATAAATATGTAAATGTATATCAGTTATAACTGTAAATACTATGTATGTAATATAAATATTTGGAAGGTAATATAACCCTATACATATGTAAAGTAAAAAAAATTGCAGAAGATATAACTAATTCTGGAACAAGTAGCTATATGCATGGGCATTTAAGATAATCCCATATATATATATATATATATATATATATATATATATATATATATATATATATATATATATATATATATATATATATATATATATATATATACATATATATACATATATATACATACATATATATACATATATATACATATATATATACCATGATAATACATATTTCAGCTTATAGAGGGTCTTACTCTGTCAGAGCACAACTGGTCATATATATATATGTATGTATGTATGTATGTATGTATGTATGTATGTATGTGTGTGTGTGTATATATATATATATATATAGATATATATATATATATATATATATATATATATATATATATATATATATATATATATATATATATATAGTTGTGCTCTGACGGAGTAAGACCCTCTCCATGATAGAATATGTATTAACATGGTTTATACACACACATATATATACATATATAAACCATGTTAGTACATATTGTAGCATCGAGAGGGTCTTACTCCGTCAGAGCACAACTGTGATTATATATATATATATATATATATATATATATATATATATATATATTCATTTATTTATTTATTTATTTATATATGTGTGTGTGGATTAGATATCGGTAGGAATTGTATTATACTTCATTCCTATTTTTTTCTTTTTAATATTATTTTGCATGTTCTTCACTTTATTCTTCCATCCAGAATATAGTTTAATATGAAGAAGTGTTCAAATTAAGTCATTTATATTGAAATATAATCTAAAATAGAAAATTAGTTCAGTTGAGATTTTTTTGTTTCATTTCTTTTATAAATTTAATCTCTTCATTGTATATTATATATTCATTAGTCAAAAACATATTCATTATTTACATGCACACACACACATATAATGGAAGTATTGTAATCATCTTATTGGCAATTATCTTTATATATTTCAATATTTTCTTAATTGAATATTATTATTCTAGTAATTTAGAATTTTATCTTATACTTGTTTATCCAATGATATTATCTTTATCAAGATAAAAGGTAACAAGGAATGTAACATGTGTTCTTGGCATTTCAATTGTCTCTAATGATTGTGTGTAGTAGCTAAAAAATTGCCGATGTTGTTCTGCTTAGTCATTAGGTTCCTCCTAGCTTGGCTTGAAGAAACCCAGGCAGTGGCCCGGTCAAACATGATGGCAAGAGTTGTCATGGAATTGTTGGAATTTGAGAAGGATAAATCCATTTGTATTGCAAGGTTGAGGCCTCCAATGATGGGGTTTTCATAAATTTCACGCTTTGGGGTGTCGTTGAGGTTGGAGTAGTGCATTTTTTGGGCGTGGAAGGGGCCCCAGATGCCCAGATAGAATTTTTTTGTGGGAGGAGGAAGGTGTTTCAGTGATTGGAAAGTCAAGATCAATCCATGGGGCTTTGTTTGTTGGAATGTATCTGCAAATGATCTAGAAGTGAGGAGAATTAATTATTTGGTGATAGAGATGACTAAATCAGTATGAGTAGATTCAAAGGTGCTCATCATTGATGGGATGCATAGTATGTCAATATAAGGGGTATATATGTAGAATTTTAAAGGTTTCTGGGTTACAACAAGGATCATGATGAAGGTGTCATCAATTATGGGGTGGTCATATGAGAGGTCATGACCTTATCGTCGGTTATAAAGTGAGATCTAAGAGATTTCATAGATATTTGTGGTTTAGGGTTAGATACTTCATGAAACCATGTCGCCTAAGTGAAGGGTTTTAAGGGAAGTTTAATGTCATGGAAAAAAGGAAAAACAATAAAGAAAAGGAGAGTAAAGAGCTCTCTGTGGATCCTGGTAACATATGATGTCCTTTTTCATAGATAAGGGAGTGACTCGTCAACTTGGATTTGATCGAGAAATTTAATTCTCTTAAAATAAGTAGTTAGTACATTATTCCCATTAATTTGATATTTTATATCTCTTAGGTAACAATTTCATTTTTTCTAAAATTTAATACTTAATGTACTTGTATTGAAGAATAATTTAAAAAATATTGACTCGTTTATTTATGATTTTGAGATGGCTGAATAGATTATCATTAGACTTATTTCAAATGTTACCACTTCATAATGTAAAATATTTTTAGTGTGGTTCCAATGCCAAATATCCATAACCAAGTACCACTATTAAAATGTGAGACTTGATTCAGGTAATCAATCAAAAAGAGTCAAAGTTAACTTTGGTGCATTGAGTTTGATAAATATTCCACCAAAGATCAAATATTCATATTCATTACTATGATCAATAGTTTCCATTGATTCTAAAATTGGTTTTTGAATCCATATTATTTCTCTCATGTGAAGTCCAATAAATATATTTGGACTTGTTTGCCTTGAATTGAAATAAGGGAGAACAAAATGATCCATGGACTTCAGTTATAGGGACAAGATTTTCTTATATTCTTAATTGAGGAGATTAAGCTATATATACAATAAATTCAAATGAAGGCTAACTAGTGTCAAAGAACATAAGAATTGAACAAAATGACGAGTTAGACATGAAATGAAGCATCAATTTGTAAATGAGCCCAAGCTAGGGGAAATTATGAATTATATCTCAAAATAAATTTAATATCTAAAATTTAGAATATTACATACTTCATAACTGTAGCTTTGCATCAAAAACTACCTCACAAATAGAGACAAGAAAAACCATGATCTTTCATATAGAATATTTGGGAAATACGGGGGAGAGAAACACTACAGACTATAAATGCAATTCTCAATTAAAATATACATGTCTTGTATCAACTTACTTCATTCTTCTCATGAACCAATTTATATACACAACATTATCATCCATGGATGAAACACCAACTTCTGTTGTTGTTTACATGAGAAAAAGGTTACAAAAAATACTTTGTTTATCTTTTAAAACTTGAAACTCAAAACCTAAGAGACTAAGATACTTTGCTAAACGGGTGACAACTGTAATATACCTAAGTTACACATGAGTATTTCTAATTAATACAATGATGAGAAAAAATCACTAAACAATATGCTAAAAAATTGGGGAACTGTTTAAAAATCATGCAAAGCCTTGATACAATAAGTATGATTATGAAAAATAACCAAAGAACAATATCTATGAATGTGAATTTGTAATTGAACTTCCAAAAAGAATGGGTGATCAGGTTTGCGGTGAGGGAATGAAATAAGGCTATTGATGCCTTAGCTAAGTACCATCAAAAACAAAAAAATAGGCACCTTCGATTATCCGAGACCACCTGAGTTCATCAGGAACTTATTAGATGATGATAATTGTAATGGTAGTGGTACTACCAAGTTTATAATTCAACCCAATACTATTCCATGTATTTGTTATCCATATTGGCTTGCACGAGGAGGGCGAGATGAATAAATATCCTCCTGGCTTCCCCAAGAAAAAAATAGAACTTCCAAAAAGAATAGTGTTGATTTTGTTTCATGGATAATGAATGCAATATATCATGAAAAAACTTAACCCAAGGAATATAAAGACTTCATGTATATCACTTGCAATGTGTAATAATGTTAATGAAGATGATGTCACTCAGACCTTGTGTTATAAGACATCATGACTAGAGGCTAACAATTATGAAAATCTTCCAAGGATTCCATTAACAACATCTAAAATGAGCAATGACACTCAATAGAAGCTATCTTATAAAATTCATGGAGGAATAATGTTCGTGAATAATAACTTACATTGATGCACATTTTCAATGTCTTCATCAGTTATTAATCATGGAATGATACACATGAAAAAACACTATGGAACATCATTTTTTGTTACAAACATATCAAATGGGTCTGAATGAGCAACATGCATTAAATTTCAATACATTACGAGAAAATAAAACATTTGATAAGTAAGGTGTTGGGAAATATGGGCATAGAGTATAGTAGCAGAAACAAAATTTTATCTATTTGTATTCTCATAACAGAACATTGTGTCAAGTAATATGAAATAGGAAGGATGGTTTAGCTGGTCCTGGAGCAAGTCCAACGATAAAACTTGATTATTTGCTACTATTGACATGTTGCTCTTGGACATTGGTTATGCATCTCCTGGTCTTCACCACGAACAGCTATATGTGCAACCTCTACAGTGACTCCAGTGGTCTCGCCACAGACTATAGGTTGACTTTTCTCTCTGAGTAGCAGCCAAAGGACTCCTATCTATAGAGTAGTCTACACAGACCAACTCGAACTGATGTCATTCTCAAGAATGGATAGGAAGGAGTTGTCCTTCTCGTTGGTGTACTAGTCACCAACGTACTCTCCCAAAATGATAACTTCTCAGTTGTTCTCTCTCATTGGGTATCCCTCCATGTCAGGTACGACTTGCTTGGGCTCTCTCGATTACCACAACCAAAGAGGTTAACAGTTGTCAGAGGAACAGATTATCAGTTGTTTGTGTTGGAGTTATGCTCTGGAAAGCCGCCAATACCCCTCTATTTATAGTAGAGGTCAGGGTCAGGGTTCCCAGTCTGTACGGGATTGTGTGATAGTGTAAGGGACCGGAAGAACTTGACCTTTCACAACTTATGAGATGCCAAACGGTCATATGACACACCTAGACGGTCATCTGGTGTGTGATACAGTCGTTTGGCAATTTCCTAATCATATATAAATTTGGCTATTTCCGATTCCAACTAATATCACATATTAATTTACTTGCACTCCAAGTTTGTGAAATCAAAACTATTCGGGAAACATCCAGAATCTTCATTTGGCCCAAGCAAGTCGTATCACCCAAGTGAGATGCCTATCTCACTCACCGAGATAGACTTCTAGTGAGTCTGAGATGAAACAGTCAGTTCAATCACATTGAACTGGTCAGTTCAAGGGCAGAACTAAGCCAATTTGAACTCTGATTACCCTAACATCCCAAATGGTCATCTCAACACTTGAGACACCCGTCTAGCATGCCAAAATGGTCGTTTCACTCGGTGAAATGGTCGTTTGGCACACCAGTCAGCCAAGCAGTTGATCTGTTGTGTGAATTGAATACATGAACACTTTAGTAATCAATCCAATCACCATTCAAGGTAAACTCCTCTTCTATATAAATTTCTATGTGTGTGACCCTATAGGTCCCATATGATGCTGACGGTGAATGTCCATAACTAGCTTATGACATCACAAGTAAGGATCGGTGCCTAGTCACACATCAGTGCTACCCAAGTGAATGAAAAGTTGGAGAACAACTTTAACCTACAATATGTGTAAGGTGTTGCAATGATTGTATATTTCCTTTATCTATGATATTCGGAATGAACTCGAGTCTTGGACTCATCATCCTATCAATGTTAAATCCATGTTCCTTGAACCAAGAGCAGACTATATGAGATAATGTGACCTTAATATCATATATTGATTCACATGTGCATGTGCATGCACATGTGTTTCTTAGTGTCGCTTATCAAGTGTCCAAGATATCATACTCCAGTAGGAGGGACAAATCCCATATCTATCACTCACAGTCTATCCCCATGTGTCAAAGTCACCCAATCATCACCTTTATAACAATTGATGTTTCAAGACTGTTTTTTATGATGTCAAAGTGTACTGAATGACATGTGATGAGTATTGTGATTTCAGGTCTAAGAATTATAATCACCATCTTCACTATAAGAGATGACTATGACTTACCATATGATGGTTTCCATGTGTTCCTATTAAGGTGGGTCTATTTGATGCATTGTTCCCTAACATGTATATGTGTGCTTGATTTGATATTTCCATATCATGACTAATGAGAGTTAGCCATCAACCAACTCACACTCTGATCTTGTGTGTTATTGTTTTCTATCAACCTTCTACAATAACATTTGATTAGGAACATAATGACAATATGTATATGTACTCTTAACATTTGTATGATCTCATCCACAAGGTTAGTAACTTGAATACATATGTCATTGAGTAATATGATTCTCTATAGATTCATAGTTTTTGCTCATTATCTCATAACTAAATGAAACATAATGAACTGGAAGCTTGCCTTTATGTGTGTTAATCAAATCCTTTATATGTTATATTACATGTTCATCATCACATGATTTTCCCTATGGGCATACCTTACCAACAGACTCCCATTTGCACTTAGATCCAATCACCCACGAATCATAGAGTGAGCCAAACATGTCTTACAAGCTTATGTTGCACAAGTGCTTTACTCTAGTGTGCTAGAAACACTTTGCTATTAGTCGGTATATTGCATGTTTCTTATCTCTTTTCTCTAAGATGAAACCATCGTAATATGGTATCTGATATTCCTTTCCTATCATATAGCTCCATTATTATCATTGTTCTTCTACTGAATCATCAATGGCTAGAACATCTATAAGTTTATCATATGAACCTTTAGATCCTTCTAGTATCACTTTGTGTTCACAACACAAGTATACTCGACTTTTATTGTAAAATAGAATTAATGGCTATTAGTTTGAAACCCTTCTAACTAATAACATTTCTCTTTTAAAACATATTTTATTACAATCTTTTTTTCATTTATGGAAGCTTGCATCGATATAACTCTTTACATCCAACTCTTCCTTTATTTCTATCCTTATTGGCTAGCAATCTATCCTTAAGTACTTCATAAATACTAATGGATGTCTTAATGACATTTCAATAACCCTTATTTGAATTTACGATCATGTTGTCATGTCCAATACATACAAGATTGTATGGGATAATAACATTCATGATAGATCAACTACTACTGCCTATGGAATCTTGATCATGGCATTTTCATTCTTCACAAGAATTGGAACTTATGGTTCATGAGAGACATATCTAAATTCTCTCTCATTGAATCCTTTCTGTGTTGAACTCTTTCAACACATTGCTATTTTATGTGTTCAAAATTCCATTGTGAAATGTTCAAGAACTATCTCTATATCTCTTGATCCTTATCTCACAAGATGTTTCACTTAATCCTTCATTACATAAGAGATCTTCATCCCAGATCTCAATATTCACAATATTGAGATGTTATTCCTCATCACATGTGGAATATTCATATATGCTCCCACTAAATCTTTTCTAATCACAGATTTCATCTCTTGTCTTGATTCAAGTCAAATCTTTGACTATCTTGTCAAGTGAAAGATCCATTCTCTGAGCTATTTGTTTCAATCCCAGATTGAACTTTGTAATTCATAGACTTTATTTGCATTCTTGAAGTTATAAAACCTTTTAGGTTGTCATGTACACATTCTCTAATGTATTCCATTTAAGGAATCTGTTTTTATCTTCATATGCCAAATCTCTTAGGCTATCTTAACTACAACAACAAGCATGACAATTGGTAAAGGAATTACCATCAAGTTCAACAATTTGAACAAATTTGAAAACTTTTCAACCAATTTGTCCCTTTTACGTAATCCACATAGGTCTATGCCACAAGACCCTACTATACCCTTTAGGTATTACCCCTTTAGGTGGTGCTATCAAGGTCCTACCTTTTTAGCTTACATGGATCCCATAATGGCCTTAAGCCTTTACTCATATTATGGTACTTAATAGCATCTAGTTGATTGATTGGCTCATCATGTAATGACCAACCCATCTAAATCGTTGGATTCACAATCCTCCAATCTCAGATGTGTTCTACTAAAACTATTTTATTTTGTGTTTCATGATGAACTTGAGATTTTACAACACCTTGTGATTCTGTTAGTTCTCATTGCACTTATTTGTTGACCTCAAACATTTCGATTATAACTTTTCCTCCCATTGATTCTTTTGAAACTTAGTTATCCTATCAACAAAATACTTTTGTTATTGGATAGGGATTAATAATAATATTCAACAATTATGGTTTGTGGACAAACCTTCTTCAAGAAACTACTTTCTCAATGTAGGTTTCAATCCTTTAGACGTATTGGGACATTCCCAAATCATATCATATATCATGTCTTATAAACCATTCAGATGGTACATTATTTAGTGATAGCTTTATATTTATGAGGGTTTAATAAGACTAGATTAATTGATAATTATATCATGACTCATCATGGTATAGTTCCTTCTTTCTGACACATCATCATGTTCAGATAGATTTGTCATGTGATACATTATCACAGTTCTTTCCTGAAGGTGCTCAAGACTTTGATGCAAAGTATTTCAACATTTGATCTCATCAAAGTTTCTTAATAGTTTTGTCAAAGTTATACTTCATTTATGATCTCCTTGAATACTTCAAAATATTATATTTTACTGAGTACATATCATCATATTACCAGTAAATGGAATGAGTATAATCAATTATCTATAGCAATCATTCCATAAGATCTTCATGCATCATATGCATGAGGTCTAGTGGAAAACTTATCCTCCCACTACATCTAGTGAAAGATGTCATGTCACTTTATGTACAAGTAAGATTTGCATATTTCCTCAGGTTCAATAACCAAGGGAGTCTAGATAACATCAATATATTCTAGATATGCAATTCTTATATGTACATCCAAGGTGACTACTGCTAATGACAATTTTTAAGTCGTCAATTATAATTCTTTGGTATTAATGTTATAAACATTCATCTCAAAGACTTTCGTACAAAGATCATTAGATGTTTGGGCATTGTCGTGCAAGATCATATCTTTTGAAATAGAAACAATAATCTCATACTTTATTGATACATCAACCTTGTCATACAAGCTCCTCTAAAGTAAATTGTTTCTCATGGCATAGTGAAATAGAAGTTCTACTAACTCTATTACATGCCCAATGGGCTAAGATAAATTTAAATGTAGAATAAAGCTTCCACAACTCTCACCTTCAAAAAAAAAGCTTCCACAACTCTTGCTCTGCTTTGTCCACCTTGTCCTTCCATGAAGGCCTTTATTTCTTGCCAGATCATGCACATCAGTATGTCAGATCTTTATTTTGTATCACATATCAAAATGAAGAATTAATCAAATGTATCTTATAACGTTTATACCTAAAGTGGAGGCCTCATTGCCTTCCTTATTCTTCTTTAATTCCTCTAACCGGAGTGAGAAATTTCTTCTCCATTATCCAGGCTAGTGACAATGGTGACAATCACTTGTTACTTTCTTTACACCTCCCTTTGACTTGATATTTGAAGACTTAGGCTTTTGGTTAGGTTTAGAACTCTTCTCAGCTTTGCATTTGCCTTTAGACTCCCCCTTTGTCTTGGTGATCATCATCATAGACTTGGGCTGGTCTTTCTTCATTTATCCCTCAATTGTTCTCATGCTGAACAACTCTATCAATGACTTGTCAAAGCCGTTTATGTTGTAGTTCATGACAAACTGACCATATGACTCTGGCAGAGACTGCAGAATCATGTCAGTGGCCAGCTCTTGACCCAAGGGGAATCCCAGCCTAGCAAGGTTCTCCTCATACCCAATAAGCTTGAGCACATGAGGACCTATTGGATCTCCTTCTACCATGTTATATTTGAACAGTGCCTTGGAGACATTATATCTCTCTTGTCTTTCCTAATCTTGAAACATGTTCTTGAGATGTGTGACCATCTCAATTACATCCATGTTCTCATACTGCCTCTGCAACTTATAGTTCATGGAGCATAGCATCAGACACTTAACATCCATGACATTTTCAGTATGCTTCTTGTAAGCATCCTTGTCAACGTTTGGCACATATTGAGGTGGTTCATCTGGTTTTGTCATTTCCATGACATAGAGGTTTCTCTCCTGTGTGAAAATGATTTTCAACATCCTAAACCAGTCGTGGAAGTTGTTCCCAATTAATTTTTCCTTCTTAAGGATCAATCATAGAGAAAAGTGAATATTGTTCGTTACCATTTGATTCTACAAAAGAATTTGCAATTTTGACAAAAACTCATTTTTGATTTTCTTTGATTAAAATTTGGGCGATAATATTTAGGTCTTTATTTCATTATCATTCTCATTATTTTTATCAAATTAACAACCCTCAAGTATCAATTCAGAAAATTGCAGTGAATCAATTTTCTAATGAGGCAAGATTCATATTCCGTCAAATCATGAGTCGGCTTTTTTTTATCACCCACAACTTGATTATTTAGGTAGGCCATCATGCCAATTGCATCACACAAAACTCTTGGATAGATGATACGTGCAACTCTTTTCCATGATCATTTGCATGCCTCCGGGTTTCAGCTCTCTAAGTCACCAGTTAAGCCTGACCCAATATCTAATACTATATATACACATCGTGCTTTGTGCAAATTTACATATCTACCATCACACTACCACGAGATAGATAGTGCACCATGCTTTATGCAAATCTACACTTGGTAGATCAAGCTTTTCATGTGTATTTCTATTAGAAAGTATCTTAGACTTAATATGTTTGATTGAGGGGTTTTATATATTTCATATATATACATATATTGTATCCAATCACCACATATATAGTACCTATCATATACATGCTATATCCCACAATGTAAACATGCAATATAAAATAAAAGGTGATTGTTATGGCCATGTCTACATGTAATTCCTTGGAGCCATAAGGAATTACTACCACCTAGGTCAATCATCACATCACATGTATGAACTTGTTGTTTGTGTAGACATGTGCTTGCCAATCTGGGAAGATTGGTTCAACCCTTGAATAGGTCATCTTGTCTCTTGGCCAGTTGGTTGTTCCTCCTATCCAACTAATGTTTGGACTCCTTCCAAATGGTTAATGGCCCTCCTGGGATGGTCGTCTGGCTCCCTATCTAATCGATGTTTGAACTCCTTCCAAACGGTCAGTTGGGCTTACTAGGTGGTCGTCTAGTTCTGTCATCATGTCCTCCATGGTCTTCTAGATGGTCAGCTCATCTCATGAACTTATCGTCTCAACTTCTATGAACATCTTCCTCATCATTTTATGAAAAGAAACTATACTATTGTTACTTTATTACAATGAATAAGAGAAACCTCAAGTTACATTCGAGGGGAGCAAAGATAGGAAAGCATTAACTTTACATTGGGAAGAGGGGGGTAGAGACTCAGTTTATAGACCGAGATATATAGGAACCAAATCATCCAACCACACACAGATATAGGGTTTAGGCCATAATCACGCTACACATCCACCATCAAAATCTCTTTTAGGGCGATGCTTGTAAATTACATATATATGTATATATACATACATACATATATATATATATTAGTTGGGGATTATCTGGTCTTGGATCGGATATGCGTATGAGATTATTTATATATTCACATTGTAGGAAAAATCCAATCTTATCGATTATCCTAAAACATAGTAAATTGATGTGGCTCTGATACCACTATTGGGAAATATGGGCACAGAGTATAGTAGTGGAAACAAAATTTATCCATTTGTACTCCCATAACAGCAAGATCGTGTCAACTACTATGAACTAGGAAGGATGGATTAGTGAGTTATACATGGTCCTAGAGCAAGTCCAGCAATAAAACTCGCTTCTTTGCAACTGTTGACATGTTGCTCTTGGACTGTGGTTTTGCAACTCCAGGTCTTCACCATGAACAACTATCTACGCAACCTCTACAGCGACTCTGGTAGTCTCGACACAGATTGTAGGTTGACTTTTCTCTTTGAGAAGCACCCAAAGGACTCCTGACTCTAGATTAGTCCACACCAACCACCTAGAACTCTTGTCCAAGAACATACAGGAAGGAGTTGTCCCTCCTGTTGGTGTACTAGTCACCAACGTGCTCTCTCACAATGACAACTTCTTAGTTGTTCTCTCTTGTTGGCTATCCCTCCTTATCGGGTAGGACTTTCCTGGGCTCTCTCAGCTACAACAACCAGAGAGGAAAATAGTTGTTAGAGGAACTAATTCTCAGTTGTTTGTGTTGTAGTTGTGCTCTGGGAAGTCACCAGTACCCCTCTATTTATAGTAGAGGTCACGGTCAGGGTTCCCTATATGTATGGGATTGTGCGGGAGTGGAAGGGACCAGAAGAACTTGAACGTTCACAACCTACAAGATGCAAAATAGTTGTAGTCATCTCACATTGCCAAATGGTCATTTGGCAGTTTCCCAATCGTATATGAATTTGTCTATTTTTTATTCCAATTAATACCACACATTAATTTACTTGCACTCCAAGTTTGTGCAATCAAAACTATTCAAGAAACATCCAGAATCTTCGTTTGGCCCACCCATCTCACCCAAGTGATATACCTGGATCACTCACCCATATGGGCATCTGGTGAGTCTGAGATGAACCGAGCGGTTCAATCACATTGAATCGGTAGGTTCAAGGGAAGAACTAAGCCAATTCAAACTATGAATATCCTAACAGTCCAAATGGACATCTCAACACTTGATATGCCCGTCTGCATGCCCAAACATCCATTTCAATCAGTGATATGGTCATTTGGCACACCAGTCAGCCAATCAGTTGATCTATTGTGTGAATTGAATACCTAAACACTTAAGTAATCAATCCAATCACCATTCAAGATAAACTTCTATTCTAGATGAATTTTCATGTGTGTGACCCTATAGGTCCCATATCACGTCGGCAGTGAATGTCCTTAACTAGCTTATGACATAACAAGCAAGGAGTGGTGCCTAGTTGTAAATCAGTGCTACCCAAGTGAATGGAAAGTTGGAGAACAACTTCAACCTACAATTTGT
Source organism: Alisma plantago-aquatica (assembly GCA_963693085.1). Classification (NCBI taxonomy): domain Eukaryota; kingdom Viridiplantae; phylum Streptophyta; class Magnoliopsida; order Alismatales; family Alismataceae; genus Alisma; species Alisma plantago-aquatica. The sequence goes on along the minus strand of OY856412.1, from coordinate 1,136,545,205 downwards.
GTAAGGTGTTGCAGTGATTGTATAATTCCTTTGTCCGTGATATGTGGAATGAACTCGAGGCATGGACTCATCATCTTGTCAACATTCAATCCATGTTCCTTGAACCAAGAGTAGATTGTCTGAGATAATGCAACCTCAATATCATATATTGATTCACATGTGCATGCCCGTGTGTTTCTTAGTCTCGCGTATCAAGTGGTCAGGATATCATACTCCAGTAGAAGGGACAAATCCCATATCTATCACTCATAGTCTATCCCCATGTGTCAAAGTCACCCAATCATCACATTTATAACAACCCATGTTTTAGAATTGCGTTCAATGATGTCAAAGTGTACCCAACGACATGTGACTAGTGCAGTAATTTCATGTCTTACAATCACAATCACCACCTTCACTATGAGAATTGACTATGACTTAACATATGATGGTTTCCATGTATCCCTCTCAAGGATGGTCTGTCCGATACATTATTTCCTAAGATGTATCTGTATGCTTAGTTTGATATTTCCTTATAATGACTAATGAGATTTAGTCATCAACAAACTCACACTTTGATCTTATGTGTTGTTGTCTATCAACCTTCCAGAATAAGAACGGATCAGGGACATAATGAGAATATGTATATGTACTCTTAACATCTGTATGATCTCATCCACAAGGTTAGTAATTTGAATGCATATGTCACTGAGTAATATGATTCTCTAGACATGCATAGTGTTTCCTCATTATCTCATAACTGAATGAAACATAATGAATTAGAAGCTTGCCTTTATGTGTGTTAATCAAATCCTTTATATGTTATATGTCATGTCAATTATCACATGATTTGCTCTATGGGAATACCTTACCACCATAAGGTTGCATCATTGAAGTCGTAGTGTTGTAAATTTCATGTGAAAAACGTTAATGATGCTCTTAGTATAAGACCAAATATAAAATCAAGCCTCTAAAGTATTTTCCATTATCAATGTTTGTATTATACAATAAAAATTTGGAAACCCTCATCAAAAATCATGTGAAGCCTTAATATATTAAGTATTCATATGAAAAAATGATCAAATAATAACATATGTGCTCATGAATTTCTACTTAAACTTAAAAATAAATTATGCAAAAATGATCAAACAATAACATATGTTCTCACGAATTTGTACTTAAACTTAAAAGAATATGAAAATCAAATCTGTGAATCCTTTGGTTGTAGTCTGTTGCACGGAGGTTGTTTAAAGGTTGTGGCACTATTCCACACGTGTAGTCATGTATTCATAGGTCTAAGATTTTTTAACTTAGTTTTGACATATGGTGTTGAATGAGATAGTGGTTTAGGGATCAATCTCAACCATGGTATACATATCAAGGGCCTATAGATTATTCTAATGTAGCAAGTGCATTTCATGATTAAACATCAACTTTGTGTTTTCTTGAGGTGGTCCTTAAGTGAGTGTGCGGTTAGGTAACTATGAATACCACATAAGTTTCTAGGTTCTATCATATTCAATTGGTTATCTAATTCATTAAAGATCCAATGGATAAAATTCTAAAGTAAAATATGGTTTTTGATTTTCTTATGTAGGTAAACACCAAGTTATATGGAATTTTAAACATAGAAAATAATTTTAAATATCTAATTACTAAGATTTTTATGTAGCTAGGCTTATAAATATTGTTCTCGAAAGCATGAGTACATATGAAATATACAGAATCACCCATACAGGGTTTAATAAAATTGTTTCTTCCATTTTAAAATAGTATGTATATGATCACCATTGAGAAACTAAATGATACCAGTGGGTTAAACAATTAAAAATAATTATAGAGTGGTAGTTTAATAAATTAAAAACCATAGTGAAAATAATCACATATATATGTGGAAAAATTGGCATAAGGGACTTCATTGATGATTTTGACATGCAGACATTATTAAGTCAAGGTCCTATATCCTTCTTCACAAGGTTAGGTTCTTAGAATCTAGAATATGCTATCTTATTTAGATTTTTCTTAGATTAGATACATCTAATTCTTGTGAGAAATGTTGAAAATGGTCCCAAACTATAAAATTGGAATTAATCCAAGGTGCTTATATTTTAGTGATAGTCTTGGAATCATATGATATAGGGGCATTGTCCTCAATATGCCTATGTATGTAATATTTTGATATGGAGTCAAGTATACTTTACCTCAAGTATACATTTTTGAAACTCTCATTTTAGTGATGACTAAATTGTTCCATTTATTTATATTAGATGAATCTATTAAAGATGCTTCATATTGATTATGATTTCTTTATAGTCTTGTTGAATTCACTTATTGAGTGCATGCCTTATACAAAGTTGATATTGAATTGTATATGATGATTAAGATGAGTTGGCACCATCATATTATCATATCCTATTTTGAAAGATCATTTTATTTTCATCACAAAAATATCAATGGAAAAGTAAAAATTGATGTTAGTTAACATGGTTGTCAGTATATTAACTTTCCAAGAAAACCAACTGATGATTATCGTGTTGTATAGGAATTCACATGTCATCGGATGGTTTCCCTAGTCAAACACTAGGGAATTTTCACCCAGTAATATAGTCATATACTATGAAAAAGAGAACCAGTTGATCACTACAAAGTGGTCAATACACACAAGTGGTTGGTTGGTTTTCTTTATGACAAAACCAACTAAGGATATGTGGAATTCCTTCCAGTAAGATTCATGGGTTGCTTTTCTCTTAAGAAAATCCAATATGGTGAATTTTGTACTCAAAATGGTTGTTGAATGGATGGTTGTACCTAGGACAAAACCAGTTGGCAATACTATAATATGAAAATTTTCTTGGTGCTCACATACCCACTTCTAGAGCAATTAAGTGGAATTATATCCATTAGGAGTTCATATACTCCCCTTAGAATCAACTATATTTTATTTGAATCTTCTTTTTAGATTTTGTCTCTATAAATATGAGTCATTTGGAAGCTCTCAATGAACTTATACATATAAACTAAGGTTTCTCCAATAGATCCCATAAACTACAAGAGTTTACACTTGCTTAATACCTTGCAAAACATTCATTCCTACTTTTTTATTTATAAGGAACATTCTCTCCCTCTCAGCTATCCTACACATTTACTTATCATTCTTCCTTGGTGAAGGGAAGTTGTTAGACCCCAAATCATGTACTTTCTACTTAGACTACATCATAAGGATGTGAGGTGATCAAGTTGGCTAACACAAACATCTATGAACTTTTTTTCCTTCTCTTTACAATTTAGAACACATAGATGATAATATTTTCACAAATACATTCATCTCATTATCAAATCACATGAATTGTTCTTATCCGTCACTTAATATTTCAATAGGTCCAAATATGTAAATCAAATATATACAAATTATAATACAAGAAAAGAAATTACATTAGTTTACCACTTAAATATTATAGCTCTTTATTCTTCATTGAAGAACCTAAAGCAGATGGGGATTGTGTTATATAAAATACCTTAAAACATTGCTAACAAACATTGTTAGACCATGCTCGAGGTCCGAAGGGCCATCCATTCAATCAAAAACTAAAGATTCATTTGTAGAACCCTCAAAACCAACAAGATATTGCTTAATCTCTACAAATATGATAGTGGTGATAACTCACTAGAGAAACTTGCGATTGAGGTTTGACATAACATGCTCATATACCTACAAGAAGAAGTTGTGGAGAATTCCATGTGATAGTGTTTATTTTTTAGGTTGTGTAGTAGGTTTTAAGACTCATTTGCCAACTCTCGAGAGATTCATATATCACATTTAGAGTCTGAAGGGTAGCACTGAATTAATGGGGCATGGGCGTGCTTTCTTATTGATATGTTTTGTTGAGAAATCTAATCTAGAAGTTGCATGGAGTTTGGTTTGTCAAAGGAAAACCAATGGTCCTGATTAAATGAAGTCAGGAAACTCTTTAACTAGTTTTAAGATGGATTACATGCCTATTTGGATTTGCATTCATGATATGCCTCTATAATTGTCGAATGGTAAAATGCTTACTACATTTGGTTCTTTCCTAGGCATGCCACTAAGAAAGTATAGATTTAATCATTAACTCAAAAGGATGGAGTTTGCAAGAATGCAAGTAGTGATGTCTAGGGAAAAATAATTTCCAAAATATATAGAACTTTTAAGTCACACTGCAGAGGCTCATACTATCAAGATTGAGTGTGAATGGATACCTACTAGATTCCCTAGTTGCAATCCATTTGGCCATGATGATTGCAAGAAAGAAGTAATGATATGAAAGTTTGGATTTTGAAGAAGATCAACTCAGACAATTCCATTGTAATTGTTGATAACAACAACTAGAATATTTTTAAGAAGGTAACAATCGTTGTATCAACAAAAAATTTAGAGGAAGATGGTAAGATTGCTAGCCAATACAAAGGATACTCGAAACAAGAAGTTCATGGGACTAGTGACACATTTGATGATACTAGTGTCTTAGGAAGAAGACACCAGTATGCCTACAAATATGGTAGTGCAAGATGCTTTTAAAACTCTAGACTCCTATTGGTTTGGTGTAAGTTATGAGTTATGTGGAACTCATTTTTCGAGAACTCTAGTTCAGTTTTGGGAACTTAAGTTCCATTCACTTCCATGTGATTGGTTTGTTGTAAGTGTAAATATGAAAATTGTTAAAAATATTGTTAATTATTACTATGTAATATAAATAAATAAGTATGGAAAAGACATAAAAAATAATCATATTTGTAAGAAAATATCATAATATTCTTAAATCATAATAACATCAACAAGTGGTTATGGTGCAAATGTTGTTCTATTAAAAATATTTTGTTATGGTAAATTTATAATCTTAATAAAAATATTTATGATTAAATCAGATCACACTATTTTTTTTCCACTTTGTGTATACAAATTATTGTAATAATATCGCATTTCATATACTTGTAAATATAAATTTTGGTTCATCGCTATTTAACAGAATGTAGAATATTAAAGTTGCACTATTTTTGTAGGGAATTTTATGATATTATTCTTGCATGGTTAAAATTAATTATCATTTTTCACATCATATGGTTTAACCAAGAAGAATAAAAATATATTACGTAAATCACATTGCTTTTCACATGATGCAGTATGTTTTTTATGATGTTTATAATTTTTATTTTGTAAACTACACTGACAATGGTGTTTGTAGTGTAAAATGATTTGTATAGTGAGATTATAGTATATAATATCTTATCATATTATTTTATAATTTTAATAATAAACTATATCCATATCATATTATTTTATAATTTTAATAATAAATTATATCCACACCACTAATATTTTTAGTCATAAATATTTTACGTGTCACTTAAAATGAATGAAGAATATAATTATATAAGAAATGTTGTTAGTTGTCCCGAAACTCATTATTCGCTCTTTTTAAGAGGGAACTCAGGAACTGTGTTTTGTATGTAAGTTAATAACTCACCGGAAGTCACGGAACTCAAGTTCCAACACTTACTTTAAACCAATCATGAAAAACTGCTTAAGGAACTCTAGATCATAAGTTTTCTAGAACAGTTACGACAAACCAATTGGAGCCTTAGAGGAGGTTGTCAACATCATCACCCCTCCTGATACTATAGATCATCATCTAGATGAAAATGGTTTGAGAGTTTACAAAAAGAAGAAGAAAGCTTGAGGAAAAGCTAGAAAAGTTTCTACTACTACTTTTAAAATTAAACAAAAGCATCAAGCTCATTGTCAAGTAAGTTTGATGAATTGGAGCTTGATTGATAATGTCTCATTTGTAGAACAACCCAGTCTAGGCACTGTGAGATCAAGTGAAAATGGTTGTTTCTCTCATCATTGTCTCCTGGAATGTTTGGGACCTCAATAACAAGGTTCCTAAAGTCCGAGATGAGGTGATGACACTATAGCCTCATAGTGTTATTCTAAGTGAAACCAAAGACAGAGAAAGTTCCACAAACTTATAAATAGTTACTTTGGTTTTTTCAATAGATTTCTAATCATAGAATCCATGTTTTAATAAGATTGGTTGTTATGTGTAATGAAGATAATTGTACAATTACAAAAATTGGTGCATCAAATTAGTTTGTACATTTTAAATTCAATATTGGGAAAAGAAAATCTTCCTTATTGAAATATATGGTCATAATTTGGACTCTAATAGGTTCAGACTCTAGGATGACATTGAAGCTATTCGAAGTAATATGCATTTACACATGATCATTATGGGAGAGTTCCATGCATATAGAAGGTATGAGAGAAGATTGGTAAAGAACCACCTAGAGAATAGTCATTGGATGGTTCCAATAAATGTATGTTAACTTCGGGTACGTTTGAGATTAATCTAAGTTGTATTTTTGTTCTCATGGGATACCCACCATGATGGTGATACTTCTATTACTTTGAATATTGACAGAGTCATATATAAATCTTTTGGACTCTTTTGATGTATTCTAGCAAAGTCTAATTCTAAATATCACTAGTTATCATAACATTATGACTATGGTTATTGGAAAGAAGATAAAGGTCTTTAATCTCTTCATATTTATTAGTATGTGGCGATAGAGATGATTTTAAAGTCATTGTGGAAAGTTATTAGAATTGGGGTATCCCTGTGTTTCCTGTGTTCATTCTTTATAAAAAGAAACTCAGAAGACTGAGAAGTGATTTATCTGGTTGGAACAAAAACTATGTAGTAAATCATTCTAAAAATGCTCGTACTCTTGAGAAAAATGCTAATGAGTTGCAAATTATTGTTGATGATGATACTATAGATATTGATATTTGGCATGAAGTTAATGTTGGTATGTTCATGAAGAGTCCCTTTTCAAGTAGAAATCTAGAATACAATGTCTTAAGGAAGGTGACTCAAATACCAAGTTCTTATACTCTTCTGTAAAGGTATTGAGGAAAAGAAACTTTTTAGAAGTTTTGGAGATTGATGGGAGTATCAATAATGACCTGAATGATATTAAATTATATGTTTTTTATTATTATTGTAGATATAACTTTGTGATTCAAGTTGATCTTCTTGAGTCAATTAGTTTTCTTAAAAATCTGAGGAACAAAAAGTTATTTTAGATAAATGTATGACCAGAAAAGAGATTGAGGATGTCTTTTATAAGTTAGATGTTGACAATGTCCTGGTACATATGGATTTGGAAAATTCTTCAAATGTTGTTGGATGCTTTTAAGGAAGATGGTGTTGTAGTTGTACTCAAATCTTCTAAAATATGCAAGCTTCTTAATGAAGTTGACGAGCCTTTATTGCTCTCATTCCAAAAGGAGATGATACTCACAAATTCAAGAATTGGAGACTCGTTGCTTTGTGCAATATTATTTACAATGTCATCTTGAATATTCTAACAAATAGACTATAGGATATTCTTTCTTCTATTATCAGCTATTATCAATCTTCCTTTATCAAAGGGAGGGGCATTCAAGATGCCATTCTACTATTGGATGAAATCATCCATGATTTTTACAAGAAAGGAGGAAAAGCAAAGTTGTGTAGTAAGATTAAGGTTACTAAGGCTTATGACATTGTCAGCTAGGATGCTCTCTTTATTTTCATGATTATATGAATTTCTCTAAATTCTGGATTATCTGATTGAAAGACATATTCCATATAATTTCCTATGAAGTCCTTTTCAATGGTGATCTAACTCATTCTTCCAAGCCTTCTAATGGAATTCATTAGGGTGACCTTTTGGCACCTTATTTATTTGTCATAGCTATGCACACCTTCTCCCAATTGATAAATAAAGAGGTTGAAGTTGGGTCCCTCCAACCTTTTCAAGCTTCTAGGGATCTAAATAGTTTCCATTTGGTTTTTTTAATGACCTCATGGTATTTATGGAGGCAAGTTAAAGTAATGATCATCACCTTAAATAGATATTTGATTGTCTTATGAATAATAATGGTCTTAGATACAATCGAGAAAAACAAATTACATCTTATTTAGTTTGGGAGTTGTTAAGGATCTTGTTATTGATATCCTTGCCATTCAACAGGGGTATTTGCCACAAAGGTACATGGGAATCCGTTTTTCCATCGTAAATCTTTCTAAAAATATGCTTTCCTCTTATCAACATACTCACAAAAAGATTAGATAATAGGAAAGCCAAGAAAATGTCCTTTGCAGGTAGATTTTAGTTAATTCAGTCTACTCATTTGGTTATTAATTTTTGTGGTCATCTTTTTTCCCACTTCCATGCCCATAAGTGACGAGATTGAAAGAATTTTTCGAAACCTCTTATCAGAACAAGCTGAAGAAAAATATAATTTGCACTTAGTCAAGTGGGAAAAGATTACTAAGCCAAGATTGAGGGTGGGTGGGCATCAAGGTGGTCAAGGGTATTTACAAAGTTGTGATCATCTTAAATACATGGAGATTTTTTTCTAAGAAAGACAAACTTTGGTTGAAGTGGATCCATGAAATGTATCTAAATAAAAATTCTATTTGGAAACTTGAGTTTTCATCTTACCATTCTTGGTATTTTACTCAAGCATTTAGGAAATGGATGATTGCAAGAAGTTGTTCAACTTTTAAATGGATATGGGGCTGACACATACATTTGGCATGATCTCTCGATCCCACAACATCAAATTTTAGTGATTGCATTGGGATAAATGAGATTATTAAGTATGGCATGTCATTGATGGTAAATGGTGTTTCAATCATCCAGATTGCATGATCATATTATAGACTTTCTTAATAGTATTTCTATGCATAGTAGTGGAAAAGATGCTAGTGTTATATAGTGGGGAAGAGATACCAATTTTATTTTGTTTGGAGGGGTATTATAATTATATAGGCTATTGATGGCTTCCTTGCATGGATTTGGTATGTTAAAACTCTAAGAAGATACAAAACTAATGCATGGAAATTTGGCCATGACAAACTTTCTACTAGTGAATATGTAAGAAAAAGAGGGCTCTCAACTCTTTGTATGTGCTTCATATGCTCTTCCATTCTAAATATGGTTTCCTTACTCTTATATTTATGGATCTTTACTCTATATCATAGGTTTGTTGCGGATATTCTCATCAATAAGGAAGATCTTTGCAGTTTTAGTACCAATAAAATTCACTTTGTTAGTCTATACATTATCCATATATTTGGTTTCTATGAAATTAAATTGTTCAGAATCAAAGTATATTAGTGCCAATTATTTGTGGACTATTATCAAAGCCGCAATCACTGGTCTTGAAGATAGAGTATGCCTTATTTTACTTGATTGTCTTTATTGTTTTGATCTGGCTAGTTTGCCTTCTGGCGAGAGACTATTGTCAAGGTCATTCTACTTATTTGAGGCTTTTGGTGGCAGATCATCTACTGATTTTTCCTTTGAAGACCTACTTTAGATGTGTAGATTAGTTTTGTTGGTAATATTGTATGATCACACTTTGATTTTTTGGGGTCTCCATTTTCTATTTTGTGCCTTTGGGCTTGTACATACACATGATTTTATATTCTTTCTTTTCCTTGGTGAGAGCTTGTTCTCCTAAGATTTTTCAAATTCTTGTACATTATCATGGTGTTATCTCCATAAATAATGTCATGTGGAAGGACTCCTATGAACATGGTGTTATCTCCATAAATAACAAGGTTGCCTAAAAAATGTTCAGTATCGTGTGATGCCACTGTCTCAATGGATGTAAATTCACCAAGTAGAAAAGAGAAGACTAAAAAATTATTAAGTGGATTGATACATATACAGAATAAGTAAGGCCAGTAAAATCTAACCAATGGAACATTACTATAAAATCTTTAAAACAATAAAATTACTAGAATATTTGAAAAAATAAATTTGTGAATATGATCATTTGATCTCTTATTCAATTTAGTAAATTAAATCATCATTTGAAACAATCATAGCAAGCTACATTCTCATCATATACGAGTTAGGGATGATATGGGATTCTAAGTAACTAGCTTCCAGACCTGCAATGGGCCTTTCTAGTTTGGCCTCAGTATCTATATCATTTTTTGTGATAAACCAGACTCATACTAGGATTATGAGTATGCATGTAGAGAGTTAAAGCACTCTACCTTGAACTACCTACATCAATGGTTCCACAAGGACTGAGTCATTAAATTTAATTGAACTGGGTACCTTTTCAATCTCTAGTTAATGTTACATACCAGTATCTCCTATTATTGCAGGTACACTAGGTGTCACTAGAATCTATGGTTAATGTTGGATATATCTACTATCATTTAAGCAATTGTGTACACTTGGATCAACCCTAGTTCCCCACTAACACGGTCAAGATTCCTCTCGTGGACTCTGCCAATGGATAAGTAATTTCCTTCACTGCACACAAACATTTGCATGGATTCCATGGTGTCCAGGGCATCTAATGTCTGGTTGATTATTTAGTTCCATCGTATAATTATTTTCTAAATATATTAACCCTATAGTTAAGTCATATTGGTTATGTTTTGTATTCTATGTTATATTTATACTACTGAACTTATCATACTAAAACAAATTGGAAAACTTTATATACACTTAAATTTTGCTAAATGAGATGCTAGCCTTCTATACTATATATTTCTTGAACTAACTAACTTGTAAAAATATGAAAATAGTGGAAGGATTATGTGTTGTAATGATACTATCAAATTTTCATACGAAATACTACTTATTGATCTAACTAAAGTATATTGGCTTGTTGACATGTTGTTCTTTATATAGCTTAATTTAATGAACTAAGCATATGATGTATAACACTAAATATGGGTATACATGTATCAACTCAAATCCTTAACTAGAATCAGGTTGTATAATCACGCTTTCTAGCATTTCTTGGCTGATGTAAGTTTTGGACAAACATATCCATATTGGTGCCTCTAGAATCTATAGTATAAATTCTCATGAAATTGTAGGCAAGCCTACTAAGTATGAATACAACAAGAATCCATCATAATACAAATATGAACCAACCAACATTAAAAATCTAGAATATGGGCGTATAGGATTTAGAACAAAAAAGAGTAGACTACAAAGGAGCATGATGTTCATGTTATATGCTTAGTGTATGTAAAATCAAGGGTAAAATATTACTTTCCATTCCGTTCTACTCTGATTATAGATGCTAAAGATGGTTCTTTCTGATCCTTAACTGAATCTAAGGTTGATAGGCTTTAGTTTGGGTCAACAATTCCAACACGTGCTTTTTGTATGGCACAAGCTACCTCTTCACATAAGGGAGATCATAATTAGAATAATGTAATGATAGTATAATAAGCCTCTAGTTATCCCTACTTCTAAATTCACCCAACAAGAAGGAAGAGCTTCTAACATAAAACTATTAATCTAGGCTTAACTCAAAAAATCTTCATGTAGATCTTTTGTTCTTCATGTTCTTCTTCAAAATTGCCCTAGAACCACCTCTAGGTTTTACCTACGACGTTTCCATGTTTAAGTTGGGTATCTTACTAAATTAAAAAGGTAGGTGATGCATCACCTCAGTTGGGCTAACAAATATATCCTAGTTGACACACTCTATATTGACTGGGTAGTAGATAAAATACAATCTAGGCTTCCCTAGTCTAGGTTTCTAGGAATGATTCTTATAAGGCATTTAGTGGCAATGGGTGGTATGGGGCCCTCATATTACCTCTCATCCAACCACTTAGCATGTTCTTTTCTATATGCATAGAGATAAGCATATCTAGATACTTAGATTGCACAAGTGGAATAGATGGATAGGTATAAAGAGAGGACACTAGATATGGATCCACTGATTGGATTTATGAGTTTTTCCTCTCTTAGCATCATATTCCTTTTTTTGTATACCTTCAGTGTTTTAATAAATCAATTACTGTAAAAGGAGATTGGAAATGAGAATAAGAAAGAACATAACACATTCCAACAAAATGGAAGTGTTTTTCCTAATAATTTCCCAACATTATATCATTTTCCCCCAAACATCCCACCAAAGGGGCTTAGCTACTCATGGTACAAGAAAATTAAAAAGTGAGAAAAAAGATAGAAATATCATTAGAGTTTAAAGTAAGTGTCTTCTTATCCTTCTCTAGCAGCTGTAAGGTTGAGCTCCTCCTCTCTCTCCAATGGTCAAAGCATGGAACTTAGGTGGTGAATGGCCAAAATCCTAGAAAACTAGGGTTTTGGAGTGGAAGCTGGTGAATGGGAGAGAGAAAGGGGTAGGTGAGTGGTAGGTGGAAGAAATGAATGCTAAGGGAAGCTAACCTTTGACCTAAGCCACCACTGAGGCTTATATAGTGGTCTAGGATGTCTAGGGTTAAATGGGAGGTAGAATGGGTAAAGCAATGGAAAAAGTGCATCAGGATTTTGGGCAGAACAGTTGTATTGTCCACCACGACCATTGTATGCATGATGTGGGACATGTTTTATGTAAATAGCCATGGTGGAATGGTGGATATATAAGGGAAAATGAGAGGAAGTGAGTGTAGATAGAACGGTTATGGTGGGTACAATGATCGTAGTGGCATGAAGGTAGAACAACTATGGTGGGTACTACAATCATGGGGAAGAGGGTAGAGGGAGCTCGTGGTCATTCCTGAATGACATGATCTAGGTGGGTAGAACATGTTTGGTGGCCTCCACTTGATATGGTCATTTTTCTAAAAACATATGTTCTATGGGGATCTTGATTCCTTTGTTTCCCCAGTGATTTTCTTGTAACTTGGGCTCTAGTAGCATCGTTGTGGTGAAGTACCATGTCTATTTTGAGGGTCTTCTTATGTAATTGAGTTCTTCAATTGGCCATCCATGGATCTCCTTTCTTCACTTTTATCTTTGATCTCTTGGGGGTAGCTTGGAGGTGATCTTGGCCTAACTTTGGACTCCTCCAGGCTTAGGGAATTCTTAGATAAACCTCCATCTCTTCCTTCCATCGAATAGTGTTCAAAGAACCTATAAACACTCAAAAAGGATCCATACTGCATTTGACACAATATGGGATTTGTTGGAAAATAGCATGAATCCTAAGTATCTTTATGTGATATATGATATAAATGACAAGACCCAATTAAGGTCTTTGTCATTACATAATGAAATTCCATCAAGTTATATAAAGAAAGACTCAAGTGATGAGTTTTTTTGTGATTGGTTGTGTCGTGTGGTAGAATTGTATAGAGCGGTAGCCACATTGGGCATGTGGGGTGCATGCATCAGGAAAGCCATTGGGCTTCACATATTGGGTGCATTCTCACATTAGGTTGTTGTACATATGTTTTATTGAAAATGGCATATCTTTCTTATTTGAACACCAACTGCATTCATTCTTATTCATTTAGATAAATTACTCAAGTTCCTACAATATAAATAAAAGTTTTATAATATTCTCAAATAATTATTTGTTAATTAATTATTAAAGTTTGGAAGGATTTTACCACCTGATTGTGGAGGCTACTTCTTTATCATATTTGCCTCCTTTACAACTTAAACTTTAATCAATAGATATTTTGATTTGGACATATTAATTATTCAATCCAATCAATCAATTATTAAACAAAAAAATATCACACAAGGCATTAGTAAAGTTGTAATCTAAAAATTATATTTTCCTTAAACCTATGATTACTATTTAAACTAAAACTAGGTTGGAACAATCTTCCTCCCTTAAGAAGTATTTCCCTTAAAACTTATAAGTATAAAGAAATTGAAATTTTTAACTAAAATTGTGTTGTAATGTATCTCTTTGTTCTTATTTGTCATCTGGAACCCATTAGTATAGTATTACATTCTCTGGTTCTTTAAAAGTACAAGAAAAACAAAACCAATTAAATAAATCATATGAATAAAATTTCTATCCCATGAAAATTTGCTAAAATTAATCTTCCTATAAACTCAGTATTTTATCTTAAAATTTCCTCCATGATTTAGTATTTCAATCTGAATTGTATCATCTCACAAAATTTCTCTCTTTTTTGCATACAAAAGAACCGTTAACTAACTAAGCCTTTTCTTGCTACAATGTAACCTTCAGCTCCTTTGGGCGTGTGAAAGAGTGCAGGCCATGTCTTGGAATTTTAAGAAACCACCTGGCCATCTTGTCCATAAGTCTATTAGCCTCTTCCTTACTCTAAGAATATTTAGGGTGATGCAACTTTGTCTAAATAATATAATCGGTTGCACAATAGGATAGTACTTGGGTGGGCAGTGATAGAGATTGTCTAATTAGTGTTTTGAAAGTTCAGAGCTTGTACAAAGCATACACCTCCACCATCCTCCTATATTGGTTGCTAGAGTACCCCTCAAAATAGCCAAGAGCTCCCCATCAAGAGGGTCATGGCCTGAGTGTTTTGTAGCCCCTATGTCAACCCACTCTCCATCCAAATTCCTTAAGATGTAGCATGTACTATGCATGTTGGCATCCGTTGATGTTGTTGTATCTACAAAGATCTAGATAACATCCCTTTGAGGTTCCTTCCATTTACTAGGTTCTATCTAGATCTGAGATCCCCCATGTATAGAAAATTTGTAGTAAGCTTTCAGAATATTTTATTTGCCTATTTGAATGTTTTGGACTACATCCCTCACAATGGAAGTAATGTTTTGGAATAAGGTTATGTTCCTGTGTTTCCAAACTTTCCAACATGTAATTGCAAACGTGATATCCCATTACTGACCAAGAATATACTTGAGAATACTATTTAGCCAAGTACTAACATTGTTTGACAAGAAAAAGTCCCCACTTAGTCCCAGATTGCCCATCCTCCAAACATGTTTCATCTTTAGACAATCTCTAAGAGCATGTAGGTAGCTTTCAACTTGCACGTTACAGATTTCATAGATCATTGTATCCATCATGTTCCTCCTCATGCACAATGTATTAGTGAGTAATATGCCATGTTATAGAAACCATAAGAAAGTCTTCACTCATGGGGGTAGTTCTAGTTTCCATATAGCTCTCCATTCTCCTCCAAATTCCTTCACCTTTTGAGCAACAAGGTCATGGTGAAAGTCTAGAAAAGGCAATATGTGGTACATTCTTTTGACTTTGAAACGTCATGCATGTGATTAGATCAATACACAGCATCCTCAGTGAGTTCCAATGATGGTTTGGGGATAGAGATGATGGCAGATATGGTCTCCACCTCCATATAGATTTTTGAAAATTTGACATCCCATATACCGTCGGCAATAATCAGACTGGCCACTTTTAGATCACATAAATCCTCGGGAATTCTAACATTATTTTTGGTCTTGCTTTTTGCCTCCTCTTAACCAACGGTCATCAAAAACTCGTGTGGTTAGCCCATTACCCATCGAGATCACCATCTTTTTCTCATAAACTAATGTTGAGCTATAATTTTTCTCTAGATAAGGGATCCGTCTGTATGCTTGTGATCCACTAACTTATACTTGGCAAGGAGGAGAGGTTTTCAAATCATCTTTGCCTTGCCAAGGAACTTAGACGGCATCTTCATCAATAGTGCTTCATTGAGTTCTCTAATAGATCAGATTCCCATCCCACCCTTGGATGTTTGAGCTATAAGCTTCTCCCATGCCACCCTTAGACATAGGATTGCCTCTTCAAATGAAATGGCAAGTAATTTGATCTAATCTCTTGCAAATGGAAATGGGTAATTTGGATGATTGCATTATGTGGGAGGCTATCGGAATGAGTGTTGACTTGGCCAATGTGATTCTTCTTTCCAAAGAAAGGTTTCTAGTTGCCCAATTACTGACTTTCTCCTTAAATCTGTTCACAAGTTCCGGTGTTTCTCCTTTGAGTTTCTCTTATGAATGATTGGGATGCACATATATTTTCCCAAATCTTCCACTTGAATCATTTTTAGTTTCCTATGGCCCTTTGGACGCTAATTGGAGTACACTTTGAGAAAAATATTGATGACTTCTCTTGAGCAACCTCCTGACTAAAATGATGAACCCACTTCAATATGTAAAATTCTTGAGTAGTGGTAGCTTCTCCGAAGATAATCATATAATTTTTAAAACAAAGAATGGAGAATTTTACTTTCTTATTAGTGAAAATTGTAGGACGCCAATGACCTTGGTCCACTTCACATTGTATTGCTTAACACAAGCACTCTAAGCAATGACAAAGATGTATGGATAAAAGGGGTCCCCTTAATTCACACCCCTAGATATCCATACAGGGTTCATTTGTTGTCCATTCCAAATGATTATAAATTCACCATATATGATGATCTGCATGACAATATTGATGATGTTTGGGGTAGGTGAGTCCTTTTGAGAGAGTCAAGGATGAAATCCCTACTAAGTTTGTCATAAGCTTTTGCTATGTCCACCTTGATCGTCATTGGTCAATACTTTCTACTCTTCTTCTCCATAGAGTTTATAATCTCCTGCATCAACAGCACATTGTCATGTAAACTCCTTCCCAGTAAGAAGCTTGTTTTGGTTGGTGAGATCCAATCTTGGAGGTATGGCTTGATCCTATTTACAATGATTTTGGAAATAACTTTAACGCAGACATTGTTTAATGAGAGAGGCCCAAGATGGATACACTTTTTGGGATTTGTGTTCTTTGGAATAAGAATAATGATGGAATGTATAGCACATGTTTCAATTAGATATCCTTTCAATGGGTCTTGCACAAATTGAATAAGGTCATGCTTGATGACCTACCAATTTGATTGGATAAAGCATGCATCTATGTTATCTAGTCTAGGTGTCTTCAGAGGTGATATTATATACAGACTCGCCATTATTTCATTTTCTTAGTTATTTGCACAAGATATATATATATATGCACACACACACATATATATGTATATATATTGATGATATTTTAATCTTGGGAAGCTACCCACAAAATATGCTACTTTCTAAATTTTAGAACCAGCGAAGGGTTAGTGAAAAGATTCCCAAAGAAGCCCATGACAATCGTAGCTAGTTCATCTTTGTTTTCAATCCATTCATTGTTCTCATTTTGTAGTTTTGTGATTTTACTATGCCGGCTTCTAGCTTGGATAAAAGTGTGGAAGAAATTATTGTCGTCATCCCCAAGATTAAGACATTCATAGTGTGATTTTTGTCTCCACTAATCTCTTCTCATCTCATGAGTTCCATTACCTCATATTGAAGATCAATAATCCACTCCTCCACCTCTGGGCTATAACATTCAGATAGATGTTTTTGAACAAGAAGTAGCCTTGCCATCAGGAACTTCTTCCTCTTCTATTTCTCTTTTCTTTCAACTCCATCCCACTTCATTGCTTCTTGGATGAAATGTTTAGCCTTATTTGAGAAACCCACTCCATTGTTCCAGTGTTTTTTGATTGTGGATTGGAAATCCTTATGCTAGAGACAATGGGATGTTGTACGAGACCTCCTAATGGAGTTGGTGGTCATAGGTGTCGTGGTGATGAGAGTAAGTGAATGGTCTGATATAATGTTTCAATGACCTCCATTGTAGCTTGATTGAACTTATCCAACCATTGTTGATTTCCTATAGCTATATCCAATCTCTTTTGTAGTAGAGCATGTTTGAACATCATCTTGGGCCCATGGGCTGCGAGATCAACCAAATCACATTTGACTAAGGTGTCAGAGAAATCCTTACAACTTGATGAATCCAGCATTTTGCCTCCTGTCTTCACCTCTAGGAATAGGTGGGCATTACAGTCACCCACCATAACCCAAGGTTCAATACTCATAACATTGATTTGTACGTGGTACCCCCACAATAGACGTCTCACAATACACAAAGTGAAATCATAAATGAATGCGAGGAGTGCATTCCCATCAATTTTACAATGGATGAATTACTTGTGTGAGAGTACAGGATTTTGATCAAGTGTACCTTTTCATTCCACAAGACCCAAATCCCACTAAGAATCCTTGAGATTCAACTTTATGGGATCTATTGAAACCAATATTCTTTATGATACCCAATGTGTTCTCACCACTTGTTCATGGTTCTAAGATTGCCAACACAGACACCTAATAGTTATGAATAAGGGTTTTAACGAGAGTTGGGTATCGTGATGATAGATACCATGTACATTCCATTACATTACTATCATCAAACAACAATGGTTTGGGTGTCCCCTTACCCTTCATATTCTCTTGCTTCCTCCACCAGTTCTTGTTGGTGCGTTTGCTTCCCCCTCTTCCTTGTCTTTGATCAGTCTTTGTCTGGGAATGATGATTTTTTTGTTCCTCAAATGAATTTTAATTGAAGTGTTAGTTCCCCTGGGAGTAATTTTCAATATAGACTCACCTGTGGTGAATTGCATGTTCTAAAATGGGTTTGGAGTCTCTTCTAGTCCTTCAACTACTTTATCCCCCATCATGGTGACTATTGTATGTCCGACCGTCTGGCCCTCTCCATACCTGTCGTTCATGCCCAAGTTGAGGTGGATGCAGCTGTCTGGTTTTGATCTTGTGTTGTCATGTGTGATTGGTCCTATTGTGGCCTATTCTTCATGTAGTTACTCTTCTTTTTCCCCCAATCAAATCCAATTGTAGTAAGCTTAGGATCTCCATTATCTTTATCTTCCCCTACTACTTCAACCTCATGTTCACTACCAGAATTCAGTGTTGTTTCAAATTTGTTGTGATGTTGTACACCTCCTTCCTCTCTTGTTTGAGGTTTCTTGAAAAAAGATTGGGCATGGATATCAGTAATGAACTTCTAACTTTCCAATGATTCTTCATTCATTGCAATCGGTTTGGTATATAGTTCTTGTTCCAACATGCTCTCACATATCTTTGTTGAACATTCATTTCCATTATGTCCCACCTTCCTTCAATTGAGGCATATGAGGGGGTATTCTCATACTAAATTGTATAACTTGTTCCGCTAATGAATATGGAAGAGATAAGTAGTTTACCAAGTAGGATCTCAACAGCCATCCTAGCAAACCTTCATGTTCAGTGCATAGTTGTGTTGATGCCAATTTTGATTGCCCGGTGCACCTGATCACCAATCACAATTAGAAAGGTATCATGGTAAAGGTTGATTGGCAGGCTCGGGATGTGAATCCATGCCACCATCATTTAGGGATTGTGCTATCTATTGTAAATAGAGGGTGCCATTACTAGGTTGAGAGATATGACCTTCAACAAAGACCAAGGATCTCTAATGAGAACCCTTATATAATCATCTTCCAACTAGAGTTGAATAAGAAAGTACTCATTTTCTAGGTCAATCGGGTTGAATATTCCCATCGGCTTCCACATTAGGAGGATCTTGTCCTTTGAGGTAAGATAATTGTCTCACTATCGATCAGTTTCATGACCAAGGTGAACTTACAAGGCTTCATTACACTCTCAATATCTTCATTTGTAACATCAAAAGTTGGGGTTCCTCCCTTGCTAGAAACAACTATATCCTCAGGTTAGAGTGTGGTACCCATGTCCAATGCGTCGAAAGGATCCGCCTTGTTTGATTTGTCAACTGTGTCTTTGTACAACACTTGCGGCAGACACACATATGTGGTTTCCATGTCCCAACTCCGGTCCTAGTTTGAAAGATCTAGGAATTGATCTTTTGTTGGAACTGATCCTTCCACTTTCATCATGGCTTCGTGGAAGATCTCTCCCACATCTTGCAACAAGGGATTACGACCGTGACT
Organism: Alisma plantago-aquatica; assembly: GCA_963693085.1. Classification (NCBI taxonomy): domain Eukaryota; kingdom Viridiplantae; phylum Streptophyta; class Magnoliopsida; order Alismatales; family Alismataceae; genus Alisma; species Alisma plantago-aquatica. The sequence goes on along the minus strand of OY856412.1, from coordinate 1,136,525,616 downwards.
ATAACCCAGTTAATACCCAGATTCTCAAGGATTGATTTTTGGGCCCCTGTATTCGACTCTCCCTCATTTATTGTTGTGTCACCATAGGGTCAGAACCTCCCTCCATACCCCCTCGATCAAAGGGGTGATGGTTCTTCTATGATTCTTTCTCGTCGTTTCCTGCCGATCGCCTTGCACCTCCAAATCGTATCCCTACCGCCGCCATTTTGTATGTGTCTAAATTTCTCTTTACTATAATCTTGTAACATGGAAAATTATATTTCTTATTTTTCTTTTAGCATAGTAGGATTCTAATCTTGAATTCCTCATAAGCCACAAACTAGGAGTTAGATGAGTTGCATTTTACAACTATTCAATGAAAAACAAAATCACAATTGGCCATTCTTTACACTAAATACATTACATACACATTCATGGTTGAAATAACTTTCACATCATTGGAACACCCTTAGTTAATTATATTTTGTAAAATTACCATATTACAAGATATTTTGAATGTTTATGTAAGCCTACTTCTTATTATTACTTTGTTATCTTTACTCATCCATGCTCCTTTTCTATATGATTGAAAGATATTTGAAATAACATGAAGACCACATGGAACACTATGTTGGGATGTTTGGAGAGTTTTTCATCATTAGATAAGATCATTGTCAGCTTCTCTATTAGAATTGTCATTACTAGAAGAATTGTAGTACTTATATGGTGGAGTTAGTTAATTAAACTCTATGACATCAACAATATGATTAAAAATTTCTTCACTCTTTGACCTAACAAACATACTGAGATGAGAACGGTTGTAGTAAAGAAAAGTCAATATATCAAATTCTTATATTTTTTGGAGTTTTGTTATTTTTATATAGAGATGGTCACATAAGAATCTTCCTTCTGAATTCTATTTAACATTGATTTAAAAGATGGCTATGTCAAAAGTAGTGATTGATTCTAAATATATTTTGATGTGGAACATTAATATTCCAATCTACTGAGAAGTACATACACATAGATATCTTTTCTACTATGATATCGGTAGGTAACCATATAGTCTTCACTACTAGAACCAGACATGACAAAGAGAGAAATGGAATAACAACTAAGGGTTATAGAGATGAGGGATGCATTGGATGCACCCAAACTACTTGTACCAATTTCTATCATATAAAATTTCTTTCTAATGCTTGTATATTTTTGGAAATGAGTGAATGTAATAGATATTTGAATGTAGATAGAATTTATTTTTAATATTGTCCAAAGGTTCTAGAATTTTCAAGAATATAAAATTTTCAACGATCAACAAATATGTACTAAGATATGTTGATGTTATCTTTGTATATGGATTTGTCTATTCTTGATATTATCATAAAAAAGGAATCCTTGTACTTAAAATTCTCATATGACCCTTCCTCGTAAAATTTCCATAATCAAGGTTGCATGAAAGTTTTTCATCCTTATCTCATAATTATTTGTTACATACATTTACCCTTTTTCTTTTATTTATTAAGCTTTTTGAATACATCATTTGCTTTTCACATCAGTTCACCTTTAAGGTATATTTCTTTTTATTTGCTTTCATGTAAAAGACGTATAGGGAAGAAGTGAATTTATATGATGTTTGGGATTCTATTACTTCATTTATTATATTAGTACTCATACTTTCATCTAATTTATAATGAATCTTTATCTCAACCATTTTATATACTTAGTATCTTATAACTCTTCACATTTCCTTTACCATCAAGATATAATCTAAGCTTACCATCTATGTATTACTTTTCTTGTGTCAAACCTTTTTTTATTGTCTATCATTTTCATACCGTGAGTTGTTATTTACATCCAACTTTATCAACTCTAATTTTTGTTCTTATTTTTATATTATTATGCATTCCACAATATACATTCCTTGTCACTTCGTAACTATGTTCATAGTTCTATTTTTTAATCAACTTCTTCATGCAAATTTCACCCTTTTAGCTTGGGGCGTGTAACATTCCATGATTTCCAGAATCAGATGAATTGATGTTAAAAGAAATAATTGAACTACCCACATCACCAAGTTGCACCACCTTTTTAGGGAGCCCATCACTAAGAACTCTATAATTAAGCATGCTCAGCCCATATTAGTATTAGGATGAGTGACATGATAGGAAGTTAATCATGAGTTATTCTTAAGTGAGGACAAAGGGTGAAGTAGAGTTTAGTGGTGGTCTATGGGGATAGTTATCATTCATGAAACTCTACTAGAGCCTCAGTAATTCCAAATGTATCACAGATAATTCCCATACTATAAGTGGGGCCCACTTGGGCTTACAGGATGTCAGTATTTGAGCCATGCGGTCCATGCATTTTGAAAGGGCTATCTGTGATGAAGGAGCCACCCTTACACTACTAGTCGTGGTCAGGAGATGAATGTACATGGGCCATTCTAGGTCTACACTGAAATGGGATAATATTATGAGGCCATATAGTTGAGCCTTGATGGGGACATCAAGTATCTAAGTGGGGTATATTATAACATCCTAATATTTGAGGTCTCAGATAAAATGTGTTGAAAGGAATGATTGGACTACCCATATCACCAAGGTCTGCCTCCTTTTCAGGAATCCCATAACTAAGAATTCTATGTTAAGTGTGCTTATCCTAAATTATTACTAGGATAGGTGACCTATCAGGAAGTTGATCTCGGGTTGTGCGTGAGTGAGGACAAGGTGCGCAATTGAGGCCAGTGGTGGTCTGTGGGACCACTCCTCATTCCTAAAACTCTACTAGAGACTTGGGAGGTGGGCCCAAATGTTACATATATTTTATTGGTCATGCTAAATCTAAGGATAGGATTTTTGTAGATCTCAAGAAGATTAAGTCAGTGTTTATGTGGGAGCATCCTAATACATCAATAGAGGTGCAAATTTTTCTTGGTCTAGCTATTTTTGTAGATAGTTTATTAAGGACTTTAGTGATATTGCCTGATTGTTAACCAGAACAACCTAGAAGAATGTAACCTTTGTGTGGATAGAGGAATGTCAACATAGTTTCCAATCATTGAAGGAGAAGTTGGCATCATCTACAATGCTAGTTTATTCAGATCTTGAGAAGGATAATTTTTTTATGCTATAAAGAATGGGTTGGATGTTAGTTGATGTAGGACAAGCATGCATTCTCTTATGCTTCTCATCATCTTAGGAAGCATGAATAGAACTATATGATGTGTGGTCTAGAGTTTAAAGTATTGGTCTTGGCATGAAGATTTTGAGGCATGGGGATCAATGCCAGATCTGTATAGATCTCAAGAAACTACAATATCTATTTTAAAGAAAAAAATTGAATATGAGATACATGATGTGGCTTGAACTGATAAATATTATGATTGTACATTAGAGAATCATCCTAGGAAGGAGAATGTGGTGGATAACTCATTGAATAGAAGGTCATATTTGTCTTCACTAGATTCAACATAATTTTATTCAATAGCTTGAGATAGGAGGGGCATGTTAGTGTCTCTACACCAGATGAATGTACATATGGAATTTTCCTTACATGATAGAATCTTAGTTCAATTATAAGTAAAACAAATGTTGATTTAAAATATTAGACATGCATAATGAGTTGATATTGTGATACAAAATATCACATTAGAGATCGACGGTAGGAAGCATGATGGGTCTCAGGAGTCAAAGTGGGGACAATATATTATCATAATAGATGGTAGTTCATGATGCTAACGGTTTGAGGAAGATGGTGCATGAAGAGGAACATTCTTTAATGTAGTCAATGCATCCTTGAGGTACAAAGATGCATCACAATCTCAAGGATTTTTATCAGTGGACATGATTGAAGTGTGATGCGACAAAGTTCATGGATTCTCCAGTTTGCTAGCATGTCAAGGTAGAGCATTACAACACTGTAGGGACATTATAAACTTTCCCGATTCTAGAGAGGATTTGGGATCATCTCACCATGGACTTCATGGTTGGTCTTCCTAGGATAGCCAAGGGTTATGATTCAACCTGGGTTGTCATTTATAAGTTGATACATGGTACTCTATGATATTAACCTCAATTTGATTGATTTCCTCTACAACAACAACTATCACATAAGTTCGTATGCATTTTTTTTCAACAATAGTGTTTTATAGAGAACCATAGTTCAAGAGCATGTTTTTTGGTTTTTGCATCCATATTTGGGAAAACAATTAAAGTTTAGTACAAAGACATATGTTCAGTCAGAAAGAACCATACTGAATCTTAAAGATCTGTTGAGATCTTGTGCAATCTACTTTATTGGGAGTTGAGATATTAACCTCAATTTGATTGATTTCCTCTACAACAACAACTATCACATAAGTTTGAGACATGGTACTCTATGATGCTTTACACGGAAGGAGTTGTAGATTGCCTATTTATTGGTACAAAGAATGTTTATTTCAGTTGTTAAATCATGAGTTTGTTCAACAAACTACAAAGAAGATCAAAGTTACCAAATAATTGTTAGAGACTAGCATGGGACATACCAGAGTCTTATGTGGATAATCAGCATAGGCCATTGGAGTTTTAGGTTGGGGATAAGGTGTACCTCAAGGTTTCACCTTGGAAGGGTGCTCTAAGATTTTTTTAAAAAAAGGTAATTTGGATCCTAGGTTTATGAATCATTACCCTAAAACTAATTGTGTCTAAAAAGTGTCATAAGTTGGATTTTCTACCTGAGTTTCATAGGATGCACACTATGTTCCTATCTCTATGTTCAGGAAGTGTCATCTAAGTACATGGAAGACTATTTAGCAAGTTTAGGTTCAACTTGATGATGATATATCTTATTTAGAAGGTCTAGTGTTGATCTTGGACAATCATGTGTAGAAGATAAGGAAGATGTGTATAGTGTTGGTGAAGGTGTTGTGGCATCATTGTGATGTATAGGAATCCATGTGGGAGAAAGAAGATGAGTTTCATAAGAAGTATCAGGCTTTGTTCTCATATGATTTCGAGGGTGAAATGCTTGATGTGGGTTTCTAGTTGTAAGATGCATGACATAGCTTAACTCTTAAATCATGTTTTGTTATCTATGTGCATGGGAGCTTCAATTACATGCTTAGTATAGTGATGTAATTAGTTGGTTGATGTTTTTGATCTTGTGGGTATATGTGCATATTCTTCATGTTTGGAGGTCCTTCTTGTAATTTGCACATAGCATGCTTTTCTCATATCTTCTCTCTCCTATTTGGTCTTGGTTTGGTGGTCTTTTAGAAAATCCCTACCCCTTCTATAGGTTGTGGTTAGCTGTTGGATAATGACAATGTCATCATTTCCCATGTGTTGAGATTTCATTAGTAGATGATATGTATACTGATGGAATATAAGTGTAGGACTAGATAGATGAAGATGGAACTCTTTGTTGGACTCAGGAGTTCTACTGATGATTGGCTCTGATGCCAACTGATGACAAGTAGATTATTTCCTACCAATGAAAGACCTAGTGGATCTTGACCGATGGAAATCTTAGTCCAACGGATCCTGATGCAGTTTCCCATGTTTTTGTATCAATGAGATCCATGTGCATGAATTGATTATGATGACTGATGGGATCTCTAGTTTACCTTCAAAAATAATATCCCTAAAATCTTCCATTGATGATAGTTTGGGGTCACCCGTCGATGTTGTTGATAGTTGATGGATCCATAGGTTTAAGGATTGAGGGCTCAGCATTTTTGTGTTCCTTCTCTCCTATTCCCTTTACTGGTCTAGGGATATAAATACCCCTAGTGTTCCTCCTCTTTCACCCTTAGTTGTGTTATTTTCTTGTCAAGAGCCAGAGTAGCAGTGGGTCATCATCAATTGATGACAGCCAATGAGATTTCTACTTCCATGGACCATCAACAGAGTTGTTGGTGAGCTAGTTTCTCTTCCCTTATTTATCTTTTAGTATCAACGTCTATCCTTACATCTTCTAAACCTAGATCCGTGTAAGTTACCTTCTTTTCTTCTTTTTATCGATATGATCCTTTATCTTCTTATTCCTTGAGCTTTGTTCTTGGCATTTTCTTTCTAAGGTTTTGCCCTTGGTAGTCTTATACCCTATTTTCCTTCTTTCCTTTAGCCTAGCAGATCTTAGCTCATGGAGTTAGGGTAGTCAAAAGCTTTAAGGAAGGAAAGCTCATATCTTGGGAAGGATCATGGCTTGCTTGAGGTTCAAATCTTATTGGATCCTAAAGAGTAAAGCTCGAGGATTTCCATCTTCCTTGATGAGTGGGGTCAATTCTAATGTTTTTAAGGTGAGTGATATAACATATGATTCATTAAGTACCTACACAAAATATGAAAAACCCTAATCTTGTTTCTAAAACCTCGATGAGATTGAATATGTATGCCAACCTAAGAAATAAAAAGGGAATACTATATTGCATGCTCATCTTAATCTCTTTGATACCCTCCTTTGGTGTTAAACATCACTTAGCTTGATATGCATATGGTTAGACCCGAACTATGATGCAAAATGAAGTTAAAGGTGGTTCCTTTATGGTGTGTTTATATTTCCTAAGGTGAAACACAAACTACATATTATCCATGTCCTTAGACAACTTTTCTAAAATATTAATAAGACTTTTGGTTATTTGTTGTAATGCTAACATGTGGTGAAAATAGAATCAATGTGTCAAAAGTAGCTTATTTATGCTAATTTAAATCTTGAGAATGGCATAACTCTTGCATATTTGGAATTCTAATCTATTTTTTTAGTATTATGTTGTTACAACTTGTGAAGTTATGTGCCATATTTTAGATGATATGATGTCCCGCAGTGAACTTTGTTTTTTTATGGCTTGATATGATATCTTGTAAAGGATTGGACCTTGGTATGGTCGATGATGTATAATAGGGCCTTGTAGTGACCTGATTTTAATATATGTCCTTGATATGGCTAAAAGGCATCATAGTATACCCTATTTTTATTGGATGGAATTGGATTGTAATACACTTTTCTATATCTTCTAAAGTTTTAAATGCTTGCTTAATATTTTAATTGTCTTATTATTGATTGTATGTAACTTGATTGATGCGGTCTTAAAGTCTATAACTATCGAACTCATCAAGTGCAACCCTAATCATTTAGCACCTAAGTCCATAGATCTATTTCACTGGGTCATTGGGAGAAATAGTGAAACGATCTAATCTTATAGAAACCTAACATTTATGACAAGATGCTCATAGCCATATATTAGTGAGTATATGGAAACATTTGGGGTTGGTACACCCTAACATATTTATATCTTAATGGGACTTGATTCCAACCTATGGTTTAGTGATATGTGATACGTGATTGATAATGGATGTGGTTATGTCTTAGTGTTGATGGTTTTGATACCCTATGATGTGGTTTTGTGCCCTATGTACCCAAGGCAAACCAAGATATGTGGATATGCCTTCTAAGCATTCCATGCTAGACCATCATGTGAGCATTGTAGCATTGATGCCATTTCTTCAACCCAATGATGTGTGGAGAGATGTATTGGAATCTGATAGGCTTAGATGTTGTACACATTGATAATGGCTAGCTAGTAGTTTGAGTGGTGCACCTCAAACTACCTAGGGCATAATAAAATGTGAAAACCAATCATGTGGTATATCTATTTATGTTTATTTGATGAGTAGCATGGATTTTCTTATGATGATTGTTGGTTCCTACATGATATATATGTGACTTATATTTGTATAGGCATCCATGGTGATAGTTATAATCATTCTAAGATTATGATTCTTGACATGCAACTTTCTCAGTATTATGAATATTACCACTTGAGTTTAACCATCCCAAGCCTTGTTGTAAGTAATCAATATTCTCAGCAGTTATATCATATCTCTTGGGCTTGGGATCTCAACTATGCATTTCCACATCATTTTAGGTGACCAGACAAACTTCCCAAGTTGTAGTGGTGAGAAACAATCTTTTAGAGGATGCTAGTCACTTGGAGGTAGGTTATATTTGTGTCTCACATGGAGTTTGGTGCTCATATAGTATCACTAGAGATAGGTGATGTTTGTGGTGGTCAAGTTAGTTAGTACTAAATTCGTTCATGAACTTAGGTTTGGGTGGGAAATGGTTGTAAGTTTGTAATAATCAACTTGAGATTTTGACATGTGTGCCTTGTAATGCCTTAGAAATATAGTTTCAATTGTATATAATGTAATTATTATGTTCAGGCATATTACCCCTTTTTGTAAACAGGTGTGACTGAGGTCATCAAGATCTTCTGGAAATAACATAACTATAGAATATTAATATATTGTGAGTTCCTTGTTCATATCATTTTGTGATTTTGTTTTGGAATTTTTATTTCCATGTTTCTATGTGGTAAGTTTTTGGTAATGATAGTTTATTTTGCTTTAATGGGGGGTTTGTTTTGAGTAGTCTCAATCTTGTATGGTGGAGCCCCACCCAAATGAAAAGACTCATATCTAGATGTTGACAAACTAAATTTAGAAAACTAATATAGATCTGACCTATATTAGTTTGTATACATGTTAATGTGACCCAATACTAATATATATAAACAAAATTGCATATCTACTAATCTTAAATACTGTAAAAAAATTACATATATGCTTTAAAAGTATTTTGTCTCAATTATATTGGAATTTTGACAGACAATGATTCAGGAAATTCAAATTGTTGTAAAATGATGTATAAATAAAACATGTAAATCATAGTAATAGGCATAAATAATTTACATTTTTATTCACTTTTTATATATATTAAACTCTAAAAAAGTATCCTTGTTGAATTACATTATTTAATTGAGAAAAATGATATGGTAAAATAAATGCAATACATATCTCAAGATTAGGATCAAAAAACAAACCACTTCTTTTAGTTATACTCAAGATAAACAAAAATGATTCTTCAACAATTCTCAATGAGGACAATGTGGATATTGATTCAATCATCTTGCTTAATATGGATGTACTAACAAAGAAGAGTTGAAAAGAAAGAGAATCACACTATTTAAAGCCATTTGAACTATTTTAATATCCAAAAGGACTTCAATTGTTTTAGTGGATATGGGGGTTATGGATTAACAAGCCTTAATCCATGTAATGTAAGTAAAGGGGGATCCAAAGGACATATATTAATTGATCTTGTTAAACACTTTTACAAAGTCAAATTTGAGAAGAATATATGAGAGCCCTTTTAATAAAAATTAGGTATAATCTCATGCTTTGGGATATAGAATCATGTGTCGTTGTCCCTTATTAACGTAACTTAATTGTATGGGGCACATTCATCAAGATTGGATTATTATGATAATAAAATTCTTAATAATTATTTTAAAGTTTAACTCCATGTAGTGTCTTTTCCTCTATAAAGGCATTTCTTTGCCTCTATGAAGGCATTTCTTTAGATTACGAGGGGACTTCATTTGTAAAACATAAAATTTTCAAATGTTATATTTACTTATCCCTTTTAAAGGGATACAAGAAGAGTAATGGACATATAGTCTTTGATATGTCCATGCAAGGTGACTTTTAAAATCAATGTCACGTGAGTGGAATTGATTTGTAGAGGGATGAACATGTCTATGAGCAATAATGTCAAAGTAATAGCACCATCAACAAGTCAAATTGGAATGGAATACTTGATTATTGTAGGGATGATGCTTGGGTCAACTTCCATGAGTCGATGATATTCTTGTGGTCATTAGTACATTTTTGCCCTTTAATGTTACATTGATATAGCTAGTTTCACAAAATAAACCGACTAAGTAAACTATTGCTTTGATTTTTATCTATGAAATGACATTGTATATGATCCAGGAAAAAATTCAAGCACCACTTTACATACAATGTCACTTTTTATCAAAAAATGACACTAGAAAAGCCAATTAAATAATATTTCGCATCAAAATTTTGTATTGAAACTACAAATTTGGTTCGTCTAAAAATTGACTCTACTTTCTTCCTTGGAATCAAATGCACAAATTTAAATTTTGTACAAATATTGTATAATGTTTATATATATATGTATATATGTAGATATATATGTATACAAAATTGTCTCTAGAAGTATGGTCAATTTCACATCATATGGTATCACTTATTATTGAAAATGATGTTGTATCTTTGACCTATATGATTTTTTTTTTACAAAAAATGACTCTAGAAGTCTGATCTGCTTCTCAACATATAATGTCACTTATTTTGAAAAACTAATGTTGTAGCTTTAACCTATAGGGTCTTTTCTTGTGAAAAAACAAGGTTGTTAGAAAAACTTGGGTAAAACTTATTTTTAGCTTCATTTTCCATTAAAAATTGACACAAAAGGACATCATATTAACCCGACTACAAAACATAGTGCTTACTATGCACCCGCATAAAATCCTGAGCTAGTGGATGTTCTTCTTCCTCGTTGGTTTCATTTGAGATTCTTCAATGATTTTGCCTTCTGTACTCCATTGTAGCTATGTTTTCAATACCTTCATTATTTTGTGCTCTTCACAGAATATGCTTCATGCTCCATGATCTTTTCCACCCCTACCACTCCATTTCTTCATCTTGATCAAGCAACTGACAGATTTCTGTGGTAATGTGCAACGTCGCCTTTGTTCCTCAACGCTTCTACCATGAACTTCCTTCCTCAATGCTGCCACCACCACCTTCCTTCCTCAACGTGTAGCTGCCTTCTTTCCTCAATGTGTCGTACCGTTAGCCTTTGATGTTTATAGACAACAACCAACATTGTTTGTGCCTCTCTGGGTATGGTTTTTCTGTTGCCATGTCTTCTATGTGGACTTTTTTCAATTTGGACATACAAACTCTAGCTTCTAGATATTTTTGCACACCACGTAGGTATGTTCTTATCCTATATCCAAATTTTGATAGATCATGTTCTCAGTGATGTTAATTTTATAAGAAAATGCATGTGGTTGGTTATGATAACTCAAGGAATTTGAATGAATGATATGATAATGAATATTGTGTGACCACCTAATTGTAAACTGAAAATGAAATGTATACCTAAATTTTGTATGATGTGTAATATTTTAAGGATTAATGAATTAAGGATTTAGTGTTTATGTTTTATTAATTAACCCAAATTGTTATAGATTTTAGGGCCTAATAATCTAACCCAAGTTATTTTAGAGTTTATGGCTTAATAAATTAAATTTAATTAACTTGAGGGTGTAGCCTAAATGCAAAGATGTTTAGTCGAATATATGAATATGATAATTAGACATTTATTTATTGTCTTAGAGACCCATCCAAAATGTACTCATTAGGAGCAAATTTTATATATCCCTCGATTTTTGACTATTTTTAATGTACAATCTCACTTAGGATGTAGGTGTAAATGTGAGTTTAGTTTTGAAGAGAATTTATACATATTTTCCCATTATTTCTCTGGGTACATATAAGGGTAGCTATTTTCCAATCTACATTGGTGTACTTGGAGAACATAAGAAAATATTGTTGATATTTTCTTGAAAATTAAATTCACATTATAAACTTACTTGTGAGATTGTGTGTTAAAGAAAAAGTGATAGGTGGTACACATTAATAAAAACTAATTGGTTTTCTCTCAATTTCCTATAATATGTTTATTAAATGTTCAATTGTCTAATGAATTCACGTGTGATTTAAAAAATGAATCAAAGTTGGATGTCTATTCGAAACCATTATAGTTTATAGCTTGCAAAAGCTCTTGATGAGTTCATCATATTTTATAAGGAACATAGGAAATGACCCAACGATAAGTTCTATTGTGCATGTAGGAATTGTGATAACAATTTCCAATTCAACACGGTTTTGAGGAAATTAAAAATCACGGCATATACAATGGGATCACACAGGGCTATATTGAATGGCATTGACATGGAGAGAATCCTTATTGGAGATCAGAAAATGTCAATATTGATAGTTGTATAGAAGAAGAAGAAGAAGAAGAAGAAGAAGAATATATGGGAAAGGATGATGGTGTCAATGAAGGACCGATTCAGAATGATATGATTGATATGATACTAGGTATTTTTGGGGACTGTGTTACTAATACACCTTTCATATTTAGAAACATTATACATGATTTAGATAAATTGCTATACTTGTGTTGTACTAAGTTTACGGGGCTGAGTGTTGTGATGAGATTATATGCTCTAAAAGCTAATAATAGGAGCGAAAATAGTTTCATGTCTTTTTGTCTCTATTGAATAAAATTCTTCATAAATGGGAGTAAATTCCAATTTTGGCATATGAAGCAAAGAAAATGATGTGCCCAATGGGAATTGGGGCTAAGAAGATGCATGCCCGAATGATTGTGTGCTATTTCAAAAGGATTATAGCAATTTGAACATTTGTCCAAAGTGTGGTCCATCAAGGCATAAAATGATGACTTTGGACAAGACCAAGAATGTCTCTCCTATAAAAGTGATATGGTATCTACCTATAATACCACAATTTCAACTCTTATTTGCTAGTTTTGACGATGCACAAATCTATCTTGGCATGCAATGTTAAAGGTTGATGATGATGGGTTCCTATGATACACGTATGATTCAACACAATGGGAAAAGAATTATTTATATACCCTCAATTTGGTGTAGAAGCAAGGAAATTAAGACTTGAACTTTGTACTATTGGGATGAATCCTTATGGTACATTAAGCAGCAAACATAGCACTTGTCTTGTTATAATTGTTATATACGATCTTCTTCCTTGGTTTTATATGAAGAATAAGTATGTCATGATGTCAATGTTGATATCTGGGCGTAAACAACCTGGCAATGATATTGATGTTTACCTTAAAACTAGGAATGACGATTAAATAAAACTATGTGGAGAAGGTGTTATGACATATGATGCTTCATGTGAAGAGATATTTAATTTGTGAAATGTGTAGTTTTGCATGATTAATGACTTTCTAGATTATAGAACTTGTTTGGACACAACATAAAGGGATATAAAGCATGTCATGTATGTGAGGAAAACATTGATTCAATTTGAGTAAAACATGTTGAAAGACCGTATATCTTGTCCATTGAAGATATTTCCCACAAGTGCCTCCTTATCAAAGGCAACACAAATCCTTTAATGGATCAACTGAGGAATGAAGTGGACATAAACCTATATTGGAAAAAGTTGTATATGAATGAGTGAAAGACATTGTCAATGCATTTGCTAAGAGACCATGTAGGTGTTAATCATGTGTGTGATAAGTCATTATATAAGAAGAGTTTAATAATCTGGATCTTCTTTATTGAAGATTTTAGTCAAATAGACATTGTAGTGATGTCATGCATGTTGTGAAAAATGTTTCTTATAGTGTCATTGGTATGCTATAAAATATTCTAGGCAAGACTAAAGATTACATCAAATTCAGAATGGATTTACAAGTAATGGGTATAAGAAAAGAATTCACAGTGAGAGGTCGCCACACATATTTACCCCTAGCTTGTTACACTTTTTTAAAATAGGAAAAATATAAATCTTGGGAGTGCTTGCATAAAATTAAGGTTCCACAAATATACTCTCCTAATATCCATAGATCGGTGTCAATGAAGGATCACAAGCTGATAGGTCTCAAATACCATGATTGTCAAACATTAATGCAATAGATTTTTCCTATGGCTATTTGATCTATATTGTCAAAGGCTGTAAGGTTTGCAATCACAAGGCTCTATTTCTTTGTCAAAAAAGTATGCAACCGAGTGATAAATCCTGGTACTCCCAATAGATTGCAAAAAGATGTGATTGTTATCCAATGCTATCTTGAAAAGTATTTTTCTCCTTTATTCATTGATAATATGGTTCACCTTGTGGTCAATTTAACAATAGAGGTGAAGATGTTGGGCCCAATTTTCTTACATTGGATGTATCCAACTTGAATGGTACATGAGTGTTTTAAGGGTGATGTTCAAAATAGTTGTGATCCTGAAGGGAGTATTATTGAGGGTTATGTGGTTAAGGAGGTAATGGACTTTTGCAATGATTTATTGAACTAGAAGGAACTCATGGTAATCTAAATTCCCATCACACTAAATCTTATTGTTGCAAGGGAACTCTAGGAGCACCAGTCAAAGGAATTAGTCATGAGTTGTGGGAATAATCAAACTTGTCATTTTACACATTGTCAATGAAGTCAGTGTCTATATCACTTAACACACTGATCATAGCAGGAGAGATTATCCTCAAGCTAGTTTGGTGTGTCTTTCTAGAGAGAATAATCAAACATTTTATTAGGTGGTTTGAAGATAAAGTATTTCGTTAACTATCTTAAACACTGAGCAATGTTTTTAATAACATCATATGGCTCTCCTTAAACCAAAATGGACGTCATATCATATGAAGGGGTGACAAAAATTGATTTTTGTACTACACAAAGAGTCAATATTAAAGTAGTGTATTCCAAAATGTCATGGTCACTATTCAACCTTCTTCATTGTCTTTTGTTAGTGCTTAAGATAAGAAACCATGAGAAGAAAAGATGTCATATTATGGTGTCGCTGAAAACATATGGGAATTTGACTACACAAAATTTCAAAATTCCAGTGTTTAGGTGTAACTGGATTGATAACAATAAAGGAGTTTTAATGGCTGATTTGGGTTACACATTAATGAATTTTGAAAAGATTGATGAGAAAGATGAGCCATTCATCATGGAATCCAAGAAAAGTAAGTATTCTACATCTTTGACCTAGAAAATAAAAACCTCTCTATCATTCTTCATGGAAAAAGATAGTTTATTGCATATCCTATTAATGTAGAAGAATTCTATGACAAGTATGATGATTTCTTCCCGTTCTTAGTTGGTTTTCCAAGTGTAAATGCGGAGTTAACACTGATGAATACTATAAACATCAAGATGATGTTGAAAGGATTTTAGTTGAGTAGAAATTGAACCAATATTTAAGGCATGTGTGTTTTTTAATCTACATTTTATTATCAATCAAACATGCATTTTTATATATCTACATTTTGTTATCACTTATGTTTATATTTATCATTTTGCTTGTAGATTGTTCTCAAATGACAAGTGAAGACAAGTCCTCTAAGTGTGATCACCCCAAGAAGGTTGGTACTGATGTAGATGATTCTGGTAGTGGTGATGCTAAGAATACTAGAGGTCCCACACCGATGTAGGTTACATGCACTATGGGTCAAATAGGAGAAATGGGCCATACAATTTGATGACACGGGAGCACATGTTGGGGAAAATACTAATTCTTTCATGCATTATGTAAGGCACACTATACATTGTAGCATGGAAATAAATATATAATTTGGCATACAGTTGATGATTCCCTAAAGGACCTCCTATGAAAGGACATTTTTGTGAGATTTTACTAACTAAAATTGCTTAGTTTTTACTAATATTATTTTTCCTTCATTCTGATTTGGTTTACCAATTCTTATTAAAATAGCATTATCCTTTCGGGAATGTTTCATATAAATAAAAAAGATAATAGGTTAAAGGTGCTCCTGTTGCATAATATGGGAATAGAGTAGGCAGCGAAAATAAAAATTTATGCCCATATTTCCCATATCAACAAGATCGCGTCAACAACTATGTAATGAGAAGGATGGTTTAATGAGGTCATGCCTGGTCCTGGAGCAAGTCTGGTGACTAATACCTCATTTTTGTTGTGTATATTTCTTCTAGTTTCACTCGAACAGCATCTACAGCAGCACCTAGTCTTCACAATGGATAGCATGGTGACATTGTCCTCCTAGAAGGAAAAGTATCTACACCTCTAGAGAAGTCCACACAGACCGCCTAGAACTCATGTCATGCTACTAGAATAGACAGGAAGGAGTTGTCCCTCATGTTGTTGTACTAGTCACCAACTTGCTCTCTCACAGTTGTTCTCCCTTTCTATCCCTCCCTTTATCACGTAGGACTTGCTCGGGTTCTCTAGGTTACCACAACTAGAGAAAACAAACAATAGTCTGAGGAAATTGAGATGTGTCTGAGAAGCCCCAGGTACCCTTCTATTTATAGGAGGATCGGGGTCAGGGTTCCCAGTCTGAGTGGGAGCAAAAGGGACTATAATTTCACAAATGTTCACAACCTTCTACATGCAAAATAGTCAATTTGTGGGTGAACCAATTGGTTAGCATGTGAGCCAATAGGTTCACCCAATGAACCGGTCATTTCATCATGTTTCTCAATAGCAGTTGTATTAGAAATTCTAATCCAATTAATGCATGACATGACGTCATCACTAATCCTTGATACATTTGAATTTATGCACAAACCATGTGTCTCACTCTGTGAAATGGTCGTATGGAGACCTCGAGCCGATCAGATCACTAGGTGAACCGGTCAGTTTGCTCCCGTATTCATGTAGAATTTAACCACTGCAATTTCCAATCAACTTGACACTCCAACCGGTCAGTTCAACACTTAAACCGATAGGTTGGGAATCTAGTCAGTCGGTTCATTACTTTAATTTAATACCTAAACACTTTAGCAATCAATTCAATTTTAATTCATGTTCAAACTCCTTTTCTAGGTGTATCCTATGTGACCCCATAGATCCCATGTTATGTTGGAAATGGATATCCATAATTGATTTATGACATCACAAGAAAAGAGCAGTGTCTAGTCACGCATCATACTACCCAAGTAAATGGAAAGTTGGAGAACAACTTCAACCTACAATATGTGTCTGGTGTTATAGTGATTGTCTAATTTATTTGATTCTGATATTCAAAATGAACTTGAGGTGTGGAATCGTAATCCTCTTAATGACCCATCCATGTTCCTTGAACTAGAGTAGATTGTCTGATATATATGTGACCTCAATATCATATATTAATTCGCATGTGGATGAGCATGTTTTTCTCAGTCTCACTTATCAAGTGCCTTGGATATCGAACTCAGGTAGGATGGACAAATCCCATCTACATCATTCACAAACAACCCCATGTGTCACGGTGCACCTGATCATCACCTTTATGGAAACCCTTATTCAAGTTCGTGTTAAATGATGTCAAAGTACACTAAATGACATGAGATGAGTGTAGTGATTTCAAGTTTAAGAATCACAATCACCACCTTCACTATGAGACATGATTATGACCACCATTTATGGTTTCCATGGGTCACTCTCAATGTGGTTATGTTTGATAAATTATTTTCCAACATGTATCTATGTGCTTGGTTTGATATCACATATATCATGACTAATGAGATTTTGTCATCAACTAAAACACACTCTAGTTTTAAGTGTTACTACTGTCTATTAGCTTTTCTTAGTAATATCTGACTAGAGACATAACAAGGATGTACATACTCTTAACATCTGTATGATACCATTATTCAGGTCATCAACCCAAAGAGATATGTCATTGAGTAATGTCACTCTTCAGACATCTGTTATGTTTTGATCACTATCTCATAACTAATTGAAACATAACGAATTGGAAGTTTGCCTTTATTAATAAAATCATTTGTATAATATGCCATCACAATCATCATATGATTAGCTCTTTGGGCTTACATACCAACAGACTCCCACTTACACTTAGAGCCAATCACCCATGAATCTCATTCTTAGTGATCTAAACATCTCCATCATGTTTCTGCTGTGCAAGTGCTAATCCAGTGGGTTAGAAACATTTTTATTTAGTTGGTATATTGCATGTTTCACATCTCTTCATTGTGCAACATCTCATTTGAGATGGAATTGATATAATATGCTAACTGACATTCCTTGCCTAACTGGTAGCTCTATTGTTGTCATAGTATCTCTACTTTGTCATCAAATGTTGGAACATCTTTAAGTTCATCCATATGAACTTCTAGATCCATATAGTATCCATGCATGTGTACATAACACCTACATTTTTTGCTTCCATTGTAGAATACAAATAATGGTATGTAGTTCGGAACCCTTCCAACTTACAACTCTTTTCTTAAAATTGACACATTTGATATTATTATTGCTTCTTGTCATTCTGGAAGCTTGCATTAGTGTAACCTCTTAAACCCAACTCTTCCTCGTTTCTATAATTTAGCAACTTATCGTTTAGTGCTTCTCAAGTACATATACACAATGTTCAGAAAAGCGGTATTCGGTGTATGGGTGGACAATGTACTGAATAGAGTATATGCGGTATGTGGGAGTATATGCGGGAGTATATGCGGTTTTGGATTTTTTTAATAAATTAATTATATATTAATATAAATTTATATATTAATCATATATAGTTATATTTTACATTGAACAATTACATATGAGTAAAAGAAGAAGCAAAACTTCATTTGGAGTGTTGGCAAAGCATGGCATGACATCAATTTGATTAACACAAGTTAAACAACCATTATGTTATGAAATGTAAAGTTTGCCATAATCAATAAACATAAATAAATAAATAGAGGAAACTATAAAGTAATTATATTATATGCACCATGAAACTATCAAATTGCAATATAAAATGATGATAGTGCCAAACAATTTCATATATTAGTATGGTATACTTTAAACACGTTAACAATTAACAACTAGTCAATAAGAATTGGAAGAACAAGAAGACGAAATGGAGAAGAATTGAAATTATAATAATTTTGAGAATGAAGATGAGAAGGGAAATAAGATTGGAGAAGAAACCTATTGCTCTTATCAAAGAGAATAAAGAAAATGAGAGAATAGATGAAGACCAATTCAATAGCATTAGAGGAATTCAACAGGCAGTATGAAGAAGAGAAAATAAGAGCAAGGAAATGAGAAGAGCAGCATACTGGACTTAATAAGAAAAGGGGAAATGGAAATGATTTGTTTATTGTTGCAACATCAAAGAAAGAAGATGGAAGGGGAAATAGAAGAAGAAAGGGAATTTGTGAACAAATAAATAAAAGACAACAGTAATATCATACAAAAAATGAAAATAAGAAGCAAGGGAGCAGTAATATTATATAAAAAAGAAATATGTGACAACAACAATGACATATACATATTTTGTTCCTATCAGTTTGGAAAAGTGGTGATTAAGTGGCCGCATAAGCGGGTAATCAGTTGCATAATCGGGCCTGGTCCGATTATTGCTCCACTTTGACATATGCGGGGCGGTCCCCTGTCTGAACCGCGGCCGCATATGCGGCCGCACAGACCGATTTCCTGAACACTGCATATACATATACATTTTAGTGCTTCTCAAGTACATATATATATATATAGGTAACCCAGGAGACCCGTACATCGAGCCCAACCTGGGGAGCTCAGCCCCATCCCGTAAGGAGCATAGCCCATTAAGTCACGTAGAGGTCGGTTGTGCTACGTGAGAAACAATTCCGAATAGCACCACCATGGGGATTTGAACCCAAGACCCTTTGTGAGGGGCCCCGTCCTGCGACCACCTAAGCTACTACTCGTCGGCTATATATATATATATATATATATATATATATATAGGGCAACGATCTAGTGAGAAACATATCTGGTGAGAGCACGAGAGGCATTTGAATAACTCTCCACATGGATCAATTTTTCATAATCCAACCATACATATTACAAGTATACCTTAATATCTACCTTCCTATAAATTTTTATCACCATCCAATTTGTAGATCATTCACAACAACCAAATATTTTTCGACACTCTATATTGAATTTCAGGCTGACCATTGGATGTAAAAAGTGTATATCGTACATATGGACATGTAAACAATGTCTGATTGCAATGATTTTTAGCGATAAGGTAAATGAAATGATGCTTTTTCCATCTATATGGTTGGATTTTAAAAAATAGTTACTAATTTTTAGTTATTCAAATGCCTCTCATGCTCTCACCGTAGGATGTTTCTCACTGGATCGATACCCTATATATATATATATATATATATATATATATATATATATATATGTATATATATATATATATATGTGTGTGTGTATTTAATGGTGTTCCAATGACCTTCATTGGAATTTGACTAATACCATCTTTTCATGTCTAATACATACAAGATCATGGGATGAGTTCATAGCATATATGATAGATCCAACTGCTAGTGTGTATGGCATCTTACTCATGTCTTTCCATTCTTCATAAGAATCAAAACATAGGGTTCTTGAGAGACCAATCCCATATGTTATGGAGAGATTCTCTCTCATTGAATCCTATATGTTGAACCCTTTCAGCACCCTTCTTATATATATGCTCATTCATTCCATGAAACTTTCAATAACTATCTTTGTAGATCTCAATCCCTATCACATAGGATGTTTCACCTAATCCTTCATTGTTGAAGGTGTTTTCCATGCCAGATCTCAATATTTACAGTATTGAGATGTTATTCCTCATCACTATGTGGATTATACACATATGCTCCCATGAAATCTTTTGTAATCACAGATTCCATATTTCATCTTGATTTAAGTCAAACTCCTTTACTATTTTTTCAAGTAAAAGATCCCATATCTAAGATGCTTGTTTCATTCTCAAGATTGAACATTGTAGCTTATAGACTTCAATTGCATTAATGAAGTTATAAAACCTTTAGACTGTGTCATGTACAAATTCTCTCAAATATTTCTTTTAAGGAATCCATTTTTAATCTTCATGTGCCAAATCTCATAGTCTGTAGAAGCTGCAACAATCAAGCATGAAGACTGGTGAAGGAATTTCTTCATGTTCAACACATTGAATCGGTTTGAAAATCTTTACATCCAATTTGTCCTTTTAGGTTATCCATGTATGTCTTCATCTTGAAAACCCACCTACACCCTTGGGGTATAATCCCTTTAGGTGTTACTAGCAAGGTCATACCTTGTTTAGTGTATATCAACTTCCTCAATGGCCATTGAGCCATTTCTCATATTATGATTCTTAATGGTTTCTAGTTGATTTGTTGGCTCATCATCTTATGACCAACCAATCTGAGTTATTGGACTCACAATATTTCAATCTCAGATGGTTTCTACCAGAACTATGAGGTTCTATGTTATTTAAGGAAACTTGAGATTCCACAACAATTTGTGATTCTTCTAATTCCTTATTGTACCTTCTTAGGTTCAATGTTTTCATTTTTGTTCCAAACTTTTTGAGTTCTACTTAGATCCCACTGATTATGTTTAACTTGGGTATCTTAGTAACAAACATTTTGTTATTGGGATAGAAGTAGCATGCAACATATTAACATTTATATGGTCTTGAGGATAAATCTTTTTAAGAAACTCTTTTCTTGTACAAGTTTGAATCTTTGTAAAGGACATGTTAGGACATTCCCATATTATATTATATATAACTTCTTTCAAACCATTTTAAATGATACATTGTTTTGATGTAAAGCATGCATCTAAAGGTAATTAGAATATTGAATTAAATGGTAATCATATCATGACCCGTTAGGATGTGAATCCTTCATTCTGATATATCACCATGTTTCAGGTGGATTTGATTGTCATATGCAATCACTGTCTTCCCATAAGGTATCAAACCCTTGATGTAAAGTATTTCAACATTGATCATATCAGAGTATCTTAATACTTTTATTAAGGTTATTTTGTACTTTATTCATGATCCTTTTGAAAACTTCAAGAGGTTCATGTTTGTATTTCACTAAACACAAATCACCATATTAACTAATCTATCAGTAAACATAATGTGGTACAATTATCTACCTCTAGCATTTGTTCTATAGGTCTATATATATCATTATGTATAAGTCCTATTAGAATGCTTATCCTCCCACTACATCTAGTGAAGGGTTTTATGCATAAGTATGACTTGCATGTCTATTCTTGGTTCAACAGCCAAAAGAGTCTAGATAAACATCAATGTGAATTCTAGAAATGCAATTCTTATATATTGGCTTTTCAGATGACTATGTTATAGATATTGATTGTTTGAGTTATCTAATTATAATCCATTTGGTATTTATTTCATCTAAAAAAATCATAAGATATTTTGGAGTATAGCCACACAAGATCACATCTTTTTTGGATGAATCAGACCTTTGTATTGCTATTTTTGTATTTTTGGGTAAATACAAGAAAAATGCACCTCCAGGAGCTAGAAAGGACACTCATCAAAGGATGAGCAAAGAAATAGAGCAAAAAAGTAACTTATACAAAGGACTATATACAGCCAAAGCAGCCTAATCAATTTTAGAACATGTCAAAACTTTAGAAGACTGCCTATAAATGAAAAAAGAGTGAAGGCATGCAATGAGAAAGCATAACAGAGCCAACATTAAGAAACCTCTTTGCCAGTTGTAGGCGAACAAAATCTTATTCCATAGAACATTTCTATCAACAGAGATATCCTTATGAACTCAAAAATTCCTTTAAAACCAGATATGATGAATAGCTAAGAAGGCAAACAAATGCTCCTTCTTTGAACTAAAATTGGCAAAGTCTTGCATAGTGTTAGGAATTCAATTGGAATGCTTCTCTGCTACAGCTTTTTGCCAAATAAAATGGCTATACTTGCACTCAAGAATAATGTGTTGAGTATTTTCAACATCACATCTGCAAAGAAAACATAAAGAGGACGTGGATATCCCTCTTATTGTAGCATAGTCAGTGGTGGGAAGCCTATCATGGAAACACTTCTAGGCAGAGATTTAAAATCTATGTGGTGCTTTGAAACTCCAAATCCACATGAACAAAGAGCTAGTGACTCCCTTCTCTCTAATATTCATCCAAATGAGACATTGATTGACAATAGATTCATTACAAATAAGAATCTTATCCTCTCCTCCTATAGGTGTATCAAGTTCATCATGAAATTCACTCAGTTGTTGATGTAGCCTAGAAGAGGGAATCATCCATTGTTTCCCATGGACACATAGCTAACTCTACATAGACTTGTAAAGCCAGATCTAATAATCTCCTTAGCACCAATACAATCTTTGAGAAATAATCTTTTGGGAATCCAAGGATCTAACCATAGAAAAACATTCTCACCATTACCAATCTAATAGTCAACCAACAATTTGAAATCGTCCAGATGTCTCAAAACCTAAGTGAAATACTAGGAATGTTGATTAGAGATGTTAACAGTCTAGATAGACCCTTTACTTAAGTACTTATCATGGATCCACTTGATCTATAGATAGTCCTTTTTTGAAGCAATTTTGCAAATATTAAACAAGACTACAGCATTGCAAACATCTTTTATTTTCTTTATCCTAAGGCCACCCTCTTCTTTCAACTTGGTAACACGGTACCACTTGATGAGATGCATGCTATTTTTACCATCACTCTTCCCCCATAGAAAGTTCCTCATAGTTCTCTCTACCTCCTCACATATAAAACTAGGAAGGGGAAAGGTGGAAGACCAAAATCTATGAATAGTCAAAAGAGTGGAATTGCAGAGCTCTGGTCTTCTAGTAAAAGAAAGTTGCTTGGACTTCCATCTATCCAGACTTCCTTTCATTCTGTTGATAAAAGGATAGCAATGACTCCTAGAAATCCTACCTAAAAATAAAGGAATGCCAAGATACCTTTGAGGCATAAAACTTTGTCTGATCCCCAGAATGTTAGTGACCATCTCAACATCAACTCCAGAAATAGCAAAAAAAGAACTTTTCTCCAGAATGTCTCTAAGACTAGTCAATTTGGCAAGATTGTCAAAAATCTTTTTGAGGTCAAAAATTCTACCATCCTCAGCATGCAAGAACTATTGGGTTTTGGGGAATCAGAGAAGGCAGCGGAAACAAAAATTTCTTCTCCCAATCCCAGAACGAAGGAATTGCGTCAACATCTATACAGTAGGAAGGATGGTTTGTAGATACATACCTTATCCCGAGGCTTGCTCGGCGATGTTACCTCACAGCTTGTGATGTCTTCACCTCTGGTCTTGGACGGTGTCTGTGTTGCTCCTGGTTTCACCAGGACTGTTGGGATTGACAGTTGTCCTCCAAGCGGCAGAAGTCTCCCACCTCTGAAGTAGTCCACACGGACCACCTGGAACTATGATCTCCTTGTCCCACAAAGAATTGGAAGGAGTCGCACCCTCCTGTCGGCTTACTAGTCACCGACACACTCTATTGCAACCAGTTTCCTTTCTACAGTTGTCTTTTCCTTGTTGTGCCTCCCTTATCGGGTAGCACTTGCTCGGGCTCTCTCTTGGTTACCAAAACCAGAGAGAATGACAACTTTGTAGAGCAACTGGTGTTCTGAGTTGTTGTTTTTGAGAAGCCTCCAATACCCCTATATATATAGGAGGGTCATGGGATAGGGTTCTCTACCCCGGGCAATGAGGGATTAAAGCAGGAGTGGAAGGATTCGAGATTTTCCACAAAACAACCAACTTTTCCAGCTGAACTGGTCGTTTCAAGCACGAACCGATCGATTGGGGACCTGAGTCGATCGGTTCACACTTGAACTGGTCGGTTGGGACACCTCATCCGATCGGTTCAAGCATGAGTCGATCGGTTCGTGGTCCTGGTCCAACTCGAATTGACTTTCCATGTTTGTTTCCAACTAATCAAATATTAGTCCTTGTCCAAATCAAATTTGTACAAGTGAAACAAATGTGTTTTTGCAAAAAGAGTCTTCTGACTTTCCAAACGATCTCAGTTGGTCACACGAATCAACCGATTCAACAATTGAGCCGATCATTTCATTGACACATGAGTCGATCGACTCACCACTTGAGCCGATCGGGTCATCAACCTAAGCTGATCAGTTCAACCTTGTGAGCCGATCGGTTGGGGAAGTAGACTGTGCAAATCTGTCAATTGCAGTTCCAATCAATTCGATACTCTTAATCATCTGGTCCAACACCTTGAACACTATGATTTTGAGCTATCAATTGATTAAGTGTTTAATTGAACACTAAACTCCTTTAGTAATCAATCTAAACATCGTTTGTGGATAAACTCCTCTTCCAGGTTAAATCCTTTGTGTGTGACCCTACAGGTCCATTTCACATTGGCAGTGAAAATCCATAACAATTATGACTTCATAAGCAAAGAGCGGTGCCTAGTCACACATCAGTGCTACCCAAGTGAAAAGGAAAGTTGGAGAACAACTTTCAATCCTACAATCCGTGAATGGTGTTACAACGAATGTATAATTCCTTTGTCACTGATATCCCGAATGAACTCAAGGCATGGAATAGTCATTCTTTCAACGTTCATTCACTTTTTTGATCTCAGAGTAGATTAGAGGAGATATGTATGACATCAATATCACATACTAATTCACACATGCGTGCACGCCTATCTCAATCCTACTCATCAAGTGACCATGGATATCAAACTCCCTCGGGAGGGACAAATCCCATATATATCACTCACCCCTCAAAAGCTCCATGTGTCAAAGCCACCCAATCATCACCTTTATAACAACCCATGTTTCAGGACTGTGTTTGATGATGTCAAAGTGTACCCAATGACATGTGTTGAGTGTAGTGATTTCAAGTCAAAGAATCACACTCACCGCCATCACTGTGAGAACTGACTGTGACTACCATGTTATGGTTCCATGTGTCAAACTCACGGTGGGTCTGTCTGGTACACTTGTTCTCTAATAAGTACCTATGTGTTTGGTTTGATATCTCCATATCATGACTAATGAGATTCTGTCATCAACCAACACCACAATCTAGTCTTATGTGTCATTGTTGTCTATCTTACTTCCACAATGACATATGACTAGGGACATAATAAGAATGTACAAACTCTTAGCATCTGTATGATCTCATCATTCAGGTCCTCAACTTGAAAGCATATGTCATGGAGTACTATCATTCTCTAGACATTCAATCTGTTCTATCATTATCTCATATGACTGAACCAGAAAGAATTGGAAGCTTGCCTTTGATGTTTATCAAATCAATCTTAATGTATCCCACCAATCATCACATGATTGGCTCTCAGGGCATACATACCAACAAGAACACCATCAAATCATTAGAAAAAGCCATATGTGAGACATTCAAGGACTTAGAAGCACTAAGAGGTTTAATGCCTCCTATATCAATTTTTAGATTCATAAGTTGTGTGAACAATTGCATAATAATGGTGAACATATACGGAGCTAAAGGGTCACCTTGCATGATCCCATTAGTCAGCTTGAAAGGCTCAGTGGCTTCACCATTAAATAAGATTTAATAAGACATAGTTAGAAAAATCTCCCTTAACTAGACCACCCAACTTTTAGGACAGTTCATAAGATCCAAACTCTTAAATAAAGAATCCCAATTTACTGTGTCATAAGCTTTAGTGAGATCAACCTTTGCACAGATATTCTCAGTACATCACTTTATATTAAAGTCATGAATCAATTCATTAGAGAGCAAGATTGCATCCTGGATACTTCTTCCTCTAATAAAGGCACACTGGTTGCTGCTTATAATATAAGGAAGAACATCTTGAAGCCTGTTAGTAAGGATTTTAGAGATAATTTTATAAGTCACATTGCAAAGCACAATGGGTCTCCAAATCTTAATGAGATGAGTTTCATCACTCTTAGGGATAAGGGCAATGAGCGTTCTATCAGCATCTTTTAGCATCCTACTAGATTTGAAGAACTCCATAACAGTAACAATTACATCATCTTTAATAATATGCTAGCTAGACTTGAAGAATTTACCCTTGAGACCATTTAGATCGGGGAACTTATCAATGTTAAGCATGTGGAAAACATCTTCAACCTCTTTTCTTGTGACAAACCTATCAACAAGATCCTTTTGTGCATCAGAGTTAGTAGGGAAATTCAGACTCTTCAAAATAGAGATATCCATAGATGAGTTAGTATTGAATACGCTAGTATACAAGTCAAGAACATAACTTCTAATCTCATCAAAATTATGGTTAAGACTCCCATCAATTTCCATATCTTTTATGTGATTCTTGTGTCTTCTAGTTTTTATAGTAGAATATAGGAACTTAGTGTTGGAGTCCCCCTCCTGGAGCCACTGAATTCTAGATTTTTGCCTTGCCAATGATTCCTCATTCAGCCTAGCCTCATTAGCAATCTTCCTTCTTTCTAAATCTTGGATTTGAAGTTTAACATTAAGTGGATCTTTGTCAAGTCTTGATTGAGCCACAATAGCATCCCTTTTAAGAGTAGCAACCTCATCATATAGATTCTCCACTTTGTCATGATTCCATTTAGAAAGATTCTTCCTTAGTCATTTGAATTTTGAGTAAAGGACGTACATAGGAATGAAATAAAGGACATACATAGGATATTCCTCAATATCATCCTTCCAGGAATAAGCCACGACCTCCTCATAATCTTTTCTATTAGCCCACGCATTTATGAATCTAAAGGGAGCAATGATTTTTCTCTTTTTACCAGTATTCAACACCATGATCTTATGATCAGTAGTGATGTTTGGGATGAGAACACCGTGCATTTCC
Source organism: Alisma plantago-aquatica (assembly GCA_963693085.1). NCBI lineage: Eukaryota > Viridiplantae > Streptophyta > Magnoliopsida > Alismatales > Alismataceae > Alisma > Alisma plantago-aquatica. The sequence continues at coordinate 1,136,498,328 of OY856412.1, read as the reverse complement.
AGAATGAAGTCCATAAATTTACTATGATAAAGAATCTTATCAATCTTTGAGGTCCCAAAATCCAAAACACCCTGATGGTTATACCATGAAAAGAAGGCTCCACTCAGAGACAAGTCAAAAAGCCCAATGTTAACCATACAGTTGTTAAAATCATCCATGGATCTCTGATATGGAGGTTTCTTACCCACCTTCTCATTGTAATTCCTAAAAACATTAAAGTCACCCATAATAGTCCAGGGTTCATTAATGTTCTTATTGATATCTTCCAAATCACACCACAAAGAAAACCTATCAGAATCTGGATTATGGCCACAAACAAAAGTGAAAAAGAAACTTCTGTCACCAACAGATACCTTGGTGTGAATAAAATGATCTGACTCCAAAAGTTTATCAATAAAGCAGTAATTACTATCCCACAATAGAACAACCCTTCTAAGGATATGACTTGCATGATTGGAGACCCATCTATATTGATGAAAAAAATTATACAACAGTTTATCAATCGTACCTACCCGGACCTTTGTTCCAACCAGTATAAAAGATGTGAGGCCTAAACCTCATAACCTTCTCCTGGACTCTAGGAGATTTAATATTAAGCCCCCTTACATTATAAGAGAGGATGGTTAAGTTGTCTTCAACCATTAGAAACATTTTGGACCAATACTTCATTGGTTTGATTCTCCCCTCCTTCACCTCCCAGACTATCAAATTTGTTAGAAAGAGATGTGTTGTTATATTGAATCTTCTTCACTTTACCCCTAGATTTCTTCTTTCTATTACCTTTTAGAAACTCAAAAGCTTCTAAAACCTTGTGCTCAATAGAATTCAGAGGAGTGTACAAATCAACAACTTTCCCATCCTGAGGTAAATTAACTTCATTAATATATTGAATAGCACTACTGGGACTCTGATCACTATCTTCAAAAGTTTCTTCAATGAAATGAAACTCTTTATCCTCCATGTCAACTTCTTGATTTTTATTCTGGTTCATCTCTATCCTTTCATCAGTAGATTCATTAGGCATTTCTTTAGTAATCTTCAATGTACTACTATCTTAGAAACTAATGAAATAGTAGCACTTTCCTCGGCAACTTTCTTTTCAGGTACTCTAGGGACCCAAACTTTCATCCCCTTATCTTTCTACACATAATCATTATGTCCAAACATATTGTAAATTGAACATCTCAGTGAAGTCCACTCATATTCAAATGAGATAGTGTGTTTTTCTCCTTTGCTACATATCACCTCCAGAGAATTAGGAAATGTCGACATCACAGGTAATAAGACTTGGATTCGAGTGTATTCAAGCCTACGATACTCATGTTTGAATTTGTCTGTCCTCATAGGAATCCCTATAAAGGAGCCAATCCTAGAGAACATCTTAGAGTCCCACAATTCTAGAGGAAAATCCTGAATTCAGATGAAAATCAAAAGATCTTCAGGTCTAAATCTCGATAGACAACACCAGGCTTCCACTTCATTAAAACCAATGGCTTACCCCTAACATACCACATTCCTCCTTTGTCAATGGTTTCCAGATCTAAATGGTCTGAGAATATTATTAAGAAGAAGCCTCTTATATGGATCAAGATATCTATAGTACCCTTCAATGGCCAGATCTGAGAAAGATATTTCTCCGGTGTGGGAAAATGAACTTTGAAATTTATAACATAACAGGAAAGATAATTCACCCATCTCGTAGCATTCAAGACCACATCCTCCTATGGGTAAACTAGAGTCTCCCCCCTCACTTCTTTCTCTGTCTTATCTAGTGTTGTGATATCCTTAGAAGTCTTTTTGATTAACTTGCTCCAAAAACTCAAGGCCACTGAGGGCAAGACACTTCCGGTTGAATCTACATTGGTGGAAGAGGAAGGGACCTCTGATGATTTTTGCTTCTGATGGTCGTTGCCATCACTCGCAGAATCGCCAGACGCACCTCCGCTTCCCATCGTGACTCTTTTTGTGAAGTTTTTTTCTCAGAAAAGTTGCCACCCAAGAATCACAATATGTGTCCAAGATTTTTCAAGATCAAATCTTTGAAATAGAACATTAACTATTTTATTCATAATCATCCTTGTCCATACAAGATGTTGAAATTAAAATGTTTCTATTATTGGCATAACGAAATAGCAGTTCATCTAACTCTATTACATGCCATGTAGGATAAGATAAATTCTAAATAAAGAATGAAGTTGCACCAACTCTAGATTCATGCAGTCCATCAATGTCCTTCAATAAAAGTTTTACTTCTTATCAGATCTTGCACATCAACATATGCCAGATCTATATCTGGCGTCAATATACCCAAGATGAAGAAGTTATTAAATTTATTTTATAATGTATATACCTGAAGTGGAGATCTCCTCTATCTCCTCCCTTTTGTTCTTTAGTTCCTCCAAGTAGAGGTGGCAATTCCTCTTCCGATGTCTAGCCCGGTGACAGTGGTGACACATACCTCCCTTGTTCACTCCTCTCTTTGCCTTAAGCACTAAAGATTTGGACTTCTGGATAGATTTAGAACCCTTGGTAGCTTTGCCTTTGCCTTTAGATTTTCACTTGGACATGTTGATAATCATCACAGACTTGGGCTTGTCTTTCTTCATTTGTGCCTCAATTGTTATCAACATGCCTAGTATCTCTTTCAATGGCTTGTCAAAGTCATTCATGTTGTAGTTCATGACAAATTGACTGTATGACTCTAGCATGGATTTCAAAAGCACATTAGTGGCCAACTCTTAACCCAAGGGTAATCCCTATCTAGATAGGTTCTCAACATACCCAATGAGCTTGAGAACATGAGGACTTGTTAGGTCTCCTTCTGCCATGTTACACTTGAATAGTACCTTGGATACATCATATCTCTCTTGTCTTACCTGATCTTGGAACATGTTCTTAAGATGTGTGACCATCTCAATGACATCCATGTTCTCATGATGTCTTTACAACTCATAGTTCATGGAGCACAGCATCAGACACTTGACATTGATGACATCTTCAATACGCTTCTTGTAAGCATCCCTGACAACCTTAGGTGCAGTGGGAAGAGGTTTATCTGGCTCTGGAGTCTCCAGGACATAGAGTTTGTGCTCCTATATGAGAACGATTCTCGGCATCTTGAACCAGTTATGGAGATTATTCCCATTTAACTTGTCCTTCTCAAGGGCTGATCGTACTAAACAATTGTTGTTGTGTGATGCCATTTGATTCTACAAAAGAAATTTGTACTTTTCTCAAAAAATCATTTTGATTTGATTTGATTTGTATAAAATTTGAAGATGTTTAATTAGTCCTTTAATTTACTATCATTTCTCATTATTTTGTTCAAATTAATAATCCTCAATTATCAATTAGGAAGATTCACAGTGTACAAACTTCTAATGAGCCAAGATCCAAAACAATTCAATTATTACCCAACCAACACCGGCATCCATAATCAATCATTAGGGTAGACAACATTTGTCAAATGCATCTTATGCAATTCTTGGATGGATGGTATGTGCAACTCCTTTCCATAATCATCTGTATGAATCTAGGTGCTTAATCCTATAATGGTCACCTGGTTAAGCCTGACCCAAAAGCCAACACGATAATAATGTGCCCACTTGAGCGGACCCATATTACTACCATCACACTTCCATAAGATGGACAGTGCACCACTCTAGGGTGTAACCTATTCTTAGTCGACCAAGCTTTTCATGTATGTTGCTAATGCAAAGTGACTTAGACTTAACATGTTTATTGAGGGATTATATTTATATTATATATATATATATATATATATATATATATATATATATATATATATATATATATATATATCCATATATATATATATATATCCATATATATATATATATCCATATATATATACATATATATATCCATATATATATATATATCCAATCACCACATACAAGTATGTATCATATACATGTTATATCCCACAAACATAAACATGCAAATTTAAAACATTTGCAATGGTTATTGGCATATCTGTTGTAATTCCTTGGAGCCACAAGGTTTTACTACTACCTAGGACTACATCACATGCATGAACCTGTTGTTGGTGTAGATTTGTGCTTGAACCAATCCGAGTTGATCGGTTCAACCCTTGAACTAGTTGGTTCGCCTCTTAGTCAGTCAGTTGGTCTATCAGATCATTCATCTGGCCCCAATCCAACTGATGTTTAGACACTTCCAAATGGCTGGCTAGGCCACCAGCCGATCGGTTCAGCTTCTCCTACCATCATCCTCCAACCGATCGGCTTGTCCTTGAGATGGTCGGCTTGTCTGGTGTTGAGCGTCTTCATTGTTGTGACAAGAAAAGAAACTATCCTATTATTGTTAAATTAATTACATAATAAAGAGAAACCTCGAGTTACATTCGAGGGGAGAAAAGGTAGAAAAGAATAATACTTTTACATTTAAAAGAAGAAGGTAGAGGCTCGGTGTGCAAACTAAGATATAATAGGAATAAAATAAACCATTCAACCACATTGATTTGAAGGTTATTGGCCATAACCATGCTATACAAACACCGTCAAAACCAATTTTAGGGCAATGCGTGTAAATTACACACACGCGCACATATATATATATATATATATAATTTTGGGATAACATGTGGTCATTAATCATTTTAAATATTCACATCATATGCAATGAAAGTGAAAATCCAAAATCTGATCACATCAATTAAGTCCTAAAACACAGTAGATTGGTGTGGTTCTGATACCACTATTGGGAAATATGGGAATAGAGTAGGCAACGGAAAAAAAAAATTATGTCCATATACCCCATAACAGCAAGATCGTGTCAACAACTATGTAATGGGAAGGATGGTTTAACGAGGTCATACCTGGTCCTAGAGCAAGTCCAATGACTAATCCCTAATTGCTTCACTCGCACAACATCTGTAGTAGCTCATGGTCTTCACCACGTACAGCAGGATGACATTGTCCTCCTAGCGGGAAAAGGATCCATGCCTCAAGAGAAGTCCACACAGACTGCCTAGAACTCATGTCAATCTTCATAATAGATATTAAGGAGTTGTCCCTCCCCTTGGTGTACTAGTCACCAACTTGCTCTTCTACAATTGTTCTCCCTTGCTATCCATCCCCTTATCGTGTAGGACTTGTTTGGGTTCTCTTGGATACCACAACTAGAGAAGACAAACAATTGTCAGAGGCAATTGAGATATTTCTGAGAATCCCATGGTACCCCTCTATTTATAGGAGGATCAGGGTCAGGGTTCTCAGTCTGAGTGGGAGTGGAAGGGACTGAAATTTCACAAAATTCACCACCTACGATGGGTGAAATAGTCAGTTTGTGGGGAAACGGATCGGTTCAACCATTGAATTAGTCATTTCATCATGTTTCCCAATCGCAATTGTGTTGGAAATTTTAATCCAATTAATGCATGGCTTGACATTAGCACTAATCCTTGATGCAATCGAATTGCTCCACGAATCGGGCATCTCACTCAGTGAAATGGTCAGCTGGTGACCTCGAGCCAGTCGGTTCACTAGGTGAATTGGTCAGTTCACGCCCATGTTCATGCATAACTCAGCCAATGCAATATCAAATCAACCTGACACTCCAATTGGTCAATTCAGCACTTGAACCAATTGGTTGGGAGTCTAGTTAGTTGATTTGTTTCTTAAATTGAATACCTGAACACTTTAGCAATCGATTCAATTTTCATTCATGATTAAACTCCTCTTCTTGGTGTATCCTAAGTGTGTAACCATATAGGTCCCATGTTATGTTGGTAGTAAATATCCATAATTGATTTATGACATCACAAGCAAAGAGCAGTGTGTATTCACACACATTGGTACCCAAGTAAATGGAAAATTGGTGAACAACTTCAACCTACAATCTTTATCATGTGTTATATTGATTTTCTAATTCCTTGTTCTCTAATATCCGGAATGAACTCGAGGCATGGAATCATCATCCTCTCAATGTTCTATCCATGTTCCCTAAACTAGAGAAGACTGTCTGAGATATATATGACTTCAATATCATATATTGATTCACATGTGCATGTGCATGCTTTTCTCAATCTCTCTTATCAAGTGGCCTGGATATCAAACTCTAGTAGGAGAGACAAACCCATATACATCATTCATAGTCATCCCAATGTGTCACAATGTACTCGATCATCACCTTTATGGCAACCCTTATTCAAGGTCACGTTGAATGATGTGAAAGTACATGGAACGACATGTGATGAGTGTAGTGATTTCAGGTCTAAGAATCACAATCACCACCTTCACTATGAAAATGATTATGACCACCATTTATAGTTTCCATGTGTCACTCTCAAGGTGGGTCTATCTGATACACTATTCTCCTACAAGTATTTGTGTGCTTGGCTTGGTATCACATATATCATGACTAATGAGATTATGTCATCAACCAACACACACTCTAGTCTTAAGTGTTATTGTTGTCTATTATCCATTCTCAGTATCATCCGACTAGGGACGTAACAAGGATGTACATGATCTTAACATCTATATGATCACATTGTTTAGGTCATCAACCCGAAGACATGCGTCAATGAGTAATGTCACTCTTTAGACATATGTTATGATTCATCATTATCTCATAATTGGTTGAAATAGAACAAATTAGAAGATTTCCTTTATTAATAAAATCATTTGTATAATATGCCATCAAAACCATCATATGATTGGCTATCTGGACATACATACCAACAGCTACAACAATGTGGCATATAGTAGAGGGATTTTAAGACCAATTACACCATGGATTATATAACTAGTCCTAAGAAAAGAAGGTTTTCACTAACAAAATGGTATTGTTGATCCTATAGTGTGGGACAAGCTTGTTGCATGCACTGAGTTAGATGAGTTCAAGGTACTAAAGATTTTGATAATCTATATGGATATTTATTATTACGATTAGTATGCTTTGTATAAATCTACAATATCTCTTTTGATTGATCGTACTTTCTATGAGACTAGGAATTTGCATGACCATCATCTAGGGCCCGGTGGTTTTGCCTATTGAAGTCAAATATAGGAAAAACATTCATCCTCTAGGTAAGAGTCTAACAAAAGTCCAACTCAGTGTCCACCCTGACATAAGGTTTGGATTGATGCTAGAAAAAATAAAGCAAAAGAAATTCCCAACCTTGCAACTAAAGAGGTGGCACAAAAATGGTAACAAAAGGTTGATCCTCACAACCATTTATTTGTCTTCTTTCAATTATTTTTTGTTGAATTTATTCTAACTAATTTTGTTTGAATTCTGATTAGCAGAAGCTCTACAAGCAAGTGAAGGAAGGAAGGAAAGTTCATCTCGACTAGCTACATGGATGAACCAGTAGTTGTTCTTGGTGCGGAGGAGTGTCTTGGTCGTGTTAGGACATTAGGAGGTAGTGTAGGACTATATTGATATTTGAATCATTTTCAAATCAATCTAGATCTAGTCATAGAGGAGGTCTGACATAGAGGGGAATATAACAAAATATAGCACAAAAAATTAAAAGAAGCAAAGTGTTCATCTCAACCTTCTCAACCTTTTCAACCTTCTCATACTCTATGTCACCCAAATGATGAGGTACAAGCTAGTACAATCATAGAAGGTTGTGGGAGTACTCTCAATTATACGTCAGAGTAGTCTAGTGTAAGTTTGTTATATACGTTGTATTAGAGATGTGATATATACATAATGTTATTGGTGTATGTTAATGTTATTTAAATTGTGGTTGGGTACAAACTTTAATATCTTATTCATGGGAGCTTGAATGCAATGTAGTGGCCACGGGCAAGGTGTGCCACCTTTGTGGTACATTGCATTTTGAACCAATACCCACAGACATTTGTCATATCTCCATCCATCTTGTGTATGAGGGGAAGGGGGGCACACCACTAGTTGTAACATCCCTAAATTTAGGTAAATATCTCCTTTTCCCTCTTTTTTATTTTAATATTTTATTTGAACCCTCTTCTCAGATTTATAGGTTGTGAGATGTGGGAATCTTTGAATGTGAGAGTTTTTTGTAAAAAAATACAAATATTGGATAGGTTTTATATAAGAAAATAAGGTTATTCATTACTTATGGGTTGATTGTGCAAAATTACCAAAATAAGGCATTTAGATAAAATTAGCCTTCTAGATTTTTCCTATGGATGGGGTGTGGTTAAGAGAGAGCTACCCATGAAATTTGGTTAAGAAATAATGAAGAAATAATTTTATATAAGGAAAATATACTTTTTATTAGTTTGGGAGTTGCACACATTAAAGTTTTCCAAAAGGAAAATTTAACTCCAAATTTGGATTCCTTGGTTCTTAATTAGCCTACTTGCCAATTTTCATTTTATTTGCACTTTATTTGCAATCCCAATTAGAATTGGTAACAAAAAGATAATCATTTAATACCACTTTATTCCAAATCCTAATTATTCTCGAAATAATTGATATGTCACACGGTCAGTTGACTTGGTGGATGCATGCTTTTCTCTCCACTGTTGGATCTTGATCTGACACTAGGTGCATCGTCTTCTACCCACAGCCAAAAAGGAAACTCGCAGGAGCAGGACTAGGTGGAAACAAATAACGATTTCTTGCCCTACACTCAATCATTTTCTGATTTTTCTTCATCAACTGCTTCGTGAGAAAAAATTGTACAAATCAAGGTATTACTCATGATTTTTTGGCAAGTAACGAAGAAACGTTGAATCCTACTCCCCAAACCCCTAGTGGCATATGAATGTAGACTTGACCATATATATATATACATATATATATATATATATATATGAGTGGTGCCCTAGATCTGCCACCACCCAAGCTTTCTTATTCTCATCTCAATTTTGCTACTGGTTGCATCTCAGGTTGCCACCAAGTACGTCTTCACTCAAGCTTTGTAGCACCCAAGGTGAGTAGTTCTTGGCCTCCATCTTCAATTAGTTGGAGAGGTTATTTTTTAATCCTTCTCTTCTTAATTTCATGATGTTATTTTGCGATTTCATCATCGTTGTTGGGAACGCCCAAATCGGGCTTGCACCTACTGCTCGGAGGTGCAACAATGGTGAGCGAGAAAGTTAGGAGGGATGACCTCTAGTCATTTGCCCATTTTGCCACTCTCTCCTCCCTTTCTGGTTTTTTCCGCAAGGGCAAAAGAGCCTTTTTTCCACCCTCCCCTTGTCTTAAGCCTCGATAACTTGGCAGGGCTTAGACCATTGACTCGAGCTTTCTTGGCCACCTATGATTGGGCCAAGTAAGTAGGTTGGTCCTTGGGCTGCTGAGTTAGAATTTTGGCAATTTTTAATTGGTCAGATCTTTGAAAAATCATAACTTCCTCTCTGGTTATCCAAAAATTACAAAAAAAAATATGTGCTAGAATCCTTGAAATTTTCGCTATTTGTGGTACTACTTTTTGTCACCTTGTTCATCAGTTTTCAAGATCGTATTTTTGGGTTTCGAAATATTCATAATACCCCATTAATGATTAAAGATATGCTTTAAAGGACAAAATTTTAACCTTGGAATCGTATCTATGGTTGGGCACCCTGACCTAACTCATTAAGACTTAATCAAACATCAATCTGAGGTTTTTAATGACAATTTGAGTTTTAGGGTTTGTCCTCACCTATGATCATTAAAGAAAATATAATAATTAATTAAGTGTTGACCTTGAGTCAAGTTTTATCTTCAAAGAAACCATGATGTTAGTTTTGGATCTATCTCAAGAATCGAATTGGGATTCACCGATCAGACTTGATTTTTAGGGTTTTCATCAAACTAACATCCTATAGCACATAAACCCTAATTAAAAGATATAAACATGTGTGTAGGTTGAATTGGCCATAGATTTGGAAGGTTAGGATTCAACCTCTGATTTAGCAGTTCCAGTTAAAGGTATGTGCTTCTTTTCTATTTTCTAGGCACTACTGTTATGACCAATTATCCTTTCCCATATGAGGCATGAATAGATGTTATCTTTGTCAACATTTTTAAATCATTATTCTCTTGGGCAATACTTATGGGTCCTATGAGCCCACATGTTATATTTTTTTATGCTCTCATCATGTTATTCCATATGGACTAAACTTTACTTGCCTTTCCCTATTTATGTGCATGCTTAGACTAGCTTTATTTCTTGTAGTGGTACATTTGTACAACCATATATACAGGGGTGTGCCTTTCCACCCAGGTGTGCTTTTCCCACTTAATAGTTATAGAGGTGTGCTTTTCTGCCTAGGGATTGCTTTTCCGCCCATTGTTTTGGTTGAGATCCAATGGTGTCTCAACCCTTCTTGAAATAATTTTAGTCTTTGTTTATTACATGCATGAAATTACTGTTGTTATTGCTAATGGAAGATGTTTAAAGGCAAGATTCCCTACTTGACACTTCTTAGTAGATACCTCATCTCTTGTCCTGTTATAATTCTCTTGGAACTTAATTCTTTTTTTATCCTTAGATTTGGAAGCTCTTCTTTTAATAATCTCCTAAGTAATGCCTAGTTTTATATTGTTGCACTTACTCAGCATTTGCTGAAATACTTTCCTATTTGGTTTCTTCAACCCTAGGTGTTGCATTCAACCCACCCAGAGGTTCCACATCCTGAGGTTCAGGAGATAGGTGGTGATGCCCAGATTTAGTTGTTGAGGATTTCTAAGATGGAGAGGTTACTCACCACAAAAACCAATCTGAGTAGTTTTGTCTTTAAAGTTTGTTAGAGGTCGTTTATGGCTTGATAGTTGAACTTTGTTAAGAGTATCATGTAATAATTATTTTTATTCCCACTACATTCAAACTATGTTCATGTTATCATTCTATTTAAAGAATTATTGTGAACCCCAAAGTGGCTTTAATATTTATGGACAATTATTTTTATTCCCTCCCAGGGCCCACTCCTTACAAATGGTATCAGATCCAATTCCCCTCCAGTAGGTGGGGTGGCATGCCAGTCTTTGAGCTGTGTGGTCCACGCATGTTGGAAAGGGCTATCCGAGTTGATGGAGATGCCCATGCACTGGTAGTGTCTACGCATGCTGGAAAGGACTATCTGAGTTGATGGAGATGCCCTTGTGTTGGTAGTCGTGATTGGGAGTTGGGCGTACATGGGACATTTGGGTCTACATTGAAATGGGGAAAGATTATGAGGCCATATAGTTGAGTCTTGACGAGGACAAAAAGAATCTAAGTGGGGGAGATTGTAACGTCCCAGGATTTGAGCCTTGGATAAAATGATCTTAAAGGGACTGATTAGACTACCCATATCACCAAGGTGCACCTCTTTTTTCTGGGAGCCTATCACTAAAGAACTCCATAGTTAAGCATGATCATCTTGGAGTAGTACTAGGATGGGTGACCAGTCGGGAAGTTAACCCCGGCTTGCGTGTGAGTGAGGAAAAAAGCACGCGGTTAAGGCTAGTGGTGGTCTGTGGGGCCAATCATCATTCTCGAAACTCTACTAGAGCCTAGGACATTGGGCCCAGTCGTTACAATCCATATGTCATACTGAAATTAATACAGTCAAAAAGCCACACAACTTTATGGAGGGGTGTCCTAAAAATTAGATTCTCTATAACAAGGTATATTAAATTCCTATTATATTTTCTATTTGTCAATATATATGAATGCCTTTGATGCAAAAATGCAATTTAACAAATCCATAAACCTAAAATCCACGAACCTCCTAGTCTTCCTCCTATGCCAAACCGTCATTGATTCTAAAATCCAAGTTTGACAAGTTGAGGAGTAAACAAAAAGGTTTGCATCAATTCTTAGCTAGTTAAAATCAGAATTGAATATGTCGAGCAGTTCAACTGAGGACGTAGTAGGGCAAGAATTTGAAAATTATGTCTTTCTCGATGATATTCTACATTTGTTATGTTATGACTAGTTAAATATTTTTATATTAGAAATATGGATATGATGAGAGTTTTTTGCAAAGTCTGGTATGTGTTTTTAATTGATTTATATATATTAAATGATCATGATCATTTTTACAACTAATTTATATATGAAGACCTTCAAGTTTGGAAACTCATGCTACTGTTGTATCAGAATATTTATGTAATTTATTTGAACATTTTGCTAGTGAAGGAAAGGACTTTATTCTATCTAATTTCAATGTATAGTAAGTTTATGTTATTCAATTTCATTATTAGCTTATAATTCTAATATCGAGTAGGGTTCTATCATTCTTCCTCCATTTTCAATATTTGTATTTTCTTGTTCAGAGCTAGCATTGAAAATTGTTGGGTGATCGTCCCGGGCTTAATTATTCTCCATTATCTTGGTCCATTGGGTAGAACAAGAAGGGGACACAAACTAAAATTTCCACCATAGAGTAAGCATACATATGTATTGATCAACGTACAGATTAATATGTCTTCATCATGATATGTATATTTAGTCAACTATCTTAATCATTTGATTTACAGGGGCATAAGAACATTCAAAGAAGGTGGAGGATAGATAGTTTCAAAATCTAAGACAATGAATTGGAAGAATGTCAAGGTCGTTTGATGACGTAAGTTTTTATGTCAACATTGCTTATAATAATCTGTTAATGTTAATTTGAATTTTTAATGTCATGTACAAAACAATAATTGGGGGTGTGTATATCATATAATAAAATACATGGAAATCTTTATCAAGAAAGCATCAAATTTCATTCAAAATAAAGATTAGGTTAAAAATAATAGAATGATTAATTTACAATTTTAATTTCAATTATAATAATTATATATAATACACACATTTCTTTGAGAGATCTTTAACACTCAGAGTTACACACTTGAAATTTTAGATGAACTTTGGGAAGAGATGTAGATACTTTCCTCAAAGAAGTTTAGCTTGGTATTTGACTTGAATGCACTATTTGATGTCAAGTTATCTAGTAAAAAACTCTTAATCACATATTTGTTTATGTATTTGGACTAAATTTAATATATTATGTCATATTTGGTTAATATAATATACTTTGCAATTTATGAATTATGTTGATTGTGAATGATGTGGATTTTGTGTGAATGATTTTGAATATGTGTGAATTATATGGAATATGGAAATTCATATATATGGGATTAAGAGAGAAAGATTTCTCCCCCATCTCCCACGCCCGTGGTGGAGGCCGAATGCCCCAGAGGGTGGTAAATCAAGGTGGTAAGTGGGATGGCTATGCATATATATGAATTTGAATGATGTGGTTGAATCATTATTATCATGTTGATGTGTATGATATGGTGATGAATGTATCAATTCATTCAAATGGGAGTGAATTTGAATTCTAGAAAGTCATTTCAATATGTATCTCAAGCTTGCATCTTTGTCTAGTCTTTCTTTCCATTATGGGTTTGAATCTTTTTACAACAGAATTCTATAGAAAAAACACATATTTATAGCATAAATTTCTTTTAATAAAACCTTGTCAATAGGTATATAATTTCAATTTTTGAACAAAACAACACTAAATAATTTTAAATAATTTAATGGGTAATATTTGGATAAACACTTATGGAGGCAATATTCTAAAGGAAAAAAGACAATAAAGAGAGTAATGTGGTGTCAATTTCTTACTACAAATGAGGTTGAAAGTATTCACATAACAATTCTTTTTTTATGCTTCAACTCGTTGCATCACTTTTTTATATTAAAAAGAATGCTAAAGAAATAACTATAGCATCAAATTTTTTGCTATAAAAGAGTTTGAAAGTATTCATAAAATACACAAATATCATGTTGCTTTGACTATGTTGCCTCATTTTTTAAAAGAAAATGACACGGTAGTTTATTTTTTTCCTCGATTTCTTTATATTTAAAAATTGGCGCTAAGCTATGGGGTCAGTTTTATTTGGCTTTAAAACTAATAATATATTGTAGTTTATGTAGCACTGATAGCCTAAGCATCAATTTACAACCAATTCTATATGCATATAAAACTTGACGCTATATCCTATCTTTGTACTAGTAGATGGTGATGATGGGTTTGGGGGAAAGGGGTGTAGGGAGCGAGACCATTTCATCGGTATGCTCAAAGGAGGACGGCAATGAAGAAAAGAAAATTTGGTCTCATGAAAAGTGACATCAATAGAAAGATAAACTCGACTAGATAGGGGAGCAAGGCATTTGTACCCCATTTGAGAGAAAGGATATCATAGAAACACTTTTCTTAAAGCCCAGGGGGATAGTTTGTTTGCTTTTGGATCAAAGTTATGTGCAATGGTGACACATCCCAAAACCCAATGGAGTAAACAAAACAATTTGGTTTGTAGATAAAGAATACAAAAAGGAGTTTTTTATTTGAGAACTGAGGATGGTTGATGATTGACCAAATAGCATACATTGAGAACATCATCATACCAAAGACTTTTGAAATATTCACATAAATGGTAAAAGAGATTGTAATGTAAAAAAGGTGATGATCTTTACAATCAGAAATACCATTTTACCATTGAGAACAATCAAAAGAGTGTTGATTGATTATTCCCATATCATGATAAAAGTAGGAAATTTCTTGTTGGGTGTACTCAAGGACATTATCGATACGAAAAATGTTAATAGAAGTGGAGAATTGAACTAAAATCATTTTAATAAATGTGCCAATAAGGGGGAAAACCTCATCATGAGTTTATATAAGATAAATCCAATTCATCCTTGAGAGATCATCCATAAAAGTAAGGAAATAATTGAAGCCATTATAAATTGTTATCCAAACGGACCACAAACATTACTATGAATTAAATTTTAAAAAAAACTTTTTTTGGATTATTTATCTGTATGAGGCAGAAAAGACACATGATGATGTTTTATCAACTGACAAGCATCACAAATATAGAAGGACAACAAGACATAGAACAATCTAAAATATTAAGTTTGTATAGTGAAGGATGGCCAAAGCGTAAATGTAGATATAGTGTAGAGGCAACAATAAGAGTGTTGGTTGGAGTTCAGTAGGTGGAGAAGTAGTATAGATCACTAGAGCACACTCATTTCCCAATCATCAAATTCACCAATCTTGCAAGACAAAATTCGAAGGTCCAAAGGTTTAACAACATCAAAGAGAGTCAAATAATTTTGCCACGAACATAAGATTATAGGAAATTTGGTACAAAATGAACAACAAACAATTTTAATCTAGTCAAGAGAGAGATAGTGCCACACTTGGTAACTTGTTCTACCAATCAATTTGTCAAAGAGGAAGTGGAATGTTAAGAGTCTAAAGAGGCAAGAAGGTGTGGCATACCCATCACGTGTTGAGTAGCACCTGAGTCCACAATCCAATTAGAATTAGCAGTGAGCATAGAAGTGCCAAGATTACCTTGATGAGTTGTTTCTAGGTGAGTCAAAGGTGATGCATTGGATGGTTACCAGTGTGCCGGTTAGGGAAGATTGTGGCGCTAGCATAATGTTGTGAAAGGAGAGTCATTGTAAGTGTAAAGCTTGAAGAATGCATTCATATTCCTCATTTATCAGGGAGACAACTAAGGAGGAGCCACATCGTTGTAGGAGGGCCTTGGTCAATGGTCGGAGTGGGGGCCTGAGAAACGTGAGCAGATCCATTACCACATCCTTTTCCATAATGAGCATGGTATCTATGCTAGGATTGAAGCACGTCCTCAGCGTAACCCAAGTTGCCATAAATGTGCATTTGTGTTGTGTGATATGACCTCATCCCCATCCCCTAGCATTCACATCCAATGCTTCTTTAGCATCGAAGGCATCATTTTGGGAGGCATGAGTAGAGTCATATCTAATTGGGAGATGTGTGCATATGCTTGGTCCATGGATAGAAGAGTTTCTCTGAGGAGGAGTTGAAGCACTACAAATATTGGGAATTAAGATCATTGAGGAAGTTAATGAGATTGTGTCTCTCTTTGTTGACATCAGCAGATATGGTAGTTAAGAAAAATCTAACTAATTGGAAAGAGATTTCATTGAATGGTAGTATTTTGACAACAAACAATTGTGTTGTTGTTTTGAGAAAATATTGTGCATTATAGTGTACAAACACAACAAATTCTATTCCTACATGTAAAATTATCTCATTTCATTCCACATAGTCTTTACGTTAATGTGCCACATGTATTTGCTTGCAACATTAGGGTCCATATACCCCAAGATCCAAGAAAGAACCTAGATATTTCTAGTTGGTCAGGGTTATTGAGTGTTGTAGGAGCATTATCTTTGATATATTTAAGTTTACTACATGATTCTGGAAAAGTATGTACAAAATTCATCCACAATAAGAAATTATCACAATTTAGCTTGGTAGCGGTGACTTGGGGCATGTAATTGTAGATGAGAGTGGGTGAAGATTTGTTTTCATCCAAATAAAGAAATTAAGAAACGAAATAATACCATATTTAAGGCCTGATGGAAACTAAAGATAGAGATAAATCACTATTGGAAAAGCAAGCACAATAGGAAAGATATAAGAGAAAGAAGCACTACTAAAATTGAATGCATGGTAGGATGAAAGATAAATCACATGAGTTTATGCATTGTGATATGTAACATGTAAAACTCTAATTGAAAAAAAGTACTTAGCCATCTACGTTAGATGAACGACATAGAGAGGAAGAAAAAAATAGTGTGCCCTTTCTTTTTTGTTACTTTATATACTAGCATGGAGTCTTACTTTTTCTCTTTTCATAATTGTAGATGAATGAGGAAGAATAGAGAAATCACATGGACTGGTAGTTGGTCATGTGTGCCTTTGTGCACTACGTGTAGTAGTGGAGGCTTGGTTGTTGTGTCATTCCATGATGTAGTCGGAAACAAGTCGACACTAATGTTATCACTGCTAGTGGTGGCGGCCTTGATGTCATTTTTACAGTTGACGACCACCATGTTGCTGCAATGGCAGCGGTTGCACTACTACTAGTAGTGGTGGTGGTCATAGGGAAAGGAAGAGATAAGGGGGATGGGTAGGTGGTTTAGGGTTAGGATACTGCATCTAATACTATATAGAGAGAGAAAATCAACAATTTGATTAGTGTCTAATATGGTATTGTGCCTCCCAAATATATGATTTTGGGAATACAAGAGTAGACTTAAGTGGGTAAATGTATCCTTACTTAAGTGTACTTATATCATAACACATAATGTAAGTACAATGGACCTAAGCCCAATTACCCATTGAATCACTTATACTAACACTAAAAAATATGGATCAATGAATCCCAACATTTGCGAAGAAGGAAGAAATAAAAGCCATATGTATTATAGAATTTATCTTGTCTAATATTAAACACATCACTGATATCCTCCTTGATGGAAGGGTTACTAAGTGTTGGTATATGTGTCCAGAGAGCCAATCATATGATGATTGTAATGGGGCATCATGTACTTGATTTGATAAAAATAATAAAAGTAATTTTGTCTATTACATTTTTTGAGTCATGATATGATGACACAAACATGGTAATATCTAAAGAATAATGTTACTCGGTGAATATGTCATCACGTTAAGGACATGAATAATGACATCATATGTATGATAAGAGTACAAACATTGTTGTTATGTCCCTAGTCAGATATTATTGTGGACAACAAAATAGATAACAATAATACATAAGACTATAATGTGTCTTAAGTGATCATAGAATCTCATTGTTCATGATATATGATATCAAGCCACACACATAGGTACTTGTTATAGAAAAGTGTACCGGACAGACCCACCTTGAGAGTGATACATGGAAACTATGGAATGATAGTTAAAATCAGCTCTTAAAGTGATAGTGATGATTGTGATTCATAGACCTGAAGTCACTACACTCATCACATGTCGTCCGATGAACTTTGACACCATCCAATGTAGCCTTGAATAAGGGTTTCCATAAAGGTGGACTTAGGTACGTTGTGACACATGGGGGTTGACTATGAGTGATGTAGATGGGGTTTGTCCCTCCTATAGGAATTGATATCCTGGCCACTTGATAAGTGAGACTACGAAACGTATGGTCATACTCATGTGAGTTAATATGTGATGTGTGAACTCATAATGCATCTCATATAGTATCCTCTAGTTCAAGGAACATAGATTGAACATTAACATGACGATTCGATGACTCATGTTCAATCTGGATTTTAGAGACAAAGAACCTATACAATCATGGTAACACTAATCACGAATGTACATTGAAGTTATTGTCCAACTTTCCAATTACTTGGGTAGTAGTGAAGTGTTTCTAGATACCAATCATTGCTTGTGATGTCATAATCTAGTTATGAACATTCACTGTATTGACATGTTTTCGACTTAGCCATCTAATTAGAGTTTACTTGGATGGTTGCATGCTTAGTAGATTGACAATTTCTTAAACTTGATTAATGATGGTAGTATGATTATTATTTTTTAAAAATCATGAGAACTCTAGATATGCTTTTATTTCAAATGATTAGGGTTTGAAAATTGAAAACCCTAATCGGCCAAAATTAAGGTTTTGATAGCATATATTTACAGAATTGATAAATACAGATGACGTTTAGTATTTTATCTACAACTCTGATTTAGTTGAATTAGGATGTGGTTTGGAAAACCAAAATGTAATTATTATTTAAAAATATTGCAATTTTTTAATGATTTTGACCTATTTGTCGGCCAAGTTTCCCAAGGACAAACTCAGTCCACCACGCATTTTGGTTTAAAATATAACAGTTTAGTATTTGAATTTTATGGTACATCCAAATGAGATAAAAAAATTATTGGTGCTCTAAAATTTTGTGTCAAACAACATGCTAATTTGATAATTTTTAAAGGAGATTTGATCTATTCAGTAAATGTTTTTCAGTAACATTTCCAAGATAAAAAATTGTGTTGAAATAAAAGAAAGTGTAAAATATGATCAATTTGCAATTGACCCAAGCACCGTAATTACTCTATTTGAGTAACCTAGCACCCAAGGAACTCTCATATTTTGTGATTCATTCTAGAGACACGAAATTCTAGATACAGAGGTAGAGTTAGAGTTTGAGTGAGGAAAGAATGTGAAGATGTTGACTTAGGGCTTTATCATCCAACAAATGATGAAATCAAGTAGGTTTAGCTTCTTTGGATAGACTTTCTTGGTGATTCTTCTCTCACATGTCAAGATTATGTAACTACTCTAATTTGATTTGAAATGACATCAAATCACCCTTTGTTCTCACTCTTTGTCTTCTATTATCCATTTCTAGTGTTTTCGAGTTGAGAGGAGGAAGAATAGATTCAATAGCTAGAACTTTGGTGAATTTCTACAATTCAGAGTTTGACCTATGTTTTTAGTGTGTTGTCACCTTAGGTGAGTGTTTATCTATCTTTTAATCTCTATAATAATGTTGAAGGCCTAATTGTGTCTGGCTAAAATAATCAAGATCATTGCTAGTACTTGTATGCAACTGTATAATCAATTTGGATGATTTTGAGGAAATAATGCTACATATTTAGATCCTTTCCCATTAATTTATATTTTCATTGTTCCTAATAAATTGATTCAAGATATATGGAATGTCTTATGGATAGATAACTATATATATTTATACCAATTTTGCTTAAAATTCAATCAATAGGCGATATTCTTGGAAATTTCATTGACATGAATGTAATCATATTTGAACTCAATAACCATGAGTTACTTAGTTGATATATATAATCCTTAATTGAATTGGATACTAAATGTATATAAGGATCGATGTATGAGGGTTTGATATGGAGGAAATCCATGTCTAGGGTTAATTTTGGAGGATGGACTTAAATGAGTCAATAAATCATTATATGGTTGTAAATGATTACTTGATTATGTGGCATGGTATCTAGGGTTTCTGTGTGTCTTAAATATACTCAATAAACCTATGTACACCTTGATGAGATTAACGATTAATATGATTCTTATGATGCATTGAATGTAGATGACTTCTTGAAAACCCTAGAAGTTCAGTATTAAGACAAGTATGAGTGATAAAACTAGAACTTGTATATAATAGTGTAAGAGTGATGAAATGCTTAAGTGTAGGTATATTATACTTCAATTTAAAATAATGAGTCTTACTAATATGATCTAATCCTTTTGAATCTATTTTATTATGATTTATGAAATAATGAGTAAACAATCACATGAATGTGGGTCCTTTATACAAGCTACATAACAATGGATTGGGAAGGATGATTAGAGATTATGGTGTAAGAAGATGTAACCTAATCCATTCTTTTAAGTTAAAGTGTGTAGTATTATAAGGTACGGAATGATCTTTGATAATTACGAGAATGTCATTGGAAGTCAATGACATGGTATACTCAGCTAATTACAAAAATGTCATTGGAAGTCAATGGCATGGTACACTCAACTAATTATAAGAAAGGAGATGGACAAGAATGACCAAATGATTATGACAAGTTAAAAATAAAATTCATGAAATGTGTATGATGAAGTATAAAGTCTATATATTTTAGTTACATGTGTGTTGATATTTTTTTTTTGATAAGTTTTTTTTTTATAAGTTTTTTTTTGATAAGTTTTTTTTTATAAGAGTTACATGTGTGTTGATATAAATTGAGTGAAATGTATTAAAATCAAACTGTAGAGGATTTCAATGAGAGAAATTCTATATCTCAAGTAAATTTAGAATGATTTGTTCCTAGAGTAGTAGTGAAGATGAAATGAAAGAAGTTAAAACTAATGAACATGAAATAAAGGGAAAATGATGAAAATCACTAGATGGGTCTAAGAACTAACTGTAACCCTAAAATGATGAACTATGTGATGCTAATGAATAATGGTCACAAATGAGGAATTAAATGTAGATAATTATAGTTTAAAGATGATGTTCAAGGATGTGAAATGAATTATAAGAATATGTTCTTGGGTTGTAATTGTTTGATAGAATATGTGTATTCTGAGAATAATATAATATGATGGTATTCAAATGAGATCAGTTATGAGTAGAATAGTATCCCTAACTGAAAAATGATAAATAGTTAACAAGGAGCATTAAGTGTGTTAAGAATGTTTATACTTTGAGATTTTTTTCATATCTATATGAATCGAATGGAATAAGTATATGTTGTAAGATAGACCTGCTACGATCATGACGAATTATACAAGATTTCTATATGCTTATATTGTTGCTAGTTCTAATGTCTCTATGAAAATTTGATGAAAACTGTGATATGGAATGAACTGATAAGAGATTTATTAGTATTGAATTAACATGCAATGGTTATATTTGAGAAACCATGTTTAGTGTAAATGTTGGATAATGATATGATGTCTTAGTCTAATAGTCCATTCATGATGACTTATATCAATGATATCAAAATGGAAAGAATTATTTATGTTGCAAATTATAGATTGTTGTGATTCTTGTATTAATCATCATCTTTCTTGATGAATCTGATTTGATTCATATCATTCTAGTTGCACGACAATACACACATGATAAATGATATTTTGAATTCTTTGGAAGATGAGTAAAAGGGATTAATAACAAGTGAGATGATGAGACATCTAGTTATGTGCTCTGAACACCGTGAGTTTCCTCGAGGTCCATACTAGGGAAATGAAATGGATCTCCTTGTAGCAATTAGAGTATTATCAGAAGGATTTGTTGAGTGTGGATTGAAATATTAAAAGTTAGACTACCTTGATTTAGGAGTGAGTCATCTAGTGTGGCTCTAGCCCTAAATCCTTTGTTGTGAAAGTCTATGTCCATGAGGAATAGGCTCTGATGAAATGAAATATGTGAAACATGAAAATATGAGAAATGGTGTGATATGTGATATATTGTTTTGCAGGTTCCTATCTCGTATACCTGAGATGAGGACGTGAGCCTCTTGAGGCAACCTTGTTGTGGACCGGGGGTTGCTCTTGATATCTTAGGGTGGTTGGCTAAACCCTTAGATAGTGATGTTGAGTCATTGATATGAGAATCAGACGTGATGAATTCTACTTGGTGAGGTATAAGCCAAGTAGTTTGAAGGCAAATGAATAAAATATGATAAGCTGAGTAGAATATGAGTTGAATTTTTGTTGCATGCCTTCTATTGTAGGCCAATATACATGATGTTTTTTATTATGATTCTTGTTGCAAACAGTAATCATTCTTTTATAAAGATAATATGTTTCTATATTATTATGTGTCTGGTTTGGAATCTGATCATAAATGTTGTGTGTGGTTGATGTTGGGATTCAAATTCCACTTTGAATATGATTTAGAAGTATTTGTCATTTGAATAGTCTTGTTTGGTATACATATATTATGTGTACTTTAGCTTTAGGGTTGCAGGATGTGCTCTTGGATCGACTAGTGGAGTGTCACAAAGATGATGTTGTTGTTATGTATTGATTCTAAATGCTTAGATCTTGAGTTATTACTCATACTATAGGATTGTCATTCTAAATTAAGTGACATTTATAGACATGCTCTAAAAGATGCTTTAAAGTTGGATTTGTTCTCAGTGATTACCTTATTTGATTGGCTAGATTATTATTGTAAATTAAATTTGATTAAATGCTAAAACAATCTGCTAGACTTTTAATTTCATTATACTTAATCTGATGTTGATGCATGTACTCAACTTGAGTGGGAGGTATCCACTCATTGGGGCTCTATATGAGTCTCATGAAGTTGTTTCAAATGCTTTTAGCTATAATGCTATCCAATAGAGAGGTCGTTATAAAGAAGTTGTAAAAAGAAGAAGAATCTAGATAGAATAGAATGTCGTATTCTCTCTTTCCCGGGAAGGGTAGTATACTGAGTTTTTTTTATTTAATGTACATGTAATTGATGTAAGTGAGACGCATATGAGTAATTAGAATTTGATTTGGTTTCTAATGGAGTTGAATAATTTTTGTGATAATGTGACATTATTTGTGAGGTTTAACGGGAAATAAAATGGGAATAAATTACTTGTGTTTTTTGGATATTGCGTTAATTGTGTTTGTGGAAATGATGGCTTGTTTCTTAGTCTGGGTTTAGACTTAGGATTTCTTCTAATGGTTGGCATTTATGAAAATCAAAAGAGAGGTCCCCACATTCAATGCCATTGTAATTTGGGCCTATAGGGTCACACACATAGGATGCACTTGGAATAGGAGTTTACCCATGTATAAGGTTTAACTTAGTTAGGAAAGTGTTTAGGTAATCAACTTAAATAGCATTGGTTGTCATTTGACTGACTGGAGTGTCTAGTTGACCGAATGGATGACCAATAGGACTAGTTCAAGCTTTGATGTTGACGTGATGACATGCATTAATCATCACATTAAAATCCAATATGTTTGCAAATAGGAAAATAAGCCAATCAATCGAATGGATGTTCCAATCAATTAAGTGGCATTCTATCCAACTGATTGTGAGTATAGTCATCTGAGTGGCATGCTAGTTGATCGACCAGGAGTCCATTCAACTGACTGGTGGTTCACAATAGCCATCAAACCATGAGATCTGACCTCGTATCCCCAGGGTTTGTGGAAAACATAGCCCATACACTCCTATATAAAGAGGTGGGTGGACAAGGCTCAAAACACTCTTGTATGACAAGACTCCTCATCTAACATGTATGGTAACTAGGTGACAGAGGCATCTTACCTGTAAAAGGTAGAGATGTCTAAGGGGAGAAAAGTCAATGCTAGCATGTTATCAACACGAATGGACAACTCTTTTTTGCCGTCACTGGAAGAGCTATGAGGAGTTCTCAGTGGTCCGTGTAGACTAAATAGAGGCATGGAGGTTGTTGCCACTACACTAGGAGGACATCATTAACTGTCATTCATGGTGCTACACTAGGAGGCCGTTGTTGACGGTTGTCAGAGCACTGCTTGAGAAAGAAGCACAACTTTGCAAGAATGTTGTTGAACTTGCTCGATGACTAGGTATATGCATTGCACCTTCCTTCCTATTTCATATTTGTTGATGTGATCCACTATTTATGGAGAATATGGTAAAGAAATTTTTGTTTTATCCATCTGTGACACCATAATTCCCTACAGTAAGGTAGTTAAGTAAATTACTAAACAAACATGGTTTTAATAGAATTTCAAACATGTCATAATTTAAACCATCATAAAGTAGAATTTAAAATGATAAATGACATGGATAAAGTTGGTTGTCATTCTCATAAAATTATTAATTAGGTGGAGAAGAAGGTATTTTCATGATTGCGATGATTGTAGATTTTAAGGAAAATTTTGCTATCATTTTCACATTTATGAAGTCATTTGACATTTGATTCCCATTTCTACACTGTCTCTGGTTTAAGAAGGTCGTCGATCAATACCTTACTAGAAACTATCTCCTCAAGGAGATGGGAGTTGGTGTAGGAAAATATGGCATCAGATATGGCAGCGGAAATAAAAAATTTCTTACCATATTCCCCTTAAATAGTAGATCACGTCAACGACTATATAACCGGAAGGAAGGTATGCAAGAGATATATCTGGTCCTAGAGAAAGTCTAGCAACTTATCCTTGCATCAGTGTGCTTCTTCTTCAAGAAGCACTCGAGCAGTTGTCAGCAATGGCCTCCTGGTGCAACACCACTGACAGCGATTGATGGTGTCCTTATAGTGGGTAGCAACAGCCTCCACACCTCTACGTAGTTCAAGCGGGCCACCTAGAACTCCATGTTGTGCTACCAGAGCCAACTGGGAGGATTTTCCCCTTTGAACGTCAACCTACTAGGGTTGATTTTCTCTCCCATGTTGTTTCTCCCTTGTTATCCCTCCCTTTTACGGGTAGGACTTGCTCGGGCTCTCTAGTTACCACAATTAGAGAGAACAATGGTGAGGATGATCTTTGAAAGCCTTGACAGTCCCTCTATTTATATGAGGGCTAGGGTCAGGGTTTCTGAATCAAATGGGAGTCAAAGAGATTGAATTTCATGAATTTTTTAAAATCTACAAATCATGAACCGGTCGGTTCATTGTTGAACCTATCGGTTCACAAGTGAGTCGGTCGGTTCAACCCTTGAATCGATCAGTTCACTATGTTTCCTATTGGGAATTGTATTGGATTTTAACATTTAGTTAATGCACAACATGACTTCAGCATAAATCCTTGATCTAATTGTATTAATCATTGAATTGGGTGGTTCATAACCTGAACTGGTCATTTCATTGTCTGAACCAGCCTTTTCATATTTTTGATTCAGTCAATGTTCTTCAAATTGACCTGACACTTGAATGATCAGTTCAAAACTTAAATCGGTCAGTTCATAGTTCAAACAACCAATTTTCAACCATTGTTGTTTAAATTGAATACATAAACATTTTAGTAGTCAAGTTAAACATCATTCATGAATAAACTCCTATTTCATATGCATCCTATGTGTGTGACCCTATAGGTCACAAATTATGTTGGCAGTGAACGTCTATAACCAATTCATGGCATCACAAGCAATGAGTGGTATCTAGCAATACATTATTGCTACCCAAGTAATTGGAAAGTTGGAGAACAACTTCAACCTACAATCTATGATTAGTTTTACTATGATCATATAGTTCCTTTTTCTATGATATCCGGATTGAACTCGAGGCATGGAATTGTCATCCTCTTCAACGTTCAATCCATATTCCTTGAACTAGAGCATATTATATGAGATGCATGTCAGTTCATGTATCACATATTGAGTCACATAAGTATGGTCATACATTTCTCAGTCTTGCTTATCAAGTGTCTTGGATATCAATCTTTTAGGAGGGACAATCTCATCTACATCACTCACACACAATCCCCATGTGTCACAACGTGACCGAGCATCACCTTTATGATAACCCTTATTCAAGGTCATGTTGGATGATGTCAAAATTCACTGAATGGCATATGACGGGTGTAGTGACTTTAGGTCTAAGAACGACAATCACCACTATCACTATGAGAGTTGATTCGGACTACCATTCCATGGTATCCATGTATCACTCTCAAGGTGGATCTGTCTGATACATTGTTATCTAACATGTACCTATGTGTTTGGTT
Source organism: Alisma plantago-aquatica (assembly GCA_963693085.1). Lineage (NCBI taxonomy): Eukaryota > Viridiplantae > Streptophyta > Magnoliopsida > Alismatales > Alismataceae > Alisma > Alisma plantago-aquatica. The sequence goes on along the minus strand of OY856412.1, from coordinate 1,136,472,378 downwards.
TGATATCACGTATCATGACTGATGAGATTCTGTCATCAACCAACACACACTCTAGTCTTATGTATTATTGATGTCAATTTTTCTTCTATAGTAACATACAACTAGGGACATAACAAGAATGTATGTACTCTTATCATACATATGATCTCATTGTTCAGGTCCTCCACTTGAAGACATATGTCCTCGAGTAACATCATCTTTAGACATATACTATGTTTGTCTCATCATGTCATGATTGACACAAACATAATAGATTGAATTACCTTTATCATTATCAAATCAGGTATCTAATGCCCCATTACAATCATCATATGATTGGCTCTCTGGACATACATACCAATAGACTCCCACTTGCACTTAGAGCCAATCACCCATAAATCTTATTCCAAGTGATCTTAACATGCCTATCAAGTTTTTGTTACAGAACTGCTTTTATAGAGGGTTAGCAATGTTTGCTTCTAGTTGACATTTTGCAAGTTTTCACATCTCCTCTCTATATAATTTCTCACTTGAGAAGGATTTGTCATAGTATGCTATCTGGGATTCTTTGCCTTTCTAGTAGCTCCATTGTTGTCACAATATTTCTAGTGTGTTATCAATGGTTGGAACTGCCCACACGTTCATTTGTATGAACTTTTAGATCCATACAATATCATCTGTTGTGTTCATAACAGTTAGATACTCAACTTGTATTGTATATTAAACAACTGACACTTGACTTTTCCATCTTACAATTATTTTTTTAAGGTCAAACACAAATTTTAGATTGTGATCGTTAATTTTCTTTGTCATTTTGGAAGCTTGCATCATTGTAACCCTTTACACCCAACTCTTCCTTATTACTATTATTTAAGGGACCAATCCTTTTGTGTTTCTCAAGTACTTAATGATGTTCTTTATGGCAGTCTAGTAACCTTCACTAGGATCTGGCATATATCCTCTCATCATGTCCAACACAAATGAGAAAATGGTATGAGTACATAAAATTACATACATGATAGATCCAATTCCAAATGCATATGACATCTTACTCATGTTTTCCCATTCTTCACAAGAACTAGGACACTGAGATCTTGAGAGACTAATTCCATGGAACATGGATATATTTTCTCTCATTCAGTCCTACATGTTGAACCCCTTTAGAATCTTGCCAATGTATGTTCTCTTTATTTAGGTCAAGAAACCTTCTAGATCTATCTTTATAGATCTCGATTCCTAATATATGGATGCTTCGCCTAAATCCTTCATAGAGAAGGTACTTCCCATTTAGGTTTTAACATTTTTAGTATAAGGATGTTATTACTCATCATTCTGTGGAATATAATATGCTCCTATTAAATTCTTCTAATCACAAAATCTTCATTTTGAATAAATTCAAACTCTTTGACTATCATATGAAGTCAAAGATTCCTGATCTGATATGCTTGCTTCAATCCATAGATTGACCTTTGAAGCTTATAGATTTATTTGCAAAAAGTGGATTTATAAAACCTTTCGGTTGTGTCATGTATACATCCTCTTGAATATTCCATTTAAGGAATGTAGTTTTAACATCCATTTGTCAAATCTAATAGTCACACTAATCTGTAATGGCAAGCATGATCCTGATGCATTTGACCATGGCAACTGGTGAAAATATTTTTTTCATGTTCAACACCTTGAACTTGTTTGAAACCCTTTTCTACCAATCTATGCTTATAGGTTCATACATTTCTATCCATGTTGGTCTTCTTCTTAAAGAACCAATTTCACCCTTTGGAATTTACCCATTCAGGTGGATCCACTAAGGTCATACCTTGTTTGTAATTGCATACACGGAGTCCATCTTTAATCCCATGGCCATAAGCCATTTCTCAGATTTTGGTGCCTTAATAGCTTCTAGGTAGGTTGTTGGATAATCATAAATGACTAATTCATCACCTACTTCAGCCATAAGATATTATAATATTTTAAGCTCAAGGCATGTTCTGCTAGATCTATGAGTTTTGTTTTAGATGAGGAACTTGAGTTTTCACAACAATTTGTGACTCTACCTGGTTCCTATTATACCTCTTCAGGTTCAATGTTTTCTTGTTGGTCTCAAACTTTTCAATCTCTACTTTTCTTCCACTAATTCCTTTGGAATTAAATTCCCTTTAGGACTGCAATCATCCTGGCAACAAACACTTTTGTGGTTAGATTGGAATGTAAAAGTAGCAATCAATAAAACAACATTTATGTGATTTGTAGAAAAGGCTTTTAAAGAAACTATTTTGTTATATAAGCTTTCATTCCTAATCTTTATAAAAGATATATCAGAATACTTCCCATTCCATATCTCATATGGTGTCTTCTGATTAGACGGTACATTATTTTAGTGTAAAGCATGTGCCAAAAGGAAACTGGAAGATTAGCTAGATTTATTTGATGATCGCACCATGACTAACATGGTGTGATAGCTTCTTTCTGATACATTATTATGTTTTAGGTGGAGTTCATTGTGATACATTATCATGGTCTCTCCAGAAGGTCCTCAAACTCTTGGTTTAAAAATTTTCAACATCGAACATATTGAAGTGTCTTAATACTTTTTACCAAGATGGTTATGTACTTCATTCATGATCCCCTTAAAAACTTCAAGAGATTCATACTTGTATTTCATTAAATACAAACTTCCATATCTACTAATAGCATCAGTAAATATAATGAGGTATTGGTAACCACCTGTAGCATTTATTCTAAAAGGTCTACACACATCAATATGTACAAGCCCTCATAGAATACTCGCTTTTTGCACTACACCTAGTGAAAGGTGTTTTTGTCATATTGCCTAATAAATAAGACTTACATGTTGTTATTGGTTCATTAACCAAAATAGTCTAGACAACCATCATTATGTATTCTAGAAATGAATTTCTCATTTATGTGCTCTAGATGGCAATGCTATAGGTATTCATTATTTGAGTCATCAAGTCATTCGGCATATTTGTCTTTAGAAGTATCAAGTATAGACTATAAGATATAAGGCACTGCCATACAAGACCTTAACTTTTAAAATGAAACATCAATTTTTTTCATAATATTCTTGTCCATACAAGATGAATGATGTTTTTCATCAATGGTAGGTACATAGTAGCAATTCACTAATTCTATTACTTGCCCATCAACTGAATGATAGAGTCCAACTGTAGTGGAAGCAACTGTTGCTCCGCACAGTTCTAGCTTACTTCTTCTTAGGTCCTAAAGTGGAGATCTCTGTCTCCTTCTTCTTCCTGAGCTCCTCTATATAAAGAGGGTAGTTCCTTTTCCAGTGTCCAGGATAGTGACAATGGTGGCACTTTACTTTCTTATTCACTCCTCCCTTGGCTTTTGGTGCAGAAGACTTTGGTTTTGAGCTAGCTTTAGAACTCTTCTTAGCTTTACCTTTGCCCTTGGACTTCCCTCAACTTATCATCATCACATATTTAGGTTTGTCCTACTTCATCTACACTTCAGTTTTCCTTAACATACCAAGTAATTCTGACAATGGCTTGTCAAAATCATTCATGTTGTAGTTCATGACAAACCGGTTGTATGACTCTGGCAGTGACTGTAGAATCACGTATGTGGCCAACTCTTGACCCAAGGAAAATTCCAGTCTTGCATGGTTCTCCACATACCAATCAACTTGAGTACATGAGGACCTACTAGATCTCCTTCTACCATGTTGCACTTGAACAATGCCTCAGATACATCATATATCTTTTTACTTGCATGATCATGGTACATGTTCTTAAGATGTGTTACCATCTCAATAACATCCATGTTCTCATGTTGTCTCTGCAACTCATAGTTCATTGAGCATAGAATCATGCACTTGACATCCACGGCATCTTCAGAGTGCTTATTGTAGGCATTCCTATATGCCTTGGTGCAATGGGAGCATGTTCATCTGGCTCTGGTTTCTCTAAGACATAGAGCTTGTGCTTTTGAGTGAGAATGATTCTCAACAACCTGACCAATCATGGAAGTTGTTCCCATTCAACTTGTCCTTCTCAAGGACCAATCGCAGCAAAAATGTGTTTGTGTTTTCCACTATATTCTACAAAAGAAAATTTTAATTCTTTCAAAACTTTTTTTATTTGATTTGACAACATTGACTATATTAATTAGGCTTTTAATTAATTATTGCTCCCACTATTTTATGTAAATTGATAGCCCTCACTACCAATTTAAAAGATTGTAGAAAACAAATTTCTAGTGGACCAATATTAAAAAAACTATTAATTTAATACTCAGCCATCATCGACGCTCACAACCATTTATTAAGGTAGGCAATGTTTTCCAATTCCATCTCATGCAATTCTTGGATAGATGATATGCACAACTCCTTGTCATAGTCAAACTGTTTGCTTCTAGGCACTTAATCCTATTAAGGTCATCTATTTAATCCTGACCAATTATCCAACACGATAGAATATGCACCCTGCTAGGGCAGACCCACTTATCTACCATCACACTTCCATGAGATAGACATTGCATCATACTAGGGCATGCCCACACTTGGTCGATCAAGCTTTTTATGTGTGTCGCTTATGGAAATCATCTTAGACTTAATATTTATTGAGGTATTTATATAAATACATATGCATATCCAATCACCACATACTTATAGTACGTATCATATGCATGCTATATCCATAAAAAATCATGAAATCAGAAATATATGAGCGACGGTTATGGCCATACTAATGTAATTTCTTGGAGCCACAAGGAATTACTACCACCTAATGTCCATATCATATGTATCAACCTACTCTTGAACAAGGTCTATGTTGGACCAGGCCGGGTCGATCAATTCAACTCTTGAACTGATCACTTGGCCTCCTAGTCGATTGGTTGGTCTCTTGGATTGTTCAAATGGTCTTCGGTCGAAGTGACGTCAGGACTCCTTCAGTCGATTGGGATGGGCAACCAGCTGACCACTCGAATCCTCCTATCGTATGGCCTCCTCAATCATGTAGTCGATCAGTTGGACTTCTGAGTCAGTTGGTTCATCTGGAGCAGTACGCTTTCTTTGCCATAATAGAAAATAAAACTACCCCAATCATAATTACATTATAACAGGGAAATTTTGAGTCACATTTGATTGGAATATAGAAAGGAAAACATTAATACTTTAACATATGGAAAAGGAGAATGAGGGAGCAAAATGAGAAATAAATAGGAATAACAACCATCCAACCAAGTACAAAGATCTAGGAGGTTATTGGCCATAACCATGCTTACATTCACCATCAGAACACATTTTAAGGCAACATATATATATATATAGAGAGAGAGAGAGAGAGTCAGGCTAGAATACACTCGAGTGTACAGATCACACGAATACACTCAAGTGTGTTTGCATATCAAGACCATTTTTTGCAAAATGTAAACCATTGATCTTTACCGTCATACTATAACTAGGCTACATACAAATTTGAGCCCATTTGGATGAGTGTAAGACACTCATCCAAGGGCAACAAAATCGATGCGCGGAACTAATTTGAAATGCATAATTTTTGCAGCCTTTATAACATGACCTATAAATGTCAAAATGTGCTCAAATTTTGTGTATGAGCTATTCACAAGATGTTTAAGAGGATCAATGGATTTGATTTTTGAAAAAAAAATATTGCATCATGAAAAACTACTTGAGTGTATTTTGCTTTGAATACACTCGAATGTATTCTAGCCTGACTCTATATATGTATGTATATATATATATATATATATATATATATATATATATATATATACATATACATATATATATGGATCGTGATGTGGTACTTAATCAAGTATGCACAATCATCATTTAAATATCCACAACTCATGTAATAAATAAATGATAAAACCAAATCCAATCATATCGATTAAATCCCAAAACATAGTAAATTGGTGTGGCTCTGATACCACTATACGAAAATATGGCATCAGATACGGTGGCGGAAACAAAACTTTTCTTTCCATATTCCCATTAAATAGTAAATTGTGTCAATGATTATATATTGGGAAGGAAGGTATGCAAGAAATATGCATGGCCCTGGAGCAAGTCCAGTGACTTATCCGTATAGTAGTGTGCTTCTTCTTCAAGGAACACTTGAGAAATCATCAGCAACGGCCTCCTAGCGAAACACCACAGATGGCGGTTGATGGTGTCCTCCTAGAGAGTGGCAACATCCTCCATGCATCTACATAGTCCAGTTGGACCACTGGGAACTCCACGTTACACTACCAGAGCCAACATGATCGAGTTGTCCTTTTTGAACGTGAACCTGCTAGGGTTGATTCACTTCTCCCTTATTGTCCTCCCTTTTAGGGGTAGGACTTGTTCAGGCTCTTTAGTTACCACAACTAGAGAGGACAATGTTTGAGGTGATCTCTGAAAACCTTAATTAATCCTCTATTTATAGGAGGGCTAGAATCATGGTTTCTAAATCAACTGGGAGTCTAAGAGACAAAATTTCATGAATTTTTTAGAACCTGCATATCATGAACCAGTCCGCTCATTGCTAAATTGATCGGTTCACAAGTGAGTCGATCAGTTCAACCCTTGAATTGATCATTTCATTGTGTTTCCTATTCACAATTGTATTTTGGCTTTTAATATTTGATTAATGCACAACATGAAGTCAGTATCAATCCTAGATCCAATCATTTTGATCACTGAGTCGGGCAGTTCATAACGTGAACCGGTCATTTCATTGTCTAAATGGGTCAGTTCATTTCCGAACCTGTTGTTTCGGATTTTTGATTCAGCCAATGTTGTTCAAATTGACTTGAAACTGAATCGGTCATTTGAATACTTGAATCAGTTGATTCATAGTCTAGTAAGCCAATTTTCAAGCATTGTTGTTTAAATTGAATACCTAAACACTTTTGTAGTCAAGTTAAACATCATTCATGAATAAACTCCTATTCCATATGCATCATATGTGTATGACCCTATAGGTCCTAAATTACATTGGCAGTGAATGTCCATAAGCAATTTATGACATCACAAGCAATGAGTGGTATCTAGCAACACATTATTGATACCCAAGTAACTAGAAAGTTGGAGAACAACTCCAACCTACAATTTGTGATCAATGTTATTGTGATGGTATAGTTCCTTTTTCTCTGATATCTAGATTGAACTTGAGGCATGGAATCGTCATCCTCTTCAATGTTTAATCCATGTTCCTTGATCTAGAGCAGACTCTATGAGATGCATGTGAGCTCACATATCATATATTGAGTCACATGAGTATGGCCATATGTTTCTCAGTCTCACTTATCAAGTGGCCTGGATATCAATCTCCTATAGGAGGGACAAATACCATTTTCATCACTCACACTCAATCCTCATGTGTCACAACATACCCGAGCATCACCTTTATGGTAACCCTTATTCAAGGTCACGTTGGATGATGTCGAAATACATCAAACGACATGTGATAAGTGAAGTGACACTATCACTATGAGAATTGATTCTGAATACCATTCCATGGTCTCCATGTATCACTCTCAAGGTGAGTATGTCTAATGCACTATTCTCTAACATATACCTAGGTTTGATATAACATATCATGACTGATGAGATTTTGTCATCAACCAACATACACTCTAGTCTTATGTATTATTGTTGTTTATTTTTCTTCCTCAGTAATATCTGATAAGGGACATAACAAGAATGTATGTACTCTTATCGTACATATGATCTCATTGTTCAAGTTCTCAACCTAAAGACATATGTCATCGAACAACATCATCCATTACACATCTACTATGTATGTGTCATCATCTGATGATTGAGACAAACATAATAGATAGAATTACCCTTATCATTATCAAAACAAGTATCTAATGCCCCATTGTAGTCATCGTATGATTGGATCATTGGGCATACATACCAATAGTTGGGATGTCTTGCCAAACTTTGACAATATCAAGGCCTTTCGACCCAACCATTTTTTTTATAAATATTGGACATCTCATTCTCTCTAGAATTTGAGACTCTCCTAATCTCAGAGGACTTGTGAGTGAAAAGAGTAGAATAATTTGGAAGCAATTCACAATAGAGAGAAGCAATAGGGTTATGTGAAGTATTTAAACTTGTGGAAAGGGTTTGTAAGAGATCAAAGAAACATGCATGCCCTAAATGGTAGAGAATGAGTTGATAAAATGGGCAAATAGTTTGAAACGAAAAGAAACACGGATATCTATCTACTTACAATTATATCCCATGGCCCAAAATTTTCTTTTCTCAAAATATCCTAAATCTTTCTTAGACAACTAAAAATAATTGTTGTTTGACAAAATTCCAATGAAACACCTTTAAACTATTAGCACCATCAAATAGGATGGATTCTTAATTACGTCAACACATATTATTTCTATTTGTTTTACTCCTACAATATTTTTATATACTTTTGCTTACTCAAATGTGGAACTCTAATGTTCGGTGGCTAGGCAAAACAATAGGCAAAGTTAGATTTTTGTTAATATAAATCTAATCCATATTTTAGGACCACCTAGACTTGGCCCCAGTTCTTGGGTTTAAAAAATCAAATATTTGATCCAAACATGACCCCAATTGTTTTAGGCTTTCTAAACCCAGTTTGTACAAACTCGGCTGAATCGTTAGGGATTTGGGTAACCAATTTTATGACATGACCTGAGTTGTTGCATGTTTGAGAAAAAAAAACCACTCTTTTAGAAAACATACCCAAAATTGTTCTATATATAGATACATTATCCGACTTGAATTGTAAAGGTTTTAAGAAAAAGTCATCCAATGGACCAAAGTGAACCCAAATTTCTATGTGTTTTGAGAAAGAAATTCACCCATATGATGTGACTCGAGTTGTAATGAGTTTTGAGATAAAGTGACTCATTTGTTACAACAATATTTATTGCATATTTTGAAATTAACTCATTAGATCAAAGCGATCATCATTTATTGCATATTTTTAGGAAAAACACCTATGACTTATAATTAAAGTTGTTGAGGGTTTGAGAACCAAGCACCATTTTTACATATCTTGGTTAGTGTTGTTATTTATTTTATAAAAAGTGACATGTTTTCCTTCCTTAAGTTGGATTTTACAGAAGCACTCATTTGATTGAGCTAACTTGAACTCCTACAACATGTGAGAAAGTATCACCCATTTTTCTTGGCCTAAGTTATAGCATCTTTTGAGAAAACATCACATATTTGATGAGCATGACCTAAGTTGTTTTAGGTTTTAAGACAAAACTTACACGTATGACCTTTCTAGAGTTGGTGTGAGTGTTGATAAATACTAATATTTTTGACCAATATAACTAGTCAGGTCATGTCATACAATGATTTGCTTTTTCCATAGAAAATCTCTCTGGACTTTTTCTTGAGGGAAGCCATGCAAATTGGTTAATTTATTCCTCACTCAACATTTGGAAATAATTATCCTAGTTTAGACAAACAACTAAGTTTTTTCTCAAACCCCACAACAAATGTAATCATGTCAAACATAAGTGATTTTTTAAAATATAAATGTATATAGATTATTTCAAATATGATCGAGCATGTGGTTTTTTCTTGAAAAGTTACAACATCTCAGGCCAAGTTGGGCCAAACATGTGATGTTTTTTAAAATTTGCAACATTTTTTAGGGTTCAGGCTAAGTATAAGAAATCTCATGGAGGGGGAAAATGTATTTTTTCTATTATTTTTGGGAATTATAAGTTGGTCCCCATGTGTGCAAACTACACTTTTATCTTCACTTTTTGAAATTATATACAATATAATAATACTACTCTATACTATATAGGAAAACATGTGAACAAGTCTAAATGCATTTTCTCCACTATTTTCCCTATGTGTACAAACTACAATTTTGTCTTTTTCAAAATTATATACTATACAAGAAGAATCATTTATACTATATAAGAGAGTTCATAAAGGGGGCTAAAAAAAATTCAATTATTTTTTGGAATTATGAATTGGTCCTCTTGTGTATAAACCACACTTTTGTCTTTACTTTTTATAATTATACATAAACTAAACTTTTTTCTTTACTTTTTATAATTATACACTTAGTAAGAAAACACATGGAAGAACGTAAATGCAAAAATTTCATTTTTTTTAATTACCTAGTTAGTCCCTAGTCAGAAAAATAGAATTTTGATTTCCTTTTTAGAAATATGAATTGATCTTTATGTGTCCTAATAAATCTACATGAACTATATCAAAAAACCCACAAAGGTGGCTAAATGCATCTTTCCAATATTTTTTTAAAATACCAACTTGTTCATTGTGTATGCAAAACTAACTTTTTTATAGAATTGTTTACTATATAAGAAAACACATTTAAGGATCTAAATGGGTATTTTTTATGATTTCTTTAAATGATGAATAAGTCCATGTGTGTGTAAAATATGACTTGGTTCTTGCTTTCTAAATTTCTGGTTTGATCTTTTTACTTGTAATAAATCTACATGTACAACCATATTTTCCTTAAGTATATGCAACACACATACTGATGGGAGATGTTTTACATACTTTTTCCCAAATTGCAAAATAGTCAATGTATTCTCATAAAGAAATTGTATGACGTACATGTACTTTTGAAAAGGTGTGTGCAAGAAGTTTTATGCAATATTGGTCTTTTTTCTAGAATTACAGTTGGTTCTTCTTCATTTGTGTACATATCCACATTAATAGATCAAAGTACGACCTTCATAGTAAGTTTTGATAGGCAGTGGCATAGCCACATGCAACTCAAGGTGGGGTTGTGCCTTAACTCAGTTTAAGAAATCTGTAAATATATACATCCTAATTGAATAATAAATTACAATAGAACTCATATGCCCCCCTATCATGATGGTTGTCCTCACATATTACATGCAGATAAAGTATTGCCCCTCACAAGCCAGAAATCTTGACTACGCCACAGTTGATATGTATGTGTCCATGTTTACATTGTTAAACGGACCATGAACATTGGTTATACTTGGATAATGTTTAATACTTTGTCACATACTTAGTATGTGTAACATATTTGGATTTCAGTTGGGTTGCATTGTCTGAATAACATCATAAATACATTTTTTAACAATTATATATGTATTTACTATTAGATTTTAGGAGAAGTGTATTCAGTGGTATATATAACTTATATGTACTATTTCGAAAACAAATAAACTTATACCTTATTAATTCCTTCCAGATATATAGTTGACAATGATACTATCTTGATTAAAAAATTTAAAAATCATGATCATATATGAAGTTTCTAAAGATGAAATAAAATATCATCCACTCATTTTTAAAACTTAATTATTAATTTGGCATTGCTAGAAAAAACATTGAAGATTTTAATAATGGTCCACAACTTGGTCAATATGAAACTATAAACACAATTAATAAAATAATATGCATCCAAGATGTAGGGTCAAATTATGTTGTATATTACTTTTTGATGAACAATTCAATTGTAAACTATTATAAATATACAATATCAAATGTGTTCCAAACTAAAATATACTTTGATCTATTATTTTTTAGCCTTATTAGCACGACATGTCAAACATATTTTAGACAGAAAATAATTCAAATGAATTATATATCCTACAAAGATACACGTTATATATGAAATGTATAATTTTGTATTTACATATATAAATGGTGAATCTAGATATCTAAGTTTCTGGGTCTAAGATTACCTTAGCAGACCTGTATAAAATTTGGTAAAATTTGTTATGTAAGCTAGATCTGAGAAGGTTATATGAGCACATTAGATAAAGATCGGGACCAATACTCATCTCTATATGGAATGATATGAAGACAGTTGGATGCAATTTTTAAAAGTTTAGAGAGAATTGAATGAAATTTTTGTATTTATTTATAGAATTACAACCGATCTTTCTCAAACTTCTAAGTCTATCTATACTATATATTGAAAAAGTAGAAGAAGATAATTGTGTTTTATCATTTTTCTAACTTATAAGTTGATATTTTTTCATAAAAATAAAGCAAACATGCACGAGTATACACCTAGCAATTTAAAAAATCAAAGTTGATGGTAACCTAACAATTCACACTACCAATGCTAGAGAACATGATTATCGTATGTATATGAAAATATTGTAGAACTATAAAATATGAAAAGTACAAGTGGTAGGTAGGGCTATAGATGAGTAGTTATGGTGTGGGTATATAACAAACTATCGTACTAATTGGGTGATTTTGGTACTAGTATGGCATAAAATATATATTCTATTTTGTGCAAATATGGTAGTTTTATAAATAAATTATATGTCACCTTAAAATAGACAACCAATAGTAACATGTTGACATAGCTAAATTAAAGTAAAATAAGAAATATAATCATTGGCTCCATTGGTGAGTATTGTAGAGTTTGAATATACTATTAACAAATTAAGAAACTCAATGTTGACCTTGAAAATTGTGTTGATTGCCTTCACATTGGGAGGAAAAATACAGCTAACAATACATAACATATCTCTAAACTTGTTATAAAGATATATTATTCAAGGTAGTGAGGATAGAGGGATGGAATGAGAGATTAATGACCTTCTCAATTTAGTAAAATGTTCATGTGTGGCTTGAGGATGCATGAGGTTTTATTGATTTGTTTATTTTACTATTTCAAGGTACTTATATTTTCTAGATGTGAGTACTACCATATGGACCATTACATTCTAATATAAAATAGTATTAGGTATCTATACTTGATAGATGTGAAAGCTAATACACCATTACATTCTAATATAAATTATTTATATAAAAATATAATTGAATGGATATATGAGTATACTTGGTTGGTTAAGCGAGGGAAGAAGGAGGCCAGGTTCCTCACAAAGGCATCATGGAATGTGGAGGCAGACTTCAAACATATGTTGGCAAGCCTTTGGAAGGACACATTTGGATTCTATTTGACACTCCAAGTATCCAAACAATATATAGTGAAATGGGAGCAGAAGTCACATGAAGCAAATAATAGAAATAAGAAGAGATTAATTAGAAACATAGAGCGGTTATAGAAAATGCTAGTTGAAAAGTATGATGTAATAATTGATAACATGTGTATTAAAATGTAGGGGGGACAATAGAGGATAGTGAATAAAGGGGGAAGACTGGAAATAGAAGGTCCATATTAATTGGTCACAAAATGATGACAACAATACCAAATTCTATTATGTCTGGGTGAATCAACACATAAGACATAATACCATAACCTCACTTAAGAATACCTCAGGTATTTGGGTTTCCAGCGAGGCTGACATTATAAACATGGTGGTTGATCACTTTGAGAAGGTGTTGATAGACCTGGGTTGGGGAAGGTGATATAGCAATATGGCGGTCCCTAGAGATTTTTTTCAAACTGCAGAAAGTTGATGAGGTAACCTTAGCTGCAATACGAATGTCAGCGGAAGCAATGAGAGTCCTGAAATCTATGATTCCCTTTAAGGAAGTAGGGCCAAATGGGGTCACTGCTAAATTCTTACAAAGCAACTGGAATGCAGTTGGTGATTCGGTGACAATGGCAGTTCAAGAGATGCTAGCAAGAAATCCATTGGCTTATGAAGCTCATGAGTCTACTATAGTGCTCATACCTAAGGTATCTAGACCAGATATATGTGAACATTTCAAACCAATTCCTTGAACAATGTTGTCTTGAAACTAGCATCAAAGATAGTTGTTAAAGATTGAAACATTTCATCCCAATGTGGATATCCTTGGAGAAAAGTAGTCTTGTGCCAAGAAGAATGATTACAAATAATATCATGTTGGTACACTAACTTGTTCATGGAATGAAAATACAAATGACTAACTTGTTCATGGAATGAAAATACAAATGGCCCAAAGACCATGGCCTTAAATGTAGATTTGTTGAAATCCTATGACAATATGTCTTGGGAATTCATACATGATACTCTTGTGCATGTCGATTTACATTGAACACCACAAGGTATATCATGAATTCAATAATAGCAGGGAGCACAACCATAATCTAGAATTAGAAACAATATAAGAGCTTCAAAGAAAGTAGGCATCTAAGATAATGGGACCCACTATCCCCTTACTTATTTATTTTGTATATCAAAAGACTGAGCCAAATGATCCAAGAAAGGGTCAGAAACAACAGTTGGAAAAGGATCAAGATCAAAAGAACTGGTGTCTCTTTGGTGCATGGTCTATTTTGAGGACAATTTAATCTTATTTGCTCAGGCTCGCAAAGAACAAATGAAAGTAATTTTGGTTTGCTTAAGAGTGTTTGAAAGGTCTTCTAGATAGGTAATATTAGTATACGAATCTTGCCTATTTTTCTCTAAAAGTGTACCAAGAGATACTATACAAAGTATACAATCGATGAGTAAGTTTTTGGTCACTAATGTTTTGGGACGATATCGGGGATTTTGAATATCTGCTTCAAAGTCACTAAGGCAACATATTATGACATTGTGGATATATTGGAGACAAGATTCAATGACTGGGCTATGAAAAACCTACCATTATCAGGAAGAGTGTGCCTGGAAAAAGCTATGTTAATAGTTATACCTACCTATGTTATGCAAACAATTGTTTTGCCCTTGAATCTCTGTGATAGAATATATGGAATCGTAAGAAGATTGATTTGGGGAGGCAGCTACAAATTATGGCCGACATCACTAGTTTCTTGGAACAAGGTAACGAGCATGAAAAGAAATGGGGGACTGGGCATCAAGTCCATGAGATAGTAGAATCAAGCACTATTATTGAAAAGAAATGGGGGACTGGGCATCAAGTTCATGAGATAGTGGAATCAAGCACTATTATTGAAAAACTCATGGGACTTGGCATCGAATAGGACATCTGTTTGGTGTAATGTGTTGATGATTTGTTTTAATAGTTTTAAAACCAGAAAGGAAAGGTTTGGTATCGCGGCTTGGGCGATCTATGTTTGTGGGTAAGTAATTTATCTTAGAAAACTTTGTGGTTGTGCTTGTTAGTGGAGCAATAGTGAATTTGTGGGATGATTTTGAGTGAAACCTAGTCTCGACTTAAGAGAACATACT
The DNA here is from genome assembly GCA_963693085.1 of Alisma plantago-aquatica. Taxonomy (NCBI): domain Eukaryota; kingdom Viridiplantae; phylum Streptophyta; class Magnoliopsida; order Alismatales; family Alismataceae; genus Alisma; species Alisma plantago-aquatica. The sequence continues at coordinate 1,136,457,333 of OY856412.1, read as the reverse complement.
AAACGACATGTACTAGTCAAGCTGAATGACTTGCAGGTTGGTGCAATCATGTTGGATTCAGTGAGATGGGATGAAGACTTCTTAAACAACTGGATGGAGAAGGATACAATAGACATTATATCGAAATCAAATGTACCTCTGGGGGTAAGTATGTGGATCAATGGATTTGTAGCCACACGTCAGATGGTAGATACTCTAATAAATCAAATTATGGATTGCTCAGAGCACAAAATGAAAGCATGGTTTAGGGGAGATAGGATGATTTGTGGCATCTCAAGTTGGCAGCAAAAATCAAGATGTTTTTCTGAATGGTGTGGCACAATGCATTTCTCATGAACGAGAGGAGATGGGTTAGACATATGACGACATATAGTCAATCCAAGAGGTGCATGCGAGCATATGAAATGCTCTTGCATGTTGTAAGGGACTGGAATGAGGTGAGAATATGGTCTACCTTCATCAAACTAGAGAATCAATTGGCAATCTTCAACCATGTGAGTTTGTAAAGTGGTTGAATAAAGTGAATAAACTTGAAGGAGTGACAGAGAAGAGCTTTTGGATTATTTGCCACTATCTGTGGAGTAGTTAGATACTCATGTCTTTGAAGGCAACATCCACTATGAGAGAAACACTAGTTCACGTGCATAAAGTGAGGCATTCATTTAAGCATGGAAGCAAGGAGCATTACAGGTTCAATACAAAGGTCCGACGGATTCAGAGGATGGCTTCTTCTAGAGCATGGTACAATCAAATGCAATGTAAATGCTATTATCAACAAACATGGTTTTGTAGTTGTAGTAATAGCTAGAAATAGTCGAGGAGATTTCTTAGGAAGTTGGGGGGGAAAGCTAAAACAATGAATGCTACTGAGGCTTGAAGGGCATGCATTTTCATGGCGCTCGAACAAATTGATGCTAAAGGGTGGTCCAAGGACGTGGTAGAGACCAACTACCAACTGGTGATAAAAATATTACAGGAGGATGAAGGAAAATACCTTAAATTTGAATATTGGATGACAAAGATAAAGAAGTCAGTGTCAAGTAGTATAATGGTGTAGTATAGTTGTAGGGAGAGCAATAGATTGGCATATGGTCTATCCAAGGTGCACCTAAAGAATAGTTCTATTTTCTATGAATATGCAAATCCCCCTATTGATATTGTGAATGTGTATCATTCCGAAAGATGTAATGGTAGTAGTATTGCCAGGTTACTATCATCCACCATTGATGTAGATTATAATCTAGACCCGGATTGGCTTGCTCGATGAATGCAAGATGAGTAGTAGTAGTACCATCAGGTTACTATCAGCCAAAAGTGACGTAGATTGTAATAGAGACTCGGATTGGCCTACTTGAGGAAGGCAAGATGAATAAATAGCTTCCTAGATTACCCCCTCCCCCAAAAAAATGTATAGGTATATATATATAGCCATAACCTTACCCAATTGGAGGCGGGTATGTATATATTAGGCCATGTTTGGTATGTAGTGAATGGAGGGGAGGGGAAGGGAGGGGAAAAGGTTTAAGCCATTTGGTTGGACAAAGTTATGGGTGTTGACTTAAGGTCTAAATTGACTAAACCCTAATTTTGATGATGACTAAACATTCCACTTATTTTTGTCTAATGCTTCTACTTGAGCAATTTTAAATTAGATAGAAACATTCTAAATTCCTAAACTTGTAGATCCTGACTTGGAACAATCAAGTCATACATGCATAAAGATCAAGATTGAAAAATATATAGTTTCTTCCATAGATCTTTGATGTAAATCACTTGTAATGATTGTATAAGTTGTAATCAAGCTTAATGAAAATTTTGAGCAGTTAAATTGAATATATAAATACTTTTTGGACATTTTTCAAAAGTGATTACATGTTGTCTTATAGGATGAGTCTATCCTAGTGACAACTCAGCCGACAGCATGTCTGGCTCTTGGCAATGTCCAGGGCTGATCGAGTTTGTCCTGGTGGAAACTTGACTGACACCCTACACTTTGACTTATCTTATAGTGGTTTCGGTCAAGTTACCCAAAAGACAACTCAGCCGACAACAATGTATGGTAAAGTGCAGAAATGCATTTATATCCGTTGGAATATTGCAAAACTCAAAAATATATCCTTTGGAACACCCAAAATGGCTAGTATTTGAGACTAAGTGTCTCTACTAGCTAGTAGGCAATCTCAACTATAAGTAGGACCCGTTGGGCATTATCTCATGGTTAGTCAAGCACTATGAAGGTCTTGTTGGTAAGTATGCCCAGAGAACCAATCATGTGATGATTGCGTTGGCATATTACATAAAAAGAGTTGATTAATAATAACAAAGGAAAGCTTCCAATTCATTCTAGTTCACTCAGTTATGAGATAATGAGGAAACATAATGAATGTCTAAAGAATGACAATTACTCAATGACATATGTCTTCAAGTGCGTGACTTGAACAATGAGATCATACATATGTTAAGAGTATGTACATTCTTGATATGTCCCTGGTTGGATGTTATTGTGGAAGGTAGATAGACAACAATAACACATAAGGCTGGAGCATGAGTTGGTTGATGACAGAATTTCATTAGCCATGATATGGTATATCAAAGCAAGCACACAAATACATGTTAGAGAAAATTGTATCGAACATACCCACCTTGATAGTGACACATGGAAACCGTACTTGGTAAGTCATAATCATCTCTATAGTGAAGGTGGTGGTTGTGATTCTTAGACTTAAAGTCACTACACTCATCACATGTCTTTTGGTATACTTTGACATCATCCAACATAACCCTGAAATATGGATTTCCATAAAGGTGATGATTGGGTAGCTATGATACATGGGGATAGACTGTGAGTGATGTAGATGGGATTTGTCCCTCCTACTGGAGTTTGATATCCATGGAATTTGATTAGAGAGACTGAGAAATGCATGTGCATGCACATGTGAATCAATATATGATATTAAGGTCACATATATCTCATACAATCTGCTCTAGGTTCAAGGAACATGGATTGAACATTGAGAGTATGACAATTTGATGCCTCGAGTTCATTCTGGATATCAGAGACAAAGGAATTATACAATTATTGCAACACCTTACACAGATTGTAGGTTGAAGTTGTTCTTCAACTTTCCATGCACTTGGGTAGCATTGATGTGTGACAAGGCACCACTCTTTACTTGTGATGTCATAAGCTAGTTATGGACATTCACTGCTAACATGATATGGGACCTACAGTGTCACACTCATAGGAACTCACCTAGAAGAGGAGTTTATCATGAATGATAATTGAATTGATTACTAAAGTGTTTAGGTAGTCAACTTGAGCAACAAATCAGCTGAAATAGACTGCCAATTGATCGGCTCAAGTGTTGAAACGACCGGTTGGAGTGTCAGGTTGGTTAGAAATTGAATTGGCTAGGTTCTACCCAAACTGAGGAGCGAACCAACTGGCTCGGCTCACCAACTGACCAGTTGGGTGAGTGCGATGACCAGATCATGTGAGTGAGATCATTCATTTTGTAGAGAAACTCAATTGCATCAATGATTAGTGCTAACATCATGTTGTGCGCTAATTAGATTCAAATTGCCAAATCATATGCAATTGGGAAACATAGCCAAATGACTTGTTTGTTGTGCGAACCAACCGTCTCGCAAGTGAACTGACTGATTCAGTTGCCAACTGACTAGTTCGGTACTCACAAGTTGTGAAAATTCATGATCTTGTAGTCCCTTTCACTCCTACATTGACTAGGAACCCTGACCCTAATCCCTCCTATAAAAAGAGGGGTATTGAGGGATTCCCAACACACACAAATGAGAATTTGTTGCTCTGACAATTGTTGTCCTCTCTTATTGTGGTAACCAAGAGAGCCCAAGAAAGTCCTACCTAACTAGGGAGGAATAGCGAGAGAGAGAGAACAACTGAGGATCATTGTGGGAGAGCATGTTGGTGACTAGTACACCAACGGGAGGGACAACTCCTTTCTATCCATTCCTAGTAGGACGATATGAGTTCTGAGTGGTCAATGTAGACTTCCATAGAGGCAAGGTGGCCTTTGCCCGTTGTTGGAAGGATGTCATTAGCTAGCAGTCTCTGGAGAGACTACAGGATCTACTGCAGATGTTATTCTATTATGTTGTCTGTAGTGAAGGCCATGAGCTGCACAGATACCATCTAAGAGAAACTAGAAGATAGTTGCACTGCAATGAGTTGTAGTCGCTGGAATTGCTCTAGGACCAGGTATCAACTCGTTAAACTGTCTTTTCTATTTCATAGTTATTGACATGATCTTGCTATTATGAGAATACAGATAGATTTTTTTATTTTCATTGCCTTACTCTGTGCCTGTATTTCCCAATAGTGGTATCAGAGTCACGTCAATTTACTATATTTTGGGATAATTGATATAATTAGATTTTGTGTTTTATCGTTTAATTTATTGCATACGATCCAAATATTTAAATTTCTTAATGCGCATATCTGATCAAAGACCACATATCATCCCAAATTAGTATATATATATATATATATATATATATATATATATATATTATATATATATTTATATATATATTTATATATATATATATTTATATATATATATATATATAATTTACACGTGTCGCCCTAAAAACAATTTTGATGGTGGATGTGTAGCGTGTTTATGGCCAATAACCCAAATATCTGTGTGCGGTTGAATGGCTTGTTTTATTCCTATTTTATCTCAGTTTGCATACCAAGCACCTACCTTCTTATTCCCAATGTAAAGTTAATTTCTTCCTACCCCTGCCCCCCTAGAATGTAACTCGAGGTTTCTCATTACATGTAATAAATATAGTAGCAATAGGATAGTTTCTTTTCTTGCAATGATGAAGATGACGATCCACGTCAGGCGATCTGACTGCCTCATGTGATGAGACGGCCGGCTGGAAGACTGAGGAGGGCATATCACAGGAGGTGCAAACCAACCGACTGGTGGGTCCAACTGACTGTTTGGAAGGAGTCCAGAACCGGTTGGATAGGATGTCAACCGATCATTTCAAGAATCTAGACGACCGGATAAGAGGCAAGATGACTGGTTTAAGGGTTGAACTGATCAACCCAGATTGGCTAGCACAGATCTACACCGATAGTAGGTTCATGCATGTGATGTGATGATAACCTAGGTGATAGTAATTCCTCATGGCTCCAAGGAATTACACTAGTATGGCCATAACCATCACTTTTTCTTTTATATTGCATGTTTACATTGTGGGATATAACATGTATTTGATATGTACTATATATGTAGTGATTGGATAAAGTATATGTGTATACATAAACTCCCTCACATATAATATTAAGTCTAAGATGCTTTCCATTAGAAGCACACATGAAAAGCTTGATCGACCAAGCATAGGTTACGCTCTCGTGTGGTGCGTTGTCTATCTCATGGAAGTGTGATGGTAGATATGTAGCTTCTTCCCTCGTAGGGTGTCTATCTATCGTGTTGGCTATTGGGCCAGGTTTAACTAGTGATTCTTATGCCAAAGAGTTGTGCATATCATCTATCCTAGAATTGCATATGATGCAATTGACAAATTTTGTCTACCTTAATGATTGACTATGGATGTTGGCGTATTGGCTGGGTGATAGTTGAATTATTTTGGATCTTGGCTTACTAGAAGGTTGTACATTGAAATCTTCCAAATTGATATGTGATGGATATCAAATTGAATAAAATAGTGAGAGCGATGATTAACTAAAGACCTAATAAACATCGTCAAATTTTGTAATCAAATCAAATCAAAAAGAGTTTTTAACAAAATTGCAAATTCTTTTGTAGAATCAAATGCAAACACAAAAACACCTTTTATCTATGATCGGCCCTTGAGAAGGACAAATTAAATGGGAAAAACTTCCACAACTGGTACAGGATGCTGATAATTGTTCTCACACAAGAGTGCAAGTTCTATGTCCTAGAGACGCCAGTGCTAGAAGAACCTCTTCCTAATGCTCCCAGGGTCGGCAAGGATGCTTACAAGAAGCATATTGATGATGTCGTAGATGTCAAATGTCTAATGTTGTGCTCAATGAACTATGAGTTGCAAAGACTACATGAGAACATGGAAGTTATGGAGATGGTCACACATCTCAGGAGCATGTTCCAGGACCAGGCAAGACATGAGAGATATGATATCTCAAAAGCATTGTTCAAATGTAACATGGCAAAAGGAGATCCATTAGGTCCTCATGTGCTCAAGCTCATTGGGTATGTGGAGAACCTATCAAGACTGGGATTCCCCTTGGGTCAAGAGTTGGCCACTAATGTGATTTTACAGTCTCTACCAGAATCATACAATTAGTTTGTCATGAACTACAACATGAATGACTTTGACAGGAAGTTGACAAAGTTATTGGGCATGTTGAGAACAACTGAGGCACAAATGAAGAAAGATAAGACTAAGTCTATGATGATGATCAACAAGACTAAGAGAAAGTCTAAAGGAAAATGCAAAGCTAAGAAGAGTTCTACATTTAGATAGAAGCCCAAGTCTTTAGACCTCAAGACAAAAGGAAGAATAAATAAGGGAGGCAAGTGTCACCACTATCACCGGGATGGACATTGGAAGAGGAATTTCCCCCTCTAGTTGGAGGAACTAAAGAATAAGAAGGAAGAAGCGGAGGCCTCTACTTCAGGTATAAACAATATAAGATAATTACAAATTTACTCCTTCATATTGGTATATGATACCAGATGTATATCTAACATACGTTGATGTGCATGGTCTGATAACAAGTAAAGCATTTATGAAAGGAAAAATATGGACTGCGATAAGCAAGAGTTGTTGCAACTTCGGTCCACATTTTGATTTTATCTTAGCCCAAATGGCATGTAATAAAGTTAATTGAACTGGTATTTCATTATGCCAATAAATAGAAACATTTTATTTCATGTATCTTGTAATGACAAGGATGATTATGAATAAAATATGAGTGTTCTATTTTAAAGATATCATCTTGTATGGCAAATGCCCTGAATATCCTATGATCATGGATAAATTTCTAACAACGTAAATACCTAAAGGATTATAATTGATAACCCAAACAATTAACAATCTACAACATTATCATCTGGAGCACGCATGTGAGAAATGCATATATAGTTGCTTATCTAGACTCTATTTGATTATTGAACTAATAAGAGTCATGCAAGTCTTATGTGCAATGTGATAAAACATCCTTTACTAAATATATTGGGAGGATAAGTGTTCTATTAGACCTTATACATGTTGACGTATGAAGATATTATAGAATAAATGCTACAGATGGTTACTTAGACTTCATAGTATTTCCTGATGATAGAATGATATGAGCTTAGCAAAATACAAACATAAATCTCTTGAAAGGTTCAAAGAAAACTATAAATTAAGTATAACTTTGATTAAAAAAAAGTATTAAGAAACTTTGAAATGATCAAATGTTGAAATATTTTGCATCAAAAGTTTAAGTTCCTTCTGGAAGATAGTGATAACATATGACAATCAATTCTATATGAATATAATGATGTGTTAGAAAGAAGGAATCACAACCTGATGAGTCATGATATGATTATCATTTAATCCAATCTTCTAAATTTTCTTAAAAGAAATGTGCTAAACACTAAAATGATATATGTACCATCTAAAATGGTTAAAAGGACACCATATGAGATATGGAATATGGGAATGTATCGATATGTCTTAAGAATTGTAACCTATGTAAAGAGAGTAGTTTCTTAAAAGGTTAATCCACAAACCATAATTGTTGAATACTGCCTCTAATCGGAATCCAATAACAAAAGTATTTTGTTACTAGGATAATTGAGTTCCAAACGAATCAGTGGGAGTAAAAGTAGAACTCAAAAGGTTCCAGGACAACGAAGACGTACAATGAGAACTAGTGAGAATCACAAATTGTTGTGGAATCTCAACTTTGCCATGTAACATAGAACCTCATAATTATAGTAGAACAAATTTGAGATTGAAAGATTGTGAATCTAACCACTTAGATAGGTTGGTCATAATATGATGAGCCAACATACCAACTAGACACTATTGAGAATCATATCTGGGAAATGGCTTAAGGACATTATGGAATCCATGTAAACTAACAAGGTATGACCTTGCTAGTACTACCTGAAGGGGTAAAACCCAAAAGGTGAAGATGAGGTTTTCATTTAAAAGACCTACATGGATAACATAAAAGGACAAATTGGTTATAAAGGTTTTGAACTCAATTCAAACTGTTGAAATTCCTTAACAATTGTCATGCTCATTGTTGCATTTAGAATAGACTATCATATTTGGAAAATGAAGCTTAAAACTGAATTCCTTAAAAGAAAAGGAATATACCAGACACAGCATAAAGGTTTATAACTTCATTAAAACAAATAAAGTCTATAAGCTACAAAGTTTCAATGTAAAGATTGAAACGAGCATCTCAAATATGGGACCTTCTATCTTGACAAGATAGGAAAAGGTTTTGACTTGAATCAAAATGAAAGATGAAATATGTGATTACAAAAGATTTGGTGGGAGCATATATGAATATTCCACATACTGATGCAGAATGACACCTCAATATATGATATTGAGATTTTTCATGGAAAAACACCTTCATCAACAAAGGATTGGGTGAAATACCCTATGAGATAGGGATTGAGATCTATGAAGATAGTTCTTGAAAGTTTCATGACCTAAATATGAGCACATATAAATAGCAACATACTAAAAGAGTTCTGTATGAAGGATTCAATTAGAGAGAATTTGTCCATTATACATGGGATTAGTCTCTCATGAACCCTATGTTCCGATTCTTGCAAAGAATGGAAATAAATGAATGAGATGTCATATGCACTAGCAATTTGATCTATCATATATGCTATATAAATGTACTTAATTCCATATTCTAGTATGTATTACTCATGACAAGAGGATTTTAGTTTCCAATAAGGGTTATTGGAATGTCATTTAAATACATCCATTAGTACTTGAGAAGCACTAACAAATAAGTTTCTAAGACCATGGCAACAAGTAAGAGTTGAGTGTAAAGAGTTACATTGATGCAAGCTTCCGTAATGACAAAAGATGCACAATATTAAAGTTGTGTGTTTAATATTAATAGAAGATTTATTAGTTGGAAAGAGTTATGAATTATAAGACAATTAATTTACAATTATATAGTTGAAGTCGAGTATCCTAGTGTTATGAACATAGGAGTGGATACTATATAGATCTAGAAGTTCATATGGATGAACTTAAAGATGTTCCAACCATTGATGACGTGGTAGTGATACTGTGACAGCAATGGAGATACTTGTTAGGCAAGGTATACCAGATATCATATTAGACAGTTTTGTCTCATACGAGAGATTGTATAGTGAAGAGTCAAGGAACATGCAATATATAGACTAAAAGCAATGTGTTGCTAACCCGCTTAATTAGCACTTACACAGTAGAAACACGGTGGACATGTTTAGATCACTAAGGATGAGATTCGTGGGTGATTGTCTCTAAGTGCAAGTGGGAGTATGTTGGTAAGTATGCCCACAGAGTCAATCATATGATGATTGTGACAGCATATTTCATAAAGAGATTTGATTAATAATAACAAAGGCAAGCTTCCAGCTCATTCGGATTCACCCAGATATGAGATAATGAGGAAACGTAATGAATGTCTAAAGAGTGACAATTACTCAATGATGTATGTGTTCAAGTACATGACTTGAACAATGAGATCATACAGATGTTAAGAGTATGTACATTCTTGATATGTCCCTAGTCAGATGTTATTGTGGAAGGCAGATAGACAACAATTACACATAAGACTGGAGTGTGAGTTGGTTGATGACAGAATCTCATTAGTCATGATATGGTATATTAAACCAAGCACATAGATACATGTTAGAAAACAATTTCTCAGACATACCCACCTTGAGAGTGACACATGGAAACCATACTTGGTAAGTCATATTCATCTCTCATAGTGAAGGTGGTGACAGTGATTCTCAGACCTAAAGTCACTACACTCATCACATGTCATTTGGTATACTTTGACATCATCCAACTCAACCCCAAAATATGGATTGCCATAAAGGTGATGATTGGGTAGTTGTGGACGGGGATAGACTGTCAGTGATGTAGATGGGATTTTTCCCTCCTACTAGAGTTTGATATCCATGGCCACTTGATTAGTGAGACTAAGAAACGCATGCACATGCACATGTGAATCAATATATGATATCGAGGTCATATATATCTCATATAGTTTTCTCTAGGTTCAAGGAACATGGATTGAACATTGAGAGGATGATGATTCCATGCCTCTAGTTCATTCCGGATATCAGAGACAAAGGAATTATACAATTACTGCAACACCTTACATAGATTGTAGGTTGAAGTTGTTCTCAAACTTTTCATTCACTTGGGTAGCATTGATGTGTGACTAGGCACCGCTCTTTTCTTGTGATGTCATAAGCTAGTTATGGACATTCACTCCATGTGATATGGGAGCTATTGGGTCACACACATAGGATCTCACCTAGAAGAGAAGTTTATCATGAATGATAATTGAATTAATTATTAAAGTGTTTAGGTACTCAATTCGAGCAACAAATCAGCTGACTGGACTGCCAACCGATCGGATCAAGTGTTGAGACGGCCAATTGAAGTGTTAGGCTGATCAGAAATTGAATTGGCTAAGTTCTTCCCAAACTGAGGAGCGAACTAACCGGTTCACTGAGTGAACCGACCGGCTTGGGTCACCAATCGACCAGTTGGGTGAGTGATATGTTCGACTTGTGTGAGTAAGATGACTCAGTTCGTGGAGAAAATCTATTACATCAAGGGTTAGTGCTGACATCTTGTTGTGTACTAATTGGATTTGAATCGCCAAATCATATGCAGTTGGGAACCATAGCCAAACAACTAGTTTGCTATGCAAAATGACTATCTCGCATGGGAACCGGTCGATTTTGTTACTAATTGATCAGTTTGGCACTCGCAAGTTGTGAAAATTCATGATTTTATGGTCCCTTTCACTCCTGCATTGACTGAGAACCCTGACCCTAACCCCTCTTATAAAAAGAGGGGTATTTCAGGCTTCTCAACACACAATTGAGAATCAGTTGCTCTAAAAATTGTTGTCCTCTCTGGTTGTGGTAACCACGAGAGCCCAAGCAAGTCCTACCCTACTAGGGAGTGATAGTGAGGGAGAGAACAACTGAGGATCATTGTTGGAGAGCAGTTTGGTGACTAGTACACCAACGGGAGGGACAACTCCTTCTTATCTGTTCTAGTAGGACGACATGAGTTTTGGGTGGTCCATGTGGACTTCCATCAAGGCAAGGTGGCCTTTTTCGTTCATTGGGAGGATGTCACCAGCCAGCAGTTCGTGGCAAGACCGCAGGAGCCGCTGCAGATGTTGTTCTAGTATGTTGTCTACGGTGAAGACCATGAGCTACACATACACCGTCCAAGAGCAACTAGAAGATAGTTGCACTGCAACGAGTTGTAGTCATTGGACTTGATCCAAAACCAAGTTTGAAACTCATTAAACCATCTTTCCTATTTCATAGTTATTGACATGATCTTATTGTTCTGGGAATATAAGTATATAAAACTTTTGTTTCCGCTGCCTTACTGTGTGCCCGTATTTCCCAACAGGTCCCTATGTTATAGTCAAGAGAGATTTTCCTCTAAGAGCCTCCAATCACTCTCATGAGCTTAATCATTTGCTACATCCATTAGAGTGAGTAGGATATTTGTAAGAGAACTAGTCTTACGTGTATATCTTATGAGGCTCTCACTTCCTACACCTCCCAATATCTCTTTATATGATGAAGATGAAGATTCTCTCTCTTGACTAAGTGAGGTGTAGAAGAAGAAGGGAAGGAGTCCCTTGGTGAAAAACAACTCTTTGGTAAAGGTGAAGTAAAAGGCAAAAGATCTGAGTCAAGAGTGGGTAAATCCTTGAAAGTAGAAGACTTGTAGCAAGAGTGGGTAAGTCCTTAGAGAAGGTCAAAGATTCATTGTAAGAATAGATAATTACTTGGTAAGATAGAAGACTCATGGTCATGGATAGGTAAGTCCTTTGTAATTTATTGGCTCCTTGATCCGAAAAGGAATGTTAGGTACCCTTGACCTATAAAAGGGAGGTCTTATGTTGTATTTGTTATAATGGAATATAAGGAGTGAGACATGGTTGAAAATCCTAGAGGTTGACTTCTCTAGGTAGTGGATGTACATCTCCTAGTTTGGAGGTTGGAACCACTATAAATAACTTGTGTTATTTGGTGCTTGTTCAATCTCTATATCCCTTGATATGCATGTTTAGTTACACTCAAAGTTCATACTTAAAATATTATCTTAGAAATGTCTTAAATGGTCTAATGAATTTTGTTTAATTGGATTTTATCTCTATTCACCCCCCCCCCATCTGGAGCCCATTATAAATCCAAAAATTGGTATCAAAGCAGGTCTTCTCCAGGCAATACTTCCACAAGTAGGAGAATATGGGTGGTTATCAAGTTGGGAGATACTACATCAAAATTGCAATCTTTTATGGGAGAAACTTACTCTATTGGAAGAGAATATTAAAATTCTACATCCAAGTATGAAGTCTTCAACTGTGGATAATAGTGTATCTTCCATAAAACAACTAGAGATAAAGGTAGAAGAATGGGATGAGGATATTTTGAAGAAAGCAACCTTTAATGCAAGAGACATCAATATTCTCTATGTCTCTCTTTCCCCCACCAAGTTTAACCAAATTTCTTATTGTGACACGACCTATGAGATATGGAGAAAGTTATGTGTCACTTATGAGAGGACAAAGCAAGTGAAGGAAAGTAGATTCTATATGCTCAATCGTCTCCGTAAAAACTTCGAGATGGGAAAGAACGATATCGTAGCTGAAATGTATGCAAGGCTCAACACCATTTTAATGGCCTTACATCCTAGATCATCCAATGAACCTAGGAAAGATCAACTAAAACATCCCTAGAACTCTCCCCAATTGGTGGGAACAAAGGCGACCACCATCAAAGAAACTGAGTCTCTTGGTAATATTCCTATTGAAGAGTTCATAGGAAATCTACAAGCTTTTGAAGTGAAACTTGACAAGAAAGGGGAAGGAGAAAGAGAAGAAAAGAAAGAGTTCAAGATAAAGAAGAAAGTTGAAATCAAATCCCAAGTTGAAGCTATTGTTACTCGATCTTCTCCATCCTCTCAAGTTGAAGAGGATGTTATACACTCTAAAGGTAGACTTTACAAAGGTAAGTCTTCTTCCACCACCAGATGCTTCAAATGTGGAAAGAAGGGTCACTTCAAGGAAGATTGCCTACAAGGCAAAAGGATCCATCATATTAAGAGAAAGGGAAAAAAGCACAAGAAGAACGAGAAATCACACAAAATATCTAGTGACACCACCAACTCAAGCTCAAGTGAAGATTCTAGTGGAGAGTCTAGCTCAAGCTATAGTGAAAGTGGAGAATGCCATTTTTCTCTCATGGCAAGTTCAAGTGAAAATTCAAATGAGGTAAATCTAAACTCTTTAGATAAATAATCCTTAATTGCCATTATTCTTACTACTCGTGAATCTCTTAAGTCTACTAAGAATAAAAATATAAAGCTTGCTAAGATTGTCGATAACTCGCATGAAGAAAAGGATGATCTTGAACATGTTAATATTTGCTTGAAAGATGATGTTGACAATCTTCAAAAGTATTATCTAGAATTTGAATTGAGATTCAATCATGTTGAGATAGAAAACAATGCTTATCTAAACAAGTAGATGCTCTTAAACTTGAAAATGCTAACTTCCTTTCTAAGATATCTAGAAGATCAACCTCTTATGCCTAGTTCTAATGAAGAACATAGTAAAATTATGAATCCTCTCATGCTTGATATTGATGTTCTTAAAACTGAAAATGAGTACAAAGACTTTGTTTTGCAAGGAATAGAATATGAAAATAGTGTTTATCTTTTTAAGATTACTTTGTTTGAAAAATAAAATGCTTCCTTGATTGCTAAAATCAATATCCTTGAATCTTATTCTAATTATACTAGTAGAGAGAATAAGGTTGCTGCTCTTCATATTGAAAAGGATCCTTATATAACCAAAAATCTTTGCTTAGAAACCAATCTTTTGCATGCTAGAGATAATATTAATCGATTGTGTTCCACTATTACTTGTCTTATGCATGGTAATCATAGTTTGAGATCCTCTTTGCAAAGATTCTTATATGGTAAAAGGAATCTTAACGATATTTGACATCATACTACTAAACAAATTGGTACTTAAATGCTTTCAATATATTTATGGGAAAACTTGTTGTCGGGACCCACTCTTTTGATCAGCATAAATGCCAACCATTAGAGATAATCCCTTAACCTAAACTCGGGTAAAATGATAAATTTTCAACAAAGGCGATTAAACGATATATGAAAAACATAGATAAATTTTTCCTTTTTCTTTATTCACAAATTCATAAATTAGTGTCACATCAAGGACATCACATTTAGATATCACAAATCTTATTCAACTCCATTAAAACCAGAATCAAATCTGGTTGTCATATGTGGTTCAGTTCACATCGGATACATGTACATTGATGAATAAACATAGTTTACAACCCATTCTGGGAAAGAGAGAGTATAGGGACATTCTAATCTATTTATATTATGCTATTTATATCTTCTTTGTCACAACCTCTCCGCTTGATAGCATTATACCCAAAAACATTTGAAACAACCTCATGAGACTCATATAGAGCCCCAGTAAGTGGTTACCTCCCACTCAATCTAGGTGCATGCATCAGAATCAGATTAAGTATAATAAACTTAACAGAAACATGCAGATATTGAAAAGTCTAGCAGATAGTTTTATCATAAGTCATATCTAACTAACAATGGTAATCTAATCCAACAGATAAGGTAACCCCATAAACCAATGATAACTTTGAATCATCTTTTAGAGAATGCCTATGAACAAATCAATAGATACTTCTTAGTTCAAATTAAGAACCCTACTGCATGAAAAATAAGTCAAATTCTAAGCATTTTGAATCAATACATAACAATAACATTATCTTTGTGACACTCCACTAGCCAGACCATGATCATATCATGTAGTCCTGAAGTTGAAGTACACATAATACATATCTAACAAACAATATTATCAAATAGCAAGCAATCCAACTCATATTCAGAATGGATGTAAATCCCATCATTTATAACTTGTCAACATGACATATCATAATATGAAATAGAAAATGCTCATAGCAACATGATTACTTTCCATAAAAAGAAGCATAATCAACAATGACAAATCATCAAGTAGCAGTACAAGGAATGTAACAACCATTCAAATCATGTTCTACACGGCTTTTCATCTTTTATTCATTTGCCATGAAACTACTTGGCTTGTACCTCACCAAGTAGAAGTTGCCATGCCCGATTCTCGTGTCAACAAATCACCGTCACTATCTTAGGGTTTAGCTGACCACCCTAAGATATCAACAACAAACCCTGACCACCACAGGGTTTCTTAAAAAGGCTCACATCCTCATCTCGGGTACATGAGATAGGAACCAACAAAATAATATATCACATATCACAATATTTCACATATTTTCACATTTCACATATTTCATTTTTATTAGAGTCTATTCCATCTGGACATAGACTTTCACATCAAGGATTTTGGGACATGGCCACTCCAGATCACTCACTCCTAAATCCTGGTGGTCTAACCTTTAAGGTCTCGATCCACACTCCAAAAATCCTTCTCATAATTCATCGATTATTACATGGAGATCTATTTTGTTTCCCCAGTGTGGTCCTCGGGGGAAACTCACGGTGTTCAGGGCACCTAACTAGATGTTCCATCATTTCACTTGTTATTAATCTCTTTTACTCATCTTAAAAGAATTCAAAACATCATATATCATATCTTTGTATTCTCGTGTAACTAGAATAACATGAAACGGATTAAGTTTATCAATATGGACAATGATCAAAGCAAGAAGCACAATAAATCTGTAGATTGCAACATAAATGATTATTTCTATCTTCTACATCATCTCATAATAATCATCAACAGTGGGCCTTCAACATGAGACATAATCTTATTGTCCAGCATTTACTCCATCAGGGTTCTATCATCATCAGTGGGCTTTCATCCCTAGACATAATCTCATTATGCAATATTTACCCTTATCAGGGTTTCTCAAATGTAAGCAGTGCATGTTAAATTCAATCTCAACATATTTCTTATCAGTTCATTCTATGTCACAAATCTCAACAAATATTCACAGAGACATTAGATCTAGCTATAGTAAAAGCATATAGGTATCTTGTATCATTTTTCATACTTATAATAGATTTATCATACAACATATATTTGTTCCATCCAATCTCAATAGATGCAAATAAATTTCATGCATATACATGCATAACAGACTTAGTTCTCTTTTTCTTTTATTTCAAATTCTTCAGATGGGGTTACTAATCAACACATGTTGACTATCATTTGATGTTTGTACTATTAGTCCATTCTCAGAGTACAAGTCACAATTCAAGAACACATTCTTGTAAATCAATTAAAATACTTGAATTCCATCTTTTAGTTGAATTCAACTACAATTATGTGCATCCCTTAATCCCTCATTTGATATTATCATTCACTAGCATCATCAAACTCATAATTTTAGGGTAAGAGTTACATTCTTATAATCATCTACTAATTCCCATATTTTTCCTTCATTTTATATTCAGTAGTCTCAACTTCTTTCATTTCATGTTCATTACATTATTCGGACCAATCATTCTTGATTCACTTTACATACAATGCTTCTCCTCTACTTAACATTCATCAAAGTCCAATTCTTAGTATATTTCATTTAATTTGGGTTAAGCCACATGTAATTAAAATAAAAGATAAAATACTTCATCATACTAACCATTAGTTACATCTTTAGCTTGCAATCACCATTAAGTGCATCTTGTTCATGTTGTCTCTTATATTTAGATAAGTGTTCCATGTCATTGAGTACTAATGTCATTTCCATAATCAACAGTGATCATTCTTTATTATACTAATGTAACACCCTGATTTTTATATATAACTTGCGCGAAAGCTATTTTTTTTTAACAGGGGAGTGTCACAAACATGATACATATAACAATAATAATAGACAAAAACCATTACATGTTGTGTATGAAATAAATTCTCATCACATTCTCATAACATAAACTTGGTTACATCAAACCTTATAAGAAAACAACAACATATAAAATACTATACTTATATCACAAGCTCTGGGATCATATAGATGGCACCCCACTAAGCAAACCTCCTAAAGTTGTAGTTGCATCCTCTTGTCGTGACCATCTGCTGAAGTTATGTACCTACGGACATCTCATCCCTAGCCATGCATAAAGGGAAACCTAGGTTAGAGTAAGTGGAATTTAATTTCAAATAAGATAATATGAATATTCTATAACCGAAAATTGGAATGATATCAAAAAATTTGTAAACTGATATTGGATCGATGTGTCTTTTAGTTACATATTTTATCTTCTTGTGTCCGCCATTATACGATAAGTCCTCCTGAATTGGCGTATCTACTTCCTGAATTAGTACCGAAGTACCCTGAATTGGCGCTACATGCCTATGAATGACACAGAGGTATTTTTGAATTGGCGTAACTACGCCCTGCTTAGTACCAAAGTACCTCTGAATTGGAGTAAACACTCCTTTTAATTGGCAACAGATGCCTCTGAATCATCTCGGGACTAACTGAATGAGGTCTTATCATATAATATCTTATGTGAAGGTTCTAACTTATTTATCTTAAGTCTAAACTTACTTAATTCTTAATCTGAACTAAAACTGAATATTGATAACTGAACTTTATTGAATTTTGAATCTTTAAACTGAAACTGAATATTGATAATTGAACCTTACTGAATTCTGAATCTTTAAACTAAAACTAAATACTGATAACTGAATTCTGAATCTAAATCTGAATCTAGTCTGAACATCTCAAAAGGTTTGTCTTACTTAACTGATGCATTAAATTTATTCTGCTAGATACTAAAATCTTATTAAATAGAATTCATCTATGCTCTTAAACCTTGACTTAAATCTAAACTTGAATTTTTATTCTAAATCTGAATATGTATCTTGATTACGAAATAATTGAGTTTGAATCTGAGACTCTTATTAGGTATGTGGATCTAGTTTATGACTACTCACAATGAGTAATCTAAATTTACAAATCTGAAATCTAGATCCTTGTTGTCTGAGAAAGTCTTAATCTAAATCTCTTATTTAATATATAACTCAATAAAAATCTGATATTAGATATAGTAAATAGAGAAATCTTGAATATCTAATAACTGTATAAATCTCAAATACTTGGAATCTGATAATATGGAAACATAATTCGAGCTGAAAGAAATATGATTAGTCTAAGCATGACAGATATGAAACACTAAACTCTACAAGTAACTTAATCTCTAAGTTACTTTATAGGAATGTCTAGGTTCAATCATAATAACTATGAAATTCAAAGGACATGGCCCACTTACCTTCTATATAGAAGATGTCCCTAATGTAGTCATGTTTCCTTGATTCACAACATATATACCTGGTCATCAACAAATATGTATAAGTCCATGTGTATTGTCCTCTCTTCATTTATAAATCTCAAACCCCATAACCCTAATCTCCTAAACTGACTATCATTCATATTTAACTAAGACTAAACCTTATTTATAGAATACATAATGTCTAAACATTAAAATTAAACTTGATTCACACATTATATAGTATACACATATTGATATATCCATAATAACCAAAAAGTACCATATGCACTAAATACATAAGTATATGCCTAATATACCAAGAGTAAACTCCAAACATTTTCACATATACTGCTCTTATTGAATTATTTATAAAATCAGATGAAATTATAATTAGAAGCATTTTCCATACTAAATAGGCACATAAAATACATGTTGTCTCACAAATAATCATAAATCATCTTAGATAATGGCCACTTAGGCCCAAAAATCATATACTAACATAAATATACATGAAACTCCAGAAAAACATTATAAATAATAAGAACAATGTATATTAAAATTTAGGTAGCGGTTCATTGTGAAACATTGGGTGAAATACCCATACTACCCTTATTAGGGTTTATGTCAAAATCCTTAGTAAAACTTCAAATAACAAAGATCAGGCTTTCGAATTATATTTAATATATTAAAACATACCTACTACAAAATGTTCATGAATTTTTGAAATCGTTTGCTATTTTTAAATGCTCTAAACATTGAAATCATGTATCTTTTAATAATCAATTCATAATAATCCTCAAACATCCAAAACACTAGCTGACTGTATTTTTATATTGTAGTAGACATCATAAGCTTTTCCACAGACACCTTACTTGCTAAAATCTAAAATTCCAAACTATGGTTTTTAGAAGCTTACCTAGTTTAGAGAAACTTAGACCGTCAATTTTGGGACATGGCCATCCAGATCTGGCCACATCACGCCCCAGCAGCTCCAAGAGTTGGCACACGTGGATCTCTGACTGGGTCTGGCTACCCTTGAACCCACGGACTAGGTTGGCCCTCTCCCTTCTCGCGCGCGGTGGCTCTATTTCACGTGTCAAAATAGAGTCCCGCCGTCGACTGCCGATCTCCTTCTCTGGCGGTCCGCATCTTGGCACCCAGTCCATGGCTACCTACTGTGAACGCCCTCCAATCTCAATCAGTCCTCTGTGGCTACTTCAGCGTGCCTTGGGCGGAAGAGGATGAAAACCCCCAAACCGTAGCCCTTGTTGCCTCTCCATGATCTTCTTCTTCATTCTCCTTCTCTACCCTTTGGTTTCAAGAAAAAACCCTAAATACCAACTTGCCGCCAACTCTAATCAACCTTGGTTACCCGCGAGAAGCCTCCCCTACCACAGTCTTTGTTCATACTCCAGTCTGCGTGACTGGGAGTCTCGCTCCTCTTTTTTTAGCAAGCACCCTTCTCAAGGATGGTTCGTTTCAATTGAACCAGTATATTGGCCATGAACCAACGGTTTGACCTCTCCTTCTTTGATTTATAGCTCAAAAAGGCCTTAAAATGGTTTATTTCTTCTAAAAACAATTCTATAGGCTACTCCTAATCTTGATTGGTCTCAAGATTTGATCAACACTCCACATAAATATTATTTTCTTGTAGAAAAATATACATGGCCTAGTTCACTACCTAGACTATTCTAGTATAGTGTGTGTGAATCTACTTGTCCCATGACCTAGATCAACACATTGAATCGCCAAAAACTCCAAACTTCACCAAAATCATACCATGTCCAAAACATATCATAAAGAATATAAAATCACTCTGAGTTTCATAATGACATGCATGTGAGAGCCTAGTTCACATCCACTATATATAAAATCATGAAACTACCCTTCAATTAGGTAAACATGATTACATAATCCTACTATATATCATCAAACTGAATGACTAAATTAACATCAAGATTTAGAATACTTGAACCATGATCTTAGTGTATATTAACAAGCATACAAAAGTTCTCAAGTTCAGATATAATGATTCTTAAACATCAAAATTAACCTAATTGCACAAAAGACACCCTTTACATTCCTTTTTCCTTTAATTCCAAATATCATGAAAATTGGATGGAATCTTATTATAATCATAAATCTATCATATATTGAATTCATCAATAACTTAATCATGTACTTACTAGGTCTTAAAACTCAGGGTATGACAACTAATCACTTTAGCTTAAAAGAATGGTTTAGGTTACATCTTCTTACATCATAAACTCTGATCATCCTCCACAAATCATTGTTATGTAACTTGTATAAAAGGACCCACATTCATATGAGGGCTGCTCATTATTCCATAAATTGTACTAAAACATATGTATTAGGCTTAGATCATATTAGTAAGACTCATCATATTTAATTGAAGTATTAATACTTACATTCAGCATTTCATCACATTTACAACATCATATACAAGTTCTAGATTTATCACTCATACTCGTCTTAATACTAAACATCTAGGGTTTTCAAGAAGTCATCCTTAGTTTAACACATCATGAGACATATCACTAAGTAATTTCATAATGATGCATATAGGTTCATTAGGGCTATTCACACACACACACACACATGGAAACCCTAGTTTCTATTTTCACATATTCCATTCATCAATCATAAGTTTACATTAATTAATTGACTCATTTGATTCACTTCCTCAACACAAACCCTAATCAGGATATGTGGTCACCTCATACAGATCCTTATACATATATTATATTCAGTTCCATTAACATTCCACAATACACTTGTATAATACATTCTAGTACAATTCAAATATGATTTTATACATGTCAATTCAATTCCAAGCATATCGGCCATTGGGCTGATTTTTAGGCAAAACTCACATGAAATAGAATATTCATATACCCATAAGATTACCTGTAGCGACCATCTCGCGAAAACATGATTAACTAATGCGGAAGCGAATTATTTGCAGCGGATTACTGAAAATCACTAAAAATTAAAACTTTTTCAAAGAGATCCATTCACAGGAAAACTCTTTAACCAAGAACCAAAGTATTTCAAATTCATCCTGGTTCACAAGTACACAACCTGTAACATTCCTTCTCAAAGATTACAACATCAACTGTCTTATAAACATTATATACAGATAGTATACAAATCTCGGGGCATCAAGACAAAACCTCAGATTGATTCATAAGACACTGACTAAAAACTCCAAGGACCTGAGAGTACAGAGACGACACATAGGACTACTATCTGTATGACTAGATAGATAATATCTCCATCTGAGATCTTATTGTTGTCCCTGTTGTTGCGGTTGCTGTTGCTCTTTCCTTGTTCTAGGATTTCTTCTTTGCCTCCCATGCATACCTAAAAATGTTTCCCACGGGGGTGAGACAATTGAAAATTGCCCCAGTGAGAGATATAACTCTCCGCCAAAAACATTGTTATTGCAGTTTATTAAATTAAAACTGAGCAGGGGTTACTTTTACATTATCAGGCAGAATTATTCATCATATAACAGAATAAGATAATCTCCATTCTCAAGGAGGTCATTGCATCTACCCATGGTAGATAAGTAATTCATCTGTCTACCTTGTAGAGAATATAAAGAAACATAATTAACATTTATCCACTAAGGAATGCACAAAGAAATGCAACATCAGCCAATGAATCTCCGTATTCAATCCTTAAGAAAACATGCTATATGGCTGATTACATTTTACAATCACACTTATGCTCTGAGGAGATGAGGTATACCGCTCATACTCCAACCGACCACTGCTAGGAGTCGAAATCGGTACCATACATAGGTCAATGGAAGAGCCGGACTCCAAGACCTCATCCGTCTTGGTCAGTACGAGACCACATGTAGGACATCTTGTGTCTCTGCTAACTAGCTAGCCAGGGTATACTGGCACCTTCTCTACAGAGTTACAGCGTCAACTGCACTATCATCGCCAATCGAGAGATTTCTTGTTTATCTCCTCGATCTGACATTAAGTATCATTGGGAGATGTATACACCATCTAACCCAATCATCGGGAGATTCGTGATACATCCATCCCGACATATTCATGAAGGATTGAGAGGTTTCTTATTTACCTTCCAACAATCTCTTCAAGAGGATGTAAGGATGTTTTCGCCCATTTACCCCTGCATATTCAAAATATGTGCTCTGGGTATTGCCGCGGGCACCCATTTCACCATCACCTATTCCTGACGATGATGGATCTATGGTCAGAGCACTACATGAATAGATTTCACTTGATTTATTAAGTACATTCTCATATTTTTTTAGCATAATCCAAGTTCTCAAACATAACTTATTACAACAATGCTATAAAGAGACATGTACTACTTTCATCAGATATTTATCAGTCTTTCAAAGACCCTGGGAACTCAGTCCCTCATTTCAATACTGGGAATTCTCATCCCTTCAAATTCTCATCACCATAATCATATGGTTCTGGGTATTCAAACCCTTCACTCATCATTGAGCATCATTACCATTTATTATGTAACTATCGCTTTCAGGTCATCTGACCAAGGTATACATGATACTTGTTACCCAAGCATCACACATGGCTCATCAGGCCACTGCACATCTTGTCACCTCTCACTAGGCAACATTTTATTCACATGGATCACAAGGCCATTCACATCTTGTCACCTCTCACTAGGCAACAACTTATTCAAAGATATCATAAATATTTATTCAAGATCATTAGTCTCATCATATAGCATTAATGATCATTAGTTCAAGGTATGAGTTCATTTCGCATCCTCATCATGGTATGACTACATCATACTCATCATTTGGGCTTAACCCCATTTTCAAGGTGCATTAATTAACACTCATCAAGTGCAACAACTCATTACATTTCATTGTAATAGTTGCATATCACACTTCATATATTTCTTACCCAATTATTTTGTATTTGGAGTATATCAAGGTATATAAACCATGAAGTTCTGAATGTGTTAACCATCATATCTTGATGTATCATTTTCTCATTATTTCAGACCCTCTTGAGTTAACCAACTTTATCTTGTATTAAGATATTTCCCCTCTTAATACATTCCATCACCAAATACTCACCCTTAGCATATAATGCATAGGCCACACATTAGAATTGTCCAACTATCTCACAGGATATGGACTTATCTTAGTTTAAGGCATTGTTTTATTATAAAGTTGCCTATAAATAGCCACATTAGATACTTCCCTTTTCAGAGTATCAGCTACTATTCCATTATTAGGATTAGTCTTCACATAGATACACTTTCAATTAGGGTTTCACAAGGATACACCCTCAATTAGGGTTTCATTTAGAATTGCCCTCAATTAGGGTTAGAACACAATAACCCTGTCGATTAGGGTTTATGTTCATGATTAGGGTTTCATGATCTCTCTACTTTAAGGATCATACCCTTAATCACCACATGAATCATATTCATATCTGAATTCATGCTATCATCATCTCAACTTGATTAGGTCATATCAACCCTTCCATCAAGTACATACTACTATAATTAACATAGTGTACAAAGTCATTGATCCTATAAGCAATTAGGGTTCATCCCTTAATTGGCACTAATCACTTAGGTACTATTAGGGTTTCAACCTTTGTACCTTCAATGATCATCATTACTAATCATCATTGGATCAATTAATCATTCATCATCTCTATTCTCAAGAGATTCAATCACCTTGGACCTCCATTACATAAGGTATCCAATTGAATTGATCAATTGAGTCCTCAATTACAACAAGTGTCTAAGTGGATTAACCAATTGAGTCCTCAATCAACTTTGACTACTTGATCCCCAAACGGTCTTGGTCCTTCAAGGTTCAAATGGTTTGAAACCGTTTGGTAAAGGTGGTGCTTGAGACCGTTTGCCCAAGCAAGTAGGTGAAGACTGTTTGCTCAAGTTTGACTTTTGAAACCGCATGGGCACAAACGGTTTGGGATCGTTTGGTCCCAAACAGTCTTGAGACCGTTTGGACTCAAACGGTCTTGAGACCATTTGGTCCAAACCTCCTCAAAACCGCATGGACCAAAGATGGTCTCAACTACACCAATCAGTTTAGGGTTCTCAATATTGATACCTTCAATCATTGAATTCATGGAACCAAACATCAATTGGACCTATCCTCATACTTAAATTGAGTTAAATAGGTCAACTTTCAACTGATTTGACCCTCAATTGACCCTAAATTGATCATCAATTAGGGCTTGAATCAATTAGATTAGGGTTTGGAATCAATAACCCTTCAACATATTTCAATGTGGGTCTAATTGATTTGAACCCATTGAACCATCATCCAATTTGGACATGACCTGACCCCAAACGGTCTTGGGATCATTTGGATGACCTCCAAACGGTCTTGAGACCGTTTTCCCATCATATCATCAAAATCCAAGTCAACCAATTAAGGTTTGGATCATTGGATTGATCACCAAATCAGCAATTGATTACACTCCAACTTAGTATCATTGGATCATCAATTGCTTAACCATACTCACCCCTAGACCTCCAAACGGTCTTGTATGACCTCCAAACGGTCTTGAGACCGTTTGTATGAGCTCCAAATGGTCTTTAGACCGTTTGGCTCATCCAACCCTTGGATTCTAGTGAAAAATCATTAGGGTTTGAGCTATTGAGTTGATCATCAAATCAGCACTTAATCGCAAAGTGATTTGGTACCTTTAGATATTCAATTGGTCAACTATACTTAACCCCAGACCTCCAAACGGTCTTGGGTGATCTCCAAACGGTCTTGAAACCGTTTGGGCTAATCAACCCAAAATCTCAAATCAACTCATTGGAATTTCAGCACTAATTTCAATTAGGGTTTTCCCAATTGATTAGCCTTCATCTCATTATTCCTTGGGAATTAATCCATAAAATTTGGTGAGTCATTAACCAACATAATTAGTAACAGGAATCTCAAACGGTCAACTCTTGGTCAACTCACTCAAACGGTTTTGAAACCGTTTGCCGAAAAAAGTTAAATTAATCAAGCTGAAAAATCAGCACTTAATCCAATTAGGTTTGCCTAATTTATTAGCCTTCAACTCACGATTCCTTGGGAGTTAACCCATCAAATTTGGTGAGTCATTAACCAACATAATTAGGAACAGTAATCTCAAACGGTCAACCCTTGGTCAACTCACTCAAATGGTTTTGAAACCGTTCGCTCCCAAACGGTTTCAAACCGTTTGCTCTCAAACGGTTTGGTGAAACCGCATGAGCAATTAACTCAAAACCGTATGAACCATGATTTATTTGGAAAAAGTATCCAAGATGATGACATCATCATCTACCTTCGTCCCTGAAGTTCTAACAACTTCTGATTTCATGAAATAATCATTTTCAACCAGCAATTAAACATGATAATGAAGGAATCATTGAAATTGCAAGATTAATGGTTGAATAACAATGAAAAAGGGTTCAAGTTATAAAACCTGCCTCCAATTGAGATCCAAAGCTCCATGTCCACGGCAACAATGGTGGATGCAACTACTTTCACCATTACAAGGCTCATCCTCAAGGTTTGAGTGAAAAGGAATGGTTAGAATTGAAGAGGAGATCAAAATAGGAAGAAATCCATAATTTATTTTCGATTTCCACCATGGAATCAAGGTGAAATGGATCAAGAACCTTAAAAACAGGTTGGGGGTCGTCCTCCTGATCCTCCCAAGATCCCTTGGTCGTTTCCCAAGCAAGGAGAAGAAGTGGGGTCGAAAAAGCCTTCCATTTGGCTTGTAAAGGGTCTTTTATAAGAAAATCAAGGAGAGAGAAAGTGCCTTATAAAAATTCATTTAATCCCAAAAATGTGGCCGCCTCTTCCCCCTTATCTTCCTTAGGGACGAGGATATCTTTTTTTCCTTTTATCCCTCTCAATTATCCATGATTTAAAGAAAATCAAATCAAGCACCTTAAATCATATTATATTAATATCCATATGTGAGTGGATATTTCTTTTTCTTATAAAATTGTGTGTGAGTTATCCACTCCCTTGGATATTTTCGTGGTCCTTGCAAGGCTCAAGGACGTCACATACACATATGAATCCAACCATTTTAATTTTGGTTGAATTTCCTTTAATTAATACTTTCATTTTTGCCCTAATTCGAATTAGGGTTTCAATTAGGATTAAATATTGATTATTTTAATATCAAGATTCTCTCTCCTCCAACTTAATTCAAATGAGGCGCCCCTCTCATTCTATTTGCTCTACGTGATTCCAAGAAGCATTAAGGACCTTTTTGAAGTGGTAATTTTCATATTGAACCCTAGGTTTTGGGTAAATTGCACTTTACACCAAAACTAGGTTTTAATGCACAAACCTTGCTTTATCAGCTCTTTCTTGGTACTCAGGCTACTATAAGCCATACCTTTGCATCGTATTCATTCTCATGATGTTTCAACACATGAGGAACATATTATCATGCACAATCTGCACCTAAACCCCTCAACTTGGGTATTTTGCACATTAGTACAAAACAAACAAAACATTGATTTCAACAATGTTCAAAAAGGACTAGAATTGCAATATAAGTTCCTCTTGAGCCCTAATTACCTTTCACAAGATGAGATTAAGCATTTAATCATCTTTCTTAATCAAAACACCTAGGGTTAAAGTATAACCCAGGTCAGGGGTGTTACAAATTATAAACCCCTAACAAGGATTTCGTCCCCAAAATCCCAGATAAAGGAAGACAGATGTATTTCATTCATCATACTATCTAGTCTTCACATAACATCTCCTTATTATGGAGACGCCATAAAACTTTGATCAGCACAAAGTGTTTCCATACAAGATTCTCATAGAATCAACACACAAGGCACATGCTCCATTGTTCCTCATCATTGACTATAGAGTCAACTTTGTGTCAAACAACACTTCTCTTGTTCAGAGAAACATCATACATTCTTTATTAATATCATGTTTATGCAGAGCATGAACCCCTAACATATGATGTTCATATTGTTTTATATATCCAGACTAATTTCACAGTTGACCACCCCAGGTAGCCAACCTAACCCATCTGATAACTCTTAGATACCAGAATCTTTCACCTTGGTATCTATCACATGTGTTGGAAACACATCATATATATCTCTTCCTTTCATCTTGGAACATTAATTGTTTCATATGTCCTCATCTTAGGACCAAATTCCAAGATAACTGATACTTTTCTAAGTATCCAATACATGAACTCCTTTATCTTATGCACATCAAGTGTCCTAAGACCCACTTGATTGCCATGTCCTTGAAAGGAAAGAAAACAAGGATTCATATTCCTCTTATTAATTCATGTATTTTCAACTATTCTTGAACCATTTACTCTTTATCTTATCCTAGGTTCCTTGCCTTTAGCATTGGAATTTGTAAGGATGATTGCATGTCATTATCCCTTTCTTTATTATTTTCTAGCATGTTTATGATCATCTCATGATCTCATCACATTTCCCATTTCCTCATTATGGGAAAGATCTGTATTATGCGGGCAGCATTATTGAACAGGGTTCATCTCCCTTATTCTTATTCTTATCTTATAAGGAGTACATTTTTAGTTCCTCATACAACATGCTCATCTGAGATTATCTCAGACTTATCTTTTTTATGCATGGGATATGACACATTTATTCATTCCAGATTTTTAATTTCATGATACTCATTAGATTGTCTCAGAATGACTACTTGATCAGAGCAATCAAAAAGAAAACAATCTAAGAGTTTCCATACCCACTTTATCATCAATAGTTGTATACCTGGCCAGGGTATATAAATATTGAGATTAAGTGGTATGTACTTTGTATATTATCATATTCCTTCTTTTCATATTATCACAAGCATAAGGCTTAACATCCCTGAATTTTATCCAGGCATCTCTTCTATACCTCATCTTTTCTTATAGAGGTAAGAACAACATAAAACATTTGTAATGTTTTA
Organism: Alisma plantago-aquatica; assembly: GCA_963693085.1. Classification (NCBI taxonomy): domain Eukaryota; kingdom Viridiplantae; phylum Streptophyta; class Magnoliopsida; order Alismatales; family Alismataceae; genus Alisma; species Alisma plantago-aquatica. The sequence continues at coordinate 1,136,428,736 of OY856412.1, read as the reverse complement.
CCATGCAAAACATAAGTCCTCATAGGACTGATCAAGGAAAGTTCAATCATTTCCTTTCTCAATTAATCCAGGAATTCATAGGATGACATATTTAAATGACATTATCTTGTCTAACTTGTCATAATTCGTGAATTATTCGCTGCCTCAGGCTAACTCTGCCTCAAAGGTTGATTCAACAGGCTATGGTTGAGCACAGACTCAATTTAAGTCTAGAAATTCATCATTTCCTTTTGCTTCAACCTGCTGATGCTAATTACAAATCCTGTTGATATCTATAACATCATCATTGGGACTTGTAATCTAGGTTACACTGCCAAAACTTGATCCACTATATACATTACTGTTGCCCTAAGTTCTCCAACAGTAATACTTAAAGAAGGATTTTCTTATTATAGTTGGATCAGCTTGGGGATTCTCAGGCAATTGTCTCTCTCTTTCCTATTCCCATGCACCTCTTCTTGGTGCAACATTGCTGCTCTCAGCAGCAATCTCCTCATGTGACCCATTCATCTTTAAGTTCTTCTTCTCTTATACGAGCAGAAGACACTATCAGATACACTGGATGACATCAGAACAGACTCTACTACCTTAGTCCTATGTCTCTGTAGACTCAACGAACCTAGAGCTTTGATACCACTAATTGTAGCGACCGTCTCGCGAAAACATGATTAACTAATGTGGAAGCGAATTATTTGCAGCGGATTACTGAAAATCACTGAAAATTAAAACTTTTTCAAAGAGATCCATTCACAGGAAAACTCTTTAACCAAGAACCAAAGTATTTCAAATTCATCATGGTTCACAAGTACATAACATGTACCATTCCTTCTCAAAGATTACAACATCAACTGTCTTATAAACATTATATACAAACACTATACGAATCTCGAGGCATCAAGCCAAAACCTCATATTGATTCATAAGACACTGACTAAAAACTCCAAGGACCTGAGAGTACAGAGACGACACATAGGACTACTATCTGTATGACTAGACAGACAACATCTCCACCTGAGATCTTATTGTTGTCCCTGCTATTGCGGTTGCTGTTGCTCTTTCCTTGTTCTAGGATTTCTTCTTTGCCTCCCATGCATACCTAAAAATGTTTCCCACAGGGGTGAGACAATTGAAAATTGCCCCAGCGAGAGATATAACTCTCCGCCAAAAACATTGTTATTGCAGTTTATTAAATCAAAACTGAGCAGGGGTTACTTTTACATTATCAGGAAGAATTATTCATCATAGAACAGAATAAGATAATATCCATTCTCAAGGAGGTCATTGCATCTACCCATGGTAGATAAGTAATTTATCTCTCTACCTTGCAGAGAATATAAAGAAACATAATTAACATTTATCCACTAAGGAATGCACAAAGAAATGCAGCATCAGCCAATGAATCTCCGTATTCAATCCTTAAGCAAACAAGCTATACGACTGATTACATGGAGTCAAAATCGGTACCATACATAGGTCAATGGAAGAGCCGGACTCCAAGATCTCATCCGTCTCGGTCAGTACGAGACCACATGCAGGACATCTTGTGTCTCTACTAACTAGCTAGCCAGGGTATATTGGCACCTTCGCTACAGAGTTACAACGTCAACTGCACTCTCATTGCCAATCGAGAGATTTCTTGTTTATCTCCTCGATCCGACATTAAGTATCATTGGGAGATGTGTACACCATCTAACCCAATCATCAGGAGATTTGTGATACATCCATCCCGACATATTCATGAAGGATTGAGAGGTTTCTTGTTTACCTTCCAACAATCTCTTCAAGAGGACGTAAGGATGTTTTCGCCCATTTACCCCCGCATATTCAAAATATGCGCTCCGGGTTTTGCCGCGGACACCCGTTTCACCATCACCTATTCCTGACGATGATGGATCTATGGTCAGAGCACTACATGAATAGATTTCACTTGATTTATTAAGTACATTCTCATATTCTTTTAGCATCAGCCAAGTTCTCAAACATAACTTTTTACAACAATGCTATAAAGAGACATGTACTACTTTCATCAGATATTTATCAGCCTTTCAAAGACCCTGGGAACTCAGTCCCTCATTTCAATACTGGGAATTCTCATCCCTTCACATTCTCATCACCATAATCATATGGTTCTGGGTATTCAAACCCTTCACTCATCATTGAGCATCATTACCATTTATTATGTAACTATCACTTTCAGGTCATCTGACCAAGGTATACATGATACTTGTTACCCAAGCATCACACATGTCACCTCTCACTAGGCAACAACTTATTCACATGGCTCACAAGGCCATTCACATCTTGTCACCTCTCACTAGGCAACAACTTATTCAAAGATATCATAAATATTTATTCAAGATCATTAGTCTCATCATATAGCATTAATAATCATTAGTTCAAGGTATGAGTTCATTTCGCATCCTCATCATGGTATGACTACATCATACTCATCATTTGGGCTTAACCCCATTTTCAAGGTGCATTAATTAACACTCATCAAGTGCAACAGCTCATTACATTTCATTGTAATAGTTGCATATCACACTTCATATATTTCTTACCCAATTATTTTGGATTTGGAGTATATCAAGGTATATAAACCCTGAAGTTCTGAATGTGTTAACCATCATATCTTGATGTATCATTTTCTCATCATTTCAGACCCTCTTGAGTTAACCAACTTTATCCTGTATTAAGGTATTTCCCCTCTTAGTACATTCCATCACCAAATACTCACCCTTAGCATATAATGCATAGACCACGCATTAGAATTGTCCAACTATCTCACAAGATATGGACTTATCTTAGTTTAAGGCTTTGTTTTATTATAAAGTTGCCTATAAACAGCCACATTAGATACTTCCCTTTTCAGAGTATCAGCTACTATTCCATTATTAGGATTAGGCTTCACATAGATACACTTTCAATTAGGGTTTCACAAGGATACACCCTCAATTAGGGTTTCATTTGGAATTGCCCTCAATTAGGGTTAGAACACAATAACTCTGTCGATTAGGGTTTATGTTCATGATTAGGGTTTCATGATCTCTCTACTTTAAGGATCATACCCTTAATCACCACATGAATCATATTCATATATGAATTCATGCTATCATCATCTCAACTTGATTAGGTCATATCAACCCTTCCATCAAGTACATACTACTATAATTAACATAGTGTACCAAGTCATTGATCCTATAAGAAATTAGGGTTCATCCCTTAATTGGCACTAATCACTTAGGTACTATTAGGGTTTCAACCTTTGTATCTTCAATGATCATCATTACTAATCATCATTGGATCAATTAATCATTCATCATCTCTATTCTCAAGAGATTCAATCACCTTGGACCTCAATTACATAAGGTATCCAATTGAATTGATCAATTGAGTCCTCAATTACAACAAGTGTCTAAGTGTATTAACCAATTGAGTCCTCAATCAACTTTGACTACTTGTGTTACGACCCCATTTGAGCTTAATTGGTAAACTAGGGTTTACCTAGACAATTGCAAAGATTAATTAGAATAATCATTATTGAAATATAATTAATGACGATAACACAATTAAGATGTTTTAACTATGATAAGAAGTTTAAGTGTCCGTTTGTCTTGAGAATTAGGGTTTGAGAAACATAAACCCTAATCGGCCCAAAATAGGGTTTTAATGATACATGAATACAAAATTTGATAAGTATAGTGTCTCAGTAAATGATTTTTAGTATTTTATGTGTAACTCTGATTTACTTCAAATTTGGATATGATTTGGATATATAAAATTTGAACAACATTGGTAAATATCAGAATTTTTGAAAAATGTTCTGACCTGTTTATCGGTCGAGTTCCAAACTCGACCGATCATATTTCCAGATTTATATAGCAGTGTGGTAATTGAATTGTATCTTTTTATTGGTATATCCAATTGATCTCAAATTTTAACTGTGCTTGAAAAACACAGTTTTAGACACTCTTTTAAATTGTCATAATTTTTGGATGACTTTTGATCTCTACAGTGAGGGTGTCGGTCGAGTTCTGTGCAGGACAAACTCGACCGAATCTGCTGCAGACTGCAATATAGCAGTGCACTGTTCTATTTTTAATTATTTATTGGTAACTCCAAATGATCTCAAATTTTAACTGAAGCTTTAATAGATAAATTATAAACACCTTTCTAAATTCCCATAATTGTTGGAGAAGGTTTGATCTCTGAAATAAACGAATTACAGTAACTTTGTATAACTGAATATTCAGCCAATATAATTAAAGTTGAGTGTTGGGTCAATATGCAATTGACCCAAGCAGCTCAAATTGACTTATATGATCGACCACACACACACAAAGCTCTCATTCTTCGTCATCCATCCCAGAGAAACGAAAATCTAGAGAGAGAGGGAGAGTTAGGGCTTGAGTGGAGAAAGAGGAGGAATTGCTGACCTAGGGTTTTGCGGTCTGAGGAATGGTGAAATCAAGTAAGTTTGGATCATTTGCATAGACTTTTATGGTGAATCTTCTCTCTCATGTCAAGATTCCGTCCATGCTCTGATTTGATCCAAGATGATGTCAAAATTCCCTCTTTTCTCACCCTTTCTTCATAATCCCTCATTTTCAAGGTTTCCTAGTTGAATGGAAGAAGAATTGGGAGATTTGCTAGGGATTTGATATGAGTTCGAGATCCCCTGAGTTGAGCTGCAGTTTCGAGGTGTTTTCACACCTTAGGGTGAGTGGGTTCTTTCTTTAAACAGTATAATGCACGAAATTTGATTATAGCATCCAAATCCCTATTTACTTGGTATGTGATTCTAAACCCTGAAATGTCCGTTTAATTTAAGTTGTTGCAATTTGATATGATATGGATTCCTTCTCTGTTTGAATGACTCCTTGATGGTAGATTCACATCAGAAACGTATACAACACATCCTAGAAAGAATGCTTTTCAGATTTATACCATATGATGTAATTAGGGTTTAACCTAATTGAGATATCTCTAGAGTTTCAACCTTATTGAAAAGGACTAGTAATCTTATAAGTGGTTAGGATGTACCTCATGGATTACCTTATTTGAATTTTATCCTTGGTGCATGATATCTCAGTGAATAGCATGGAAACCTAAATTTAGTTCAATTTCCATGGTTTCATACATATATCGATTGTATATGATTTGTTGAAAACAATCTTTATTTAGTGAATGCTTATATCCTATGAAATCCTTATGAGAACCATGTGACAAGTGAATGAGGTAAATGAAAAGGTGAATGAGGTGAATGAAACCCTAAGAGTAGGGTATTGGCATGTGATGAATGAATAAGGCAAATGAAACCCTAAGGATAGGGTGTTCAATGAATCATGTTATGGTGACATGAAAGATCTCGATATGAGATGTGGTGATACTTAACTGTTGAATTGTATGTTTCTAGTGCATTTAACTTTATATGCTTGTTCTCTCTGAGTTGATATCTACATACTACAGGGCTTCTTATATTTCAATACATATCTCGTAAATTGCAGGTGATGAGATATGACATGCCCTAGAAAGGGATGTTACTGAGACATGGTATATGTTGAATACATGAGCTATGATGTTTTATATGATATGATATGGCAGGTCGTGTGAGCCTTGTGAGAAATGTAAAATGAGTTATGATTTCTGTTTTACATGTATCTATAATATTAATGTTAGACTTAGGTGCCCTAACACGTGTTGCAACATTAACCGTGTGGAGTCATGGTGGCACGAGGACAGAGAGGCAGTGTTCAACAATAATCCGTGCGGAGTCACGGTGGCACTGGAGAAAATAGGGGTTATTGCAACAAGATCCGTGCGGAGTCATGGAGGTAACCCCGTGAGACTCTCCGCCTATGTACTCAGGTTAGAGGAGGAGTCTAGAGCACTCGGAGTGGTGCATTGAGGCCGGAGAGCCTATGAGTCAGGCCGGAGAGCCTGTGGTCCTGTGGCAGAACAGGGCTGGCGTCAGACTTAGCATTTCCCGGGTGTGTCGCTAAGTCTTGTACGGTGGGATCGTAGTTCGCTACGGATCTTTATATGCAGACTACACTGCATATGATTAGGGAATAATAATAATATTATAAATATGTGATCATATAGGTTCACAGAGTTCCTTATAAATGAAAGAGTTAAGGAAGACTAGAGCATAGTCTTCTAGTAGTTATTCTTTGGATGCAATATTTACATTCCTTGTTATTTCAATTATATTGTTTTAGAACTGCTCATTGTAGTATTTATTGTTGCTAAATTTCATATCGTTTACTCAAAGTTATATCTATAATCACATTAGTGCCTTAGACTGTTTCCTTGAAGTACTCATTCACTGAGCGAGTAGGCTCACCCCTCTACTCAAACATTTTAGGGTTAACCGCGTGGACTTGAAGATGGTCAGAGCATCAGTGTAGATCTACTACAAGAGTTAAGTACAAGATTAGTTGAGTCAGTCGGTCCTTGTCACTCTAGGTCCTCAGTAAGAGATAAGAGAGAGAGTTGTAATTACGATGTGTAATATTATTTCTCTTGTGAAATTGTATGCTAATTAGTAGGTCTTATGTGCATAAGGTGTGAGAGACATCATGAATGTTTATACATGTATCTTTACTATTGAAGTCTGATTAGTAAAAGAAATGTTCTGATTCCTTTGTTAAGATGTTATGCGGTTCAATGCGGAGAAACAAGAGTTTTAAAGAAAAGAAAAAATGTTAAGGGTGTTCTTTGTGTTACATATAAGTCCTATCTTATGCCCTAATCTCATGATTTGAGGAAATTGTGAGATCGGGGTGTAACAGCTTGGTATCAGAGCTTAGGGTGAGTTGTCAAGGATCATTAAGTTAGTAAGTTAGCATCATAAGTGTGACAGATAGGAGATGTTTTGATGTTAGCTTTGGGGATTTGAGTATTTGGATATCCTGGCCCGATATCTGAGTACTTGGATCAACCAGTACAAGCTACTCTGTCTATTCTTTCACGTATACCCTGGCCAGGTATACAGTGGAAGAATGGGATAGAGAGAAACCCTAGAAATGTTAGGGTTAGAAAACGAGAAAATAAACAAGAATTAAGATCATAAATGTAAAAGGAGATAGAACTTACATTTCATAATGTTGTTTTTGTTGGAAATGTATAGAAATGCTCTTATATGTTTGAATTGAAATATTCAATACTTTGAAATATGGGTCTTTAATATCTGTTGTACACTATGCAGTTGTAGCATTTATTGATTTCATTCTTTGTAACAAGTAGACTAGAATTGACCTTTGAATGAGCTTTTGTTAGTGGATAAGTTTTCTTCCACACTTCTGAGATGAATAGGAGTTGAGTAATCCTTTGTAGCTCTTGGCTTAAGAACTTCAGGTTTGGCCTGGTCCGGCTGGCAGGATGCGTTACTGGGATCTAATGACTCCTATTAATAGTATAATAAGAATAGACTCTGGATAATTAGACCCACATTAGAGTGAGAATGTACATACAGTAAGATGTTGAAACATATGGGCAAGATCAGAACAACTAAGAATTAGTTGAAACTGATATCTGAGGTTCAACTCTGGGGTCTCAAAGGTGAAACCCTTAATAGGGAATAATAGAACATGATATGAAGTTCATAATCAGTTTATTGATTAATATTATATGAACTATACATATGAAATATAGAAAAGATATGTGAAATGTATGTATGGTTCTAGATAGCAAGAATCAATCATGAAGAATGAATCATATAATAGAGTATAATGCTTTTATGAACTCTAAAGCAAAGGCTAAGTAGAGAATAGGGTTGAGCATTCAATAGTTCCATAGAAGTAAAGAGTCTTCAAAAGAGTAAAAGTGAAGAGGATCGTATGAACATGTAATTCATAAGACTAGAACAACAAACTAGTTTCTAAGTAAAGAACATAGGTGCAGTTTAACGAATGAATAAGTCATACAAAGGTAGACTGTATTCAGGAGAGAAAAACTTGATTGAAAGAGAAACTATGTTTGACCCATGCATGATCCACTGATTTAAAAATGAAGAATATGTAATGTATTCAACATGAGGAAAAAAAACTAATAGAAGGACTATTAATTTAGAACATTAACTTCACAATAGTATAAAGATAAAGGAGGAAATATGTGCAACATGGTATACATGACCATACATATGAATAAGCAACATGGTCATAAGAGAAAAATTTAGAATAAAAGATGACGGGTTAAAGAGTAGTATATGGTAAGAGGACTATGAAACGTAAGATAGGGTTTGAAATATGATGGAGAAGTTATAAAATAAAGAGGTTGTGAGATTCAAGCAAGTGCTAGTTAATCAAATATCTCTGTTGATAACTAAGTAAATCTACATACGAGAATGTATTAAGGGAATGTTTGAATACAAGTATTCCAAGTCTTAAAAATCATCTTCTCTTTCATATATTCCTTAATGAGAGTAAGGTGGGAATGAAATGATAAGAGAAAATGAATCATATACGGTGCATAACTACCTTGGTGGGGTCATCTAGTGAATGTAATAGTGACATACTATATGATGAAGTGCGATAAGAAATAAATTCTTGTGTGATAGCAAGAATGATGAATAAGCTATTCCTATCTTAAATACTTCAATGTTAATGATGTTTATTGTATATAATCATATGAAAAGGATAGGTAGCAAAAAGTAAAGAAGTAATGAATGAGAAGAGAGATATGGGAAAACACTAGCTTTGTGTAATAGGTGAACTCGTTTTTAGAGGTATGCTTTGTTGAAGGCATACTAAGGTATGTAATTTGGTTCTATGTATGATTTCAGTGTATTTGTGCAAGCTATATGTTAATTAAAGGTGTATGATAGTTGTAGTAATTCATACCAGATATGCATCCTAGTATGGTGTATTTGTAATATGGTGATACAGTTTGGATGATGACGGAAGACATGAAGGGATATCCTGAATAAGGTAGTTATACCTATTCACTCATATTAATAGAAAGGGATGATAAGCAGATTGTCTGGACAAATAACCCTAATGAGGTGTAGCTTGTTATACCTAGCTCTAATATAACTGAGTGATGGTAATTGAGTGTGATTAATGCTTGAATGACTGATACAATTGTGGATTTCTTTATTACTGTGGTTGAAACTCTAAAATGATATAATACGATGGTTACACTTTGAATTGTGTGTGGGCCCATAACCCACAGGTCCCAGGATCGAAACAGGATAGTATGGAATGAGGTGGTAATACTTCACCTCATGCATCCATGACCCAATGGGGATGCCAAGAGTAGTATTGTGCAATTGATTGTTGAATCTAGTCTTTTAATTCAAGACTATTTTGCTATTTGAATAGCACTTTATTAAAGTTTAAAATAGCATGGTGAACTCGCTTTTTGTCACTTAAAGGTGATACAGAACAATAGAACTTTCTGAGCCGCATAAGTTGAGATAGTTGTATCAGAGTATCAGAGTTGCGCAGCGAAAGCGTGGTGGTTTATCTTTGCATTCTATGTTTGACTGTGGCATAAAGAATTTGCTTGATATCATTGAGAACTATTTAAAATATGTTGTGATTTAGTAAAGAATTAAAAGATCTAATGTTGAAAACTACATTCAGGTATGAAATACAATAATATAATAACATGGAAGGCTTTAGAAGCTTAGAATAACCTTGAATGTATCTTTCTTGTAGGTTTATGTTTCGAGGACGAAACATTCTAAGGGGGGAAGAGTTGTTACGACCCCATTTGAGCTTAATTGCTAAACTAGGGTTTACCTAGACAATTGCAAAGATTAATTAGAATAATCATTCTTGAAATCTAATTAATGACGATAATACAATTAGGATGTTTTAACTATGATAAGAAGTTTAAGTGTTTGTTTGTCTTGAGAATTAGGGTTTGAGAAACATAAACCCTAATCGGCCCAAAATAGGGTTTTAATGATACATGAATACAAAATTTGATAAGTATAGTGTCTCAGTAAATGATTTTTAGTATTTTATGTGTAACTATAATTTACTTTAAATTTGGATATGATTTGGATATATAAAATTTGAACAACATTGGTAAATATCAGAATTTTTGAAGAATGTTCTGACCTGTTTATCGGTCGAGTTTCAAACTCGACCGATCATATTTCCAGATTTATATAGCAGTGTGGTAATTGAATTTTATATTTTTATTCGTATATCCAATTGATCTAAAATTTTAAATGTGCTTGAAAAACACAGTTTTAGACACTCTGTTAAATTGGCATAATTTTTGGATGACTTTTGATCTCTACAGTGAGGGTGTCGGTCGAGTTCTGTGCAGGACAAACTCGACCGAATCTGCTGCAGACTGCAATATAGCAGTGCACTATTCTATTTTTAATTATTTATTGGTAACTCCAAATGATCTCAAATTTTAACTGAAGCTTTATAGATCAATTATAAACAACTTTCTGAATTCCCATAATTTTTGGAGAAGGTTTGATCTCTGAAATAAACGAATTACAGTAACTTTGTATAACTGAATATTCAGCCAATATAATTAAAGTTGAGTGTTGGGTCAATATGCAATTGACCCAAGCAGCTCAAATTGACTTATATGATCGACCACACACACACACAGCTCTCATTCTTCATCATCCATCCCAGAGAAACGAAAATCTAGAGAGAGAGGGAGAGTTAGGGCTTGAGTGGAGAAAGAGGAGGAATTGCTGACCTAGGGTTTTGCGGTCTGAGGAATGGTGAAATCAAGTAAGTTTGGATCCTTTGCATAGACTTTTATGGTGAATCTTCTCTCTCATGTCAAGATTCCATCCATGCTCTGATTTGATCCAAGATGATGTCAAAATTCCCTCTTTTCTCACCCTTTCTTCATAATCCCTCATTTTCAAGGTTTCCTAGTTGAATGGAAGAAGAATTGGGAGATTTGCTAGGGATTTGATATGAGTTCGAGATCCCCTGAGTTGAGCTGCAGTTTTGAGGTGTTTTCACACCTTAGGGTGAGTGGGTTCTTCCTTTAAACAGTATAATGCACGAAATTTGATTATAGCATCCAAATCCCTAATTGCTTGGTATGTGATTCTAAACCCTGAAATGTCCGTTTAATTTAAGTTGTTGCAATTTGATATGATATGGATTCCTTCTCTATTTGAATGACTCCTTGATGGTAGATTCACATCAGAAACGTATACAACACATCCTAGAAAGAATGCTTTTCAGATTTATACCATATGATGTAATTAGGGTTTAACCTAATTGAGATATCTCTAGAGTTTCAACCTTATTGAAAAGGACTAGTAATCTTATAAGTGGTTAGGATGTACTTCATGGATTACCTTATTTGAATTTTATCCTTGGTGCATGATATCTCAGTGAATAGCATGGAAACCTAAATTTAGTTCAATTTCCATGGTTTCATACATATATCGATTGTATATGATTTGTTGAAAACAATCTTTATTTATTGAATGCTTATATCCTATGAAATCCTTATGAGAACCATGTGACAAGTGAATGAGGTAAATGAAAAGGTGAATGAGGCGAATGAAACCCTAAGAGTAGGGTATTGGCATGTGATGAATGAATAAGGCAAATAAAACCCTAAGGATAGGGTGTTCAATGAATCATGTTATGGTGACATGAAAGATCTCGATATGAGATGTGGTGATACTTAACTGTTGAATTGTATGTTTCTAGTGCATTTAACTTTATATGCTTGTTCTCTCTGAGTTGATATCTACATACTGCAGGGCTTCTTATATTTCAATACATATCTCGTAAATTGCAGGTGATGAGATATGACATGCCCTAGAAAGGGATGTTACTGAGACATGGTATATGTTGAATACATGAGCTATGATGTTTTATATGATATGATATGGCAGGCCGTGTGAGCCTTGTGAGAAATGTAAAATGAGTTATGATTTTTGTTTTACATGTATCTATAATATTAATGTTAGACTTAGGTGCCCTAACACCGTAGAACCCCTTCGAGAGATCTGCTTCTTAGGGGTGAAACTCGTGTTGCAACATTAACCGTGCGGAGTCATGGTGGCACGAGGACAGAGAGGCAATGTTCAACAATAATCTGTGTGGAGTCACGGTGGCACTGGAGAAAATAGGGGTTATTGCAACAAGATCCGTGCAGAGTCATGGAGGTAACCCCGTGAGACTCTCCGCCTATGTACTCAGGTTAGAGGAGGAGTCTAGAGCACTCGGAGTGGTGCATTGAGGCCGGAGAGCCTATGAGTCAGGCCGGAGAGCCTGTGGTCCTGTGGCAGAACAGGGCTGGCGTCAGACTTAGCATTTCCCGGGTGTGTCGCTAAGTCTTGTACGGTGGGATCGTAGTTCGCTACGGATCTTTATATGCAGAGTACACTGCATATGATTAGGGCATAATAATAATATTATAAATATGTGATCATATAGGTTCACAGAGTTCCTTATAAATGAAAGAGTTAAGGAAGACTAGAGCATAGTCTTCTAGTAGTTATTCTTTGGATGCAATATTTACATTCCTTGTTATTTCAATTATATTGTTTTAGAACTGCTCAGTGTAGTATTTATTGTTGTTAAATTTCATATCGTTTACTCAAAGTTATATCTGTAATCACATTAGTGCCTTAGACTGTTTCCTTGAAGTACTCATTCACTGAGCGAGTAGGCTCACCCCTCTACTCAAACATTTTAGGGTTAACCGCGTGGACTTGAAGATGGTCAGAGCATCAGTGTAGATCTACTACAAGAGTTAAGTACAAGATTAGTTGAGTCAGTCGGTCCTTGTCACTCTAGGTCCTCAGTAAGAGATAAGAGAGAGAGTTGTAATTACGATGTGTAATATTATTTCTCTTGTGAAATTGTATGCTAATTAGTAGGTCTTATGTGCATAAGGTGTGAGAGACATCATGAATGTTTATACATGTATCTTTACTATTGAAGTCTGATTAGTAAAAGAAATGTTCAGATTCCTTTGTTAAGATGTTATGTGGTTCAATGCGGAGAAACAAGAGTTTTAAAGAAAAGAAAAAAGGTTAAGGGTGTTCTTTGTGTTACATATAAGTCCTATCTTATGCCCTAATCTCATGATTTGAGGAAATTGTGAGATCGGGGTGTAACAACTTGAGCCCCAAACGGTCTTGGTCCTTCAAGGTTCAAACGGTTTGAAACCGTTTGGAAAAGGTGGTGCTTGAGACCGTTTGCCCAAGCAAGTAGGTGAAGACCGTTTGCCCAAGTTTGACTTTTGAAACCGCATGGGCACAAACGGTTTGGGATCGTTTGGTCCCAAACGGTCTTGAGACCATTTGGTCCAAACCTCCTCAAAACCGCATGGACCAAAGATGGTCTCAACTACACCAATCAGTTTAGGGTTCTCAATATTGATTCCTTCAATCATTGAATTCATGGAACCAATCATCAACTGGACCTATCCTCATACTTCAATTGAGTTAAATAGGTCAACCTTTGTTATAACCCCAATTTTTGGGTTCAATTGGTGAGAAATGTAATTTCTCATATTAAAGATATTTGAACAAATAATAATATAATTTACTTCAAATAAATGGATTTCGTTTACAATAGCCTTGATATGTGTTGTGGGTTTTATTGGCTATTGGGCCCAATAACAAGGAAATAATAAAGGAAATTCAATTAGTAAATGGATAATTGAATTTTAAGAAAAGAAATATGTAGAAACCTCTAGAAGGAAAATCCAAAGAGGATTTCGTGCCTCTTGGGTTCCTTGGGTACCAAAGAGTCCAAGGTTTCAAAAAGAAAGCAATAGGAAAAGAAAAAAAAAATTAATTATGTATTTCTTTATGAAGAAAGAAATTGGGAAATGATGATATAATGTGGAAAATGAATGAAAAGAGGCATAAATGAGATTTCTTGGGGAAATTTCGTATCCATGTGGTTGTTAATATTAAAAAGGAATGCCAATGAGGAAAATAAAAGAGAAATAAAAAGAAATCCTCAAAAAGGAATATTTAAATAAGAAATAAACAAGATAATGTGAAATAAGGCATAAAGATGCATCTAGAAGGATAATGAATATCCTTGGAAAAGGGTTTTGAAATAATGGAGTATATTGGGATCCAAGGAGTCCCAATATAGAGGAAATAAAGAGAAAATACTAAAAAGGCAAAATAAGAAGATAAGATAATGCATTATTAAGGAATTATGAGGTATTGTTAAAAAAGAAAATAATTTCTATTAAAGGAAATAGAAATTTCGTGCTTATGGAGTAAGAATCAAGCATAAGAGAGAGAAATAGAAAAGATTTTCGAAATCCTAGTTTTTAAAGAAAAAGGAATATTAAAAGGATAAGGAAAGAGAGAGAGAGAGAAGGAATACTTCTCTTTGAAGGAATAAGATTCCTTTTAGGAAAGGGACACCTTGACTCGTGTTAAGCCAACCTATGGCTTCGTTGATCCTCCTCTATAAAAGGTTGGGACCCTTGGGTCGAGCCGAAGGGAATCCATGCATCCATTCCTCTCTCATCTCCCTTTTCTTCTACATCTTCTTTGCTATAAACCCTAGGAAGAGGAGTAACGTGGCCATGGCACCACAAGGAGCTTGTAACTGAATCTAATGAATAAGGGATGCATCCACGATGACGCTGGGGAGTTTGTCTGTCATCCCCTTGCCCGCGCCTCCACGCGGAACCAGTGGGAAACCTGCAGCACGACTACGAAGTCGGGGCTACAGGCCGCACGTCCGGCCATCCTGGTCGTGGTGTAGAACCTGGATAGCTGCGGGGAGGGCTGCCGGAGAGGAAGGCTTGGTTTTTGGTGGCCGCCGCGGTCCAGTTGATGGAAACGAAGCCACGCAAACCGCAGCTAGGGCGGCGCAACGGAGCTGCACGAGGAGGAAGATGATGGAGGCCGTTGGACGAAATTGCCCTCCGCGGGCTGGTTGTGCAGAAACTTAAGGAAGGGCATAATGGTCATTCCATTATGTTTTCAAAAGAGCAAGCTGCATTGCATGGGACGAGGTGACGTGGCGCCCTCCCATTGGCTAGGGTAAGTGTTTTATTACAAAAATCGTATCTCATGATTCATAACTCGGATGAAAATAAGTTATATATGAATTTTGATCAGGAGAACACAAGGAATCTAATAAAAATAGTTTTATAGCCTGAATCTGATCATAGTTCGAAATATAGTGTAAATTATCATCTTTAATGAATTAAAGATTAAGAAACCCTATTTTGATATGATTAAAGTGTTTAATGGGGTTTAATGAATCTTTAGAGTTAATATTAATCTGTTAAATGTAAAAAGGAACATTGAGTTCAAAAAGGAAGAACTTTGCCTATGATTAGTCAAATTTAGAGTTTATATGCTTAGAATTGGAAAAGTACATAAAGTTATCATCAGTAGTGTTTTAATTAATGAAAAACCCTTAGATTTGAAGATAGATGGATTTAATGTTGTTCAAAGGATAATTTTAACCTGTTGTTGATAAATATGAGGATAGGATCCAAAAAGATGATCATTTTATATAATTGGTTTAATTTAGGGTTCTATGTACATGAATATGCCTTAATGGGATTAGAAACCCTAATTTACGTTGGTATGAATTCTAATGGTTTTAATTGTACAAATCGACAAATAAAATAGAATTATGATGATTCGAAGATAAATTGAGTACCAAAGATCTTAATGTTGATAATGTGTATTAGATATAATGAGTAGTCTAATATGCTTAAGAAGATAATTAGGGTTTAACCTAGTATGCAAAAGTGAGATTGTAATCTTATAAATCATAATATGATGGAATTAGGGTTCGTAGCCCTAATCCTTAGTCCAAACAAGAAATAAACCTAAACCCTGGTTTAGGAGCACATCTAGATCTGAGTAATGTAATGTGAATACATGGTGACACATATGTAGTATACATGTTTCAGATATTGTTGATTATATGCTTGGTTACTTGGATGTTTGGATGCACTCATAAAGTCTATGATGTTTGGCATGGTTTCTGCAAGGAATAAGGTATGTGGTTACTTATGGTTAACCGTTTAGGTTTCCCGGCGTTTTCCGAATGTTTTATCGCTTGGATGCAACTAAACTGCTTGGATGTTCATATTGCAAATATAATGTGGCTATGACTATCACTTAATGTGTATACCTATAAACTCAGATCCTGGTTCTCTCTGTGGCGAAATAGCTAACCTAGTACATGGCTACCTATGGTAGGTCATCAGGTTAGAGAAAGACCTAGTACATGGCTACCTATTGGGTAGGTCCATCAGGTCTATGGATGACCTAGTACATGGCTACCCATTGGGTAGGTCCATCAGGTCAATGGGTGACTTAGTACATGGCTACCATGGAGGTAGGACCATCAAGTCATAAAGAGTTAGATATTGGGCTATCCTCGGATAGTGCCATGCGACTCTATACCTAAAGAGAGGTGATATCCATGTCCACTGCAGGGACAGCCCAGAGTTGTGAATATGTATGGATTGAGTTATATGGTTTAAAACGTAATCTTGCTTGTTAAATCATTAATTGAATGATTATGTTGTTAACTTAGTTGAACAATTATCTGTTCCTCCCCACATACCAGCTTCGGCTGATCGTTGTTTTTGTTTGTCGGCGTTTTAGGTAAATCCTCAAAAGCACAAACAGTAAAGCGACATAATGTGAATTCAAGAATTAAATAACAAGGAGGATTTAAATAGAGTGTATAAGTTGTGGTTAGAAGATAGATTACCACTTTTCAAGGTATGCAAAAAGGAAAAATTTTATTACCATTTTTCATATAGTCTGCTAGAATTTAATAATTATTTATAGTTATATGTTGAACCTTTGATCCGGAATTATGAGTGCGGCTTTATCCTCTAAGTCTCCCTTAATTGGGGGTTACTGAAAGGTGAGGTCGTAACAACCTTCAACTGATTTGACCCTCAATTTACCCTAAATTGATCATCAATTAGGGCTTGAATCAATTGGATTAGGGTTTGGAATCAATAACCCTTCAACATATTTCAATGTGGGTCTAATTGATTTGAACCCATTGAACCATCATAAAATTTGGACATGACCTGACCCCAAACGGTCTTGGGATCATTTGGATGACATCCAAACGGTCTTGAGACCGTTTTCCCATCATATCATCAAAATCCAAGTCAACCAATTAAGGTTTGGATCATTGGATTGATCACCAAATCAGCAATTGATTACACTCCAACTTAGTATCATTGGATCATCAATTGCTTTACCATACTCACCCCTAGACCTCCAAACGGTCTTGGGTGACCTCCAAACGGTCTTGAGACCGTTTGGATCATCCAACCCTTGTATTCTAGTGAAAAATCATTAGGGTTTGAGCTATTGAGTTGATCATCAAATCAGCACTTAATCACAAAGTGATTTGGTACCTTTAGATCTTCAATTGGTCAACTATACTTAAACCCATACCTCAAAATGGTCTTAGGTGATCCCCAAACGGTCTTGAAACCATTTGGGTGATTCCCAAATGGTTTTGAAACCGTTTGGGCTAATCAACCCAAAATCTCAAATCAACTCATTGGAATTTCAGCACTAATTTCAATTAGGGTTTTCCCAATTGATTAGCCTTCATCTCATGATTCCTTGGGAATTAATCCATAAAATTTGGTGAGTCATTAACCAACATAATTAGGAACAGTAATATCAAACTGTAAACCCTTGGTCAACTCACTCAAATGGTTTTGAAAACGTTTTCCCAAAACAGTTAAATTAATCAAGCTGAAAAATCAGCACTTAATCCAATTAGGTTTCCCTAATTGATTAGCCTTCAACTCACGATTCCTGGGGAGTTAACCCATAAAATTTGGTGAGTCATTAACCAACATAATTAAGAACAGGAATCTCAAACGGTCAACCCTTGTTCAACTCACTCAAACGGTTTTGAAACCCCAAACGGTTTCAAATCGTTTGCTCTCAAACGGTTTGGTGAAACCGCATGAGCAATTAACTCAAAACCGTATGAACCATGATTTCTTTGGAAAAAGTATCCAAGATGATGTCATCATCATCTACCTTCGTCCCTAAAGTTATAACAACTGCTGATTTCATGAAATAACCATTTTCAACCAGCAATTAAACAAGATAATGAAGGAATCATTGGAATTGCAAGATTAATGGTTGAATAACAATGAAAAAGGGTTCAAGTTATAGAACCCGCCTCCAATTGAGCTCCAAAGCTCCATTTCCACGGAAACAATGGTGGATGCAGTTCCTTTCACCATTCAAAGGCTCGTCCTCAAGGTTTGAGTGAAAAGGAATGGTTAGAATTGAAGAGGAGATCGAAATAGGAAGAAGTCCATAATTTATTTTTGATTTCCACCATGGAATCAAGGTGAAATGGATCAAGAACCTTACCAACAGGTTGGGGTCGTACTCCTGATCCTCCCAAGCTCCCTTGGTCGTTTCCCAATCAAGGAGAAGAAGTGGGGTCGAAAAAGCCTTCCATTTGGCTTGTAAAGGGTCTTTTTATAAGAAAATCAAGGAGAGAGAAAGTGCCTTATAAAAATTCATTTAATCCCAAAAATGTGGCCGCCTCTTCCCCCTTATCTTCCTTAGGGACAATGATATCTTGTTTGCCTTTTATCCCTCTCAATTATCCATGATTTAAAGAAAAGCAAATCAAGCATCTTAAATCATATTATATTAATATCCATATGTGAGTGGATATTTCTTTTTCTTATAAAATTGTGTGTGAGTTATCCACTCCCTTGGATATTTTTGTGGTCCTTGCAAGGCTCAAGGATGTCACATACACATATGAATCCAACCATTTTAATTTTGGTTGAATGCCCTTTAATTAATACTTTCATTTTTGCCCTAAATCGAATTAGGGTTTCAATTAGGATTAAATATTGATTATTTTAATATCAAGATTCTCTCTCCTCCGACTTAATTCAAATGAGGCGCCCCTCTCATTCTCTTTTCTATACATGATGCCAAGAATCATTAAGGACCTTTTTGAAGTGGTAATTTGCATATTGAACCCTAGGTTTTGGGTAAATTGCACTTTACACCAAAACTAGGTTTTAATGCACAAACCTTGCTTTATCAGCTCTTTCTTGGTACTCAGGCTACCATAAGCCATACCTTTGCATCATCTTCATTCTCATGATGCTTCAACACATGGGGAACATATTATCATGCACAATTTGCACTTAAACCCCTCAACTTGGGTATTTTGCACATTAGTCCAAAACAAACAAAACATTGATTTCAACAATGTTCAAAAAGGACTAGAATTGCAATATAAGTTCCTCTTGAGCCCTAATTATCATTCACAAGATGAGATTAAGCATTTAATCATATTTCTTGATCAAAACACCTAGGGTTAAAGTATAAGCCAGGTCAGGGGTGTTACATTACCCATGGACCCTCAATCAATATATAAAGAACTAATCAAGTTCCAATCAATGAGAAATAATCAAAATCGGTGGAATTGGATCCCCCGATATCTTTTCCAAATCAACATCCAATCACATACATAAACAAGCAAGGTTTCTGATTATTTTAGCCGGAGAGAATTAGGCTTTCAACATGAACACAAATCTTAGGAGGGAGAAAAACACTCACCTCAGGTGCCAAGCACCTTAAAAACGTAGGTCAACCTCTAAATTTTTGGATACCCAATCAAACTCTAGCAAATGAATCCAATTCTTTCTCCTCTCAACCCGGAAACCCTAGAAATGGGGATTAGAAGAGAAAGAGTGAGAAAAGAGAGAGATTTGATGTGATTTCGAATCAACTCATAGGAGATATGGAATCTTGACATGTGAGAGAATATTCACCATGAAATGCTATGTAAAGAAGCTAAACTTACTTGATTTCATCATATCTTGGATAGAGAAACCCTGGGTCAACATCTCCACCACTTTCTCTTCTCAAAACCCTAGCTCTGATGTCTCTCTAGAATTTCATTTCTTTGATAGGAATGATGAGTTATGAGAACTCCTTGTGTGTTAGGTTAGTCATACAAATGAATTGAGGTGCTTAGAACAATTACAAACAAGCCCTTCATTGTATTTTTATTTTTCTCAGACTAGTTGGTCGGTTGAATTATAAACTCGACTGACACCACACTTTCCAAACTCAAAAGTAGTCCAAAAATTATGAAACTTTATCAAAATGTCTGAAATTGAGTTTATAAGAAAAAATAAAAAGTTTAGATCATTTGGAGTTACCAATAAATAAATAAAAATCAAATACTACATTGCTATATTGCAATCTACAGCATGGTCGGTCGAGTTTGACTTGCACAGAACTAGACCAACACCCTCTCTGTAGAGATCAAACATCATCCAAAAATCACTCAAATTTAATAGTGTATCTAAAAAATAGTTTCCCAACTACATTTAAAATTTGAGATCAATTGGATATATCAATAAAAAGATAAAATTCAATTACCACACTACTATATCAATCAGAAAATATGGTCGGTCGAGTTTGAAACTCGACCGACAAACATGTCAGAACATTCTTAAAAAATTATGATATTTTTCAATAGTGCTCACATTTGAGATATACAAATCATATCCAAATTTTGAATAAATAAGAGTTACACATAAAATACCAAAAATCATTTAGTGAGACACTATACTTATCAAATTATGTATTCATATGTCATCAAAACCCTAATTTGGGCCGATTAGGGTTTCCAAATCTTAACCCTAATTACGTGAATCAAAGTATTATTAAATCTTCTCGTTATATTTAAAAAATCAAAACTTAACTAACATCATTAATCAAGCTTTAAACAATGATCAACTTAGTTAAGCATATCATCCAAGTAAATTCTAATTAGATGACTAATTTCAAAATGGGTCATTACGCTTGTCATCTTCAAAAGGGGGAGAATGTTGACTTAAGGTCTAAATTGACTAAACCCTTATTTTGATAATGACTAGTCATTACACTTATATGCGTCTAGTGTGTCTAATTGAGTTATTTCAGATTAGATAGACACACTCCAAATACCTAAACTTGCGCATCCTAACTTGACAAATCAAGTCATACATACATAAAGATCAAGATTGAAGAACAGACAGTTTCCTCCATAGATATTTGATGTAAATTACTTGTAATAATTGTATGACTTGTAATTAAGCTTAATAAAAAATTAGAGCACTTAAATTGAATATATAAACACTTTTTGGACATTTGTCAAAAGTGATTACAAGTTGTCTTGTTGGTCGAGTTTGTCATGGTTACAACTCATTCGACGGCCTGTCTGGCTCTTGGCAATGCCAAGGGTCAACCGAGTTTGTCCCGATGGCAACTCAATCGACATCCTACACTTTGACTTATTTTATGGTGCTGTCAGTCGAGTTACCCAAAAGACAACTCATTCAACAACACTGTACGGTAAAGTGCACAAATGTGTTTCTAGCCGTTGGAGTGTCGCAAAACTCAAAAATATATCCACTAGAGCACCAAAAACGTCTAGAATTTGATCCTAAGAATCTCTACTACTAGTAGAAAACCTCAACTATAAATAGGAACCCTTGGGATTCATCACATGGTTAGTCAAGCACCATGAAGGTTCCTATATTATAGTTGAGAGAGATTTGCCTCCAAGAGCCTCCATCCACTCTGATGAGCTTAATCACTTGTTACATCCATTACAGTGAGTAGGATTTATAAGAGAGCTAGTCTTATGTGTATATCCTGTGAGGCTCTCACTTCCTCCACCTCCCAATCTCTCTTTCTATCATGAAGATGAAGACTCTCTCTCTTGGCTAAGAGAGGTGAAGAAGAAGAAGGGAATGAGTCCCTTGGTGAAAGTAAAATCTCCTTGGTGAATGTGAAGTCAAAGGTGGAAGATCCAAGTCAAGAGTGGGTAAAATCTTGAAAGCAGGAGACTTGTTGCATGAGTGGGTAAGTTCTTAGAGAAGGCCAAAGGCTCATTGCAAGAGTAGGTAAGTCTTTGGTGAGATAGAAGACTCTTGGTCATGGGTAGATAAGTCCTTTGTAAGGTTATTGACTCTTTGATTAGAAAAGGAACATTAGGTACCTTTGACCTATAAAAGGGAGGTCTTATGTTGTAACTTTTATAATAGAATATAAGGAGTGAGAGATGGTTGAAAATCATACAGGCTGGCCTCTCTAGGTAGTGGATGTACATCTCTAAGTTTGGAGGTTGGAACCACTATAAATAAATTGTGTTATTTGGTGCTTTTTCAATCTCTCTCTCCCTTGATATGCATGCCTACTTACACTAAAAGTTCATACTTGCAATGCTATCTTAGACATATCTTGAAGGTCTGATGAATTTTGTTCGAGTGGTTTTAGCCCTATTCACCCCCTCCTCTAGAGCCCATTATAGATCCAATAATGGGGAAGGGAGGGGAATGGAGGGGAACACATGGGAACAAATCAAGTGTACTTTTCTGCTACTTCTCTCCTAAAACATAGATAATATGGCAGGAAAATTTATTATAGCTCACAACTAATGTGAATAGAAATTATATATGTTACACAACATTACTTGGAGTGGCATATGGAATTTTTGAGGAGTATATGATAAAATTTGGAGGAATTCTTTTTGTGTGATAAAAACAAAAGAAAACCAATTTGATGTTTATGTACAATTTAGAAGAAAAAAATAAATTTTATATTTTATTAAAAAAGTTGAAAAGTTTGAAATTATTATACAAATATAAAAAATAAAAAATGTATATAATTACAGAATGTGGTGGACTATGGGGGGAAATACTTAACTACATGGAGAGAAGTTTGTTGTATATAAAAAATTATGAAGAAGTGGGAAGTACTTAACTACATGGACCAAAAATTTAAATACAAAATTATGAACAAAACTACTTTTGTAATCACAATTTTAAAAATATAAAAATACTTGTATTCCCATTTTTATAAAATATGTCTTCTATGCCACTTTTAACTTATAAATAAGAACAATATTTTGTCTTCATCATAATTTAATTTTTAGTTCTTTAGATTTTTCCATCTAAAAACATTGGAAACCTTAGTTTTTCACGCCTCTGTGAATGCATTTTTATAAAATAATATGTGAACAAATATATAAATATAATCATTGTATGTATACATATTTTTATGTCACTAACATTTCACGTCACTATTTATATTTATTTATATTGTTTTGCATGTTTACTCCCCCTTCTCCTCCTCATGCTAACCAAACATACTAATATAAGTATCTTTCTCCTCCCGTCCCTTTTCCGCCCCTCCCTTCCCTTCCCATCCTCTTCATTTATCATGTATCAATCATACTGTAAGGGAAAGTGATTACATTGTTATAAAAATTTATATCCATGATGAGTTTAAAAGGTATGAATTTGAATGCCCATTTATAGACTTAGTGGCAATGGAATAAAGAGAGAGAGAATTTGTAGGTCAGGGTTCTTTGAAAGGCGTTATTTGAATTTATCAAATGTTAGGATTTTCAAACTTCTAGAAATGGGAGGGGTTTCTATTACCTTATAATAAGAGTGAATAAGAGTTGTCTATGTGAGAGCTCAACGCACTAGGTTGTTAGCCTGCTTATTTTTTATTGGTTTCATCGTTATCTATGTGTTTGCTTACTTTATTAGTGTGTTTGTGACATCTGTGTACTATAGTACTATGTGTGCTTTATTAGTTTGTGAGTTTAGTAGTCTAATATATTTGAACTCTGTCCTAGTGTCACAGAACTGTTCTTACCCCAATCCCAATCCCACTGCCTAGACAATAGAAAAAGGGATTGAAGCGCCCGTCCCTGAGTGGCCCAATAGGATCAATCACACTAGCATATACAATAAGAAATAAATAACTCAAAACTGGATAATTAAAGAACAAACTAACCCAAAATGGAGATATACCCGATTTATCTTTGTCATCAGAGTGTATGAGTGCGGAAGCGATCTTATTCAATATTCCATTTGTAATGCCTAAAATCAATAAAATCGAGACACAATCATGCAATTGCACGGTACGCTATCAAAATCAAGTAAAACAGTTTATAAGAAATTAAGTATACTTGGCAGGACTTATATTCAAAAGAGTAACAAGCAATTTGCAAAACCAACATTTATTTGACAAGTTTTACAAGCAATTCAACTTTTATTTCGAATTCCCATTATGTTGTAATTCGAGAAGCATGCTTATATATTTTGTGACTCTATTACCCCAACACGATGGGGAAGGTCACTAGGCTCCTTCTCACCATAGGAACATAGGAAGCCAATGTACAAGTCCCACCTCCAAATGAGGGGGTTGTTGTACTCAATATCCACATTATCAACATTATCAATATCATCATCATTATCAATATACGGGCAGTCATAATGGGCATGCAATTTATGTTTTCATGTTTTTCAAAATATAGTATAGAAAAACAGAAGACTAATCATAGGGAACAATAGCTCATACAAGTACATAGCCAAGTATACAGTCAAGAGATACATAAAAGTATCTTCATACAGTCAAGGAGGAGTTATATAATAGCGTACCTTTCACTGAAGATTTTGAGTATAAATCACCAAGACTAGAAGATCAGGGTCTCAAGTAGTTCCTAGATCAATCAAGATATGGATCGAGGGTCAAGATCATATTATAGACCAATATCAAGTACACCAGATTAGGGTTTTCCAATCCTATTCATCCCTAAGGTAGATCATTCATACATTGTCAACATTATATCAAGATTTCAATATTTACTCAAGTGTCAAGCATATTCGAGGATGGATGATCTACCTAGGTATTTTAGGAATATATGTCAACCCTATTATCATCATTATTCAAGTCATCATCATGTTCCTAATTCATCATCATGATGCTTAGTATAATTGGAGTTCCAGATCAGGTTGATGGGTCAGAAGTATGTCAGGGGTTTAGCAAGATTAAAATCAATATCAAGATTTCTCATATTCATTATAATCAAGATTGAAAATAGATTAAGATCACTAATGATTCATTTTCAAGAGTCAACTATATTAGATCTAGATTTTTATTTCAAGATAATTATTAGAGTCAGATATTAGGATTTCCAAGAATTAACATCACTATTGAGCCATTTAATAAACTAAATAAGAAATAGATCTAGATTTAATTATATCAGTGAGCATCGTTTGGAATCAGGTTTCACAAGTATTTTTAATGGGTTAATTGGATTTTTCTGATAAAAAATGACTACTTATTCATCATTTTTGGAGTTCGGATGCATTTCTACAATTACAACAAGATCTGAATATTCGAGTAAAGATGAGGTATAAAATACCTAAAATGGATAGTCAAGGAAAAAATATACATCGTTGATCTAGATCTGGACGTCCGTGATGGCACGCTTCCTTAACATGTGAGCAGGTCTCAATTTCCAAACTCGGGTCGTTGGATCAGGATCTAGCGGCTCTTGGTCATCATCCCAGCCAAGTCGCAACCTGCACTGGGGTGGCGGTGCTGCGACAAAGAGGCTTGTCGGCATGGAGGGGCTTCAGGAGTAGCAGTGGGCGAGGGAGGCCACGAGTAGGCCGTCCCAGTTCGCCACTATCTCGCGAACTCATTGGGGGCCAAAGAAAGGGGGAAGGAGGTGAGAAATAGAGATGCCCCAAGGGGGAAGTGCGGTAGCGCCGCCCAAAACAGCAGGAGATTGAGGAGGGATTCGGGGGCTCTTTGTAGCTGTTCGGGGCATGTTCACATAGATAAGGCAAAGGATTTCCTGATGCGGGCCTTTGGGGGTGTTTATATAGCACTAGGCTAGGGTTAAGAGAGCTGGGTTGGCGGCCATGGCCGCCGGAGTGAGACGGGAGAGCAAGGGATGCCTTTTGGCGGCACAACAGAGGTCGAACGATGGTCAAAATAGGGCTACATCAGTTCGAAATTGCGAGAGAATGATTTCTATTTGCTTAGATATTTGAATTTGAGTCTTGAGCGGGAGATCTCGTATCTCGATCGACATTACTCCTCCCCGCAATCAGCGGGAGGTTGAAGACAGGTTAGTGGTCGTGAGATCGGGCCATGATCCGCTCAGGGATGATCTAAGGGCTGGGGTTCGCCCCCAAAGCTAGCCCTGGATTGCTGACTTGGAAGAGGCCCAAATAAAAGGCAAATAAAAGGGTTTTTACCACAAAACTTCAAGAAATCATAAAAAATCGTAGGAATGTCCAATTATTCTCAAATTTAGACCACAACTTCACAAAAATGTAGAAAACCTTTATTAAAAGTTTGAGAACAAAAACATGAGATTTGATGGATCAATTATCTTCTTTGGACAAAGTGATGATCGGATCTAATTTGAGGTGTGATAATGTGTATAAAAACTACATTGATCACCATATTTTGGATTTGAGTCTCAAAAATGATTATAAAGCCAAGAAAATTTATTTGAGACCATGAGAGAATATAATGAGGTCAAAAGAGTAGTTATCTCATTATTTTGCTACAAACCACTTTGTCACATCCTTCCTTCCTTAAAAAGGAATTTTGTCCCAAAAATTCAAAACAACCTCAAAATCAGAACTATTCAAAAACCATATCATATCCTCAAATACTAGAGTATCCTCAATTATATAGTCACAATCATGTCCTCAAATTTCAAGTAATACAATAATCATAATTGGGATTCCATGTTCCTTATCATAATTAACTTGGTACTAACACCATTTCATCATCAAGCAAATGAGTATCAAGATCAGCACATATATTGTCCAAAGTCATCATATGAGTAACAAATATAGAAAGCATCTTATTGGTCACAAATCTGGAGAGATCATATATTAGGGCAAACAAATAGAGTCCTTGAATCAAGTATACAAGGTGATTTTCAATCCCAATATCTTAGGGTCCTAGCTTCTACATTGACCTAGGTGGGGTTATACATCCATGATTTGAGATTTTATATTCCAACATTTTGAGACAACATCATAATTTCAGTATCATGATTTCGAGCTCCAAAATCAATGGGAGGTCCCACCCTAGTCCTAATGAGAGCTAAACCCTAATCCATAAATTGACAATGTCAACATAGTCATCATTTCAAAATTTCAAGATTTGGGATTTGGAAATCATTAGTCATATATCTCAAGGTCCAAATAGTGTGGTCATATGATTTGTATCATTATTGAGATTTGATCATCGTGAGTCACAATATTATATATCAGTATCAAGAGTCGAGATTTTTAAGCATCAAAAGTTATAGGTTCAAAATTTTGAAGCTAGGGTTTAGATTCTTTTTTAGACCTTAGGGGAGATCACTCATCTACATCTAATTTTGAGCAACAATATTCAACAAATATTTGATCAACATGTCAAGATTTCATTATCATAATTTCCAAGGTTGATGAATGACCTAGACCTAGGTCTATCTAGGAAGTCAACCTCAAGCTATAGTCAACATTGTCATACATCAAGATCATTATGAAATCACTATTCAAGATCGAGTATCAACCATGGGTTCAACCTATTAGGCTTAGGTCTACCAGTCAAAATAGGGTGAAATGGAATACCTTTCAAAACTCTAAATAATCGATAGGATGAAAACTTAGAGGTAGTCAAAATAGGTATGTGACCTAGGTTAGGGGAATCATGAGTCAACTACCACCCTAATATGGCACATTACTAACATTAGTCATCATCAATTGAGTTTATTCAAATAGGGAGAGTATCAAATATTAAATCATATTCCATAATTGCATGAGATCAAAATTCAAAACCAATGTTTTACAAAGTCAAGTTAATGTTTGTATTCCTTTCCTTTCATGATCAAGTAGTGATATCATTTGAAAATTGAAGATTTGAATTGGGAATTCGAGGAGTTAGATCATAATAGTGCAAAATGTAGGCCCATAATCATCATATCGAAACTGAGATTGCAAAAGGCATCAATAGGGTAAAAGTTTGCTTAACTATGTTTGAGGTTTAATCAATAATAGGGCAACATGGGCTTAATCAAATAGGACCTTATTGACAATAAGGTATAAGGTATAAATACTTCTTATTTCACCAAATCAAGATTTACCTCAACATAGGAAGCATATAGTCAAGTTTTAACTAATTTTAGTGTTCATGATATTAGGGATCATACATCAGTGTTTGGTTTCAAAATTAATTGATCAAAATCGAGTTTTCAAATTCAAGTCAGATCATGGTATGAACTTTCAAGATTTAGCGATATTCACTTTTCCCATGTATAAGCTACCCATAATCGAGACATCATGTGGTAAAAGGTCACAAGAAAAGACCACATGAAGGGATGAGAAGACTACCTAATCTTCATCTACATGGGTGGCTTAGGATAGTCCTTAAGGAAGAGATGAGATGCTAGAAGACTCTCTAGGGTTTCACAAGAGAACCTTTAGGTCCAATTCTGGATCAATTAAGGCCAGGTAGAGCGGGGGATCTCAACCACCGTGAAGACGGATAGGAGAAATTATGCCAGGACCCCGATCCTAGACACCTCAATTTTCACCATTATGGACTTTAGGGTTTCTTGGGTGTAAAAGACCAGAGAAATTATTTACTTAAAGTATATGAAAGTGTGAAAGCTCTGATACCAACTGTCACGGAACTGTTCTTACCCCAATCCCAATCCCACTGCCTAGACAGTAGAAAAAGGGTTTGAAGCGCCCGTCCCTGAGTGGCCCAATAGGATCAATCACACTAGAATATACAATAAGAAATAAATAACTCAAAACTGGATAATTAAAGAACAAACTAACCCAAAATGGAGATATACCCTATTTATCTTTGTCATCAGAGTGTATGAATGCGGAAGCGATCTTATTCAATATTCCATTTGTAATGCCTAAAATTAATAAAATCGAGACACAATCATGCAATTGCACGGTACACTATCAAAATCAAGTAAACCAGTTTATAAGAAATTAAGTATACTTGGTAGGACTTATATTCAAAAGAGTAACAAGCAATTTGTAAAACCAACATTTATTTGACAAGTTTTTCAAGCAATTCAACTTTTATTTTGAATTCCCATTATGCTGTAATTTGAGAAGCATGCTTATATATTTTGTGACTCTATTACCCCAACGTGATGGGAAAGGTCACTAGGCTCCTTCTCACCATAGGAAAATAGGAAGCCAATGTACAAGTCCCACCTCCAAATGAGGGGGTTGTTGTACTCAATATCCACATTATCAACATTATCAATATCATCACCATTATCAATATACGGGCAGTCATAATGGGCATGCAATTGATGTTTTCATGTTTTTCAAAATATAGTATAGAAAAACATAAGACTAATCATAGGGAACAATAGCTCATCCAAGTAAATAGCCAAGTATACAGTCAAGAGATACATAAAAGTATCTTCATACAGTCAAGGAGGAGTTATATAATAGCGTACCTTTCACTGAAGATTTTGAGTATAAATCAATAAGACTAGAAGATTAGGGTCTCAAGTAGTTCCTAGATCAATCAAGATATGGATCGAGGGTCAAGATCATATTATAGACCAATATCAAGTACACCAGATTAGGGTTTTCCAATCCTATTCATCCCTAAAGTAGATCATTCATATATAGTCAACATTATATCAAGATTTCAATATTTACTCAAGTGTCAAGCATATTCGAGGATGGATGATCTACCTAGGTATTTTAGGAATATATGTCAACCCTATTATCATCATTATTCAAGTCATCATCATGTTCCTAATTCATCATCATGATGCTTAGTATAATTGGAGTTCCAGATCAGGTTGATGGGTCAGAAGTATGTCAGGGGTTTAGCAAGATTAAAATCAATATCAAGAATTCTCATATTCATTATAATCAAGATTGAAAATAGATTAAGATCACTAATGATTCATTTTCAAGAGTCAACTATATTAGATCTAGATTTTTATTTCAAGATAATTATTAGAGTCAGATATTAGGATTTCCAAGAATTAACATCACTATTGAGCCATTTAATAAACTAAATAAGCAATAGATCTAGATTTAATTATATCAGTGAGGATCGTTTGGAATCAGGTTTCACAAGTATTTTTAATGGGTTAACTAGATTTTTTTGATAAAAAAGGACTACTTATTCATCATTTTTGGAGTTCGGATGCATTTTTTACAATTACAACAAGATCTGAATATTCGAGTAGAGATGAGGTATAAAATACCTAAAATGGATAGTCGAGGAAAAAATATACATCGTTGATCTAGATCTGGACGTCCGTGATGGGAGGCTTCCTTAACATGTGAGCAGGTCTCAATTTACAAACTCGGGTCGTTGGATCAGGATCTAGCGGCTCTTGGTCATCATCCCAGCCAAGTCGCAACCTGCACTGGGGTGGCGGTGCCGCGACAGAGAGGCTTGCCGGCATGGAGGGGCTTCAGGAGTAGCAGTGGGCGAGGGAGGCCACAAGTAGGCCGTCCCAGTTTGCCACTGTCTCGCGAACTCAGTGGGGGCCAAAGAAAGGGGGAAGGAGGTGAGAAACAAAGATGCCCCAAGGGGGAAGTGCGGCAGCGCCGCCCAAAACAGCAGGATATTGAGGAGGGATTCGGGGGCTCTTTGTAGCTGTTCGGGGCACGTTCACACGGATAAGGCAAAGGATTGCCTAATGCGGGCCTTTGGGGGTGTTTATATAGTACTAGGCTAGGGTTAAGAGAGCTGGGTTGGCGGCCATGGCCGCCGGAGTGAGACGGGAGAGCAAGGGATGCCTTTTGGCGGCACAACAGAGGCCGAACGATGGTCAAAATAGGGCTAGATCAGTTCGAAATTGCGAGAGAATGATTTCTATTTGCTTAGATTTTTGAATTTGAGTCTTGAGCGGGAGATCTCGTATCTCGATCGACATTACTCCTCCCCGCAATCAGCGGGAGGTTGAAGACATGTTAGTGGCCGTGAGATCGGGCCATGATCCGCTCGGGGCTGATCTAAGGGCTGGGTTCGCCCCCAAAGCTAGCCCTGGATTGCTGACTTGGAAGAGGCCCAAATAAAAGGCAAATAAAAGGGTTTTTTACCACAAAACTTCAAGAAATCATAAAAAATCGTAGGAATGTCCAGTTGTCCTCAAATTTAGACCACAACTTCACAAAAATGTAGAAAACCTTTATTAAAAGTTTGAGAACAAAAACATGAGATTATCTTCTTTGGACAAAGTGATGATTGGATCTAATTTGAGGTGTGATAATGTGTATAAAAACTACATTGATCACCAGATTTTGGATTTGAGTCTCAAAAATGATTATAAAGCCAAGAAAATTTATTTAAGACCATGAGAGAATATAATGAGGTCAAAAGAGTAGTTATCTCATTATTTTACTACAAACCACTTTGTCACACCTAGCTTGGAGGGAGTCAGACAAGAGTTGATCGTGTCTCTTTTAACATATTTTATGTATTATCCTATTTTTTTACTTATTATCATTATCTAAGTTTGAGTACATATTTTAACAGCACGTATGTGTGTTTCAGCAGTTTGGCTACACATTTTTGTAGTCTATTTGTGAACATAGTAATCTAACAACTTTTATATATTAATGGTCGATATGCATGTGTCTAACTAGCGCATGTATCCTAGTATAATTAATGAAATCTTCTTTTTTAGTAAGTTGTGTGCAAATTCTTACGAATATGAGTTACATAGTTTTTTAGAACATATGCTATTTTGATAATCACACATACATGTTAGATGTAGTTAGTTGAACAATTAATCAAGTTATTCGCTTTTAACGCGTTGTATATAATTATGAGTAATATAGATTGTATGTGAATTATTTATTATATATTAGTCAGAATAACATGTATTTAAAAGAGACTGCGAGTAACTTTGGTAATGACATATTACAGTTGGAAGGAGTTACCTGCTAAATATTGTGAGTACTACTTATATAATCTTTTAGGAGATACAATTTTGATAAGGGAGTAAGCTGGACAGTTAATTGAGTTGTTCTCTTTTAGCGTGTCGTATTCATTATTTTGAGTATATATATTTTTAGTATAAGTAATTTCGACAATTACATGCATTAGATGGAATCACCTAGCAGTTAATCGTCAACTGACACATGCTCAAGAAGGAAAATACACGTAATTTTACAAATGCCACAACAATTCGGGGTGTCTCCTGAAATTATATAAATAATTTATTATATATTAACGATCAATAGTCATGTGTCTAACAATGGTAGCGCATGTATCCATAGTAATGACAAATTACAGGTTGGAGGGAGTTAATTAATAATTAACAAAGTTGTTCGTTTTTAGTAAGTTGTCTGCAAATTATCACGAGTATGAGTAACATAATTTTTGGAGGAGATGCTATTTTGGTAGTCACACATACATGTTAAAGGAGTTACCTGGACAATTAATTGAGTTGTCCGCTTTTAACGTGTTGTATATAAATTATTATGAGTACTATATATTATAATTTTAGTGCATAAGAATTTTGATAATCGTTAGCTACAAATTAAAGACAGTCTTGATTATTGTCAATTGATACATGTTCAAGAAGGAAAGCACAAAATTTTATTAACGACCGATTAGCTATCTTAATAATTCATTTTAACAAGTTAATTCAATTGTGTAACACGTACTTAACACGTGTCTTCTGATAGTCATGAAAAAACTCAAAACCCAAAAGCCGACAACCTGCAACTCGAACCAGGCGCCGCCCTTTTTCTGTACAGACTGTTCATCGCACGATGCGGTTCACGGACTCGCCGGTGGTGGAGCTGCCGGTTGGCGGCGCCACTCTGAGCTTCCAGCAGGACAATGGATCGATGCACGTTGGGACCTCCGTATGGCCGTGTTCCCTCATCCTCGTCAAGTTTGCCGAGCGCTGGACCTCCCTAGCTTCCTCCCCTGACACTCCAAACCCCTACTCCTCCCTACTCCGCTTTCAGGGCGCGCGAGCCGTCGAGCTCGGCGCTGGTTGCGGCCCAGCGGGTATGGGACTTGCGCTGCTCGGCCTCTCCGACCTCGTACTTACCGACATACCACCTGTCATGCCCGCCCTACGCCGCAACCTGAAGCGCAATCGACCCGTATTCACCGCCTCGGGAAGCAAGCTACCGAAACACGCCGTGGTCTGCTGGAACAGCCCCGCGCACCTCGCGGCGCTGAAGCCTCCCTTCGACCTGGTGATCGCTGCCGACGTGGTGTACATGGAGGATTCTGCACGGCAGCTCGTCGGGGCCATGGAGGCGCTCGTGAAGCCCGAGGGAGCCGTGCTACTGGGATACCAGGTGAGGTCCCCAGAGGCGCATGATATCTTTTGGGAGCTCTGCCACAAGGCCTTTGATGTGGAGAAAGTGCCGCACCAGGATTTACATCCGGAATATGCATACGAGGAGACTGACGTGTTTGTGCTAAGGAAGAAGACTATGAAAGAGAAGGATAGCGAGAATGCAGAGGTCGCTTATACGGTTTGAATCGCTTCAGGTCAGGTTTTGTTCATAAGGTCAATTGTTAATTTGTTTTCACGAATTGATCATTATAGATTTTCCGGCATTCTGGATGTTGGAAGTTTAGCTACCGGCTAAAAGGCGATCAACAAATGAGTGACATTGCTCGAAACTGTATGCATTTGCTAAAATCACTAGCTGCAGCAGATCCATAATTTCACTACTATACATGAACTCAGTCCTTTGCTCTATAGATAAGGTCCATAAGCTGCGTGAAGCCTGAATGCCTAATGATACTGCAATGGGCCTAGTGATTTCAATAGCATCTGTAATATTCCATTCCTCATCATCAAAAGATTTATATAGTAGCACAACTCATGTTCATGCCGCATGCTTTACTCTTTTGGAGATCAGTGGTGGTTAACATCGTCAGTGATGGATTTTTTTCTTATTAAGAATTTGTTTTTGTTCCGTGAGCTGGTGCCTTAAAAGCTTCCCAATGAAGGCTACTCTGTTTTGCATTTATTATGAAAACACATGCAACTATGCTGTCTGTTTGTGTGCTATTCTTTGCATCTCTCTTTTTATTTGGAAACCTTATACAATCTTGTGAGAAGTGGCAAAAATCTACGTGGTTTGTATTTCAAAATTTACATGTTTTCACTTTTTTGCTTGTTTTGCTAAAATTTATGTATTTCTAGATTTGTAAGTAATAGTAATCAGGGCTGTATATGGATATTGAAGTCCGATTTTATTCATATTGGAAATCAAAATCCAATGGGTTTGATTTTTTTTTTAAATCTCATATAACGAAAATTCATGACAAATTCCATTTGTATAGGATCAACCGATCAATGGACTCCCGTATACAGTAAAAAATTCTAAAATTATTTAACACACACAGGTTATATCTATTATACATCAATTTTCTCTTTAAAAATAAAGAATAATCTTGGTGTACATATTGAAAGACCAATTTAAACTTACATAATTTATTAATGAAGTATCAATTTTTATAAAATTTAAAGTGATAACATCCATAGTTAAATATTATTTATATGAATCAGATTTGATTTTCTTTTTTATATGACGAATAATGGGTCAATGTTGAAATCGGCTTGTCTAGTTAGATTTGGATAACGGACCATCCGGCTTACACTCTGTCCAATTAAACCCCTAGACACGACTGAGACAAGCATATCAATGTAAGAATACCAGCCAAGCTAATAAAAAACATACTATACAAACATATAGCAGAGAGGTTGAAAGTGATGAAGTTTATCATCTGATTCATCTCTAAAGTTGAATTTCCCATTCAAGGCCTGTTTGGTTGGGTGTAGTTCGACGAAAAATTGTGAATTTGACATGTTTTTAGTTTTTCCACGACGAATTCACACATTATAGCCAGCCACACCCTTCCAAACTACCCCTCATTATTTTTCTGATGCAACCATATTGCAAATACAATCAATTAAACGGAAAACTAATAAATAAGTGAGAGAGATATATACCTTTAAACAAATGAAGAAAGACGACACTTTAAAGAACAACGATCCCCATGTTCTTCAAGAATGATGTTTCCGTTGCTCAGTTTGGAAAATTCTCAAACCATGGTTTCTAAGTTGACAAGGTGTTTATTGACCATTAAAAAACACCTATGTACCTCCAGGTTTTTCCTCAATAATTTTATTTTGTAAAAGACATGTATATATTTTTAAGCTATTCACTTTATTATTAAGTTATAAACCCCAAAGATAGTAAGAGGAGATGCAAGCCTGACAATATATGGAACCCTTTATACATGCAACATGTTATTTGTGAGAGCGACATATGTAAAAATCTAGATTTTTCATATGAAAAAGCTATCTAAGGTACTTGATTTTTTTTTTTAAAATTTGCTTTTTGTATCTTTAAAGGTAAAGAGAAAGATACATTCTCGGGTGTGTAGGAATTGGGTTCTCGGGCACCTTAATGGCCATGATATTGACACTGTTGACAAGAAAGATTACTAGGCTTTCTTTATCCGGAACTGGTGAAACATTTCTTATCAAAATCTGTGGAAGGGAGTTTAACACAGCCATAATATGTTTTCAATTCCATAAAGGAAATTGGATTGTTTAAGAGACATATGTGCTGTACACAAATGACAATATTCATGTGACAAACTATAAATAAAAAAGAAAATTTCACAGTAGGCCCTTTATAACAAGAAAACTGAGGTGGTACAAAGTGAAGTGATTGAAAGAAGGAAACAAAACATTTGTTCTTTACAAAATGGTTTTACTTAAAAAGCTGATTTAGCGGCAAATTTAAGGTTAAGGATTCTTAAGTTAACTACAAATTGGGCTTTGTCTTTGATTTTCATATCAGGGAGAGGCTTGGAGGTTCCCATAGTTCAACTTGGCGGGGGTTGCTGTAACCATAGTAGGAAATGTCGACGGAGACAAGTGAAATTTTGTAAAAGATGTTGGTACTGACAATAGTTGGTGTCCAATTGTAGATAACTTGCACATTCACCCTGGTGGACCATTCTTAACGATGTCAACCTAGACCCATGCAAACATTATATTGTGTCATCAACATTACTGACAATCGTTGGAAAATGTTAGACGTAACAAGGACTTGTTTGAATAGGGTTGTATATATATCAGTCTGACCGGTGGACCATACTAGAATGACAATTTGGTGCGGTCTGGTCTGGTCTTTGTCCGACTCCAATTACGACCCGAGCTTCAATCCTCTATCTTTCAAGATTCTAGTCATGTTCAAAACTGATCCAAACAGATCTGTACCGACTAACCAAATAACATAAGAGAATCTCTTTGGCCTATGAATTAAGTGGAATAAATGATTATATTAGTGCTCATGTTTATGAATGGTTGTGGGGAGTGGAGTGCACGATGATCGATTCTAAAAATTGCAAGTAATAAGCTAGAAATAACATCACTCTAGGCTTTGAAGTAAACACTGGTTATTCTGTGACAGGAGATGAAGTGATAGAGATATATAGCTAATGGAAGTTGCATTTCACGATGTTCTCGAAAAACTATTCACTACATTATATGTAAATTTATTGTAGTGCAAAGTAGTGTTTAAAAAATAATATTAGCTACCATGATGTGCTAATGAATAAAGATGTGTATATAGGAAACCAGGAGGTCACTACAAGCAGCTCAAGGCATAAAAGCATCCAAATAAATTGCATTAGTTATATTTTTGCATTTCTCTACAAGAATGTAGTATAATCAAATGGCTAACGACACCAATACATGGTTCCTTGATATTTTCTAACAAGCGAGTTAGCTGGTCCTTTCTCGGTTTGGTCCAATTCGGGTCTATAATTTTTCGGTCGATTCAGACTGAACCTGCTCTTATTCGGTCCGGACCTCATAATTTTTCTTATCTGGGTCTCCGGTCTCGGTCCAGTCCAACCTGGGTTCTGACCAATGTACGACCCTAGTTTGGATGCAGTTATTGCACAATGCTGAAGGAAACTTTAGAGAACGATTTTTGTTGTTTATTGTATTATATAGAGACTTGTTAGTTGGTTCTATGTATTAATTTTTTTTATTATTCTTGTTTTTATGTTACTTTTTACTTGTTAAAAGAGTTGTACTGCAAGTTGTTTGTATAAATGTGTGTTTTTAGCATTAAGTATTTAAGAAGACATACATATACATTATTATGTTTCTTTTAGTGAAATTTGCTATTTTCTAGCTAAATTCTTCTCAATCCCTACTTTTTTAGCTTAATCGACATTGAAGTTGCATCAGACTATTTACCAACTTCTTGAACTTTCCTCAAAGCTTAGACAAATTTCACTACCATGCCCATTAAATTCGTCTTGAGTCAGCATTTTGTACTACAGTTGTGTTAGAAGTTAAATCGTTATTAAGTCATATTTAATATGGGTCAGAGTCTGTCGGGCTAATCAAGTCAGACTCCAATAGAATTTAGTCAGTGTGAGAGTATCCACTACTACTATATATATGAGAGGGTTTCTCTTGTATCAAACACATTGTCAATACATTGTCTAATATTGTCTATTCAATAATTTCCGCTAAAATGGTATTAGAGTACTCGATCCAGGGACCCTAACCCTAGACAGACTGCGAGAATTCTTTTGATGCAAAGCTGATTTACAAAAGAAATTCATTCATCTAATTCAGCTCTACCATGTAATATCCCTAGGCATGTATATATATTGATAATGCACGGGCAGCCCTAATTGGCTTATTTTCGTTCATGACCTTCTAAATTAAGAAATAAAAACTAATTAATTGTGGAACTTTCAAAGTAAGTCCCCAACGATTACATCTTTAAAGAGCGGCCCACATGGTAGCAAATACTCCCGCATATGCCTAAGCAGTCACCTTGTTGCACCGCATATTGCTAATGGTCCATTAAGCGGTCATGGGCCATACATGTTGGGTTTTGGCCGATTAATTGGCCTATTAAACTCCGCTTTTTGAAAAGCCCAATACTCCCACCCGTACACATATATTCATACATATATATATGTATATATATATATATATATATATATATATATATATATATATAGAGAGAGAGAGAGAGAGAGAGAGAGAGAGAGAGAGAGAGAGAGAGTCAGGCTAGAATACACTCGAGTGTACAGATCGCACGAATACACTCAAGTGTGTTTGCATATCAAGACTATTTTTTGCAAAATGTAAACCATTGATCTTCACCGTCACACTATAACTAGGCTACATACAAATTTTGAGCCCATTTGGATGAGTGTAAGTCACTCGTCCAAGGGCAACAAAATCGACGCGCGAAACTAATTTGAAATGCATAATTTTTGCGGTCTTTATAACATGACCTATAAATGTCCAAATGTGATCACATTTTGCGTATGAGCTTTAAGAAGATCAACGGATTAGATTTTTGAAAAAAATATTGCATCATGAAAAACTACTTGAGTGTATTATGCTCCGAATACACTCGAGTGTCGGAGACCGCAAAAATTATGCATTTCAAATTAGTTTTTCGAAAAATATTTTTGAAAAAAATATTGCATCATGTTATAAAGACCGCAAAAATTATGCATTTCAAATTGGTTTCGCGCGTCGATTTTGTTGCCCTTGGACGAGTGACTTACACTCATCCAAATGGGCTCAAAATTTGTATGTAGCCTAGTTATAGTGTGACGGTGAAGATCAATGGTTTACATTTTGCAAAAAATAGTCTTGATATGCAAACACACTTGAGTGTATTCGTGCGATCTGTACACTCGAGTGTATTCTAGCCTGACTCTCTCTCTCTCTCTCTCTATATATATATATATATTATACCTGCATATACACATTCAACAAATGTATATGTTCATTTTTGTATACATTTTAATATATTCACATACATGCCCACTCTACACATTCGAAGATTCATCATTTACATACTTATATATAGATATATACACGCCGCCAAGGAGTGGCTCAAGTGCATGGTGTCCCCTAACAAAGAGACCCGAATTCGAATCCCAGCTGCCGCCTTGATTTACCACCCTCCCGGGCGTTCGGCCTCCGCTACGGGCGTGGGAGGGGGGGGGGAGAAATCTTTCTCTCTTAATCCCATATAGATATATACACATGTCATACACATATACTAATATGTTTACATCAAAATTTATACACTTACATATTCTATATTTATTAAATGTTTTATTTTATAAACTAAATATGTCATTTTTATGATTATCTATATTTAATTATTAAAAATCCAAAATCGCTTATCCTGTATATACTCCCACTGTCCCACATACATCATATACTCTGTGGGGTACCCTCTAAGCCCGTACACTGCATGTCGCTTTCTAAAACTATGGCCCATACTAAAATAAGTGAACAAATCCCCAAACAGAAAATGGAAGACAACTACAACATGCTCTAATCAAGATGCGGCAAACCAAGGAATGAAATTTCCTCGTTGGCGAAATTTCATCAAAATTTTGCTCAAAATTATGATTTTGGCGCCATAAGTTACGATATTATGCGAATATATTGATGGTTTGCGTATATCGATATACTAATGGGCATACTGCCAAATACTGCAACATTTTGTCAAATACCACCACGTATCGCCAAACGTTCCAAATTTCGACGCAATTTTCCGATATATTGACAAAATTAGGTTATTTTTGTGTGTATGTTTTTGTTGTTTGAGAGGAGAAAAGTGGGGAATCAAGGGGAATTTCGACAATTGGGGCTTAAATAAGCCTAATCCAAGGTATGCTTTTATATTTTTACCATTTCTCTCAGTACACCTTATCTGTCTTAATTTATATATAACTTCATTCAAATAAGCCTTGAAATGGTAAAGATCCCACAATCTATGTCCTTGTATTTCTTCCTAATGGTATGTGATCATAGGTCTACAACTCCATCTCTTAACATACATTACTTCACCAAATATGAATTATTTTGCAATCATGTTTAGTAGTAAGCTAATTACTACACAGTTTTTCTTATTACTAGTATTATTTAGCATACAAAGGAAGAAAATTTACTAGTTAGCACCATAGACAAACTATTCTTGCGAAAAGATATAGATTTTGTAATTTTCTAATCTTATATGTTTATGTATGACTCTTGCTACACATATCGCACAAAATGGACATGGTTGATATGGTAACCAGGCTTTCTATATTATCCCATCTCCACAACATGCACCTGCAGGACATGGCTATTATGCCTTTTAATGTTTATTCCTCTATTGTGAATGAGCCATGGGGGGATTCACTGCCGATCATGTACAAAAAGATTGTAGAGAAAAGAGTATCACGTTAGTGATGTTGACCAACTTTCTTCACAATGGTGAAGTTAATTGCAAAAGTCAATCTTTGACTTTAAAGAGAAAAAGCAAGGCCCGATGGAGCTTCTTTCAGAATATGATATGATGCGTATAGAGACATATGCCCAATTTGTATGGAAATTACATGGGCTGAGGACAATATGTGAATCACGTCAAGCAACTCATGTTGGGCAATAACTGCCAAGAAGGTGTGTGTTGGGGAGGTGTCAACCACGACATCCACTACTATTTGGGTCTCTTCTTTCATAAATCTCAACCAACATCTAATTAACTGATGTATATAATATGCTCTTATCTAGCAAACTCTGAATATATGATAATATAGTCATATTTGCACTCTACCTGCCTTCAAACTTGACATTCTCTTTACCTAAAGATGATACATGAAGGCCCCCCCTTGTGTATTTAATATATGATGTTATTGCATAAGTGTGTATTTAAGTTAATGAATTGTGCTAGGAAAATTTCAAAACATATTTCCTACAATTTGTCATCAAAATACTTCATTGAAATCCTTGGGAAATTTCCAGTTTTCTTGCCTCACACTTGAAGGACACCCCCACATACCCAATCTACAATTTTATTGCAATCAATGATGCATTCAAATGTAGAGATTGCACTTGTCAAATTTCATGATATAATTTGTTCATTTTAGCGTCAAAACTAACAGGATTGCATCTGTCAAAATTTCTGTCCTTATACTAATAAATACCTATATCCATGTTGTCGAAACAAAATCAGTTTCAAATGCTTTGTTCCTTGCACCAAACTTTAGTTAGGCTCTGGATGAGCGAGTTGTACGAACTCCCCTCCGCATTGTTCAAAATTTCGACGAAATGGTCGAAATTTCTGTTTCGGTGGCAATCGGACATCGAAATTGACTGACGAAACTCTCGAAACAGGCAGGTCATCGAATTTTTTTTCTACTTTATCATATACTATGTACAACCTAGAGCATTTTTTTTTGCACAATTTTCTATCTTTAAGTCTATATATTGTGCTTAGAAACTATAATGACTTAATTCATTGATTTCACCATCGAAAATTGACATAAAAAATGCCCATCGAAACAGTTTAGGGCCATTCACTAAAAAATGACGAGACCCCCCCCCAACATATCCAATATGAAATATTAGTACATATTTGAGTAGATCTACACTAGTAGATCGATCTGGTAAAATGTCATAAATTAATTTGTTTATTTTGCCGTCGAAACGCCAGGAACACATTTATCGAAATTTCTGTCAAAATTTGTTGAAATTTCTGTTTCTGTGGCCACCGAAACGGCGTCGAAATCGGACATTTTCTTCCTTGCCCCTCCAGATGATAAAATGAGCCTTCAATGAGTGTAAGTGTTGCTATGATACTCCATGATAGTCCAAGGTGAATGACACATCCAATGATGGTGTGTTGAGGTGAGTCTGCATCATCCTGCCAATCATCACTAGGTTTAGTGCATGGAAGTACATCCTCATACTCTATGCCATCCTCTTTCTTGGCATTAGTTGCCATGATCATCAGTTCATCACACAGTTGGGAAACTGACTGGATCATTGTCTATAACCTTGAAACGAGAAAAATGCACCTTGGAAGTTACTTATGCAGACTTCAATGAAGACGTAGGAATGGCTAGCATGACTGAAGAAGCGTTCATTATCAATCCAAATGTAGTCTGACGTCACCAAGTAGGCTGTCTCACAGGAGCCTGATGTGACGCACTGACGCCACACGATCGAGATAACTCAAAACAAAACGCGCGATCAACTACTAAGCAACCACATTACCACAAAATAGGGTAAATTAAAACCATGGTTATCAGAACCGACCCGGACCGGCCGGTTGAACCGGTTGAACCGGGAACCGGACACCCTACCGGTTTGGTTCTCTCAAAAAGCCGGAAATGACATCTGACCGGCATCAAACCGGTGAACCGGCCGGTTGAACCGGTGAACCGGTCCGGTTTTAGGCGAACCGGCCGGTTCTCTCACTTTACTAGTTTTAGTACTTTTGATGCTAGTTTTTATTAATCAATATTGAATACAATATAAATGTTGGTATATAAATGTCCACAAATAGAATAATATTTGTTATTTGGTCTATTTATCAAGTTATTGTGAGCAGTTGTGCTATTATTCATGTTTCATAACTTTTTAGGGATTTTTTCCATGAGTATCAAAGGTATTTATATATTTTTAAACTATTAGTTACGTCATGCTGACGTCACCGGTTGAACCAGTCAGACCACTGGTTGAACCAGTGAACCGTGAACCAGAGCCCTCACCGGTTCGCTGATCGGTTCGAGTCTGGCAACCCTGATTAAAACCGATCTTTATATAACCATTATGTGTGAAAACATATTACATCAAGGTCCACAAACTGTACCATATCACATATCAAGACAGGTATGTACATCTGTATAAAGGCTAACTTCTACAAACCTGTTACTGAAGATAATCTGTTTACATGTACAAGCCATATATACAAACAAGGCATACTGCCAAAACACGTATCGAGGTACATATCGTCTACAAACACGGCCCTCTCGGACATGAGAGTACAGGGACGACGCATAAGAATCTACTACACAACACAACAACTCATCCAACCTTCCGCGTTCACTGATTTCCGAGTTGCTCTTCCTCAACAACACGATCTCTACCACACCACGCACAACCACCTAAAAAGATGTGGCGAACCACGAGGTTGAGACCCATGTCCCAGGGAGAGATATAATAACTCTCCGCCAACAACTATTGTAAACACAAACTATGCTTAAGCAGGAAATGACATTATTGAACAGGATGAGCAAATTCATTTAAATGAATAACTTAAAACTGGTTACACAGACTAAGCAGGTTAAGCAGCTAGAACAAATAAGTAGAATATGTTATGTATTTAGAAGGAATATGAAGAACATGTATAACAATTGATTTCTCTTACCACATTATAATACAACTGATCAGTACAAGAAACAAAGCAAGAGTAAACATCCAATGTGAAGCGTGTTTAACCCTAAACAAATATACTACATGGTTGTATTACGTCTTTTATTAAGCCATGGGGAATTTGAGTCGTACCACCCAAATTCCAACTGACCACCGCTTGGTCGCAATCAGTTCCATACAAGATCAAGGAAGAGCTGGACTCCAAGATCTTCTCTGGCACTACTCAACTAGTATGAGTCTGCAGCGCAATGACATATCAGTCAAACTGCCAACAACGACATATAGTCAAGCTGAAAACACCTAGCCCACCTTGCTATAGGTCACGATGCTAGAAACCAGGGATATAAACCCAATCACTGAGATACAACCACAGTTGTCCTCCAATCATATCTCACACATATACATAAACTCCGAGACACGACCACAACCGTTCTCAAACAATTGAGGTCAAGATGACAAGGACACGCATGTCGAAACCCTAACCCTAATTTGGGTACATGATGATAATGTGTAGCTCGCTTGAGTAACTAGTAAGTTGATGAAGCACTTTAATTAACATCAAACCCTAATTATCAAGGTCTCCATCATTCTTGGGAAAGAAAGAGTCTACCATTAATATCACAAGATCAACCACGTGAGGCAAACATGTGTCTAGGAAATCTCGATCGAAGAGGGATAGACCTCACCATCTCCATTGGTTGAAGAGGTGGGCCACCCTCATCGTCCGCATGGATCAACCATCACGACCAAAGAGAAACATGGCATGTCTTCGACCGAAGAGAACCAAGTAGAAGAAAACTTGGCGACCGAAGGAAACCTACCACTTCATCGACCAAAGGGATTGAGACCCTTCGTGACCGAAGAAAGTTCAACATACATAGAGACCACTTTAACCCCATGCATGGTGACCAAAGGTCATGAGAAACCTCATCGACCGAAGAAGACATCACCTTAGCGA
Organism: Alisma plantago-aquatica; assembly: GCA_963693085.1. Taxonomy (NCBI): domain Eukaryota; kingdom Viridiplantae; phylum Streptophyta; class Magnoliopsida; order Alismatales; family Alismataceae; genus Alisma; species Alisma plantago-aquatica. The sequence goes on along the minus strand of OY856412.1, from coordinate 1,136,384,723 downwards.
CCTCACAAGTAGGTTCATTCTTAGAGACCTAAAAGGCACTCAAGCTCATCGACCAACATGGAAAACTTGGTGACCACATGAGGAGAGAGAAAACTCATCAACCACAAGATCATCAAGATGATCACCTCCATAAAACCGAAAACAACAAGGATCAAAACTCAAGGAGAGGTTCATCATCAAAACCCTAAATCCAACCATCAAACATGAAGGGAACCAAACCATCAAGGTGGAACCTCATGAAGGGAAACATCACCAAACCCTAAACCCGATCATCATAAAGACTTAGGCAAAAACACGTATGAGAGGAAAAACCATTGTTAACACATGCATGTAAGAATCAACAAGTCCATTATGCAAAAGACAAAACTATGATTATGAGGAAGGATACCAAGGTTAACCACATGACATCACCAAACCCTAAACCCGATCATCATCAAGACTTAGGAAAAACCATGTATGAGAACCATCATTAAACATGCATGTAAGAATCAACACCTCCATCATTATGCAAAAGACAAAACCACGATAATGAGGAAAAACCATTGTTAACACATGCATGTAAGAATCAACACCTCCATTATGCAAAAGACAAAACTATGATTATGAGGAAGGATACCAAGGTTAAGCACATGACATCACCAAACCCTAAACTCGATCATCATCAAGACTTAGGAAAAACCATGTATGAGAGGAAAAACCATCATTAAAACATGCATGTAAGAATCAACACCTCTATCATTATGTAAAAGACAAAACCACGATTATGAGGAAGGATACCAAGGTTAAGCACATGCTTGAAAGGATCACCACTTTCACCATCAAACAAGAGTTCGACCACATAGATTAAGGTTTAGCAAGGGAGATTATCTACTCAAGATCATCATGAAAACTAAACCCTAGAGCATAGATAATTAGATATTATCACTAAACTACTTATGATCACGATTTTAGTGTAGGTCATTAACATGCAAGATGAGTGCAACAATAATTAAGGGGAAAGTTATATAACTCGCCTTGGATTATGATGTAGAGGCTCCAAATAGCTCCAAGAAGAGAAAGAAACCTAGCTTGATCACTTCCACAGCCAAGCTAGTCACCGCCTCAAAAGAGAAGCAAATCCTAGGTTAAATAACAAGAGAGAGCTAAAGCTTCTAGGCCGAAAAAAACAAGAAGGAGAGAGGAGATCTCCAACTCAACTCAACACTACCATGGAGAACTATGGATTTGGTCAAGAAGATAGGAGTTCCTCAAGAAGCACTACCATGGCGACCCATGGATTCAGCTAAGAGAAGGAAAGAGAGGTAGGGTTTGCAAGAAAACGAAACCAAGAAGGATAGATCACTTACCAAGATCTACGAACACCAAAGGATCACCAAAGGAGAGTTGCTCCAACCCTAGATCACACATGCAAGGGTTCGACCACCTTGCTCCAAGGTTGAGCTCTTCTCCAACACTAAGATCATAAGGGTCGAGCCCCAAGCAAGGGAGAAAGAGGGTACAAAAGGATCATTTGCATGCAAGGAGGGAGGAATATACACCCAAGGGTAGGAGAGAGATAGGAGAGGTTAGGTGTCAAGCCACTAGTGCCACTTGTCCCTTAAAACTCGGCCATGCAAGCACTAAAAACATGCATGCATCAAGGATCGTTAAGACCAAGGAAGCTCATCGACCACCTTGGTCTGATGGGCCATCTGTCGAAGGAAAACTGATCCAAAAACTCAAACGGTCGAAGAGAAAACCAAGTCAATCGGCCACATAGAATCATATCTAGGGTTTCTTGGCTCATCGACCGAAGAGAACCCTAGGTACATTCTAGAACTTCATCGATCGAAGAAACCAAAGAAAAAGGTATATCACGATGGTCGTTGAAAACCAAGGAGGTCATCGGTCAACCCTTGAAGTCAACACCAATGCTAGGGCCTCTGGGCAAACCCTAAACATCCACACATGGTGTTAGCACATCTCTCCACATCAGATCGAGGTGCAACAAAGCGCCTAAGGGCTCAACTCTCTCCAACATGATGCCAAAGTATGTGAGGCACATCAAACATGTGACAAATTGCAAGATAAACCCTACACCTGGGTAAATTGCAATTAGGTCAAAAACAAGCACACATATAGCATAAGTGCATAACTAGCTCAAACAACATCCAAACTGGGCCAAACTGTAGACATAAGCAGGTCACATGTTATTAAAGCACATCACATGATTAGATTAAGGTTTTAAGCATCTTATTATATTAAGCAAGCAAGATCAAGCATAAAGCTAGGTCAGGGGTCTTACACCTGACATTGCTGCTCATGCTCTATTTGGTCCGGGATGTGTATAACATCATTCATGCTGTAAACGCATGATGTAACCTAGGCAGTTGCGATTGGGATAGAAAGACCACGCAGGAACATCGTGATCATGGTCGTTTCATCCCAAAAGACCTCTGTCGAGTCGTAGAATTTACACATGTATTCATCAGAGGAGTCTGTGCCCTGCTTCAAATTAGACAACTTGAGGCAGAGTTTCTACTTGTAGTTGATTGGAATACAAAGGATTCCGTATATGTCTTCATACAGGCCCATGTGTTCACACATCAAACAATGCTCAATCCATTACACCATGCGAGAGAAGTGCCTTGCAACTTTCCCTCAACAAACAATAGTTGGAGCTCCTTTGTCAGTTGGTACCGTTGAAGAATGCCTTGATGTTGTGCAGCTAGTCATAGGACTTGTCAAGATCATCGATATAGTGGAAGTTATGGACATTGATGTTGAGTGATTGATGAAGTTATGGTCACACAGGGACATCGAATGGAGATGGACGTCTGTTGCCTTGATTTTGTCAATTGTTCATATACTAATTGTGTTGTACAAGGCACTCTATGTGCGCAATCAGAGTGGGACCATGCCTTTGATTTTTGCAATCTCTATTTCTCGGGTCGCAAAATGGGCATCATGCTTGTTCATCTTGGCGTTAAATCGTCATTGCACCACAGTTCAATGCGATGGTGTTTATGGCTGTTCTGGAGTACTCAACCTTGAAAGCATTTTTTTTCTAATTTCAGTTACTCAGGAATGCATGGATTTAGACGGTGGCTAACACGAGATCTAGATTTTTGGGTGTCGTGAACGACACTCGGGATCAAAGAGGGTACCCAAAAAAATGTTTTAGGCTCCTCATAAGAATCACAATGACTGCTGCAACATGCATGTAGCCGCTGTTAATTGCCCTAGATGGCTGTGGAGTGTAGTGCTCCTTGCTTGCTGCTGCATTGCTGTAGGACCTTGGATAAACCTAGAGTGGTTGTGGCTGCTCCAAAAGGTGGTATTTATGTGGCCTTACCGCACTTGAAAAGGAGGCAAGAACCGCAAGATGCAACTCCCTCCCCGGTTGCCGCTGGTGAAGAAGGAAAGGGTCGCACCCTTCTACGACCAACCACTATAAGGAATAGCCCTAATGGGCTGCTAAGAACCTGAGGAAGGGAGGGGATGGGGTGCTAACCCCCCTACGTGGCCTGTGATGGAGCCGGTGAGCCCTCTAGGCCATATAGTTGTCTGCTTGCACTATAGTGCCAAACAAGAGAAAAAAACGACCAGAGGGAAAATCAGAAGCAAACTGAAGGGGGTTTTGGTGGACATTTATAGGAAGATATGAAGGGAGAAAGAGGAAGTTTGGGTGAGAGCAGTGTTGGCGGCGCATTGTTCATGATGGGCAAGAGTTTTTTTCGTGGATAGGATTAATCCTAGACCTAGGGTTTAGGATAAATAAAGGGTGAATGGGTTAGGCCATACCTAGGGTTTTGATCGTTTCCCAAGGTCTTGGAATCTAGACCTAGAGTTTAGATCTCAGGCTCTGATACCAACAATTGCAAATTGGATTAACAAAAAAATATTCATCTAGTTGAACTCTGTCGGATGACAACCTCTTCATGGGTACTTATAAATAATGCACAAAAAGCCCTAATTGGGTTATACAACTAACATAGTCTTTTTTTATTACACACAAGAGCTAGAAAGAAAGGGGAACGAAGGATGGAGAAGATGTCTGGACAACTTCAATCCATAGGCTATGATCACGGTTAGTCTGGGTGGCTGCTCATGCTGCCCCTTCGGGTGCCGACCTATGACTACCTTCCACATCTGCCTTGGCAACGACTTGTTATAGGCCCCTTTGGGTGCCAATGGCTGCTGCTCCTGGGAGCCAACTTTGGTTGACCTTTGCGGCGACCTACTACTGGCAGTTGCCTTTTGCGGTGTCCTACTACTAGTGGCGGTTGATGCTGGATACCCTCTACGATAGGCTACTTCAGGCGACTGGCTTGCTGGTGGTGGAGAAGAGAGAGGAGGGTAGATTAGGTTAGAGCAATCACTTTGATATCATGAACTATACGAAATGATTCTGATTAGTTGTTAATGAGATAACTCTGGGGATACATGGGTACACTTAAACAGGTAAATGGATCCTCAGTTAAGTGCACTAATAAGAGACATAGAATATAAACACAATGGCCTAAGTCTAATGAACTAAATAACCACTTATAATTATAGTCATTATATAGGAGAGTATGGTATGTTATACTGCATGTATGAGAAGGCAACTAGATGAGAGATAGAGAGATCAATAAAGAGAGGCCCATTCTCAAGATAAAGGTACACATTTGGTAGTCCGCCTTAGCACTCATGTATGAAAATAAGGTAGGATATAGAGGCTTGGTGATGATGTCTATATCTTGCTTTGCTACGTTTGCACATATCTTCTTGTTCTTCGCCAAATCATGAATGAAGTGGCAATTGACCTCAATGCGCTTTGTTTGTTCATGGAAGACATGGTTGTTGGCGATGTGGATGACACCACGATACCACCAATTCAAGATAGAGGGAGACCGAACCAGAATGCCAAATTCCTTAAGAATAGAATGAACCCACTATATATCACAACAAGCATGCACCATATCTCTTTATGCCGTTTAGTGCTAGATTGAGCAACAACTTGTTCTTCTCCTCTAGGCAACTGGATGATTTGCTAGAAGGATGCAAAAGCCTAACATAGAGCGTTAATCCACATCTCCAGTTTACTTTGCATCGACCCGTTATTGGTAATCTCCTCTGAGAAGCGTCATTTTATGGAATAGTCCTTTCACTTGTGCATTCTTAGGAGTATGGGGATCCACTATACAACACCCTAATGTGTTTATAAAGATGCACTCATGTGTTGACTAACGACCCTACTGCATATGAAATATTCAGGGTGAGCGATCATCTAATAGATGAAATTGCCAACAATTCTTCAAACTTCTCTGGATCAATGAATAACTCCCCTCATTTTGGACTTTCCTGCGATAATCCATGGGAGTTGAGACGGCTTTTGCATTGTTCATACCGATTTATTTAGGAGGTCCAGGACATGCACCCTTTGAGATAGATTTATCGTAGATTCAGATGGAAGGCTTCGATCCCTAGATTATTGTAGAGTCCTCCAATCTTTGGTATGGAAGGAAGATTGGAGTGCCTTTTTTACATCAACAATGCCCTAATTGCCACTCTGTAGATGACAATATCATCGCCTTATGTTTCAAAAATGACATGATCTCTGGAGACTTTGAAGTGAAATAAAGAATGACACGCCGCTTGTAGTCAAGATCTTCAAGAACCATGTTCTTTTCCAACCAAGCTTGAGCAGATTGTTTAAAATCGTAGAAAGACCGTCATAATCGATAAACTTTGATAGAGATCCCCCCCCAACAACAAAACCAGGTCGTTGCTGCATATAGACTTCTTGTCAGAGATCCTGTATAAGGTGTTTTTGGCATCCAATTGGTATAATGGCTAGTCCAAGTGAGTAACGAGAGATACCAATGCAAATAAAGGTAATTCTTGTGAGATGAGAGGTGTTGAAGAAGTCAACACCAAATTTGTGGGTATATCCTTTGGCCACAAGACAAGCCTTAAGACGTTCAACAAAGCCATTGATGTGTGACTGAAAAGACCAATCAACAATGTGTGACTGGAAAAGACCAATCAACAACCAAGAACATACTTATTTGAAAGGAGCGTCTACTAATCCCAATGTTAGATTATCTCGGAGAGAAGCCATTTTGCTCAAATTTAAGGGGTTCCTCGTAATGTTTTGATATAAGGTAATATGAGGCAAAGACATGAACTATAGGGGGAAGACTAACAATGCAAAATGTAATAGTAATAGGTTTCAAAATGGAGCATGAATGGATACCTATTTTGCTACATGTTCAATAAATTTGTTCGAAGTGACATTAATTCTCGAGCCAAGAGGTGGGGATTCATATACTTTCTTTGTTGATATATTAGAGGATACATTTGAAGTGTTCAGGAGAAAAACCTTATGATTTTCGTGGAACATCAATGTTTAAGGAGAAGGAAGCATTGAGGGTTGCGAAATTGCTAGTAGTAGTAATTCTGGGATAAAACAAAGTTGGTTTCATGGAAGATGACATCAAAAGAGACAAACATCAGTTAGGAGAAGGATCATAACACTTATATTCTTTATGAACATGGGAATATCCCAAAAAGAGTATTAGAAAATGTCCCTAGGATAAAGGTCATATGCTTTTGGATCAAATATGTGAACAAAAGCAGTGCACCATAAACTTGATTTTTGCTGGGATGAACTGAAGAAAAAAGAGTTTTCCCCATAGTAACATATTCGAGATTTGACAACTTTTTGGCTGGCCGGAAAAAACTGGAATTTGAAATAAATCGAGAAAATTCGGGAAAAAAATAATGAACTTCCGGTCATAATGTAGTCAACTATTCGGAAATAATCGGGATTAAGTTGGTATATATATATATGTATGTATGTATGTATATACATATATACGTATATATACATATATATATGTATATATTTACATATATATGTATATATATGTACATATATATATACATATATATGTACATATATATACATATATATGTACATATATATATATATATGTATGGAGTCAGGCTAGAATACACTCGAGTGTATTCAGAGCAGAATACACTCAAGTAGTTTTTCATGATGCAATATTTTTTGCAAAAATCTAATCCGTTGATCTTCTTAAACATCTTGTGAATAGCTCATACACAAAATTTGAGCACATTTGGACATTTATAGGTCATGTTATAAAGACCGCAAAAATTATGCATTTCAAATTAGTTTCGCGCGTCGATTTTGTTGCCTTTGGATGAGTGACTTACACTCATTGAAATGGGCTCAAAATTTGTATGTAGCCGAATTATAGTATGACGGTGAAGATCAATGGTTTACATTTTGCAAAAAATAGTCTTGATATGCAAACACACTTGAGTGTATTCGTGCGATCTGTACACTCGAGTGTATTCTAGCCTGACTCTCTCTCTCTCTCTCTATATATATATATATATATATATATATATATATATATATATCACATGCCTGCAAGCCATACAATATTATTGAGGGAAAAAAGTAGGAATATACATTAACGTAAAGTTGAACAATAACAGTGTATAGAACAATTTGAGAGAAACATGTGAAATAATAGTAATTATTAATGAAATATTGAGCATGTATGGTAATAGTAATAAAAAATAGGAGGCAAATGAGAAAACAATATGAAACTAAGAGGAGGATTGCATGTTTGCTGATTGAAGAGAATATTAAGCCGAGGATGCAAACACTACATTAGAGAAGGGGAAGAAGGGGGGAAAGACAATGCAACAACACAGACTGTCGGGAGAGTGGGGGTTGGGGGTTTAGTGTATATCCAAAGTTCTTTTGTACACGCTACGCGGTTTTGTAAAAATAACAGTGCTAGTGACTTCAAAGAGAAAAATTGTGAAAAGTCACGACAGATCGTGAAAAGCATATAAATCGTGAAAAAATGGGGAAATCATGAAAAGTCATGAAAAATCGGCGACCAACGTATTAGTTGTGTTGAACATTTGGGAGTCTATTACATTGTGAAAAATCGTCCTTTTTTTGTAAAAGTCAAAGATCATTTTTTGACAAAGGTTTTCCCCTTGAGGAACAAAAGATGGTTGGTGGTTGATAAGAAAACATGCAGTTAAACTGCTTCATACCAAAGGAAATGGGTAACTATGCATGGATAGAAAAGGTTCGAGTAAAATCTACAACGCGCCGAATATTTGGCTCCGCAATTCCTCTGATTATGTTGAGAAGTATAGGCACACGATTGTTGATGAATCAGTTCAAGTTGCTGGCATTCTGGCAAAAAGAAAAAATGACAGATTGAACATATTCTAAAACATTGTTAGTCCTAAGGTGAATCAAATGTATACCATTTTTTGAAACACACTTATAATCGATAAAACTTCGTTATGAGGTTTAATTAAGTAAAGCAACATCATCCTAGAATAATCATCAACAAAGGTAAAAAATGTCGATAACAAGTTATAGATCGTGGTGTGAAAGACCACAATCATCATTATGTATTAACTAATGAAGTGCATAAGATTGTCTCTTAGTACGAGATCATGAACGTATTTTAGTTGATGAGTGGATGATAATGGGATAGTACCACATTGGTCAAGGGTATGAGTTCAACCATCTGCCAAGGTAACAAAGGTATAAGGAATATAGGTGCCAGATGAAGAGAGTATATGTTTCATACCAGTCGTCGACTATCTAGCTGGTGTGGGTAGCAACCAATGCTACCTTGGTTGGAAGCAACAAATTTGCTGATGAGGAGACTGCCTATAGGTAGGAGAATTACTTGAGGATACATGTATAGAGGCGCAAAGCAGCAGTTAGAACCTTAAATATTCAGAGGCTGAATCAGATGCTGCTCCATGACCATGTGCTCTTCCGTGCTTTGAGTAGCATTGATCCTCCACATGTCCTAACTTCTCGCAAAAGGTACATTTGGGGAGACTCACATGTATCGTCTAAGGAGGGAAGTTGATCAAAACTAAGAATGATGCTTTGGACTGGAGAAACTTGGGATTAAGACCATGGAGTAACTTTTGTTATGAAACCATCTCGTTTCTTTTCCAGGGCTTTAACTGAGATAGGCAAAAAGAAGTTCAACTGGTGACACTATCGGATTTTCAAGTTTCTTCCAGTTTTTTCTCGCCGTGGTTGGCAATGAACTTGTCTGAAAGGTTGTAAATCTGTAGATCATTATTCTTGTGTATAGATTTCTTGGCAACATTCGATGTCCTTGGCTTCACGGTAGAATATGCACTTAGCGAGAATTGATAATTCCACGCTGTACTGCATAGCCAACAGACCACCAAACTGTTGTCTTGACACCAGTTGCCACTGTCTTTTGCACCTTTCATTATGTACTTGAGTTTATTTATAGACTCAAGGAATGTGTATACAACATATACTAAAGAAGGTAGTTGCTACCATTAAGTTTGAAAATTAAATTACAAAAATGTTGGTTGGATAATTATAAATAATGGTGGGAGCCTTTCTTTTCACCATATTGGCATCATTGTAGCGATTTCCAGAATGAAGCACACAAATGAGAAAGAACACATCTATTGGAATGAAGCATGGTAGCATAACAGGCAAGCGCTACCGGAATGTAGCATGGTAGGACAATCAAGAGAATCCTACCAGAATTACACATGATAGTAAAGAGGAGAGAATCACTTTACCAGGAATTACACCATGATAGGGACTTAATGAATCCTCACTTTACCAGGAATTACACCATGATAGGGACTTAATGAATCCCCTAAAGTCACAAGAATCACCACTATATGTAGGAGAATTATACAGGGAGGAAGAAACATAGAAGAGAAATGCTTCATTAGAGAAGACACGATTTAGAGAAGATGGAAGAGGAGGCCTACAAAGGCTAAATAGCTCTGCACCAGCGGTCCTGAAAGCCTGTGGCTCATGTTGTGCCTATTTGGAGGTAGCAACGACAATTGTGCCCGCAGCTGTTGCTGCTACTCCAGCTGGCTGCAACAAGCGCTGGCAACCACATACTGCTTCTATGGCAGGTGGGTGGGAGGGGACGCAGAGGGGAGGACGACATCAAAAACGAGGAAGGGGATGGGCGGTGGCAAGTGGGATGGTGACAAGAAAGTGGGTACAGGGAGGGGTGTTTTTAGAGGGAAAAGGTTAGGGAATGAAGCAAGTGTCCCCAACCCTAATACTTTGTATTATGTAGCAATTAGGATAACTGATTAGTTGAAGAGATAAATGCGCGTTGCTTATGTAAGGGAGTGTGTGGTATCACATATATCACTTGTACAAGATAAGAGAACGAGAGAGAGAGAAATATTAAATAGAGGCCCATTAGGCTCATTTAGTCTATTCAGACGCAATATTAACCCTACATGAGGCTAGATGGGAAAGCAAAAGTTAACAACCTAGCAAAACTTTTTAGTAAAATATGTCTTACCCAATCGTGTGGGTATATTTATCATAAACTTGAAAGAAAGAAGCAAAACATACACATCCTACAACCATGTTAGTAACATATCAAGTATGGCTTCTGGTGGAAACCATGTTTGTGAGAGTTAATTGAGTAATTTCATTCATCTAATTCAACATACTAGATAATACTGTTGGGTGTGGATTTATATAGATAACTCGTGGGAGACCCTAGTTGACCCAGTTCTGCTAATGGCCCTACTAAATAGGAAGGAAACCAATCAATTTGAGAATTTACAAATAAGTCCTACACGTAGCTTCCAGTATTAAAACAATTACAAACAAAATTCTAAGACAAGATAACATAATAAAGAACTATTTACGCCTAACTGGATCTGCTCTCATGATTTTGGATCTAGGACTGTGACTTGGCCTGCATCTGTCACTTCTGCTATGCAAGATCTCGTCATGGGATCAGACCACAAGTTGATGTAAGATAATGCCATCTGCTCATGTGAAAAAGACTGGTCAGGCGAACATCATGCTTCCGCTGCAAATGATCATGCCAATGAACGCCTTTAAGTCGGAATTTACAGTTAGGAGTGACGGGAAGAATGGATCATGGAACACTAGTGGTTCCGCTTCAAGTAGTGGGGAAGATGGAGCTGCATCTTCATAGGTATCATGCTGTGTCTCTAGTATTAGGTTTGGCTCTGGAATTGACAGATCAACTGGATCTATGAGCACAAGTGGAGTTGCAACTGATAGATTGGTATGGTCATTCTGGTCTTCTGAGTCTTCATAGTCCCATGTAAAGTGTTTTGGGCATTCAACATATCAATGCCCAACTTCACTTTAACCAAGGCAAGGGTAGATTCATGGAGATCACAATGGTCACATAATCAGAACGACATGTTCACGCTTGGGAAGTGTTGAACATCAAGCCATCGTACATCGCATTCTTCATATCTTCCAAAGTATAGATGCAAATACACACATGCATGGTCGTACCAATCTTCGGCTGATCCTCGCAATTGTTTGATAGCAAAGTAGAACATATTATGGGAAGTTTGCCAATGCTGGTGCTGCTCATTCTTTTGAACCCAATGTTGAAAGTTAGCAAAGCAGGTGCGTCCATTATATACAAGTTCTCCCAAAGACACACAGGAGTAGATGTTGGTGAAGTTTGGATGAGATCTAAAATTTCAAAATCCGGGATGGTGATGCATGCAGTTTTTCATGAACAATGCGGTATCCAAAATTACGGTGGTATTCTGCTCAACTCCAATGTGTGTCAGTGAAGTGTGAGCGCAATCCAGAATTTCCAAATTTGGGTGTACTGGTGTTTGAGGTGTGCATAATGACGAATTGGGATCTACAAATCACAGGATGTTGCTGGAGACACCTGGAATCGTGATGGAAGCATCATGAAGGAAGAAAACACTCGAAATCTCATTCCTACAAATCTGCTGTGTATTTTTCATGATGAACAGTATGCGGCATGGGGAAAAAAATCCTGGAGAAAGAAGATGGAGAGAGGAAGATGAAGAGTTGTAGGAATGAGATGAATAGTGCGACGACATACTGCTCACATGACAATAACTTGATTTTTTTAATATGATTGGATCTAATCTAGGGCTTAGATCCGAAGGAGAGTGGAGATTGCTCCTAGACCTAGGGTTTAGGAGTTTAATGATGGATAGAGTGGGGTGTCCCGAACCTAGTCATAGGATTTAAGCTTCAGGCTTTGATACTAACTAATACACATCACGTTTGCAAAAACTAGTTTCATTCATCTTACTGAACCTACTGGACGATACCCTTAGGCTTGGGTCTATATAGACAATTGCAGGAAACCCTCATCAGCATATTTCCACCAATGATCCAACTTAAACGTGAACTACATAAGTAACATGGGAACATACAACTAAGGCCCCAAATATTATTTGTAGCTCCTTATACCGAAACAATTGCAGATAAATGCTAAGACATGACAATATAAAGGGCTAATTAAGCCTAACCGGATGAGTCATGCTTTTGGACCCGGGACTGTGACTTATCCTTGATTGACTTCTTTTCTTTTGAAAATTCCTGGATTGACTTCTTTGTTGACATTAGCATTAAACATCCTATAAACATGGTTAAGTGGCTGAGAAGTAGGATATTAATCATAAAAGATGATGTGTAGCAAACTCTAATAAGAGATGTTGCAAAATCTACTCAAATCTAATGTCATGCTAAATACGTTCATTTTAGCATTAGAAAGCTGCAATCAGTCCATGTACCCTCACGTACCACTGGAAACGAAGACGCAATATCTGATATTTTTGACTGCTAATTTTGTTTCCTTCTTCGGATCTTCCTCTGGTAAAAATGCAGATCTTTCCATTCCAAGGTGTATATGTGAAGAGAAGCATTAGAAATTGTTAGCATTAGACAAAAAACTTAGCATTCAAGGTACTATACAAACTGCTAAATTGAAGCGGCAGTTTACTGCAATGAAAAAAAACAGAATAACAAATCCTAGAGATTAGAGTTATTGCAAACCAAATACTATGCTGCGGTTTCTCAGACCCTCTTTAAATCTAAGTAGCAAAGGAGTTCGTTCGGATTTCCCACTAGCCATGTACTGTGGCACATCAACGTAAAGGTGCTGTTGTTGCTTTCATTGCCATGTGATGGAAAGCAACCACTGTGAAGAAGTAAAAAAATTATGAAAGACAGTGGATTAAATCTATCCCCTATGATAGCTTTTGTAGCAAATTGTGTCGTGACAGGAAATTTGCATTTTTCTCTCTAGTTGGGGGCTTGTTGGTGAACTTAAGAATCTTGTTGTGGGTAGAGAACCAAAAATTTACAATTTCAGTTTCATTGCCATGTGATGGAAAGCAGAAAAGTAAAAAAATTATGAAAGACAATGGATTAACTCTATCCTCTATGATAGCTTTTGTAGCAAATTGTGTCGTGACAGGAAATTTGCATTTTTCTCTCTAGTTGGGGGCTTGTTGGTGAAGTTAAGAATCTTGTAGTGGGTAGAGAACCAAAGATTTACATTTTCAGTTTCAAACACAAAAGAAAATGTCGGGAGTGAGAACAGAGTTGTTACTTGTCAGTATAGTCTGCGTATAGCATATAAAACTGTAAAAGGAAAAGTGAGCACGGAATAACATAGGAAAATATAAAACATCAGTCATTTTTTGATCTGCATGTCACACAACAGAACAAACTGTAGCCAACCTGACTGCTGCTCTTTTGCCACTGCATTAACTTCAATGACAAGAAAGTCCAAAGCAATTACCTTAGGATATCATGCCTTCTTGTGCACAAAAGTCAAACACATTCACCTCCAGAAAAAAAAAAACATTTTCTAGTTGGATACCATTACGAAGTCCCTATGGTCATGGTATAAGTTGCACGGATAAAATATTGCTTAACAAGTCATGCCTGATTACTTCGAAATTGATGTCTCACATGTACTGAATTTCAGATAGGATAGTCTCCATATTCTTCAGCACTCAAATATGTTCTCATATTGAAACTCACCAAGATGATAATTGATGTCTCACATGTACTCACAACTTCAGATAGGATAGTCTCCATATTCTTCAGCACTCAAATGTGTTCTCATATTTAAATTCACCAAGATGATAGTAAGATGCCCTACTAGTGAATATACTAATGTTCGTGTTTCAGTTCGTCTCAGGCATCCACATGATGCGCTCAACATCTCGAGTATCTCTGGCTGTATACCATCCTAACTGGAGGTGTTGAGAAAAATATGTTAACCAACCTAAAGCTCCATCAGCTTCAAAAATAGAAGTATAGCAGTTAAGGTAAAAAATGTAAGTAGGACGAGATAACAGTAGATAGTCTGGAACTATTGATGATGCCAACGGACAATCAACAATTTATAAACACCAATTCATATATTCAGTATTCCAAATCAATGAAAGATAAAGTCTATCTTTTCTCCACAGGTAGCTAGAGAGCACGGAAGTAAGACCATAAATTAAATATAAAAGGACGCTAACACGACAACATGCGCAACACATATTATTGGCAAAAAATGTGTATTGAATATTGTAACTTATGTGTACTTATATTGTATTTGACAAGTTTGCAATACTCTAATACGTAATCCAAGTATATAGATTTGATGCCTGCGATTTAGATATGATTTTAAAATCATCTCAATCGTATATTTAGATTGAATGTGTACTACATAGATTACATATGCAAGAATTCATCTCGGATATTTGTGATTGCAAAAAGATGTATAATCCCTCATAGTGGAAAGTTTCTAAAATTGCAAAAGTCACTGGATGATTTTTAATTATCTTATAATATACATGATATATGGTTGTGATTTCTTAAACATATCTAATTGATAATATGTTCTATCAATCTGTATGGTTGGATTTAATTAAGAATTGGATATGTGAGTCTTATGTACCAGCTGGTACATGCACCCTTTATGTGTGACTATTTGGTATTTTACATTTTGGCTGTATTCAAATAATTGTATTTAGTTAAAAATTGGATATGTAAGTCAAACTGCCTGTATTTTATGTATTTTTTGGATTACATGTCTCAAAGATTATCTTAATACAAAAACTATGGACCATCTTTTGGAAAAGAACACATATTTTCTTATCTATTTGAACATGTTCTTCAAATTATTATGGGCGATTTAGTGAATGACAATTTGACGGCCGATACACACTTCCTAACCCATCTTTCTACATACAAACAATACCATATATGTTGTAGGAATAGTCCCACATCACCGAGTCTGGAGGATTGTCCTTGGGCTTATAAGATGTGTGGTTGCTTCACTTATTGCCAACCGTTTTGAGTTGGGTACTCACACTTACACATGGTATTAAAGTGGCCCCCACAACACTACCAAAAATAATACGAGCACACAAGACAAGTGGTTGCATGTGAGGGGAGATGTGAAAATAATCCTAAACTATTGAGTTTTGGGGTTCTTCTTGGATTTTCTTCACTCATTGCCAATTGGCTTTGAGTTGAATACCCAAACTTACACATAGCCTTCTATTTAACAAATCGACAGAAATATTAGGGATCTCGACGATATTGCATTGCAAAGGAAGGAGATTTTATATAGAAAAGGGGAATAATTTTATTCGATGTATGTATTCCATGTCCAACAATAGGAAAGGTTAGTTTAGTTTGGCCTTTTCTTTTAATTTGATTTGATCACCAGTACCTCATAAAATATTAACAATCCTTTCTGCAAAATTGACGACTACCATTTATTTGATGTATGTATTCCATGTCCAACAATAGGAAAGGTTAGTTTGGTTTGGCCTTTTCTTTTAATTGGATTTGATCACCAGTACCTTGTAAATATTGACAATCCTTTCTGCAAAATTGACAACGACTACCATTGTGCAACAAATAGGAAGAGCTACATTGGCAGCCAACAACAATTGCATCAAAGGCCAACGAACAATAATCACATGTGTAGCAAGAGTAGTTGCACTCTCTCTCCTGGTTAATATCCCTCTTCTTCTACTTCAATGTTTGCTATGCCTCCACTCCTAGTTGCTGGTCCTTGCTTGAAGCACCTCCACGTCCATGACGTGTCTTGTTCGTGTCCATAGGTATGTTTCCAGGTACCACATCTGCCCTTGAGCTTGTTCGTGCTTCTTAGATTGGTAGAGGCTTTAAAATAATACACTTCTCATTTTCCATGAAGAAGACACATGCTTTCATCTTCTTGTCATATATGTTACAAGTTACAACGTACTAATAAAGGCCCTTATGGTTATAATGATCGAGAAAAGCTTATGGTAAAAGAAGACCAATGAACAAAGAACTATCCCTAATAATTGGTGATGCTATTTTTGCAACCCTAAAAGAGAAAGCTACTAAAACCTTCTAGTAGTATTGCGAAGGCAAGAAAGATACTCCTAATTTTAAAAACCAGTTTGGGGACATATGTTAGTTTGAGGGTGTAATATACCTAAATAGTATGATATTTGTTTTTACATTCATTGAAATAGCTATGTAGGCGTGCATCTTGACAAGTATGATACCAGTTCTAGATTATTATATATGTCCATTGTGGGGTCTCTCACAAGTGTGTTGCATATACATACATGCAACTGTATATACACATGCATGCTTGCAAGGTTTTGGTGCAATGGCTACCGAACTATGGTGCTAACGAGCATGTCACATGCTTGATTCTTGTTGAACATTAATTATTATGTTATTTCTTGCCAATGTCGCAGTTTGTGGTACATGTGCATTGCAGTAGGCCTTGAATTATCTACTCTTCTTGCATTAGGTGTTTGAGGGGTTGATGCAAACCTAGGTTTTGGAAAGTGCGAAGCTGGAAGCATGTGGATTGCCCCCCTTGAAGCATGAAGCGGTTTTTGAAGCGAACTAAAGCGGATGCTTTTTGTAAAAACAGTCTGCATTGTTTTTAAAAAATCAGATGAACTTAGAATAACTTGTATTTCACTTTCTCCCTTCGGGCTAGATCTAGACGAGTGCAATACTTCCACTTGGGATTATTTGACATAGGCAAACTTTAATCACTCCCGTCCACACTAATTGTGATAGAAAATATAATAATCAGTAGATTAATTTTCTAATTAGAGTAAGTACATTTTAGAGTCATATTGTCATAGACTCATAATGTATACAATTTAAATTTAAAAACAACAAGGGAGTTAAATGATCTCGATATATGATACATGGCAGTAATGACTACTGGATTGACACGAAATAGATTAGTCATAATATCTGTAATTGCAGTAATTAATTATGTGACAACAACATATTATATTCATTATGGAATCATGCAATCATATAGAAGTGCCATGTTGGTATGCATCCATTCATCTCACATGACGAAATTGTGCAACATCCAATAGCAAAAAAATCATATATACATGTGACAAGATGTTGTGCTTTCATATAGGAGGTTACGTAATGAGACTGCGGAACATAAAAAATTCATGGAAAATAAAACATAGCAGGAACATGATGTTTGCTAATATTATATCATGAAAAACTAAACATTGCAGGAACAAGATGCAACATCAAAAAGTTCATGCAACTATTACTAATATTACATTACAAACTCTACAAATGACACAATGACAATACATAGTTCTTATACAAATGTATATAGTGTACAAACAACAATAACTAATTAGTGATACTAATTATCAAACCGATTATTACACCTATTACAATACAATTTTTATTTTTTAAAAATTTAGCGGGTGATTGGGCAAGTTTCAAGAATACAAGCGCCCTGAAGCGGCCGCTTAAGCAGACCCAAAAAAGCAGCCTGAAGCTGGGAAAAGCGGAGAAAAGTGACCGCTTCAGTGCAAAATGCTTCAAAGCTCGCTTCTGTAAAAATTACAACGACATTTGTGCTTGGACGCTTAAGCGGCCGCTTCACCCACTTTTTTATTCACAGATTTCAAACTCAAATTTCAAAACCTATTTTTTTGCAAAACCTAATTCATTCTTCTGATTCAACTTTACCAGACAATACCCTTGGGTATGCAGATATATAGGTGAATGCGTTGGTAAGCCCTAATTGGCTTATTTTCTCGTGTCCCAACTAAAATAATAAACTAAACTAATTAACAAGCAAGCTCCTCATATTACAATTAGGTCCTAAAACTGAAACAATTGCATAACGAATCTTAAAACACGATAACATTATAAAAAATCTTATTAGGACTAGTTGGATGCACAGTTGTATTTTTATAAATGGGAGTAGAACTTATACTGCATTAGTCGCTTTTGCTACAAATGATCTCGTTCCTATATCAAAATCAAAATTTTGTGATGCAAACCAATGGCATGTCCTCGTGCAAAGAAGACTGGTCGAACGAACATCACACCTCCCCAATAACCAGTCGATCCAGGGTAACCCTTCACATTAGAAGTTGTATCTAGGAGTGATGGGAAGAACAAGTAATGGGATTTTGGGATAATTGGCTCGTGCTTTGCTAGTGCCCCACTACGACTGAACTAGTTGGAGCTGCATACCTATCGTTCACTTTCTTTGGTATTAGTTCTGGTATTGATAATTCCATTCACATCCCTGGCGATGCGGAAGTACCCGATGACTATTGTTGGTCTCCTAGTGTGTATCCCGTTGTTGCTAACGCTGTGGTAAAGGTCGCTCTTGCATGCACTCAAATGATTCTAACATCTCTTGCCACTTTCCTTGAAATTGAATCAAGGCTACTAAGTGGTCAAACTGCTTGTCGTAGATTGTAAAGCATTTTTCTAGCTTTGCAAGTTTGGTGTTGAAATCCTCATTACGCCATAGTTCATGTATTTGAAGTCTGAGTGCCATATAGAAAAATGAAATTGGGTTTGCGGATAGTTTGAATTTCATGGCAGTTGATGTTGGATCTGATATTTCCAATATGTGGTTGGAGACTCTTTGAATTGTGGGAGATGCATGCGGAAGAAAGAAAAGCATATAGTACCAGATCTCACGGCAAAATGAACAGTTCAACGTGTACATACCGCAACATACTGTTCACCACAATAAATTTCCCCTTTATTTGCTGGAGTCTTGATAAAAAAGTGGAGGAAACCCTATGTTATGGATGGAGAAAAATTTTTCTCAAAGAAGAGGGGGAGTGGAAGATGAAAATTTGTAGAGCGGAAATGAACAATACGGAGGCGAAAACTGTCCACGTTTACAATAGCTCTATTTTTATGAAGGAGGAGATTGATTCTAACCTAGGGTTTGGGATTAATCGATGGGGATACAAATGCATCGAACCTAGGGCTTGATTCCCCATGGATGCGAAGATGGTTTCTAGACCTAGGGTTTAGGAGACCAACTGGTGGAGGATAGGTGGGATGGGCCACACCCAGAGTTTTGGCACTTTCTTAGGGGTCTTGAGATCTACAATCTACACCTAGGCTTTAGATCTCATACTCAGATACTAACTTGATAAAACTCCATTTGCAAAACTAAATTTATTCTTCTAATTCACTCTATATGAGTATATATAGATAACAAACAAAATAACAAACAAAATGAATTAAATTAGTAATTTAGTCCCTAATATTACACTTAGGCCCTGAAATTGAAAAAAATGCATAATGACTCCTAAAACACAATAACATTATAAAAAGAGCTCATTAGGACTAGTTGGATGCACGGTCGAGCTTTTAAATATGGGAGTGGAACTTGTCATGCATTGTGGGTTCAAGGGGTCCTAGGGGGTCTTTAGGCTTCGACATATACACATGCAACATATGTATAATACACCAAGTTTTCCCCAAATTGTTGACCAGATTCTTTCATCCAAATTTCACACATAATGTATTTTGATCTCTTCAGAACCAGGATGCTTGATTCCAAAATAATATCTCCAATTAGACTATAAAACACGAATTTATTAGTCGTTCGCATGCTTTTGAATTCTTTAGCAGATGTTTCTACTTCCAAGAAGCAATGTAGTTTCTGTTGGATCGATGGGCTCTAGAGGGGGGGGGTGAATAGAGCTACACACACTTCACAAAATCGATTAGACCACCAATTTAAATGAAGTGTAAAAACTAATGCAAGTAGCAATTTGATATCCTATTCTAGCATACAAAGCAAGGATAAGAGATAATGAATATCATGCACTTGGACAGGTGGTTTAGAGTGGTTCCATGTCCTAAACTTAGGAGCTATGTCAGTCCACTACCTAGAGTTGGTTAGACTCTAGGATTTGCAACTTGGTCCTCTTATTTATCACGATAAGATTACAAGAAACATAAACCACACAACCAAGGGCTTAATTACACAAGCTAAGATCTTCAACCTATCCAAGGACTTACCCACAAAGCGAGATTCTTCAGCCTTCTACAAAGGACTTACCCAATCTCACCTTTGTCTTCAGCCTTGCAGGAATTACCTATCTTACTTGAGCTTGCCTTGCACCTCTCCTTCACTTGGAGAGCTTGCCCACGTTTTCCCTTCACCAAGGGAGCTGGAGCAATGATCAATCTTCACTCTAGAAGATCAGCAACACATCTTCCCCTTCACTTGGAGAAGAACAGCAGCAACTCCTCTTTCACTCGGAGAAGAAGCTTCAATCAATCTTTTATTTGATTTGGAGGTGGGAAGAAAGAAGAGAGAGCTTTACATAGCACAAAGGATAGCTCTCATACAAAAGAACCTATCTCACTCATGAATTTGTCTTGAAGGTAGAGAGAGAAAGGGGCTCAAGGGCTTGGAATACTCTCAACTAAGCTAGAACCAAGTTTGCAATGGAAGAGCAGCTTGGAATGAAGTCCAAGGGGTTCTATTTATAGTTGAGGGTGGCCCTTTATGTTGTGGGACACTTGGGTGCATAAGTGGTCGTTTTTCCTTCAAGAAAATGGCTATATTTTTGCCCAAAACAATTCACCAATGGTCATATTACTTTTTCTGCAAACTCCGTACAGTGCAATCGGTCGAGTATCAATGGGTGTAACTCGACCGATCAGGTAGCAGTCAATTCGATGTTGAATTGATCGGTCGAGTTTGTCCTGAGGAAACTCGACCGACCATTCCAACTGGAATTGGCCTACTACCCAATCGGTCGAGTTCTGTGAGTGCACAACTCGACCGATTACAATCTTCAGAAAATCGACTCAGGATGATCGGTCGAGTTTCATGGTGGGAAACTCGACCGACCAAGTGCCTGAAATGAATTTTCTAATTTGCAATAAAAGTGATTAGCACTTGGTGAATTTTGTCCCAAACATTTTTCTCTTCTAAGTTACAAGCATATTCATCGTTACAAGTGATTACATTTATGTTCTAAGGTGATTTACATGGAAATCCTAAATTGCACTTGTAGTCAATTTGGCTTGCACTTGGCCCATTCTAGGGCTTGTATATGTGATCCTTTTCATGTACCTAATATCTGCAAACAATCTTTAACGCACATGTTAGATACATATGAATGGAATGGTTAAGTCATTATCAAAATATAGGTAATGTACAACCTCTAGGTCAACATTCTCCCCCTTTTTGACAATGACAAACCATTCCTCAAACATATTGAAAAGGATAAGAAAATTAAACCTTTACCTTGTGAATTAGGGGGATTCATGATAAGAACAATTGGAATTTGCTCCCCCTCAATTTATGCTTCCTCTCACCTGCATGTTAGGTTTTCTATACATAGCAAAACCAAAATCCATGTAATATGTAATCCCTTACATGTCATATGATCAATCAGCAAATTTACAAGAAAAGGATCACTTAGGCAAGAAAGCAATAGTATTATCACCATAAAAACAATATGATTGAGTTTCAGACCATGAAATATTTCTCCCCCTTTTGACATTATCAAAAAGGAAGGGGGTGTAGAAGAGCAAAATCTAGGTCTTCTCCAAGACTCAACCACACAGATATGCAAAAGATGATAAACAACAGTGTAAAGGCATATAACATACAACCATAGAGGAGAAACATACAATCCAAGTCAGAATCAAAATATAGCTCATCAAACACCAAGCATAAGATAACATAGAGGAAATAGCCAAGGTGTAGCAATGATATTCCAACTCAGACATATGTTCTCATAATCGACTACAACCATAAAAAGTGAGAAAACTGAGAATAAGAAAATAGTACAGCTCAGACTAATGTGCCAGGATGTTGCTTATACAAAAGAGTCTAGAAAGATATATAATAGACATGCTAGACTATAATCTAAGACAACCTCCTAGACATCTAAGCTATCGAAGTCAACTGTGTCCTCGTCATCGTCGGGGTTGTAGTCCTCATCACCATCCGAAGGCGGGGCAGTTGTGCTAGCAGCAGAACCAGCACCATCATCGCCATCCTCGGCAGAAGAACCATCACCATCAACATCCTCGTCGGCATCCTCATCCTGGTCGGGCATCTCCTCGTCAGCAGGACCAAAGGAGCGACCGGGCCAGCGGGCATTCTGCTCAGCCCACGACATGCCAAGAGCTAGGAGCTCCTGGGCCTGCGGAAAGGAAGGAGCAGAGTCCCCCAAGGATGCGAGCAGAGTGGCCAGGGGGCCAGAAGGAAGCGGTAGATAAGCAGGAGTAGAGCTACTGGAGGGATACTGAGGTGGAGCAGCAGCGGAAGGCTCGGCAGCATACGGTGGTGGAGCAGGAAAGTAATGCTCATATGCATAGGAGGCATAAGCACTACCCGGATAAGGCTGGTATGCTGGGTAGGGTGAAGAGCAGGATAGGTTCATGGTAGACATGATCGAACACAAATCCTGATGGAGATGATCCTGGACCTGGCGATTGTACGCCTGTTCATGCATCATGTAACCTAGAAGGGTTTCATTGGATGCTCTGAAAGACGCACGGCTAGGGCGAGGGTGGGGCTACGGGGGTGGAGCCTGGGTGGAGGTGGGAGGGGCACCAGAAGCAGGGGCGGAGGCAGAGGCAGAGCCAGAAGCACCAGGGGCAGACACAAACTTTAGAAGAGTGGTTTCACTAATGCACACTCCCTTTCAAGCAACCGGGTAATGGAAGTCGGAAAAGAGTGATTTGTCAGTGGTGAACTGGAAGAGACCACAGATCAAGGCTGGATAGGGAGGGTGGGTGCCCTTGGTGTTCTTGCCTTTGTCAAAGCAGGTCATGTGATGAAGAATGTAACGAGCCCACTTGACACCTATGTTGTTCAACAAACAATACATCAAAACCGCTGTGTTTTCTGCAATATCCGTTTGATTGCGCTTTGGATGGATGTTGCAGTTAAGCACAAGGGCTAGGATGCGCTTCCGGAGGTCAAGGGAGGAGGAGGGAAGGGTGGACCGCTTCTTATAGGCCACATCAGGCTTTTTCAAATATCGATGAATATCCGGTAAAGTCAATTCATGATGTTTGTAAAAGGCTTCCGGGTCTAAAAGATCAAAATACTCGTCATAGCCCCGGCGCCAAGTAGTGGTTTCTTCATCTCCGGCAAGATAGAGATTGAAAGTCTCCTCGGAGAGTTGAAACCGACGACCGGCGATCATCGATGTTAGGACTATTTCGGTATTTGGCGGTGGAACAATCGAATCATAGTTCCAGCGTAGATTAGCATAGAACTCGTGAACTGCTTTGGTACTAGTTAACTGATTGTTGAAGCAGTCACTCTCGATCGCAAGGGCGGAAAGGTTGTGATGTGCAAGAAGCTGGGCGATGGAGTTGATATGGTTTTGAAAACGAGTTGGACCAACTAGGGGGCGGAAAGGAAAAGGAGACCTAGGAAGGAGATCCTTATACCTATTGACAGCCTCTAGAGAGACAAACGTGGTGTTATCAAAGGGAATCAACCGTTGGGTCGAGGAGGAAGCTGGGGCATTTCTAGGGGCGGGTCGTTTTCTCCCGTGGGAAGCCATGGAAGCAAGAACTAGAGGAGAAAACGCACACACAAGCAAAAATGAACCTCAAAACCCAACAAGAACACACATCCGTCGCCCGGGAAGGTCAGGAGCAAACTGCTAAGGCACCCTAGGGCTGGGAACGGGGAAGGGTTAGGGCTAGGGTGGAGAGCACGGGCCAAGAGAAGAGAAATCAGTCGGCTATTTTCTAGTTGCAAGGGAAAATAGTCGGCCGATCCTAAGTTTTAAGTTGGCGCAACCCGTCGATTGGTCGAGTTCTGAGACAGGACAACTCGACCGATTGGTCACTGAAGAACCACTCTCGGCTCCTGATCGGTCGAGTTTTCAGGGGTGAAACTCGACCGATGGTCAACCTGACCTAGCAAACTAAATCTTAGATTCTAGCCACATACATGCCTATTAAATTTATTTTTCCATTCTATTATGCATAAATAACATACCTAGGCACATTTTGCTCATCATTGGGCACTATTTAGCGATAAAACGCGAAATTTGATAAAAACCCAAAAACAAGCAAAAACTAGGCATATTGATTGACAAAAAATAGCATAAGCAAGCATGTATAGGCAACATAAGGTGAAGAATGACATGAGAAAGCATATAGGATATAGATCACTAGCTAGATCACATAGCAATATCATTTAAATCAATAATGAGCAGTTTAGATCGAATAAAGTTAAATTGATCTCTAGCTAGGGGTTTTGTAAAAATGTCCGCCAACTGATTTTCCGTGTCCACATGTGTGATATAGATATCTTTCTTGGCAATGTGGTCACGAAGAAAATGATGGCGAACCTCTATATGTTTAGCTCTACTATGCAATATAGGATTATAAGAGAGGTTAATTGCACTAGTATTGTCACAATAGATAGGAGAAGCATAATAAAATATGTTAAAGTCTTGGAGCATTTGCTTCATCCATAGGACCTGTGCACAACAACTCCCGGCTGCAATGTATTCAGCTTCGGTAGTTGATAATGCCACTGTGCTTTGTTTCTTGGAGAACCAAGACACTAAGCATGGTCCTAGAAGGAAGCAAGTGCCACTTGTGCACTTTCTATCAATCAAACACCCTGCATAATCCGCATCACTATATGCCGTAAGAGTAAAATCCCTTGATTTAGGACACCATAGACCAAAATTTTGAGTTTTGGCTAAGTACCTCAAAATTCTCTTAACAGCAGTGAGATGTGACTTCTTAGGGCAAGATTGAAAGCGAGCGCACAATCCAACACTAAACATAATGTCAGGTCTAGAGGCAGTTAAGTAAAGTAAACTTCCTATCATACCTCTATAGAGCTTCTCATCTACCTTTTCACCTTCTTCATCTTTATCAAGTTTGGCGGTGTTTGACATGGGTGTATCCATCGACTTCATGTTCTCCATCCCAAAGCGCTTGAGTAGTTCAGTTGTGTATTTGCCTTGGTTAATGAAGTTTCCTACCTTTGTTTGCTTGATTTGAAAGCCGAGGAAGAAGGTCAACTCACCCATCATGCTCATTTCAAATTCACTCTGCATAAGAGAACTAAACTCCTTGCAAAGATCAAGATCAGTCCCGCCAAAAATGATATCATCAACATATATTTTTATGATAAGAAAATGGTTAGAAGTGTGTTTAAGAAACAAAGTAGAATCAACTTTGCCCATGACATACCCATTATCTAACAAAAAGTTCTTTTATTTCTCATACCAAGCTCGAGGTGCTTGTTTGAGTCCATAGAGAGCTTTTTGTAGCAAATAAACATGATTGGGTAATTTGTCATTTTCAAAGCCCGGAGGTTGAGCAACAAATACTTCCTCCTCGATTGTACCATTCAAAAACGCACTTTTAACATCCATTTGATAAAGCAAGAAATTTTTATAACTAGCAAAAGCAAGTAGCATACGGATAGATTCTAATCTAGCAACAGGAGCATAAGTTTCATCAAAATCAATACCTTCTTGTTGGTTGTAACCTTGTGCTACTAACCTTGCTTTGTTCCTTACCACTTTTCCTTGCTCATCAAGCTTGTTGCGGTAGACCCATTTGGTGCCAATGATCTTTCTATCGTTTGGTCTTGGCACTAGAGTCCACACACGGTTCTTCTCAAATTGCTCAAGCTCTTCTTGCATGGCAAGGATCCACTCATCATCACCAAGGGCCTCTTTGATGTTCTTTGGCTCTAGTTGGGAGATGAAGGCACTATCTGCTTGTTCTTTGTTGTGAGCAACTCGTGTCCTCACTCTCTCAAATGGATGGCCAATGATCAACTCCTTGGGGTGATTCTTTGCAAAGCGGGGAGTGGGATCCTTCTTTTCTTCTTCTTTTTCTTCTTCTACAACCTGCTTGCCTTTGTCTTTGATGTTGAGATCTTTTAAGATAGGAATTATTTCATCTGCAACATCATCATCACCAATATGCTTGCTACTAACAGAGTTAGTTTCAATAAATTTAACATTTATAGATTCTTCAATTTTAGACAGATCAATGTTAAATACTCTATATGCCCTGCTAGTAGTGCTATAGCCTAGGAAGAAAGCCTTGTATGATTTCAGATCAAACTTGTCGAGAGAATCCTTAGTGTTTAAAACAAAACAAGGACATCCGAAAACATGAAAGAAATCAATAGACGACTTCCTACCACGTCATAGTTCATAGGGGGTTTTCTTTAAAGTTGGATGTGTGAAAACTCAGTTTTGCACAAAACATGAGGTGCTAACGGCTTCAGCCCAAAACTTCTTAGGAGTGTCATACTCAAGAAGCATGGTCCTAGCCATCTCTTGTAGCGATCTATTCTTCCTCTCAACAACTCCATTTTGTGGAGGTGTGCGAGGAGAAGAGAAATTGTGCGAGTAACCCGATTTTTCACAAAAATGTTCAAAAAGATCATTTTCAAACTCTCCCCCATGATCACTACGGATGGAAACAACATGACAAGAAGCTTTGTTTTCAACTCGTTTACAAAAGCTCGAAAAAACATCAAGTGTATCGCTTTTAGAAACGAGAAAGAAAGTCCAAGTATATCTAGAAAAATCATCAACAATAACTAGACAATACTTGGAGCCACGAAGCGTTTGTGTTCTCATTGGTCCGAAAAGATCAATATGAAGAAGCTCAAGAAATCTCTTGGTACTCATGACTCCTTTGGATTTGAAGGAGGATTTGGTTTGTTTCCCTTGTGTACAAGG
The DNA here is from genome assembly GCA_963693085.1 of Alisma plantago-aquatica. Classification (NCBI taxonomy): domain Eukaryota; kingdom Viridiplantae; phylum Streptophyta; class Magnoliopsida; order Alismatales; family Alismataceae; genus Alisma; species Alisma plantago-aquatica. Next base: position 1,136,357,837 of record OY856412.1, on the reverse strand, counting down.
TTGACATTCCTCATCCTTTTCAAAATCCAATTTAGAAAGTCCTCGAACCAAGTCATTTTTGTTCAATTTCTTCATTTGAAGCAAATTCACATGACCCAAACAACGATGCCAAAGCGAAAGATCGTTTTTATCCACAACTAAGCATCTATTTAGTATGGGCTTAAGAGCATCGAGAACAATCACATAGAGATTACCATTTCTAGTTCCCTTATATATAACATTGTAGGACAGGGAATCTAGAAGCAAGCATTCTAAGGAAGTAAATAGCACAAGATAACCATTATCACATAATTGGCTAACACTAATTAAATTGTGATGTAGGCCATCAACAAGCAAGACATTTTTAATGCATAATTCATTGCCTACATCACCCTCACCTATAACCTTACCCTTCTTGTTGTCCCCGAAGGTTACCGATCCTCCTTTCTTTTTCACAAATTTGTTGAAATGGCTGATTTCTCTAGTCATATGCTTAGAGCAGCCACTATCAACAATCCATTTCTTTTTAACCTGCAAGAAAAGAGGATGTCGGAACCCAACTCAAACTTTGGGGTCCGGGGTTAGCTTGGGGACCTATTTCATCTTTGGGTTGGTCCCCTTAGGCTTGTAAGGACAATAGGTAGAATAGTGGTCATCACATTTGCAATGAATACAAACCATGGGGTTTTTAGAGCCGGAAGACTCTCCATTGAAAATTGGAGGTTCCACACTCTTTTTCTTACCCTTCTTCTTCTTCTTACCTTTTGGAGTAGTCCTATTATATCCTAGACCACTAGTACCAACTTGTTTGGTAGAGTGCTCTAGAACATCATTTAGGGATTTCTTACCCGAAAGAAACCTTTGCAAAGTAGATCTTAATTTAGCATTATCATCACTAAGATTTACAACAGTAGTAGATAAACTAGCAAGATCTTCTCTAGTATGCAAAAGGTCGGCCTCAAGACAGAGGGCTTTAGTAAGAAGAGAGTCTTTTTCTAGAGTTAAGCTAGCAACTTCATTTCTAGGCAAAATAGGTCTAGAAGATAAATCATTTGTTTGAGCAAGCAATTTAGCATTTTCAGATTTAAGAACAACTATTTCTCTTTGATAAGCATGGACTTCTTCTCTCCTAGCATCGTCAATAAGCTTGAGTTCAACATTTTCAACTTTAAGAGTATCAAGCTCATCTAGGCAATTTTGGTTTTCTATCTTAAGATTTTCAATAGTTTTAAGATATGTACCATTCTCAACCTCTACTCCATTATATTGGAGTTCAAGGTCAAGAAATTGCCCTTGCAAGGAGTCTATGCTATCTAGATGTAATTTTTCATTTTCATCAAGAATGTCAATTTTTGCATAAAGGTCATCAACTATTTTGCCTAATCTTTTCCTTTTAGATTTACATTTAGCAAAAGATGATTGACATTCATTAAGCATGTCAATAAGAGTTTCCTTAGATAGCTCATGTAAACTAATATCACTTACTTTGCTTATCTCATTTACCTCAACTACATCTTCACTTGTAGAGGCCATGAGGGCAAGATGACATTCTCCATCTTCGGAGCTTGAGGAGCTTGAAGAAGAGGACTCCCATGCCACATGAGCTGCATCTTTGAACCTTCTCTCCTTCTTGTCTTTTCTTTTGTACTTTGCCTCTCTCTTGTACTTGTCATCCTTCTTGTGGCTGCTCTTATGATGGCTCTTCTTGACCTTTGGGCAGTCACTCTTGTAGTGGCCTTTTTGACCACACTCATAGCACCTTGGAGTCGAGGAGGAGGGCTTGCTCTTGAATTGCTTCCCTTTTGAGTAGTTGGCTTCATGATCATTTACACCTTCATCTTCACTTGAGGAAGGGCAGAGAGACTTCATGGCAAGTTGTTGTTGTCGGACCATTTCTTCAATTTGAGCTTTGAAGGCGGTGTCCTTAATCTTCTTTGATTCCTTCTCTTCTCTTTTCTCCTCTTCCTCTTGCTTGTCAAGCCTAGGTTCATGGGCTTGAAGATTACCAACCAGCTCCTCGGTTGATAACTCGCTTAACTTGTAGACTTCTTCAATGGAGGTGACCTTTGGCTCCCATCTCTTTGGAAGAGATCTCAAGATCTTCGCATTGATTGTACCTCTATCCATGACACTTCCAAGGGCTGCAAGGCTGTTCAAGATGACATTTAACCTTGTATACATATCCGCTACCCTCTCATTCTTCCCCATCTTGAAGTTCTCAAGAAGACCACCAAGCATGTAGACCTTGGCCTCCTTGACTTGCTCAGTCCCTTCATAGGTGACACACAACTTGTGCCATATCTCATGCGCTGTGTCCCACGAAGAGATGCGGTTGAACTCCGATGGTGTAAGGGCGGCGTAGATGATGCTCACGGCTTTAGCATTGAGTTGAGCACGCTTCATCTCCGCTTCTGTCCATGTGGTGATGTCGCCTTTTGGATCCTCATACTTGAGATGGACAATCTTCCACATTTCGAAACTCACCCCTTGAAGATAGAATTGCATTCTCCTCTTCCAATATAAGAAGTTTGTGCCGTCGAAGACCGGGGGTCTCATGGAGAAGCTTCCTTCAAGATTGAGTGACCCAAGAGCCGAATCGCCCATCTTCTCCTACTTGTAGAAGTAGCTTGGAGAAGACCTGCTCTGATACCACTTGTTGGATCGATGGGCTCTAGAGGGGGGGGGGTGAATAGAGCTACACACACTTCACAAAATCGATTAGACCACCAATTTAAATGAAGTGTAAAAACTAATGCAAGTAGCAATTTGATATCCTATTCTAGCATACAAAGCAAGGATAAGAGAGAATGAATATCATGCACTTGGACAGGTGGTTTAGAGTGGTTCCATGTCCTAAACTTAGGAGCTATGTCAGTCCACTACCTAGAGTTGGTTAGACTCTAGGATTTGCAACTTGGTCCTCTTATTTATCACGATAAGATTACAAGAAACATAAACCACACAACCAAGGGCTTAATTACACAAGCTAAGATCTTCAACCTATCCAAGGACTTACCCACAAAGCGAGATTCTTCAGCCTTCTACAAAGGACTTACCCAATCTCACCTTTGTCTTCAGCCTTGCAGGAATTACCTATCTTACTTGAGCTTGCCTTGCACCTCTCCTTCACTTGGAGAGCTTGCCCACGTTTTCCCTTCACCAAGGGAGCTGGAGCAACGATCAATCTTCACTCTAGAAGATCAGCAACACATCTTCCCCTTCACTTGGAGAAGAACAACAACAACTCCTCTTTCACTCGGAGAAGAAGCTTCAATCAATCTTCTATTTGATTTGGAGGTGGGAAGAAAGAAGAGAGAGCTTTACATAGCACAAAGGATAGCTCTCACACAAAGGAACCTATCTCACTCACGAATTTGTCTTGAAGGTAGAGAGAGAAAGGGGCTCAAGGGCTTGGAATACTCTCAACTAAGCTAGAACCAAGTTTGCAATGGAAGAGCAGCTTGGAATGAAGTCCAAGGGGTTCTATTTATAGTTGAGGGTGGCCCTTTATGTTGTGGGACACTTGGGTGCATAAGTGGTCGTTTTTCCTTCAAGAAAACAGCTATATTTTTGCCCAAAACAATTCACCAACGGTCATATTACTTTTTCTGCAAACTCCGTACAGTGCAATCGGTCGAGTATCAATGGGTGTAACTCGACCGATCAGGTAGCAGGCAATTCGATGTTGAATTGATCGGTCGAGTTTGTCCTGAGGAAACTCGACCGACCATTCCAACTGGAATTGGCCTACTACCCAATCGGTCGAGTTCTGTGAGTGCACAACCCGACCGATTGCAATCTTCAGAAAATCGACTCAGGATGATCGGTCGAGTTTCAGGGTGGGAAACTCGACCGACCAAGTGCCTGAAATGGATTTTCTAATTTGCAATAAAAGTGATTAGCACTTGGTGAATTTTGTCCCAAACATTTTTCTCTTCTAAGTTACAAGCATATTCATCGTTACAAGTGATTACATTTATGTTCTAAGGTGATTTACATGGAAATCCTAAATTGCACACTTGTAGTCAATTTGGCTTGCACTTGGCCCATTCTAGGGCTTGTATATGTGATCCTTTTCATGTACCTAATATCTGCAAACAATCTTTAACGCACATGTTAGATACATATGAATGGAATGGTTAAGTCATTATCAAAATATAGGTAATGTACAACCTCTAGGTCAACAGTTTCCACTGAACGCTTACTTTTCCCTAGAAGGTTTTAAAGTTCACAATGCATAATGAGGCATTTTCATTGTAACCTCAAAATTATAGTAGTTGTTATCTATCTATCTACACACATACCAACATAGTCACAAATATGATAATTGGGTTATGTTTGTTGAAGTCAAAAAGCTCAAAATTTGGAATTTATGTGAGAAATTTGGGTAGAAAACAATCAATGTATGGTAAAAGTACAACCAACGATTCCTGTTTGATAGATAGATAGACAGATAGATAGATAGGGAGAGGCTAGAATACACTTGAGTGTAGCAGAGACATGGAAATTTCTACCATCCAATCATTTCTACCATCCAATCATACACTCCAATCATTTCTACCATCCAATCATAATTTTGAAATTTCAAACTATTGATCTTCTTAAATATCATATGAATAGCCTACATAGAAATTTTGAGCTCATTTGAACACCTATAGGTCATACATTTAAAGACAACAAAATGATGCACTTGATAAGCTTAATGCACATGATTTTGTTGTTCTTGGTTGAGTGCCTTACAAGCTTCAAAATGAGCTCAAATTTATGTATTGTCTATATTTATCATAATAGAAGATCAAGTTTGGAGTTTTCAAAAAATGGGTCTTGATATATAGAGGCACCTGGACATAGGGTGCAATCTATACACTCGAGTGTATTCTAGGCCGACTCTCTCTCTCTATATGTGTGTGTGTGTTTGTGTGTGTGTGTGTGTGTGTTTGTGTTGCACTCATATATGTACATCTTATTACGTACACATAAATACATATATTACACACATACATATACATATATACACACATATATGCACTCAAACCAAGCGTGAGTCTTATACAATATAAAACGGTTAAATACGGGGAAAAACGTAAAACATGAATGATTCATTAAGTATACGGGAATAAATGTAACATCTGAGATTGGGAGTTATCCGATTACATACGGCTGAAAATCTGCATTGGAAACGCAAGTTTTTCTAAAATTCGGAGTTTATTGTGATAGTGCATACCTAATAACAATAGACATGATTGTATAAACGATGAAAACCTGTATGGTGCACTTAACAAAACAAATGGAGATCTAAGAAAGCTTATGGAAAAAGGACCGCTGCCGAGAATGTTAAATTTGTAGAGGTCTGTATTGTGTAGATTATATCTGAATGTGGTAATTAGATAAAATACCAGGATAAACTACATTCGGAATCAGTAGGAACTGACAATCAGTAAAATCACTTACATAATGAATAAAATGATGGTGAAAACTTGAATCAGTATTGAATACCAATATATCTGAAATTGGTATTAACTTTTAGTTTTTGAAGTCATATATTGTGTAATTGTTATCAATGGGTGAGTGCATAGAATTAAATGTCCGATTTCGATGTCGTGTCCGATGGCCCAGAAATAGAATTTTTTTGAAATTTCATTTACGGCCCTAACAATTTCGACGACCAAATAAGCGAATTAAATCATAAAAATTTACCAGGACAACCGAAGCGCCAACATCCACTCAAATATGCAATATTATTTCATATTGGATATGTTTGGGGGGTTTCTCCCACATTTGTAAGTGAAGGAAGTTGAACAATTTTGACAGAATTTCGATGGCAAACTGAAGGAATTAACTTATGAAATTTTGCAAACTCAATGTTTAGACATAAACACATTAGACTATAATACATTTATATGTTTAGAGGTCAAGGCGGGATACACGTCTTGACGAGTGAGTGCACAAATAAACAGAAATGTCAAGTCTGCTAGACAATTAGACTGTTAAAAGCTTCAAGTTACCACTTAGAATTTAAAACTTACAGCTAGAAGATCCAAATTTACCAACTACAACTTGGATAAGTCTCATGTTAGCATTTAACTAGGTTATATGAGACACTTATACATAGATCCAAGAAAGAAATTTGTTATTTCCGGAGTATTTCTCCATATTTCTATAGAAGAGTGTAGAAATTGATGAAGGTAATGTATAAATGGTCTAGGGATAGGGGGAACATACCTTAGAATTAAGAAAGATAACCTTTAGAAGAAAGAGATTAAAAAAATTACGAAAATACCCAAGATGTGGTATTATCAGCCTTAGCAACAAATTTCTCGAAATTTAATTTGTGTTGTAGTACCATTTTGTGAAATTACGGCCCAAACTGGGCTTTTTACTGTGAAATTTCACCATTTTTATCGAAATTTCGCATCTAGGGTCAAAATTTTCACGAAATTACATCCCATTCCCTGCATTTATGTGTTTCGCATGTCCGATCGTAGGTTTCAATGTGATTACAGGGAAAATGAAATTTTGAGCAAAATTTCACAATTTTGATTGAAATTTTGCTCCATGGGTGAGTGATAATCAACTATAATAAATCCAAATAGATAAGCTCCAATGAAAGTGTATATAAGTACCTCAATGGTTCAAACTTTGGTGAAAATACAGAACATTGTAGTCTAAAATTGAGGATCATGCCTTGGTTGTGCCTGGAAGTCTCAGTGCCGCCGCCTCAGACATTTTGAGGGGTAAGATTCGATCCAACACATAAGGATTAAGCCCTAGGCCTTGAGATGGAATTTTTAAAACCACTGCTTCGATGTCATATAGTTGCTGTTGGGTTATTGAACATGTTAATAATAGTTTCTGCAACTAGAGTTCATTCATTTTTGTACAAAAAGTCATATGAATTGGTTGTATCTTGTACGTATTGACCATTTTTGGTGGCTTGCACAATTAATTTCCTTGAATTAGCCTGAAAATCAGCTGTATATTCTGTATTTATTACCCATTCTTTATGAAGTCAATATTGAGAAACAATATTATCATAATCATCATCTAAGCATCAATTCCAACCATGTTGGGGTCAACTACATTGATCATTCTTTTCCAATTAGCTATGTTATGTGCGATACTCCAATCAAGATGTAAATATTCAAAATCTTTCTTCATAAGCTCTTTTCAAATCAATTTAGGTCTGCTTCCGCTTCTTGTAATTGTGCTTAACTCAATATCCTTGTTTTGAATTGGTGCATCTGTCGGTCTGCACTACACGTCCATACCATTTAGACAATCTTCATGTAACTTGTCCTTAATCCTCACCACCCCTACTTTGTTCATGGTATAATCATTTTTCAAACGATCTTTTTTGTCTTCACATACATCAATCTCAGCATACACATTTCAGCCACATTCATGTTGTTGAGATCTTGTTTCTTCACTGCCTAACATTCACTCCCATATAGCATGACTGACTGTATATATGTTCTATAAATTTGACTTATAATCTGAGAGGGATCTTATGATCACATACTACTCAAGTTGCACTCCACTTCAACAATCCTGTTGTGATCATATGACAAACATCATATTGAACCTCACCCTCTCTTTCAATAATAGAACCCATGTCAAAACTTATCACATATTGTGGTACATCATTCCATCAAACTTGATTCCACCATTCACAATTCTTGATTGGCTAAAATGATAATGTATATATTTAGTTTTGCTTCTACTGATCATAAATTCATTAGATTCCAATGCATTTCTTCTAAGTTCAACTTTATCATTCGATATATCTTTTCTTTCATTAATTAACACAAAATATCATCAACAAACATGTACAAAAGAGAAGAATGAGAATATAGATGGCAACTGATAGCAGTTGTAGTAGATGCAATCTAGATGAGGAAGACATTCTACATGTCCTTTGTGTCTGTTACAGAGCTAAGGAAGTCTGGAATGAAGCTAACTGGAATTGGATGATGACTAATTTCCTCTATATGAATCTAAATTCAAGGTTAAGAGATGAACAAAACTGGACCATATATTATCTTGCACATGCTTTATTAACTCATCCATAATGAGGACAAATAAAATGGGCTGAGCACCGATCTTTGATGTACAACAACGGTGATAGGAAAAGTTTGTCTCTCCTCAACGAGTCCTAACATTTGCAGTTGAACCATCATACATGTCTTTAATCAAGTCGATGTACTGGAGAGACATACCCTTTTTATGCAATACTCTCCATAACACTTCCTAGGGTAATTGATCATAAGCCCTTTTTAGATCAATAAACACTATATGAAAATCTCTTTTGCTATCTCTGTACTTCTCCATAATTATCAGAAACGTCTGCCATGTTTTGCTGAAAATGTTTATTTGGTCATGCTTACTGTAAACTACTACCCTCTTGTGTGGTGTTTAAAGATTATAATTGTGATGGTTTCATGTTTAAGTAATGCTTTACATGATCCTTCCAGGAGTGTTCAGATTTTCGTTTTCTCATGTTACAGTATCTTTGACGAGATGTTGGGACAGCGGGTGTTTTCTTATTCCTGTACATCAGCTGATAAAGAAACTGGATTTTTGTTATCAATGCCAAACTGGTGATAAATATTCTTATTCCCATTTAAAACAATGAAGTGTTTCGCTGCCATTCCAAGCTTATTCTGTAGCAATCAAGATTGGCAGAGTAAAGGCTATGACAAGCTCAATTGCCTATCAGATCCAGATGGAGGGTTCGTGCAACTAAATGCTGCTTAGTTTTCCTTTGGACTTAACTTTGGAAACGCTTGGGTAGTTTCGCGCGTCCCGGACGCGGCGGTAAACCGCCATCCCCTGTCCAGCTGGCACTGCCCCTCACGCGGGTCCCATTTTTTTTTTAATTTTTTCTCTTTTGATTTCCCAGCTATTTTGTTTATAACTTTTATTCTGTAATGATTTTTTTGACGAAACAAAATGCATCCGATTCGTTATAAAAATACATTTGAACAAGACTAATATTGGTATATTTTTGAAAAAAAATCAAATAATAAATAAGTCAAGTGTGAATGCGCCTACTTATGGTGTGAATGCGCCCATAATGAATTTTTTAACGAAATAAAAACCACTGGACTCGTTACGAAAAATCCAATGTAATAAGACCAATATTGATATATTTTAAAAAAATAATATACACACTATTTTACCAATAGTGTGCACATTATATTAAGATTTATGTTAATTTATATTTATGCACAACATTTAAAAAGTAGATACATTCGCACTATAATTGATACATTAACACCGTAGTTGGGTATTTTTCTACAAATACCCAATTTTATATTTATGCGCCAACTTATGGCGCACTCACACCATAAATGGGCGCATTCACATCATAACTACACATTCACAACATAAGTGAGCGCATTCACAACATAAGTGGACGCATTTACATCATAAGTGGGCACATTCACACATTCACACCATAAGTGGGCACATTCACACCATAAGTGGGCACATTCACACATTCACACCATAAGTGGGCACACTCACACCATAAGTGGGCGCACACACACCATAAGTGTGAATGCGCCCACTTATGGTGTGAATGCGCCCACTTATGGTGTGAATGCGCCCACTTATACTGTGAATGCACTCAGTTATGGTGTGAATGTGTGAATGCGCCCAGTTATGGTGTGAATGCGTCCACTTATGTTGTGAATGCGCCCACTTATGTTGTGAATGCACACAGTTATGGTGTGAATGTGTGAATGCAAACTTATGGGGTGAATGCGCCCACTTATGGTGTGAATGTGTGAATGCGCCCAATTATGGTGTGAATGCGCCCACTTATGGTGTGAATGCGCCCACTTATGTTGTGAATGCGCACAGTTATGGTGTGAATATGTGAATGCGCCCACTTATGCTGTGAATGCGCCCACTTATGGTGTGAATATCTGAATGCGCCCACTTATGGTGTGAATGTGCCTACTTATGTTGTGAATGTGCCCACTTATGGTGTGAATGTGTGAATGCGCCCACTTATGGTGTGAATGCGCCCACTTATGGTGTGAATGTGTGAATGCGCCCACTTATATTGTGAATGCGCACACTTATGTTGTGAATGCGCCCACTTATGGTGTGAATGTGCCCACTTATGTTGTGAATGTGTCCACTTATGGTGTAAATGTGTGAATGCACCCACTTATGGTGTAAATGCGCCCACTTATGTTGTCAATGCGCACACTTATGGTGTAAATGCGCATACTTATGGTGTGAGTGCGCTCACTTATGGTGTGTATGTGTGAATGCTCCCACTATGGTTTGAATGTGTGAATGCGCCAACTTATGGTGTGAATGCGCACACTTATGTTGTGAATGTGTGAATGAGCCTAGTTATGGTGTAAATGTGCCCACTTATGGTGTGAGTGCGCCCACTTATGGTGTCAATATTTCTACTTAACGCGCCAAATACTAGTAGTAAACACCCACTTATGGTGTGAATGCACCCAATTATGATGTGAATGTGCCCACTTATGGTATGAATGCGCCCTATATTTGTAATAAAAGTTTATTTATGACAAATACGCCTACTTTTGATTGAATGCGCCCACTTATGACAAGTACGCCTACTTGTATGGCAAATGCGCCTACTTATCACAAATCTTAAACAGAGTATGTGCATAAATAGCAAATTAACACAAATTTTAACACAATGCGCTTACTTTTTAGATGTTGTGCATAAATATAAATTAACATAATCTTAATATAATGTGCACATTATTGGTAAAATAGCGTATTATTTTTTTCAAAATATATCGATATTGGTCTTGTTAGATTGCATTTTTCGTAACGAGTCCAGTGGTTTTTATTTCGTTAAAAATTCAGTATGGATTAAAAGTTATTGACAATTTTCATTTTTGTATTCTTTTGTGTGTAGATCTGCCACGTGACAAAAAAAAAAGGGGGCGGGGGGTCCCGGCCGGGAAAACCACCCAGCCAAGCGGCAAAACTGCCGCGTCCAGGACCCGTCATAGGTTAGCCGCGTCAACATAGCATTTTCGTTTTCCTTTAAGTGTTCTGGGGGTATTTTGTCTCTATTCAGCTTATTATCTATTGATCCATAACAATGACTTACTGCAGAATCTATATGGGTACTTTTAAGTATACGAGTTACGTTATAGTACTTTTTCTATGTAACATGACGACTTTCTTGTCCGCTAGATGCATAGTATTTTTTTATATGTGAGCGCATAATTTACCCTTTCCGCTGCCATAAAGGTGCCCTTTTCGGAAAATGTGACGCTCTTTTCGCTTCACATTCTTGTGTATTTGTTAACGCTCTTCTTGCCAGGCGTTCCATGTTCCTTCACACTTGAACAATTATTACAATTCTCAAACATATGGTTTCTGCTTGACTTCTCTTGGACTCACGGATGCTACGGTTATGAGAAGATGTAAGCATATTCTTATGGTGGATGATTAAATTTGAATAGTTCAATCATATGCAAACACATAATTTAAACCTTAGGGGGCTGTTTGGTTCGGGATCCCACCCAGACGAAATGTTGTATTTTTGTGCCATGTAGACGCTAATTCCGACTAATCCAGTCGGGATTCATTTTTGTTTTGTTTGGCAAAAATCGGACTGATGAGGTCCGTTTTGGATTCCATATCCAGACCAAGTCAATCCTGCTAGCAATAGGATTTTGAGATCCCAGTCTGAATTTAGCAAGTCTTTTGTGTTATTTTTCGTTCTATATGCCAGACTGAAAAAATACAAGTTATGAGGCTAGTCCAATATAATGAGTACGGGATTGTGTTGCCAAACAAAAATAGGATCAAATTCAGATAAATTAATCCGGATCTATTGATCCGGTCCGGATTTTGTAATATCAATCTTGAATCAAACAGGGGCTAGATTATTGAAATGATTGATTGCCAAACAAAGTAACGTTTTTTCATATGAAAACCTCTATTATAAAATATTGTTGTCTAGGACGGACTTATATAAAAGCCAAACGTTTATGAGATTCAACGGCCAAAGATGTTGGGACTGTTTACATCTTGCCTTTCAGGGGTGGGCGGGATTTGTTGTGGTTCCGTTTTAAGTTCAAAACAACAAACCAAGTTGGTTAAACCTGTTTGGGCACTGTCGAGACCAAAATCAAACAGTGCACAACAGTACATTTAAGCCTCTAGAATGTGAGGTTTGGATGATGGTTTAAAATTCAGAACACTTGCTTCTAACTTTTCTTTCACTCAAATAGTGCACAAGAGTACATTTAAGCCTCTAGAATGTGAGGTTTGAATGATGGTTTAAAATCCAGAACACTTGCTTCTAACTTTTCCCTCACTTCCATGCTCCCGACTTCTCCCGTTGTAACGGGTAACGCGTTGGGCAAGAACGAGATGCTGCATTATGCTGACCTGATAATTAGTATAGATGAACAATACAACTTGCATGTTGGACATCCAGGCAATATGAAACTGCATCCTGCGAGCATGTATTTTTTTAATAAGCATTCACGCATCTATTGATAATGAATACACCACAAATGCGGTGAAAACTAGGTACCAGAAATACTCAGACAAAAAGTGAAAAAGACCTGAGGTCAGAAGAAAGTACCAGCTGGGATGGTTTCCTCCTAGAACAATTTACAAAAAAGGTAATACAAATAAAAAAATTATAAAAAAACGTCAGTAGCAAAATGTTCTACCAGCGTGGATTACCCAGCAACCCGCCGCCTCCTAGTGCTCTCCATCTGAGGCTTCGAACATGGTCTTAAAGGAGAGCACCTCTTGGCTGCAGCAACTTCCCTTCAGACTGGAGTCGGAGATCCTATATACTTTGGCTGTCCTTGTGTGGAAGTAACATCACACATGTAACAAGAGAAAGAGAAAAGCAACACATTAAAATTCTTTCAATGATCAGGCAAGTGAGGAAAACATAACGGATGTCTTCGGAGTTGTTGAAGTAGAAGTAGCACATTAAAAGACATTTGAAACACCTCAAATGTCAGTGTTTTTCAATTAATAACTTATTGTAGGCAGTAAGCCAGATATGGAGACTCCAGTCATCATGTAATTCTCTAAAGTTTCCTACCTAATATATGCATCAGTGAGCCAGATATGGATGATGACTCCAACAATATTTTAATCTTGTAAGGTTTCCTACCTAATATATCTTGCATACCAGTATGTATGAAGAAAGAATAAGCCTAGGATACTTTTAACTTTAGGCCTCATTTCTAAATGATGTTACTAGAGGTGTTAGTGATTGTAATTCACTGAATCGTTTTGGTCTTGAGTTGATAAACCATGGGCAGTGAGAAGACGCCTAATTTTTATCTTTAGAAGAGGTGATGAGTTTCATACTTGCATGGATGGCCAGGGAACACGTAGAAGACATGATTTGAAAATATAAAAATGTATTCGTAATCAAGCCTTGGTTGTGCTAAGGATTCGACTAGAAGTTGAGCATACATAAAGACTTGGGGGAGTTATAATAGAGATCTGATTGATGAAAGAAGTTTTTCATATATTTCCAGAATTGAGACAAGGATCTAGGGTTAAGTTGGCTCCAAGTTTTTTTTAATAATATTTGGTAAAACCAACTCTGACAATCACTTGTCTCAAAGTGCAAAGGAACCTAGCTAAAGAGACAAAGAAAATGAAGTCAGATTACTAAGACAACCCCATCCACCCTACGAGGATTACATATGGAACACAAATTGACAAGATGAGCATGTCTAGAACCATCTTTGTCTCCCCTAAAGAAGCATCTTCTAAAAGAGTCAATCCTAGTTAAGACAGATGAAGGGAGTGGTATGCAACTCAACATGTCAGATATTCATGTAAACAATACTAGTGTGGAGTTGTATCTTTATAGGGCTGCACATTTGGAATAAATAAAGAGCATTTGATTTCAAAAAAAAAAAGAGGACCAACCAACCATCCCATCTTAGAAAGTTGATTTTTGACTACATCAGGTATTTACAGTTTTAGCTAGGATGGGATCCCTTACATTGACTCAAATTTTATATGGTGAAAGAGGGAGACCATGAAGTTTAATGGTGTTTCAACTTGGAAACCTAGAATGTGTTTGAATTTCTGCATATTTGAGTTACTGACATTAGCATCAATCAAAGTAGATTTATGGAATTTAATTTTAACACTAATAATGTGGAGAAAATCCCTAAAATGTGCACTATGTTGATGTCTTTTTTTTGTAAGTGATGCATTATCTTGACTTCCACATGCAAGCATACTAATTAAACAACCACATCAAAACCACAAAGGGGAACACACCGTCCTAACATTAAGACATCGAGGCAAACCCCAAAAGATGAATACACCCTACGTCAGTCGTAGCAGATATATACCTGAACCCAAAAAATGATAATATTTGACTATGCATATCTACAAGCTAATCTAATGCAAGGTATACCTCTCTTATACACAAAAAACATGCTTCTAATGTGCATAGGAAGCGCTTGACATGATCAAGTCCAAAGGGGCCGAGCTCCACCTACCCAACTCAGACTACCACATTAACCACTCACATAATAGCCTGACCAAGAATAACCAACTTAGAACCCTGGTCCTTGAGCTCCCTCATTAAAGGTGAAACCTACCAAAGGCACCAGGAATCTCTCCAAATCATGTCCACAATATGAGCAAGTCATCTATCTCAACTATTGAGAACATCACATTTACCTTGTCAGAAATCTTGGGTGGCCACCACCATTGCATGCATCCATCTTTCATTGTAATCACATGTAGTAATCCACATTTTGAAGACCAATACAGAGTTGCCATATGCCCTCTCATAATTCCTGTAGCCCATCATCTCTTGTCCCTCAGTTGGTCCTTTGATCTACCAACAGAGAGATTAAGCTTCTGGTTGTGCAGACCAAGCGTCCACCATTTGATCAACTTTAGATGGTATATCATTAGTCGGTCCTTCCTGAGTCCCAAGCCCTCGACATGTCTGTAGAAGCATGGTTAGTGCATCATCTTGTACACCTTATGATAGTTATTACTCTTTACAATGTGACTGCCTCTAGCCATAGACTACTGAAATTAGGTGCTTGACCTTCAACTTTGAATCTGCACCTATACCTCCATTCAAATAGAAAACTATATTTGGCAGGGTACCAAACAACTAGCCCCTCAACATGGAGGGGGCTACATGATTCCAATGGTTTGGCAACTAAGACTCCATGAACTATTATCGTACAGTCATATCTGTGACCAATAGTTTACAACTCCTTCTCCACAACTTTTTAGCCACATCACTGTAGAGGAAAAGATGGTTTAAGTTTCCATCTTTAGAACCTCACAATAGGAACACCTTGATTGCAATTAGATACAATATTGAATAACATTGTTGTATGTGAGTACAACTAGCTATACGAACTTCCATATCAATTAGTACATGTGGAAGACCATCTGTGTGTATTATCCAAGACACATGGTGCATCACCTCCTTGCCTCCATGCTTGAATAGGGATTTTTCCGTCCACAATAGGAAAATCTTGAGAAAGATAGAAACCAAACAAGGCAATCTTGCTCTGCTGCAATGGCATGTAAGGAGGCCCGCAAGAGGGCCAAGCCATCACCATTAACCAACAACTCAAGAGTCTTCAGTTCCAACTAGTGCCCTCTTCCAGAGTTCACCTATAGAGACACATACAAAACCCTGTGATTCCATGCAAAGGGGTGGAGGGACATAGAACACCCATTGATAAAAAAAGAAAGAGATTACCCCATTACCAACAGACCACTAGTAGTGTGGCATTATAAAAAATCCCCTGTCAAGACACTGTCAAGAAGTGGGCATCTCAATATATTTGTACACCCACATAATGGAACCACCCTCAAACGTCAACTCCTTGAAGTCCATGTCTGTTATCTAGGCATTAAAATTTGCCATCCCATGGATGTCAACGTGAAGAATATTTCTATGTTTAGAGGGCCTCCTGATAATGTTAAAGTCCCTTGTTATGATCTATGGACTGTTCCCCACAAAATCACCGTGCTCATGCTCTAAAATGGAGTCCCACAATGTCAAACGACCCCTTGCAGTACATCAAACATAAACAGCTAAAACAAAAGTAGTCTGTCCATTGCCATCTCTCAAGCTAACTGTCAAGAACTGCATTTGAGAGAACAATAAAGCTAAGTCCAAGGAAGGAATAACATATATCTAAACTTCCCTACATCTAACCCCTATGAGCAAGCCAGCCCATTCTTATGACGTTAAGCAATTCATTAACTCTTTTTGTGTAAAAGAAGGGTTCTAGTAGGCCCATGGGGCTTGACATGTGCTGACATAAATGTCTTATGGATTTAGTATTCAAATATCATAGGTAGTTTCACAAGATGAGGTTCTATTAAGCTCACTAGGAGATAAGAAAGAATATAGAATACTTATGGCTTTAGCATTCAAAGTAGCATTCCTAACCGTAGCAGCCGCATCCCATTTTCAAGCTTTGTTGTTGGAGGCACATATGGTATAATGACCATTTTCTAAATGTCCAAGCTAATGTCTTGAAAGAGGAACTACAAATGCCTATTTGAATATGTATAGTTGGAACCATATAAAAGAGTAGGCCGATAAACAGGTGCTCCTTCGAGGTTTAGCTGGCCCAATAGATTTTCCCTCATTTTCAAGGCTCATTGGAGCTCCTTCAAGCCTTTCCTTGAAACTAATTGAAACCTCTATAGGGGAGTGAATATAGAAAATATGAATCTATGTGACTTTAAAATGCAAGTTTGGTTAATTGCATCTAAAGCAAGTGGAAGGGAAAATAGGAAACCTCAAAAGACACAAGACATATAGTAATTCCAGACTAAATTGTTGTAGCTCCGCTACCTAATTGTTTTCAACTACGACGTCCTCGTAATTTTATTCTTTTTCAAGACTGATACAAATTACAAATACCATTGTCTTTTGTGGAATAAGACAAACCTCCTTTTCATCTCAAGGATAACTTGTTCCCTTCTTTGTGAGATGCTAGAAGACCACCCTCCTTGAAGAAGATTAGAACACACCTCCACCATCTTTTGACAATGTATTCTCGCAAGAAGTAGCTCCATAGGACTGTGCCACAACCTTCTGGAAAGAAGTAGCACAAAGCAACAAACCAGACAATGAACACAAAGGAAGAAAGAAAGTACAACTCTCTTCACAAAGATTACACAATAGAATCACTAATGAACAAGTGACAATCAACTCCAAATAGGATAGACTAGAGGTTATATTTGGTGGAGTGGGACACTAAGGATGAGCTAAATCTTAGGCTAGCTTGAAAGCAGTTGGAGATAGGAATATGATATTCTACGTTGAGAAGGATAACATCTAGTTAGCTTGATCAAGTGTAATTTTGGTGTCCATATATAACTCCTATATATAGAAAAAACTCAAGAATATATAAGATAGCTATGGGGGGTGTTGAGGATGATTTTAGCAAGAAACTAGTTGTTATACAATAGCTTGGTGGGATTAAAATGACTAACTAGTACTAAAAATTACTCTACAAAATTGCACTCAGTCGAACTATAATCCGACCGAGATGAATCTTGGTTGAATTAAAGTTCAACCAAAACATTGGCGGATCTCAGTCAAATTAAAGTTCAAGCAACACACTAGCGGAACCTATAACAGAGCCATTCTTACCCCATTCCCAATCCCACTACATGGACAGTGGTAGAGGGATTCAAACACCCATCCCTGGGTGGCCCAAATGGATCTCATACACTGGCATATACAATAAGAAATAATCACTCAAAAAACAAAAGATTTAAAAGAACTCACTAACCCAATGTAGATTTATCTTTGTAATCATAGTTTTTTGAGTGCAGAAGCAATATTAGTCATCTCTTCATAAATCACCATGTTTGCCTGATCGGGAAAATCAAGATACGTGGTCACTGCAAAAGAAAAAATATGATGTCGATGTAACCAAAACAAGTTGCATAATAAAATAGGACATCTTGAATTTATGAAATAAACAAGTACAAAATTTGTTCAACAAAAACTTTCAAGAAAACATTATGCATTTTATAACATATTTTCCTTATACAACTTATATGACCATTTGTGTCAAGTATATAGGTATTAAACCCTATCAACACCCATAGGTGAGGGTCTATTTACCTTCACATTAAATCCATTTATTGCAACCTAAGTTGTGTATTTGTTTGTGTTAATGTACATTAGGCCCTGTCTACACCCAAATGTGAGGGTTTGTTTACCTATGCATTAAGCCCTAGCTACACCCAATGGTGAGGGTTTGTTTGCATGTCAAAGTTCAATATCGATGTATAATGGATTTCTATTTTATGTACAAGGTTTCCAGAACATACTTATAATGCAAAATCATCCCAACACAAGTTTTTAATGGATCCAGGGCTAAGCGGAGTAGAGGCGAACGCGAAGGCGATTCCGGTGACGGATGAAGAGGCAAGTCTGGTGGTGATCGAAGCGGACCTGCGATCAAGCTCCGATCAACCTGAAGGCTCGCAGGTGGGGAATGTCGAAGATCTCTCCAATGTGTTGAAGATCAAGGACCCTGGAAAGGTGGGGGAAATTAGATATGGTGTGGTTGGAGTGTCTTCGACGGCCAGATCCTGGGTCGATTTGGTGGCGAAGAAGGATTCGTTGAAGAGCCCGTTGAAGAAAGTGGAAGTCCAGGTTGTAAACGGTAAACTTCTCTACCTGAAAGCCATAGCGGAAAGAAACCTTCAGAAGTGGAGTCTAGCGGCGGCGGGGTATATTGTAGGTATGAACCCTCACTGGCCATCCTTGGTTCGTTTTCTTGCTCAGCTGTGGAAGGTGAAGGGGTCGGTAGAGATCAAATCAAGAGGGAAGGGATTTTTCGTTCTGCTATTCTCAAATGAGGAGGATCTGACGACGGCGCTGGATGGGGGGCCGTGGTTTGTCTCTGGGAAACCTTTGCTTATTAAAAAGTGGGAAAGAGGGGAGCCCCTAGAGAAAGTTAAGATGACTAAAATTCCAATTTGGCTGAAGATTTTTGACCTCCCTTTGGAGCTGTGGGACGATGAAATGTTTATGAGAATTGGTTCGTTTCTGGGGAAGCCTCTTCGTACAGACGGTTTGACTTTAGAGCTGGAACGACTGGAGTACGCAAGACTTTAGGTTCTGATAGATGTGGACTTCACTTTCCCTGAGAAGATTGAGCTACAATGTGAAGATGGGCAGGTGGACAACATCAAACTTGAATACGAGTGGAGGCCGATCATATGTGGTTCCTGCGGCAATTTTGGACATGAGCCAGGATTGTGTGTAGAGAAGGAGGTACCTCCGCCGGATGTTATGAAACCTCCGGGGAGGAAACAAGTTTGGATGCCAAAAAAGAAGCCTAACAATATTGCTGTTGAGGATGAATCGGAGGTATTCCGTGATGCGGTAGAAGATATCTCTCTGGTTGGTGAAGGTCAGGTGAGTGTGGTGGGAGAGGAGGTGCGAGCTAAAAGTCTGATTACCCCGTCACCATCTCCGGCCTGGAGTGTTCAAAGGAGGAGGTCGAAGTCTCCTCCGAGGATGACCTCTAAGCTGGTTTCCTCGGTGAGGAATATTCTTTTGTCTCCTAACAAGTTTTCTCTGCTTTCAAACCTTGAAGAAACCAATGTAGAAGACAGGATGGCTGGTGATGCGGTAGCAGAAGGAGAAGGTCCTATCATTCCGAATGGACAGTCCTTTATCAGTTTGTGCTTGGAATGTGAGAGGCATCCATAACAAGATCTCTCGCATTCGAAGTGAAATTGGGAGGGTGAAGGCTGATGTTTACATTATTCTTGAGTCTAGAGTCAATAAAGGAGATGTAAAGGATATTGTGGAGGAGGTCTGGCCGGGTGCTATGTAATGTGCTAATGAGAATTTCTATTCGTATACTTGAATTCTCATCCTTTGGAAGGATTCTTCTTGGGTGGTTGACAAAATCTTTGAGAATGAGAAAATTATCCACTGCAGTTTGGTGGTTAGCAGCAATGTTCCGATCTTCTTTCTTTCTGCTATTTATGGTTCGAATGATGATATGGATAGATCCATTTTGTGGGATGCCTTGAATAACATTTCCTTAACTTGTTTATCTGGTCCTTGGTGCATTTTGGGCGATTTTAATGCTATGCGTTTCCCGAATGAGAAATTGGGTAAGCAACCACCCTCTACTAGAAGTATGCTTGATTTTAATAGTTCCTTGGAGGTTACTGGTTTGCTGGAGGTTTCTATGAAGGGACAGTTCTTCACCTGGGATAGTCATAGTCGTAAAGGTATTAGCACCTTCTCGAAGTTAGATAGAGTTTTCTGCAATGTTAAGTTCATGGATCTTTTTCCTTATTTGTGGGGAGAGGTGGTGCCCAATTCGATCAGTGATCATCGACCTCTTGTCTTGCATTTGTTCTCTGTTAGAAGGAGGAACAATCCTTTCCGGTTCATTAACGCTTGGATGACTCAACCTAGTTTTCTGGATGTTGTGAAGAAGGCGTGGGAGGAGAGCTCTCCTGTTGGTGCACCTATGTATAGGGTGTATAGGAGGCTTGCTGCTGTTAGAGATGCACTTATTAAGTAGAATAAAGACTGTGTGAGTAATTTTTCCTCGAAGGTGCAGGAGTTGGAAGTCAAGGTGGCTGCTATTAAAAAAGACATTGAAGCTGATCCTAGTAATATAGCTCTTCAGTTGTCTTTGACTGATATAAGGAAGGACCTTAGCAAAGCTGTTCATGATGAAGAATGCTTTCTAAGACAGAAGTCTAGAGCTACGTGGCTCAAAAAAGGTGATAGGAATTCATCTTTTTTCTATTCCACTCTCAAATCTAGAAGGATTATCAATAGTATTCATGTTCTACAAGATGGTGATATCACTATTAATGATCCTGAGGCTATTTCTGCTTGTATAACGAATCACTATAAGAATATTTTCAATTCCTCTCCTTCTTCTGTTGTTGTTTGGAAGGAGTCTTGGGAGTTACCTAGACTGGATTTAACTCAGATCCAGGAGCTCAGGAAGTGGGTCACTAAGGAGGAGGTGGATGTGGTGATCAAAGGTTTGGATGATGATAGAGCCCCTGGTCCTGATGGGTTTAATGGTGCTTTCTTCAAATCTTGTTGGCACATTGTTGGTCAGGATATCACTAGAGCTGTCCTTAGTTTTTTTGATACAGGGAAGTTGCTTAGAGAGTGTAACAAGTCCTTTGTGACTCTTATTCCAAAGATTCAGGGTGCCAATTGTCTGAAGGACTTCCGACCTATTTCTTTATGCAATGTGCTGTTCAAAGTTATTACAAAGATTATGGCTAATAGGCTGAAGGTTATCCTCCCTGCGGTGATAGAGAAGAATCAATTTGCTTTTATTAAGGGTCGGTCCATTAGTGATGCTATTTTATTAGCAAATGACTTGTTGAGCTCCTTTTCCTCTCCTAAAGGGAGTCCTATGCTCTATTTTAAAGCTGATTTGGCCAAGGCCTATGACACGGTGAGGAGAGATTACATCATGTTCATTATGAGGAAGATGGGTTTTCCACCGTGTTGGCTTGATTGGATAGAGGTCTGCTTCAATCCTGCTTCTTTTCAAATCCTTATTAATGGTACTCCATCTTGTTCCTTTGAAGCATCTAATGGTGTCCGACAGGGCGATCCTCTTGCCCCTTATCTGTTTGTCATTGCTATGCAAGGGTTTTCCTCGATTATTTGTTATGCGGTGAGGAAGGATCTTATTTCTCCTCCTAAAGCTTCTAATCTGCTTGGTATCTCTCATATTATCTTTGCGGATGACCTGCTTCTGTTCTCGAAAGCCCCCGTGGCCTATGCGCAGCAGTTGAGGTCGGTTCTTGACCAATTTTGTGCAGTTTCTGGTCTTAGCTTAAACAACACGAAGAGTCAACTCTTTCTTAGTCGCAACAGTGTTGATCAGGAGGATATTACTCGTTGTCTTAATATTGTGAAGGCGGATTTTCCAGTTAGATACTTGGGCCTTCCTCTGTTTACTGGTCGTTTGACGAAATCCATGTGTTCCCCCATTGTTGTAAAAATTAGAAGGAAGCTGAATTCTTGGAAAGGGAAGCTCTTATCTTTTGCTGGGAGGATTGATTTGGTGATTTCTACTCTCTCCTCTTATCATATTTTCTGGTCAGCAACCTTTCCCATTCCGAAGGCGGTGATTCAGGACATTGAGAAACATATGCGTGATTTTATTTGGAATGATTCCGACAAAGTGAAGCATCTGCATACGGTCCCCTGGGATTCTATTTGTCGTCCTAGGAAGGAAGGTGGTTTGGGGGTGAGAAGGGTGCATGATTGGTCCAGAGCTGGTTTGTTGAAGAATCTATGGGACATTTCTACTAATAAGGAGTCTCTCTGGGTAAAGTGGGTGCATGAGCGTTACATTAAGGAGGAATCTATTTGGTCGGTTAGATGCAAATCTAATGCGACCTAGATGTGGAGGTGGATTCTAGGTATGAGAGAAATTTTGAAGGCTAATACGTCTCTCAAGGTGGGTAATGGGGATCAGTTCTTATTTTGGAAGGACCCATGGCTCCCTGGTAGAAAATGTTTGCTGGATTGCTGTGATGCTCATATGGTTCTTCGTTTTGGAAAGGGTCTGAATGGTGTTATCTCGTCTTGTGTTTTGAATAGCAGCTGGTCCCTTCCTGATGTTAGAGGCGTGGACTCTATTAGTTCTGTTCTTAAAGACATGCCGCCTCTTGGTAATGGTGCTGATGTGCTTCACTTTAAAGGTGGTACCTCTTTTAAGTTGAAGGACGGTTGGGAGTTGGTCAGGAAGAAGCATGTCAAGGCGATCTGGGGTTCTTGGCTGTGGAGCAGTAAGTTCCCGAGAAGTATTGCTTGCTTTCTTTGGAGATGCTTACTCAATAAGCTTACGACCTACGAGTATCTGCAGAGGGTTGGGTTCTCGTTAGCTTCAAGGTGTGTCCTCTGCCGTTCTGCTGAAGAGGACCTTGTTCATATCTTCTTCAAATGCCCCTATAGCAGTGAGCTCTGGAAACAGTTCAGCCATGAATTTGGTAGGAATCCTTGGCAGATGGAGGATCTGTTGTTGCTGCACGGACAGAAAAAGACTGCTGCTGGGTTGTCTATTCACAGGATTTGGCTCAAGAGGAATGCATGGATTTTTGGTGGTCCTAGGAGAAGCCCTAAGGATTGCTGGGATATAGCTTACTTAGATACTTTAAGCTTACATACTGATTTTGTGTACAGATAGTTAGTTTGTTTTGGTCTCTCTACCTTAGGACTTACCTAAAGGCATTGTACATACTTTTGCTTTTGGCTAATGGAAGAGAAACACGCTGGGTTCACCAAAAAAAAATGCAAAATCAGACCATTGCATCATAGAACATCACTTCGTTCATCCATTTACTACTATATTCCAAGAGACAAAGAAAAATAACCATAAAATACAAACAATCACTACTACACATAGGCCAAGGAGGAATATAAGCATACCTTTCACCTACGATCAGAGTATAAGATTCTTGAAAGCCAAAAGTAAGTCAAGATCAAGCCATGGCACAATAATGAATATTCATGCAATAATATTCTAGTCAAAATATGAAGGGGTCACAAGGACCATATTAGGATTTCTTAAGCCTCATTATTGTTCCTAGGTGTGGTATCTCATTATTGACCAATATTCAAATCTCTCAAGTTTTTCTCCAACATCATGTTTTGACATCATATCATCAATATTAATGGATGATCCACACCTAATCTATATTGAACACTTCATTCCCAAATCATTATCAAGGGTGAAGTCTAGGGGTCGAGATTAGGATTTTCACAAGAGTTAGAATGATCATATTCACAATATCACAATTACAAGTTCAGAACCCATCATCAAGATTAATCATCACTTTATGGTACATAAATCATATTTGAGAGAAAACAAGTTAACAAAGTTAAATCTAGATTCTTCATAAAAGTATTAGATGCAAAAGGTTCGATATTATGATTTGGTTAAGAGATCCAAAATTGATTCTACTAGATTTCATGATATTAGGTCAAGATTTAGATAAAATTTCAAACTTGTTTAGCAAGTCACCATCAAGCATCATTAGATAAATGTAATTTGGAAAATGATCAAGAATGAGATGTTGAAAGTAATTCCATTGCATCTAAATCATTCTAGCGACCAAAATGGACTATATATGTGCCTATTTTTGATATCAGATGCAGGAGATATGGTCATAATACATTTTGTAGAGAGAGAGGGAGAGTACCAAGCTGAGGAGAGAGAAAGGAAGTCTGTGAGCTATTGCAACAATGGTCGTGGGCACCGGCCCTAGATTGGGAGAAACCACAATGGTACACGAGAGAAAAAATTGAGGGTAGGGTTGCGTTGATGGGGCAAAACCGAATTCAACAATGAGTTTATATAGGCCCGAGGGTCTAGGGTTAGGGTGTATTTAGGACAAACTCAGCCATGGCGGCGACTGCCCCAAAGGGGCTAGAAGGTTCGTAAATATGTGTTGCTTTGGTGCAAACATGTGTAGTCCTCACTCATGCACAAGCCATGATAAACTTCCTGACTGGTCACCCATCCTAGTACTACTCTGGGCTGAGCACGCTTAACCACAAAGTTCTTTAGTGATGGGCTCCTTGAAAAGGATGCACACCTTGGTGATATGGGTAGTCCAATCATTCCTTTTAAGATCATCTTATCCGAGGCCTCAAATCCTGGGACGTTACAATCTCCCCCACTTAGACTCTTGACATCCTCGTCAAGGCTCAACTATAAGGCCTCATAATCATTCCCCATTTCAGTGCAGACCCACAATGACCCATAGACACCCAGCTCCCGATCATGGAATACCAATGCAAGGGTGGCTACATCACCATGGACAACCCTTTCCAACATGCATGGACTGCACAAATCAAGACTAGCTTTCCACATGCCCATGTAGCCCCACCTAATGGAGAGGTTATGACTCTGATACCATTTGTAACACCCAGGCCCATTACTCAAGGTTCTAGTAGAGTTTTAGGAATGACGAGTGGCCCCACAGACCACCACTAGCCTTAACTGTACACTTTGTCTCACTCACGCGCAAGCCAGGATAAACTTCCTGAGTGGTCTCCCATCCTAGTACTACTCTGGGCTGAGCACACTTAACCACATATTTCTTTAGTGACGGGCTGCCTAAAAAGGAGGTGCACCTTGGTGATATGGGTAGTCCAATCATTCCTTTTAAGATCATTTTATCTAAGGTCTCAAATCCTGGGACGTCACAAATGTATCCAGCCAATGTGAGGTAGGGAATGACCTCACAGTCATTGGATTTCCATCCAATGGCATGTGCGTAGGCCCTCTCCCTAGGTCAGGCACGTGTCCCATTAAGGGTTAGCCGGACCAAAAACAAAAAATAAGAGGAAAAAAGGTCTAAAATATGTTTTTTAGGGGAAAACTTAGAAAATCAATAACTATTTGTAGGAAACTCCAAATGACCTCAAATTTTGACTCTAGATTTGTGATAGAGGCTAGAACATGTTTGAAAAATTTCAAATCAAAATGGGCAAGTATGATCAAGAAATTAATCAAAGAATTAGAGTATGTTTACAAACTAGGTTTTTGTGGATATAGGTGTATCAAACTGATTCAAGTAGTGTATTTTCAACATTGAAGATCATTGTAGAGTTATGGAACCATAGGAAATATTAGGAGTAATATGTATCAAGTCAATTGAGGGTATGAATGTAATTAAACCATAGTTGTGCTAGATTGCACTTTGTCACAATCTTCCCCCTTAAGAGGAATTTGGTCCCCAAAATTCAATATTGGCAAACTATCCATGATCTCATTATTCACATCATCATTCTTAGTATAATAGTCATAATGTACAAAATTGACAAGTCACATGGTTGAGAATTTCAAGTTCAAAATAGAGATGATCAAATTTGTCCAATAAAGATATAATTTTCAAACCTAGTATCTGAGTCATAGACAAAAATAGAAAGTCCAACACAATAGGGCTTTATATTTAAAATCTTTAAGATATGGGGATCACAAGGTTTGTTGCAATTTTTTACTAGAGTTTCATAAATTACTTCTGATTCCCTTCTTGTTTGTTGGCATGCTTGGCATTGGCAACCTATGCAGGAGGTGGGTAGGGGCATTGATTCTTGAATGTCCTTATTTCTTACAATAAAAGTAGAGTGAATTATGATGCCAGTATGGTCCAAGGTGCCTGACTCCACAATTAAGGCACCTGTTTGGTTTTGGCAATATTTTGTTCTTTTGATTAGGTCCATTGTGGTGATCCTGAGCTATTTTTTTGTCATCTTGAGGTTCCCCATTTTGTTTAGGATTGGCCATCACAACACTAGTCATCCCTAGACACGCCAAAATTTGGTTATGTCCTTGTACTGTACTCAGGGTTTTTTCCATCTTCAGAGCATGGTCAACTGCATCCTAGAAATTGACAGGTCCGGATGAAGCAACCAAAAATTTTATACATACATTAAGTCCTTCAACGTAATGGTCCAATTTTTCTTCTTGAGTCAAATTATTCGCATGACTCTCTGAGAGTCAAAACTGACAACTATATTCAGAGACAGGAATCGCCTTGAGTCAGGGTCAAGAACTATTTCTTCTTCTCCTTCAACTCATTACTAGGCATGAAACAAGCTATAAATATAGGTTTGAAGACTTCCTAGTTCAAAGGAACAATTTTTTGGGAGTTGGTGTAATTTTCCCAGCATATTTGGCTGCACCCCTTAAGTCATATATGGAAAAAGTGACTTTATTGTTCCCAGGGCATCCTAAGACTTAGAAAGTATTCCCCAAAGAGACTATCCATGCATCAACTTTGTCTAGAACTGTAAAGACCTCACTTTCAACGTCTCCCTATTAAGGAAAGACATTCAAGTTGAGAACCATTACCTATAAACAAGGATCTAGATTTAAACAAATAATAAATAACAACAAATAATTTCAATATTGTTTACAAAATGTATCATGATAAACTTTACATGAGAAACCAATACTTATAAGAAGAACTATCTAGCTAATCCTCCTTGGTAAAGCTTTAATACCTTCCTTATCTTTCGTCTTATTCTCATGTCCTTTATCATGTGTATAATACAACTAAAATGCCAAAAAACAAAACACGGTCAACATATTGCTATACTGTGTATGTGGGGTGCAACCACAATGCATGCGACTAAGATAATCACATATAAAGCATCAAATATTGCAAATAATAACTGGAATATTGTTTACATATTGTATCCCTTATTGTATACATTATTTTGGGCATGATCACTGTCTCTAACAGGACTTGTGTGCGTCATCCCTTGATAGTCATCAACCTAGGGGCTAGAATATCATTGCTATTTATGTGATACTCACATTTTGGCATTATAGTTGAACAAGAATTAAACAAACAATCAATAGTGTTGACTCAAGGTCAATTAGGTCAATGTTGACTCACGTCTAAATTGACTAAACCCGTGTTTTGATGATGACTAACCATTCCACATATTGGTGTCTAATGTCTCTACTTGAGTGTTTTCAGATTAGGTATAGACACACTCCATTTTCCCTAACTTGCGCATATCAAATCGGAGAAAAGACAAGTCAAAGTCAATACAAGTGCACATTTTTGTAATATGATGTAAATCAATTAGAATCATGTTGTAAATCACTTGTAATGATTGTATGACTTGTAATTAAGCCTAGAAAAAATCAGGAGGACTTAGATCTAATGTTTTAAGCACTCAAAAGCCATTTTCCAAAATTCACATCAGGCTGTTCATCGGTCGAGTTCTGTGAGTTGTAAACTCGACCGATCCTGATTGGATCTTGAAAATGACTTTTGATCGGTCGAGTTTACACTACACAGAACTCGACCGATGGAGTACCAGACCAATTCAATTTTCATTGGTCGGTCGAGTTTCCCCAGGACAAACTCGACCGATGGTCTGAATATCGGCTTTGTCTTTTACTCTATCGGTCGAGTTACCCTTATAGAAACTCGACCGATTGCACTGTACAGAAAAGTGCAAAAAAGTGCTTCTAGCCGTTGTGGAGTTGCAACAAGTGAAAATATATCCGTTGCAAGCCACAGAATGGCTAGTTTTCGTTCTCAAGTGTTCCCAAAGGCTAAGAGGCATCCCCAGCTATAAATAGGACCCCTTGGGCTTCATTCTAAGGTTGAACATTCAATGCAAACTCTATGTGAGGTTCCTATTCTATAGTTGAGTGCTTCCTACAACCTCCTCTCTCTCTCTCTCTAAGCTTAATCACTTGCTACATCCATTAGAGTGAGTAGGATATTTGTAAGAGAGCTAGTCCTACATGTATATCTTATGAGGCTCTCACTTCCACCACCTCCCTTTCTCTCATTTCAATCATGAAGATGAATGTTCTCTCTCTTGGGTAAGAGAGGTGAAGAAGAACAAGGGAAGGCGTCCCTTGGTGAAGATCAAGGCTGAAGACTTGGAGCAAGAGTGGGTAAGCCCTTGATGAAGGCAGAAGACTCCGTGCTCAAGTGGGTAAGTCCTTGGTGGAAGCTTCTCCGAGTGAAGGTGAAGTCAAAGGAGGAAGATCCAAGAAGAGTGGGTAATTCCTGCAAGGCTGAAGACTTGTGCAAGAGTAGGTAAGTCCTTGGAAGAAGGCGGAAGACTCTTGGAAAGTGGGTAAGTCCTTGGTAAGGTTGAAGACTCTTTGTATTGGATAGGTAAGTCCTTTGTTTGTTCATGTATTGTAAGTCTTATGAATGAATATTGTAAGGACCCTGACCCAGGTTTTGGGCTAACCCTGTTTTCTTTGCTTATGAAAGGTGCTTAGAACCTTAATCTAATCTTATAGGATGTTTTGGTATCATGTGACAAGCTCATGTTTCCAGTTTGGTCCCGTTTGGATGCTGTTTGAGCAATGTTTGCTTGTTTTGGACCAAGGTGCAATTTACCCAAAGTTAGGGGTTATATTGGAATATGTCACATGTAAAGCATGCATTTAGTTCTCTTGCATCATTATAAATAGAATTATGCCATGGGACACCTTGTGGAGGACCTATGTTTCAAGTTTGAGCTTGGTTGGTTGATGTTTATGCTTTTTGTGCTAGTTTTGGTGTAAATTGCAATTTACCCAAAGTGGAGGGGTCAATGTGCAATTTATCAGCTCTAGAGTCTTCTTGCTTGTGTGTGACATCATCTAGAAGGAGTATGGATGATGGGGCGCCTTGTTTGGTTGATAGATGAGGAATGACATCCTATATGGTCTTTATATACATATATGTGTTGCATATGTCACCTTGTCCTTTAGTGTATCGGCTAGGACATGAAGGTGTGTCACCCAAAAGGGGTGTGTCGACCATGGCTGCTGTCCAGCTGCACGATACACTTCCTAGAGTGTATCACCAGGCCATGCATGAGCTGCTAGGGTGGCAACAAGTGGCGTTATGAGCTAGAACAAGTGGCACCTTGGTTTATGTGGTTATGACACCTTTCTCTTGCTACCTCTCTCTTCCTTGGTGTATATAACTCCCTTCCTCCTTAGCCAAGTAGTTCTTTACAGACACCTACCTTCTCCTATCTATTTGTGTCGGGCATGGGAGCTTTGGGAGCTAAGGAAGACTCCCATGGAGCATGGAGAGGCGAGCTCCTTGGCCATTGAAACTCCTTGCTCAAGATCCGACCTTGGTGAGTCATGCTTCCTTACTAGTTTTTTTCCTTGTGCTTACTTCTCCACCTTCCTCTTTCCCTCTCGGCCATGGATAGGCCCTTGGTAAGAGTAAGCAAGGATGTTGTCATATTCCCTCCTTTCTTCTTCTTGAGCTATACATAACCATGGTTTCTTCTTCTTCTTCTTCTTCCTTTGTTTCTTGAGGTGGTGATGATAGTGCCAAAGGCATGTTTGGAGCTTTGGATGGGTGATGTTATTGGAAGAGAACGTGTGTTTGCTGCTTGTATCATGGAGTTTTATGCCTTTCATGGAGATCATCTTAAGGCGGGTTACATAACTCTTAACCATTTCTATTATGCACACTCTTCATATATGTATATGATGGTTCTTGTACTTAAATCGTTACCTTTTCTTCATGATAGACATATATATGGAACTTGGAATCTTATCTAATGGGAATGCTACGTTTTACTACTGCATTTAGCTTGTTTTCCTTGTACAAGATGGTAATGGATGGCTAGAGGTTGAAGATGACTTGCACGATATGAGTTTTTGGCCGATACAACTAGGTTTCCCGATATGGGTCTCTACCCGATACAGTACCTGGTTCTATAGCCTATGCTTTGGTTGATGGTTATGGCAATACCCCTTTCTCTCCTTTGGACTTGAAAGGTGAGCCTATGACCTAGACCTATGGGTGATAGGATGAGTTGGTGATAGTTTTACCTTTATGCTGATATCCCTTAACCACCCTAGAGTTAGAGTTTGGTCGACATGGTTGCTAGACCCTTGGATGGGCTCTTAGCCGACATGTGCTTCCTTGATGAACTTTTGAGTTTGTTTCCCGATACACCCTTTAGGGTTAAAGGATGATATGATAAGTTAGCTCCTTATTGACCTTGTGGTTGTTATGCCCTTCTGCCTGACATGGTGATAGGTGGAATGGTAGTTGGCCGACACAACCCTAAACCTTATATCTTGGCCGATATAGAGCCTCAACCCTAGCTTGGGTTCTAGAGTTTCTATGGGTGACATAAGTGGTCTACCCTTGTGGCATGATATGTTCTTGAGGTGAAATCCTTGATACGTATGCTTGCTTAGGCGTTAGGTTGATCTTTGTATCCTTGGTCGTTATACCTAGTAAAGCTGAGTTGGTAACCATTATGGTCCCTTGGCCGATATCCCTTGTGGAGATGATGGATGGGCGATACACTACGTTGAGTACCCTTCCCGTTACACCTTGTAGAGGTGGTTTCCCGACACACCTAGGCAATATGGTGGGACGATACAAAGATGTTTGTGTAGTAGGGGCACCTTGGGCGACACCCCTTTGACCGATAGGGTTGCTGTGGTGACGTTCCTCTAACCGATAGGCTTAGTTAAGCTTGGCCGTTACCCCTTTTGGTGGGGTTGGATCTTGGACGATACACCTAAATGTGTGCTCTGCACGACACACCTTGTGATAGGTCTTGGTCGGTATGAAGTAGTCTGGTGATGCCCGATATGATATCTTGGACGACATGGAGGTGGTACCCCTTTGGCCGATATGGTCACTCTTGAGGACTAGCTAACAGAGGGAACCCTAACCTTAGCTGGTGTGCACGATGGGCCTTTGGCCGACATCCCTGTGGTGATGCACGATACACCTTGCCCGATACCATGAGAGATGATGGGACCTTGATGCACGATAGAGGGTGCGCAGAGGTTGGCCGATATGGTGGTGAGTTGCCTTAGGGCTGGAAACCCTATTCGTTATACTTTTGGTAAGGGTTTTTGATTACCTGAAATGCATATACCTAATGTATGTGGTCACATATCTGATTGATAACAATGATACCTGTGATATGGTTTAATCACCTTGAACCCTGCACCTATGTTAGATAGGTTGTGACCATGGTATGTTCGATAGGAGATGTTGTTGCTACACATGTCAATATGACACAGGTGTATGACTACAAGTATGGGCCATGATGTGTGTGTCCATATATAATAATAAAGTATGATGAACCCAAAATGAAATGGGTCGTGGACCTTTGTGCGGTGTTTAATTATGTGTAAGGATAGATGAACCTTGGACAATATGAGATGGTGGATATTGGTGTATGATCCTTAAAGTTAAACCTTAAGGATGATGATCATACGATTTGAGATATAGGGTATGATGGGATAACCATGATGTTGTAACAATAGTATGTATTGATTTATACACCGATTATGACATTAATCTTCATATGTTCATAATGATGGAAGAATGTTCCAATGTTACAAACCTTACTCTTAATGACGTGATAATCAAAGACATGTTCATGAGTTATGGGGCATGATGAATGCTCATAGCTTGATAATAATAATCTAAATTAACTACAGACACAGCTATGAACATGGATGTGGTTCCAATCCTGTACACCTAAATCCTTGATAGCATGATAATCATAATGTGTTCTCTAAAGGATCTATGTTCTATGTTGGTGATCCAGTTATCTCTTTCTTATGCAAGCTAACCATGCAGGTGTATCGAATTCATAGCCAAGTAAGAGCTATGGTTATTATATGCTTCTGTGCTTCGTATAGCACTTGATATATGTACAATATCCAAGTAATAATGTTGATGAGATAACATATTACCAGTATGATGAGAAATGCATGTTGAGGTGTGGTCCTCTAATAATGACATGAGGGATTGATATTCCCTAATGATGTTGATGATGCCTTGAGAGGCATTGGTGTAATGTGATGAACTCAAGGATTGATATCCCATGATGAAATGAAATGATGAAGCCTTGAGAGGCATTAGTACTATGAGATGATGTGAGGGATTTGTATCCCATGGCAATGTGATGATTGTTGAGGACAATGGAAATGGCAGTAGCATTATAAAATCAATGTAATGAATCTAATGTTCTTCATGTTTTATATATGGTTGCTTAATACAACTTGATTGCCCCATCAATCTACTTAAAATACATTAAACTAATTACAGATGAATCTCTGATGTAGTTGCCCTGGCCATAGATCCATCATCGTCAGGAGTTGGTGATGGTGAAACGGGTTCTCCTGCGGGTTAACCCGGAGCGCATATTGTTGAGTATGCGAGGTTTCTCCTAGCCTAAAATAGAGAGGAAAATGAGTGCAACTTCGGTTGCAAACTCGGGATATGTGATGAGCATGGTGAACAAGCCCATGGCTCAGGATGTGTGATATGGGAGCATGAATGCGTTCATGGCTCAGAGCACGATGAACAGGCCTGTGGCTCAGATATACTAGCGCCGAGACCTGTACCGATGCGGGCTAGAGGAAGGGTAGCCTATGGAGCTGACCCTATGGCTGAGGCCACTTAAAGCACGAGACTGCGGTCCTACTTTGGTTCTCGTATACTGACCACGAGGGGGAGGTCGTGGAGTCCGGCTCTTCCATTGACCTTGTATGGCACCGGCTTTGGGTTTCACAACCGAAGGTTGGATTTGAGCGGTACGGCTCACTTCCTCATGGCATAATAATTTGTAAGCAAGCCGTATAGTATCTTTGCTTAGGGAAAATACGAAACATTGGTTGAGGCCTTGTTTGTATAGTTTCTCTATTTTTTTACACTTGCAGTTTATCTTATATCCCTTATATCATGTGATAAGATCGTATAAAGTTTATCTTGTCAATCATGTTCCATAAAGAGTACCTAGTTATAGGCCTCATAAATATCTTGGTAAGATTTCTAGTAAGACTAGCCCTGCTAAGTATACTGCTTTTATAATCTGCTTATACCAAGTTATCTCTGATCATAATAAAGCTGGTAGAGGGTTATGTTTCTCGCTAGGACTGTGTGTCTCACCCCGCTGGTTAATAACCCTTTTTAGGTGGACGTGCCTGGCGAGATGATGATCATGTGGCTACGGATGTTATGCAGAGGTATCGTACCTGGTGGGATAGATAGCGTCTAGCAGTAGAGTCCTATGTGTCGTCCCTGTACACTCAGGTCTTCGGGAGAGTTTTTTGATGTTTCTCGTACAATGATCGATGTATGGTTTTTGATATGCATCTTGATGTAAAGCATCCTGTAACAGTTATTTCATGTAACGAGATGATGGGAAATTATGTTGTAGAACCTTGGGGATATGCTATGAAATGAAAAATGTTGGCTCAGATATTATATGTTTCATCTTGTGGTGCTTGTTGTAAATCAGTTTTAATTTCCTATTTTTTTTGGTAATCCACTGGTTAGCATGTAATCGTGTTTTGTTGGGGATGAGGTGTTACAAGTTTGGTATCAGAGCTCTAGGTTTGTCGAGTCTACAGGGACACTAGGACTAGGATTAGGATGGTGTCTAAGGTTGGACTGTGACATAATATATGGTGCATACCACCTAGTCTCAATACTTGATGCCCTGGCCAGGTATTCAAATATTGAAGACAAGGGTAAGTATGGAGCATTAGATTGTTTCCTCCTTTATTACTCTGAACAAGTAGTCATTCTGGAGCAATCTAAAGAGCATAAGAAAACTAAGAATATGATGAGATAATTTCTTAAAAATGTAATCTCAAGAGATATATATGATAAAAGACAGATTAAATTGTGATAACAACGTAAGTTAAAGCATAGAACTTACACAAGATGAAGAAAGTACCTGAAAGCAAAAGATAAAGTCAGAAGAAAAGAGAAGAATAAGTGGTGAGTAAACAAGATGGGACCTGAGATAATATCAGACCAACCAATGAACGTAAGAAAAGATGTGAAAGAATAAAGTGCAAATTCATGATAAGAAAAAGAGAACAAGGGAGATGATCCCTGCTCAATAAAGAAAATGTGAAGAATAACGATCTTTTTCACAAAGAGAAAACAAAAATCTAATCTAATTAGGAACTAATCATGTTTATGATGAAATGGTAACAAGAGAAGAAGAATAATGACATGTAATGGTCTTGATGTTTCCTGTGCTGATTGCAAGGAACCCAAGAAGATACAAGATAAGAACCAGAAGGAACAAGGTTTAACGTTGCATAAACAATTGGAAACTCATGTAAGGACCAAAGAAAGTGATAATATCCTCCCTTTTGATATGAAATCATAGATGTTGATGGGGTGATGGGAGGAGTTTGTTCCTTTGTGTTCCTTCCTTTCAAGGGAGTGGCAGTCAAGTGGACCTTGTGTCACTTGATATGTGTGCCTTTAAAGTGATCGCTGTTTGGATACTTCGAAAAGTATCACTTGATCTTGGACTTTGGTTTCCAAGATGGGGGATGTCTGTGAGGGATGATGACGGTAGGATCCTCTTGGCGTGTCTTCTAAGAAGGGGTTGAGGATCAAGATGCCTAGATCGTGGAGGTATGAAGGTGAACCATCCTGATAGATCACCCTTGACCTTGAACCTACAAGTTGGAAGCTAGTTCTGAAAGTATGGATCTATGTGGTGACCCTTGAAGTAGAATTTGGACATCACAAAGGGACCCTGATAAGGATAAGAAAATGAGGACTGGATGGTTTGATCAGGCGGAAGATGGCAACAGGCGACAGCTAGATCGTGTGGTTTAAGCTGACCAGAAACGGTAGAATGACCAGTGTGTGGTGACAGGACGAATGGAGTCATTTCGTTCTGCTTTGTCTTCTTCTTGCCTCTTATCTTCTCTAGTTGATCCAGTTCAGGATGTACCCTCCTTTGAGCGCTTGTTGTATGTTTGGCAAATGTTTCCTTCCTGTGAGTCAGAGAGAGATAGTCTGTTGTTGAGTACCTTGTTGATGACCTGGTTGTGCAGGATGAAGTATAACCTTCTCCGTACCCTTTCCTTTCCTAGATGTGATAGTCAGATGAATCCCTTTCTATGAGATATGTCAAAGATCGTGGTAACCCTGGGAATGGATATCCTTGGAAAGGTGTGAAGTTGTCTCAGATGGAAGGGTTGTCTTTGGTTGATCCGGCTAAATGCCTATAGTGTGGCTATCATATGTTAGGGGTTTATGCTCCACATAAACATGACATCAGAAGGTATGCACCCAAGAGAAAGAAGTGATGTAGGGTCATCTTGGGAAAGTTCATCTAGTTGAGCCCTGTCATGTGCATACAGGTGTTTTGTAGAGTATGTATCTTGTGATAACCTCTTCTGATAAAGACCCCCCCTGGAGTAGAGACATCCTTTGTGCAAAGAAAAGGAACAGTTGAAACATATATAGTAGAAAGACAGTGATACAAGTTATGCAAAGCTTAAAGTGCCAAGATTGTGAGGTCAGAGTAGCGCAACGGAAACATAACAAGGAATATGATACATCAGTAGAAGGAACTGATAACTGAGTAATACGAGTTGCATATAATGTTCCAGTATCTAAGAGTGTTACTAGGCAAAGGATGATGAGTTGAGGGTTTTAGTGTGTGACCAGTACAAAGAGAACTCTGAGTGGCTCTGGGATAAGAGCAAGTATGTTGGTCTTAGATCTGTGACACTTGGGAGCTTTGCGGAGTTGTTTGATGTGATGCACAAGTAACACCTATCTTCTTACCGCTTGGGATTTCGGGGACGAAATCCTTGTTAGGGGTTTATAACTTGTAAGGACCCTGACCCAAGTTTTGGGCTAACCCTATTTTCTTTGCTTATGAAAGGTGCTTATAACCTTAATATAATCTTATAGGATGTTTTGGTATCATGTGGCAAGCTCATGTTTCCAGTTTGGTCCCATTTGGATGCTGTTTGAGCAATGTTTGCTTGTTTTGGACCAAAGTGCAATTTACCCAAAGTTAGGGGTTATATTGCAATATGTCACATGTAAAGCATGCCTTTAGTTCTCTTGCATCATTAGAAAGAGAATGATGCCATGGGACACCTTGTGGAGGACCTATGTTTCAAGTTTGAGCTTGGTTGGTTGATGTTTATGTTTTTTGTGCTAGTTTTGGTGTAAATTGCAATTTACCCAAAGTGGAGGGGTCAATGTGCAATTTATCAGCTCTAGAGTCTTCTTTCTTGTGTGTGACATCATCTAGAAGGAGTATGGATGATGGGGCGCCTCATTTGGTTGATAGATGAGGAATGGCATCCTATATGGTCTTTATATACATATATGTGTTGCATATGTCACCTTGTCCTTTAGTGTATCGGCTAGGACATGAAGGTGTGTCACCCAACAGGGGTGTGTCGGCCATGGCTGCTGTCCAGATGCATGATACACTTCCTAGAGTGTATCACCAGGCCATGCATGAGCTGCTAGGGTGGCAACAAGTGGCGTTATGAGCTAGAACAAGTGGCACCTTGGTTTATGTGGTTATGACACCTTTCTCTTGCTACCTCTCTCTTCCTTGGTGTATATAACTCCCTTCCTCCTTATCCAAGCAATTATTTACGGCCACCTACCTTATCCTATCTGTTTTTGTTGGGCATGGGAGCTTTGGGAGCTAAGGAAGACTCCCATGGAGCATGGAGGGGCGAGCTCCTTGGCCATGGAAACTCCTTGCTCAAGATCCGACCTTGGTGAGTCATGCTTCCTTGCTAGTTTTTTTCCTTGTGCTTACTTCTCCACCTTCCTCTTTCCCTCTCGGCCATGGATAGGCCCTTGGTAAGAGTAAGCAAGGATGTGGTCATATTCCCTCGTTTCTTCTTCTTGAGCTATACATAACCATGGTTTCTTCTTCTTCCTTTGTTTCTTGAGGTGGTGATGATGGTGCCGAAGGCATGTTTGGAGCTTTGGATGGGTGCTGTTATTGGAAGAAAACGTGTGTTTGCTTCTTGGATCATGGAGTTTTATGCCTTTCATGGAGATCATCTTAAGGCGGGTTACATAACTCTTAACCATTTCTATTATGCACACTCTCCATATATGTATATGATGGTTCTTGTACTTAAATCGTTACCTTTTCTTCATGATAGACATATATATGGAACTTGGAATCTTATCTAATGGGAATGCTACGTTTTACTACTGCCTTTAGCTTGTTTTCCTTGTACAAGTTGGTAATGGATGGCTAGAGGTTGAAGATGACTTGCACGATATGAGTCTTTGGCCGATACAACTAGGTTGCCCGATATGGGTCTCTACCTGATACAATACCTGGTTCTATAGCCTATGCTTTGGTTGATGGTTATGGCAATACCCCTTTCTCTCCTTTGGACTTGAAAGGTGAGCCTATGACCTAGACCTATGGGCAATAGGATGAGTTGGTGATAGTTTTACCTTTGTGCCGATATCCCTTAATCACCCTAGAGTTAGAGTTTGGTCGAAATGGTTGCTAGACCCTTGGATGGGCTCTTGGCTGACATGTGCTTCCTTGATGAACTTTTGAGTATGTTGCCCGATACACCCTTTAGGGTTAAAGGATGATATGAGAAGTTATCTCCTTATTGACCTTGTGGTCGTTATGCCCTTCTGCCTGACATGGTGATAGGTGGAATGGTAGTTGGCCGACACAACCCTAAACCTTGTATCTTGGCCGATATAGAGCCTCAACCCTAGCTTGGGCACTAGAGTTGCTCTGGGTGACATAAGTGGTCTACCCTTGTGGCATGATATGTTCTTGAGGTGGAATCCTTGGTAGGTATGCTTGCTTAGGCGTTAGGTTGATCTTTGTATCCTTGGTCATTATACCTAGTAAAGCTGAGTTGGTAACCATTATGGTCCCTTGGCCGATATCCCTTGTGGAGATGATGGATGGGCGATACACTATGTTGAGTACCCTGCCCGTTACACCTTGTAGAGGTGGTTGCCCGACACACCTAGGCGATATGGTGGGACGATACAAAGATGTTTGTATAGTAGGGGCACCTTGGGCGACACCCCTTTAACCGATAGGGTTGCTGTGGTGACGTTCCTCTAACGGATAGGCTTAGTTAAGCTTGACCGTTACCTCTTTTGGTGGAGTTGGATCTTGGACGATACACCTAAATGTGTGCTCTACACGACACACCTTGTGATAGGTCTTGGTCGGTATGAAGTAGTCTGGTGATGCCCGATATGATATCTTGGATGACATGGAGGTGGTACCCCTTTGGCCGATATGGTCACTCTTGAGGACTAGCTGACAGAGGGAACCCTAACCTTAGCTGGTGTGCATGATGGGCCTTTGGCTGACATCCCTGTGGTGATGCACAATACACCTTGCCCGATACCATGAGAGATGATGGGACCTTGATGCACGATAGAGGGTGTGTAGATGTTGGCCGATATGGTGGTGAGTTGCCTTAGGGCTGGAAACCCTAGTCGTTATACTTTTGGTAAGGGTTTTTGATGACCTGAAATGCATATAGCTAATGTATGTGGTCACATATCTGATTGATAACAATGATACCTGTGATATGGTTTAATCACCTTGAACCCTGCACCTATGTTAGATAGGTTGTGACCATGGTATGTTCGATAGGAGATGTTGTTGCTACACATGTCAATATGACACATGTGTATGACTACAAGTATGGGCCATGATTTGTGTGTGCATATATAATAATAAAGTATGATGAACCCAAAATGAAATGGGTCGTGGACCTTTGTGCGGTGGTTAATTATGTGTAAGGATACATGAACCTTGGACAATACTAGATGGTGGATATTGGTGTATGATCCTTAAAGTTAAACCTTAAGGATGATGCTCATACGATTTGAGATTTAGGGTATGATGGGATAACCATGATGTGGTAACAATAGTATGTATTGATTTATACACCGGTTATGACATTAATCTGCATATGTTCATAATGATGGAAGAATGTTCCAATGTTACAAACCTTACTCTTAATGACGTGATAATCAAAGACATGTTCATGAGTTATGGGGCATGATGAATGCTCATAGCTTGATAATAATAATCTAAATTAACTACAGACACAGCTATGAACATGGATGTGGTTCCAATCCTGTACACCTAAATCCTTGATAGCATGATAATCATAATGTGTTCTCTAAAGGATCTATGTTCTATGTTGGTGATCTAGTTATCTCTTTCTTATGCAAGCTAACCATGCAGGTGTATCGAATTCATAGCCAAATAAGAGCAATGGTTATTATATGATTCTGTGCTTCTTATAGCACTTGATATATGTACAATATCCAAGTAATAATGTTGATGAGATAACATATTACCAGTATGATGAGAAATGCTTGTTGAGGTGTGGTCCTCTAGTAATGACATGAGGGATTGATATTCCCTAATGATGTCGATGATGCCTTGAGAGGCACTGGTGTAATGTGATGAACTCAGGGATTGATATCCCATGATGAAATGAAATGATGAAGCCTTGAGAGGCAGTTGTACTATGAGATGATGTGAGGGATTTATATCCCATGGCAATGTGATGATTGTTGAGGACAATGGAAATGGCAGTAGCATTATAACATCAATGTAATGAATCTAATGTTGTTCATGTTTTATATATGGTTGCTTAATACAGCTTGATTGCCCCATCAATCTACTTAAAATACATTAAACTAATTACAGATGAATCTCTGATGTAGTTGCCCTGGCCATAGATCCATCATCGTCAGGAGTTGGTGATGGTGAAACGGGTTCTCCTGCGGGTTAACCCGGAGCGCATATTGTTGAGTATGCGAGGTTTCTCCTAGCCTAAAATAGAGAGGAAAATAAGTGCAACTGTGGTTGCAGACTTGGGATATGTGATGAGCATGGTGAACAAGGCCATGGCTCATGATGTGTGATATGGGAGCATGAATGCGTTCATGTCTCAGAGCACGGTGAACAGGCCCGTGGCTCAGATATACTAGCGCCAAGACCTGTACCGAGGCGGGCTAGAGGAAGGGTAGCCTATGGAGCTGACCCTGTGGCTGAGGCCACTTAAAGCATGAGACTGCGGTCCTGCTTTAGTTCTCGTGTACTGACCTCGAGGGGGAGGTCGTGGAGTCCGACTCTTCCATTGACCTTGTATGGCACCGGCTTTGGGTTTCTCAACCGAAGGTTGGATTTGAGCGGTACAACTCACTTCCTCAGGGCATAATAATTTGTAAGCAAGCCGTATAGTATCTTTGCTTAGGGAAAATACGAAACATTGGATGAGGCCTTGTTTGTATAGTTGCTCTATTTTTTTACACTTGCAGTTTATCTTATATCCCTTATATCATGTGATAAGATCGTATAAAGTTTATCTTGTCAATCATGTTCCATAAAGAGTACCTGGTTATATGCCTCATAAATATCTTGGTAAGATTGCTAGTAAGACTAGCCCTGCTCAGTATACTGCTTTTATAATCTGCTTATATCAAGTTATCTCTGATCATAATAAAGCTGGTAGAGGGTTATGTTTCTCGCTGGGACTGTGTGTCTCACCCCGCTGGTTAATAACCATTTTTAGGTGGACGTGCCTGGCGAGATGATGATCATGTGGCTACGGATGTTATGCAGAGGTATCGTACCTGGTGGGATAGATAGCGTCTAGCAGTAGAGTCCTATGTGTCGTCCCTGTACACTCAGGTCTTCGGGAGAGTTTTTTGATGTTTCTCGTACAATGATCGATGTATGGTTTTTGATATGCATCTTGATGTAAAGCATCCTGTAACAGTTATTTCATGTAATGTGATGATGGGAAATTATGTTGTAGCACCTTGGAGATATGCTATGAAATGAAAAATGTTGGCTCAAATATTATATGTTTCATCTTGTGGTGCTTGTTGTAATTCGGTTTTAATTTCCTGTGTTTTTCGGTAATCCGCTGGTTAGCATGTAATCGTGTTTTGTTGGGGATGAGGTGTTACAAATATAAGAATGCAATGGTTAGGAAATCCTAGAGGTTGACCTCTCTAGGTAAGTGGACTGACATACTTCTAGTTTGAAGTGTGGAACCACTCTAAATAGCTTGTCTACTTGTGTTTGCTCAATCTCTCTCATCCTTGCTATGCATGTTTTAGTTGCACTCAAATTACCTATTTAGAAACCTTATCTTATCATATATCTTGAAGGTCTAATGAATTTTGTTTAAGTGCATTCAACTCTATTCACCCCCCTCTAGAGCATCTAATCACCCATCTAGGATCCAACAATTGGTATCAGAGCGGGATTCTCCAAGCATACTTCAACAAGTAGGAGAAGATGGGTGACTAACAAGGAGGGAGATATTTGATCAGCCTACCGATCTTTGATGGGAGCAATTTTCTCTATTGGAGAAGAAGGCTTCAATTCTAAATCCAAGGATCAAGTCTTGAGATGTGGCAAATGGTGAACAACCCATACATTCTACCAAAGACAAAGATTGAAGAATGGGATGAAGCTACCTTGAAGAAAGCAACCCTAAATGCTAGAGCCATGCACATCCTCTATGCCTCCATGACCCCCACCGAGTTTAACCAGATTTCTTCATGTGAAACAACCTATGAGGTATGGAGAAAGCTATGCATTACTTATGAGGGAACATATCAAGTGAAGGAAAGCAAAGTTTACAT
The DNA here is from genome assembly GCA_963693085.1 of Alisma plantago-aquatica. Classification (NCBI taxonomy): domain Eukaryota; kingdom Viridiplantae; phylum Streptophyta; class Magnoliopsida; order Alismatales; family Alismataceae; genus Alisma; species Alisma plantago-aquatica. Next base: position 1,136,315,870 of record OY856412.1, on the reverse strand, counting down.
GCTCAAAGGGCTGCTTGAGAACTTCAAGATGGGAAAGGAGGAGAGTATACCCAACATGTACTCAAGGCTCAACACCATTGTGAATGGTCTTGCTGTTCTAGGTCATCCTATGTCTAATGGAGAGATCAACTCAAAGATCCTTAGAACTCTTCCCAAGTGGTGGGAACCCAAGGTGACTTCCATTGAAGAAGCAAGGTCCCTTAAGGATGTCCCTATCGAAGAGCTCATTGGAAATCTACAAGCACATGAAGTCACACTTGACAAGAGGGAGGAAGTAGAAAGACAAGAAAAGAAAGAGCTAAAGAGAATGAAGAAGGCTGAAATGAAGGCTCAAATTGAAGCTATCATGGAACAAGCTTCTCCATCCTCTCAAGTTGAAGAAGATGCCATGTACTCCAAGGGTAGATTCTACAAAGGCAAGTCCTCCTCCATCCGATGCTTCACATGTGGAAAGAGGGGTCACTACAAGGAAGATTGCCTACAAGGAAAAAAGACCCATCTTCACAAGAAGAAGGAGAAATGGCACTCAAGCTCAAGTGGCTCCTCCAACTCAAGCTCAAGTGAAGATTTAAGTAAAGGATCAAGCTCAAGCTCTAGTGATGAAGGAGAATGCCATTTTGCTCTTATGGCATCAATAAGTAAGGACTCAAGTGAGGTAAATCTAAACTCTTTAGATAAAGCATCTTTGATTGCTATTATTCATGATACTTGTGACTCTCTTAAGTCTTCTAAAAGGAAAAGGAAAAAGCTTGCTAGAATTGTTGATAATTTGCATGTAGAATCAAATGATCTTGAACATGCTAATTCTTGCTTGCTTGTTGATAAAAATGCTTGTCTTAGCCAAGTAGACTCTCTTAAACTTGAAAATGCTAGTTTGCTTGATAAGATTAGATTTTTAGAAGCTCAACCTCTCATGCCTAGTTCTAATGAAGAGCATACTTTAATTATTGATTCTCTCATGCATGATATTGATGTTCTTAAATATGAAAATAAGGACACATATTTTGTTTTGCAAGAATTAGAAACGGAAAATGCCTCCTTGCTTGCTAAAATCAAAGTGCATGAATCTTGTTCTAGTTCTACTAGTATAGAGAATGATGTTGCTGCTCTTCATATTGATAGAGATTCTCATTTAACTAAAGTTCTTTGCTTAGAAAATGATCTTTTACATGCTAGAGATAATATCAATAATTTGTCTTCTACCATTTCTTCTCTTAAGCATGATAATGACAGTTTGAGATCCTCTTTGCAAAGATTCTTAGTTGGTAAAAAGAGTCTCAATGACATCCTACACCATACTACTAAACAAATTGGTAGACATGGTTTAGGGTATGGTAGTAGTCAAGGGAACAACAAAGATAAAGGACCTCCAATATTCCATGGAGAATCCTCTAGTTCCAAGACTATGGGCACATACAACTATTGCAATGAAATTGGTCATTATTATACTTGTTGTCCTTTTAGGAAAGCACCCAAGAGAAATAGGACTTGGGTTGCTAAACTAACCCCTCCGAACCCAAAAGCATGATTGGGTACCATTTCATCTTTCTTCTTGTAGGTGCTTGCAAATGGGTTGACTTGAGCTATTGAATTGCAAATTGACTTCTCAATCCACATGAAAGAAGAAAGGTGAGATGTGTAGAGGGTGACAACAAGTGGAAAAAGGATTGATAAGAACAAAGGTAATGTTTTCTTGCTTATAACCATTTCTAACTTGTTTTTGTCAAGTTAGTGTGCACTATACATATGGTTTTTGAGTCAAAAGTGGTATTTTGTGTTTCTCTTCACACTCTTGCTCAAAAACTATTTCTAATGCTTATATAGTGCATTACTAACTTGCTTAGACATGTTTGGATATGGTTTGTATATTTAACATGCCTTTAAATATGTTTTTATGAAATATATGTGCCTTTTGGAAGCTGCTCTGTTGGTCGAGTTTGCCCTGTTTGAAACTCGACCGATAGGCACCGATGGGTGTTGCCAGCAGCTGTTATCGGTCGAGTTGTCAATGCACAGAACTCGACCGATAACACTGTGCACAGAATATACATTTGGCTTATTGAGTGAGAATTTCCCTCTCAACTAGATTTTCTCAACCAATAGCCTTATTCTTTGGCACTCTCTTTTAGTACCTTTATATATGCATATTGGCATGTTCTAAATTGCCTATCTTGCTCACAACTCTATCTCTCTAATTGCTCTAAATTGGTATATCTATATCTTGCAATTACTTGCTTTGAGTTGTTTTGCAGGTTTTGATGATGAACTCTTTGGATCTCTTGGTTGTGTCTTAAATTTCTTCCGTTGTGCTCTAACTTGCTACATCTATCTAGTTGTATATCTTGTTTTGATACAACCTTGAGGTACTTTGTGATAATCATCTTTTGGTAAGGATGCATATTTGTATGTGAGTTATATCTTTTCATGCTTCTAAAATTGCATATCTCTTTGTTTGGATATATCTCTACATCTACTCATAGCTTGCTTTATCTTGTGTATCCTTTGGTATCTCTCGCTATGATCTAGATACTACTAGTAGTCCTAACTTGTGATATCATCTACTAGTAGTTCATATACATGTAGTTCTAACCTTGTTTATAATTGGCATCTTTGCTCATCTATATGCTATGCTTGTATCTTGTCTCTTACATGCTCAAGCGTGTTCCTTGAATTGCATATCTACTATCTTGAGTTGTTTGCATAACATTGTGATGCAGGGTACATAGATCTACATTATATGTAGAAATTGGAGTTTTTTTTTAAATTTTATGCAGATTTTGCTCCGGTTTCAATTTTTGGTGCAAGACTAGTGTTTTTCATGCAGAAACGACCTTCTAAGCTAGGCTCGTTGCTTCGCCATGAGCCCTGGTACTTTTTGGGCAAATTCTGTCATCTTGAGGGTCAAAATTCTATTTTATTGTTTTTCTACAGCACCTTATCTTGCATTTTGGGTTGTTCAAGTATATGCTTTAACTTGCTTTTCTTTCTATGCTTGGACAAGCCCCTATCTGTGCTCTTATACTCTCCTTATATATATTTGTGTTATCTCCTTTCTCTTTAACAAGTGATGTTTCTTATTTCTTCATAACCCCACTTTTTGAAATGACAAAGGGGGAGAAAGGTATGTCTTCTTTTAAAAGAGGAAGAAGGCATGTATTACATGAAGAGGAGAAGTATGTCCATGTAAAGGGGAGAAGGTAAATGGGATAAGACATATATGTGTAGAACATATATGAGTAGAAGACATAGTATTCTATAAATGTTATGAAAGCTAACCATGCAGGAGAAATAGCATCAATTGAGGGGGAGTATGAGAACTCCACTAGCATCAATTGAGGGGGAGCATATGAACTCAATTCTATTGAAACCCCTAGGTTTCTCCATAGGTATGACTTTACTTAAATGCTTTCAATACATTTATGGAATGGTTTGTCATCTTCAAAAAGGGGGAGAATGTTGACTCAAGGTCAATTAGGTCAATGTTGACTCACGTCTAAATTGACTAAACCCGTGTTTTGATGATGACTAACCATTCCACATATTGGTGTCTAATGTCTCTACTTGAGTGTTTTCAGATTAGGTATAGACACACTCCAATTGCCCTAACTTGTACATATCAAATCAGAGAAAAGACAAGTCAAAGTCAATACAAGTGCACATTTTTGTAATATGATGTAAATCCATTATAATCATGTTGTAAATCACTTGTAATGATTGTATGACTTGTAACTAAGCTTAGAAAAAATCAGGAGCACTTAGATCGAATGTTTTAAGGACTCAAAAGCCATTTTCCAAAATTCACATCAGGCTGTTCATCAATCGAGTTTTGTGAGTTGCAAACTCGACCGATCCTGATTGGATCTTGAAAATGACTTTTGATCAGTCGAGTTTACACTACACAGAACTCGATCGATGGAGTACTAGACCAATTCGATTTTCATTGGTCGGTCGAGTTTCCCCAGGACAAACTCGACCGATGGTCTGAATATCGACTTTGTCTTTTACTCTATTGGTCGAGTTACCCTTATAGAAACTCGACCGATTGCACTGTACGGAAAAGTGTAGAAAAGTGCTTCTAGCCGTTGTGGAGTTGCAACAAGTGAAAATATATCCGTTGCAAGCCACAAAACGGCTAGTTTTTGTTCTCAAGTGTTCCCAAAGGCTAAGAGGCATCCCCAGCTATAAATAGGACCCCTTGGGCTCCATTCCAAGGTTGAGCATTCAATGCAAACTCTATGTGAGGTTCCTATTCTATAGTTGAGTGCTTCCTACAACCTCCTCTCTCTCTAAGCTTAATCACTTGCTACATCATTAGAGTGAGTAGGATATTTGTAAGAGAGCTAGTCCTACATGTATATCTTGTGAGGATCTCACTTCCACCACCTCCCTTTCTCTCATTTCAATCATGAAGATGAATGTTCTCTCTCTTGGCTAAGAGAGGTGAAGAAGAACAAGGGGAGGCGTCCCTTGGTGAAGATCAAGGTTGAAGACTTGGAGCAAGAATGGGTAAGCCCTTGATGAAGGCAGAAGACTCCTTTCTCAAGTGGGTAAGTCCTTGGTGGAAGCTTCTCTGAGTGAAGGTGAAGTCAAAGGAGGAAGATCCAAGAAGAGTGGGTAATTCCTACAAGGCTGAAGACTTGTGCAAGAGTAGGTAAGTCCTTAGAAGAAGGCGGAAGACTCTTACAAAGAGGGTAAGTCCTTGGTAAGGTTGAATACTCTTTGTATTGGATAGGTAAGTCCTTTGTTTTGTCATGTATTGTAAGTCTTATGAATGAATATAAGAATGAAATGGTTAGGAAATCCTAGAGGTTGACCTCTCTAGGTAAGTGGACTGACATACTTCTAGTTTGAAGTGTGGAACCACTCTAAATATCTTGTCTACTTGTGTTTGCTCAATCTGTCTCATCCTTGCTATGCATGTTTTAGTTGCACTCAAATTACCTATTTAGCAACCTTATCTTATCATATATCTTGAAGGTCTAATGAATTTTGTTTAAGTGCATTCATCTCTATTCACCCCCCTCTAGAGCATCTAATCACCCATCTAGGATCCAACAAATAGTTCATTTGAACAATATTTGAGAAATCTTGAAAAACACCGACAAACTAATACGGGTAGTCATAAGCATAACCACATATGTTTCTCAAAGACAAATTACAGTCCAAGTAAACAAATCTAGTTGTAATCAACCAATAATCACCCTAAAATTGATGAATTACACCCAAGTATTACTATTTTGTCCATAAACATCATTAAATTTGGCTTGGGTTCCAAGTTAAGGCTTTGGAGTGAAATTAGGGTTTCATTAGGGTTTTTGGCTTCCCAAACCCTAATTGTCACTTTTAATGCCTTTTAAACTCACAAACCCTAATTTTGATGTTGTATGCATTACTCAAATTAAGTCAAAGATGTCCTTTTTACCCAAAAAGACTAAACTTTATCCATCAAAGTCATTTAAGCATATTATGATAATTATAACCAAGAAATTAGGGTTTCCATGCTTTTAATACATTAAAGATAGTAACTCTAGGTACTTTTAGACTATAAGGCAGATCTAGATCTTGAAACTATTTTTATTGGAATCCTTGCATTTTTATGATCAACTTTCATATGTTATATATCAATATTAGATATTCCCATTAATTACTATGATTTTTGCAAGATTAAATATTTCTGGCCAATAGGGGCTTGCCACCTAGGCAATGAACCCAGCACCTGGCCTTTCCAACTAGTCTAGGCCAAACCAATGGGCTCACTCCAACTAGGGTTGGCACGCATGCGTGAATGCTCACTAGTTAGGGGTGAAAAAATAGGGGAAAAGGATGGAAAAGTCCTTACCTATAAAGAAGAGGAGTCGGGGGCACGAAAGTCTTTTCTACCCCAGGATTGTCTTCAACCTCGCTGCTTCTTGAGAAACTTGGGAAGTCAAAGAAGAGGCTGACTCTAAGATCCTGACTCCTTGAGCGATTGACAAGGTTACCAACACCTTCATCTGTCCTCGCCGAACTCACCCAATGTCTCAATTTCCCTAGTGATAGACGAAGTCGAAAGGATGACAAAGAGGTATCTCTGATAGAGTACATGGAGTGGCTAGGGGTCAAGGATGAGGCTAAGAGAAGAATTGATGACAGGGAGAGAATTGTAGCATCAAGCGGAGTCTTGGGGAGTTGTTTTTGATCTCGTAGGAGGGTACTATGCCCTTTTATAGTCCTGGCTATGGTGGCAGGGTTACCTTTGAGTTTGTGAATTGGGAAAATCCTTAATTTCTCCACAACATAGGTAAAACCTAGGATAGATGGGTTTGTAATCACCTCTCAAACTCATTGGTAAGGTTTCCAAGTATGCATATAGATCGGGATGTGAGATAATTTGAAAAAGAATTATGGTTTTACTATTTTTGACTTGCCTTTCCTGTCTAAGGTACACGATGACTGAGTGCCATCATATCTCAATCACATGGATATAAGGCCTCAAAAAATATCAAAGGGTTCGGGTATAGCTTCCTATTTACATTAATACTCATGACATTTAATATATTTCTAATTTCCTTTTCACTTTGGAAATCTAGTAAATTCCATATCTTTCTCTCCTTTAATCCTTTTAATCCTAAATTTTAAAGGAAAGACTTAGTTACTTTTGTCTAGGTGTGGGCGATATTGAAGACCAAAGTACAAAACTTATAGGCACTTTTCTTTGTCTCCAAGTCTCCCTTTTGTTCCATTTATTTAAGGCATCAAATTACCCCTTTTCTCTTCCCAACTTGGCTATAATTCTTATTTTAATTACTTTTATCACTAAAAACGACGTGGGACCAAAATGAATCTATTAGTTGTCTTTAATACCACTTTTCTAGAATACTCCACGCAATTCTTTATGTAGAATACTAATTATCCATTACTTTTGGTAATTCACTTTATTATTGAATTTTCTCTTTTTTTCTCATATATTTTATAGGATCATGAAAAATGTAAAATCCACAAACTCATTGCAAAGGAGACTTCACAAATTAGATCTATACTTTTAAAATAAGGTATACCAAGTTTTCTAATATATCCTTAAAAATCCAATATTTGTATAAATGCATGTGAAAAACCAGGTTATAACATCCTTTCCCTCTTATAGGAATTTTGTCCTCAAAATTCGACCAGTCATTCAAAAGATGGGTGTGAGACAATTATCTCATATTTTAGTTATCCAACATCCCATAAATCCATTACTATTTATTTGTGCACAAAATATCTAATTTCTTTGTCTTCTGCTGCAAGGACTTATTTGAAAGTAAATAGTGTCATGGGCTTCACTTGGGCCATGATTGCACCCATGCCACAAAGTGGATAACATTATTATTATTTCACTAATATCATTGGGAGAAATCACTTATAATTAAATTTCACCAAAACTAAGGATATATCATTCATTGCTCCTTAAAGGAAATTTTGTCCCCAAAATTCAAACCTAATAAGCTCAAGGTGAATGATAACTCATCTTAGTTTCACATATTCGGGTTAGTATCCCTACTTAGATATCTTTAACATATTTTATGGATATGCAAATTCTACACATTTTGACTGACATGACTAAACTGTACATGTAAAATGCAAGTGTACGCATCAAAGTAATACATGCCAAAGAGGCCCTGATATCGAACACGGGGACACGTAATTCGAGAAACTACTACTAACTACTTTCTATCAGCTAGGTTGAAGAAAAATTTGATTTGAGAGTTATTTAACTAATTGTAAGAAGAAAACTAATTTAATAGTTTGTGATCACAATGAGAAGAAATTCTTTAGGACCGTGGTTTCACCATGATTGACACTAGAATTTTACCTAAGATTAATATATATTCCTCCCACTCCTCATCAAAGAGCATGTAGCAAGAAATACCCACTCCCACAATGTAGTTCACTACCTATTCTAATGCGAATCCTATTTCCATAGTAATGGTTAATTAGTTAGGTGCTTTAACGAATTCTTTGGGTAATCTCTTCACATTCGTAAACCACTTTTCCCAAAGGGTGATATAAAATGTGTGTTACTATAGATTTCCAATCCTTAATCCTCCTCCCGAAGTTACAAGGATCTAATTAATTACCTATGGTGCACAACATAGACGATTCAATACGATTTCATAGCAACATGCCCAAGAATAAGGAGAAAATAATATACTAATACAAAAGATCCATATACAATGTACAACCGGCTACTCCCGGGTCCTAAAGAACACAAGGATTAGTCCCTCATGGTTTCCATAGAAAAAAATATGCTAGGAAGAAGGAAAAATGTGGAGAACGTAGAAAAACTGATGAACCCCCTAGAGAAACGTAATTAGGACGCTCCATGATGACAAATGGATCCACAATCTATGAATTTTGCCCACCGAACGTGCCCGAAACCTCCCGAACATGCGGTTCTCCTTCTCGTTCTCCTCTCCTGTGCCGTCGCCATCTTCCAATGAAATAGAACATGATTGCCTAGGTCTGGCTAAACATTCCTTAAGCCATAGAAGTGACTTAGGGTAAAATAAATCCTCTACTGTTGGATTAAACTTGATTTTTTAGACTGTCTGATCAGACATACTCGATAGTACTGACTTTTGAACTCAGTAGTACCGAGTCTAGAAGTTGAATCTGCTCTGACTCTGATGCAAAGTCGGTAGTACCGCCTTTTTAAGTCGGTAGTATCAAGTCCGTGAGACTCTTGTGGTACCTGAAATCACACAAAAATGTACATAAGTACTTGAAATATAATAATCCATTCAAAAACATTAAAAGTTATGCTTATTTGATGCAAATGAGTAACACAAGATAATATTATTAATCCATGCACAAATTAATATGAGAATGAATAGTAAGTGTACAAAAAGCAATATAAAAATAGCCTGTGAAAATGAAAAATATACAGTGCATCAAACTCCCCTAAGCTTAAATGTTGCTCATCCTCGAGTAACACACTCTAAAAATAGTCTGTGAAAATGACAAATATACAGTGCATCAAACTCCCCTAAGCTTAAATGTTGCTCGTCCTCGAGCAACACACTCTTGGATCTGTTCGAGACTATTCAGCAAAAGGACAAGGAATATGAACTTCATTTCTCAACTACTCCCACTTAGCAGTCCCAAACCGACCTTCACTGATCACTGAATAATCAACTGCTTTGTAGCGACCAAAAATTTCCATAAAAGTTATCCACCCTTAGATCAATGAACACTATCAAGAGAGTAGTTAACATCATAATAAATTAGGCATTTGCTTGGTGCATTATATGATTTCCTATTCTACATTACTTTTTCCTAACTACCAATCTACTTGGAAGCAATTATCCATATAAAAATGAATGAGGAGAATAAATCATTTGAGTGGCCTACCAATAAGAGAAATGAGCAGTATGAAATGGGTGGCGATTGAAGAATCACAAGTACATCCAAATCATTTATGCAAAATACAACATGACGAACCTATATGGTGAATAGAATGAGAAATGCATGAGTCCTAATGCCTACTTTCTTGGTTGAATGATGCATGAGTCAAAAGATGTTGTCAATTTGACAAACACAAATTCAAAGAAAAGAACACATCATGTGTATGTTTCCCTCATTTTGTGAAGAGTTGAGGGCATCCTTTCTCGCTCTTAACTTTAAAACATAAACACACTCTTTTTTTTGTTCATTTTTTGGCCCATTATTTTAGCATGATGGAATGTTATGCTTGGGCTTTACTACATATCATTCATTTTTTTTCTAAGGGTATGGATGTGTATCCCTGCACTCAAATTTTGAAGGAAAAAGATACCCACATGATATAGCAATGAATGATGAAAAATGCATGCAATCTACACGTAATTGTTTATTCAACTAGAATGATGTGTACATAAATTGTTGAAGTACACAACTTGGTATTTTTTCACTTTTTTTGTAATGAATGCAATAAAAGAAAACTAACTTATCATGCCACCTATTATGCCATGCAATACAACAAGAAGAAATAACCTGAAGTACTTGTTCATCTTAAGGTGATGAGTCAATAATGAGTGGAGGATGGGTGGAATCACATAACTAAGAAACAAAGCCTTTCATGAATTTAAGATATTTCCCTCTCTAATGACCTGTGTATAGGGTAACCTTAGGGTTTCTTTCTTAAACTTCAATTTAAGGCCCCATTAACTGTTTAAAGATTTTAAATTTCCATTGCAAACTTGAAAGCACTCATGATAATTGCAAGGAAAAAAAATTTAAGCTCCACTTTATACTAGATAGATTGTGGATCCTAAAAATTTCAAAAATAAAAAATGAAAATCAAGTAATAAAAGGGAAGATAAAATCATAAGATAAAGCCGTTCCAACACCTAGCTCCCCTAATATTGAATTTGACCATGTCCTCATAGTAAAAAATCCAAACCTAGAGGTAGAATGGGTATACCAGATGCTTTGAAGGGTGGTAGAGGTGGATGATTGGTGGCTCCTTGGATAAAGTTGTGCAAGCATATATCCCTCTTGTTGGTGCCAATAATTTGTGTCTTTTTGGCATCAAGAAATGACATTCTCTCTCCTTCTTTGATCTTTGAAAATCGGTGCCCACCGACATGTGTATCGGTGGTGCCGACAACTTCTTCTTGTAGCTTCTGTCACCTTTTTGCTGAAAATTTTTGATAGTACTGAGTTTGGACTCGGTAGTACCGACTTTGGACTCGGTAGTACCGACTTTGGTTCAGGGTTCAGGTGATTTTCTGGGAAAAAATTTGGTAGTATCGACTTTGAAAGTCGATAGTACTGACTTTCTACAGAGAGTGCAAAATTTTAACTGGTAAGGAGTTGGTAGTACCGAGTATGGACTCGGTAGTACCGACTTTGGCCCTGTCTGCACACTAAACAAAAGAATCAAGGTACCTTCTTTACATCAAATAAAAATCTAACAAAATAAGTTTATATGTAACTAAGATAAACACTTAAACAAATAGTAAATGAAAAAAATAAATTTGGGTTGCCTCCCATAAGCGTCCTTATTTAATGTCCTAGGCTCAACATGAATGATCCTCCTCAGTCCGGGTTGTCTTGAGATGGTGGTGAAGATTCATCTAGAAGTATGAACTCCACTCTATCATCATCTATCCCGAGTGTCAAATAGCCTCTACCAATGGCAGTGATCACATCTGTCGTAGCTTGGAACAACCTCCCTAGCAACATCTCATACCCTTTCATTTCCTTCATATCCATCACCACAAAATCAACTGGATAGATGAACTTGTCGACTTTAACCAACACATCCTCACATATCCCGTATGACCTCACAATAGAGCCATCCGCCAACTCAATTGCCATGGATGTTCTTGTTGATTTCTTCACTCCTAACTTTTGGAAGGTGGTAATAGGCATGAGATTAATACTCGCTCCCGAATCACATAGTGCCTGCTTGAAGTGTTTTCCACCTATAGTACATGGGATGTAGAAGCATCCTAGATCCTTCCTCTTCCTTGGAAGCTTCCTGTTGATCAGTGCACTCATCACCTCATCAACCTGTAAAAATTATGTGTCTTTGATCCTCTGCTTATCGTTGATGATATCTTTCAAAATCTCCCATAAGTAGGAATTTTCTCTATCGCCTCCACCAATGGAAAATTGATGTGGAGCTTTCAGAAGATGTGCATGAACTTTTTGAACTGTGCTTCCTTTTTCCTTGACTTCAGACTATCTTGGTATGACACATCTGACTTTTCTGCTTACTTTTATGGGGGAATATATGGAACTTTATGAACTTTCCCCCCTAAGCTTGCTTTATCACCACCACCTGGAATAGAAATCAACACATCCTCTATGGGTGGGGTTACCGGTGGCTGTTCGTTTTGAATTGTAGGTACCCCTTTATTGATTGTGAATATTTCACTACGTAATAAAACCTTCACCTACTCTTGTTTAATAGGTACCCTATCAGGAACTATAGTTAGTGATTTAACAGGAATGGGACCTTGAAGTGCACTGTCCACTGGCATTCTGCATCCTCCTAGTAATCCCAATAGACTGTGAGGAAATGGGACTTTAGGCACGTACACCCAATCAGACTCCTAAGTGTGTTTCTAGGTGTCTCCTCGATATGACATTCTCTCTCCTCAACAATAAAGATGATTTTTTCTTGGTGATGTTTATGGGCTACATCTACATTCTGAGGTGCTCCTTGCTGAATGGACTCTTTCAAGGAAGCTACTTGTTCTGCCAAATGAGAAATTCGATATTCAATATTGCGGATCTGGGCACCTTGGTTTTGTAGCTCCCTCTGTGTTTGACCCATAAGTGATTCATTTTGGCTCATCAACTTTCCTAACATGTTCTCAATTTTGTCAATCTTTCTAGGGCCCCTGTCCTGCTGGTACTGCTGGTGTATATACATACAATTCTCTTCTTCACCCCCAAATGATGTTACATCCTTCTTGTGGGCTCTGATCTCCAAACCACGATATAATCACGATTTAAACTTAGCGGAAGCGATTCGATAAACAGCGGAAGACAAAAATCACGAGAAATTAAAACTTTTCGAGACAAGAGCTTGAATCCTTAAAAGCTTCTTTCATAACAAGAGATAAACTGTTTACATCTCATGATAATTACTTCTTGAGTAATTATATACATCAAGATACAAAATCTCAAGAACTCATAACAAAAGACTCCAAGACCTGAGAGTACAGAGGACACATAGGACTGACTCTAATCACACCACAAGGCAGGCTAAATCTCCACCTGAGATTTACTACTGCTCCTGGTACTGCTGCTGCTGGGACAGGTCACATGTAGACCTGTTCCTCCATCCTCGACGTCCACCTAAAAAGTTGAAGTCTACGGGGTGAGACAATTGTACATAATTGTCCCAGCGAGAGTTATAACTCTCCTCCAGAAGCTTTATTATAATATCAATGAATAACTTAAGCAGTAAAAGCTTACAAAGTATTCAATAGCAGATGTAGTTGTAAACAAGAGTTCAACATTTATCAAGCATGAAGAACATATGCACTATACAGTGTAACATCAATCGACTAACTCGTAGTTATCTCTAACAGGTATACTACGTTGTAGAGTATGTTTTTCAAACATTACTTTTATTATGCCCTATGGAGATGAGGTTTACCACTCATACCCCAACCAATCACTGTTAAGTGCCTTAGTATCATACTAGGTCATCAAAAGAGCCAGATTCTCATGACCTTCACCTTCCTCAGTCAGTAAGAGGATCACTTGTAGGACATCTTGTATCTCTACTATTATAGCTCACCAGGGTAATCTGGTCCTTCGCTATTTTAGAGTTACAGTGGCGTTCTGTGCTCTCTTCGTCATCAGGAGATTTCATGTTTATCTTCACTGATACGTATATCTATGTTTTCCTCGTCATCAGGAGGTTTCATGTTTACCATCCACTGATACGGTATGAGTTTAGTAGTGAAGGATTGACGGATTACACATCTACATCAATTTCCTACACTAGGATGTAAGGTTCTACACATCCATATACCCCACATACTCAACAGTATGTGATCCAGGAGTTCCCTTAGGAAAACCTGTTTCACCATCATTTGATCTCTGACAATGATGGATCTATGATCAGGGCTCTACATTATACTTGATTAGTTAGGTACATTTAGTATTCTTTTAACATCAAACATTGTTCTTCAAACAATAACAGTAGCATAGCATCTATGAAAGGAGAATACTAAATGTAACAAGCCTAACTCTCATCAATCATCATTTCTTATTATACTCATCACAAGTCATCTCTAAAGCATGACCTTGATGGTATTCATGGCTCACACAACCCATTAAATCATAGGGTGCCACTGACAAGGCATCAAGATATTTTACTTATTCATAAAGCTTATAACATGCTTTCAATGAATACAGTATCATCATCCATACCTGGATATGATCACCTTCATATCAGAACCTGTATGATTAGTTCAACTGATAAAGGTAATTCAAAACAAGGAATACATTTCCCACTCTTGTCATAAGATCTAAGTTCTCTGATTCTCATCAATTAGAGTTTAATACTTATATTGCATGTCATTACCCTTGAATTAGGGTTTACTATTCACATTATATGCCATCCCCCTTGAATTAGGGTTTACTATTCACATTACATGTCACCCCCCTTGAATTAGGGTTTACTATTCACATTACATGTCATCACCCTTGAATTGAACTTATAACATCATCATGTATGAGGAACATCATCATTGATGCTCTCAGATTGGCATAAGATTCATCATATATCATAATTAGGGTTTCCATGATCTCACATAGGTGGATCATACCCTAATCATGCACATTCATGTGTATTGAAGGTTCTTTACTTGACTTTCCATCATATGAGGGTACTTTCTCTCTCTTAAGGTACTTTCTCTCTCTAAGGTACTTTCTCTCTCCTCATACTAGTAGATGGTGATAGCACCACTCTAGATCAGGTTGGGTGAAGTCCACTTTGATTAACATAGACCAAATCACCACTATTGAGTGATTAGGGTTTGATTAGAACAAGGTTTCACTCAATTTGAACCTTTCAAGGATATTATGGTAAATTACACATTGATCATCATCATGGGTTAATTTACTAATCACTGGACCCTTAATGTCTCTTGGTATCATTAGGGTTTAGTTTGAACAATCATCAAACTAATTAAACCTTCAAGGCATAAGGCAGACTTATCCTCAAAAGTCTTTGTTAGGCTTCACACCTTCAACCTTTATACGATCTTGAGATCGTATAAGGTTGCAAACCGTTTAAGCTTTGTAGACTGTTTGAGCTTGGGTTGACTTCAAGACCGTATAACATTCAAGACCGTTTTCCCTCATTGGGTCTTGAGGTCGAGAGACCTTGCACGGTCTTGAGGTCGAGAGACCTCACACGGTCTTGAGGTCGAGAGACCTCACACGGTCTTGAGGTCGAGAACCTCACACGGTCTTGAGGTCAAGAGACCTCACATGGTCTTGAGGTCGAGAGACCTCACACGGTCTTGAGGTCGAGTGCCCTAAAAAACTCAAGATCGTATAGACCCCCAAGGTGATCCAAAGGGTAAATTCGATTAGGGTTCCTATGTTGAAGCCATCCATTGGTCTCAAGATTGCTAACCACTTACCAATTGAGACAATTAGGGTTATGCTTAACCAATTGGTCACTCAATTGACCCTCAATTGTTATCCAATTAGGGTTGAAGTTGGTTCAATTAAGGTCCATCAACGTTCAACCATCAACACTCAACAAAGTGAATCAACACAAGGTTGAACCCTTCAATTGAGCTCCAATTGGGCCCAAACTTGGCCCAAACGGTCTTGAGATCGTGTGGATGAACTCCACACGGTCTTGAGACCGTTTTCCCAAGATTTCATCAAAATCTAATGTGATTTGATAGGGGTTGAACCTTGATTGAGTCTCAAATCAGTATTTTAAATAATTCGATAACCTATTGCAATTGGGCTCTCAATTGATCAAATTACCTTAACCCTAGACCTCCAAACGGTCTTGGGTTGTCACCACACGGTCTTGAGACCGTTTGGATGAGTTCCAAACGGTCTTGAGACCGTTTGCCCATCCAACGTTTGGATTCTAGTGAAAATTCTTCAAGGTTGGATCCATTGAGTTGATGATCATATCAATACTTAATTGCAATGTAATTTGGTATGTTTGTACCTTCAATTGGTCAACTATACTTGACCCCAGACCTCCATACGGTCTTGGGTGATCCCCCACACGGTCTTGAGACCGTTTTGTTGATCCCCAAACGGACTGAGACCGTTTAGGTCAATCGACCCCAAAAACACTAAGTTATCCATTGAGATTTCAGTACTGATTTCAATTAGGGTTTGCCCTAGTAATCACCCTTCAACTCTTAGCTCGTTTGGAATTAGTCCATCAAATTTGGTGAGTTGTTAATCAACATTATTTTGAACAGTAATCTCACATGGTCAACGCTTGGTCAACGTTCTTACATGGTCTTGAGACCGTTTTCCCAAAAAGGGCGATTTCAACAGATTGGAAATCAGGAGTAAATTCAATTAAAGTTGTTGATTAAAAAGGCCATATCTCACGATTCCTTTGGAGTTATCACCTCAAATGTTGTGGGTTATTAGCATACATAATTATGAACAGATTTCTTATACGGTCCACGCTCGGTCAACGTGGCCAAACGGTCTTGAAGACCGTTTGCCCTTACACGGTCTTGAGACCGTTTGCTCACCAAACGGTTTTGTAAACCGTGTGAGCACTTGGTGGAGACCGTTTGGTAAAGTGAAAAGTAGTGGATTAACTTTGGAAATAACGTCCTCATCTCCTAGCTCAGGAACAGCAAGGATTTTTCACGGATTTGCTTGCAAGGTAGCAAAGGAAGGTAGAGAAGAAGAAGAACTATCATCTAGAAGCATAAACGAGATGTATATAACAAAGCATAGGTTTAGAGTTATAAAAACCGCCTAAAGCTTGCTCCTTGAGCTCCAAGCTTTCGAGATCCAAGCTTTTAATGGCGTCCTTGAGCTTCCACAGGTCGTCCAAGGTGAAACCTCCAGGGAAAGTTGAGAAGAGATGGATAGAAAGGTAGAGCTATGTGAGCTAGCCATCAATTTGACCTTGAATCCGAGTTCTAACCATGAACTTAAGCAAAAGGGAGGATTCAAACCTACCTTGCACACCTTTGGTCGTCCTCCTGAGCTCCAAGCTCTCCTTAGTCGGTTTGGTTGAAAAGATAATCTTGATCACCCTCATAGACTCTTCTAGTAAGAAGATGTTCATAAAAGGCCTTACGAATACATGCTATTGATGAATGCATGAAATGATGGTATAATTGGAGTGAAATGACATAAAACACTCTCATTTTGCTAAATACTTAACTTTTTTATTCTTGATCGTTTACTTCTACAACTCTTTTCAAATTATGCAAAGCTTATGTATATGTATCTTTTAGCTCTGTACTCGGCACCTTGTGTGCTTGACCCGCCTTGTTTCACATATGTTATAGGTTCAGATATGGCTAGAAGTGATGGGCTTGGTGAGCTATATCAGGTGTACTAGTTGTTGGATCCCTAGTATACATGAACATCTTGTAAAATTGTACTCTTTAATATGTAAGTGAAAGCTTGTAATAAAAGGATGTTCCTTAATAATACTGTTAAATGTTGAGATATTGTTGGTGCCTTTTTCTTATTACTTGTTCATGCTAAGCATTTCAGGCTTCCACATGTTTTCTTTGGTATTTGTTTGGTTCATGGGACTGGGATTCTGGTTCTATGATAGTGTGTGTGTGCGTGTGTAAGTAAGGGTTTTTGAGTTTATCTTTTATCATGAAAGAAGTTCAAAAGATGAATTCAAATGCGGAGTAGTAGACATGTGTGCTCCAATGTACTTGAGCATCTTATACTCCTTGGATCATAAAAACATGTTGACCTCTAGAGGTCTTGAAGGCCATAACTCTGCCTCAGGTCCTTCCAGATTAGATGTAGAGTCTCATGGACTTGAATATTCACTGGTGAAAAATTCATATGAAGGATCAATTATGTACGCTACAAAATGGACAAGTGGTAATGATACATTTTACCACTAACCTTCTATGATCATCGAGTGGTTTGTTTATATATGGGACTTGATGTAGAGTTATCTACTCTGTGAGGTTGAGGGGGGGAATGCATGGCTAACAAATGATACATAGTACCAGCAACATTGTCTTTCGAATCTCCTCCTGGTGGTGAGTAAGAGAATTTCTTGTTTTGTGAGTCGCTAATATAGACAAACAAATGACTCCATGCCAACATCTAAGATATACAGTAATTGTGTTGATGGATATGATCATCAAGAACATGTTCTTGATTAAATTTATCTCCAAGGTATCCACGTGATAACTCAAAAACTGCTGAGGAGATGCTAGTCTCCTACACCCCTCTTTCTTATTTTTTAGGTATTCTCAAAACTATATTGCCTCTATAAGAAGAAATAAGATAGCGTTCCATCAGGGTTGGACCTCCCAGTATGTGTCTCTCTCTCTCTCTCTATATATATATATATATATATATATATATATATATATATATATATATATATATGAGTGTGTGTGTCTATATACATATGTACACACATATATATATATATATATATATGTATATATACATATATATACCAATATATATACCTATATGTATATGTGTGTGTGTGTATATATATATATATATATATATATATATTTATATATACATATATATATGTGTGTGTATATATACATATATACATATATATACATACATATATGTATATATATACATATATATACATATGTAAATATATGTATATATATACATATATATATATATGTATATGTATATATATGTATATATATATACATATGTATATATATATATATATATATATATATGTATATGTATATATATACATATATATATATGTACATATATATATATATATGTATATATATACATACATATATATATATATATGTCTATATGTATATATATACATATGTATATATATATATATATATATATATATATATATATATATATATATATATATATATATATATATATATATATATATATATATATATATATATATATATATATATATATATATATATATATATATAAGAAACTCCACGAAAGGGGTTGGATAAAATTTTCTTGATTATTTTTTTAAAATTACATATTGGTCCATGTGATATATGTATATATATATGTATATATACATATATATACATATGTAAATATATGTATATATATACATTTATATATATATATATATGTATATATATACATATGTATATATATATGTATATGTATATATATGTATATATATACATATGTATATATATATATGTATATATAAACATATATATGTATATATAAACATATATATATACATATGTATATATATACATATGTATATATGTATATATATACATATATATGTATATATATATAAATATGTATATCTATATATACGTGTATATATATATATATATATATATATATATATATATATATATATATATATATATATATATATATATATATATATATATATATATATATATATATATATATATATATATATATATATATATATATATATATATATATATAAGAAACTCCACGAAAGGGGTTGGATGCAATTTTCTTGATTATTTTTTTAAAATTATATATTGGTCCATGTGTGCGTACACCACACTTTTGTCTTTAATTTTTTTAATTATATATTATATTAGAAGATTCATCTATACAATATAGAAAGTCTATGGAGGAGGTTGAATACAAAATTTCCATTCTTTTTTGAAATTACTTACTGGTCCCTTTGTGTGTACATCTCACTTTTGTCTTTAATTTTTCAAATTATATATTATAGTAGGAGGCTCATGTATACTACATAAGAAAGCCCACAGCGGGGGTTGGATGCAATTTTCTCCATTATTTTTTAAAACTACATATCGGTCCATGTGTGTCTACATCACAATTTTGTCTTTAATTTTTTTAAATTATATATCGTAGTAGGAGGCTCATCTATATTATATAAGAAAGCCATGGAGGGGGTTGGATGTGATTTTCTCCATAATTTTTTGAGATTACATATTGGTCCTTGTGTGTGTACATCACACTTTTGTCATTAATTTTTTAAATTATATACTATATTAGGAGGATCATCTATACTATATAAGAAAGATTGTGGAGGGGGTTTGATGTAATTTTCTCCATTATTTTTTTAATTTGACATAGTGGTTCCTATGTGTGCACACCACACTTTTATCTTTGATTTTTTTAATTATATATTATATTAGGAGACTCATCTATACAATATAAGAAAGCCTACATAGGGAGTTCAATGCAATTTTCTCTATTATTTTTTGAAATTACTTACCAGTCCCTTTGTGTGTACATCACACTTTTGTCTTTAACTTATTAAATTATATATGATATTAGGAGACTCATCTATACTATATAAGAAAGTCCATGGATGGGGTTGGATGTAATTTTCTATATTATTTTTTAAATTTCATATTGGTCCATGTGTGTGTACATCACACTTTTGTCTTTAATTTTTCAAATTATATATTATAGTAGGAAGCTCATCTATACCATATAAGAAAGCTCTGGAGGGGGTTGGATGCAATTTTATCCATTATTTTTTAAAATTACATATTTTTTCACGTGTGTTTACACCACACTTTTGTCTTTAATTTTTTAAATTATATATTATATTAGGAGGTTCATCTATACTATATAAGAAAGTCCACAGAGGGGGTTGGATGTGATTTTCTCCATTATTTTTTGAAATTACATATTGATCATGTGTGCGTACACCACTCTTTTGTCTTTAATTTTTTATGTTATATATTATATTATAAATCTCATCTATACTATAAGAAAGCTAGAAGAGGGGGTTGGATGCTATTTTCTCCATTTTTTAAATTACATATTGATCCCTATGTGTGTACACCATACTTTTAACTTTAATTTCTTAAATTATTTATTATATTAGGAGACTCATGTATATTGTATAAGAAAGCCCGTGGCGGGGGTTGGATGCAATTTTCTCCATTATTTTTTTTAAATTACATAGTGGTCTATGTGTGTACACCACACTTTTATGTTTAATTTTTTAATTATATATTATATTAGGAGAGTCATCTATACTATATAACAAAGCCCGTAGAGAGAGTTGGATGCAATTTTCTCCATTTTTTTAGATTACATATTGATCCATGTGTGTATGAGAAGACTTATTTAGATATGCATTGTAAATATTTATTGCATCTTCTTTTCTCAAAGTTTAACTTAGAATTATTCATTACAACCTACTATGCACGGGTTTACCCGTGGGGGTAGCTACCTGCCCCTTATTTCGATTATTTTTTTTGGAGTTTCTTACTTTTGACATGTAGAGGGTTATTTTACCTTGAAAATTGCTACTTTTCATGCATAGATAGTTACATTTGTATGTTCTCCGATTGCTACTAACTACTTCTGTTAATTCTGTCCTTATTCCCATTTCACGTAGGTCTATTCTGGATTTTATCCCATCTTTAGTCTTACCTAGTATATTCAAAAGAGTACTGATGACGCTATCACATACATTTTTCTCAACGTGCATGACATCGATACAATGCCTGACTGTCAAACAACTCCAATAAGGAAGATCACAAAATATTGACTTCTTCTTGAATAAATAATTATCACTCCGTGTGACCATCGTACATTGTGATCTCTTACCAAATTCATTGGCGATGTCTTTTACTCTTTCATAGACATCCTCCCCTGATATAGGTTTAGGTGCACTCTGTTCTTGATTCTTTCCATTGAATACTTTGCACAACCTATGATACAGATGAAATTTTGAAAGAAACCTTCGATGACCAAGATATACAGTCTTGCTGCCGTGTTTTAGTCGTATTGAATCAGTGTTCTCTTCACATATAGGACACGCTTTAGATCCTTTGACACTATATCCAAACAAATTCTCATACGCTGGAAAGTCATTCACAGTGCAAAACAACATAGCGTGCAAACGAAATGTCTATCTTTGTGAAGCATCATAGGTCATCACACCTTTACCCCAGAGCTTCTTCAAGTCATCAATCATAGGTTCAAGATTATAACAAATATACAATTATATACATATTTGATGTGTATTATGCCCATATTTACTTTTTTCATCGTATTAAATACATACCATATATATATTTGTGTGTGTGTGTGTGTTTTTGTGTGTGTGTGTGTGTGTCTGTGTGTGTGCATTACACACACATATATATACTTAAACATATATATAGATATATATGTGTGTAATATATATATATATATATATATATATATATATATATATATATATATATATATCTCTGTGTGTGTATGTGTGTGTGTGTTTGTGCATTACACACACATATATATACTTATACATATATATAGATATATATGTATGTAATATATATATATATATATATATATATATATATATATATGTGTGTGTGTGTGTGTGTGTGTTTGTGTATGCATTAGACACACACATATATATACTTATACATATATATAGATATATATGTGTGTAATATATATATATATATATATATATATATACATATATATATATGTGTGTGTAATATATATATATATATATATATATATATATATATATATATATATATATATATATATATATATATTTATACATATATACACACACATACACTTGCAACACACACACATTGTAACAACCCTCTTCTTCCATTATCCTCATTAAAGGTGGACCAGAGGGTCAATGGTCATTATTTACTATTTCTAAGATCTAGATTATACTAAACAACTTATAAAAACTAATAATTTCAATGAAAATTATATGGAAGATTATATGAAGTGAAGAGTTCCTCCTTTTATAGGAGGGGGATGGGGTAGGCTGCCCTCAAAAGAGAGGGAAAAAAGTGAGGGAGATCAATTTTTCAATTTTCTAGATCTGGTCAAATCGAAAGTTGATTGTCTTTAATTATCTTGACCATGTAACTCTCTTTAATGTAGATTCTCGCAGCAGCGATTTCAAATATATTTATCTCCCATCAA
Source organism: Alisma plantago-aquatica (assembly GCA_963693085.1). Taxonomy (NCBI): domain Eukaryota; kingdom Viridiplantae; phylum Streptophyta; class Magnoliopsida; order Alismatales; family Alismataceae; genus Alisma; species Alisma plantago-aquatica. Next base: position 1,136,293,289 of record OY856412.1, on the reverse strand, counting down.
AAGCACAAAAGCGGTCCAAATGATAGGATTTTCTTTTAGGAAATTAAATTCCCTTTCCAATGAATACTTTTACACTCAATTAGGACTTTGAATTCAAGAGTTATGTCACTTTTGGTGGCGGATATATATGAATTTTAGGACTGCTGCAAATTGTATAATTTTCCTACAAAACCCAAGAAAATATAATTAAAACTCCAATTATAGAGAAAATTCTAAAATAACACAATTAATTATGAAACTAAGAGAATAAATTACAAAACAATCCTAAAAAAATATAAAAAATATGTAATTAAAAGGGATAAATACACATTTATCAAAATACCCCAGACTTGAATCATTATTTGTCCTCAAACAAATAAAATCACAAATTATTCCAATTTATACTAATAACATGTCTATCCTCACACTTGTAACATCACTTTATTCCTTACCTCCAAATTTGGCCAAGCAACCCAATCTCCTAAAACCACAAAACACAAAATTATATATTCCCTATTAAAAACAAATATCATATCTTGGTTCTAAATTAAGATTTTGTAGAAAAACATGCTTCATCTTACTTTTTCTTTGACACTCTCATTTTTATTAATGTATTGTTTTTATGTGAGTTGTTAAACAAGAACAAGATGAAATTAGGCGGTGTGAAAACAAAAAAGGAAGTGATGAAAAAAAAATTGATCCCTCCTCTATTCGACTTGGGATTTAGATTTGTGGAGTTGTGTCTACATTGGTCACAATTGTTTTCATGTTCACTTTTGGCATCTTTTGATGGTATGCCCCTTTGTGGAGTATGGAATTTTTTTAATAGGAAGCATGCCACCCTGTACTTGATTTTTGTCTGGTGGTGATTCTTTGCTTCTCTTTTTTAGAAAAAAAATAAGGAGGAAACAAAAGGTGTCCTTATGCTAATAACTTCACACATTTATTTTCTCCTTTTTTTTTAAGTGTCATTACATCTAAAAGAACATTCATGTCAATCACATTATACAATATTTATATCAAGTTAATCAACAGTTTAAAAATAGAGAAAATTTGTGTTTGGTTTTGATTGATTTCATACGACTTGCTAACTTTTCCAAGGAGTGATGTTATTTTGAGATCCTAGGTGACATGGTGGTTTCAGACATGGAAATTTGTAACAATTATTGCAAAAGATTTACTAAATTAAAAGGGGTACAATGATAAACATCTATTCATATTGGCCGACTAGATAAAGGTCATTTTGCAACAAAAGAAATAAAAACATGGCCGATTAGATAATGGCCATGAACAAAGTAATTATATGCAAAACAAAAAAGAAGGTAGAAATAATGCAAGAATAAAAAAGATAAGGGGGGTGGAACAGAAACATACCACCCACCTCCACCCCGGACTTAGATTTTTGCTCATCCCGAGCAAAATCAAAACCCGAGATGGAGGGAAGAGAAGAGTGAGGATTTCTAGGTGGCCTAGGTAGCTCAAAAAATGTCCAGCTAAAGGGGTGTGTATGAGGGATTGGACCTTTATCTAAGGAGCTTCATAGTGTACCCTGACCAGTAATGCCAGTGGAACATGATGAATTGAGTCGGGTGGAGGATCTGGTTTAGGTTTTCCACCATCATGATGACCTGCATATGGGAGAATTGATGCTAATACAAAAGATTTAAAATCATTTACAAAAGTGTTTTGTTTCTCCTTTAAATTAATGTCATCAACATTGGGTTTGGTAAGTTTCATTGTTGACATAACATATGTCTCTAATGATTTTGTACAAGGGTTATCCAAGTATTTAGGAGGGATGATGATGTATTCCTTGCAAACAATAGAAGGGGTGTGTGGGTTTCTTCCAATGGTGGTATCTCCCCTTCTAGATCATCCATGTGTGGGATGGAAATTGGTTGTGATGGCTTGGGAAGAATCATAAAGGGGGTTAGATGCTCATTATCCAAAATAGACTCAAAAGAAGAGTATTGGTCTATGGTATCATTCAGCTTTATGTTGAGGATGGGAGGAGTTGTTGGATCTTCATAATGACTCTCCTGCTTTGACATTTTATATTCAAGTAAAAGAGTCTCTAAAGGAAAGATAGGGATACCAACGTCCTCATCACACACAAAATATGGATCCATGGTTTGTGATATTTCTTTAGGATCCGACATATATGACACAAAATAAGGATCATCAGCATCGTCATCGTCAGGAAGTACCATCTTGGGTTGCTCAAGCTCTATAGGGGGAGTTTGTGATTGATCCTCTAGTAAGGTGGCTAACATGGCTTGACTGGATTCAAGTTTTGCTTGTCCTTCTGCTGTCATCTTTTCTAGGGCCTTAAGTCTCTCTTCCAGTTCAAGATTAATTTGCATTTCACCATATGATTTATGCACCCCAAAATTTTGGTCATCCTCACCACACTCCCCATAGTGTCCTTGGCCATAGTACTCATATTGTTTTGGGTGGCATTGCTCCTCATAATAATATCCAAAAGATGGTGGATTGTAATTTCCATTGCGTCCATCTTGGTAGGAAGATTTAATATTATAAGGTGTCACCAAATCATGAGAAAACATATTTGAACAATCTATATTTTGGGTTTGGGCTTCTAGCATGGAGGTTAAGAAGGCCTGGCTGGTTTTTAGTTTTGTTTCTCCTTCTACTGCTATCTTCTCTAGGTCCCTAAGTCTCTCTTCTTGTTGAGGATTACATTGAGTTTCATAAACATGCTCATAAACCCCAAGGTTTTGTTGGTTACACCCCACAAAATTTTGTTGATCATATCCCCCATTAGAATATGGATAACAAAGTTCCCCATAATGGTTCTCATAAAAATGTGGATTCACATTGTGCCCACCAGGATGAAAGGGCTCGCAATTAAAAGGGGTGCTATTATAAGCATGGGGTAGAGTCGGGCAGGCAAGAGATGCATGGTGGTAAAAACCACAATAATAACATTGTGGGGGATATTAGGATGCTCACTCCATTTGAAAAGAAAAGTTCCTGAAAGATATGTCAATCAACGAATGAGAGAAGAAAGATTACGAGATAAAAGGTTAGTCAAAATTACAAAGAGAACTAAAAATTATAAACCTAAGAAATTATGAAATAACTAAAATTAAAAAAAAAAGTAACTAGAAAGCAGTATTGCTGGAATGGAAACTCAGCAGAAAGACGAGATACACTTTCAGAATTGTGCTCGGAAGGCAAAAAGAAATTATAAAAATCTAAAAAAATTATAAAAAAGACTAAACTTATGAAAGTTAGAGAATATGAACAAGGATTATACAAGATATATAGGAAACCAGATCTGAAAAACAACCGTGTCATCCCCAGCAACGGTGCCAAATTGATGCGCATCGTTGTGCACACAACAATCACTAGGAAAAATCCTAGATTTTAACCTTCTAACCTGGTTGTCAACGTATTGTGAACAACAAGTCAACTTGGTATAGATAGGCATCGATCCAAGGGATGGTGGAAAAGAAAAGTTGAAATCCAAATCTGATCGCAAGTACAAGAATTAAATCTCAATTTGAGAGAGTTGTTAATACTAAGAACAAAAATAAAAATACTGAAATAAAGTTTAACTAATCAAGAAATAAAGATCTGGAGTCTGGAAGATCACCACCAAAACCACGTTCCTATTCAACTAATCAAATTCTAAACTCCAAGGATCAAATTAGGACCTTGTGGTTACATATCCTTACGGACAAACTCACAAGATTCAGACTTCCTGTGAACCCATTGGTCCTGACGTTCACGGATCATTGCACAACCGTCCAACATGCCATTATCCACGGTCATATCAAAAAGTATGTGAATTCAAACTGGAGTTTAAACCCAAGGCTCAGGTGGTCACGTCACCAAGGATTATAACAAGAATAAGATTAAAAAGACGAAAAGATAATAATCACAATTAAGGGACTATTATTTTATTCTTACAGAGATCTATGGTCATATCACTCCATAAGAATATATTAGATCATCCAAATAACCACACATAAACAGAGAGAAGACATTTGTTCGATGGAGGAATATAATTGATTATATTGAATAGAACAGGGCTAAGGGGCTACTCCCATGCCCCAGAGAGATTTACTCAGACATAACAAGACTAGAAGAAATGCAAACTAAAATAAGATCCAACATTATACAAGATGTGGCCTACAACTAAAAATTAGATGAAATAGAATGAAGAATGGAATGCTTTTACAAGTGAAGAGTTCCTCCTTTTATAGGAGGGGGAGGGGGTAGTCTTTCCTCAAAAGAGATGGAAAAAATGAGGGAGATCGATTTTTGAATTTTCTTGATTTGGTCAAATCGAAAGTTGATTGTCTTTAATTATCTTGACCATGTAACTCTCTTTAATGTAGATTCTCGTAGTAGTGATTTTGAATATATTTATCTCCCGTCAAAATCACAAAAGAGGTCCAAATAATAGGATTTTCTTTTAGGAAATTAAATTCCCTTTCCAATGAATACTTTTACACTCAATTTGAACTTTGAATTCAAGAGTTATGTCACTTTTGGTGGCGGGTATATATGAATTTCATGACTACTGTAAATTGTATAATTTTCCTACAAAACCCAAGAAAATATAATTAAAAATCCAATTATAGAGAAAAATCTAAAATAACACAATTAATTATGAAACTAAGAGAATAAATTACAAAACAATCCTAAACAAATATAAAAAATATGTAATTACACTACTACAGAAATGGCTTATAACGTCACTTTTTGTATTAATAAACTGACACCTAACATATACAACGTCGGTGTATAAAATAAGCCGACATCAATCTGTGAAGGGCGACCAGATACGAGTATCGCTTTTATTCAGTGTCAGTTCCTTAATAAGAAACAGACGCCTAAAAGTAACCGCCAAAACTAAAATTTCCAGCAAAAAAAATCACCTCCAAAAATTAACATACATCGTCAGTTTTTAAAACCGTAACCGACGACTCAATATTTTCTGCAAGATAGAAATTTGCTCGCTTTTTATCGTCAGTTTTGTGACAATAATTGACGCCATTGTGTTTTCGCGCGAATAACTGCAAAAATTTTCACCTCCCTTTAGTGTCGGTGTTTTGTTGCAAACCAACACTTAATGTTTTTATTGTCAGTTTGTGTTAGCAACTGACACCTATAGTTAACTTAACAGCGCGAGGTAGAGACTCTTCCCCCTTCTGTTTCATTCATTTCCACTGATCAGGGTTTTTGCTCTGACGATTCTGGCCGCTGCTGCTCTCCCTCCGCCTCCGCCGCCATTTGCTGGCCACACTTTGGTTGTCGACACCACCGCCACTCGTCGCCGGTGATCTGCCGGTGCACCTCTTCTGCCTCCTCCGCCTCTGCTTCCGCCAGCCCCTACCGGTGACCACAGCTCTCCGCCCGACCACGGCTAGCTCTCCACCCGGTGACCTTCTGCCCGACGCCGGTGACCAACTCTCCGCCCGAAGCCCTTCTGCTCGATGGCCAGCCCTCCACCCACTACCTGCAGCTATCCCTCTTCTCACAGGCACGCCCATTATCAGGTTTTCCCCTGACCTTCCCCCTATTCTTGCTTTTCCTGTATCACAGGCACACCCATTAATCATGTGGCTCTCCAGTTTGCAAACATGTCTCTGATTCACATTAATATTACCATGTTGTATATGGTTTTATCAGAAAAATGTGTAGATTGTGAATAAAATATACTTAAAGCTCTATTATTCTTCTTGTTACAAAGGTATAGTTAGTACATGAATATTAGATGATATTCAAGAAAACCCTAGTTTGATGAGCATGTTGTTAATCATGTTAATTATGATTCTTTTATTTATTCTGATGTCAGTATATAATTATGTGATCCCAACATCTTAAATTGAATTAGATAATCATGTACGTACATGCGGAAATAGGGTTATTAAACCAATAGTTACAACATAGTATGATCTTAATCTGATCTGGATGTTAATAATAACGTAGTATGTTAAATATGATGATTAGGGCTATATATATAATGTCTAGTAAAGATTCCTAGACTTTTGTCATTAGGGTAATTTTTTTAAGGTTAGTCTCTCTACTAGAGATTGCATGTTTGAAACTATTGATTTCTTGATTTATTATTTAATAATGCTCTATAGATTAGGATTAACCATGTTGCCTGTAGTTTATACACATTTATTATACATAAGAATGACAACACATGAATGTGTTGGCCTAGAAACCCGTCCAAGATTTACTCATTAGGAGTAAATCTTGGATAGTCCCCAGTTTGGGACTGTTCTTGAACACCTAATCTCACTTAGGATGTAAGTGTATAATGTGTATTGGATTTTCAAGAATATTTCGGCAGCATTTCTCCGTTTGTTCTCTAAGTACATATGTACTTAGAGAACAGTGGGGAAATGCTGTCGAAATTTTCTTGAAAACCCAATACACGTTATACACTTACTAGTGAGATTAGGTGTTTAAGAATGGGATAGGTGGTACACATTTATTATAAGAATGACAGCACATGGGATGTCCATTCGCAATCGTTGCACCCCTGTGAATGTGTACTTTACAATGTGAACTTTAAAATTAGTGTTACTTTACAATGTGAAATTTATAATTTGAAGGTAAACTTTCAGATGGCTGATCAGGACCGTGCTAATGATCGCCGTGAGGGTGAGGACGTGCTTGCACTTCCTGACAATGTAAGTTTTAAGAATATATCCCTGAGGTTTCTATCTATATGTTCATTTATAATTATATTATGTAAGTGTTTTTTTTTATCAAAATTTAGGTTGGTGATGTACCCCCTGAAGAAATTACAGCACTTGATGAGCAGCAAAAGAAAATTGAGAAAGTGAGGGGCATCACAATGATGAACAAGTCAATACAGCAAAGGGGCAATGGAACCAAATTGGTTGTGGATTTCGATCAGGCAGGAAATCCATATGGAGTGAACTGCAACTCATTTGTTTCATATCTTGGGGTTCTTACTCGCAGTCATTGCAGTCTTATCCTAGAATCACGTCATAGAGTTCCTAAGGAGAAGAAGGACCATATATGGAAGGAACTATGCATGAGTTATTATTATTTGTAATTCTATTTGTGTAGATTACTAATTTTTAGGATACTAGTTAATAGCAATTCTATTTAATTTGCAGAGCATATTTGATCTGGATGAAAAGTTGCATCGTAAATGTGTGATGCAACATTGTGGGAGGGTCCTAAGGAACTATAGGACCAATCTCACCTGAGATTACATACGCGATGCTGAGAATAGGTTCTTGATAGATTCCAATTCTAGACATTGATTAGTATTTTGCTAACTTTACACTAATAATTTTTGTTTGTATTCTCTTTAAAAAATAAATATAGGAAGAAGGAAGCCACACAGCAATGGAACTACGTGGACCCCAGAGAATGGGAGGAGTTTGTTACCCAAAGAAAAATAGATGAATTCAAGGTATTAAGCGCCGCCACTCCTAATTTAATTAATATACATTTTTATGTATTCACCTATTCAAGATTAACCTTTAGTGTTACTAACCAAATCAATGTGCTAACTAACTAGGCTAAGAGCGATGCTCAATGAGCAAGGCATGCACTGAATGTGCACGACCACACAATGGGTCCAAGAGGATATGCAGGCATTCGCCAAAGACTATAGGCTGAGTCTACTCAGCCTACTGCTACTCAGGAGACTGTAGAGTCCTCTACTGCTGCTCTCGCACCTCTGCCTCATCATGTTATGTGGATAGTTGGGAGGCAAAATAAGAAGGGAGAGATACCAAAGCCCGTAACCGCTGAGGCGGCTGCAAAAATGGTAAAAATCAAAATCTTAGAGCAATCTATCGATATTGATTATTGTTATATTTACTTATGAATTTTTGTTGATGGTGCTTAGCGGGAGCTGCACGAGCAGAGGAAGGAAGGCAAGTTCATCCCTCAGGGCACAAGGGATGAACTGATAGTTGTTCTGGGTAACCCAGAGCATCCTGGACGTGTAAGGGGTGCAGGAGCTGGTGTGGGCATCAAAGCGTTCTTTGGGCCATCCCAGCATAAACCTGTCCCAAAAGTGGGACTTTCACAAGCTGGGGTAACTTATTCTTATTTTAGAACGTTATTGCGAAAGGGAATTCAATAATCAGAAACTAGCATTTCTTTTATCCATGTATAGGTAGATTCCTTAATTGAAAAAAGACTCCAGGAAGCATTTCACAAGTGGCAGGCGTCTCAGACTACCACTCAGACAGTACTTGTGGCGAACCTCTCTTCTCCTACTCCTCGTACTGCAGAGGTTGGGAGTAATCCTATAGACCCACCTAGCACATCCTCTGTAAGTATTTTTATGGCATATGTAATAGCTAGTATGTTCAAGATGATATGTTTGTGTATATATGCATATAACATTCTTTACGTAAATTTCTAGGGGTTGAAGCCATGCTGACTACAAAGTGAAGGATATATCGTTGCAGACGCGTCGGCTTACCCACCCCTTAAAGGGTGCAGGTTTCATGGGAGTCCAGTACCAGATGGCATGGTATGTGTGAGCCCCATATGTATACTCGCTGGCTAGATGACTCTTGCACTGCCTCATGCACACCCAGATGCTGAAACACTTGGTGAGCCAGTAGGCAGAGTGATACTGTGGCCCGAAGCGGATGTCCTCTATACTGATATTGTATGATAAATTTGCATTACTTTACTTTGTTAGTGTGTGTATATATATATGAGTCAATTGATATGGAAATTATATATACAGGTCAAAAAGACGAGACCCGCTACATCTCGGCCTCCACCTCCTCGACTACCAAGTTGGCTTTCAGGGGACCTACATGCCTCGATAGGTCCTAATTGTAGGAGTGTGGAAGTATGGATCGGCAAACATAATCCAAATTGCCCTATAAATGTTACTATTCCGGAGAATGCTGCAGATAAATCATACGATAACAATCTATTTATAAAAGTTTAGCATACATATTAATGCATACGTAATAGAAGTTCTGGATGCATATTAATGTAGGTCAAACATTCGGAAACAACATATTTATACAAGATATTTTGGAGTTGTTTAAGTATGAATGGTTGAACACATCTATGATAGAGTTGTGGATATGGTGAGATTAATGCATATGAAAATCTAGTTTATACATCCATATACCTTGTTTTATATATGGCAATCTGGTTTCTTATATATTAATGCATACATAATACATATTTTGCAGCCACTTATACAAGACATGTAAAGATTTTGAGTTTTCCCATGTGGGATTTTTGGTTCCATCTTTGATTATTCTTGTAGATACAGACACTGGTTCAGTTACTTCATACTGCTGTGATGCTTTTGAATATTTTGGTAAAAATAATAAGACGGTGATAATAGCTCCATTCAATATCGAGTAAGTTTACTTTGCTTGTAATTTGGACTTAAGAAAATTACATTTTTATTGTGAATATTGAGTTATTAATTTTCTACTTTCTTACCTGTAGTTCTAAGCATTGGGAGTTATTAGTTATTGTCCCCAAGACATTCACCGTCTATTATCTAGATCCTACGGAGAGTGAGTTGGATGTATATGGACATGCAATTAAAAGGCCATTATTCTTATGAGAAATATTTTATGTTTTTATATCTGTTAACATCTGTTACTGCATTACTATTTAATTATGCAATGTAATGTGTTGCATTAACATATATAGGGATTTACAAGAGTACAAAAAAGCTGGAGGAAAGGTCCCCAGAAAAAAAAATCTGACACTCATTTGGAAGAATGTGAAAGTAATTTCCTGACTCCAATGTATATATTATTTATGTGAAGTATGCTTATTTGTATTTTTGAATATTTTGTATGTTTCAATTTATAGTGTGCTACACAAGACAATGGTTGGGCATGTGCCTACTATGTGATGCGATTTATAGACCTAATCATCAAACATGTTGTATTGGAAATCGATAATATACAACAAGTATTATACATAGTCTCGTTAGATAATATGAAATATATGAATCTTATTATATATTAATATAATTATGTATGTATGTCATTCTCTTTGTAGGTCTTTAAAACTGAGGACTTCAACACAGGTGCAAAGTGTTTCGATGTACATGCTCCCTATACGAGAGATGAATTAGATGTTGTAAGAGAAGATTGGGCAAAAGCCCTGCAAAGAGTGGGAATTTTTCAACATGATTTTGATGACGATGATGACAATGATGATGATGAATAAAGAATAACTTTGTTCTCATAATTAATTTTGTGTGAATGTGAATGAATTTTTATGAATTGTCATATGTGTGTGAAAATCATCAATACATGAATGTTTCTACATATGTCTGAATGTGAAAAGAGATGAAATAAATGGAACTGTAGGTTGCTACTAGTTTCTACATATATGTGATGAAAAAATAATATGAATTAAATTTTCTTATACATGAGTGTGAATCACATATATAATAATTTTTCCATAATGTTAATTTTGTAGGTTCGTGGCCTGTTTTTGGCTGATATCAATAGATGTCGTAAAACCTACAGTTCATAATTGAACTACAGGTTTCTCATCCTGCGACCAGCCACAGCGGGTCTGCAGACTGACAGCAAAAAAAAATCAAATCATAGGCGTCATTTATTTGTATAAAACCGACGACATAAGGTTACAGTGTCGGTTTCCATACTAGTACCGACGTCGATTTCCCTAATGACGCCAGACACCACGGCCGTACTGGCCAGCATGGCCGTGGCAATACATGTCAGATATTTGTATAAAACCGACGATATAGCCATGTAAGTGGGTGATTCAGTGTCGGTTACGAAGAGGATAACCGACGCCTATACCCCCTGCTGGCGCATTTTTTGCGCATTTTCGGTGGTGCGCGAAGGGTTGTGGCGTCAGTTTGAGAACCGACGCGTAAAGGTTGGGCTTTTAGCGGCGCCCACATAGGTGTCGCTTAGAAACCGACACTAAAGGGCCTTAAATAATCGACACTAAAGGTCGGTTATGTACTAGTGTTAAAAGGGATAAATACACATTTATCACCACAAAACTCTCGACTATCCTAGTTCTTCAATATCATATGTCCACTTCACCTATCAAAGAGATTACAAGTGGTACATGTCAGAAAAATATACTAAATAATGTGTTGGGTATGCTACTAGAATCACATGCCTCTCTATGATATGACTTGGCAACAAGAGAAACTAGAACTTAGCAATAATAAAAAATATAATAGTATACTTGAAGAAAGAAGTTTATCAAAAAAATGAACACATGTTTTAAGCATATTTTCATTATATCATCCATGCATCTACCAACCAAAGGGATAACTACATTAAGGCCTTATGATCTTCTTACCAAAGAGATAGATCATTTTTCATGGTGATCTGCTTACCATAGTGATAGATCACTGACAAGCACTATGCTTACCAAAGAGATATAGTGCTATGATATAATGGATCAAATATATATTATGTTTCATGTGTTCAGAACTATACATAACAAAATCAATCATGATAACATATAAGAGCCTTATTTCATCCAACATCGTATGCCAAGTATTTCATACACATATAACACAACTACACTATATAATAGGCCAAGTGAGAGGTAAAGCATACCTTGGAAAAGTATATTAGAATCATCACATATTCCTAAAGTCAACTACCACCCATGGTCAAACCATGATTAAGACAAAATCATATGTGTTGTCACTAGATTCTCATCATCATAACCCTAGTTATGTCCCATTTAGAGTTTATCTTAGTAATGAGGATATCTCCATCACTACTAGTCTTATATTATTGGATTCATACCATTCATTTTATATTACATTTATGTTGTAGATTAGAGTTCATTGATTCATAATTATATTTCACATGATTATGTACACATATTAACATTATGTCACATAAATTAATCCAATCAGGATTTCAAACTATATATTATGAGGAGCATCATGTTAACACGAGTTACATGTGTGAAACTAATATTAGTATTACATATAAGGCTCCAAGTACTACTATGAAGACATTTTGGATTAATCCATCATTTATTGACCTTATATGTATTTTATGCATTTTCTTTGGTGTTATTAAATATAATTAGTTATATTTAGTAAAATAAGTGATTTTGTGCATTAAAATCATAGACTTCATATGTATTTTATACATGATAATAGATCTACTGACATGTTTCCAATTTTGGATCAACATTTAATATTTATAGAACATGGAAAGACAATTATACATCTTACATGATAACCCTAATATTTTACCATAAAAGAACCGATGTAATGGTTTCATGCCATTCTACACCATTTTTAGAGAATTTGGATACTCGAATTTTGTTTTATAATGAATGTGCTACTTTCTATGAATTATATAAGAACTAAGTACTTTTTGGGGTATTATTACCTTTGAGCCAATTGGATAGGGTCATGTGGTTGTTTAGGGTGTGGCCCTCAGTGCCTAGCTCACTTTGAGTCAGTCAATCTTTGGATTGGGTTGGTTGGACCACTAGTGGGTTGGTTAGGATTCTTCTGGTCCCTAGCCTAAAGTGTCAGGTTGACAGGTGCAGACTCAGCCTCCCTCCATCCCTCATATCACATTCTTACTCAACACCATTCTCTGTTGATGAGGGAGTGTTGTCACAAGGGAGATCTTAGATGATCAATTGAAGGTCAGTTGTTGTCGTTTTCTCCCACTTTTTGCCTCTAAATTAATCGATCATTTTTCCTCTGTGTTGACAGCCTCTTTGATTTGTTGATTGAGGGTCCTCTTTCCTCTGCTAGTGTGTTCATTGATGCCAGCTTTGTTTGAGTTTGTGCAGAAGAGGTACATGGACTTTAAGCCATGAGAATCCAAGATGAAGGTTCCAGGATCACCTCCAGCCATTTAGAAACTCAAGCATCCCTCCCACAGATGGTGCAACAGCCATGCAACCTCCTTTTAGGTCCACCTTATTCTTTAGGTTGATTGACTTTGGTGTCCTGCTAAACCATCATAGAAGTTGTGATTTCATATGGGTTCTGCTCCTTTTACATCCCTCTCCATTTTTTAATATATGAGACCACCACACGATGCTCGCCTCTCCCTTCTCCTACCTCTACTTCCCACCTGTAAGTGGAGGTGGAAAAGTGATGGAGTAGGGCATCATGTTCCCTCTCTTCAATCCTCCATATGCCTCAATTGAGGGGTCTTTTGAGAGCTTGCACTATCCCTAAGATAAGTGTAGGGTCAAAACTACATACTACACTAGTTGGGTAAGATCGGTGTCATGAGAGCTCATGGCTCCTGACCCACTAGTAGTTTCTGCAAAGAATATGACTTTGGGACCATTTGATGCAATCCAAGGGTTCACAACAAGATAATATAGGAGCATATTTGTGGATACTCAGCTCACTGAGGGAACAACCACGAAATCTAGGATCCACGAAAATAGAAAGGTCATGCAGCCCGTCAAACAACCAAAAGGGGGTGTGACACTGATTTATATTAAAACTTAGGCTAAATGATCAAATATATTGGTCTAGCTTACTTTATTCATCAACAAAATCACTAATTTCAAACCCAAATAACTTTTTGTAGAAACCTTGAAACTTTTTTTTGGTTGGTAACTTTTTGAAACTTTAACAATAGATTTACCATACCACAATCTACAACCTATTCAAAATTGGTGTCAAAATTAACTATTTAACTTTTGAATCAAATAGCTTGAAGGGGAATAAATTTATGGATCTTAATCATGATGGAAACATGAAAAAATAGTTATACTTCATGACACTAGGAACTCTTAAAATAACTCAAACACATGAATTCACTTATGTCATTAGGCATCCAATCATCCAAAAGTTTATCTCCATCACATTCTACACACCTCAAAAGAAATTATATCCCCAAAATTAAGCCAAACCCCAATTGATCACAAGGTTGGTCAACTCCCCTGTAGGGAAGGTCCAAACCTAGTCTGCCTTATTAGTTAACAAGAGGTGGTTAGGCTTTCTAGACACAACCTGACACAATGGATTTAGGGTTATGTCTTTCCGATAGACCTTTTCCATTTCTTGACTGACCCACACCAGGTTGGGACATCACCCCTAAAGGTAAGTTGAGGATCCTATATTTCTCAATATGTAATTACTAAATTTCTATGTTTCACATACATATTCAAACCATTTATGTGTATTATTTTATGCATGCATGAATGCACGTACTTGCATGCATGAGAAACTAGGGTTTCTAATTGGAGTAATTTAGCTAGCTTACCGAAACCCATTTGGATTTCATCTTTAAGTTTACCCTAATTAAGGTTTGTTTGGGTAGGGTTATTATTCATTCTTTATGTATAATAAAACTTCAGGTTTCTGATTAGGGTTGAGGGTTAGCCACTTCATCTTAGGGTTTTATTTTTCCTTTAACCCACTTAGGTTTAGAACCTGTCGGGTTATCCCATCTCAAGTCCTTCCTAGACAAATGGGGTACCCCAACAAATTTATAGGTGTTTCTAGGGTTATCCTCAATACACCACATATACTACCTATCAAATATTTCTCATCTATTTCTCTACTTAACATAATATGTATTGTATTCATGTGGAGAATTCCTTGATCATACTTCTTCTCGAGACCCCAACATGAGATGAGGAGGGAAGTGCATTTTAGGGTTTGTTAAGAAGGAGGTGAGAAGAGGACAAAATAAGAGATGAGAAAATTAGATGAAACATTATTATGGGCAAACCCTAGGTTTTAGCTAGGTAGGTATCACATAGTCTAAGGGAGTCCCCATATACCAACTTAATGGTACGAAGGAAAATATTGCCAACCCCCAAATCTATGATCCTTTCTAGACACCAGTACCATTAGGTTATGCCCTAATAATTTTTTTCTTATATATCTATATGTTATTTGAAATTATTGACTATTAAGTATTATTGTAAATATATAAACTCTAATACCAAATGTAATGCCCACCAATTTTGAGCATTCCCGAGTTGTAGAGAACCTAAAATAAGAATTGATACCTAGATTTTAAGGATCAGATTTAACAAATAATAAATAGTGGTAAATAATCTTCATTAATTTGAATAGTTATTTGATACAAGAAGTATAATATGCTCGTCTAAGAAGTTACATGAATTTCTCAAAAGAAACTAATTTATAAATATGAGAAGAAATACTAGAACTATCTAGTTAATCCTCCTTTGCTTAACTTTAATATTTTCAATTGATTTCATATGAATCACCATGTCTTAATGGGTTTAAATGTGGATAAAACATCAGCGAACAGATATGCAAGCATTATGTCTCTATATTGTGTACATGGTGCAAGAAAAATGTGTGCAAGTATTATAACAACATATAATGTTCACAACCAAACGTTTGCACATGAAACTTGTATTTTCATTGCATATTCTAACCCATTCTCAGTATGCCCTTTCAGGAGTAATCACTAACCATCACTGAACTTATGTGTATTACCCCTTGACGGGTGTATCCCAGAGTCCAGAAAATTGTAATTTATTTTATGTGATAGTCATAGTGGCATTAGAATGAACTGAAATAAATAAACATCTAACAGTTTAGCCATCGAAGAAATAATTTAGAGATCATCTGGAAAACCTCAGAATTCAACAATGTGGTTATCATAAATAACTATGTACCTATGTAGAACCATGCAAAATCCATCTCATACTATATGTGTACTTCAAGTGTGTATAGAAACCCAATCAACCAAGTGTGTCTTCATGCAATCAATCAACATTCAATATTCATGTATGTATAAACCCTAAAGTGTCACCATGTATTCATATTATTTAGATTAAGTCTAACTTAGGTCTTAATTAGGGTTTAGGGTCCTATTAGCTCTAGACCAAGGATAAGGGCACCAAACCATAATTCCATAATATCATGAGTCCTAAGGTCATAACCCAAATTATGTATTAGATGTAGCCCTAAATCATAAATTGGTCATTTATCCTCTTAACATTAGATTAAATCAAGTTATAAAAATTGAACATGATATCAATATTAGTTTCTTAAAATCTAGGATTTTATCTATTTATCGTATATTAAACATACTTTCCAACTAGAAGCATAATTAGGCATATTAAAGTAACCCTATGTCTTAGATCAAAAATATGTTAATTCACTATTAGCATTCTAAATTGGATTACACAAACCAAGATCAATTTACCATCATTTTATATCTCAATGTAACAAAATTTCAATATAATCAACATTTTATTCATTAACATTAGGGTTCATACACATACATCAAGGTAACCCCTTACTCTGTAAAGTATATTATGAATGTCTCATATTACTAAGCTAGTTGATAACATCAAATTAAATCACATGCTAATCATTTTTATCAAAGCTACCATTAACTTAACAAATCTAGGTTTTTTCCATATTACTTCATCATATTCATATGCAAAAGGGACTTTTTAAACTAGAAGCCTAATCAAGTCTTGATTATATTTTTTTTATTTACATGCTCTCGTAATAAAAATGACATATAATTTTCTATATACTACCTACTAATAATTTACTACAATTATTTCAAAATAAATTTTAATTGGCCAATGGCAGATTTCCACGCCATCAAAAGACCCCTTTTCCAATTAACAGTTTGATGGCTACACTACTACAGAAATGGCTTATAAAGTCACTTTTCCAGGTGTCGGTTGTATACATAAACGGACACCTAAACTCTACAGTGTTGGTTTATAACATAAACTGACATACAATCTGTGAAGGTCGACCAGACACGGGTACCTCTTTTATTAAGTGTCGGTTAATTAATAAACAACCGACACCTAAAATCAACCGCCAAAACCAAAATTCCAGCGAAAAAATTACCTCCAAAATTTCACATATGGCGTCGGTTTATAAATGAATAACCGACGACCAAAGATTATTTGCGAGACAGGAATAGTTGTCGGTTGTCTTTTAGTTAAAAACCGACGACTATAATCAAGTATAGGCGTCGGTTGTTGGAAAGGAACCGACACTGTTGGTTTAGTTGTCGGTTATTTTGAATAACCGACGCTTATTGTCAACTTAATATCTCACCAGCGCGAGTGACTCTTCCCCCTTTTCCCAGTTTCATTCCCGATTTCAGTTAGGTCCGGCGATTTCTTGCTCGCCCCCGCCGATCGTTGCTCCTCCGCCGCCGCTGCCGTGCTCGTACTCCTACCCTCGCCATTGCTCCGTGCTCACCGGCGGCCATGCTCCTGCTCCTGCCCTCTGTGCTCACCGGCGGCCATCCGTGCTCCTTCTCCGTGCCCTCGCCGCTGCTCCGTGCCCTCGCCGCCGCTGCTCCGTGTCCTTGTCGGCGCTTCTCCTCTCTTTGTCGCCGCCTCCGCCGGTGGTTGCTGTGCTCCAGCCACTGCTCTCGTCTTCCCTCAAGGTATGTCCACCCGCCCTGCCTTCTTCCTTCTTCCTTTGCTCCGGCGGCTGCTTGGGCGGTGCCAAGGCACGCCCAAGCAGCTGCTGGGCATTTTTTTATTTTTTTTTAAGTTATTTACTTATTTGTGTTTAGGGTTTAGGTACTGATTTTGTGCTTCTACTGAGTTGAATCCTCTATTGTCTATACAATACATGTAATTTTGATCAAGTGATGATATGTAAATGTGGAAATAAGTTAGTAAGGTATCAATGATAAGTCTGCTGTAATGTGATGCAAAATAGTTATTGTATCATGCATATCTTAATACTTTTTTGTTTTATAGTTGTATAGGGTGTTTTATGTGTGACAAGTCTATTGTTTTATAGTTGTGCATACCTGTGAGTTATCAGGAACACCTAAATGAATGTCTAACACCTAAATGAATATCTAGTTGTGTATTTTCCTAGTATCGTGAAAGATTCTCAATTATGTGTATCACATGGGATTCTTATCTCAACACAATGGACTGCAATATATGCATCTAATGCCTTAAATAGAAGACTCGAATGTTATAAAATCCCATCAAAGTAGGTAGAAACAACTTATATATATTCAGATCTTAATAATTCCATGAAGTGCACATTATCTTACTCAAGAAAAGTATGTGTATAATGTAGGATTAGTTCCATATAATGGTTCTATTTTAGTAAGCACCTAGAAACCCGTCCAAGATTTACTCATTAGGAGCATTTCCTCGTTTGTTCTAAGTACATTTGTAGACTTCTTTTCAAGCTATCATGTCTACCACAATAAAGTTGGTTATGACAAGCAATAAAAGGTTAACTGATGTTATACAACTTTTTCTGAAAATATATAACATCGTTATATGTACTTACACTTTGTTAATACTAATATTGTGCAGTCTCTGTCCACCCATAACAGTCACTATGAACTGGGCCTCTATGTCAATGTTAACGTTCCCTATTGAAGAACAATTGGACATCATCCTAGATGATCGTTCCTTAAACCAATTGGTCATACCCAAACATTGGCGTTTTCTAAAAGGAAGACACTACATGCCTGGTAAAGTGACCCTAACTTTTGGTAATTATTCACATGTTATCGAGGTTGAGTATGATTTGGCGGGAAATCTTGTATCAAAATCCGGTTGGCGTGATTGGATTGGAGAGTTGCATGTGGTCCATTGGAGCAGGCTTTTTCTCCGTCCAGTTGGCGATAATTCCATCAAAGTTTGGATAACCAACAGCAACTGCGAGACCCCCGATCATCTTCTGCGGTATGAGCGCACGGCGTCGCATATCAGCTCGGAAAAATCTGAATCTGAGGCCCCTGTCAGTTCAGATTCATCTAAATACAGTGAGGAGCTTCGTGACACAGCTTCATCATCAAAAAGAAGTTACTGATGCATGCGGGACCATGTTGGTGTAGTATTTAGTTGTCTATCTATCTAGACTTGTCTGTAGTAATAGTTTTTTTAATTATGCGCATGTTTAGGGGTACACCAACCCCTTTGTTTAGTTATTGTTATAACTGAAGTGTGTGTTCCCATAAATGGAACTGAAAGTTGCTACATGAATGCTTATAACTGAAGTGTGTGTTCCCATGAATGTTCCCATTTGCATGATTAGACTACTATTTTCTCATATTGTTTAGTCTATTTTAATATGACATACTTGCTTATATCTTGCTTAATGATGAACTGTAATGCACACATGTGACATGCTTGGAATGTAAATGATGAACTTTTCCCTAAATTGCCAATCATGCTTTTAAAGACATCAATAATCACCCTAAATTGAAGAACTAGGATTTTAGGTATAAGAATGACAATACATTATTTGTTGGCCTAGAAACCCGTCCAAGATTTACTCATTAGGAGTAAATCTTGGATAGTCCCCGGTTTGGGACTGTTCTTGAACACCTAATCTCGCTTAGGATGTAAGTGTATAATGTGTATTGGGTTTTCAAGAAAATTTTGGCAGCATTTCCCCGTTTGTTCTCTAAGTACATATGTACTTGGAAAACAGCGGGGAAATGCTGCCGAAATTTTCTTGAAAACCCAATACACATTATACACTTACTAGTGAGATTAGGTGTTCAAGAATGGATAGGTGGTACACATTTATTATATATAATAATGACATCACATGTATTTGTTAACCCTAGACCTTAATCTTGTCCTAATATATACTTGTTTTCTCTTTGATCATAGAATGGATAGATTATGGATGTCCATTCGCAATCGCTGCACCCCAGAGTTTATTTCTAGTCTTCACCAGTTCATTAAATTTTCCGAGGAACATAGGAAACAACCTGGAGATAGGTTCTACTGTCCATGTAGACATTGCGGTAACAACTTGAAAGTCAACACTGGTGACGAAATCATGACTCATGTCATGTGCAACGGGATTATACAAGGTTATACAGAATGGCACTGGCATGGAGAGATTTCAAACCCAAAACCAGTGGATGTCGATAGCAGTGCTTGTATGGAAGAAGAAATTGCCTACGATGACGTAGATGTGAATGAACCAGTTCCAGTAGACATCGTTGATGCGATGCTGGATAGTTGTGGGGTAGAGCACACCGATCCACCTCCCATTTTTAGAAACATTGTGCATGATGCTGAGATGCCATTATACACAGGTTGTACTAAGTTTACGAAGCTTAACGCTGTGTTGAGATTGTATAAGTTGAAAGCTAACAATAGATGGAGCGACAAAAGCTTCACGTCATTGCTGTCTTTGTTGAAAGAAATGCTTCCTAAAGGAAACAAGCTGCCAATCTCAACATACCAGGTAAAGAAATTGTTGTGCCCAATGGGAATGGATGCCAAGAAGATACACGCATGCCCTAATGATTGTGTATTATTTCAAAAGGACTATGCAGATTTGAAAGATTGTCCAAAATGTGGTGCGTCACGGTATAAATTGACGACTTCGGGGGAGTCCAAAACTGGTTCTCCTGCCAAGGTGATGTGGTATCTACCTATAATATCACGGTTTCAACGCTTGTTTGCCAATCCGATAGATGAGAAGAATTTGAGGTGGCATGCAGATGTTAAGAAAATTAATGATGGGATCCTACGACATGCGTCTGATTCCCCACAGTGGAAGAAGATTGATGTATTGTATCCTGAATTTGGTGAAGAAGTCAGGAATCTAAGACTTGGGATTTGTACAGACGGGATGAATCCGTACGGGACATTGAGAAGCCAACATAGCACTTGGCCAGTCATGCTTGTTATATACAATCTTCCTCCCTGGCTGTGTATGAAAAATAAGTACGTAATGTTGTTGTTGTTGATATCGGGCCCTAAACAACCTGGAAATGACATCGATGTTTATCTTGAACCTCTGATTGATGACTTAAAGAAACTCTAGGGTGAATGTGTGATGACCTATGATGCTTCACGAAGAGAGACATTTCGTTTGCATGCTCTGTTGTTTTGCACTATTAATGACTTTCCAGCATATGGGAATTTGTCTGGATATAGTGTCAAAGGAGCTAAAGTGTGTCCTATATGTGAAGAGAACACTGATTCAACAAGACTAAAACATGGCGGTAAGAATGTATATCTCGGTCATCGAAGGTTTCTTCCAAAATTCCATCCGTATCGTAGGAAGCGCAAAGCATTCAATGGATTGAATGAGGAACGCAGTGCACCTAAACCTATACCAGGGGAGGTTGTTTATGAAAGAATAAAAGACTTTGTCAATGAATTTGGTAAGAGATCACAAGGTACTACACGGAGTGACAATTCTTCATTCAAGAAGAAGTCAATATTTTGGGATCTTCCTTATTGGAGTTCTTTGACAGTCAGACATTGTATCGATGTAATGCACGTTGAGAAAAATGTCTACGATAGCATCATTGGTACTCTGTTAAATATACCAGGTAAGACTAAAGATGGGATAAAATCCAGACTGGACCTACGTAAAATGGGAATAAGGTCAGAATTAACAGAAATACGTGAAATGGGTAGTAAAAGAACATACTTACCTCCCGCATGTTACACGTTGTCTAGAAAAGAGAAGAAAGCTTTTTGTGAATGCTTGATAAATGTTAAGGTGCCAAATGGTTACTCATCCAACATCCGTAGATTGGTATCAATGAAAGATCTGAAGTTGATAGGACTTAAATCTCATGATTGTCACACTCTAATGCAACAAATATTGCCCGTGGCAATTCAATCTATATTGCCGAAGCATGTAAGGTTTGCAATCACCAGACTTTGTTTCTTTTTCAACAGTCTCTGCAGCAAAGTTATTGACCCTGAGACTCTCGATAATTTGCAAAGACAAGTGGTTGTTACCCTATGTCAGCTTGAGATGTATTTCCCTCCTTCGTTCTTTGATATCATGGTACATCTTGTTGTCCACTTGACTAGGGAAGTGAAAATCTTGGGCCCGGTTTTCTTGCATTGGATGTATCCCTTTGAACGATACATGAGCGTTTTTAAAGGTGATGTTCGAAACCGTTATCGGCCTGAAGGGAGTATTATTGAAGGTTATGTGGCGAGAGAGGTTATGGATTTCTGCAATGACTTTCTCAGTGGTAATGACACTCCTGATAATGACAAGAATATTGACGAGCTATTTGGCAAAGGAATTTTGGGATCACGTGTGAAAGTAATCAGTTGTGAGCAGTTGGAACAAGGTCATTTGTATATTTTACACAACATGGACGAAGTGAACGTTTATATCGAGGAACATACCAATTTCATCAAAAGACAATATCCTCGAGCCAATACAATGTGGCTTGCTAGAGAGCATAACAAGACTTTTATTAAGTGGTTTGAAGATAAATTCTTACATCAACTATCTCAAACACCAGATGATATTACTAAAACTATCAAATGTCTCGCCTTTAAACCAAATGCATACTGCTAATGCATACTGTTTGTCCTCCTGCTAATGCATACTGTTGTCCTCCTGCTAATGCATACTGTTGCATTAGCAGGAGGACAAGAGATCACCATATGAGGACAAACATATGGTGATCTTTTTGTCCTCCTGCTAATGCATACTGTTGCTGAATCACGACCTCCCAGTCATAACATGTAGTTGTCGGTAACCTATTTTACCAGGTGGGATCGTCACCTTATAAGTCCCACTATATATGTACTAAGCTAGTGTTGTATGTAAATTCGATGCTGCTCTTGTTATGTACTATATATGTGTTAGTCTGTCATGTTGTATGGACATCGATTGTATTGCTCAGGTATTATATAGTCTCATTAGATAATATGAAATATATCAATCTTATTTATAGCTCATTAATTATATATATACATCATTCTCTTTACAGGTGTTTAAAGCTGACCCCACTACAGGAACAGACTTACCAGATGTACATGCTCCCTATACGATGGGAGAATTAAATGAAGTAAGAGAAGAATGGGCAACAACCATACAAATAGTGGGAATTTTGTAAATGAATTTCTGAATTATAATATGTGTGAATGTTTCTACATGTCTAGATGTTTCTACATGTGTCTGAGTGAAAATGAATGAAAGTTTTGGTTACTATATGAATGTTTCTACATGTGTGAATGTGAATGAATGGAACTACAGATTGCTAGCTACATGAATGTTTCAAAATGTGTGAAAATAAAATGGAACTGCAGGTTGTATTGCTAAATGCATGTGTGAATATTTTTGTTGTTAAATTTGCAGGTTTGTGGCCTGTTGTTGGCTGATATCAATGGATGTCGTAAAACCTGCAGTTCAGTTAACTGAACTGCAGGTTTCTCATCCTGCGACCAGCCACAGCAGGTCTGCAGGTTTGTAAAAAAAACCCAATAGGCGTCGGTTATTTAGATATAACCTACGCCTATTTCCTGTGGCGCGAACATATATGGTGTCGGTTTCTTAATACAAACCAACACTGATAGTGCCCAAGCTGGCGCAAATAACAGGCGTCAGTAATTGTAAACAACCGACACATAACTTTACAGTGTCGGTTATTTAAATGTAACCGACACATATTCTTTTGGCGTGAAGACATATTTCGTCGGTTGTTGGCTTATAACTGACACTGATAGCGCCTAAGATGGCGCCCTTTCTGTGGCGCGAAGGGTTTGGGCGTCAGTTTCTTATATAATAACTGACGCCTATAGTCCCCTGATGGTGCATTTTCGGTCGCGCGCGAAGCGTTTGGGTGTCGGTTCTGGAACCGACGCGTAATGGG